>OX424564.1:37246735-38684908 GCA_949152475.1 Terebella lapidaria
CACTTGTTACAAGGTCGACATGATTTTTTTCGTATTATGTCTTCGTTATTGGATAACTTACTAACAATAGAGTAATAATATATGCACATCTTGTTGAGGATATGAGCAAATGAAATTATCGAGAGACATATTATGTTGATTCAGGTCACACAAATTGACCAAGGCATAATATTTTGCTTTATTCGGGGCAAAATATGCTTTATTTTAACTACTTGCTCAACATGGAATTTCATGTAAAGAACAGGCCCCATAAGCTGAACCTTTGTTGACATATGTGTTGCAGTAAATAATTTGAAAATTGGTGGGCCCAAAAGCACTATTAAATGGTTACTTGCTAGTTACAAATGACATACCAACTGAATCTATGGATACTGGGGAACAAAACACCGAAAATAGTGGACATTTTAACCGATTATTTCCATATTAAATTTTACCCCAAACATACAGGGTTAGGGATTCCCAAAAAATGTCTATGTTACAAAGTAGGCTGGTTTAAAAATGTAATCAATCATTACTGGGGCTATGGCTACAATGTACGAGTGTTGTTTAATGGTAACAGTTCAATTTGATAATTATAAAATTTTTAAAATACCAACCCTATCATGGCTGAGAGCAAAATATACAAAACTGGCGCCGACTGACCTGATGTAGCGCGGCTGCTTGGAGCGTTGATGGCCAAAAGTTACCAACGATTTCCGTAGAAAAAGCGGTGATAGAGTCTTCATCAAATCAGCCATCAAATGGTATGTTCCTTCAGTGTATACATGTTGTTGGATATCATATTTCAGGAACTAAAAATCTTGTTTATAAAGCTACGCATGTTTGGTTTCTCAAATGTATAGGATTAAGTATGACAACAATCCAGGAGCTCCACGTGTAGCCAGATGTTGCACTGATTCATTTGCATGAACACATAATAAGCCACGTTCAGATGTAATTAAACAAGAATATGACTTAATTTGACTCATATACATATGTGTATGGTAAAACACAGATGAGAAGGCTACATTTCAAATAAATAGTCACGATAGAATGTGAGATTTGTGGGACTAATTGTTTGGGAATATAATACTTATGTAATATGTATGGACCTAGGTCCATTGAGTCAAGTGAGAAATCATTAATACTCAATTGTATGTCTTGTCAACAAAATCCACAATGCCCATGCGCGTGAAAACAGTCAGGTGATCGTTACGGGTGGCTGAGCTTACCACGAGTTGAGTATTATTATACAGAGTGATTACACTTCAAACTGAAAACCATATTGATTTTTGGGTTTGCCGTAGACTGAAATAGTGACACTTTTGGGAGGATATACAGTGATTTTGTTGACGTATGACAAGATATTGTTCAGATGTTGTAGTACATCTTCTGAAGATCATCTTGGATATATTTTTGAGTTCCCAGCGACGAAATGCTGTCCACAATTCTGGAATCCCCAGGCCAGTTGTTGGAGACGTTCATTTTCACATTTTGTGTGCGTATTTCAAAAAATCAAAAAATTACTGTATGGATTATTTGCAAAGAATACAGTAGATTTTGTAGGGTTCGGCGACCCCACGATAAAGAGGTATACCCCATTACTGGATTGTCGCCGAATGTGTTATAAACCTGTCCGCACGTTCACGCTATAACCGTGGTGTCACTACTAGGTAGCTACCACGTCACAACGCTACAGTGCTTTCCCCTTTCGAAGGGGCCCGTCCCCGAGGTCAGATATATCCCACTGTTGAGCACATCACAGGCCAGATTGTGCGGCAGCCTACAACCTGGCGGTGATGCGAGTCAACAGCGGGGGCCGACCCGGGAGCGACGCCGAGAGAAACCACTGTGGTTCGAAAGGTCAGGCACCAATGTAGGGTTCGGCGACCCCACGATAAAGAGGTATACCCCATTACTGGAGTGTCACCGAATGTCTTATAAACCTGTCCGCACGTTCACGCTATAACCGTGGTGTCACTACTAGGTAGCTACCACGTCACAACGCTACAATTTCATCAATTATATCTTTATATAGGTATATTTGTTGGATAAGTAGGGAAAGACTTTTTTTGATACACAACATTTTCATGGTGGAGCCTTATCTGAAGTGCAGTAAAATACCGTCGTAAATCCAGAATACCGTCGTAAATAATGGCCAGTTTTGGGGGTTCATGAGTTTCCTTGTCATTTTTCTTTTCTCTCACTTCGTATGCCTCATATGACTTTCTGTCCCCAGACTATGATTGGATAACGGACCCTGTTTTGTTTGCTCGGAATACTTAATACTGTGTATTGATTCTACGTCTATGCTATCATGTAGCTAACATCCCCAAGAAGGTGTGCACCGGTCATTCAATAAGATGCTATACATTAATGTATAAACCCTGTTAAACCCTGATGTTTAACTTTCCTTTTTACGTCTTGGTTACGTCCACGTTATCGAGTACAACCAACGAGTGCTAACCAAAAGTTATCCAACTAGTTTTTGATGTCACGGTGAAGTCGTTATCGTGCGTGACCGAGTTTTAATTGTGTGGATGGTTGTGGGGGATGGATACATTTAGGGGTAAGAGAGGTATGGGGATGTGTAAACGCACACTTAGCAGTGATTATAATCAGAAAGGCCGTGTCACAGACACTGTCACAGAGATCTATATACATGTGGAGATGTACTTCATTTTTATCCACATTGACCAACATCATTGATATTGCTTCATGACACACAGAAATAAACCGCGAAAATGGCAACAAAATCTACCTCAGTGTGCGGATTTGTACTTGTGTTGATACTATCGACATTTACAATAGTGTATGCACACCCTTGCCACATGGATACTCGTGGAATACTACACGTTGACTGTAGCCACCGAAGTCTCCACTATGTACCAGAGGACATCAGCCGACCATCACTTGTGAAGTCACTGGACGTGAGTGGAAATGATATTGTTTCTGTCAGAAAAGGCGCCTTCGCAAATTATCCAAACGTCATCAAACTGAACCTTTCAACGACTGGAATACAGAGTATTGACAGCCTCTCATTTCTTGGACTCGCGAAACTTCAAATATTGGACCTGACAAACAACCCAGTCTTGAAAATGGGGAAGATCGACTCTTCCATTTTCAAACCGTGTCCACAGATCAGTCATCTGTACATCAGTGGTGCTGCGCCACTCGGAGGGGAACGGTTCATCTCACTCCAAAACCTGGAAGAGATCACAATGACGCCTTCAGAAAAAAAACATGCCTTTCGAATTCGTGCAACTCCCCAAACTTTGTGTGCTGAACTTCGCATTCTGTCATTTCAGTGGCGTCCTCAAGAAATCGATGATACATCCCTTCATGGAAACTATGATCGAGGAATTAGCCTTTCATGTATGCAACATCTCAAGCATAGAAAGGGGAGCCTTTGATGGCTTCAGAAACCTTAAACTGCTTAACTTTGCTGGTAATACTCAAGCCACTGTGCCGCATATATTATATGTTCTTTCTAAATCTTCGGAACTCAAGATCGAGTCATTAATTCTGGACCTTGTGAGAGGTAGACGCACAGAAACATACATGCTAGGCACAAAGGTCAACGGTACTTGTATCCCAGTTTGGGAACATGTTGAGCATCTATCCATTCGAGGAAGCAACTTGTTGGGTATCAAGACTTTGGACTGTTTCAATAATTTGGTCACTCTTGTTAGTGGATTCAACAGTCCGTTACTCTTCCCGAAAGGAAAGATCTCCACTCTTCTGCATCATCGATTCCAGAAGCTGCGATACTCGGACATTTCCTACAGTTATGTACTTGATGATGGTCATCTAAAAAGGTTGATCGGTTACCACAGAGACGACAACTGGATACCACCGAATCACAGCTACTTCCCTGTCAGACGACCGGACTGGGAAACTGATGACTGTGACAGTGTACCAAGCTCCAACCTGTCGGTGCCAAGTACCTGCGAAGTTTTACATCTACCCCCGTGTATCGTATACATTAAAGCAGATCACCTCGGTAATTCCGTGACCGAAACCCAGAACCGATGTTACTATTTCTCTCCAAATAACCTAAGATATTTGAACGTGTCAAACAGAATAGAAGTTGGAAAGATACAATGGCAGGATATTTTAGTCAAAGGTGTTGATAAAGTGGAAATTGTAGATTCATCTGGGTTTGGGTTAATTGGTTTAAACTATGAGTCTTGTGATTCATGTCAGCATCTGCTGGAGTTGTACCTTGGACGAAATAGCTTAGGACTCGGCGAAATGACAAAATTTCCATCCATGAGAGCTTTGCGAATAGTTGACCTGTCTTATAATAAGATTAAGTATTTACCAAAGGGTCTGTGGGAAAATGTCCCAAACCTTGCAAAACTAAACTTGTGCGGCAACTACATTGAAGTTGTTGATTGGTTTTCAGAGCATTCAAAGAAACTCAGCTGGCTAGATTTGTCGTATAACAAGATAGGATTCCTTGGAAACAGTGTTTTGGACATTATAGATGAACATGTCAATAATTCTTCACTGATAATTGACATAACTGGCAATCCACTCCAGTGTCAGTGCGATCAACTCAAGTTTCTTGCTCGGTTTATGATAAATTCAGAAATATTTGAAAACAGAGAAAATCTCACATGTTGGGACAATAATCAACAAACAAAGTTTCTGTCTTTGGATCTAGAAAAGATGCAAAGACATTGTTCGAATGTCGATCTTAAAATCATGCTTTCATGTTTGGTAGTTGGTATATTTGCACTGAGTTTGTGTGTATCGTTATTGGTGTACAAATATCGATGGACATTGAAATGGAAATATTATAAAGCAAGATATGTGAAGTCCAGACATACGGACTTGTTGCTGGATGATCTGTCCAGTGATTCCCTGTTCAGTGCCTTTGTGATATATCCTTTGGATGATGATCCAATCAGAGCATGGGTCTTTAACTCTCTGAGACACAAGATGGAAGAAGAGTGGCGTCAGGCTGAGTGTTTCATACGGGGCAGAAATGATATGCCTGGGGCATATGACACTGACAATATGGTCAATGGTTTGATGCAAACCATTGTGGGTCATCTGTCCAGGGTTCTGTGGGTCATCTGTCCAGGGTTCTTTGAAGACCATCTTTGTGAGATGGCAGCTCACTTTGCTTTAAGACACTTTGGTGTCAGACGGAATGTGCTGTTGATTATGGACAACAGGTTTGACCAGTACCGTATTCCAAGGAAATTAGCCAATATACTTAATCCGAACGTAAGCACATTAAGACTCCAGTATACAGATGATCGTGACGGCCAAAACCTTTTCTGGTCGAAACTGAAGGATTACATGTACATCTGAGCCATGCATTTATTTCTGGTAAACCATATCCCAACAGAGCTTGTATCAATATGCACAATTCTTACTTGTGAAGTTTGGAATCATAATGCTAATGCCAATGGGTATACACAATGGGATGAGCATCTGATTGGGGCAGTGTGAAGTCGAATTTCGATGTCTGTCGGTATATGAATGGGATTATGATCCTACGTATTTGGAGTAGTGCTATGAAATCACGGTTTGAAAAAAAAAATAATTGGGCTTTTTAAAACCCCAAATTGCATAATTAATCTGGATTTTCCGTTGAAAGAACCCAATATAATAAAGTCTGGTGGATCTGGGGACATCCATACCCTCGAAACACACGATCAGTATGTGGGTTAAACCGAGTATTGTACTAGGATAACTCTTAACAAATGTACACAGTAAATTTTCGGGATTTTTTTCGTGTTGTTTCTCCATTATGTTTAAAATATATCATCTTCACTGTCCTATATTATGTGTTATTGTACTATTGGTAGAACTATGTCCAATCACTTTGTACTTTGTTTCTTTTTATGTATTATTGTGTGCGATCTATCTTTTTTTTACTGTAAAAGCTAGTCAGCCTTAGGTTCTGATTTTTGCAGATCATATTATATGCTCGACAAAAAGCCCTAAACCTGAGGCTGACACTTTGTTATTTACATATTATTATGGTATTTGTTTAGTCATAACGCATTTTCAGTAATTATGTCTCATTTCTCATTGTAACTAATTTTATTGTAACTACCTCAGCTTTGTTATGTTTGTATATTATAGTTCAAATAATGATATTTTTTAAATAAACCAAGGTCAAATCCCAGTTGTTGTTTGTTTTATTTCAGCAACACACACAAGTCGTTGAACATTGGGAATAAATCAGACCACATCACACGTGCCCATCGATCTTCATTCGCTTTAACAACGAACCCGAATCACAGCTTCACATCTGAACCTCATCAAGGCCTCATCTGAAAACGCGCATTAGAAAACTGTTATCTGCATGAAATAAACTATCAAATATTAACTTTTTTCGAATCGAATAAATTAACTCGCTTTTTCGTATAAGTATTTCAGTGAATCCCTATTGTTGTATCATGTAATGTGTGAACCATGTGAATGTTTTGTTGATTGCTATAAGACTGCAAAGATATATGGGCATTATCTAAATAAAATGGTAATAACATTATCACCAGTCCAAAGTTCGAGTTCACCGATAGATCTGCTATAGCTAACATCTCAGCTGTTGGTGACATTGAAACTGACTTGACCCCCTGTCGCCCAGTATGCTGTAACAATGGTCTTACGTCACTTCCCTCGTTTCTCTGCTTCAGGGACTATAAATACTCTGGAGCCGTTTTGTTCAGTGAAGTTGTCTCAGAGCTGAGCAAAGCGAGAGAACGACGGAGGGCTCGACCATGAGCTCTACGTCCTCGCTCTCTGGCTAAGGCCCTCGTGGGTCCCTGGGTACAATTTTCATAGGGGGCCCAAGTGGGGAAGACCTTGATGACTCGGGGTCGTACGCCTTCTGGATCACCGGTCTCCCACCTGGGATGGTGCGACACAGGCTCTAGCGGACCGTCGGGCTGTCCGGGGTTCCATCCCCTGCGGCGGACCACGGCAAGCCGGCCTTAAGTTAACACCACGGTGATGATCCTGTATCTGAGTGGTGTCCGTATGTCTGGGCTCGCTGGGCGGGCTGCTACCTGGTTAACGTTCTGATGATAAGTAGGCACTGCGCCCGCAGTGACCCTCGGTGAGCGGACTCTCTGCGAGGATCCGAGATAGTGGGCGTGCGTCCGCCGTGACCCGCAGTGAGAGGACTATCCTCGAGGATCCCGGATAGCGGACGACGTTAAAACTTTACATATTATTAGCATAGATGCATGATAACCGAAATACCAAATGTCAGCACAAAATTTACCATTATGCCAACTGATACCAATGTCATGAAAACATCCATCAAACCAGTACATGAGAATTTCGATATGCTCAATATGATGTTTATCTCTATTTCAAAACGTTTTGTGTGCAGGAGTCAAGTCGTGCCTTTCAGGTTATAGGGCTCTTGAGGTTAACCACTCGATATCATCACAAGTCAATTTCAGGGTCACAAAAAATCGTCAGACGTTTTTTTTTCATTCTTTCATTTTATTTTTTCTTCATTCTGAGGCAAATGACATGAAAAGCTCAAATTGAGCCTGAAGAACACTAATCAAGCTGAGTGTGCCCAATACGGCCTTGGGTCCAGATCATTTTTGTGTTATGTGGTAGCTTCTTTACATCTCCTTTACATCTTGGAATTCCACAAAAACTCAATCCAATTACTCTCTTTTCTCAGGTCACCTTGTACACTGTACAGCTTCAAGAGAAACCTGAATACCCACTTCTTTGGACTATGCCATATGTCGTCTTAACTCATGTTATGCGTGTTTTTAATATGTTTATTTGTCAAATTTTACTCTAATTTGTCACTACTTCATTATTATCTATATTTGTCTTATCTTGTTCTTACCTCAATTCTCTCTTTTTTAGTAACATTTTTCTCCCTTCATTACCTTGTACAGCGCATAGAAACGATTGTGATTATGGCGCTTTATAAATAAATAAATAAATAAATAAATAAATAAATAAATAAATAAATAAATAATAATAATAATAATAATAATTATTATTATTATTATTATTAATAATCAGGAGGCGACATACTCAAATACGATTAAAACGGCCCATGGATAGATGAGTTGGTCCGGTCCTGCAATAGTACCGCAGCATTTGCTTTAAAATCTTTAGTGTCAACAAGCAGATGGAAACAATCACTAAAAAATATTCCGGTTAGATTGTGAAACGTTCTCAAATTTTCTTCATGCCTGAACAACCGCAAAATATTGCGAGTACTTCGATAGATTCGACCGATCAGACAGCGGCTTCCCTGGAATTCCCAGACTCCGTGGGGATCATCATCACGGGTACCATAGTACCACAAAGCGTACACTGCAAGACTATGTGAAATTTGCGAGCCTTGTGCAAAATTGTATTCTTTGTGCTACCAACAGAAGTGAGTGAAAATGGATGAATCTGACCTAAATTGCCAGATTACTCTGGACAGACTCATCACATCTTTTTCAAACTAGTGCGATTCTCTGGCTAAATTATTCACATGTCTTATTATGTAGTGGTCACAAGCAAAGATAAATCATAATTTGCTCCCGCCTGGGTACGAGATCTCTTAACTCTTCATTGGAAAAACACCATTTTGCCTCAGTTCTCATTTTGCCTTTTGAATGAATTTATTGTTCTTGGTAATATTGAGGCCGAAATGTTAGGGTAGTCACTGTAAAATGCCGACAAGAGGTGATTTTTTTGCAGGTGTACGCTTTTGATAATTGCTGTACGCTTTGAGTCTACACATACGAAGGGCAATATCTTTAGCCATTGATTAAGATTTCTGTGAATATTTATTTATTGTTATTCATAGCTCTCTATGAATAGAATTATTGTTATTTTCTTATTTTATACATCTGAATGTGAGATACGTTTGATTATAGTCCAAACTTGAACAGCTTCAGCAATTGGCCGAGTGATTATTAAAGCTGCTGACTTCGAATGTGTGCAATATTTTTTTCAAAACCAATTTTTTGTTAAACACATCTAATGCAATATAACGAAAAGTGTGCTCAATGATTTTGACGATTACAGTCCGTCCGAGTTGTCTTTTCGTCCGTTTTAGTGCCCACTTTGTACCGGTTTTGTAAATAAACGAACGAAGTGTATCCATCAACCCCGAATGTAAACAAATGCTCAAATCGCGCTTAAAAGTCCACATCGAGTACATTTTCCAGTTCGTGTGTGCATATATAGTGTAGTTGTGAGAAAATAATCAGTGATATACCATGATGTGCGTGGAATTGTCAGTTTATCTCGCACTTCTATGCTTTGTTTACATCTGCTTTTGATGGATACAGTTTCTGTATTTACGCGAGAACCGCTTGTTCAAATGAGCAAAATTCCCCAGAGGACTGGTTATTTTCATTACATTTGATGTGAGTATGTTTGATTCAGTTACTTTAGCATGTTTAGTATGAAATATAGTTTTCAAAAAAATATTGACTGGTTTCGAAGGCAGTCGCTTTAATATTTTGAGGTATGCATGGCCGATACAAACTGGGCGCATTGGTCTAACTCGGTGGTAACTCTTTCTGGAATTTAAACTTGAGCGGATTGGTTCATAAACTACATTTGCCTGTGCGGTTTTAATGATGATAAAAGTTGTTCATTTTATCGGATGATACTGTATATTTAGTTCGTCTTCGTACTATTTTAACTCGTTAAGTGGGTTATATCAGCGGCTGATATAATAACCACAGTGACATATTTATAAAGTAGATCAATGAAGGAATTTCAACATTTTCTTCTTGCTTATATTTCGCCTCCAAAAACAACAATATTCCATTACTACATATCCTTTTCTGACACAGTATGATATGTTAAGAAATAAATAAGAATAAGTTTGTATTGTAGGCATGCACCATGGTGCAATGTGGCACGTGGCACCATGCAAGACATTTTGCATGAAATCCGTGGTAATAGGACGGATGACGTCGTTTTTTGTGTGGTTGGTGGGCTCTCCTGGATAACGAATTACTTGATATTTTCATACTTTTTAGCCATTGTAAAGTTCGGCGACCCCACGATAAAGAGGTATACCCCCTTACTGGTGTGTCACCGAATGCCTTATTCCGCCCATGCTGCAGCATCATAACCGTGGTGTCACTACTCGCGCCCACCACGTCATAACGCTACAGCGATTTCCCATTTCAGAGAGACCTCGTCCCCGAGGTCAGCTATATCCCACTGTTGAGCTAAATCACCCTGGTCATCAGGGATCAGAAACATGCTATTTACATACATGGCTGTGATGTGAGTCAACAGCGGGGGCCGACCAAGGAACGACGCCGACAGAACCCAGTGGTTCGAAAGTTCGGCGACCCCACGATAAAGAGGTATACCATCTTACTGGAGTGTCACCGAATGTCTTATAAATCCGCCCACACTGCAGCATCATAACCGTGATGTCACTACTCGCACAGACCACGTCATAACGCTACACCATATATGAACAAGTGCCACTGGCCTCAAAGGAAGAGCTTCGAAAATGTTTAAACAGAACTATTTAAAAACCCTTGAATACTGTATTTGATTTGGTACATATATGTTGTGGCCATATTGTAACTCTACTGGGCAGAATCTATACCTTGTTGGGCCAATAAATTTGTCATGTAACTATTTTTATTGTAGTCAATAATAGACTTAACTAGTAAAACTAATGATAACCTATTCGGTTAGTCATGACTGGATAGAACTTTTTAGGGCCCGGATGAGTCGGAAAGTTCCGACCCGGGTACCTGTGTCGTCTGACCCGACCCGTCCAAATATATAACAAAATTCGAATGATACTCACTGAAGCAATTTGTAACACGTAAACGCCAGACATTGATCTTTGACATATATTATCATATTGACACATTAGTAATTACCGGTATTTTCAAGTTTGAGAAAGATCACAATGTCATGACCTCATAAAACTATCGTTTTTTTCCTGATGATTTCCTTGTCATTCTTGTGATTTTACTAGTGTTTATCACAAATATTCAAAACTATATATAGATCATTATTTGTTCTCAAATACGGGTAACGAAATTCCGATCCAGGTAATTGTATGACCCGCCCCGAATTTGGGTACCTGTCGATTCGTCTGGTCCCTAGAACCTTTACATTGTTGAGCCCAATAAAAAATGTTTCTTATAATGTCATAATTAATTATTTTTATTGTGGCCAATAAGACTTAATCAATAAAACTAATGTTACTTATTCCGTTACAGCCATGAAATCTCTATAAGTCAGAAACTTTACCTTGTTGAACACGTTTAAAAATCACCCGACTATTATTTGGACCAATGTGTAAGATTTTCAAGGTTCTGAATATGTTTTTTTCTGATTTAGGAGGCACAATGTTTTTTTTAGCTTTAGTCTTAGATTTAAATTTTTAGTCTTAGATTTAAACTCCCAATTAGCCACAGTTGAATGGCCTGTTGTGGTTCCAAGTGGCACTTTCAAGAATGTAAACAAAAGAAAAATTTCAAAAATCAAAAAAAAAAAAAAAAACCAACATCATACAGGAAGAGCCCTGCTCTTCCTAAAAGCATACATTAGAAGTTTGGGTATATATAAATAAGTTTGGGTGATGCTTCTCATGAATTTTGTGGCAATTGCACCATGTCTCAGTTGTAGAAAAGCCGAAAAATCGTGAATGTTTGTACTAAATCCGCGGTAATAGCCCGCCGCACGTATCAATCAGGAATTATCAAAAGCGTACACCTTAGTCTACCAAAATTAGGTCAAAAAAGCCCATAAGGTAGACATTTGGGTGTCAAAGCTGAATTTTTGCACAGTGACTCTGGAGACCATATAGATAACCCACAAAAAAGTCCCCATCAATCCCATGGGGGGTTTTCCCAAAAATCCAAGATGGCCGCCATTTATACGCGAAATAGCTTAGAATTGACCTAGCGAGTTATCTACTGCACCTACGTTGGTGATTTTAGTGTCTACCCCCATGTTTCCTGTCCTAAGGAATCTGATGGTGATATTGCCGAGTCTTTGTGACTGTTGATTGTTTCAAAATCCAATATGGCTGCCACAATAAATCAGGAAATTCGTAAAATCACGTTTCCATCTATATTTCACCTGCTATGGCAAATAGAGGCAAAATTTGGGTCTACTCCCACGTTTTCCTACCCAAGGAATCCAATGGTGATAATGCTGGGTCTGTGTGACTGTTGGTTGTTTCAAAATCCAAAATGGCTGCCACAAAAACCCGGAAAAATCGTAATATCACGTTTCCATCTATATTTCAGCTGCTGTGGCAAATAGATGCAAAATTTGGGTGTCTACTCCCACGTTTTCTGACCTAAGGAATCCAATGGTAATAATGCTGGGTCTGTGTGGCTGTTGGTTGTTTCAAAGTCCAAAATGGCTGCCACAAAAAACCCGGAAAAATCGTAAAATCACTTTCCATCTATATTTCAGCTGCTATGGCGAATAGAGGCAAAATTTGGGTGTCTACTCCCACGTTTTCTGACCCAAGGAATCCAATGGTGATAATGCTGGGTCTGTGTTTCTGTTGGTTGTTTCAAAATCCAAAATGGCTGCCACAAAAACCGGGAAAATTTGTAATATCACGTTTCCATCTATATTTCAGCTGCTATGGCAAATAGAGGCAAAATTTGGGTGTCTACTCCCACGTTTTCTGACCCAGGGAATCAAATGGTGATAAGGCTGGGTCTGTGTGACTGTTGGTAGTTTCAAAATCCAAAATGGCTGCCACAAAAACCCGGAAAAATCGTAATATCACGTTTCCATCTATATTTAGATAACCCACAAAAAAGTCCCCATCAATCCCATGGGGGGGTTTCCCAAAAATCCAAGATGGCCGCCATTTATACGCGAAATAGCTTAGAATTGACCTAGCGAGTTATCTACTGCACCTACGTTGGTGATTTTAGTGTCTACCCCCATGTCGACGGGGACGGCCCATTTTGTGGACAACGGCTCTGAGATGGGACGGGGGGGGGGGGATTTCTGGGCTTGCATCAGTTGGGGCTACCTATTGGGGTCTATCGGGGAGGGTTTTTCTTCATTATTTCTTAAGGGGTTGGATCTGTTGAGGGTGTTCTCATTGTATACATAAGTTTTTGTTAAATCACGTTCGGTTCAGTTATGTTGACTGTGATATACTGTACATTGTGGGGCTTAAACCAACTTCTAGCATACGTTGTCTTTGTGTGTGGGTACTATGTGTTATCACTGGGAGTATACAGGCACCATGTGCCTTGGTTTTTCTTACCCCAGGATCAGATATTTTTTGTTTGTCATATGTATTTCTATGTATATATGTATATATATTTGATCTGAATAAATTACCTACCTACCTACCTACCTTTCAGCTGCTGTGGCAAATAGAGGCAAAATTATGGTGTCTACTCCCACGTTTTCTGACCTAAGGAATCCAATGGTGATAATGCTGGATCTGTGACTGTTGATTGCTTCGAAATTCAAAATGGCTGTCACCAATAACGGTGAAATTTGCCTCAGAATTCAATATGCCTGTCCTCAAAACCTGTGAAATTCGCATAATTAAATTTCGATTATGTAAGCATCTCTGGAAGATCGAAACAAGATTTTGGTGTTCACCTCTATGTTTTCTGACCCATGGAGTCCAATTGTAATGTTGAAGTATCGAAGTTCCAGTGCAATCGAAACCTCAAAACCATGTTTTTAGCTAAATGAGCACGAATAGATATATCAACAAACTGATAAATTCATATCCGAAGACCACAGACACAATTCATCAAATCAAAATACATGTAAGTGGTAGAATCCAGATGATACTATCACATATAAATACCCAAGCAATTGAGTGTGAGATCAGATGCTCCGGAATAGTGAGCATCTCCTGCCCAGCATGTGGCATTTGCTCTGATATCCACAATTGTAAACTTAGATGCAAATATATCCACAAAATCACAATGATTGGGAAATATATACCATCATACATGTATGTATGTGAGAGGTTTTAACTAACCTTCAACCATGCCTATCATAAAACTTTTTAAAATCACATTATACAATCATATTTGAGCAGTTTGGAAGTCGAAACCTGTGCTCCGGCTATGAGTTCCTGGTGAGATGCATGCACTATCTGGCAAAGCTGGAAAACTGTGACACACATGTTTAGACGCTGTAGGCTGGAGAAGTTGCGATGTTACTGCTCAAGACAGGGATATTGATAAGAGGAAACCCAGATTTGTCACGTTAGTCATATACCCTCGTACACACTTTACTTTTGTGCTCAATTTGGAGGGATCTCAGCAGAGCCACTTGTTTATGGTTTCATTGTGGGTGAGAGTTGTGGATGTGGATGAGCTGAGCTCCATTGTGGAGGAGTTCTTGTTGTGCAATGATTTGTATGTAAGCATGCTCCTTCAAGGTTTTTGACATGTTTTGCCTCTCATGAATTAGCATCAACCTCTCTCCGGCCACAGCAACTGTATAATCCACTCTTCCTGTTTGTGAATACGACAAGGGATCATCAAAACTCTTTGCTGTTCTGAGCAGGCACCATTCACGCAACTGTGGCTGTCATTCAAAATGAAGCCTCTTTGTAAATAAAAAAAAAACATTGCATCGTGACAGGCAATTATTCATCAAAATTGTAGACTTATTCCAAACTACTACCGAACAGATGATTGCTACTCTCAGTCATGAAAAACTGAGTTGTCTGTCTTGAGAAAATGGCTCTGCTGAGATGCAGTCTCTCCACATTCCTGCAATTCGGCACTGTGATTGTCATTATGTCACATCAATAAATTGTAGTAAGCCAATGTCTGTGTTGGTTCTAAACTCCGATTTCACAGAGATTATGTGGCATTTTAACATGTTAGTTGAATATGGGTCCACCGGTGCTATTATTTCTTTCACTGGGTAAAACATGCATATATATAAACATCAAAATCTTTTATTTGCCACAGAAGCTGATATATAGTCGAAACAGGGTTTGCAAATTTTTTTTCACAGATTTTGATGGCAGCTACATTTATTTCTGTGGCAACCAACAGTTACAGAGACACGGCATTATCACCAATGTATTCCTTGGGTCAGAAAATATGGGGGTAGACACCAAAATGGTGCTTCAATCTGCCATAGAAGCTGGAATATAGCTATATTCCCCGGAGTTTTGTTGTGGCCATTTTGGATTTTGAAACAACCAACAGTCACATAGACTCAGCATTATCACCATTGGATTCCTTAGGTCAGACAACGTGGGAGTAGACACCAAAATTTTGCTTATATCTGCCATAGCAGCTGAAATATAGCTGCAAACGTAATATTACGAATTTTGGGGCAGCCATTTTGGATTTTGAAACAACCAACAGTCACATAGACTCAGCATTATCACCATTGGATTCCTTGGGTCAGAAAACGTGGGAGTAGACACCCAAATTTTGCCTCTATTTGCCGTAGCAGCTGAAATATAGCCGGAAACGTGATTTTACGAATTTCCCGGGATTTCGTGGCAGCCATATTGGATTTTGAAACAACCAACCGTCACAGAGACTCAGCAATATCATCATCAGATTCCCTGGGTAAGAAAACATGGGGGTAGACACTAAAATCACCAACATAGGTGCAGTAGATAACTCGCTAGTTCAATTCTAAGCTATTTTGCGTATAAATGGCAGCCATCTTGGATTTTTGGGAAAACCCCCCATGGGATTGATGGGGACTTTTTTGTGGGTTATCTATATGGTCTCCAGAGTCACTATGCAAAAATTCAGCTTTGACACCCAAATGTCTACCCCAAACCCTAAATACAGTAGACTACCTGCAAAAAAACACCTCTTGTCGGCATTTTACATAGAAAAAAATGCATTGCAGTGTGCACACAATATTTTTGTTTGTTGATAATGGAGTATGAATACGTGATATACATACTCACAGAAATCTTTATGCCTAACGATATGGGCTTCGTATGTGTAGACTCAAAGCGTACAGCAATTACCAAAAGCGTATACCTGAAAAAAAAACCCTCTTGTCGGCATTTTACGGTGAATACCGGTATCCTAACATTTTGGCCTCAATGTGACCAAGAATCATAAATTCATTCAAAATTCGGTGGTAATTATGACTGTCAAGCAGAATTATTTGTAGAACTGGGGCAAAAGGGTGTTTTTCCAATGAAGAATTTCCCTGTTAAGAGATCCCGTACCCACGCGGGACCAAATAATGATATATCTAGTATGTCTTTGCTTGTGACCACTACATAATAAGAAACGTGAATAATTTAGCCAGAGAATCGCACTAGTTTGGAAAAGATGTGATGAGTCTGTCCAGAGTAATCTGGCAATTTATGTCAGATTCACCCATTTTCACTCACTTCCGTTAGTAGCACGAAGAATACAACTTTGCACAAGGCACGCAAATTTCACATAGTCTTGCAGTGTACGCTTCGTGGTACTATGGTACCCGTGTATGTGTAGACTCAAAGCGTACAGCAATTATCAAAAGCGTACACCTGCAAAAAAACACCTCTTGTCGGCATTTTACAGTGACTACCCTAACATCTCGGCCTCAATATTACCAAGAACCATAAATTCATTCAAAATTCGGTGGTAATTATGACTGTCAAGCAGAATTATTTGCAGAACTGAGGCAAAATGGTGTTTTTCAAATGAAGAATTTCCCTGTTCAGAGACCCTATACCCACGCGGGACCAAATAATGATATATCTAGTATGTCTTTGCTTGTGACCACTACATAATATATAAGAAACGTGAATAATTTAGCCAGAGAATCGCACTAGTTTGGAAAAGATGTGATGAGTCTGTCCAGAGTAATCTGGCAATTTATGTCAGATTCACCCATTTTCACTCACTTCCGTTAGTAGCACGAAGAATACAACTTTGCACAAGGCACGCAAATTTCACATAGTCTTGCAGTGTACGCTTCGTGGTACTATGGTACCCGTGTATGTGTAGACTCAAAGCGTACAGCAATTATCAAAAGCGTACACCTGCAAAAAACACCTCTTGTCGGCATTTTACAGTGACTACCCTAACATTTCGGCCTCTATATTACCAAGAACCATAAATTCATTCAAAATTCGGTGGTAATTATGACTGTCAAGCAGAATTATTTGCAGAACTGAGGCAAAATGGTGTTTTTCCAATGAAGAATTTCCCTGTTAAGAGATCCCGTACCCACGCGGGAGCAAATTATTATTTATTAGTCGGGCATGTACGGGGGGTCCCTTTGCACCCCCCCCCCCCATGATCCTCCAAAACCAACTTTTTTCTCAAGGTTTTTTAATACTAATAAACATTACATATGTCTCCGGTTGCGCATCCATTGCAAAAATTGGTTTTCGGGCCATTTTTCAAAATGGCCGCCCCGCGAAATCTCGAATTTTGAGATTGCTTCACTTTAAGCTGCATAGGTCTACAAAATAAAATGTTTGTTACCTTTTGCTGCTCATTGTAGGGGCCTTATACATTGTACATGAGAAAACAGTGGTTAAATAAACATTTATAATACGAATATGTCCATAAATCCAAGATGGCCGCCAAATTTAGATAATTTTTCACTAAAATGTCCATAACTTCGGACTGAGTCAACCTAGGATGTTCATTTTGGGGTCTATACCTAGTTTTTCATATACAGGGAATCCATTTAGACCAAAATAAATACAATCAAGCTATTTCTTTTGATGCATGCATCCAAGATGGCCGCCAAATTTAGATAAGTTTTCACTAAAATGTCCATAACTTCGGACTGAGTCAACCTAGGATGTTCATTTTGGGGTCTATACCTAGGTTTTCATATACAGGGAATCCATTCAGACCAAAATAAATACAATCAAGCAATTTCTTTTGATGCATGTACACCTGCACACATGGTACACGCTACACATTCATTTAGATATCTCTCGAAAATAGCCCCCTTGACACCCCTATGGTCTCAATTGTGGATCTTACTTGAATATTTCTGATAGAGATTTTACTGATTTGCAATCCCAATAAATCCTTGAACAAATAGAGCTTGATTTGATTAGTTTTGTTAATTAACAGAAATTCAAGATGCCTGCTAAACACACCCTGAAAATTCAAGTTCGTAACTAATTGTGCTATTTTTGCACAATTAGTAGGGAACCAATTAGAAAACCAATTTTTGCAATGGATGCGCAACCGGAGACATATGTAATGTTTATTAGTATTAAAAACCTTGAGAAAAAAGTTGGTTTTGGAGGATCATGGGGGGGGGGGGGTGCAAATGGACCCCCCGTACATGCCCGACTATATCTAGTAGTCTTTGCTTGTGACCACTACATAATAAGAAATGTGAATAATTTAGCCAGAGAATCGCACTAGTTTGGAAAAGATGTGATGAGTCTGTCCAGAGTAATCTGGCAATTTAGGTCAGATTCATCCATTTTCATTCGCTTCTGTTAGTAGCACAAAGAATACAATTTTGCACACGACATGCAAATTTCACGTAGCCTTGCAGTGTACGCTTTGTGGTACTATGGTACCCGTGATCATGGCTTGAGCACTGTTCCGAAAGATGCCATTCTTGAATGAGAACGTATTGCCGACCATTCAAATTGTCGGGGAAAAAGTTTATCAAAAAATATTCGTGCACGTACCGGTTCCCTTCTTATCAACCGATGTACCCAGCATACTTGCGATCATGAAGTTTTGAACATGATTGAATGAGCATTTATTTTGCAGCATTTAACGAGAACTTAGAAATATAAGGCATTCGTATTTATAGGAATCTCTTCAAATCTACACAATCTTTATGGAATTATATTGATATAACAGTCAGTTCAAAAGAGGCAAAAGGGGACGGGTGGTCAAGCACCGCTGACACGGGGCTGTGTCGGTATCGATTTTCTACTCGGTACTGGTGACAGGGTGCACAATGCTTTGCGGAAATATGTTTTATGGCGAATTTCTCGTTCGATGCAGTTTGACGAAATATTTCACCCAAAAAATGCTGTTTTACATGTCGAATACTATATGTATAGATGTGAATGATGAAGCCTAAGCATACAAGTTAAGTTTATGTAGGATGTTAAATTCATATTAACGAGCTATCGTGCATAGAGGTTTCGAACTGATATGGGTCTAGAAAAGGTCTGGAAATTGTTCCATTTTGAGTCTGGAAAGTCCCTTCATGATCTTGTAATTCACAGAACAGTGAAATATGTGTGACTATAATTGCAGTATGTCAAAACTACAGCAATGCAGACTCATATAAACTTCCCATTCCCCACATTATAATCGAGCTATGCACTGCTGAGAGGCGACACATGTATGTCTTTTACTACATATCCTGACGCTTACTTGTTATTATTATTATGAGTAAGCTTACGCAGTCCTCGCACTATTTGAGTCAGGGAATATTCCAACACAATGAAAAAATTTACTGGTTGCTCCTACTTCCGCACGAAATTGACAACAAAATTAGATGAGACAACAAAAACATTGCTATCATGCATCCTTTTTTTCACACTCAGCAGTCCACAGGACAAGTTTTGATGAAAAAAAACGCACGTGTAGGCAGAGCAAATAGATATGTTGGCAATTACACAACAATCCGCACAGCTAGATTGAATGCAATCTCTTCGATGCTGCCGATAACCCGATGCAGTAATTAACTATACATATGACATTGTTAGGCAGTTAAAATTGATGTACAGCTTGGATGGACAAGATGTAGTGACTTCGCCCCCCTCTGAAGTCATCCTGTCCTTTCATGAAAACTTGTTGGATATGTCGTGATTTATTAAAATACACTATTTTAAACATATTTTTTTCACATATAGTATAATCTATTAAAATGATTGGATATTTCGGGAGATCTGTGGCTGAGAACTGTTATATGGAGTGTATTCATGTCAAATCGTACGTTGACGAAACATGAAAAGATGCAAGTATACAGCAGCAGAGCTCTCTCAATCAAACTGTCGAACTTTGTCACAAATCTTATGCAGTAATTAACAAAACAATCACAGTAATTCTTTCGTTTTGTTTATTACGGAAGCCCAGAACGGCCACCTAGTATTTTTTTTAGATTTGGTTTTTGTCCAGTTATGTTTTTCAAAATCCTGAGAAATAGTTTCAAAATTTCGACATTTTGACTTTTCGTAGGACATGGGGGAAATATTTTTTTTATTTCGTACGTACAGATCAATAACTCGTACGTACGAATTAATTTGTACATACAGATTCATATTTGTACGTACCTACTAGTATTAAACACTCGCATGTATTGCTTGCTATATCATCCAAATTTGAATTGCTCATGGTGGAACGGCTAAATCCATATTCACATATTTCTTTCCCACACCCTTTGTTAATGTAAAGAAAGCGTGGTTTGTACGTACGAATTGCTTATCCGCACATACGGATTGGTATTTCGTACGTACAAATTAGTAATTCGTACGTATGAAATAGTAATTCGTACGTACGAAATAATTATCTGTACGTACGAAATAGTAGTTTGTACGTACAGATTATTTTAACGTACGTACGAAATAAAATAACACTTCACCATGTCCTAAATACGCTACCGTACTCTTATGTGTTTTGTATGGTTTAGAATATCATGTTCATTTCGTGTCATTTTTGTTTCCAGAAGTCACCTATATCAAACTTAATGTTGAGTGATATTTTTGAAGCAATATAAAATCATTGCCACCATTTCATGTGTTTTCAACAAAAATGACAGGAAAGTTGATATTGAACAAGGGAGTCAGCAGGGTGGAAGTACAAGCATGTATATTACTGAATTTATTGTCCAAAATTGGTATGTATTTTTTTTTTTACCCGACCGACCATATATTTTCAGCAATAATTATTTTTATTCGCCCCTACCGACCGATTGTAAAGTTTGGCCTACCGACCGATTGTAAAACGATGGCCTTATTTCTTGTTTGTCGACCTCATACTTCTTGCCAAACTTATTCGCAAAAACTCAGTCAAAAAGTTACTTGAACCGCCTCACGTGGGGAAAAATGTCATCTCGGTCTTAAACAGTTGATTTTATGACGTTTTCATTTAATTTATTCTTTCGCGCCCATGTTGAGCACGTTGTCGACTTTTTTTCCGCGGACAAACATTGGGAGCGACTGAAGGTTTTCGTTCACATCAGTCTCTACAACTAGGCGCATTGTGTGGTGCGTGCATTTTTGTCATTATTAACCGTTACTAACTCGACATTTTACATGCGAACACGCATTGACCTAAGTATATAGACGGTGGAGTGATGTATATAGGCCGAGGATTGAGTCCGAGGTTCACACCAGAAAGGACTTGTTCTTTTATTTATAGCTTCCTGTTGACACAGAATGAGAGCACCTCCACTCTACATATAATTGTTACTGTAGTTATCAAAACTATAAAGGGATTCCATTCAGATCCCCAATGTTACATGTAATTGAAAGACGACGCGCCAAATTATGAGGAAGTAAGCGATAACGTTTTTGATTTGCTTTCGTCTCGAATAAATTTGACAGTGGAACATATAAACGACATACATACTCTCAGAATTCGTGAATATAAATATTCCCCGATTTGACAGATATTTCTACATGCAAGAACTCTTCTGCTTGTGAAGGGTTGGACACTGAGAGATAACTTCTTCTCCCACAACACGGGCATACTGTAATTACTGGTTTAGCAGCTTTATTGCATGTCATGTTTTTACTTTGCCCTAAGTTATGCATACAGAAAAAAAAATTGTAGAAGATAGTGCCGAAGTCAACATGTGATATCATTGCGGGAACCAAGCGAGACACATTTTGAGATAACCATATTTATGTGCATAACATTGATCGTGAAAATAACGGGGGATTTTGTAAAATGTAGCCAAAGACGTTTTTTTTTTCATTGACAATGCAATCATGTAAGTTTAATGGCTTGGTTGAATGACAGTCACATAAGATATAATTTATTTACAACAACAATGCCACGTGGGACCCACTATTGCTTTTTAATGCACCTTACCATTGTTCTGCGAGGTTCATTATATTCAATAAGGACCTCTGAAGAGGTCTTTATTAACCCAGGAGGTCTTTATCTAACATAGAGGTCTTTATTAACCCAGGAGGTCTTTATCTAACGTAGAGGTCTTTATCACATGAAACCGTGTTTAACAGTGGCATAAAGCCATTGCATATATTTCATATTTAACACGTGTAATAAAGCGGAACGTAACCATGGGGACATGACGTCATCACGCAAAATGTGCATTGGAAAACCTGCATGGACCAAGGCATAAAAACTGCAGCAAGCACTGTGAAATCATATATAATACCAGTAAATATGCAGTAAAAAGACCGTATAGTGTTTCATGTGATAAATAGAATCTTAAATTCGTGCCTATTTGATATCAAATTTATTAAACTCGCCAAGAACTGTTGTTTTTGCTCGCCAAGGCTCGCAAAAAGCAAAAGTTCTTTGGCTCGTTTAATAAATTTGATATCAAATGGGCACTCATTTAAGATCCTCTATTTATTAACCCAGGAGGTCTTTATCTAACATAGAGGTTTTTATTAACCCATGAGGTCTTTATCTAACGTAGAGGTCTTTATTAACCCAGGAGGTCTTTATCTAACATAGAGGTCTTTATTAACCCATGAGGTCTTTATCTAACATAGAGGTCTTTATTAACTCATGAGGTCTTTATCTAACGTAGAGGTCTTTATTAACCCAGGAGGTCTTTATCTAACATAGAGGTCTTTATTAACCCATGAGGTCTTTATCTAACATAGAGGTCTTTATTAACTCATGAGGTCTTTATCTAACGTAGAGGTCTTTATTAACCCAGGAGGTCTTCATCTAACATAGAGATCTTTATTATCCCACGAGGTCTTCATCTAACATAGAGGTCTTTATTAACCCATGAGGTCTTTATCTAACGTAGAGGTCTTTATTAACCCAGGAGGTCTTTATCTAACATAGAGGTCTTTATTAACCCATGAGGTCTTTATCTAACGTAGACGTTTTATTAATGAGATAGTTCATGCTTCTATTGCCTCTTGATATGAATCAGAACACGTTCGCGTTGGTCTATACTGGTTATTTATGACAACAACAGTTATTGACTTTTTTCAACTTCGAATTGGTTCATGATATAGTCCGCCAGCCGTACAGACATTCGGTCAAAATGGTATCATGTATACATGTTCCGGATATTTTGATATTCCTACGATATTCCCTGCATACATCCAGTGAAAAATATCCTGTATATTCCGGATATTTTGATATTCCCGGGATATTCCAGATATGCACAACTATGGAGGAGTCATCCAGGCAACATCCAGAAGCATTTTGTACATTCTCTGCAAATATAAAATATATGAACATATAAAGATAGACGTGGAATCAATACCCAGTATTGAGTATTCTGAGCAAACAAAACAGGGTCCGTTATCCAATCTCATAGTCCGGGGACAGAAAGTCATATCAGGCATACGAAGTGAGAAAAAACAAAATTAACAGGGAAACTCATGAACCCCCAAAAATGGCCATTAGGAGGTGATATTAGGTGTTCCGGAAAGAGTGAGCATTTCCTGCCCCACTAGTGGCACCCGTCATGAATTCCCCAAAATTAACATGAAAATAGATCTAGTTGCATGGCGGACATGGATTTGGTGTATTTATCAACCAGATCATGATGACGTCCATAGAATTTCTTAAACGCAGCTATAAGTCTTGGTATAACATATCCTTGTCGCAGCAGTTTAGAGACTAGCTGGGCACTTCGATAGACAAAGTCCTCATATTTGCAACTAGCTCTGGAATAGCGTATAAGTTGAGAAACAAACACACCATATGCCGGTGACATAGGAATGTTGCTGCTTAGAAAAGGGAAATTTACTATGGAAAAATTGAAATCATCACGTTTGTCATATAATCTAGTTGACAGATTAGAATCATTATCAATCTCCAACCTCAGGTCTAGATAGTTGGAAAAATTAGCGGAGTCTGTAGTATCCTTGATTTCAAGTTCCTTAGGATATATGACATCCAAATAATCACCAAACTTGGGATTATTTAGTGACAATACATCATCTATGTATCGGAAAGTGAAATTAAAATTACATGGTAGTTTCTTAGAACCTCCTCGTTGTAAATGTTGGATAAAATCTGATTCATATGAGTATAAAAACAGGTCTGCCAATAATGGTGCACAGTTTGTACCCATGGGAATACCAATAGTTTGTTGAAATATTCGACCACCAAATTCCACAAAAATATTATCAATCAGAAAATTAACCATATTTACCACATCTATTTCAGTATATTTGTATGGGGCATCAGAGTCGCCTTTAACAAAATAAGCAGTCTAAAAAATAAAATGAACATTATACAAGTTGGACACTTTTATATGCAGCATTGTGTAAAGTCCCCACATTTTGGTGAGTCAAAATTATTGATAATAATCGGAGTAATTAATATGAATATATTAATATAAAATAAAAACCCCATGCATTGTGACAGTAACCCCATGCATTGTGACCAGTAGATAGAATTCGGATTTCACACAGATAAACAAAGTATTGGAAGTTTTAACGGACACGTAGGGCTTGTGCCCTCCATGCCGGCACGTGTTGTGTCGGCACAGGAATGTGACGATACCTGGTTTGAATATGGCGAACATGTAAATGAATTGTAGATTAGTTTGGATACATTTTGTGTAACTGAATGATTTGATTTCATTGAAACTGTACAACAGAAAATTAGCTAAACCGTCTGCAAATAATTCTGTGAAATATAATAAGTATAATTGCATATATAATAAAACTTTGCGAGCACGGCGGAATATTTATTACAAAGACATTTTTGATGAAAATAAAAATGATGTGAAAAAGACATGGGATGCCATACGTACAGTTATCAATAAAGTCAATGATAAATCGAATACACCAAACACTATTATAGTTAATGGAAATGAAACGTTAAATATGTATGAAATAGTTAATCATTTTAATGAATATTTTGTCAACTTAGGCGATAAAATAAGTGGAAATATACCAAGCTCGAAACAACATTTCTCACAATACTTCAAACACTGTAATCCCACTACTATGTTCTTGGTCCCCACGAACCCCATGGAAATATTGCAATTATCGAGAAAAATGAAAGCCAAAACTTCCAAAGGTTTTGATAACATATCTACAAAACTAATGAAAAACACCATTGAAGAAATTCTGATACCTTTGACACACATATTTAACGAATCTATGAATCAGGGGATTTTTCCAGACCATTTTAAAATAGCTAAAGTAGTCCCTTTATTCAAAAATGGCGACAGGGAAGTGATAAAAAACTATCGTCCCATAAGTATTTTACCCTCCTTCTCTAAATTATTGGAAAAATTAATATGCAATCGTCTGGTAAATTTTTTGGAAACTATGGACATTTTGTATGACAATCAGTATGGTTTTCGAGCTAAACATTCTGCTATACATCCCGTAATCAAACTCCTGACAGATATTTCTGAAGCGAATGACGAAATAGGAAAAAATTATACTTTATCTGTTTTTGTCGATCTATCAAAGGCATTCGATACCGTAAATCACGACATCTTATTGACAAAATTATATGACTATGGTATAAGAGGAATAAGCCACGATTGGTTTAAAAGTTACTTATCAGCCCGAAAACAATACTGCGAAATAAAAAACACTAAATCAGATATAAAACCAATAACCTGTGGAGTTCCGCAAGGCTCCATATTAGGACCAATTTTGTTTCTTCTATATATTAATGATATAAAATCCAGCACTAGTCTAAACGTTCTATGTTTCGCCGATGACACTACATTGTATACCTCTGGTAATAACATTTCTGACATGACATCTTTTATAAATACTGAACTAGATAACGTATTTGACTGGCTCTGTGCCAATAAACTAGTGTTAAATAGTGATAAAACAACGTTCAAGTTCTTTGGTCCACTTTCGAAAGTAAGAAATCTAGATATTGATATCCACATTAACGGAAAACAAATCAGACATGATGATGACTCTAACACACCCAAATTTTTAGGGATATACTTAGATACTGAACTAACTTGGAAAGTGCATGTCGAACACATCTGTAAAACTCTGTCAAAGTCCTTATATATCATGAATAAAGTTAAAAGAATATTCCCTACTGATATATTAATGATAATTTACCATACATTATTCGAATCCTACATAAACTATGGATTACTCGCTTGGGGCAATTCCCCCCACATAAACAGAATATTTTTACTTCAAAAACGAGCTATTCGTATCATAAACAAAAAGTCCTACAGATCACACACAGATCCGCTGTTTAAGAAAAATGTACTGTTAAAAATATCAGATATGTATTATCTACAAGTATTGCTATTCATGTATGATTTTGAACATTCGGTACTGCCCAAATCTTTCTCACGTTTGGCTGAACTTAACTCCAATTTAAATACCCGAATTACTAGACAGAGTCATTTATATCACACGTCACGGCCCAGAACTTCCTTCACTTCTAAGTCACCGAATCATAACTTCCCCAGAATTTGGAACAAATATTCTAACGTTTTGGTATATTACAAAGAAAAAAACAGGAAACATTTTAAAAATTGTCTTAAGCAACATTTTATCTCAAATTATAAAGACCATATAATTTGTACAAACACTTTCTGCAAAGATTGTCGAAATTAAACCCGTAAATTGATGATTGATTACTGTGAAATTGATAGGTTCCCCACCCGTTCACAGCGTCACGATGCCAGCACCTGATTTCTCACGCCCGCCTCGCTCCGCCACACTCACCTGCTCTTGGGAGGACTACACGCTTGGTACATGTATATATTTTGACAGGCTTATAATTTGTTTTCTATTTTTCTTTCCTGCTAGGCGCCACAGGAAGACAGCCATTGGCTATGTGGTGGCCTGACAGTGGTACACATTTTCTGTAAAATTCGAAATTGTTATTGTTCAATGTAAATAGCGTGTACACTGTCGAATAAATTTGACTTGACTTGACTTGACTTGATTGTGGATGAATAAAACTGATGAGTGTGTCGAGGACTTCACGAATTTGCTATCCACAAGATTCGATGAAGCTTTTGTTAAGCTAGCCCAGCTCACATGACCCAACTTAAAAGGGCTAGACTTTACAATATACGCTCGTATAGTGTATACGGTATTTACAATTCTGAACAGAACTTGTCCAAGGTCCGTAGGCCTAATGCACAACAGCGCAAAAATACTTATCGCACGATAATATCTCGTTAGATCGACTTATTTTCTCGTTAAAACGACTTAATTCTTTTCTCACGTGGCAGCACTGCGGTTCTGTAGAAATCAAACACACACACCATACAAAACAACTTTAATTTAGCCATCCAAATTATTTCCTCCAACTTTCATTTCTCCTTGCTTTCGTTTTCCCCACTTTCGCCTCTCTATTTATTTTCATTTTATTTTTGTGTGTGAAAAGTCTGTGTGTGTGTGTGGGGGGGGGGGGGGGCATTGCCCCTCCGCCCTTTTACCCTCTGGCAGATATAGTCCTGTCAGTTTGTTTGCCTTGTTTTTCAAATCTACCTACATAGTATAAAACCTTAAGACATGTAAATAGCGTGGATGTGGTAGTCGTCTTGTTTTTTTTGACAAACATTCATATTTTACATGAGCACGATACGAGTGCCTTTACACCTACCACAGTATTATGATTGTTTCGAATGGTGTTCATAGAAAACTGAACAAAAATAACAAAAACTGCACGTAGTGCATTTGGGGTATGATATTTATAGAAAAAGGTCTCCGTCACCCATGTACACGACATGTATTCACATAGCTTGATAATATGTTATCAGTTTGCTTTTGTATTGCCGACCGTCCAATATTTTCGGGACTGAATGATGTGTTAACAATAAAATAACCATAAATACACAAATCTTGTCGAGGATGCAAGCAAATAAACAGTGAATGAACGACAAATAAACGATAAATTTTATAACATCATCAAGCGACATACTGTGATGATTTAGGTTACTACAATTTATCCAGTTAGTCTGAAAAAGGCAGCCGAGATATTTTGATCACTACAATTTATCCAAGTAGTCTGAGAGAAGCAGCCGAGATGTTTTGATGACTACAATTTATCCAATTAGTCTGAGAAAAGCAGCCGAGATTTTTTATCACTACAATTATCCAGTTAGTATGAGAAAAGCAGCCGATATCTTTTGATCCCTACAATTTATCCAATTAGTCTGAGAAAAGCAGCCGAGATCTTTTGATCACTACAATTTATCCAGTTAGTATGAGAAAAGCAGCCGAGATATTTTGATCACTACACCCTCACTAATCAGTGAGACTCTCCTATTCTTCACTACTGAAGGGTAGGTTGCCCTAAAGCAGCTGACATGCAGGTTGTTGATCCAGAGGAGTCCAGAGAACTGCGATCAAAGGTAGGCGGCCCAAAAGCTGCTGACCTGTTTGACCTTTCTTATAACATCAGCGAGTCGAACAAAAATACAAAACAAAGCACAAGGAATGAGGTCGAGGACAGAGAGGAGAAAGAACCGAACTTTATCGTTTTCGAAACACCAGAAGCAGAGTCGGAAGAGAGATGCACGTAAGAAGGAAGCTACGAAACTGGTCAAAGACATGTGCGTCATAGTTTGCAAGTCAGGCGTAACACAAGACGACATCAAGAAACTGGTTCAACTCGGGACAAAAAACAGAAGGAAAAACAAACCGATGCTAGTCTCACTGATTAGTAAGGAGTTGAGAAGCCACTATTCACAAATCTGAGGAAATTGAATGAGGCTGGGGAACCATTCAAAAACATGAAGGTATCTCATGATGAAACAATAACTTGCTACAGAAAGCAAAATATCGTAGAAATAAAAAAGGCTGGTTCTACAAAGTGCAAGACCGCCATGGGCAAGGCGAACAGTCAAGTTGGAGGCCTGGAAATCAGATTATGCAGAGTAAGGTGTCAGTCCAGTGATAATGTAAATAGTGTATACTGTACACTATTTTCAATATGAGACTGCATGGAAACCAATCCGTCCAATGTTTATTCACCAACTGTGATTAACGTAATGAACAAATTTGAGGAATTTGAAGCACGCATAAAAGTTTTGCAACCAATGAACGAAGTGAAACCCAAAATTCACAGATATAGCATCCAAATTGCAGAGATAGTCCTGAAGGACTAAAATCCGCCGTTCCATAAAAATATAGACAGCAAAGAAGTGAGAGGTGTGGCAATATATGTACACAAATCCCTAAACACTATGGAAACTATATCAATGTTGGAACATAAAAAATTGGTTTGGACCAAGATTAAAATAAATCAAACGGATACTCTCCTGGTGTAAAATGCATATATCATAGTCCAAACAGTATTGAACAAAATAATGCACTTATGAGAAAACTATTGACAGACAATAACTAAAACAAATATAGCCACATACTGATAATGGGAGATTTCAATCAACCCAATACAAACTCGAATGGGGTGGGGTGGGGTGGTCCTGGGTGGAGTGGGGTGACACAAATTCATCCAAGGCATAATCTTTTATGAATGAATTTCACATAAAATCAGCCCTGAAATACCATTTGCGCAAACTTTGTGACACTAGATGCCTAACTTAGACACATATTATTATGTTTAGTATATTCTTCCACTGATACAATGTAACTCCGGCTTGTCGCCGAGTCTATGTTATCGTGTGTGACCGAGGCTTGATTTAGTGTGTAGATGTGGTTGAGGGATAAGAGAGGTATGGGTGTGTGTGAAAGCGCCCTTAGTACTGATTCTGGTTATTCAGATAGGCCGTGCTGCGTTTCCTTCCACAGAGATGTATATGCAGCCGCCTATATAAATTGCTCAACATTACGGTACATAATTGTCAAGAGTGATATTCGTCCACGACACACAGAAAGTATACCGTGAAAAATGGCAACAAAAGCTACCTCAGTGTGCGGATTTGTACTTGTGTTGATACTATCGACATTTACAATAATGTATGCACACCCTTGCCACATGGATACTCGTGGAATACTACACGTTGACTGTAGCCACCGAAGTCTCCACTATGTACCAGAGGACATCAGCCGACCATCACTTGTGGAGTCACTGGACTTGAGTGGAAATGATATTGTTTCTCTCAGGAAAGGCGCCTTCGCAAATTATCCAAACGTCATCAAACTGAACCTTTCAACAACTGGAATACAGAGTATTGACAGCCTCTCATTTCTTGGACTCGCAAAACTTCAAACATTGGACCTGACAAACAACCCAGTCTTGAAAATGGGGAAGATCGACTCTTCCATTTTCAAACCGTGTCCACAGATCAGTCATCTGTACATCAGTGGTGCTGCGCCACTGGGAGGGGAACTGTTCATCTCGCTCACAAACCTGCAAGAAATCACAATGACACCTTCGAACAAAAACATGCCATTTGAACTTGTGCATCTGCCAAAACTTCGTGTGCTGAATTTTGCATTCTGTCATTTCAACGGTATTGTCGAGAAATCGATGGTACATCCCTTCATGGAGACTAAGATCGAGGAATTGGCCTTTCATGCATGCCGCATCTCAAGAATAGAAAGAGGAGCGTTTGATGGCTTCAGAAACCTCAAGTTGCTCAACTTGGCGGGTAATAATCAAGCCAGTGTTTCGCACATATTGGAAATTCTTTCTGAATCTTCCGAACTTAAGATCGAGTCATTAATTTTGGACCTTGTGGGAAGTAAAAACACAGAAACATACATGCTAGGCACAAAGGTCAACGGTACTTGTCTCCCAGTGTGGGAACATGTTGAGCATCTATCCATTCGAGGAAGCAACTTGTTGGGTATCAAGACTTTGGACTGTTTCAATAATTTGGTCACTCTTGTAAATGGATTCAACAGTCCGTTGCTCTTCCCCAAAGGAGCATCTTTCTACACAGGTATACGTCGATTCCAAAAGCTGCGATACTTGGACTTTTCTTACACTTTTGTGAGGGATACAAACCTTCTCCCAAATTTGATCGGATTCAAAAGAGACGCCAGCTGGATACCACCGAACCACAGTTATTTCCCTGTCAGACGACCAGACTGGGAGACTGATGACTGTGACACTGTACCAAGCTTCAACCTGTCAGCACCGAGTAACTGTTTGGTTTCTCATCTACCCCCATGTTTCTTATACATCAAATCATATCACAATGGTCAACTGGCAAGTAACCGAATGACCGACTCATGTAGATATTTTGCTCCAAATAACTTAAGATATTTGAACGCGTCAAACAGAATAAAAGTTGGACAGATAGAATGGCGGGATACGGTGGTCAAAGGTCTTGATAAATTGGAAATTGTAGATTTATCTGGGTTTGGGTTAATTGGTTTCAACTATGAGTTTTGTGATTCATGTCAGCATCTGCTGGAGTTGTACCTTGGACGAAATAGCTTTGGACTCGGCGAAATGACAAAATTTCCCTCCATGAGAGCTTTGCGAATAGTTGACCTGTCTTATAACAAGATAAAGTATTTACCAAAGGGAATGTGGAATAATGTCCCAAAGCTTGCAAAACTGAACCTGTGTGGAAACTACATTGAAATTGTTGATTGGGTTTCAGATCTTACGAAGCAGCTCAACTGGCTTGATTTGTCGTATAACAAAATAGGATTCCTTGAAAACAGTGTTTTGGACAATACACATAAACACGTCAATACTTCTTTTTTGATGATTGATATAACTGGCAATCCACTCCAATGCGACTGTGATCAGCTCGAGTTTCTTGCTTGGTTTATGACAAATTCAGAAATGTTTGAAAATAATGGAAATCTCACATGTTGGGACGGATCTGAACAAAAGAGAATTTTGTCTCTGGATCTGGAAAAGATGCAATGGCATTGTTCAAACACCAACCACAAAATCATGCTTGTATGTTGGGTAGTTGGTATATTTGCACTAACTTTATCTGTATCGTTATTCATGTACAGGTATCGATGGACATTGAAATGGAAATATTATAAAGCAAGATATGTGAAGTCCAGACATACGGACTTGTTGCTGGATGATCTGGCCAGTGATTCCCTGTTCAGTGCCTTTGTGATATATCCTTTGGAGGATGATCCAATTAGAGCATGGGTCTTTAACTCTCTGAGACACAAGATGGAAGAAGAGTGGCGTAATGTTGAATGTTTCATACGGGGCAGAAATGATATGCCTGGGGCATATGACACTGACAATATGGTCAATGGTTTGATGCAAAGTAAGTGCGCTCTGTGGGTCATCTGTCCAGGGTTCTTTGAAGACCATCTTTGTGAGATGGCAGCTCACTTTGCTTTGAGACACTTTGGCGTCAGGCGGAATGTGGTGTTGATTATGGACAACAGGTTTGACCAGTACCTCGTTCCCAGGAAATTGGCTAATATTCTCAGTCCAAACATGAGCACATTGAGGCTTCGCTATACAGATGATGCTGATGGCCAAAACCTTTTCTGGTCAAAGCTGGAAGAGCTCATTTGTCACATCGCATGAAATTTTTATATAGCTTCGCGTTGGTCTCACCATCCAGCTGCTGAGAGAACTAGATTTAAGTTACAGTTATTCGTCAACATATCATTATATATCTGCTAAAAGACCTGGTCTTACCTTATGCAGACAGCGTTTGGCCATGGTGGCCTTTCCTGATCAGTGTCCAGCATTAATGCACCAAACATGTAATGCCTCATAGTGTGTACAAACAGATGTACATGTACACGTTAATGTTTGTGGAAATATGTACACTATATGACTTGTATGTAACGAGAATGTTCCACACAATATTGTTCAGTTGTATATAAGTTGTAATGAATTGTGTTAAGATCGTCTTTCAATAGGAAAAGCGATTATGGATGTGATACTGCATCTATGTCTGTATATATCGCTTGAGGTATTCTCTTCATTGTATGTTTGATGTTGATATGCTCTCCTTATAGTGTACATACATGGATAGATATAATATGTGGAACAAACCTATCGTTTTTTTATCCGGCCCCGTTTTTCGTGAGGTCTGTGATCTTTGGGACATGGTTTCCGGACAAAAAGGTATTCAGGCAATCGCTACAGAACTTGGCATGCAGCTTCATACACTACCAGAGAAGAACCATATTGATTCAATCCGCCAATCGACGATTGACCTAGAGCTCTGAATTCTAGAATGGATTTGAGAAAAATTCTCTTTTCGTGAAGTTCCTTTCACTATCATAATTGGGTCCACGAGAAAAGTTCTGTGAAAATACTTTGATGGTTATGATGTATATTTGATGTATGTTTTTCCTGTATAGGCCTACTGCTTTTTTTCATTTCCAAATAAAGACCATGTTGATATTTCATAGCGTGTGTGTGCAGTATGAGGCATAGGTGCCGCTTTTATCGTCAGCCGCTTGTGACTCAGCCGATCGCATTGATGCCAGCGGCTGACGATAATTATGGCACCTGGGCCTATTAGTGGAAGCCTTAGGGATATTCAGCTCAGTTTCTTCCAAAAGCACCAAATATGGCCTATAGGTGGCCAATGACATAATTTTTTTTTCATACGCGCCAAATGGAGCCAAGATTTCCGCCAAATGGAGCTACCATATTGGATTAAATCCAATTTGGCTGCCATTCACGTTCAGCATCGATCTGAGCAAAGAGGGCTACAAACAAGTGTGATACCACTTTTTAGGGATTTTATTGGTCAACGATATATTTTTCAGTGATTAAATTTCTGATATTTTTCGGTGATTAAATCTCAATCCCACTCATAAATGTAAATCAAAAGTTTTTTTGGGTCAAATTATGGACTGCCAGTTTGAACCGGGACTGATGTTCAGATGTTCCTTGTTATCAAAATGAATAGCTCGGATGGTTGAGGTGAGTCCATACAGATGTGAAACAGACAACATCTGATGATTAGCTGGCTTATGTTCATCCATCAATTTATCAGATCTCATAACAAAAGAGAGATGGTGTGAGTGATACGGATGTTTTCGTCATCGGCAGGAATAGACAACCCCAGTTGATATGCAAATTAGGATCTGCCATCATGAAACTATCTTGTTGAGGATTCGATACGCACATGCCTATACCGAAGAGCCAACTTGACAATGCCTCTCAAATTAATTCCCAACTTGACAAGGCCTCTCAAATTAATTCCCAACTTGACAAGGCCTCTCAAATTAATTCCCAACTTGACAATGCCTCTCAAATTAATTCCCAACTTGACAATGCCTCTCAAATAATTTCCCAACTTGACAAGGCCTCTCAAATTAATTTTCAACTTGACAAGGCCTCTCAAATTAATTCCCAACTTGACAATGCCTCTCAAATTAATTCCCAACTTGACAAGGCCTCTCAAATTAATTCCCAACTTGACAAGGCCTCTCAAATTAATTCCCAACTTGACAATGCCTCTCAAATTAATTCCCAACTTGACAAGGCCTCTCAAATTAATTCCCAACTTGACAAGGCCTCTCAAATTAATTCCCAACTTGACAATGCCTCTCAAATTAATTCCCAACTTGACAAGGCCTCTCAAATTAATTCCCAACTTGACAAGGCCTCTCAAATTAATTCCCAACTTGACAATGCCTCTCAAATTAATTCCCAACTTGACAAGGCCTCTCAAATTAATTCCCAACTTGACAAGGCCTCTCAAATTAATTCCCAACTTGACAATGCCTCTCAAATTAATTCCCAACTTGACAATGCCTCTCAAATAATTTCCCAACTTGACAAGGCCTCTCAAATTAATTTTCAACTTGACAAGGCCTCTCAAATTAATTCCCAACTTGACAATGCCTCTCAAATTAATTCCCAACTTGACAAGGCCTCTCAAATTAATTCCCAACTTGACAAGGCCTCTCAAATTAATTCCCAACTTGACAATGCCTCTCAAATTAATTCCCAACTTGACAAGGCCTCTCAAATTAATTCCCAACTTGACAAGGCCTCTCAAATTAATTCCCAACTTGAAAATGCCTCTCAAATTAATTCCCAACTTGACAAGGCCTCTCAAATTAATTCCCAACTTGACAAGGCCTCTCAAATTAATTCCCAACTTGACAAGGCCTCTCAAATTAATTCCCAACATTTTTCGTGTCCACTGGCCTCGTGGTTGACAGTCTTTGCTCCATCCCTATGGATTTCACTTGCACTATGTTGGGCGTCCTGTATATATTCAGATAATGGCAGAACGTCCAGAGTGGTTCATTCCAGCTAGAGTGGACTGCTCAATTGATTGACGGTAAGTCAAAATGCAAATAGTCAAAATGTAAATAGAAAAGGGCTACTTTGCGTTTGGAATGCCTGGACGATCTTTTATTCTCTGTATTACGGGCACCCAAGGGCCTTGTAATTGTGCGACACAGTGTTGATTGCTAAACATGTACCTTTTTAGCAGTCAAACCTGAACCCTAGAAGGATGACTGATGTCTAGAGTTGTCTATTGATGTAGTTTAGGAGTTTTGAGCCTTGGTCAAAAGCCTTGATTGACACTTAATTGACTGTCGGCCGGGGTCTTGGGCCCGCTCAAGGGGCCCAGACGCTGAAGGGTTATGTATCCCCAATGGTGTATTCTAGGGCTCACCTTGACCTAATTTCCAGGGCCATGGAAAGTGGAAGCGGGTCCAGGGTTTTGTCACGAAGCGAGGTGTTGAAGGCCTAGGGCAGGTGAAGGGATATGCACGCCAGCAGAAACCCATAGGTTTCTGATGCCAGTGGTGTGTTTTAGAGGTTTCCTTTGGTCCGTTTTCCAGAGTGTTTTTGCATGGCTGATTCGGGGCACATCTGGGGGAAGGCCCAATTGTGAAATGTCGCTAGCGAGCTGAACTAAACTCCTGTCGGCCCAGGGTCTGGAGCCGGCTCAAGGGCGCCAAAAGCGGGAGGTATCCGCATGCCTAATTGGAGCTCTCCTGGGTCTGATTATGAATCATAATATACTTGGCATCCAGAAATGCATACTACTGAGTAAGCAATTTATTTTTCAATTTCCATGAAAAAACAACCACATTATAAAATAAAAAAGCAGACAAATGATAAGTACATGTAGAAAAACAGGATGGAAATTGAAGGACCAACATAGCGTACTTGCTGTCCTCTTGTTGGCCCTTGAGACATTTAGTGAATACTAAAAACAAAACAAAAACAGCAACCCGAATAAAAAATATTTCACAAGCATTACAAACACGAACAAAATACCCGAGCGAACACCGAGGATGATAAAACATGAAAACAAAAACATACTTAATAATCAGTTTCGTAGGACGGGTCAATCTCATTTTTTACTCGATTTCGAAAAAGTAATAAACAGTGTTGGCCCAGTTGGGTTTGCTAAATTAACACTAATTTAACTTTCTCTTTGAAAGTATTTGAAAGTTATCAGCCGAAACATTCCATGCACAGAAAATTTGTGCATCGAATACAACTTTTATATGAAGATATAAATGTGGTTTTGATTGACATTTAGAAGACATTTCTGGACGGTGAATACTTGATAACATCAGAACATTTATTTGCTCGACTCTACTCGCATGAGAACTAGTTGATGGCATGTTTTATCTGGTTTTGGACCCCATCAAATGATTATGTGCATAATTTGCCAATTCAATGCTCTCAACTTATTTATAGAAGGTGAGGGCCATTAAATGCTTCGACTGAGAACGAGTGGGAAGGTTGTAGAGCAAACACACTGCTCGCGATATGGGGCCCCATAAGCCAAAGCTACTTCCTGGTGTGAATGAATGTGGTACACGTATATATTCATCTTGAAAACACTTTCTTTTTCTTCTTCCTTCCCTTTCTTTCCTTTCGTTTTCCTTCTTTTTTTCTGTGGGGGGGGGGGGGGGGCCCTTTAAACCCGCCCCTGGCTGAATGAGCGCTGAGCTCTACGACCAGACTCTGCATTGTCTGGGTTAGAAAAAAATGATTATACACGAAAGAAAGTTTAGGAAACCACCAAATTGCAAGTGCTTCAGATACTTTCCATTTTGTAAAATTACGAAAAACGTTTTCAAGGTTCTGGCACTGGGGCAGTGACAAACATGCATTGGTGGAAGTACACGTACAATTGAAGGAAAATGAACCTGAGAAGAACAATAAAGAGTCGAGCGAACTCGATTGGGAAGAATGGTATATTTTACATGTACCATAATTTTTTGGCCCGACCAGTCAGGAGCTACGGAGCCCCTGAAATGACATACTGAAAATATTTATTAATCCGTGCACACGAATTACTAATTCGTGCGCACAAAATAATAATTTGTGGGCACGGAATACTAGTTCGTGGCCACGAAATACCAATTCGTGGGCACGAAATACTAATTCGTGGGCACGAAATACTAATTCGTGGCCACGAAATAATAACTAATTCTAATTCGTGCGCATGAATTGCTAAATCATGCGCAGGGATTACCTCAACTAATCTGTGGGCATGATTTAACAATCCGTGGGCACGAGTTAATAATTCGTGGGCACGATTCAACAATTCTCGTGCACGATTTAACAATTCGTGCACACGAATTAGTATTTCGTGGCCACGGATTGGTGTAACTAATCCGTGGGCACGATTTACCAATTCGTGCATGGGCATGAATTAGCATTCGTGCCCACGAATTAGTAAATCGTGCCCACGGATTGTCAATTCGTGGCCACGAATTGTTAAATTGTGCGCACAGATTGGTAATTCGTGCGCACAGATTGGTAAACCATGCACACGGATTGGTAAACAGTGCGCACGAATTAATAAATATTTTCGGTATGTCACCTCAGGGGCTCTGTAAGGAGCAATTTTCCACTCAACAAAAATATCTTGTACATAATTATGGTGATAGGTATTTTCTAAAATGCAGGTGCCATTTTTGACCATTTTTTTCCAATGATCAAAGAGAGTCATCAGATATTGTCTTGAATTATTCAATAGCAATTTCTATTATACATTTTGTGAGTAATTATTTGATCGTCGTATAGTGATAATAAAACCTGCGTTTTTGAATAGCGTCTTCAGTACTTTTCTCTTCTCAGAGAAATACAATAGAATTGCGAACGTCTCACCAGTAATTGTCTACAGAATTCGGACACAGTGACGAGAGGTACTACAGAAAAACTACACCAGAAACAAACACAAGAGAAAAATGAGCCCAATGGCTAAGATAGGTTACCGTACAATTTTGGTTTTAAGTGTTGTAGGTGACATATGACCTTGAGATTTACCAGTCAAGGTCATCTTTGTGAATTTCAATGTCTCCATTAGGTATGCTGCCTACATGTATGACTTCATATGTTCATAATACAAACATATAAGCTCTATCAACAAGTATTTTGTCTGTAGAGGCCAATTCACACATGCCAGGTCAGGTAAGATTTTGAGACTTGGCCTTCAAGGTCGTTTAAGATCAAGTTCAAGGTCACCAAAGATGTGCCATATATACATGACTATTTATAGTCTATACACAATACTAACCTGTATGTGCAAGTGTTTAAGCCTCAGAGGCCACATTACAGATTTCATGTAAGACATTTAGCACTCACTCTAAATGTATTTCATCTGTAGAGGCAAATTTGCGCATTTTTTTACCCAAACATGGCTGTTTTGACTTTTCAAGGTCATCAAAGGTCAAATTCAAGGTCACCTCACAAATCGCCATTTATGACTTCCTATTCGAAAGTGTCAATATCTAAGCTCTATCTTCAAGCGTTCTGTGAGTACAGTCCTGGCAGCTCCCATTACGAAGGGAAAAAGTGGCGAAAAGTTAAGTCCAAATTTTTTTTCAAAGGGTGAAATTTTGTTTCGCCTAAAAATGTCCCAAAATGGATAGTATTGCGATTTGGGGCAAAAAATTTTTTTCGACGACCCGTCAAAAAATCAAAATGGCCGCCACACGAAGACCGGAGATTCAAGGGCAACAAAAATTATACACGTCATAAAGGTACTTAAGAGGAATCTTTTGAAACAAAAATCTCAAAACTGATCAGACAGTTTTTGAGAAAATTGCCGTCAAAGTTCACGTTCATCGACAAAAACGGCAGCCATTTTGAAGATAATTTTCAAGATACGGCAGCCATTCTTTGAAGATAAAGATGTGGACGGACGGACGGACGGACAGACGGCTAGACGGACGACGGACGCAACGTGACGGCAATACTAGTAGGTCATGGGACCTATTGTGCGGTAACCTAACAACAACAAAAAACAACTGCACTGCACCTAGTATCAACAACCTAAAATTACAGAAACCTTGGTGCCAGGATCCTTTGAAGAAGCATACAGCTCAGAAGAACGAGCCCGAGATGTCCGACCTAAAAAAAAAGATATGAAGTCCTCCACGGATGATGAGGGAAGATCAATGAAGTTCAGAAAAGTCTGGTGATGCAAGACAGTCAGGATACGTGGGTCCGGAGGACTCCAGAAGATCTGAGGCCTCTGGAGCTGGTGAAGACAGATCTCGCTCCATCTGGACTGACGGGTTGGACAGCCTAGATGGCCAGAACAAGACAGAATTCGAGCATTATCTACAGAGGGTCCGAGAGAGCCCTGGGCTGAGGAAAGTGTTGAAGACACCCAGCTCTTACCATGGGGGTAGCAAGATCCTCGTGTCTGATGACTGCCTGCGAGGCAGACTTCGAGCTGCATCGGAAGAAAGAGGAAGAACCCGTTCGGCAGACTGGAAGCAGTGGTCACCTTCCCCGCCCTTTCTGGGGTCTCTCACACGAGGGGGACCCACAGTCTATATAGGGTGGCGGGAAGATGGAGGACTGGACCACGCTCAGTCTCACGCCAGGCCTTCCAGCTATAACACAGGACCTGGAACATTATTTCGCAATTTGTCAATGGTCAGCCTGACCATATTGCGGATAGACTTTGTGTAATGACATTCACTTCGTACAGCGACGCACTCACGGCTGTACTGAAAGCAGAGAGTCGCCAGCAGCGGACCAAGAGAGATCGGCCCCACGGTACCCGCCGAGCGGACGCCACTTACCACGGGTATGCCGACGACACGGAAGCGAACGACGAACTTTCATGTGCGATCGGACAGTTGCACCATTGGGATACACCGACTTCCGATCAGATCGCTGCGTACTACGACCCTGCGGATAGCGACACGACCGGACTGCAAGGGTGTGAAGAACATTCCGTCCCTTCTTGCTCCCGCGAATGGGTCGCGGAAGCGTTCCAGTGTGTTGTTAGTGATGAGTGCGGACAATACGGTGAGGACGCACTATACTCTGTTCTACGGGCTATCGCTCAGGCTCGTGGCGACCGTCCTACGCCTCAAGGTCGAACTGAAATATGTTTCTTCTGCAAGAAACCGGGACACAGGTGGATACGGTGTTACCGTTTGAAGGACATATTGGTACGAAACGGAATGAAACCGTTCCCGCCACGCTCTGGCGCAAATCGGAATAACGGACAGATCAGTATACCGAACTCGAACTCTCAGCCAATGGCTACGACACCACCGGCTCAGCCACCACCACAGGCCAGGCCGTCAAACTAAGGGAGGAAGGAACTGTGGAGCAAGAACCTTCCGTTAAACCGAGCTACGCTCAAAGCTCCAAACCAGTGGTTGTGTCCACAGCTACGAACACGACGCCAACCAAGCTGGCGCCGACACCACGGGCCCTTCCGCTCCACGAAGGGGTGTGCGCCAAGTGTGCTTCGTCGACTTCAGGTACGGAATCCCTCCACGAAGGGGTGTCGGAACCATTGCCACGCAGGCCATCACGGACTAATCGTCACGAAGGGGTGTCGACACGCACCACCGGCGATACTGGAACGGACTCTATGTCTGAAATAGAATGGGTGTCGGATGATGGAGGCTTTTACGCTTTCCCATCGGGACCTGAAACCAAGCCGGGAAGACTGAAACTTCCACTCCTACTGCCTGAGGAGGACCTCGATGGACCGATTGTTATCAGTCGAAGTCTGGCCGCCCATGAGTGCTGGAAATTGCCAGTGCATGTTGGAGAACGAACTTTCAAAGCAGTAATGGACTCAGGAGCACAGGTTTCCCTGCTCCGAAAGGACATGATGCGACACGTGCCTGTCGAACAGCGCACTCTACGCCCGACCATGGCGACCATTCGGGATGTCAACGGAGACTCCAGCCCGATCGACGGACTTCTAGACCTTACGATCAAGGTCGGAACGAAAGAAATGACAGTGACATTTTGTGTAGCAGCAATTCATGACGAAATGATTTTGGGCATGAATTTCTTCCGACAAACGAAAGCCATCGTTAATTACGGTGATGGAACTGTCGAAATTAATAAAGAGATCCTGTTTGCATACAAGGACTTCGAAGCTAATGTTGTACGCATGGCTGTACGTCGAGCCGTTACGGTACCGCCACGCAGCGAGGCCGTAGTCGAACTTGTACCTACCTCAAAGGTCAGGGTGCGCCAACACCCTCGGCTCATTCAGCCCATGACGAACTTTCCGGAGGAAACAGACTTGATTATGGGTCGCACGTTGACCTCATTGAACCGGAAGTGTGTTAAAGTGACTGTGGTGAACCCCGCGGATACGGGCGTAACTCAGACTCGCTCGGATCCAATAGCCATAGCGAGCCCCGTTGACAGTATTGTGGGCACTCTGCCGAAGTCAGGAGAGGAACCGGAAGTTCCCCACACGAACGTTAACCATTACGAAGACCTCCCGCCACACCTACGGGAGATGGTGGACCGTGCCGGACTAGCACCTGAACAGCAACGGTGCTGTGCCAATTTGGTATATCGGTACAGAGACACTTTCATGTGCCCCGAAGGACAGCTCGGACGGACGCATGTAGTGCAACATCGGATCAACACGGGTACAAGCGCCCCAATTCGTCAGCGACAACGTCGCGTACCCCAAGCGCAACAACACATCATAGATGAGGAAGTTGACAAAATGTTGCGACTTGGATGTATCGAACCTTCGGAATCACCATGGAGTTCACAAGTGGTGTTGGTACGAAAGAAAAACGGACAGGTACGATTCTGTGTGGACTATCGTCTGCTCAATGACGTAACATGGAAAGATTCGTACCCTCTTCCGAACATTCAAGACACGCATGACGCACTCGCTGGAGCGAACTACTTCTCGGCCTTAGATCTCGCCTCGGGATATTGGCAGGTCGAAGTGGACCCGACGGACCGACCCAAGACGGCCTTCGCCACCCGGAAAGGCCTATACCAATTCAGGGTGATGCCGTTCGGACTGAGCAACGCGCCAGCGACTTTCGAACGTCTCATGGAGACCATCTTACGTGGATATCTGTGGACCAGATGTATGTGCTATCTGGATGACGTGATAGCATACGGACGCACTTTTGATCAGGCGCTTGCCAATCTGGAAGCGGTCCTCGATCGGATACGAACTGCCGGGTTACGCTTACAACCCAAAAAGTGCGAACTCTTTCAACGCGAAATCCTGTATCTGGGATTTATCGTCAGTGGACAAGGAATCAGGGTGGACCCGAACAAGGTCAAGGCTATTAGGGAATGGCCGACTCCCTGTGAGATTACGGACGTACGAGCTTTCCTGGGGTTTGCCAATTACCACAGGAGGTTCATAAAAGACTATGCCGAAATCGCTGAACCTCTGGTGGCACTCACCCGGGGTGAATGTCGCTTCACGTGGGGATCGCCCCAACGGAATTCCTTTAGGAGGCTCCAGAACGCACTTATCAAGGCCCCCAAGCTCGCCCATCCATCACAAGATGCGGACGATTATTTCATTCTTGATACCGACGCCAGCGGTTACGCCATCGGAGGCGCGCTTTCACAGCGTGTCAATGGAAAGGAAATCCCGATTGGCTTTGCAAGCAAGACGTTGTCCCGCACTCAACGGAATTATTTTACGACCTATAGAGAACTGTTGGCTGTCGTTGAAATGATTCAGCATTACCGACATTATTTGTGGGGACGCAGATTCCTGTTACGAACTGACCATAGCTCTCTGCGATGGTTAAAGAACTACAACCATGCGGACGGTATGTTGGCTCGCTGGTTAGCCAAACTGCAGCAATATGACTTTCGTATTGAACATCGTCCTGGAAAGCTCCACGGAAATGCTGACGGACTTTCCCGCTGCCATAGTTGCAAACATTCGGACTGCCCTGGATGCTTAGTCGTTCCACCCACGGACCCGGAAACAAGTTCTGGAGAACTTCCCGTCAGACGGATTACGGTGGTTCCTGTTGGACCCGAGAAAGACCTCCTGGACAGTGATACCATGACATCACCGGTCTTGTCTCGGATGATCTCAATACGCCAAGCTGCACGTGTGCGAGCATTGGATGTGAAATTGAACGGACAGGAATGGTTGTCGGACTATTCAACAGCGGACATTGTTGCCGCCCAGCAAGTCGACCCGAGTGTCGGAGTCGTACGACAGTGGGCATTGAACGGAACGAAACCCACGTCAAAGGAAGTCGCCCGCTACGGTGAGGAAGTGAAAACTTTGGTTTCACGATGGACTTTGTTAGCGCTACAGGATGGAGTCCTCATACGTACTACTAAGCCGGACCCAGCTGGTCGGACTGTCATACAAACTGTGTTACCAGCGGCATTACGAACGGTGGTTCTACACCAACTCCACGACCTCAAGGTCGTAGGCCACCTCGGAATACAACGGACTGTTGAGAGAGTAAAGCGCCGGTTTTACTGGCCAGGTCTCGCCTTGGATGTTGCCCGCTGGTGCGCCCGCTGCCCGCAGTGTGTGTCACGGAAAGGAAAACCAGCGCCCAAGAAATCGCCTCTAACGCAACTACCAACTGGGGCGCCATTTGATCGTATTGCCATGGATATCTTAGATACCCATAAAGTTACCGGACGAGGTCACAGGTACATTCTTGTCATATCGGACTACTTTTCAAAGTACACGGACGCATTCCCGCTCCGCCGCCATACGGCCAAAAATGTCGCCGATGTTCTGGTGAATCGTTGGATCGTGTACCACGGGGTACCGAAAGCCATACACAGCGACCAAGGAACGGAATTTGAGTCGTCGTTATTTCGGAGCGTTGTACGCCTTTTGGGCGCCAAGAAAATTCGGACCACGCCCTACCGCCCACAAAGTGACGGTCAAGTCGAACGATTCAATCGGACTTTGTTGAATATGTTGAGTGCATTCGTCAGTGATCGTGGGAATGACTGGGATCTGCACTTACCATATGTACTCATGGCGTACCGCACCTCGGTGCATTCCTCAACCGGGTGTACACCACACCTGATGGTATACGGACATGAATGCAATTTGCCTGTTGACTTGATGTTTCCTACGCATGACCCAGAACCGCTACCTCCATGCGGACCTGAATACGTCGAGTATCTCCGAACTGCTATCAGAGCTGCCCATGGGTTTGCACAAGACCATCTGCAAAAAGCTGCAACCCGCCAGAAAATGGGGTATGACGCACATGCGAAATCTCGCCCTCAGTTCCAGCCGGGAGAATTGGTACGGTACTACTACCTGCCCCTCACTCAGAACAACAAATTCGCCCGACCCTGGACCGGACCCTGGAGAGTCCTGGAACGCGTAACTGAGGTAGACTATCGAATTGCTCTAGTCTCCAATCCACGAAATACTAGAGTCGTCCATCTGGATGTCATCAAACCGTACGAAGGCGATGCACAGTTGTTGAACCTTCAACCTCAAGTCGTATCGCCACCTGAGTCGTCAAGCAGCACAGACTCCAAGACCGAACCATCGAACGATCCCCTGGAGCTCCTCAAGGAATTCCTCTACCCTTGGGATGTCACAGTACAAGACAAGTCGTCAGATACAGATCGGACTACCGAGACTGATACTTCGTCATCACCCGCCAGTCGGAAAAGTCCCGCAATCGGACCGCGACGCCGTCGCCAGAAGCAAAAATCGCGCAAGTCGAACTCTAGCGCTTCACAGCGAGCGCCAAAACCCCGCGGACCCAAACCCGCGATTGCTACGGACTCATCAACAAGCGAGGCTACGCCCCAGCCTGCTCCGTACAATCGACCCAGACGCACGATTCGCCGCCCAGCCCGGTTCAGATAACCATGGCTGTGCCAAGGGACTGATCTCTATGATGATGAATGAATGCCTGTCTATTGGACTATAATGTCATATCACCCCAAAATATATTTATAATATAATAATATTATGTACATATTCATTTCAATAATCATTTTTATGTACTGATGTCAGTGAGGCAATTTTCATATATAATATTGATATGACGTTATAATATTGATGCCGGTTACGATGCTATAATGTGGTATATGTGTGTTATGCATTGCATATAACTTCGTACTTCTCCATACCATCTCGCGCCTGTTGCGCACTACCTAAATATTGCATGACTAACAATTCCACCCATGTGTCAGCCGTCATGTCCTGCCGTGAGTAAGATCACTTTGTCGCGGACGAGGTGAGAGGATAGCCGTCTTCCGAGCAAGCGTCTGATAAGAGCCTCTGCTCCCCCTACGCACAATTCAGGGGAATGCCCTCAGGAGCAGAATTCAGCTATGAACAAACCTCTGCATTCCAACGCGCGATCTGTCATCACATTCATTGAAAATTACGCAACGCGCCACGGCAGGGCCGCCCAGATCACCCCATCACCCCTCATGATAATATCAGCGGTTCCATTATCTACGGCACCAGATGAAAATGAACGGACTGAGCAAACTTCTGTGAGCTTGGTATTTATACCTCAGAATATGTACGGACAGTGATCATCTGTTATAAACAAGTTGGTCAAAAGTTTATTGTGTGCTAATTGTGCAGATAAGGAACGGACTAATTGTAGGAGTTCACACGGAAAAGCATGAAGTGCAAATAAACACTGAAGCCGCCCGCGGCACCCCCATAAACATTCCCAGTTAACTTCAATAGAGAGTGGAAGCACGTAAAAGGTGCAGTAATTTTGACTGTATGCTAGACGGACAGTGAAATGATTGGATTGCGTTATCCAGAAGTTTGTGTCGGACTATGGGAAAATAGAGCAGCTGTGTGCTAACCTACTGCCCCGCCTGACTGGTGTGATGAACCAGAGCTTTGATGTACACGCGTTGCCTAGGTGATGGACCGCCCCCTCTTCGCACGACTGAGAGCCGAGATGGATCAAGCGAACGTAAAAAGACGTATAAGACAATAGACCGAGCGCACCCCCCGATTGTGGAAAACCGCAAAAGACACTGTCAGCACTTTGCGTGTGTACGGATGCCAGATAAGCAGGAAAGTTTTAGAAGTGGGTCATTCTGGCTGCGGACACTGGAGAGTTAACATCTATCGAATAAGTGTTGAATATTAACAGTGTTCTTATAAGACAATTGACTATATCTTGTGGATATTTCGTACGGCAATTGCACGGACTTTTGCCTAGTATTTCACGGACTGTGTGAATAATCCTGATACGCACCTTGTATTAGGATAAAAGTCGGACTAGTGAGTGTGGGCTCACGCCAGTGAGCGAAGTCGAACCATGTCGTCTTCTGACAAGGAGAGAGACAAGCCACCGGACAAGAAGACGGCATCTGATGCCGATAATAACGAACTGCCACTTGCCGTGAGGATAGTGGAGGCTGGGGATGAGCCGGAACATCCCATCGTACTTGGAGAATCGGCGACAGCCGACAGCGCACCGGGAACAGTTTCCCCTACTTCGGACCCGATCACGATATCGGATACAGAAACGGCCTCTGGGGCCGAAACGGACATTCGGAAGAAAGTGATAGCGAAACTCGCTCAACGTGGAGAGCGTCATACGCCGAGTCCATCATCGGACTCTATGTCGGACTTGAGTGCGCCTGACTTCCAGCGCCTGGAAGAAGGCGGGAAAATTGTTGAACAAGCCATGGCTGCTAGAGACGCAGCTAAAGCCACGGCTAGTGTTACTTCGGACTCCGGACCAAAACAAATGATGGCTGCTCCGCCAGTGACAGCCGCACGACCGACCGCCGTGTCGGCTACTTCGCCTGTTTCAGCCAAACCGGCCAAACCCGTACGACCTCTCGCGTTGCTCCCGCACGCGACGACATCGCGAGGATATTCCTCGGCATATACGGACTTATTCCGGACTCAGGGAAATCATGAGTCGCGGGATCTACGACAACGGACTTATCGCCGTCAAGTTGACGAGTTGATGGAGCTCGTACCTCGTCCTCCCACACCCCACGGGACGAGTCCAATCGACTGGAACGCAGTTCCACTCTATGACCGGAACCGGCATGCAGGATATGGACATGTCCATGATTTTTCTGTACCGTCGACACTGACAGAGAGTCAGTACTTGACTCTGATGCCGCTACGCCTCGGAACGGGAGGATTCGACTGCCCCTTCTGTACCAGTGAGGAGGAGTCGGAACGTGAACGGACCTGGCCCACGGTGCCTCGCCGGGCCCCACTTCGGACCCCACAGGAGCTGGATGCCCATGTTCTGGCGTATCATATGCCATTTGTACGCTTCTTTGTGTGCCCCGCACGGGACGGGTACATGACCCTAACGCTTTCGGACATGATACAACATATCTCGATGCCCACGGCGAGTCACACGGACCGGTTCCCCATTTTCCAACGGGGATCACTAATGGCCACCGAGAATATGGTAACTCGTTTCGCCAAGCGATGTGGGGTTGACATGCAACCCAATCCGAACTATCGGCCACCACGCGTACCATCGCACGTACCCATCTTCCGACGGACGCCGGAATCGGTACTTACTTTCGGCATCTGGGCGATGGCGCCCGCGGTGATGTCACAGTACCCGCCGAATACCGCACCGGAGGTCCAACTGGTACTGGACCGTATTGAGTACGGCCAACTGAAAACGAGGGCCGACGAAGCCAAGGTCGAACGGATGGTACGGGACATCCAACTGATTAATCGTCACGTCCGCTACCGAAAGCCTGGGGCTTTCTATTTCGACCGCCCTGTTGTATATCGGACCTCGGCCATGAAGGCCGCTGAATCTCGGACCTCGGCCATGAAGACCGCCGAACCTCGGACCTCGGCTTCACCAGCCACAGGAGTTTCAACTCCCGCACGGAGTTCGCCCTCGGGAGCGATACCCAAGAGTCGGACTGTTGAGAGGCCTACAGCGCCTAACGTTACGGACTATAGAGTTCGGGAGGGACTTGTGCCACCCCCGGACGAATATCCGCCCCTGCCAAGCCGACCTACGGTCGAGACAGACGCGGCTGAATCTTCGGACTCAGTTAGAACTTCGGACCCAGCCGAACCCATGGAAACGGCTAAAATTACGGACTCTGTGGATAGGGAGCCTTCCCCAAGAACGGTTTCTCGAACCCCAGTTACGGACACTGAGTCGCCAATGGAGTGTGACCAGCCGCCACCACTTCGGACTATCAAGGATGAGCCGGAACCTCGACAACGTCGGACACCCGACAGCAGGCCGGACTCTCCCATGGAGCCGTCTCGCGGCCTGATCACCTTCGGACCACCTCCTCCGTACCTGGATTACGAGGAGGAGTTGTTGCCCCCAACGACCACCTTGGTTACACGAGCCAACGATCCGGATAGGCCTCGGCTAAGGATGGAAGTCCTGGAGGACCAGGATCCATTACCTCGCGACCTGGAGGTCAATTTCGGACTTCACGGATCTGGTGAGTTCGGTGCGGACTACCAGCTACTTCGCCAGCACGGGCAAAGGTTGCTCGAACGGACTTTACCCGGACTACAAGTCCTCCCCGGAATTAACCCGGATTTCGCCGAACTCTACCAGGACGACAACACACGTCGTCTTCCCGCCGGACTCGGACCGCATCAGTCATACTGGATGGAGCAAATCACCCAGGCTGCAACGGATGCGGACCCTCTATTGCTTGCGGAAGATGCTGAGCATCACCTCCCGTCGTTGGCACTGGCCAGCGCGGACGACCTGGCGCTTCAACATCTGCGAGCTATCTGCGAGCTGTGGCCTGCGAATATCGTACTTATTGTATCATGTGGTATGCATGAGTATCATGTACCAATCCTGGTCACTTTCAGGTATTTCGGACTTTAAAATGTTTCCGTTCCGCTAGGGAGCGTCGAGGAGTATTTTTATCATTCCAATAATATAATATGTATATACATTTGTGATTCTTTTAACTGTGATTTATGTGTTGATTTATGTGTTTCATCGTCACCTGTCGTTGTTTTAAATGTATTTGTCAAATGTGTTCGTATCATCTTAGTGACTGTTGACTGACCGACTAATGACTTTATTTTGACAGTTAGAATTTTTATTGTACTCATTGCTTTACCATTGTCTCGCGCGGTGAATGTGTTTTTTTTCCCTTTAGGACTTCTAGCTTATCATGTTTAGATTTCTGGACAGTTAGGTTTCGGGGAGGGTAAATTCCCAGGGGGTAATTTGACGAAGGGGTGTTTTGTAGAATATTTATGACTGTTATGGCCCGAAACCCGTCCCTGACACATTCTCCCACTCAACATACACGGCACAGATTCATCACATGACTTCATACTTACTTACCTTACGTCACCGGGCACGCACCGTCCTCGCACCACATCTACATGTAAACAACACTGCTCACGTTAACACTTCCTACAATCCCACCAATCACCACATTCCCAGACACATGACTCCGCCCACACAGACATGACATCACTTCCCCGCCATTTCACATGAACACCTGCCACATTACGCGGGAAAATCCACACACATCATGAACTTAGCCCCGCGCTTTCCCACGGACATTGTAGTAGTTGAGAAATCTGTTGAAGAGAGAGGTTGTATTGAGAGGTACTAAGCCAAAGATTGTGATTAGAGGATATCAAATTTATACAGGACTATTAATACTTCGGACTATTGTGGGGATTACGATTGTGTGAGTGACCGTGATCGTACATCGGACCTAATCATCCAAATAAACATCGGATATTGTTGAAACTGACGTCGGACTTCCTGTTGGTGTGTTCACGCACAACATACATCGTACTATTCGATCAGTGGGCGTAATAGCCGCCCGAAGAACTCCGCTATTCCGTCACAATATCAATAGGTATGGGAATTTTATAATTATATGCAGCATGGGTAACCGTAGTGTCGGCGAAGGTCCTTAACATCGGAAAGGTGTCAGCCTTTTCTACTTTCCGAATGATCCATGGCATATCCAGTTTACACAGGCCTACATGAGCTAAATAACTTTTGTCTGTAGTTCAGCGATATACTGAAACGTATCGTGATGAAACTTGACAAACGTATGCCAATTTTTTGACAGGCCTACTTCACCTGGGAAGCAAACGGCGATTTGATTCTTCCAGCTCAAAAAAGCTAGCATTATCAGAGCCGTAGGCCTATTACCGCACAGGCCGACTAGGCCCAGGCCTAGGGCGCGGAATTTTAGGCGGGCGCCATTTTTCAGAGAACTTTTTGACGCAGATTATCGCTGTCGTTGAATCGGAATACGATCACGCATACGATGATATTCTGCCAATAATTCCCCCCTCCCTCTCTCCCAAAATCTTGAATCCTAATGAAAGCCAATGAGCCCGCCACAATCAGGCGCAGTGGGCGTGTACGGAAATAGGGGTGACGGTAGACGCGGGTTATTCTTGAAAACATATCAATTGTTGCCGTAAAACAAACATATCCAATACGTTACAGTATATTGAACAGTGTGATTTTCCTGTTAAAAAAAAACATTGCAAGTATATATCTAGACATAAATCCCCATATACTTTAGCTGCCCGCCATTTAAGAAGAAATCCCTTGAAATGAATGATCTAAAAATCAAGTTGACAGTGTCTAAATCTGGAACATCATCTTGAATTAAGATAATCTGCATAAAAAAACGCATTGTCTGAGAAGTTCAAAATTTTAATCGGGAGCGTCACAGAATGCTCCTTCGCATTTAACGAATGAGGCTTCAGCTGCTTTTCGGGCCCCTGGGCGGGCCCCAAATCACCGGCCTTGAGTCCACACTCGATTTTCTGCTCAATTTGGGTTAAATGGTGCAATTCTTCGAGAGCAGCATTTTGGTGTGAAAAAGGCTACACCCACTGTCTTCTTATGCTTCTAGTACCCAGTATGCTTCTAAATGGGAATCGATCCCTTAGCTTTCAGTTTTTGGCTGACATATTGTAGAAAAACGGTGTGACAGAATTTCAACAATATGAGTAGCCTACGTGTATTGTGTATATCGATACGAACACCAGAAACTACGGACATGGCCCTACATCTCAATGAGGGGTTAGTGGTTCGAACCAGAAGGGGAAGGAGGGGGTGAGTTGGCCTAAACGCACAATATCAGAGTTCTTACTGTCATGAATTCGATTTGATATGCAAAAAAATCGATATTTGAGCGTTTGTTTCAGTAGAGGTCGAAACTGTGATTTTGTGAGAATATTGCCATTTTCATTCCCACTAAATAGGTGTGTTGTATACAACACACCTATATCCTTATTCGGAGGTTGGTAGTTCTTGTTTTATATAGGTAATGCGTATGAACGAAATATCGATTGATATTTTATTGCTTTCCAATATATGAATGTAGAAGAAAGCAAATAATTAATTTATAGGCCTCACAACGAGATTTCTCGAAACTGTGTGGCATACCATTCTACAGTTATATTATAACCATTATGCCTGATCACAGAGTAGGCCTAGCATTCCATGTATATTTCCACCAGCAAACAAGTCAATCATTTATCTAATCGCTGGCACATAGAAAAAATAATGTAATTATACCAGTGTTAAAATAATATCGGACACATTCATTTGAATATATCTATTTACCACACCCCCCTCCCGCAAGATCACATCACGGTGTATCCTGTCTGCTTTTTCACCTCCCGGGGAGAAGGGTGTGTGTGTGGGTGTGTGTGTGTGTGTGTGTGCGGGGAGGGGGGGGGGGGGGGTTAGAGGTATTGGATGTATGTGTGATAGTCTACCGTATCATATCCATAATTTCTACTTTGTATTTTGTCTTTCATTTGTAGGCCTATACCTGGTGTGCATGTTCAGCTCTAGCGAAACATTGTACAACTGGTGTGAATTAGATCCTGATTAAATCTTGTATCTTGTGCCTCCCCGCCGGCGCCCCCATTTCAGCCTGAAACACATCTTCGTTATAACCTCCCCCCCCCTCTCACCCCCGCCCTAACCCCGTTCTTCAGTGCTTTGCCCCATACAAAATTGCAACCGCTTCCCAGCGTCAAAGATTCTGTACAGAGAATCTTTTCCCCCGTGACGTCAGAAACGTCATTTTACGTAAAAATATGCTGACCGCTCTCCACGTGGAATATCGGTCTACGGACCGCTGTAGATCTCATGTGTGTGTTTAGAATGGCTCTATTTCCATCTGTATGCATATATATACATGTATGAATGCTATTGCATGTAGAACAATTTAATAACCACATCAAATATCATGTCCATGGCCCTTTAACAAGCTAATTTCATAACAAACTGGGTCAGCAGTCAGTCAGTCGTTTTAGTTTTTGCAAGATCTCTGCAAACAATGCTTGATGGATGCAAATCCATAGTATTCATCTAAGTTTGTGGGACTCAATTTATGCAAAATTGTGATCCCTGATCCGCTTTGCTCTCTAGTATGTCCCATTCATCTGTTTATCTCATCAACCCAGTCCTATTTCCAGCTTACATGAAAATGCAGAATACAAGTGGTGTAAGAATTCATTTCCTATTTAACAGATACTTTATTTTGACCCCCATTCAGCAACTGAAACATAGTTTCGGTAAATACACATGTTTGTAAATTACAGAAACAAAGTACATGTATGTACATATAACTAAAGTAACAAGGTATACCGGTAATACTCAAATGAACTTCTGTGTTCTAGAAATAGTGTGTATACAGCTGCATGTATTCGGAAGGTTGCAGAAGTCTCACTAAAGTACCTGAACTTTTATTAAACATTATGATGAAATGTCCAGAGAGTCTTCATACTACAGACAGATACTTGCCTACGTGTTCATGAAATGGCATTGATGACATGGTTGTAACATGGATGCAAACAATAAAATGATTATACATTGTTGATGATTTATTATGCATTATTACAAGATTACATTTGTTAAACAGTCAAACTTGTTTTCAAACTTTCTGAGCAAGCACAAAACTCCACAACAATTGAAGTAAAGATCATCAATGACTATGAATTCCAATGAAACGGAGACAGAAAAATGACTATTTAATCCATGTGTATTGCACTTGTCTTTATGTGTTATGTACAAATGAGCAAACAGGGAGACTGAACACCCTATACATACACCCTATACATACACCCTATACATTAAAATATATCACAGTACATGTGCAGGTAGTACACTCACAACTTCCACATGTATCAAAAATAAATCTCTAACAAACACATAAACCATTCCGTCAGACATACAGTCAGTCTTCGCTATAAGGTTGCGAGTATTCGTGTGAACGAGATGAAGATGACGATGATAGTTTGCCCGACGCCCCAGACGAGCGCGTATAGAGGATCCATACTGTACCCGGACGCGCGATACACACCCGCTATTGCAGCACCTGTCAAACACAACAACAGTGACTGGTTACATACAATGGAATGTGTCGTCATGGCATCACACATATGTACATGTATATACATGATATAGATCATATGTAGTTAGACGCATTTTACAAACCAATGTTTCTATATTTTATGATTCGGTTACTGTATAGTGTAAAGCCCATTAATTTCATGGACGTTCATATTAGCTTTATTGCCTGAAGGACATTTTTCGAACATTTCGAACAAGTTAGCTTTCTGGGCCTGATGGTCATTTTTCTAATGTCAAAAATTTATCCGTGGACATTTAATTTTTTACCAAAACGTGAAATTCGCTAAAAAAGAAATGTCCGCAAAAAATGGAGCTTTACAGTATAACAACATACCAGGGTAATGTCACCTTAGAAGTGGTTTTTATTCACACTAATTATTCCATTTCGTCTTCTAAACTTCCCCATTTCGTTTATAACCATCACCATGGTTACTTACTGGTAACAACACCACCGGTCAGTGGAGACAGAATGCCCATCAACAAGATGATGACGGGAATGAAGCGCCCATAGCGGTGTTTGCGAAGCCGGCCGAACGCTATTGCAGACGCCACAAAATGCACCAATATTGACGACACCAAGGCCCAGAGGAACACCTGGTACCACATGTCTGCAACAAAGTAATAAGCTCGTCTCACATTGAAAATCAGATATCGGGATGCTGAAATGCAAATTTTTAACACAACCACAATGAACCATTAAAAATGTTTTTCATACAGTAGGAAAATAACAAGTGATGCAGAAAAAATAACGAGAACAAACCTGGAAAGTCGCTTGCCGTTTTGTCACTGGATGACATCTCAATGACATCCCGATAAGACTCGTGCTCCATCGCTTGTATGTCGCTGGCCATCTTCAGCGTGACTTGTAACAACACTCAACAAGAGTAGGTGTGGGATGAATACCGTCTAACATCTATTGACATCAATGTCTTTGTATATATCCAACACAGCCATCTCTGGTGAAAGATGCAATTTCCTGAAACGGTAATGTATTTGCTTTAATGCCTTCCTCAGTTAGTTGGAGATACCAGGAAGGTAATTGAAATTATCGCAAGTAACAACTTGGAAATGATTATTCTAGCTAGCTTCGAAGGTGCGACCACATTGTTCATGCCAGAGTATGAACCATGGTTTCAGCTGTCAATGTTTTATGTCGTTTTTTTGCAGGGATTGTTGGAAAGTATGAAGCTAGACCACCCGGTGATCGCGATTGATAATCTCGGCCCAACCCACCAGAATGATAATTTGGACAAAACTATTTGCAATCAAGGGTATATAAAGTCAATTGTCTGGTAACCTTCTAGAAAAAACCAATATAATCCATTGAGGTTTTGAGGTTTGCGCAATGCCTCACAGTTCACGAGATTGGGCATTTGGGATACCGGTGTGTATATCTATGTTAGCTGTATACAGGTGACGGTCCTATTCTCAAGAGGGGACTAAGCCTGAATACTCCCAAGATCGGTCATTGTTGTCAATATTTTTCAACCTGTCTCAGTAGGTTACTTTTATGTTTGTTTTAAGAATTTTGTGAAATTTGGAAAAAAACGACGATCGACGATGTTGACGTGGGGTGCCTGTGGAACAGGACCTCACCTATCCTTTATCATCCTACATATCACTATACCACTGAACTAAATACTAGGGCTTCACCGAGTACAAAAGTATGTAACCGGTTACTTGTTAGCTTGTAACCGAACTGTAACCAGTTACTCGTCCAAAAATATAGAGATAAATACTGTCATAAGTAACACTGCTTTTTTAGCAGTTTGCATTTTATCAAATCTCAGTGTCAAAAACGTCCAAAATTGCGCCTGAAACTCAAAATTAGAAGTCATTTTCACGTGAAAATATGCAATGAATAAACAGTCTTTTTTGATCGAAGAGAGAAAAATGATTAAAATCACTTCAATTATGCATGTTTCGGCAGAAATTTGACTGATGTGAAGTGTTTGTGGCCGAATACGAGGTTGCAAAATACGATCACAGTTAACCGGTTACACAATAAGTAACCAGTTGGGGAAAGGGGCAAATTTGGGGACTGCTGTCAAATTTACCAACAGTACCCAAATTTGGGGACCAGGGGTTGGTAAATTTGGATACGTGGTATTGGACCAATATCCAAAAAAAATTTATAACTAAATTATATCATTATCAATGGACATTTAATGAAGTTGACACAATGATGTCTTCTGCAAGTTTATATTGTCTGCAAGATCATTGTCTGGGCCCCGAGCCCGGATACACTAAAAACGCACTAATTTCAGCTGGTTCCGTTTTGTGAGGTCTCCTGCAGTGATGGGCAGGGAGTGATTCCACAATGGACATACGTTGCGCGCTATTGTGCGGGCTTTTTTCCCGTTTACTATGCTGAGAACTGTAGTTCACAATGTCTCATGTCAGATGTCAGGGATGTTTGTGTGGTACAGCGGGGGTCGCAAATATTGTCACTCTGTTTGCCCAGGCAGTGATTTTTTGCACGCGCTGACATAACACTGATGTAATAGAATCATATTAGAATCGCACTTAGAATAGGATATAGGCATATGCGCATAAAAAAACCTGGAGTGAAGACTCAAGCACTGGGAAATAATAGGCGAGATATTAATCTAATTCATAAACAAAAAAAACCCAGCAAAACATTTCCTCTGGACATATCCTTAACACATTCCATTCCTACTATTCTGTAGCTTGTCTCATTTGAAGTAGCAAATAAATTTTTGAGCTTCAGGCGCGTCCAACGCTGCACCAAAAACCTGGGACGTTCCTGTCATTATTAGGTGTTGGACCAGTAAGTATATTTAGTTGAAAGGGGAAAAGAACAGCACCAAAACTGATTACTCTAGAAAAATAAACATAGCACCAAGGGTGCTGTAGCTTACCGGCAATCATGTGAATTGCATAGAATACTGAATACATATAAATTGTTACACTGATGTTAAAATCAATATGTTAAAACATCTTTGTAAATGTTGATGGAAACACATTTTCTGTATGGACTATAATACGAAATCAAGTTACATCTTAAAAGATTTTTTTTGTTAATGACAATTTTTCACAGATAGTCGATTTAAAGGCACCAAAACTTATACACATCACAAATGTACATAAGGATAATCTTATACATGATTTTGAGGAAAACTGTCTGAATAGATTTCGATAAAATGACCACCAAAAGCAAAATTCATCGTTTTTTCGACAAAAAAGGTCGTTTTCACCTTTCAAGGTCATTGAAGGTCAAATTCAAAGTCACCACTCAAACCGCAATACATGTATAAGATTTCCCATTTGAATGTGCCAATTCTTAGGCTCTATCTTGAAGTTTTCTATGAGATTACTCTGCATAGCTCCCATTATGAAGGAAAAATTGGGTGAAATTTTCTAAGTCCGAAACAATTTTCAATGGCCAAAAACAAAATTTTTTTTACTCAAAACGAATAGTGACTCGATTTGGGACAAAAAATTTTTTTTTCGCCGACTCGTCAAAAAATCAAAATGGCCGCCCCACGAAGACTGTCATTTCAAAGGCAACGAAATTTATACACATCACAAAGGTACATAAGGAGAATCTTATACATGATTTTGAGGAAAACTGTCTGAATGAATTTCGAGAAAATGATCACCAAAGGCTAAATTCATCGTTTTTTCGACAAAAAATGTCGTTTTGACCTTTCAAGGTCATTGAAGGTCAAATTCAAGGTCACCACTCGAACCGCAATAAATGATTTCCCATTTGAATGTGCCAATACTTAGGCTCTATCTTGAAGTGTTCTATGAGATTACTCTGCATATCTCCCATTATGAAGGTCCCAAAATATTTTCAATGGTCAAAAAAAAAATTTTTTTTTTTTGCTGGAAATGGCTCAAAACGAATAGTGACTTGATTTGGGACAAAAAAATTTTTTTTTTGCCGACTCGTCAAAAAATCAAAATGGCCGCCACACGCAGACCGGCGATTCAAGGGCAACGAAACTTAAACATGTCATAGAGGTACATGAGAGGAATGTTTTGAAACAAACAGTGATTGGGAAGAGAAACTCGAAGTATGAGAGAATCTCCCCTTCAGTTTGAAATGTATGGGGGATTTTTAAAAGTTATGGGGGATTTTCAAAAAGTAATGGGGGATTTTCTAAAAGTTGTGGCTCATTTTGGGTTTGTACTTTTAAAAACGATTTTATTCAATCATCAACTGCGGTAGTCGTAGCTATAATTGTGTGCGTGAGAAACCTGTCATTGTCATCATCACGATCTGAATCACCACCGTGAATGCCTGCTGTCAGTGTGTATATGTCAACAGTAACACGTGGTTGTTGCCGGTGACTGTGTGGGCTGCTTCCTGCCGCTGCAGCTCAGTTCAATCTTTCATCGCATGAAACAAGTTTCTTTGCCATTGTGTTTTTTTAAAATAAATTGCCATGGATGCAGAATTTACGATAATCAACTTATTTGGAGGCACTGACAACTCCCGAGAGCGGTGTCAAAAACTGTCAGTGGATGTTTGTAAATCTAGAAACCGTCAACTATGACGTCATGGGATACCCCAAATTATGCTCAGCCAGCCAATCTGTTCAGCGGTTTCTAGACTAAGTCTAGAGACCGTCTGACACTGACATCAAGGGCGCCCCAACATAATGGAAGATCGTCATACGATTGATTTCCAAACTTTCGCAATAATTCCAATAAAAACATAACATTTGCAAATATTTACAGTGCGCGCATTGGGCGCACTGATAGACTGTTGTATGCGGGATATTTCGAAGTTATGCGCGATTCGCGCAATCCCGCACGTCTTCCTAATCACTGAACAAAAATCTCAAAACTGATCAGACAGTTTTTGAGAAAATGGCCACCAAAGTCCGAAATTGGCAATTTTTCGTCAAAAATGGCCGCCAAATTGGCAAAAACGACTCAATCAAAAAAATTTAAAAAACGTTTTTGGATATTGGCCTAAGGTACATTCTAACAAATTTATGGGGAAATTCATCATGCCAAAAAAAAGTTACAGATCCGGAAGGACGACGGATGACGGACGCCGGACGGACGACGGACGAAAAACCACGATAATTGCTTATCGGCCCAAAGGGCCGGTAAGCTAAAGATAAGTTTATTTGAGTACCCAAATTTACCAACCCCACAGTTGACAAATTTGGGTACTGTTGTCAAATTTAACAACTCCCCAAGAGTTATCAAGTTACCCCTTTCCCCAACTGACCGTAACTGGTTAACCGAGTACTTGTTGAAACCCTACTGTACTGGCCTACGTTGTATACCATGTATTATCGCCCATATGACTTGCATTGAAACAAGTGTGAACAACTCTAATTTGCTGTATTTACTGTACAATGTAGTTATACTGCTACGGTTGAATATGAAATCTACTGAAAAACGAACATTTGTGAAATGTTTGTCGTCGTTTAGGGGTTTAACTAACTTTCAACTCCACCGATTGACGCTTTTGTTTTGGATTCGTAGTTCCCCAGATATTCACCAGGGGGACACGAATAATTATTATCGTACAAATGAGAAAACTAGAATATGGTTAAAAACGACAGATGAAAATTCCGTCTCTCTTGACTGTGATATAACCCAGCTCCACGGCTGAACCTGCATTTTCGAGCAGACAGCCTTTGGGAGAATGGAATACGCTTGCCAGAGTTAACTGGGACAGCATCGACAGCTTTTAAGGACGACCAGATTACAACCTATTTTATTGCCGAAAAATTTGAGATTCGATGGTGGATCGCATTAAGTAGCTGTGGGTGATGGTACAGGAAAAAGCATGCAGTCGCATCAAGGTTTTTGATCACTTGTACGACAGGCAGCGAGGGATATCAAATATCCCCAACTGATCAACCGAGTCGAGCAGTCACCAACATGTCCTACCACACGCATGCCAAACTCATGTGAATTTGCTAGGTTCCTGTTACACGTTACAAAATATTCACATAAGTCTATGATATTTGCATGACAGTAGATCGTGCAACATTCACATAACAATTATCAGATTCTCAGTTTTTCGTCTCTATAATTCAGTTATTTTCAGCCTGATGTATACATATAGGCTTCCAACACCACCACTGGTTAAAGATTTTCAATCTTTCAAATTTTTCTAATTTTAAATTTCACAAATTTATAGAAATATGATCTATGATCTGAGCAGCTTGGAGATCCCCGTGACAACTCTGCCTATTTTGTGACATAATAGAGACTCAAGAGTGGTCTTTTAACTCCTGCGAGAATAATGTGGACATTTCGAGACCCGTTGGAAACACCATTTAAAAACCTTTTCAGAGTTCATGTTTGTTTGTTTATTATTTATTTTCATTTTTTTTCTTTGGATCAGCCTTAGTTTGCTTATATTTTTAATGAAAGGAACCACAGAGACGTACTTCGCTAGCATCTGAGATGCAATCAGCCTTAATGGTTGCTGATTCCAGGGGCGCCCACAGGTTTTTTCAAAAGTTGACGCAGTCATAGGGAAAAGGTGTGGGAAGCCCTAGCAGAAAGGCGTGGGGTCTGGGGCTCGCGTAGGGCCCCAGAAGCTGAAGGGGTCTAGATGCTATGTGGTTAATTCTGAGCGTTTTAGGGGACCTAGAACAGTCTTCAGATCCAAGGATTTATTGTGATAAAAATTGTAATTTCTACTACGAATACATTCCATCAGTGACATACTAATAAAGTATATGATTCATGGAAAACCAAGTTTGCAAATGATACTAGTATTTCAAATTCAGGCATTTTGGCAAGCAATCATAGTATGATTATACTCTGATTTTTCTAACTTGTTTACACCGGTTTTTGACGATATCTTTGCGATGCTAAATGATATCGTTCTATAACTTGGCACACTTCACCTCGGAGACAAACGGCAATTTTCTACCGAATTTCAGACTTCTATCGCAATAATTGAAGAAGTTGGCAATCTACCCCAATGTTAAATTCCACACAAAAACGGGATCTCGAGAATCTGAGCTTATTCGAGGATTTGATCCTGTTTACATCCACCAGGATTCGAAGTATTGTTGTAATTTTAGACCAGATGACACATTGGGGTGTATTCTACACAAACATGTTGATTTTGAAAGATTGCACTAGTACAAAACCGAGCAAATGCACGAATTTGTATGCGGACCCAGAAATCAAATGACAGGGCTAATTTTAACATTGGGGTAGATTGCCAACTTTTTCAATTTTCGTGATAGAAATCTGAAATTCGGTAATTGATTGCCGTTTGACTCCCAGGTGAAGTATGTCAAGTTATAGAACGATAGCATTTAGCATCGCAAAAATATCAGCGAAAAACTGTGTAAACGAGTTAGAAAAATCAGAGTATAAAGCTCGCTTTTTACACACAATTCAGCTAATATATAAAAATAGGGAGATTATTGTCTATTCCACCGTCTGTATCTATGTATACGAGCTTATTACAGAAGGCCTATATCAGGCTATATGCACTAAACATTAACACTACGTTAGTATATAGATATAGCAGGGACGTTATGGTTATGGATGGTCAGCAGCAATGCATCATGCAAATCCTAGCGCCTCATTGGTGTATTGACTTTAGTATATATTGGTAGGCTATATTATTACCGGTATATACCGAAGATTTTACAGTGGATTACACAGAGTGCAATCAGTCCGATATATTGCGGAATTCATGCCCTGACGTTTTCGTTCTTTGATGTTCATGGAAATTTGTCTAAAATTCTTTGCTTTCAGGACCTAAAATGGCTAGAAAACGTCCAGATTTGTGATCATATCTCTCCTGTGGGGTGTACACATTACGATGTGACATATAATAATAAGTTAATCGACTGGATACAGTGTTTGGTCGTGTCTGGGCCGCGGACGCACTCGCGAGCTTGTACGCGTTACCGCCCAAACAGGACCCTGGGACTCAAACACTGTATCGAGTTGATTTCCTATAATTTATATAAATCCCTATACCTCTAGCCCTAGCTAGGTAACTGTTAGTTTATATTATACTTCCTAGACTCTATCACCAGATAGACTCTATCCTAGATTCAGATACCCAAGTAACACAATAGTCAATATGTAGATGTTTCACCGAAAAAAGCTAGGGGCGCCCTTGGCTGATTCTGATTCTGATGTGTCAGCATCATTAATAAATAACAATTCTCGTTACTATTAATCAGGAAATGGTCATTGTTTATGGGATGGATTCGATGGAAAACCTGATCACAATTATTCATGGCTAACCCTCCAACAAAATTATTTCCAAAATTCGTTGTAGAATTTGAAGTATTCATTCACCTACTGTCGGAAGTCGGGAGTCGTCAACTATCACCTGGATGTTCCCGATGTTAGAACTAACCAGATGTTGCAGATTTTATACCTAATCCATAAACATGGCCATATTCTGGATGTTGTGGTAAACTGATCACCTATGGCCAACATTATGGTGAAATATCAGCACGCTTGTCGATAACCAGAGAAAAGAAAGAACTGATTATTATTAGCAAGTATGGCCGGGCATATCCCACTGTCCAGTGTAGCCTAAATGAGTGGAAAACTTCCAAGCCCAGTTTGTGGCAGGTCTCTCGAGAACTCTCTTGGAAATCGACACTAGTCATCCAACAGACTGCGGTGAAGGAGGTCTTCTACCAAACAGGCGCCAGTTGCCACAAAATCAATTGGACAGATGATATCAGTTCCATGGATTACTGTCGAAATTAAACTGGCTCGTCTGAATGCAGCCAAATGGTGAAAAATGAAACACTAAATTCACCAGCACATCTAAAATGACAGCCGTTAAGAGGTAAACCCACTCATCAAGGAATCCAAGCACGAAGTACATGACCCAAAAGCCACATTTTGTGTTATCAATGAGTTTACAAAAGCTCCGCACACTGTTGAACTTCCTGTCCCGCCATCTAATGAAATTTGCGGACTACTTATCATATGAATTAAAAATGATCAGCAGGTCTGAGATTGAGCAAATGCTCGTGGAAGAGTATATCCAGACTGCCATCTCTGAGGATATTGCCACAGTGGATCCAGTAACAGAGAATGGGACATGTTTAGTATATCTGCAATCGCCAGCTGGCAGCACTGTTTTGGGGATAAACATGACGTCATTATGCTGCTTTTTTGTTTGCGTTTTCATTGTAAACGTAATTTCACTTTCATAATTTACGCCACTGTTGATTACAGTGGATATCCGTTAGTGATTTGGCCCCCAAATATTTACTCAAAGTATAGTTCTGCCCGTGAATAGTGCTACTCAAAGTGCAATGTCCCCCCCCCCCCCTGTTTAATGAGTATATGACATGCCCCATTGTAATGTTGCGACTTGTCAAATGTTCCAACTCAAAAACTTGCGAACAAGAACCATGTCCAACTGAAACCCTCAAGGTGTCGTTTACGGCGGCCCAATGCTACCATTATTCATGCCTGAGTTAAGAGTAGTTTTGAAATCAGTTTCATAGTTAGTAAACAGTTATTTTCAGTTATGAAACGAGTTTCTAGCAAGGCACAAACCCTTTACACCCGGCACAAACCTTTCTAGCAGGGCACAAACGTTTTTAGCAGGGTGCAAACCTTTCTAGCATGGCGCAAACCTTTATAGCAAGGCACAAACCTTTATAACACGGCACAAACCTTTATAACATGGCACACTGAATGAACGGTCAGCAAATGTGGAGTTTTTGGTGCGTGGAACATGAAGATAGTTTCTGGCTGAACGTCTTGTGGCACGGCTGGGGACATGACTGATAAGGAGTGAGGACAAATATTTGGGGGCTAGCCCATGAAGGCATTTGAATACCAGAATTAACATTTTGTAGGGAATGTTAATTAAAACACGCTATAAACAGATACTGAACATGCTGCAGTTAAAAAAACCTCCGTCACTGGTGAATAAATAGTACTGATTCTAAATATCTGGACAAGAATTGTCGTAATGTCGCCGTCTTGCCCTTTCAGCTTTGTCAGATCTACACCAGCGAAATGAATGGACTTGGTGCCCATACTTGCTAATTAGCTTCAGTTCTACCTCAACTGACATCACCCACCACGTGATCCAATATACGATTGTGATGAAAATCTACAGTAATTTACGGAATGAGTGCCTAGTTGATTCAATATCTTGAAATCCAACGATTGGTTGTATTTGTAAAATCGTTCCAATTCACTGAAAGCTATTCATAAGAGAATAAATGAAAAACATTATCATCAGTGTGCTACTAAATCTTTAATTAAAATCAATAATAATGATCATTATTATTGCTGTTATTAAAAACAATTGTTAGATTGGGACATACCTACTTTTAACAGATCCTGCAATGCTTTTTTCAAGTTTTAAGAAGCTCCGCTCTAAAGAAAAAGTGACCAGGTGATGTCAAGTACGATAATAGCCAACCGGATGTTTACTGCAGAAAGTTTTACAGAAACAAAAAGCGAAGCGTGTGCCGGTAGTTTTAGTTGGAAAGTAATATATTTGCATAACATCCCAATACAGAATGCCGCAGGGCGCAGGTTGGCCCAGGGCTGCACAGTCCGGACAAAAGTTTGAACGATCAAATAGTGCAGGATCAATGGATCGTTTGATCACATTGTGAGTTGAAAACAACCAAATGCCCCTTCATCCAAATGCCCCTTCAACCAAATGCCCCTTCATGATTATCCCTCCCCTCCCTCCCTCTCTTCACTGACTTCAACGCTTTGGTTTTCTTTTCACATGGATCTAGATCTTTGAATATTGATCTATCGAACGAATTTATTTGATAAATAATTGCCATGAATGGTGACAATAATATTTATATACATGGTCATCAAGGTTAGCACTAAAGCACTTCGAGCCATCCGTCCTAAATTCGCCGCATCCCAAAATTCGCCAAATCAATATTATCGGAGCTCAGAAACTCGTTTCATGGAAAACAAAATGCTTGTAAAAAGCTTGAATATCAGAGTCTCGATTGGTGATAGAACTGGTTGGTTTCGTTTGCATTACAAGGTCTGAAAAACCTGTTGGCGAACTTGGGAATGCGGCGAATTTAAGACGGACGGCTCGTATGCGTGGACTGATCGGATAGTTGTCCAACCTGCATCTTACTAAATGCAGGTATGCCGTGCTGTTTGGATGCAGACACTATATGCACATGGCATTGTTATGAGTGCGGTATGTGTTTTTCCCAGCACGAGTGTCGCCAAATCCAGGCCGAGCCTTTAGGCACGATTTGAGTACTTACATCAGTCTGGACAATATAGCAAAAGCGTATTTCTGCAGAAATACCATTTTCGTAGTCCTGCAGAAATACAAAATATTGTATTCAAAATATAGAAATACATGAAACTGTATTCCTGTTATCCGTACAAAATACACAATATCGTACATGTATTTGTAAACTCTGAAACCTGTAAATTCTTTTAACTTCATTACACATTGTCAAAACTAGTATCCTATGCCACTTGGCAAGTTAGGTGTAATATCACTCGAAGAACCTCTCTTTCAGCCCGTATCAATCCGTATCTAACATTCATGTTGAAAAGCTCTTTTAAGCACTTTTCAACATGAATTGCTGGATAGGGATTCAGTCTTACTCAGATCCCGAATATATTTGTCCCCAAGGGCTATCTACTAGACTGTTCAACCTTGTCATTTACAGATACCCATTGACAAACTACACATTTGGAACAAAGGAGCCTTTGTATGAGAAGGATGCGTCGGTTCCGGCACGCTTTAAGCGCATGCGGGAGGAGTTTGCTAAGACGGGGATGCGACGGACCGTGGAAGGTGTACTCATAGTCCATGAACACGGCCTGCCGCACGTTCTACTTCTGCAGCTCGGAACAACATTCTTCAAACTGTAAGCACTGTTATGTTTCTCCCCTGTTGTGTATTTTGAATATTGCTTGTTTGTCTGACAATCCGTGTATAAAATGCCGATTAGAGATATGTATACAACACTGTTACTTGTGTGCTGCCTCCTATAGGCCCGGAGGTGAACTTGAGCCTGGGGAGGACCAGATTGAGGGATTGAAGCGGCTTCTAACTGAGGTATGGCTGACGGTTGCGCCCACGATAATTATCAGAATTGGCTATTTGCATGCAATATCAAGCACCTTTGATAGTAAAAATAGAAATATTATCGGTCCAGATAAAATATTTGTTGAATGAATGTGTATGAGATGAATGGATCACTGTTGAATGATATGTGTCACAGATGCTTGGGCGTCAGGATCAGGTCCCTGTTCAATGGAAAGCAGAAGACGTCATCGGCAACTGGTGGCGACCAAACTTTGAACCTCCGCAGGTGGGTGCCGGTCTGACTTTATAGGTCGGATGTATGTGTTTATTTGGTGTTAACCTGTGATAACTGACGTGTATTCCATGTAAGTTTTGGATCATGAGTCTTGTACATGTTACATTCCATACGACTACGTCTCATAATGTATGAAGTTTCTCTGTATTTGGGATTTATGAAATTTGAATATGTATTTTGTTCCACAGTATCCATACATTCCTGCGCACATCACCAAGCCAAAAGAACACAAGCGATTGTGTTTGGTACAACTCCCAGAAAAAGGTCAGTTTCATAAAATAATACTTTTATGTCTGATTTTGTCCTAAGTGAGACTGATAATTGACTGTTTGTCACAACGTATGACATGATAAGATATGCTTTTCACATGGTACATACATTAAAGTAGCAGTAAACATGCCATAATTCTTCAATTACAGCCCTGTTTGCCGTTCCAAGAAACTACAAATTAGTCGCCGCACCGCTGTTTGAGTTGTACGATAACGCGGCTGGTTATGGCCCGATCATCTCGACGTTACCACAGTCATTGAGCAGGTAATCAGAGAAAATATAGCAACATTGCTCTTTGCTGAATTAAATGCCACCCTAGCTTGGGAACTTGTTCAGTGTTCCATACTTCCTGCTAGGGGGCAGCACTGAACTTAGTTCCATATCCAGTCACTAGAGGGAGAGTGTTTTCCATGTCAGTCACTAGGTGGCAGCAGCAAAGTTCACATAGTGTTGCTAAATAATCACCAGGTGGCAGGACTGGTAGTGACCCGTCTCAGCTGCTTGAATTCCTGTGTGGAATTAACAGATTCTTGGCAGTGGGATGGAGCATGTAGATTGTAGTGCTAAGGTAGATGTAAACATTTTAAAAAATCATTGTTGGATGAAATTCTGTCAACTAAAATTACATGTAGTTCAGGTTGTTCCAGGCTGTACAAAAATAAGTCCGGAGTAAATCAAATGTTTCTAAATTGTAATATCTTCACAGCTTGAGATTAGAGTCGATTATTCTGTATTATAAAACATGCATGGCTCATCCCATATTCGGTAATAAAATAATTAAATGAAATTTTGCGAATGGGATATCAATTTGGTGAATGAGTCCATTAAAAATATCATCTTCAAATTAATACATATTTGATTCAGTCCATTTGAGGCAACAATGAACAGATTAAGTTACCACGTGTTTGCCATACAAGTGGTTGAGCACGGTTCTATGAATGGCTTCTCGCTAGAAACATAAAGTAGCTGCGTTTGCTTGTCAAATACGTTTTCCCAGGCGTGGGATTTGCCCCGTTCTACAATACTTCATTCAGAATGATGCTTCATTTCAATGCAATAAAATCAGGCCGATGTAAAAAAATGTATTGTCAGCACAAGAGCCTGCCAGATTTGTCTATTCGATGATTATTGATTAAACAAAAGCCGCCCATTCAGTTTACAATCCGAGCGCACCAAATCTCGGAACAGACAATTGTTTGACGATTATTTGGCTCTCGTCCATCGCACGGACTCTGTTCCCAGCATGCTTCGCTTCGTTCTCCCAGTCACTAATTGCAATACGCCACCTTTGCTCAGGCTTGCATATTTCCCCCCCCCCCCCCCACTACAAGCAAACAGGTCTTACTTGTGAATTGACGGAGATGAATAAATTACGTGGATGTGAGAATACCACCAGAAACACCGCTCATGCCCTCGAGTCTGAAAGCTACGAGTGGTGAGTTTGCGCTGTAAACAGTGAGTTGGTGGCGTGCCTGAGCTAGCGTGGACCCGACACGGCGCTGATGGGGCCCGTGTTTGTTCACTTGTCGAGTGCTGATACTTTGAAAGGTCCACTTGATGCTGTTCCCCGCAAACCCGCCACTTTCTGCCTCGAAAACTGTTTACCCCGTTCGCCAACGTCCGTCATCGCAAATGAATAGGGGTTGGCTGCGGCTAATCTAATATAAACCACTTGTTCTTATGGGCTGGCAACGAGAACGAGGGAAAAATACTGCATGGGGAAGTAGAGTAAACAGACATTCTATCTGCAGACTATCACCAATCCAATTGTGCTGCGCGGAAAACAATTGGCTCGGCCAAACAGGTTGTGGCATAATGAAGAGGGAAGGGAATCAAACACGTAAGCCTCGTGGCGGAGAGAGCCGCTTGAGAGTCAGGGCCTGTTGAGGGCCGGGACACACATAAAACATACACCGCAACTCTCCATAAAATATGGCTTTTAAAGTTGTCTGTTTGCCGACGTCAGACGTGCGAGTTATGTATTCCCTTGTTGAGCCGTGCTGTGGGGGGAAAAGCATCCTAGAGTCAGGGACTTTGGTTACAATCGCCCGGAAATCCCCAAATCTCAGCCACAGATAACCACAGAGCCGAGTCCATTACTTCTATGTCCCAGACCATTAGTCTGGCCGAGTGGTCGCAGAGAGAACCACTTGTGTCTGGTATTTACTATCCTCAAATACTCAAGTCGCAAACAACTTCTAAATGGGAACCTGATGGCGACCAGTTTATAGCCGCGAGTTTACTTATATTTACCGATACATCATTCCTCTGAATGTTTGCCGTATAGGGGCATTGAACTCTCTTCTACTTGTTCCATCCCTTCGCCACACACACTGCCGACCGACACAGGGGCCGACTGACACGTACTGTGGAGTGGCGGGTGTTTGTCTACGATTGTCGTTCTGTTGTTTGTTATCTTTTTGATGAAGAGCAGCTCTATTGTCGAGGAACAAGTGGTCTCCGATGTTTTTGGCCGCATAAATTCATTGGTGATTGCGTCGGAAGCCGAACAAATACACGAGAAGTGCTGTGTAATTTATGTAACCCATGAACTTTGCATGATGCACAAAAAACGTTGTCATGTTGGGATAATTCCAATGCGGTAATGTGATTTATTATTTATTACATAATAACTGGTATGTTTTCAGGGGCAAAACATTGGTACTTTCGTTGTAAAATCTGCCAATCCCTCCCGCCTTTCTCCCCCTTAAAATCTAGAACGAGTGTCAACAAAATATCGGCATGTGACCAATTGACGTAATTGCTTTGTGTGTGGCTATCAAAAATATGACACGTTTCGGCAAATCTGTTGAATAATGGCCACTTGGCAAACAAGTACATGAAATGCTGGCGTTTTGACACAGTATTGCTCCGTGGCATGCTTAGCTACCGCACGGCCAGATGCTGAGAGAAACAAGGTCTTTAACAGTCGATAACCGGACATAGTTATGTAACTATTGTAGCAAAAAGTACAGGGTCCGAGGGCCTCAAACTGTTGTCACTAATAGCCTAGAGTTATGGGGACAGTCTGGCCGATAACTTACTGATTGTCATAAACAAATTGCTATATTGTTGCGCTAAGTAGCAGAAATTTCCTGTGAGGTGGGCGCTTGGTATAGAGTGAATATAGCCTGGTGAGATGTCACTAAGTAAGACAAAGATTTGGCCCCAGGGGGAGAGGAGAGGGGGGGGGGGGGAGTGTGGTAAGTAAGGGGAGGGGCCCAGGGTAACACAGAAAGGTGCTTGAGGTGTCATGTTAAACCCTATGCCAGGTGGGGTGCATAGAAAGGCAACTGGACTCCTCGAACTTGATATTGGAGAGGTAAATGTTGTCAACTCAATTGAATTAAAGACTTGGGACACATTGGTAATATGCCGTTGTGATTGTGGACAATGAAGCGAAGTATTATAGCCAGTGAAATAAGCAAGAGCTTTTTATTGGCATTGTCCTTGGCCTACTGGCACTGCAATCTGGCAGTGTATAGATCAGACTTGACCAACTTTCCTTATGTTTTCTGGCATCACAGCAGCTTTTTCCCCATTCTGAGATCTTCTGGCCTTCCTGTAGTGTCCTTCACAGTCCACTGACTGTGAGCTTTGGCCTGTAGTTTCAGAAGTCAGCACTAGATGGCCGCCCAGTGCTGCATGATGACGGCCCAAGGCGAACATTAACCCAGTTGTAATGAGTTCCGTCAGGGGGCGAACGCCCAAACCGCCCGGCCGGGGCATGATAGGGACATTCTCCGTTGACGTCTCCTTTGCGGATCTCAATGGCTGATGAGGCTTTGTCCGTAAGCAGGCCATATGGAGAGGGACGGATGTCAAATCTAGTGGGGGAAGGCTGCAAAGTTGTCCCACTGGGGATGGCTGGTCTTTTTGTGTTCCGTCCTGCATGGACAAGATGCTGCAAACAAAACTTATAAAAGACGCCGTGGCCATGCAGTGGATGACGAATGTGCGAGAGTATAAAGGAATGACAAAGTCTCCTTGTGGTCAGCACGGCTAGACAGTTCTATGGAAAGATTTATAGATTACAAGGCCTAGCCTGACTTGGATGACAAGTAGATTATCTGATGCTGAGATTCGGGGAACTGCGTTTTTTTGTTTCGGAGACATGAGCCCCGAGTGATGACATCATGGTCACACTGCCAATCTTAAAGTAAAAAGTTGCCATTATCTGGTCATTCAAAACCAGTTGAGCATTTGATGCCCTATTGTTTATTGTATGAACTATATTAACTAGAAGAATTTGGATGATGAAAATTTCATGAAATGCCCAGTGGTGTCATATACAGTGGACAGAAACTTTCCCTGGACGACCACTGAAGCGAACAGCCCCCCTCGTTGATTACCTCGCAGTCTGTGCAACAATGCAGCAATCATGTAATGAGCTTGTCCCTGTAACATCCAGAAACTCTAACGACCTTCGCCGAGCGTAATCTAATTCCTGTAGACCTTGCGAGGACACTCACGATAGGGACTTGTCCAGAACTTCGCTGGACACTGCGTGTGACTCACGGCAGCCATCTGTGCAGATATTTCCGCGTTTTCCCAATAAAACAAGAGTGTTTCCCTGCTTTTCTACAACGATCTGGTATTTAAATTTCGCCCCAAACAAGTGTGATTACTTGTAATCTGGTTTAGCTTCGTCCTGTTTGGAGACTGTTGCTGCGTTGTTTCCTCTCGGGGTGATCCGGTTTGACCCGAAGGTTTGACCCGTGAAAGCAGTGCTGTCGTAACTACGCAAGCAGAGGAAAGCGTATTGGGCACAACGGGAGTCGGAACTTCTGAGTGGGGTCTTCACTTAGCATTTGTTTAATGTAATTAGTAAAAAAAAAAATTGTTTGAGGAATGATTCGCTGTTGGTTTGTCTCGTCATGAGCTGTCATGCCTTATTCAGACATCTTAGACATCATAATATGTAGGTCCACCATGTAAGTATGGGAACATTTCCGGACTTTTGCTCGTGAATACACAAAGTGTATTTACATCATGAAGGAAGTTGTAATTTGCTAAATATTTTTAGTAATGAAAGTGAAATATATTTCAATTGCAAAAACCAACAAAATTAAATGAAGCTAAATATTATCCAAAGCCACATTGCATTTACACATGTACAATGGATGATGTTGTGGAATTGGCTGTGATCGGCCGCGATTCATGAGCCAGGGTGTCGGGGGCCAATTAATGCTAAAGCTTGTGTAAGACACAACCAGCACGTATTCGTCGCACAAGTGTCCATCTCTAGTGGCATATCCGCAGCCTTGGCCTTTGTGCAGTGCAGAATGTTTTCTGGGTTCTTGGAAAATTGAGAACTGCTTTAAGAGTTATCCCACCCCCCCCCCCCCCCCCCCCACACACACACACACACACACTCCAAACAAATTGTCCAGTACGGTGACAGTTGTCTTGTTTGCGATTTATTTGTGCCAGGCTGTGGAGGATCCTTTATTTGGTAAGAAGCAACGGCTAATAAGCGTAAGGTGCCCAGCGTGATACACCTGTCGGTGTTCGAGGCATACCAGGGAGCAGGGTTCCAAACATTCACAGTGTGACTCGTTTATTCATCTGTTCATTGGGAAACAACATGATACTGTGGATAGTGGTTTTTCAGGGTTACCCTTGCAAAATTGTTGTGTGATTTCAAATAGATTCCGCAAACTTTGTACTGAAATAATCAGATAAGTCATATTGATGATTTTGTAGTCCTGTTAGTATGGTTAGTGCAGCGACTAAATTGAATAGTTTTATATCACCATTCCAGCCCGTGGACTCTCATGATTCTGCACGTAGTAAGCACTCTGCCCTGACAGATCACAAACCATGTCGCACATCCCCCCTACAACCGCTACAGATGTCACCTTGTTATGGTCAGTGGCCACATAATCAGCTATGTCCCGTCTCTAGCTAGCTGATCCAAGCAGTATTCCATTAGGCGCACTTCCCCTGCGCGTGTGACGATCTGTCGGCCCTAAAACCTCTCAGCTTCCATTTCCTGCCCCGCGCCCGTGGACGTTTGAAGTCTGGGAACCTGTAGAGTGGCTGCCGAATTTATAATCCCTTGACCGGTCCAGTTTATAGGCGAATAAAACCGTTCTCGGGGAGGCCGGTTGTCACGGTGACTGTTACATCGGCACGCTTGACTGATCACAGGGACACTGTGACTGTTAAGTGGGTTGATAGGTTTCAACAGTACCAGTGTTTCCGGGAGAGGGGGAGGGGGGGTCAAAACAGCCTGTTATCTTCATATCTCAGGCACTTGTATTGTAGCAGTTTAGTTGTACTTAGCTTCATCAAATGATAATGTCACTTACACATGAAAAATTTCATGAATTGTTTTTTGCCAAATGGTGAACTTGTAACATAGTGAACGTTTATCAGTCTCCTTAAGGTTAAATGATTTGTGACTCATTATTCAGGTCTCTACAGTTCATTCTCTTCCCGGTGACCTCACAAGGCGATAATCTACAACATCAACAAGCTGACGTTTGGAGATGTTATGATATTCCAGGCACTGAACCCCCCAAATCCCCATAACCAAATCCAACCAATCGAAAGGATCGATAGCAAAGCCACTAAATCCACTTCTCGATGCATATTTTTATGAGATTGTCCCCTACTTATTGCGGTATTTGCATTCATCACTGTTTGTTCTATGGCTGCGTTACACCTCATTAACTAGCCATGGAGCGAAACGGACGGACAGACAACTGACCTCGGCATCTAGGTGATTGATTATGGAATTATCGGGAATAAATTCATCCACCGAGACGAGAGACAGTGAGAGTCATACAGGTGACTTTACCTGTTATCCAGAATCACCCCCATTCCCCCTCCCCTGCCCCTAAAACAGCCTTGTTGCTGATGTCGATTGCCCAGGAGAACAGCGAAGTTCGCTGAGCGTGGGCCACATTAAGTTCTGATGTGACTTGCTCCAGAGTCTGACAGGTGCGTTAATAATCAAGCACTGTTCACACAAGCAGGGCGATTATTTTCAAGGCAAATTTGACTGGTGTCAGGTTTGTTTTGTCTGTGCGTGGGTCGTCCCAAGTCAAGATGTTGGGTTTCTTGAGATTACCAGCTTATGCAGGTGTGCATGTCTTACCGTCACCCAAGCCTCAGTCATTCCTATATTCTGACCCACTCCTGCGATACTCTCCATCAAATACTATTACAGCTCCGCCTTCCATGGGCTATAATCATGCTAATTGAGTCAACAGTCAATACGTCTTAACCTGATAAATCAAAGCAGTGAAACTTGAAGCACGCATGATTTATGGTTGTCGTCACAAGATATGCGGAGTTCGGGCATTGTTTGGGGGGCTGGTCGCCGGGGACAACAGTGGGCTGGGACGGGAAGGAACAGTCCTAATGGCTGTGCTGGGATTACCGTCTGTGGAGAGATACTCTTAGACTGTTACCCCCAGTGTGACTGTCCCGCACAAAGCGCACTTGTTTCCTGGACAGATGGTGCGTCCAAACGGCCCGTTCTCGGCTGGATTACGTTGTGGTCTCGGGTCCGTGGCTCCGTGACCTCCACTGTTTCTCTCCCCCCCTCGACTTCCCATGTGACGCATTGGGACTTTCTTTGAGTTGGGGGGATAGGAGGGGTGGGGGGGGTTTGGTCGGGCAGAGATGATGCATTCTCAAAAGTTGAGGAATTTGAGTCACATTGCAATGCTTGGAGTTTTAGCTTGTACTGTGCACCCCTCTGAGTGGGAAATCAAGGAATATAATTACCTTATGTGTGAGAGGTGCCCCAAAAGTTACTGAAAATTATCTGTAACCTAGGTACATGTATGTCTTGAAATAGTAACCTTAGAACTGCCTCCCGATACTTTCAATACTTTTAATCATTACTGTAGAGCTCACATTTTGCCACAAGACCTGGAGTATACATGGTATAGATCTACAGGAGTACAAACAAACATGTAAAGAGATGTTGATCAGTTGAGACAAATTTAGTGGTGACAGTCGGAAAGTTTCTGTAGGACTCGATGGTGGACCACCCATCACGGCCAGCGCTGTCATTGATTGATGTAGCTCCTCAGTCGGTTGTCATCACCACTTTGTCATCGTCGCTTTACGCAATCCCAGCCACGACGACGTGATGCGCATACACCATGATGGGTTGCGACTGTTGCTCTCCAACATACACCCCCCTGCCCTGTCCTCTCGTCTACCCTGGCTCGTGATCCGCCATGGCCCATCGATGTCCCTGTGATGTAGCACACAAAGTGCCAAATTTGTTGTCTGTTTCCGCCGTCCCATCGCTCATCTGTGGCCTGTTTCAGGAAGTTTGTTGGAGTTTGTTGCATCCAGGCCAGTCTGTGGCTGGTCTCGGAAAGTTGATTTCGGATTCTCCACCATGTTGTGCTCCACAGAAAACACCCTTTCCTCTGTCAAAAAATGCATAGACAAAGCTGAAACGTCCCTTACGGGTCGCAGGTGAACGCTTGTTGATTGATTCTGCAGGCAGAAAAGATCAAAGAGACACATAAAGTTTACGACAGGGATATGAGTGATGATGGGACCACACCGAACCAAGGCTCTCGGCAAATATCTCCCTCCAGTGAGACGGTGTGCGAAATGGCTACTTATCCAGCTGTTGGCCAAACAGTGGCAAAGGATCTGAACCATCGGAAAGGCAACATTTTCCTGGAGATTTTGATGGTTGGATCTCTCCAAGTTCTCTTCAGATCTTCTTTATTGGGATGATTTCCAGCATGTTGCTCCTCAGTTTGTCTTGGCCTAATATTTCGCTGGAATACATTGTACAATAATTTTCGTGCGTGGGTTTTTAACATGTTTTGTTTGATGTGGTCAATCTGTTGCCATACTGACTGAAATGATTTTGATGGCGATGTATATTGATAGAAAACAAACATTATCACTACTGTATTTATTTGACATAATTGTTCTAAATTCTGTGCATTTAGATATTTAACCATTTTAGTACATATACTGCCCAGCACTTGATGTTGTCCGGAGCTGTAGGTATTGATTCCTTGGTGATTTGTTGAAGTAAAGCACCATTTTGATTACTGACCAATCCCCTCTGTAGAACGCTGCCACGCCTCCTGACAAAGTTACCATGGAGATGTGTAATTAAACAGTCAGGAGATCTGCTGAGATTAATGTAGCCTCTGATGTGACTCCACTGATCTACGACACTTCCCGACAGCGTCTAGATTGTATTGGTGAGCTTCCCCCGCAAAATAACCTCAGGGGCCCTTAAGATACCGCATGTCTTCACCAAATATAGCCATATGTGGAGGCCATTATTACCCAAATATCGGCATAAGGAAGAAAACATCAGTTCTCTTTATTGAACAAGCAAGGGTAGTTTGTTTCGGACACGACGGGGTGACATCGTAACGAGTCCACTGGGACCGTGACCTCAATCAGGTCATTAGGCCCTGCTCCTTTACTTTCAAATTAACCTTTTTGATCTGCTCTGTAGTGGTGATTACAATGTGATGGACTGGGGGTCATTTCTTGGATGACAGCACAATTGCCCCAGCATGTGGGAAGTGTCTTTACGGGAGTAAACATCAAGGCCCGACTTCCGAAATGTGCGGACCTGGCTGCTAACTCAGTTTGTCAGAATCAATTACCTGATTACCAGGCAAACTTGTTTCATTTTCATCACGTTCATCAACTTCCCTGATGGTTTCGTGAGTCGTGCATTTTCCCAAGGATCCAGTTTTAAAAAGGTGGCCGACACGAGTCAAAGCAGATGCTATTCCTGCGAGTCCCTCCCCGCTGTCTCGACTGAAGGTCAACTGTGCAATTTGCTGTTTTTGTGTCAACGTACCAACACTAAAGAAGTTACCGCATGTTTGTACCATAAGCTCTTGTCTGAATCACCAGTTCCCTAAGTTTGAGTTGCTCCAGGCGTAAGAAAGCTTGCGCTTTGGAGTCTTTTCGGTGCCTTCCCTTGACGCTCGACTCCAGTAATCGGCAACAAGCCCTGGATGAGGGTCCGACTCACCAACCACCCAATAATTGACCATTCGTAAATTCACCTAACTTGATTTGGCGTCAGTTTACTCAATTCATTTGTGCCGAAAGGGGGTTTTAGGAACCTTACGTCCTGATGTAAATTGGGTCCTGATGCGGTTACCACGGCAGAAAGCATGGAAACTTGATGATCAAAGAGAACGATGGTCTGCCCTTGTTGCAACAAGCAACAGGATTTAGTCCGGAGAAAAGATAACGAACAAATACGTTCATTTACTTGGTCATATGTTCATGTAGTTTATTGGCAAATATGTGAACAATGTTTTGGGACATGGATTATCAATGACAAAGATCATAATGAACAGAGCTTGTGTGTCTGTCTCCAGTATCTAGGTCTTTGTGGTGATCTCCAAGAAATATGACATGAATATCAATTTATGGTTTTTAGTGATATACAGTATTGAACTGTCCTGTCCACATTCAGGGCTTTGTTCTTTATGTACATCAGGATATCAGCCACCCACACAAATCACAACAAAGCATATAGACGAGCACCACAAACAGGCAAAAACATTTCACACCACCACATACCACATCCCATTTACCCCCAATACCCTCGGGCATCTCATCATCCAGCCGCGAAATACAGCGTAGATCTCCGCGCCCCAAACAGACCCTTTAAAGTCGAGGCTCAGAGCACCGCGTGGGGACCTCCGAGGTCCCAGAACACCGAACTCGCGGCTATAAACACCCATCATGGGCTCATCGCGGGAGTCGATCATGACACGTGTGAGTGATACGAGGATCACCGCAGCCACCCGCGCGGAATTCTAACGAGTGGGTGTGATTTCTGGTGTCTGCCGTATATTTGTCAGGGTTTTAGAGTTTATTTGGAGTTAAATGATGTTTGTGAATATCGTTGTATGATGGGGGCTGGTGTCTCATTTCCATGTTTGTAGCTCATATTTTTGCATGAGGGCTGATTACTAAAAAGATGATTTTGATCACAAAAAATCTGACTATGTTTATTTAACCAGAGAGCTTCCGAATATATCTTGCATATATTCACTGATGGAAGTTTGACTGTACAATATATTATCCACATATACATCTTGCATATATTCACTGATGGAAGTTTGACTGTACAATATATTATCCACATATGAAAATAGAACTGAATTCATTTGTTCATACATCATATAAATTTTCTTATGTATTTTACATTATGTGTTCTCATCTTGTATATTTTCAGGTTCAGTTTCCTATACAACTAGATGTCCGTTGCTATGGCGACCCCGGAGGTGGTTCAGTGGTGTTTGGCATTTATCAAGTTTAGGACATTTTGGCAGCACTAGGAGCTGTGGAGCACAGCTTCTCAGATGGATGTTTGTCGCTGGGCTTCGGTCCAAAAGAAGATTGTACTTTTTATGTTGTCGCGGACTCCAATCATGAAGACTGTATCATATTTTCGCAAATCTTCAAAATTATTGTGTAATACTATGTAATATTTTCATCAAGTTTTTAATTCTATTCATTGTCAAGAAAATAATGATATCAAGGAAACCCATTGGAAATTTCATCACATCATATTGAAATGTTTATACTTATATTGAATGTTGTCACTTCGCTTATTGTAGATGTTTCTCAGAATAAAGTAGTTTGTAGGAGAACGGTTTGTTCCAAACAATGCCTTGTGTGTTCAGTAAGACTGAAATTACGTTGTTGAATATTCACATGTATTTTTGGTCTGCATTTTAATTTTCTGGTTTCACAAAAACATTCATGTTATGTGTGACCCTGTTATATTCAAGTGTGTTGCTGATCTCAGGGAAATTCTCTAGCGTAAGAAAATTGAGGTTGGATTTAAATTTATTGGTTGTAAACGGTCAAAACGCTGTACAAAATTTGGTAATATATTGTGTAATGATAGGCAAAATTAAAAGGGCTGACGAGACGTTTTTTACACATCTGTTTATACAGAGAATTTTTGCCTCAGGTATTGTTTGCTAGTTTAGTAGAAAACCCTGAGGGTACTAGTATTGACAATATTTTCTTTTTCATCTGTATGGTTTTCACAGGATATTTTTTCACTTTTGCTAAGATCACTTGAGTTTCCACCAACATGTGATATTTTCTGTGATATTTCAATTGCAATTACTTTTATTCAGGAATTACTGATTATAGTCAGATTCTTTTACATACTTTACATGTCCATCCTGGTTGACTGCTATTTGTTGCATCAGATATTCAAATAGGTTAAAGGAATTTGCAAACTTGTGATAGGATCAAACATGACGAAGCAAAGTATGTGTCTTCACATACCACAACTGCATGTATATATATTTTATTTCTATATAGTCACAGCGTGTGGAACATATATAGCAAATGGCAAAAAGAAAGAAAAAAAAAAACAGAAAGAAATATTATGCATGTATGTTTGGAAAGCATCCAAGTCCAGATCATTTAGGATTGTTTCAAATTTTTTTAGGAAGAGCAGGGCTCTTCCTCTATGATGTTGGTTTTTTTTGGATTTTTGAATTTTTTCTTTTGTTTACATTCTTGAAAGTGCCACTTGGAACCACAACAGGCTATTCAACTGTGGTTAATTGGGAGGGCCCGGGGCCCGTTGGGAGGAAAATGACGCCCGTGTACCTAATCATGGTTAATGTAATAAGTTATTAGCGATAATAATCCCAGGAGACGTGTGTTCCGACCGTTTTTTTTTTTGTATGTCACCGTTTCATACCCATCACCACTCCCGTTTTGATCTCCACTGGAACAGTGCTTTCTTGCAATCATATGCACTCAAAGTTTTGGATATACATTCCGCACAATACATAGATACAGTATGGTATTGCAACAATGAAAGACAAGTTGATACGGCAACATAATAATTATGTGTTAGTGGTGGTATTCCATATTCCAGTGGGCAAATTCAATTCTCGTGTGGCCCCGATAAGCAGTCACGGCAGTCGGCCCGCCAGCCAGAGAGTCACTGAATTGTCCAATCGGGAAGCTTTCTTGGCGGACACACCCACATGTTTATGAAATACACGTGGATATAATGATATGCAAATGATCACGTGAGCGAGTCCCGCCAATTAGCGTACTGCCCCAAAAAATTGCTGCAGGGTCAAGGTCAAAATGCCAGCCGCCAAGAGATCGTCCAACCATAGAACTCCCAACTGAGTGCGGTATTTGTGGAAATACTTGTTACGACCCAAATAAATGGTCTTTTCTATGACTCTTTCCTACTTCACTGGTAATACTTCATAAAAATATCACCACCGAAAGCTTGTTTATGGGGGAATTTAATTAAAAATGCCATTGAAGTGAAGCGAGATTTCAACGAGATTTGACTAAAAGGAACAGTCGGAAACAAACAAACAAAACTTGGCAGATTTGCGGAGCTTTTACACGGGAAAAAACTTAGTTTCCTCCTAAAATAAGCAGAAACAAATGGATACTAGATCTAGCACTTTTATCATGTTTATGATAGTTTCATATTGCCGACGAGAATTGTCAGTGCTGATTTTGATAGCAGTCACACGAGCGGCGATTCGGGGTGGGGGGTGTGCCTGGGCTACTTCAGTATTTGGCAGCTGACACTACACACTGACACAACATGTACGCTGATCTTCAAACCAACATTTGGGCAAGGAGAAACATGATCGCATTGATGAAAAAAGCTTTCATACATGTCATGAATTATTGGAAATGCAGACAAGTTACTGAAATGTCTCTGCAGTACAAATCAAAACACTGAAAAAAAATCCATAAAGAAATTTAAATCTAAGACTAAAGCTCAAAAAACATTGTGCCTCCTAAATCAGAAAAACATAATCAGAAAATCTTACACATTGGTCCCAAAAATAGTCAGGTGATTTTTAAACGTGTTCAATAAGGTAAAGCTTCTGACTTGTAGAGATTTCATGGCTGTAACGGAATAAGTAACATTAGTTTTATTGATTAAGTCTTATTGGCCACAATAAAAATAATTATTACAAGAAACATTTATTATTGGGTTCAACAATGTAAAGGTTCTGGGGCCCAGACGAGTCGACAGGTACCCAAATTCGGGGCGGGTCATACAATTACCTGGATCGGAATTTTGTTACTCGTATTTGAGAACAAATAAAGATATAGTTTTGAATATTTGTGATAAACACTAGTAAAATCACAAGAATGACAAGGAAATCATCAGGAAAAAAAACGATAGTTTTATGAGGTCATGACATTGTGATCTTTCTCAAACTTGAAAATACTGGTAATTACTGACGAAACAAATAATATGTGTCAAAGATCAATGTCTGGCGTTTACGTGTTACAAATTGCTTCAGTGAGTATCATTCAAATTTTGCTATATATTTGGACGGGTCGGGTCAGACGACACAGGTACCCGGTTCGGAAATTTCCGACTCACTCGGGCCCTAAAAAGTTCTATCCAGTCATGACTAACCGAATAGATTATCATTAGTTTTACTAGTTAAGTCTATTATTGACCACAATAAAAATAGTTACATGACAAGAAAATAGTTACATGACAAATTTATTGGCCCAACAAGGTATAGATTCTGCCCAGTAGAGTTACAATATGGCCACAACATATACGTACCAAATCAAATACAATATTCAAGGGTTTTTAAATAGTTCTGTGCAAACATTTTCGAAGCTCTTCCTTTGAGGCCAGTGGCCCTTGTTTTACATGTGCACTCTAATATATTGCTTGTATATGACTTGTTTGCAACAATTTGTGCCTACAGCGTTAGCCAATGAGGTTTATTTATGAATATTCACAATTCAAAATCAGGGAAATAGCAAGTATACGAATTGTGATATAGGCTTTAATGTTCAGGTACCGGATATATCAGTGTTCGGTTGATACAAAAAAAATTGTGCTAATATACTGACATTTTTTTTTTGGCTGAATGAAATCGTTCGGAAATAACTAGTTCTTAATGTAGAAATAAATGTCACAATTTTAGTATATCGCACAACTTATTTGTTAGTTAAAATTAAAATGAATTTATAATATTATCTAATACATTATCGAATATAATATCAATGTATTTTAATGTTCAAGATGCAGGAATGGTTGAAGCTCTGCTTGGATGACACTAGTATTTTTGTGCTATTGTAATATTGAGAGTTGGTCTATTATTTTTGGGCTGCATAAGAACTTTCGAAACTATAGTTATCATTCTAGAAGATATGTAACAACTGTAGTATACTTCATATGAAAAATAGTCTTATGACTTGTTCGTTAAAACAGATTAAAATTATTTCCTTTTGTAACATCTTCAAATATTTATATTCGACGATGTTAGAAAATAATTTTAAAACTCATCAACCAGCCTAATAGATTCAATGGTATAGGAAGAGCCCTTTTGAGTTGGACATCCTATTGTTAGCTATCAAACTATTATGATACTTGAAATATTTTTCATGTATTCTAGTTTCTATGTCCCTGTAACGATGTGAAGTTTTCGAATATTTATCTTTGAAAATTTATATCTTTCTGTTCAGTACCATATGTGAACTAGATCTAGTAACATTATACCATTAACCAAGATGGTAAAGTACCAAATTAATATCAGCTATGGTATATTTTCCAACTGTCACAAAACGTTTATGAACGTTGAATTCCACATGTTGGTTAGCAGGACAAATACTGGGTGTTTCTTTGTTACTATGTACTGTCGCAACGCCAGTGTGTAATCAGTGTGTTCGCTTGGGTGACAGGCTGATAAAGACAAATTGAATTGTGTCAAAGAAACTTACCATACAAACCAGAGGTCTGACTACTACCCTATCGCCCTTCATCAAGAGGTAAGTCTGCATTTACATCGAATATCCCTTGTAGATTCGTACTTCAATAATTTACAATCATCCTTGATCCAATGGTCAACAACTTGGAGACTTTGTGCATAGCTAGTGACTCTTTCACAGTTGATGACCCAATGGTTTAGGCCATGTTGGATTACGATTTTGTTTAGTGTGTGGGTAGCTTTTTCACGAAATTTGACACAGAGAATATCTCGGTCATCTAAATGGTATTTTCTACAACTGTTCTTCAATTATTTCATCGTTCTCAATGTCGGCAAGCTAATGAGCAATAAAACAAAAATTTCTTTTGAATATATTGTGCAGGATTGTTCTCCTATGTTTTGGCGTCAGTGGAACAGGTTTCCAATTGAAATGTTCACAAGAATTTACGAGTTGTGTGTTGTATATTGGCTTGTGCTGAAGTTTTGTGTGTGTTAATATTCCGTGCTGCCTGATGATTTCTCTAAATCTGTCGAGCGCTGAACAAATTCTGCATAACACGGCCTACCCCGTAACAGGATATAAGATATTATCTTTTATTGAACGTTTCATCGTTTTCTTGCGTGTACTTTTACCTTACTGATATTTGTAGAATTGTTTTAATATACAAGTTTACAACTGTTTCAAAACTACAGTGGCATGTATAATGGAAATATTGCGTAATGAAAGGCTTTATAGAACTATATTAAATTTTATTTTGAAATTCAGTACGACTATACTGTTGGAAATGTTTAATAAAAACTTAAAATTTTAGCACACCATTCGGTAACCAATTGGAAAGTCCTTGGAGTGATAACTTCAAAGTATTACCAGTTTTGAATCATGAACTTCCGATTTCTATATATTGAACTTTTATGAAGCATTGATGAACACTATTGGTTTGTATTCTGGACATACATTGCACATGGTTTCATAGATATGGTGCATCTGTTGATGACCTTGAGCACGACACCTTGTGTGTACTGACGTTATGAAATGCCATGAAGCACACAGTGACGACTTTATAAGACTGAAGTTATAATCCTGAACAAGTTACTAAATGATTTATTGGAGAGAAAAAAAACTCTTCCTGTCACAAAAACAAATGGCCAATCCCATCTTGTGTTCCACCTGGAGACTGAGAAGTCATTTACTGAAGTTATCTCCACCCGGGAGTGGAATGGATTGTGTGATCAGGCGTAAGACTGAAGACCACGCTCTTCTAGACTGTCACTGACACTCTGCTGCTACCACAGGCAACCGACCTTACTGTCCGCTCTGTGGTGCTGCCAAAATAAAGTTCTGGTTTTATCTGTCGAACAGCGACGGCTTCCTTTCTGCCAGAGCTTGTTGCTGGGAGCAGGCTGATATATCTTTTCTCAATTCCAGGATGCCCCTTCATGGCTTCTACACTTTCAGAGAGCGATGCTAAATCGATAGAAAACTAAGCGGTGTAGAGTCCAATTGTTTAGGATTATTGCTTTGTAGTTGTATCAGGCTTCCATTCAGAACTTGCGGATTCAGCATGTAACTTCTTATAGATCGTTCAACCATCATATTACTGTGCTCAACTGGTTTGATAAGCAGTTCGCCACCCGATATACAGAAAATTTGTACACAATTACATGTATCATAGACGCAGAACAGAGTTCTCTCTGTTCTATGTCTATTATATTTATATGAATAGGAAAGGAACACACGTTCCAAAGTCTTCGACACCAAAGCCAGTCATCCATTCCATAAGTGTAGACAAGCTGTACTAGTGACCCCTGTAAGATGAACACTGCAAAATGTGTTCATTCCAAAGACCAGAGACTAAGTGAGTGTCATCATAATACAATACACATGTATAGATATAACCCAAGTATATTTAGGATATGTTCCTATTTTTCGTTCAAACCATTCAGTATTTTGAAGACTAGTCTTCAGGAAACAACCAGTATTAGAATTGTACTTTTTGTATTCTTGTATATTTTAGGATCAACAATAACACAATTGGTACGTGTAAGAAATCCACCACTTTGGGTTTCCCCAAGTATCAGCTGTTCACTCGAATGTCCCATCGTTCACCAGTTGAGGATCAACAAAGATGGTTTGGAATTCATCGAAGCTCGTGCAAGCACGGTTGCCCAGCCTATTCAAAAAGCTGTTGCCCAGTGATCCTTCTATTAGTCTACTAGATGTGAAATTTTCTGATGCTGCAGCAGGCGAAAGGGTTTGGGCAATGTTCGTTGGCCACCAAACGAGATAAGACCAGGCTGAGAAATTGGCGTGAGGCTGCATCTTAGAAGCAGTGATTTTCTTTTGATCAGGATGTAGCGAGGTCGCCGCAGGTCTGTAAGAGATTAAGGGAACTGGGACGTCTCTTGTTCTGTTTGGAAGACTTTCGGGGTCAATAGATTTTGCAATAGAAACAAAGCCCAACCAAACATTAACACCCAAAGCCACAGTGTATTGTCACACATATCAGCTTGTAATATACTATAGATCATCCAATCCGTATCATATATGATCACTAACACTGTGGAACTGTTGAAGACAGCTTGGGGGTTTGCCTTGGGTTTTGTGACTTAATAACATTAGATTTGTTCCCACTATACTCTGGTAGAATTCAGGGATCTCAGCTAAGGCCATGTTGTGTTTTTTCTTTATTTCCCGTCAACTTTTTTCCGAAAAGTACCATCCAGCCAGGAAAAAAAAAATAAAACCCAGACGTTTATCATGACACTATCATCTTTCTTCACAAAGTAACTCATGCTAAAAATGAAAAAATAAATGGCATTTAACCATTTGCTAAGCTATTAAATACTTTAATGATAATAACAGAAAGGAAAACAGCAAAATGGAAACCATTTACTATCCTTCACGAAGTTCTGTGTTTTTGGGGCTAGAAAAACATCATTTTTGAGGGGAAAAAAGACAAAAACGTGTGTTTTTTTCTCAAAATAATTGCTATTTTCACCCGCCCGCTGACGGGAAACAAAGAAAAAAAAACAGCACAGCCTAAGGAAGATCTATTGCATATTTGTTAAAATATTTCACGAATTTGTTGCCTGTTTCTTGTTGGCTTCCTGAGCTTGACCCAAACTCTGATTGGTTACATTCCAGGGTTGACATCTTCCAGCCATTCATTTTTATCTTTGTTCGACGAGGAGACAGGTATTGTAAACGTACTTAATTTTGCGGGTATTTAATTTTGCGGTTTTGTACCTCAGACGTTTTGCGGTGGATTCAATTTCGCGGTTTTGATATTACCGCAAAATCTGCAAAATGAATCCACCGCAAAAATTAGTACGTTTACAGTACCGGTATGGATTGGTATGGAAAATGAGTACTGGCCATTTGCTGTCCTCTGAAAATTTCATTGGTAATTTTCATTGGTATGGAAAATATGGATTGGCTTCTTGCTGTCCTGTGATTTATGAAAAGTCACAAAAACCTAGACATGTGCCTGTAGAACAGTGCACTGTGCTGGATGAGTTGTACCCGTGCGTCAGTGACCAAGTTTAATATGTATCCAGACGATGATTATTTGCTGCTCACCATACAATATTAACTCTGGGCGTTCAAAATGATAAATGCTAATCGTAGCTGATATATGTTAATTATTAAAAGCGCTATGTACTTCAGTACATTGGACTCCGTAGTTTCAATATAAGTATTCACATGGGCTTGACATGCACACAGTAATTTCTTTATGAGGTTGAAATTAGGATATAGCCCAAAGCAAGTTAACTTATCTCCCAGTCAGCCAATACAAGTGGCCAGTTCCCGTCTTGTGTTTCTCTCGGAGACCGAGAAGTCAATTACTGAAGTTATCTCCACCCAGGGGTGGTATGGGCTGTGTGATCAGGCGTGAAGACTGAAAACAACACTCTTCCAGACTGTCACCACGCTCTGCTGCTACCACAGGCGACCAACCTCTGCTGAGGTGCTGCCAAAATAAAGCTCCGGTCTTATCTGTCGAGAAGGGATGGCTTCCTCCCTGCCAGAGCTTGTTGCTGGGAGCAGGCTGATATATCTGTCCCCAATCCCAGGATGTCTTCATGGCCTCCACACTGTCAGAGATCGATACCAAATCGATAGAAAACCAATCAGTGTAGAGAGTGGCTGGACATTAATTCTTTAAGACTTCTGCATTGTAGCAAAGTTGTCCGATGCTTCTGTTCAGATTTTTTTTGATTTATTAACTTCTTGTAAACGGTTCTACTAATATATTACTGTGTTCGACTTGAGCACTGTGGGTTGGTTCATTCGTCATCTCTGATTGTCTCGTTTAGATTTGTTCTTCAAGTTCCTCTTAAACCATTCAATATTTTGAAAACTGTTGTCTTCGAGAAACATCTGCCAATATTAGAAATGTACTTATTGTGTATAAAGTATGCTCTTCCCTGTATATTTTAGGAAAAAAAATAACACAATTAGCATTTCGATTAGGTCAGTCTCCATATTCCTGGGTTCCGCACGTTTCGATGTACACGGTGTGAGCAAAATGAGTCGTGCCACTACAGAAAACAATTGATTTAAGAGAATCGTAGCTTTTCATTGATAAGTGAAAGAAATACATTACTTGGGGATTCTCGACTATCAACTGTTCACCCGAATGTCCCATCGTTCATCAGTTGATGGTCAACCAAAGTGTTTTGGGATTCACCAGTGCTGGAGCAACAAAAAAAGTTGCCTAGTCCATTTAGCTGTAATACTTTGATCCACAGGGCGTGACCCTTTCTGATACCCGCAACAGGTATAAGGTTTTAGGTCATATCTGCTGGACAACGAATGAGATAAGATCAGGCTGAGAAATTGGCGTGGGACTCCATTTTGGGTGCAGTGATTGGTTTTTGGTTAAGATGTAGCGAGGTCGTAGCAGGTCTGTAAGAGATCACGGGAATTGGGAGTCTGTTGTCCTGTTTGGTAGACACTCGGGGTCAACGTTTGTGATTGGAACAGGAACTTTGAGACCCTGGGTCGCATCATTTGCGATGTATGGTATTGTCTCAGATGGAGAATTCCATGATGGCAAGCGATGTTTTATAAGAAGACTGTTAATTCAACTTTCGCTATTTATTCTCAAAGTGTTCAATTACACTGGTCGTATTCCTTAGGCATCTTTTCAGAACCCCAGTGGGTGTAGATATGAGATTAATAATATCATTCAGTTTGAATATATGGTAGTACGGTCACGCAACTCATAAAGTTCTGAGCAACATGAGCTAATAATCCGAACTAGATGCAACCAATATTAAGTGTTTTCTTTGGCTTCATTTTTTTAGCTATTATAATATTATTTCCCTTCCTAAACTATGGGCCCCAAATAACACCATCTTGTAACGTTTCTCCCTGTATCCTTGGTATTTACGATCCCTGATCACATAGTTTATGATTGCGCAATTAAAACAGGTATCCGTAAGTTTCCCCCTCAAAACCCAGAGACAAAAACCAGAAATGTGATTGGGGGAAAGGGTGAAAATTCACCGCCTTGACTTTTGTCTACGACGTACTTCATGCAAGAAATATCGACCTGTTCGGTGATCTGTGTACCGTCTGAGACAGACACAACAACTTGTAATACCATAGATCATCCAGAATGTAGCAGAATGGTCTGGGTGATCAGGCGTGAAGAATGAAGATCAACCTCCCTTTGACTGCCACTGTTGCTTTATTGCCATATCAAGCAACCAACCATTCCTGTCGACTCCCGAGTGCTGCCAAAATAGAACTATCGTCTTAGCTGTCGAACAGGGACGGTTTCCTCCCTGCCAGAGCATGTTGCTGGGGCAGGCCGATATATCTGTTCCCAATCCCAGGATGTCTCTTCATGGCTTCCACACTGTCAGAGATCGATACCAAATCGATAGAAAACCAATCATTGTGTGACTTGATGTTCAGTTTTTTAAGACTTTTGTGTTGTGGTAAAGGTGTCCAAGGCTTCCGTTTAGAGCTTGTAGGTTCCAGAACCAACTTATTGTTTGGAACTGTTATTAGTTCTTTATCAAGCTCTTAAAGTAAATGCTTACATCTATATGCTTAGATTTTGATCCATGTATATTTGGGATTTATTTCATCGAATTGTGCCTTCAAATTCGTCAGTATCATGATAACTGCTCTCATTAGAAATATAACTACTGTTTGTGTAATATGCTTTTCCTGTACATTTTGGGAGTTGTTCTATATTATTATGCTCAGCTCCACATATCTGAGATGAACAACATAAATGATGCCACTACAGCAAACAAAACTTAGTTTCTCAGAATCATAACATTTTATTGAAGGGCGAAAGAAAGGATACCCTCGAGATTCCTGAGTACCAACTGTTCACTTGAATGTTCCATTGCTCAACAGTTGATTGTCAACGATGGACATGTATTAGCTTTACTGGAGCTCAATGCAGTGAGATGTAGCCCAGTCCATGCAGTCGTAATCCCCCATTGGTTTTAACGGGTGTGACACATTTCGATTTCCGCAACAGGCAAAAGATCTTGGGCCATATCTGCTGAGCTGCGACGGAGATAAGATCAAGCAGAGAAATTGGCGTGAAACTCCATTATAGAAGCAGTCATTCGCTTTTAATTAAGATGTAGCGAGGTCGTACCAGGTCTGTAAGAGTTCACGAGTCTCTTGTCCTGTTTGTTATTTCTCTTTTTAAACTAGGGAACCTAAATAACACCATCGTCTATCGATTTTTTTTGTCTCCGTATCTTCGTTATTTACGATCTTTGATCATATAGTTTATGTCCACACAATTAGGCCAAAAGGATCGGTGGGTTTCCTCCTCAGAACCCAGAGACTTCTAGTGACGAGAACCAGAGACGTGCCCGAGGGAAAAGGTGAAAGGTTACCACCGTGACTGTTGCCTACAGGGTGTTTTATGTGAAGAATATCGAACCATTCAGTGATCTGTGTTCTGTCCGAGATTGACATAACTGCCTATCATATACCATATATAATCTAACCTGCATGAACATTAACACTGATACAGAGCAAGAATATTGGATAAATATATAGCCTTTGGCTTGAGATGAGGTACTTACGTACCTATGGGTTATTTCGGATTTCTAATTTATCTTCATTGTGACAAGCTACAAATATTGACAAATTGACAAAAATTGTGTAAAAAGAATAAGTTAAATAAAATTTCAGTTGTTAAGAATATTACTGCATAAAAAAATAGTTAAGGCCCGAAACTTTTATTATTGACATTGCTGAAACATACTGGCTCAGCAACAGTTATATTTTGTCTGAGTTCACATATTTTGGGCAACAGGGATGATAGGGCATCAGGGTTACACCCACGCGGTAGTAGGTGACTGTTAAACATCCAATTACATCAGGTGTAGAATAGAAACAAAAACATTCCATTCACTGTCTCCCCGTGATGACACTAGTGTGTCTTTGGATTAACTATCTAATCGGGCTTTGTTTCTATTCCAAACCGTAATATGTTTTGGTATTGTCATCATCAAGATCTAGTTGTGCTGGTGGCAGTAGGTTGATACTTTGTGATTGAATTTCTGTATTACCGGTATGTAGACCTATGACACCAATACGTACGATCCCCATACATATACTGTCATCGAACTTAAAGATTTTAACCAGCGAAGATTCAATGCATATTCGATCTGATGTTGTGCGATTCTCTCGCCCATTTCTTGTTTCTCTCGGACCTGAATTCCTTGATTGGTTATATTCTAGAGTTACCATGAAAAACAAGGCCTCTCCGGGTTCATTTTTTGTTTCTCGCCCTTTGAAAATTAAAAGCTAGGAGGGAGGGCGGAAAAAAACAAACCCTTCAAATAAAAAAAATCGATTTACCTTGCAATGAATCACTGAATAGAAACGATGTTGTGGTAGGTATGTAAGCATTTAATAATACTCCACAGTTCCATATCAAATCTTAGAACCCTATTTGTGGAAAAAACTGTTTATTTAAATGTATATTTTGGGCCAAACTGAGAATACATCTTGAGTGGTGCTGCAAAAGCACGACGAGTAAGCGTTATGGAGATTATCGAAAATTCATATGAACGTGCCAAAATTGCATTTATTTTCAGCAATATCACATATTTACTACTTTTGTTTTTTTCTCAAATTCTCGAAAAGCTAGGAGCGTGGAGACGAGAAATAAATTAAACAGAGATGTCCCAATCCTGAAACCTGACAAAAACCCAGTGAAACTGAATTATACATACATGTATAAAAGGGATTAATTATACAATCTTCACTCAGACAGAATCTCATAGACGGAATTATTGTTTGTATTATGGACATACATTATATTTAATAAATTATGCAGCGCACATTGACGATTTAATAGGCATAAATGGCCCAGGTAACTTCTAATCATCCACTGAAAACGTACCATTTAATCCGTCTTGCACCTTTTTAATCCTTATAGAAGAACAAGCAGCATATACGTTACTTGGGCCGACTAAATCTATTTCTGAACAAGTTACCATTACTAACTGGCTCTTTGAAGTGAGAAAAAAATGCTCCAATGGCATCCAGCCAATACAACCGACTAATTCACATCTTGTGTTTTACTCGGGAGAGCGAAAAGTCATTTACTGAAGTTATCTCCGCCCGGGAGTGGAATGGACTGTGTGATCAGGCGTGAGACTGAAGACCACGTTCTTCTAGACTGTAACTGACGCCCCGCTGTCACAACAGGCGGACCAACCTTTGCTGTCGACTCTGAGGTGCTGCCAAAATAAAGTTCCCGTCTTATCTGCTTCCTTCCTGTCAGAGCTTGTTGCTAGGAGCAGGCTGATAGATCTGTTCCCAATCCCAGGATGTCTCTTCAGGGCTTCCACACTGTCAGAGATCGATACCAAATCGATAGAAAACCAATCAGTGTAGCCGGTGGCTTGGCGTCCAGTTGTTTCAGACTTTTGTGTTGCAGTAAAGTTGTTTATTCTTCCATTCAGAACTGGTGCATTCAGAACTTGTGGATTCTTGAACCAACTAATTATTTGGAGCTGCTTTACCATCATTCACACTGCACAGATCTCAAGCGTTTCAGTTTGGTTTGACTTTCAGTACGATTTCAGATATACACAAGAAAAAAATGATGGAAAAGATGGCAAAGGAATTACCTGTTCAAACAAAAGGCTGCAACACAAAGCCATGTAATCAAGATGAGAAATACTAGTATGCAACTTCACGTGGATTTATTCCTTTGTTTTGTTCTTTCAATTTCGTCAGTATCTTGATATCTGTTGTCATTACATATTTAACTACTGATTGCGTAGTGATTTCCCTGTATATACTTTCGGAGGAGTTCTCTATTTTCGTGGTCAGCTCCATCCGGTTGTTATGAGCACCACAAGGGAGGCCACTACTGCAAACAAAATTTCGTTTCACGGAATCTTAACATTTCATTGAAAGGCGAAAGAAGCGATATTATAGGGATTCCTGAGTACCAAGTATTCACTTGGATGTTCCATAGTTCACCAGTTGATGGTCAACAAACATCTATCAGCCATTCACTGGAACTCATGCAGTTAGCTATTGCCCAAGCCATTTAGCTGTGATCCTGTATTGGATTTCATAGGTGTGATACTTTGATGTCTGCAACAAGCGCAAAGTCTTGGGTCATGTCCGGTGGCCAATGAGTGAGATGAGACCGATTGAGAAATTGGCGTGAGACTCTTTTGGAAGCAGTGATTGTCTTTAGGTTAAGATGTCATGAGGTCGAAAAAGTACTGTGAGAGTTCATGTAAACTGGGATGTTTCTTGTCATGTATGGAAGACAATTGGGGTCGATGTTTGAGATTGAAACAAGAAGTCTCGACTCCAAGCACACCCTTTGAGATAAACAGTTTTGTCCAAATGGAGATAGGGTTTGCAGTCCAGGTCTAGGAAGATACATGAATAATGCAAGTGCTGTTTGTTTACAAAATGGCTGTTACGTCTTCAGAAATATTCGAATACATTACAGGTTGTTTTCTATAGAACCTCTATAGAACTTCAAGGGATATAGATATAAGATATAATTTCATTATGATCAAATGTATGGTGGTTTGGTAAAACAGCAGATAGATTAACATCTACATGACCTAATCACACTAGAGGCAAAAATAGCGAATGTTTTCTCTGGCGCAATTCCGGTTCCTTTGTTATTTCCCTTCTTAAATTATGGGTCCTGAACAAAACCATCGTCCAACCTTTCTCTCCATATCTTCGGTATTCACGATCCTTGATCATGTAGTTTATGTTCACGCAATTAAGACAAAAACCTGGGCTGGTTTACTCCCAAGAACTCAGAAATTCCAGTGACAAGAACCACAGAAGTGACGGGGGAGGGGGGGGGGGGGGGGGAGGTGAAACTTTACCGCCATGAGTGTTGCCTACGGTTTTTTTAGCGAGAAATATTGACCATTCAGTGATCTATTAACTATCTGAGACAGACTAATAACATGTAATATTCCATAGATTATCCATTCCGTCTGACCACTAACACTGATACAGAGCAAGACCAGTTAATAAATAAAAGATTGAATATAACGTATGCCAGTTTTTTTTTTTGAAAAAGTACTTAGATATATTTCATTCTCTCTGTTGAAAACACTTTGGGTTTGAACATTGGATGTTGCCACTTGCATTACGAGTATATGAATTTGCAATAGATATGGCCCCATACTTATACTTGCATATAATTCAAGTGTTTCACTTGGCAGGAATCAAGGCAAATTTGTTCAAAGGTTGTGAGATTCCATCCCACATTTCTTGTTATTTCTCTCACCTGACAGACAAGTCATTCTCTCTGACTGTTTGTACACTGGAACTGTCATTATTCTGCACATAGTCACATCTATCTTGTTCAACAAGCAATCATCATCTGAGGGTAACCTCAGTGGCCAGGAGCACCAGGAATCTTAATGGTTTTGCTATTATGTGGCTCACCATTTCTGATATTCCATAAACTGGTGGAGCCTGACCAATCGAAAACAACAAATGTTATGGACTTAGTCATATGTATTAATCTTGGTTCTTTCGCCATCTTGTAATCTTCAACCTCTTGTAATGTTCTCTCGCATATCCTTGTTATTTACGATCCTTGATCATATAGTTTATGTCCACGCATTTAAGACGAAATGATGCATAGGTTTCCCCTCAGAACCCGAAGACTGCCAGTGACAAGAACGCAATTTCAGAGCTTTATCTTAAAGTGTCTTATCTTGTCAAACCTGTTTCGTTGTTCCGCATGAAGAAAACATTGATATTAAGTGATACATGTCACAGAGAGTAATTATGCAATCTTTTCCAAAAGCCACCTCAGTCATACAATAGATTCTGCAAGTGTAACTACATGTACTTTTGGCATATTATGCAGCACATATCGACGACTTTAAGAAGACTGAGAGTATAGTACTGAACAATGAACTATCACTTGCCTTGAAGTGAGACGAGATCATCTTATGACAGAAGTTAAGACAGAAGTTACAGTCCTAATTCTCCTCTTCCGAAAGTTACGACAGAAAATACAGTCCTAAACAAGTTTCTATTACCAACTGGCTCTGTAAAGATCGACAGCCTCCTCCTCCGCCAACCAGCCAATACAAATGGCCAATTCCCATCTTGTGTTTTACTCGGGAGACTGAGAAGTCCTTTATCTCCACCCGGGAGCCAAATGGACTGTGTGATCAGGCGTACTGAAGACTACGCTCTTCCAGACTGTCATTGACACTCTGCTGCTACAACAGGCGATCAACCTTGCTGTCCGCTCTGTGGTGCTGCCAAAATAAAGCTCAAGTCTTATCTGTCGAACAGCGATGGCTTCCTTTCTGCCAGAGCTTGTTGCTGGGAGCAGGCTAATATATTTTTTGTCAATTCCAGGATGCCGCTTCATGGCTTCTACACTTTCAGAGAGCGATGCTAAATCGATAGAAAACTGAACGGTGTAGAGTCCAGTTGTTTAGGATTATTGTTGTGTAGTAATCTTGTCTCTTCTATTCAGAACTTGCGGTTTCAGCATGTAACTTCTTATAGATCGTTCAGCCGTCATATTACTCTGCTCAACTGTTCTGTCTGAGATTGACATAGCAGTCTTCAATATACCATAGATAATCTAACCTGTATGAACACTAGCACTAACACTAGCACTGACAAGCTTTTCTGGAAAAAAAAATTCCGTAAAAAGAATACGTTAAATAAAATTTTAGTTGTTAAGAATATTACTGCATAAAAAATAGTTAAAGTCATAGTATCAAGGTACCATTATATGGTTTTATTCCTGTCCAGTTAAAGCTATTGTGGACATGTGGTGATAAAATAGATGTTTGCGTTAATTGGTAATTAATAACAGCGACATGTAATCGAGTATATTGAGTTCCAATCGCCTTGAAAAAAATAGCTTCGGCAGTTTCCGTAATCGTGACGTCAGTTGAGGCAAAATGTGCTTTGATGGCTGGCCACAAACGTAAAATACGTAATTTGGGCGGTCAGCTCAGTGATGGAAAACCACTCAAAAATGCATGAGATTCAAAATAAAACACGCTAAAACCATCGAATACTGGACATCCTGCAGTTCAACAAATCCCCGTTCCGGGTGAATGAATAGTACTGATTCTAAATATCAAGACAAGAAATTCCATAATGCCGCCATCTCACCCATTCATTTGAATTTTCAAATATGTACAAGGAGAATAAATATGCGACATGCAGTTTACCTTGTTGGCTACATGTAGGCTACTTTCAGTTCTGTCTCAACTTACGTCACCCACCACGTGACCCATACCAATATCGTGATCAAAATCTTCGGCAGTTTACGGAAGGAGTGCCTATTTGATTCAATATCTCGAAACGCATTCATTGTATTTGTGAAATTCGTTCGAATCCACGAAAAACTATTCATTATAGACTAAATGAAAAGCACTTTCATCAGCATTCTACCAAGGATCTTCTATAATAGGATAGCCAACTCTGCCCAAAAAGCGTGATTACGTATAATGACGTAAATCTGATATGAGCGTGTTGATACGGTGCTGGACGCTAAAAATCAGAATGTTCACATCGACTTGTAATAAACACGAACAGAGTTGTGAACCATATATTGAAATGAATGATAGGTGATTGCGTTGAGTGGGGGTATGGCCTAAATTTATCCAACAATATTCAGCATTCGCGTTGCCTATGATGTGGTATTGGGGTCGGGATTTGTGAGTGTCCGCGTATATGTTTGTATGTGAATCGAAGGCTATAACTCGAACGAGTTTACTCCAATCGTCTTCAAAATTGAACAGTGGGGGGGGGGGGGGGGGGGGGGATTAATCTCTCGGCTTGGAAACATTCAGTTTCTATGGAAATCGGTTGATTTTTGTTGCCATGGCAACCGTTCAAAATCCTGAAATGCCATTTATTGCCATCGAAAACGACTGTAAAACTGACCCACTCGTGGTGACAATAAAATTGACCCCTCATTTTAAAAAACCCACATTATCGAGAGCAAGTTCTGATGTAACTCTGGTGGTATTTTGCAGGTGAAAGGTAGATTCATTTCAGAGTTATGAGACAGGATATCTACCTCCAAATTTAGTGAAAAATGAGTATTGCAATGATATTAGAACGGTTCTCATACCGACAGTTTTTATCAGATTTCTTTGGAAACGGGATATTTCCGAGATATTATATAATGCTTCTCAGTCCTAAACTTTTTAAAAAATTGAATCGTAAATTTTTAAATTATTGACGTGGATGTGCTCAGAAACACGCATACAGACATGCACTTGCTTGGACCACATCAAAAATATTTTCGCAAGCGGGGAGAAAGACATATTGTGGATGACAATGAGGCTCCACCCCTCACGCGTGCCCTCCAAGATCACTGAGCTCAATTCTAGGGCCCGATCTTGTATGATGTCACTATGAACGAAGTGATAAGCAGTATGAAAAACTCAATTTCGAGCACCTGTCACCGTTTTGACACGCTCAAATGAGATTTCGTCAGTTTACGTAATCACGTATTTTACGTCCACGTTGAGCAGAGTTGGACATCCTATTATAGACGATCCTTGATTCTACTAGGTCTTTAAGGCCCGAAACTTTTATTATTTACATTGCTGAAACACAGCAACAATTATATTTTGTCTGAGTTCACATATTTTGGGCAACAGGGATGATAGGGCATCAGGGTTACACCCACGCGATAGTAGGTGACTGTAAAACATCCAATTCCATCGGGTGTACAATAGAAACAGTACATTCCATTCACTGTCTGCCCGTGATGACACCAGTGTGGCTTTGGATTAACTAGTTAGGGGTTTTGTTTCTATTCCAAAATGTATGTCATGTTTGGCATTGTCATCATTAAAATCTAGATGTGTTGGTGGTAGTAGGTTGATACTAAAAAAATACTCAGATATATTTAACTTTATCCATTGACAACCCTTTTGGAAGCGATTTCCCGACTTGCATTACTGGTATGTAGACCAATGACACCAATACGTATGATCACCATACATATAATCTCATAGAACTTTTAAAGGATTTTGACCAGCGTAGATTCAGTGCATATTTGATCATATGTTGTGCGATTCTCTTGCCCGTTTCTTGTCTGTCTCGGACCTGAACTCCCTGATTGGTTATATTCTAGACTTGTCATGAAAAACAATGAAAAAAAAACAGTGAGACTGAATGATTCATACATGTATAACAGGGATTAATTATACAATCTTCACAAATCCTCCTCTCAGACAGAATCTCATAGACAAAATTCAGGCTTGTAATATGGACATACATTATATATAATACATCATGTATTTGACATGTCATGCAGCACACATTGACGAGCTAATAAATAAATGGCGCAAATAGCTTCCACTGCCCCGTAATACTAATCATCCACTGGAAACATACCATTTAATCCGTCTTGCACCTTTGTAATCCTTATAGAAGAACAAGCAGCATACGTTACCTGGGCCGACTAAATGTACTTCTGAACAAGTTACTATTACTAACTGGCTCTTTGAAGTGAGACAAAATCCTCCAATGACATCCAGCCAATACAACCGACCAATTCACATCTTGTGTTTTACTGGGGAGAACGAAAAGTCATTTACTGAAGTTGAATGGACTGTGTGATCAGGCGTGAAGACTGAAGACCACGCTCTTCTAGACTGTAACTGACGCCCTGCTGTCACAACAGGCGGGCCAGCCTTTGCTGTCGATTCTGAGGTGCTGCCAAAATAAAGCTCCTGTCTTATCTGCTTCTTCCCTGCCAGAGTTTGTTGCTGGGAGCAGGCTGATATATCTGTTCCCAATCCCAGGATGTCTCTTCAGGGCCTCCACACTGTCAGAGATCGATACCAAATCGATAGAAAACCAATCAGTGTAGCCGGTGGCTTGGCGTCCAGTTGTTTCAGACTTTTGTGTTGCAGTAAAGTAGTTTGAGACTTCCGTTTAAAACTTGTGGATTCTTGAACCAAATAATTATTTGGAGCTGCTTTACCATCATTTTACAGTGCACAAATCTCAAGCGTTTCAGTTTGGTTTGACTTTCAGTACGATTTCAGACATACACAAGAAAAAATGATGGAAGCGATGGTAAAAGAATTACATGTTCTAACAAAAGGCTCCAGCACAAAGCCATGTAATCAAATGGAGGAATATGCAACTTCACGTTGATTTATTCCTACATGTTGCTCCTTCAAATTCGTCAGTATGTTGATATCTGTTGTCATTAGATATTTAATACTGTATACGTAGTGTGTTTTTCCTGTACATTTTCGGAGGAGTTCCATATTTTCGTGGTCAGCTGCACCCGTCTGATATGAGCACCACAAGTGATGCTACTACAGCAAACAAAATTTCGTTTCACAGAATCATAACATTTTATTGAAAGGCGAAAGAGGTGATGATATAGTATTCACTGTTCCATCGTTCACCAGTTGATGATCAACAAACATCTATCAGCCATTCACTGGAACTCATGCAGTTAGCTATTTAGCTGTGATCCTGTATTGGATTTCATATGTGTGCCACTTTCTGATGTCCGCAACAAGCGCAAGGTCTCGGGTCATGTCGGGTGGCCAATGAGGGAGATAAGACCGATTGAGAAATTGGCGTGAGACTCTTTTGGAAGCAGTGATTGTCTTTAGGTTAAGATGCCATGAGGTCGAAGAAGTACTGTGAGAGTTCATGTAAACTGGGATGTTTCTTGTCATGTATGGAAGACAATTGGGGTCGATGTTTGAGATTGGAACAAGCACTCTGGACTCCATGCAAACCTTTTGAGATAAGAAGGAGAGTGGGTTTGCATTTCCAGGCCTGGGAAGTTACATGAAGAATGCAAGTGCTGTTTGTTTACAGGATGGCTGTTAAATTTGTTTGTAAAATTAACACGTCATGTCTTATTTCAAAATATTCCAATACATTTGAAACTGTTTTCTATAGCATCTTTTCAGGACCTCAAGAAGCATAGATGTGCAATGTAATTTCATTATGATCAAATTTATGGTAGTATGGTGAAACAACAGAAAGATTAATATCTGCATGGCCTAATCACCTTAACTAGTACAAAAATAGCGAATTGTTTTCTTTGGCTTCATTTCGGGGCTTTTCTGATGTTATTTCCCTTCTTAAATTATGGGTCCTAAACAAAACCATCGTGCAACCTTTCTCTCCATATCCTTGATATTTACGATCCTTGATCATATAGTTTATGTTCACGCAATTAGGACAAAAGGCTGGGCTGGTTTGGTTTACTCCACATAACCCAGAGACAAGAACCATAGTAGTGACTGGGGGAAAGGGTGAAACTTTGCTGCAATGACTGTTGCCTACAGCGTATTTTTGGCGAGAAATATCGACCAGATCAGTGATCTGTTTACTATCTGAGACAGACTAACAACATGTAATATTCAATAGATTACCCATTCCGTCTGACCACTAACACTGATACAGAGCAAGACGAGTGGATAAATTAAAGATTGAATATAACGTATATCAGGTTTTTTAAAAAAAAAAAGTACTTAGATATATTCATTTTTTCTGTTGAAACACTGGGTTGGAAAACTGGATTCTGCTACGTACATTACTAGTAGGTATAGGAGTTTGCATTAGATATGGCCCCATACTTATACTTGCATACAATTCAAGGATTTCACTTAGCAGGAGTCCAGGCAAATTTGTTCAAAGGTTGTGAGATTCCATCCCACATTTCTTGTTTTTCTCGCACCTGACAGACAAGTCATTCTCTCTGACTGTTTGTACACTGGAACTGTCATTATTCTGCACATAGTCACGTTTATCTTGTTCAACAAGCAATCATCATCTGAGGTTAACCTCAGTGGCCAGGAGCACCAGGAATCTTAATGGTTTTGCTATTATGTGGCTCACCGTTTGTGATATTCCATAAACTGGTGGAGCCTGACCAATCGAAAACAACAAATGTTATGGACTTAGTCATATGTATTAATCTTGGTTTTTTCGCCATCTTGTAATATTCAACCTCTTGTAATGTTCTCTCGCATATCTTTGTTATTTACGATCCTTGATCATATAGTTTATGTCCACGCATTTACGACGAAATGATGCATAGGTTTGCCCCTCAGAAACCGAAGACAGCCAGTGACAAGAACGCAATTTCAGAGCTATATCTTAAAGTGTCTTATCTTGTCAAACCTGTTTCGTTGTCTAGCATGAAAAACATTGATATTATTAAGTGATACATGTCACAGAGAGTAATCATGCAATCTTTTCCAAAAGCCACCTCAGTCATACAATATATTATGCAAGTGTAACTACATGTACTTTTGGCATATTATGCAGTACATATTGACGACTTTAAAAAGACTGAGAGTATAGTACTGAACAATTAACTATCACTGGCATTGAATTGAGACGAGATCATCTTATGACAGAAGTTGAGACAGAAGTTACAGTCCTAATTCTCCTCTTCCGAAAGTTACGACAGAAGATACAGTCCTAAACAAGTTTCTATTACTAACCGGCTCTGTAAAGATCGACAGCCTCCTCCTCCGCCAACCAGCCGATACAAATGGCCAATTCCCATCTTGTGTTTTACTCGGGAGACCGAGAAGTCATTTACTGAAGTTATCTCCACCCGGGAGTGGAATGGACTGTGTGATCAGGCGTGAAGACAGAAGACCACGCTCTTCTTGACTGTCACTGAAACTCTGCTGCTACAAGAGGCGACCAACCTTGCTGTCCGTCTGTGGTGCTGCCAAAATAAAGCTCAAGTCTTATCTGTCGAACAACGACGGCTCCCTTTCTGCCAGAGCTTGTTGCTGGGAGCAGGCTGATACATATTTTCTCAATTCCACGATGCCCCTTCATGGCTTCTACACTTTCAGAGAGCGATGCTAAATCGATAGAAAACTAGTTGTTTAGGATTATTGTTTCGTAGTAATCTTGTCTCAGGCTTCTATTCAGAACTTTCGGATTCAGCACTAACTTCTTATAGATCGTTCAACCATCATATCACTGTGCTCAACAGGTTTGATATGCAGTTTGCCACCCGATAAACAGAAAATGTGTACATATATATATATATATATGAATAGGGAAGAAACACATGTTCCAAAAGAAGTCTTCAACACGAAAGTCGTTTATTCATTCCATAAGTGTAGACAAGCTGCACTAGTGATCCCTGTAAGATGAACACTGCAAAATGTGTTCATTCCAAAGACCAGAGAGTAAGTGAGTGTCATCATAACACAATACACATGTATAAATATAATCGAAGTATATTTAGGGTTTGTTCTTAAATTTGTTTTTTCACACCATTCAGTATTTGGAAGACTTGTCTTTAGGAAACATCCACCAATATTAGGAATGTACTTATCGTATTTTAAGTGCACTCTCCTTGTGTCTTTTAGGGCCCAAGTATCATACACTGCGCGTTCCTCTATATTCAATAAAGATTTAAAAGGTGACAGACGGATTAAATGGCATTCATTTAGTGGACGAGTAGTATTTGAGGATGAACAATAACAAAATTGGCATTTACATAGGTCAGTATCTATATTCTTGTGCTCGGCAAGCTCCGATGAACACATATAGCCATTTCACAGCATCAACTATTTATTGATACGTGTAAGAAATCGATTACTTCGGGTGTTCCCAAGAATCTAATGTTCACTAGAATGTCGTATCGTTCACCAGTTGATGATCAACAAAGATGGTTTGGGATTCATCGGAGCTCGTGCAAAAAGCTGTTGCCAAGCCCATTTCACAGTGATCCTTCTTTAGTCTACAAGACACTTTTTTATGCTGCTGCAGGCGAAAGGTTTTGGGCCATGTTGAGCGAACGAGATAAGATCAGGCTGAGAAATTGGCGTGAGGCTGCATCTTAGAAGCAGTGATTTGCTTTTGATTAAGATGTAGCGAGGTCGCCGCAGGTCTGTAAGAGATTAAGGGAACTGGGACGTCTCTTGTCCTGTTTGGAAGACTTTCGGGGTCAATAGATTTTGCAATAGAAACAAAGCCCAACCAAACATTAACATCCAAAGCCACAGTGTATTGTCACACATATCAGCTTGTAATGTACTATAGATCATCCAATCCGTATCATATATGATCACTAACACTGTGGGACTTGCCGATGAATCATAATGGAATTGGCCAGAGTTTTATCTATTTATATTTAAATACGTATATTTCACTATGCATGTATCTGTTGAAGACAGCTTGGGGGGTTTGTCTTGGGTTTTGGACTTAATACTTTTTAGTAACATTAGATTTGTTCCCACTATACTCTGGTAGAATTCAGGGATCTCAACTAAGGAAAATCTAATGCGTATTTGTTCAAATATTTCACGAATTTGTAGCCAGTTTCTTGTTGGCTTCCTGAGCTTGACCCAAACTCTGATTGGTTACATTCCAGGGTTGACATCGTCCAGCCATTCATTTTTATCTTCGTCCGACGAGGAGACAGGTACCGATATGGATTGGTATGGAAAATAAGTACTGGACATTTGCTGTCCTCTGATTTATGAAATTTTTCATTGGTTGTTTTCATTGGTATGGAAAATAAGGATTGGCTTCTTACTGTCCTGTGATTTATGAAAAGGTCACAAAAACCTAGACATGTGTCTGTAGAACAGTGCACTGTGCTGGATGACTTGTACCCGTGCGTCAGTGACCAAATTGCATGATATGCACCCAGACGATGATTATTTGCTGCTCACCATACAATATTAACTCTGGGCGTTCAAAATGATAAATGCTGATCGTAGCTGATATATGGTAATTATTAAAAGCGCTATGTAATTCAGTACATTGGACTCCGTAGTTTCAATATAAGTATTCATATGGGCTTGACATGCACGCAGTAATTTCTTTATGAAGTTGAAATCAGGGTATAGCTCAAAACAAGTTACCTCAACTTATCTCCCAGTCAGCCAATAGAAGTGGCCAGTTCCCGTCTTGTGTTTCTCTCGGAGACCGAGAAGTCATTTACTGAAGTTATCTCCACCCAGGGGTGGTATGGGCTGTGTGATCAGGCATGAACACTGAAGACCACACTCTTCCAGACTGTCACCACGCTCTGCTGCTACGACAGGCGACAACCTCTGCTGAGGTGCTGCCAAGATAAAGCTCCAGTCTTATCCGTCGAGAAGGGATGGCTTCCTCCCTGCCAAAGCTTGTTGCTCGGAGCAGGCTGATATATCTGTCCCCAATCCCAGGATGTCTTCATGGCCTCCACACTGTCAGAGATCGATACCAAATCGATGGAAAACCAATCAGTGTAGAGAGTGGCTTGACGTTCAGTTCTTTAAGACTTCTGCATTGTAGCACAGTTGTCCGAGGCTTCTGTTCAGATTTTTCTGATTTATTAACTTCTTGTAAACTGTTCACTAATATATTTCTGTGTTCGACTTGAGCACTGTGGGTTGGTTCTACTTTCAGTTCGATGTTGAGGTGTACATGTACATGAACTTTACTGCTGATTCCTGTCAGATGAATACTACAAAATGTGTTCTAACAATCACCTTGGAGTGAAACGAACTCGCAATTCACATATAGATATAATCCAAGGATATTTGGGATTTGTTCTCCAAATTCCTCTCGGTCCATTCAATATTTTGAAATCTATATTCGAGAAACAGCCAATATTAGAAATGTACTTATTGTGTATAAATTGTGTTCTCTCTGTATATTTTAGGATAAAATGAAACAATTATTATTTCGATTAGATCAGTCTTCATATTCCTGTGCTCCGCACGTTTCGATGTACACGATATGAGCGCAGTGAGTGATGCCATTACAGAAAACAACAATGCATTTCACGGAATCGTAGCTTCTCATTGATAAGGGAAAGAAATACATTACTTGGGGATTCCGATTATCAACTGTTCACTCGAATGTATGTATGTATGTATGTATGTATTCCATTTAACTGTAATCCTTTTTGGTCCACAGAGCGTGACACTTTCTGATACCCGCAACAGGTATAAGGTTTTAGGTCATATCTGCTGGACAACGAATGAGATAAGATCAGGCTGAGAAATTGGCGTGGGACTCCATTTTGGGTGCATTGATTGGCAGTGGGAATTTCTTGTACTGTTTGGTAGACACTCGAGGTCAATATTTGTGATTGGAACAAGAACTTTGAGACCTTGGGTCACACCACTTGAGATGTATGGTATTGTCTCAGATGGAGAATTGTATGATGGCAAGTGATGTTTTATAATTGTTAACTCAACTGTAGTTATTTATTCTCAAAATGTTCGAATACATCTGGTCGTATTCCATAGCATCTTTTAAGAACTCCAATGAGTGTACATATGATATTATTAATATCAGTCAGTTCAAATATATGGTAACGCAACTCATACAGTTCTGAGCAACATCTGAATCAGTTAATAATCAGAACTAGAGTCCAACAATAACAAGTGTGCTCTTTGGCTCCATTTGGGAGCCATCATAATGTTTTTCCCCTTCCTAAACTGGGCTTAACCTTTCTCCCCATATCCTTGGTGTTTGCGATCCTTGATCATATAGTTTATGTTCACGCAATTAAAACAAGCATTCGTGAGTTTCCTTCTCAAAACCCCGAGACTTTCAGAGACAAATATCGTAAACCTGATTGGGGGAAAGGGTGAAACTTTACAGCTGTGACTGTTGCCTACTGCTTACTTTATACAAGAAATATCGACCCATTCGGTGATCTATGTACCGTCTGAGACATACAAAACATTCTGTTATATCTAGATCACCCAGAATGCAACAGAACTGTGTGATCAGGCGAGAAGAGTGTAGATCAACCTCTCTTTGTCTGTCAATGATGCTCTGTGGTCACATCAGGCAACCAACCATTCCTGTCGACTCTCGAGTGCTGCCAAAATAGAGCTATCATCTTAACTGTCGAACAGGGACGCTTTCCTCCCTGCCAGAGCTTGTTGCTGGAAGCAGGCTGATATATCTGTCCCCAATCCCATGATATCTTTTCAGGACCTCCACATTGTCAGAGATTGATAGAAAACCAATCATTGTGTGGCTTGATGTTCAGTTGTTTAAGACCTTTGTGTTGCAGTAAAGATGTCCAAAGCTTTCGTTTAGAGCTTGTGGATTCCAGAACCAACTTATTGTTTGGAACTGTTTCTATTGTCACGTTATAGCGCATAACTGCCAAGCATGATAGGTTTGACTCTCAGTTTCATTTTACATATACATATATTCGCATATGATGGAACAATCATTCAAAGTGAAACATATATCTCAACAAAGTATTGGATGAATTCCATATGCTTAGATTTTGATCCATGTATATTTGGGATTTATCCATCGAATTGTTCACTCAAATTCGTTAGTATCTTGATAACTAATGTCATTGGAAATGTAACTACTGTTTGTGTAATGTGCTTTTCCTGTACATTTTGGGAGTTGTTCTAAGTTATTATGCTCAGCTCCACATATATGAGATGAACAACACAAGTGATGCCACTACAGCAAACACAATTTAGTTTCTCAGAATCAGAACATTTTATTGAAGGGCGAAAGAAACGATAACCTTGAGATTCCTGAGTACCAACTGTTCACTTGAATGTTTCATCGTTCATCAGTTGATGGTCAACGATGGGCATGTATTAGCTTTACTGGAGCTCAATGCAGTGAGATGTAGCCCAGTCCATGCAGTCGTCATTCCCCATTGGTTTTAACGGTTGTGACACATTTCGATGTCCGCAACAGGCAAAAGGTCTTGGGCCATATCTGCTGAGCTGTGACGGAGATAAGATCAAGCAGATAAATTGACGTGGAACTCCATTATAGAATCAGTCATTTGCCTTTGATTAAGATGTAGCGAGGTCGTACCAGGTCTGTAGGAGTTCACGAGATATAGGGAGTCTCTTGTCCTGTTTGTTATTTCTCTTTTTAAACTAGGGACACCATCGTCTATCGATTTTTTTGTCTCCGTATCTTCGTTATTTACGATCCTTGATCATATAATTTATGTCCACACAATTAGGCCACAAATTAGGCCGGTGGGTTTCCTCCTCAAAACCCGGAGACTTCCAGTGACGAGAACCAGAGACGTGCCCGAGGGAAAAGGTGAAAGTTTACCATCGTGACTGTTGCCTACAGGGTGTTTTATGTGAAGAATATCGACCCATTCAGTGATCTGTGTTCTGTCTGAGATTGACATATATATATTATATATTATGCCTATAAGGCCTAAAAAATTAATTTTCTGTTTCTCGTCCCCGCCCGCCTGTGTTCAAAAGCAGCCTCCCGGATTTTTTATTTGCAATTCTCGAATAAAAAATAAAAAGTGTTCCCACCCCCATTTTGAGGAGAGTGAATGATCGAGACACCGAATTACAGCATGCAACTTAGGTATATATTTAACTTACCACCTTGTTTTCACTCTCCGCCAACTGAGACAAAGACGCTACTAGTTTTCAAAAACAGTTATTCCATGTGGTTACATGTGTTGTAATAATACATAGGAAATTGTAATCACGAATTGATTTACTATATTTCCTCATGTATACTTCAATAGATGTATTAAATGATAGAACGGATTTCCACAATTACTCATCATTGAAACAACAAATTATCAACTGACGGTTTTTGATAATAATACTACTGGTACACAGAATCATCCTCTCTGTGCTGAGGATGACGGCACATTGGTGCCAAGGGGCCCGGCCGAGGGCTGTCAAGCCCAAATAAATCATACATTTCGAAATGAAATCATTGATTGATTTGGGTTTGAATCTGCTTGAATAAATCAAGCCTCTACAAATGAAATCGATAATGTCATGAATTACATGTCTTCTAAAGGCTTGATTTATTCGGGCTTGAATCCCTTTGTGCGTGAATGTTTTTTTTATTTATTTAATAAGTGTGAAATGTTGCCCAGCCAAAAATAAAAAAATAAAAAGTGCCTCCCTACCCAATTTTCTCATGAGCTGAAGACGGTATTTTTGGCAAAATAAAAAATGAAAAATAAAAAAATGAAAAGTCCCTCCCTACCCAGTTTTGAAAAAATAGGAGGACGAGAAACAGAAAATTATTTTTTAGGCCTAATATACCATAGATAATCTACACTGATTATAATATGAACACTAACACTGATACGGAGCAAGAATATTGGATAAATATATAGCCTTTGGTCTAGGATGAAGTACTTTACCTATGGGCTATTTCGGATTTCTAAATTAGTTTCATAGTTTGTTTAGCAGTTGTACATACTAATTGTATTCCCTCAACAAAGTTTGGTGAGTGCATTGGATATGTGTGTGAACGCTGTGCAGATTGCAAATTGGGGGTTTGGTTTCTATTCCAAGATATAATATGTTATGTTTGGTATTGTGATCATTAAAATCTAGTTGTGCCGGTGGTAGTAGATTGATACTAAAAATACTCAAATATATTTAACTTTATACGTTGACAACCCTTGTGGATGCGATTTCCCGACTTTACTGGTATGTAGACCTATGACACCAATACGTATGATCCCCATACATATACTCTCATAGAGGATTTGACCAACGAAGATTCAGTGCATAGCTGATCAGATGTTGTGCGATTCTCTTGCCTGTTTCTTGTCTGTCTCGGACCTGAACTCCCTGATTGGTTATATTCTAGACTTGTCATGAAAAACAATGAAAAAAAAAACACTGAAACTGAATGATACATACATGTATAACTGGGATTAATTATACAATCTTCACAAATCCTCCTCTCAGACAGAATCTCATAGGCAGAAATCAGGCTTGTATTATGGACATACATTATATATAATACATTATGTATTTGACATGTCATGCAGCACACATTGACGAGCTAATAACAATAAATGGTGCAAGTAACTTCTACTGCCCCATAATACTAATCATCCACTGGAAACATACCATTTAATCCGTCTTGCACCTTTTTAATCCATATTGAAGAACAATCAGCACAAGGTACTTGGGCCGAATAAGTCATATTTCTGAACGAGTTGCTATTATTAACTAGCTCTTTGAAGTGAGACAAAATTCCCAATGCCATCCAGCCAATACAACCGACCAATTCACATCTTGTGTTTTACTCGGGAGACCGAGAAGTCATTTACTGAAGTTATCTCCGCCTGGGAGTGGAATGGACTGTGTGATCAGGCGTGAAGACTGAAGACCACGCTCTTCTAGACTGTAACTGACGCCCTGCTGTCACAACAGGCGGGCCAGCCTTTGCTGTCGATTCTGAGGTGCTGCCAAAATAAAGCTCCTGTCTTATCTGCTTCTTCCCTGCCCAAGTTTGTTGCTGGGAGCAGGCTGATATATCTGTTCCCAATCCCAGGATGTCTCTTCAGGGCCTCCACACTGTCAGAGATCGATACCAAATCGATAGAAAACCAATCAGTGTAGCCGGTGGCTTGGCGTCCAGTTGTTTCAGACTTTTGTGTTGCAGTAAAGTAGTTTGAGACTTCCGTTTAAAACTTGTGGATTCTTGAACCAAATAATTATTTGGAGCTGCTTTACCATCATTTTACAGTGCACAAATCTCAAGCGTTTCAGTTTGGTTTGACTTTCAGTACGATTTCAGATATACACAAGAAAAAATGATGGAAGCGATGGTAAAAGAATTACATGTTCTAACAAAAGGCTCCAGCACAAAGCCATATAATCAAATGGAGGAATATGCAACTTCACGTTGATTTATTCCTACATGTTGCTCCTTCAAATTCGTCAGTATGTTGATATCTATATACTGTATACTGTATACGTAGTGTGTTTTTCCTGTACATTTTCGGAGGAGTTCCATATTTTTGTGGTCAGCTGCACCCGTCTGATATGAGCACCACAAGTGATGCTACTACAGCAAACAAAATTTCGTTTCACAGAATCATAACATTTTATTGAAAGGCGAAAGAGGTGATGATATAGTATTCACTGTTCCATCGTTCACCAGTTGATGGTCAACAAACATCTATCAGCCATTCACTGGAACTCATGCAGTTAGCGATTTAGCTGTGATCCTGTATTGGATTTCATATGTGTGCCACTTTCTGATGTCCGCAATAAGCGCAAGGTCTCGGGTCATGTCCGGTGGCCAATGAGCGAGATAAGACCGATTGAGAAATTGGCGTGAGACTCTCAGTTTTCTAAGCAATGATTGTCTTTAGGTTAAGATGTCATGAGGTCGAAGAAGGTCTGTTCACGTAAACTGGGATGTTTCTTGTCATGTTTGGAAGACACTTGGGGTCGATGTTTGAGATTGGAACAAGCACTCTGGACTCCATGCAAACCTTTTGAGATAAGAAGGAGAGTGGGTTTGCATTTCCAGGCCTGGGAAGTTACATGAAGAATGCAAGTGCTGTTTGTTTACAGGATGTCTGTTAAATTTGTTTGTAAAATTAACACGTCATGTCTTATTTCAAAATATTCCAATACATTTGAAACTGTTTTCTATAGCATCTTTTCAGGACCTCAAGAAGCATAGATGTGCAATGTAATTTCATTATGATCAAATTTATGGTAGTATGGTGAAACAACAGAAAGATTAATATCTGCATGGCCTAATCACCTTAACTAGTACAAAAATAGCGAATTGTTTTCTTTGGCTTCATTTCGGGGCTTTTCTGATGTTATTTCCCTTCTTAAATTATGGGTCCTAAACAAAACCATCGTGCAACCTTTCTCTCCATATCCTTGATATTTACGATTCTTGATCATATAGTTTATGTTCACGCAATTAGGACAAAAGGCTGGGCTGGTTTGGTTTACTCCACAGATCCCAGAGACAAGAACCATAGTAGTGACTGGGGGAAAGGGTGAAACTTTACTGCAATGACTGTTGCCTACAGCGTATTTTTGGCGAGAAATATCAACCAGATCAGTGATCTGTTTACTATCTGAGACAGACTAACAACATGTAATATTCAATAGATTATCCATTCCGTCTGACCACTAACACTGATACAGAGCAAGACGAGTGGATGAATCAAAGATTGAATATAACGTATATCAGTTTTTTTAAAAAAGTACTTAGATATATTCATTTTTTCTGTTGAAACACTGGGTTGGAAAACTGGATTTTGCTACGTGCATTACTAGTAGGTATAGGAGTTTGCATTAGATATGGCCCCATACTTATACTTGCATACAATTCAAGGATTTCACTTAGCAGGAGTCCAGGCAAATTTGTTCAAATGTTGTTAGATTCCATCCCACATTTCTTGTTTTTCTCTCACCTGACAGACAAGTCATTCTCTCTGACTGTTTGTACACTGGAACTGTCATCATTCTGCACATAGTCACATTTATCTTGTTCAACAAGCAATCATCATCTGAGGGTAACCTCAGTGGTCCGTACCATCAGGAATCTTCATGATTTTGCTATTATGTGGCTCACCATTTGTGATACTCCATAAACTGGCGGAGCCTGACTAATCGAAAACAACAAATGTTATGGACTTAGTCATATGTATTGATCTTGGTTCTTTCGCCATCTTGTAATCTCCAACCTCTTGTAATGTTCTCTCCCATATCCTTGTTATTTACGATCCTTGATCATATAGTTTATGTCCACGCATTTAAGACGAAATGATGCATAGGTTTCTCCTCAGAACCCGGAGACTGCCAGTGACAAGAACGCAATTTCAGAGCTATATCTTAAAGTTTTTTATCTTGTCAAACCTGTTTCATTGTCTAGCATGAAGAAAACATTGATATTAAGTGATACATGTCACAGAGAGCAATTATGCAATCTTTCCAAAAGCCACCTCAGTCATACAATATGTTATGCAAGTGTAGCTACATGTACTTTTGGCACATTATGCACCACATATTGACGACTTTAAAAAGACTGAGAGTATAGTACTGAACAATTAACTATCACTGGCATTGAAGTGAGACGAGATCATCTTCTGACAGAAGTTAAGACAGAAGTTACAGTCCTAAGTCTCCTCTTCCGAAGGTTAAGACAGAAGACACAGTCCTAAACAAGTTTCTAATAACAGCTGGCTCTGTAAAGATCGACAGCCTCCTCCTCTGCCAACCAGCCGATACAAATGGCCAATTCCCATCTTGTGTTTTACTCGGGAGACCGAGAAGTCATTTACTGAAGTTATCTCCACGCGGGAGCCAAATGGACTGTGTGATCAGGCGTGAGACTGAAGACTACGCTCTTCCAGATTGTCACTGACACTCTGCTACTACAACAGGCGATCAACCTTGCTGTCCGCTCTGTGGTGCTGCCAAAATAAAGCTCAAGTTTTATCTGTCGAACAGCGACGGCTTCCCTTCCGCCAGAGCTTGTTGCTGGGAGCAGGCTGATATATCTTTTTTCCATTCCAGGATGCCCCTTCATGGCTTCTACACTTTCAGATAGCGATGCTAAATCGATAAAAACTAAACGGTGTAGAGTCCAGTTGTTTAGGATTATTGTTTTGTAGTAATCTTGTCTCAGGCTTCTATTCAGAACTTGCGGATTCAGCATGTAGCTTCTTATAGATCGTTCAGCCATCATATTACTGTGCTCAACTGGTTTGATATGCAGTTCGCCACCCGATGAACAGAAAAGTTGTACATATTTATGTAGAATATTTATGACTGTTATGGCCCGAAACCCGTCCCTGACACATTCTCTCACTCGACATACATGGCACAGATTCATCACATGACTTCATACTTACTTACCTTATGTCACCGGGCACGCACCGTCCTCGCACCACATCTACATGTCCTCGCACCACATCTACATCTACATCTACATTCCCAGACACATGACTCCGCCCACACAGACATGACATCACTTTCCCGCCATTTTACATGAACACCTGCCACATTACGCGGGAAAACCCACACACATCATAGACTTAGCCCCGCGCTTTCCCACGGACAATGTAGTTGTGTAGAATCTGTTGAAGAGAGAAGTTGAATTGAGAGGTACTACGCCAAATATTGTGATTAGAAGATATCAAACTCATATTAGACTATTAATACTTCGGACTATTGTGGGGATTACGATTGAATGTGAGAGTGATCGTACATCGGACCAGAATCATCCAAATAAATTCGGATATTATTGAAACTTACGTCGGACTTCCTGTTGGTGTGTCAACGCACAACATACATCGAACTATTCGATCGGTGGGCGTAATAGCCGCCCGAAGAACTCCGCTATTCCGTCACATTGTTGCCGTGACCAGGATAGCGAAGGCCAGTTCTCGGCTTACGAACTATCCCGACGTACGAACTTTTGATGAATACCCGATCTACGACTCGGAACCCGATCGGACCAAGCCCGGAAGATGAGGTGACGATGAATCCGGTCCCAGCGAACCAGCGAACTGCACGACCAAGGTCAGTGGCGATGAGCGATACTATTACGCTATCGCAAGTACAACCGCCAAACGAACTATCGTCGGCGGCATCCGTAGAGTACATGCCGGACTGGATGCGAGCCGATAGTAACCTCGAGGAACTGTTGGACGGTGACCCGTACCAGCCGTCGCGCACGGTGACAGAAATCCTTGACGCGCATGCGCGGTCATACCACGCGACACCTGCCGGACCGCCAGGCGACGACCAGGCGACGGACTATGCGCGCTTCCAGCGCCAACCCAATACCGACCCGCTACCTAAGTCGGTGAGTGTACGCCCAACGAACTATGACAATTCAATGTTAACGCACCCGCCGAGTCGGTCGCGTGTCCAACAATGGTCGCATGAATCGGATATGCGTGCTGAACTGTATCCGCGACACGACAATGTAATGTCGCGCCCATCGGTAACGATCCACACACTGACGCGACCCGACCGAACCCCGCCGGTGTACTCCAGAGTACCGGCCGACCCAGTCGTCACGGGAAAGCTGCCGGATGTCCACCTGCCGAACCGGAGAAGAGCCGCCACCGAGAGCACCCCCGCGGCCGACCTCAGGTTCAACGCTGCCCAGACGAACGACCCGCCGACACGATTTCACGCACCCGCGCCGAGATCGAAGGTCCGATACGCCAGCGACACCATCGATCGCCGACTGCGCAACATCGGAGTACCGATCTCCGACACCAGCGAAAACACGCACCCCGCGCATCTACCACCACCGGTAGTCAACATCGGACCATCGAACGGCGAACCGTCGCTACCAGCGGAACATTCCGCCTCACACGGCTACATGCCCAACTATGGAAATGAGGTGCCCATGCACAATCATGGGGGAATAGCAGTACCCAATCATGGGGGAGTAGCTGTACCAAACCATGGAGTACCAGCGTACGGTGTCGCCGTGTACAATCACGGAATAGTGCCCAATTTGGGAATTGTGCCACAAAACCCTGGAGTAGCAGTTCCAAGTGTGTACGCTCCTGGTTCGGGATATCAGTTCCCACAAGTGTCACACCCAACTCCGTCATACGGAATACTGGAAATGTCGCCGCCATACGGACCGGTCTCCCAAACCGCGCCGTTGCCAAATCACGCTGGCTATCCGCCCACACCCGACGCCACGCCATACGTCGTACCAGTCACCATGACCACTGCCGCACCGACCACGGAGGTCACGCCGCCAACTCCCGCCGTTTCTGCGACGACTGCCAGCGCTAAGGCAGCGGCATCACAAGCGCCCATCATCCCGACGCTAGCGCTGAGCACTGCCAAACCAGCACAGTGGCGAGCCACGTTTAAGGAGGGTAATCTGAACCAGTACCTCCCGCAGCTTCGAACAGTTTACGGCTGCATTCACGTACACGGACCTGAACAAAACTACGACATTCCGTAGTACGTTACGCGGACGAGCGGAAGCAATCGCTCTGAACATTCCATTCAACACGCCTTGGGATGAGTTCAGGCGCGGTCTCCTGGAAGGGTGGGAACCCGCCGCCCGCCGACAGTCGAAACGAGACGACTTTCCGTTCTTGAAGCGTGAACGGAAAGAGGATGCCGAACATTTCCTTGAACGGTTACAAGCCATAGCAGAACAGGTGTTTGATGACGTCACACCTGAGTTTCTCCAACGAACTGTTATTTCGCAATTTGTCAATGGTCAGTCTGACCATATTGCGGATAGACTTTGTGTAATGATATTTACTTCGTACAGCGACGCACTCACGGCAGAACTGAAAGCGGAGAGTCGCCAGCAGCGGACCAAGAGAGATCGGCCTCACGGTACCCGCCGAGCGGACGCTACCTACCACGGGTATGCCGACGACACGGAAGCGAACGACGAACTTTCATGTGCGATCGGACAGTTGAACCATTGGGATACACCAACTCCCGATCAGATCGCTGCATACTACGACCCTGCAGATAGCGACACGACCGGACTGCAAGGGTGTGAAGAACATTCCGTCCCTTCCTGCTCCCGCGAATGGGTCGCGGAAGCGTTCCAGTGTGTTGTCAGTGATGAGTGCGGACAATACGGTGAGGACGCACTATACTCCGTTCTACGAGCTATCGCTCAGGCTCGTGGCGACCGTCCTACGCCTCAAGGTCGAACTGAAATATGTTTCTTCTGTAAGAAACCGGGACACAGATGGATACGGTGTTTCCGTTTGAAGGACATATTGGTACGAAACGGAATGAAACCGTTCCCGCCACGCCCTGGCGCAAATCGGAATAACGGACAGATCGGTATACCGAACTCGAACTCTCAGCCAAAGGCTACGACGCCGCCGGCTCAGCCACCACCACAGGCCAGGCCGTCAAACTAAGGGAGGAAGGAATTGCGGAGCAAGAACCTTCCGTTAAACCGAGCTACGCTCAAAGCTCCAAACCAGTGGTTGCGTCCACAGCTACGAACACAACGCCACCCAAGCTGGCGCCGACACCACGGGCCCTTCCGATCCGCGAAGGGGTGTGCGCCAAGTGTGCTTCGTCGACTTCAGGTACGGAATCCCTCCACGAAGGGGTGTCGGAACCATTGCCACGCAGGCCATCACGGACTAATCGTCACGAAGGGGTGTCGACACGCATCACCGGCGATACCGGAATGGACTCTATGCCTGAAATCGAATGGGTGTCGGATGATGGAGGCTTTTACGCTTTCCCATCGGGACCTGAAACTAAGCCGGGAAGACTGAAACTGCCACTCCTACTGCCTGAGGAGGACCTCGATGGACCGATTGTTATCAGTCGAAGTCTGGCCACCCATGAGTGTTGGAAATTGCCAGTGCATGTTGGGGAACGAACTTTTAAAGCAGTAATGGACTCAGGAGCACAGGTTTCCCTGCTCCGAAAGGACATGATGCGGCACGTGCCTGTCGAACAGCGCACTCTACGCCCGACCATGGCGACCATTCGGGATGTCAACGGAGACTCCAGCCCGATCGATGGACTTTTAGACCTTACGATCAAGGTCGGAACGAAAGAAATGACAGTGACATTTTGTGTAGCAGCAATTCATGACGAAATGATTTTGGGCATGAATTTCTTCCGACAAACGAAAGCCATCGTTAATTACGGTGATGGAACTGTCGAAATTAACAAGGAAATCCTGTTTGCATACAAGGACTTCGAAGCTAATGTTGTACGCATGGCTGTACGTCAAGCCGTTACGGTACCGCCACGCAGCGAGGCCGTAGTCGAACTTGTACCGACCTCAAAGGTCAGGGTGCGCCAACACCCTCGGCTCATTCAGCCCATGACGAACTTTCCGGAGGAAATGGACTTGATTATGGGTCGCACATTGACCTCATTGAACCGGAAGTGTGTTAAAGTGACTGTGGTGAACCCCGCGGATACGGGCGTAACTCTGACTCGCTCAGATCCAATAGCCATAGCGAGCCCCGTTGACAGTATTGTGGGCGCTCTGCCGAAGTCAGGAGAGGAACCGGAAGTTCCCCACACGAACGTTAACCATTACGAAGACCTCCCGCCACACCTACGGGAGATGGTGGACCGTGCTGGACTAGCACCTGAACAGCAACGGTGCTGTGCCAATTTGGTATATCGGTACAGAGACACTTTCATGTGCCCCGACGGACAGCTCGGACGAACGCATGTAGTGCAACATCGGATCGACACGGGTACAAGCGCCCCAATTCGTCAGCGACAACGTCGCGTACCCCAAGCGCAACAACACATCATAGATGAGGAAGTTGACAAAATGTTGCGACTTGGATGTATCGAACCTTCGGAATCACCATGGAGTTCACAAGTGGTGTTGGTACGAAAGAAAAACGGACAGGTACGATTCTGTGTGGACTATCGTCTGCTCAATGACGTAACACGGAAAGATTCGTACCCTCTTCCGAACATTCAAGACACGCATGACGCACTCGCTGGAGCGAACTACTTCTCGGCCTTAGATCTCGCCTCGGGATATTGGCAGGTCGAAGTGGACCCGACGTACCGACCCAAGACGGCCTTCGCCACCCGGAAAGGCCTATACCAATTCAGGGTTATGCCGTTCGGACTGAGCAACGCGCCAGCGACTTTCGAACGTCTCATGGAGACCATCTTACGCGGATATCTGTGGACCAGATGTATGTGCTATCTGGATGACGTGATAGCATACGGACGCACTTTTGATCAGGCGCTTGCCAATCTGGAAGCGGTCCTCGATCGGATACGAACTGCCGGGTTACGCTTACAACCCAAAAAGTGCGAACTCTTTCAACGCGAAATCCTATATCTGGGATTTATCGTCAGTGGACAAGGAATCAGGGTGGATCCGAACAAGGTTAAGGCTATTAGGGAATGGCCGACTCCCTGTGAGATTACGGACGTACAAGCTTTCCTGGGGTTTGCCAATTACCACAGGAGGTTCATAAAAGACTATGCCGAAATTGCTGAACCTCTGGTGTCACTCACCCGGGGTGAATGTCGCTTCACGTGGGAATCGGCCCAACGGAACGCCTTTAGGAGGCTCCAGAACGCACTCATCAAGGCCCCCAAGCTCGCCCATCCGTCACAAGATGCGGACGATTATTTCATTCTTGATACAGACGCCAGCGGTTACGCCATCGGAGGCGCGCTTTCACAGCGTGTCAATGGAAAGGAAATCCCGATTGGCTTTGCAAGCAAGACGCTGTCCCGCACGCAACGGAATTATTGTACGACCTATAGAGAACTGTTGGCCGTTGTTGAAATGATTCAGCATTACCGACATTATTTGTGGGGACGCAGATTCCTGTTACGAACTGACCATAGCTCTCTGCGATGGTTAAAGAATTACAATGATGCGGACGGTATGTTGGCTCGCTGGTTAGCCAAACTGCAGCAATATGACTTTCGTATTGAACATCGTCCTGGAAAGCTCCACGGAAATGCTGACGGACTTTCCCGTTGCCATAGTTGCAAACATTCGGACTGCCCTGGACGCTTAGTCGTTCCACCCACGGACCCGGAAACGAGTTCTGGAGAACTTCCCGTCAGACGGATTACGGTGGTTCCTGTCGGACCCGAGAAAGACCTCCTGGACAGTGATACCATGACATCACCGGTCTTATCTCGGATGATCTCCATACGCCAAGCTGCACGTGTGCGAGCATTGGATGTAAAATTGAACGGACAAAAATGGTTGTCGGACTATTCAACAGCGGACATTGTTGCCGCTCAGCAAGTCGACCCGAGTGTCGGAGTCGTACGACAGTGGGTATTGAACGGAACGAAACCCACGTCAAAGGAAGTCGCCCGCTACGGTGAGGAAGTGAAAACTTTGGTTTCACGATGGACTTTGTTAGCGCTACAGGATGGAGTCCTCATACGAAATACCAAGCCGGACCCAGCTGGTCGGACTGTCGTACAAACTGTGTTACCAGCGGCATTACGTACGGTGGTTCTACACCAACTCCACGACCTCAAGGTCGTAGGCCACCTTGGAATACAACGGACTGTTGAGAGAGTAAAGCGCCGGTTTTACTGGCCAGGTCTCGCCTTGGATGTTGCCCGCTGGTGCGCCCGCTGCCCGCAGTGTGTGTCACGGAAAGGAAAACCAGCGCCCAAGAAATCGCCTCTAACGCAACTACCAACTGGGGCGCCATTTGATCGTATTGCCATGGATATCTTAGATACCCATAAAGTTACCGGACGAGGTCACAGGTACATTCTTGTCATATCGGACTACTTTTCAAAGTACACGGACGCATTCCCGCTCCGCCGCCATACGGCCAAAAATGTCGCCGATGTTCTGGTGAATCGTTGGATCGTGTACCACGGGGTACCGAAAGCCATACACAGCGACCAAGGAACGGAATTTGAGTCGTCGTTATTTCGGAGCGTTGTACATCTTCTGGGCGCCAAGAAAATTCGGACCACGCCCTACCGCCCACAAAGTGACGGTCAGGTCGAACGATTCAATCGGACTCTGTTGAATATGTTGAGTGCATTCGTCAGTGATCGTGGGAATGACTGGGATTTGCACTTACCATATGTACTCATGGCGTACCGCACCTCGGTGCATTCTTCTACCGGGTGTACACCACACCTGATGGTATACGGACATGAATGCAATTTGCCTGTTGACTTGATGTTTCCTACGTATGACCCAGAACCGCTATACCCGAATACGTCAAGTATCTCCGAACTGCTATCAGAGCTGCCCATGGGTTTGCGCAAGACCACCTACAAAAAGCTGCAACCCGCCAGAAAATGGGGTATGATGCACATGCGAAATCTCGCCCTCAGTTCCAGCCGGGAGAGTTGGTACGGTACTACTACCTGCCCCTCACACAGAACAACAAATTCGCCCGACCCTGGACCAGACCCTGGAGAGTCCTGGAACGCGTTACTGAGGTAGACTATCGAATTGCTCTAGTCTCCAATCCACGAAATACTAGAGTCGTCCATCTGGACGTCATTAAACCATACGAAGGCGACGCACAGTTGCTGAACCTTCAACCTCAAGTCGGATCGCCACCTGAGTCAACAAGCAGTACAGACTCCAAGACCGAACCATCGAACGATCCCCTGGAGCTCCTCAAGGAATTCCTCTACCTTTGGGATGTCACAGTACAAGACAAATCGTCAGATACAGATCGGACTACCGAGACTGATATATACTTCGTCATCACCCGCCAGTCGGAGAAGCCATACATCCGGACCGCGATGCCGTCGCCAGAAGCGAAAATCGCGCATGTCGAACTCCAGCGCTTCACAGCGAGCGCCAAAACCCCGCGGACCCAAACCCGCGATTGCTACGGACTCATCAACAAGCGAGGCTACGCCCCAGCCTGCTCCGTACAATCGACCCAGAGGCACGATTCGCCGCCCAGCCCGGTTCAGATAACCACGGCTGTGCCAAGGGACTGATCTCTATGATGATGAATAAATGCCTGTCTATTGGACTATGATGTCATATCACCCCAAAATATATTTATAATATAATAATATTATGTACATATTCATTTCAATGACCATTTTTATGTACTGATGTCAGTGAGGCAATTCTCATATATAATATTGATATGACGTTATAATATTGATGCTGTTTACGATGCTATGATGTGGTATATGTGTGACACCCATGTGTCAGCCGTCAGTCATGTCCTGCCGTGAGTAAGATCACTTTGTCGCGGACGAGGTGAGAGGATAGCGGTCTCCCGAGCAAGCGTCTGATAAGAGCCTCTGCTCCCCCTACGCACAATTCAGGGGAATGCCCTCAGGAGCAGGATTCAGCTATGAACAAACCTCTGCATTCCAACGCGCGATCTGTCATCACATTCATTGAAAATTATGCAACGCCCAGATCACCCCATCACCCCCATGATAATATCAGCGGTTCCATTATCTACGGCACTAGATGAAAATGAACGGACTGAGCAAACTTCTGTGAGCTTGGTATTTATACCTCAGAATACGTACGGACAGTGATCATCTGTTATAAACAAGTTGGTCAAAAGTTTATTGTGTGCTAATTGTGCAGATAAGGAACGGACTAATTGTAGGAGTTCACACGGAAAAGCATGAAGCGCAAATAAACACTGAAGCCGCCCGCGGCACCTCCATATAAACATTCCCAGTTAACTTCAATAGAGAGTGGAAGCACGCAAAAGGTGCAGTAATTTTGACTGTATGCTAGAAGGACAGTGAAATGATTGGATTGCGTTATCCAGAAGTTTGTGTCGGACTATGGGAAAATAGAGCAGCTGTGTGCTAACCTACTGCCCCGCTTGACTGGTGTGATGAACCAGAGCTTTGATGTACACGCATTGCCTAGGTGATGGACCGCCCCCTCTTCGCACGACTGAGAGCCGAGATGGATCAAGCGAACGTAAAAAGACGTATAATGACAAAACTAGGTGAGTGTGTTTTCCAGCACGCGGGAAAGATCGAGTTTGAACTGGCGGAAGAATATAAGAGAGCACGAGACCGAAGGTCGAGTGCTTTCTGGTGTTCTTCCGCCAGTTCAAACGAGATCTTTCCAGCGTGCTGGAAAACACACGAAACAGGTTTTGTTTTTATCACATGCTATGAATTTATGATTCTGAAATATTTAACAACCCAACGCATGTAAGTAATGTGAATTTGTACAAAAGATTGCAAGAACTTCTTACAATGTTTGATTGTACCCAAGGACCCGTTCTATAGCCCTGAATACAAGGCACAACGATCGGTCACCACCCCCCCCCCCCCCAACCGGACCGTCCTTGTCGTCCGGTGGGGGTGGGGGGGGGGGGGGTTGACCGATCGTTGTGCCTTGTATTCAGGGCTACCCGTTCTACTGAGCAGAAAACCATCATGAAAATGTGTGTTGCTAGGAAACAGTATAAACAATGCAGATCATCTGGTCGTCAAGTACTTTGTATTATGACGTCATAGTGGTTGTACGTTTGTTCGCATGGTTATAAGTTACAAGGACTGAGTCGCGCGATGTTTCATTGTGACGTCATAGAACACTCGTGCTTTCATTGTTGTTTCACATCAAGACGAGTGCATGTGAATATGTGACATGTGAAGCAAAAATGTGAAGAAAAAAATAGTGCAAACATGATGTTTCCGGCAAAGGTTATCACACTGTCGGAAATCACTGTGTGTTCCTACTGTTTGTAGTTTAAGACAAATTCATAGCATGTGATAAAAGACAATAGACAGAGCGCACCCCCCGGTTGTGGAAAACCGCAAAAGACACTGTCAGCACTTTGTGTGTGTACGGATGCCAGATAAGCAGGAAAGTTTTGGAAGTGGGTCATTCTGGCTGCGGACACTGGAGAGTGAACATCTAGTAGAAAAGTGTTGATAATACAGTGACCTTGAGAGACAATCAGACACTACTTTGAATATATATACTTCGTACGGCAATAGCACAGACTATTGAATAACATTTTACGAACTTTGTGTGTGAATAATCCTGGTACGCACCTTGTATTAGGATAAAGGCCGGACTAGTGAGTGTGGGCTCACGCCAGTGAGCGAAATTCGAACTATGTCGTCTTCCGACAAGGAGAGAAATAAGCCACCGGACAAGAAGACGGCATCTGATGCCGATAATAACGAACTTCCACTTGCCGTGAGAATAGTGGAGGCTGGGGATGAGCCGGAACATCCCATCGTACTTGGAGAATCGGCGACAGCCGACAGCGCACCGGGAACAGTTTCCCCTACCTCGGACCTGATCACGATATCAGATACAGAAACGGCCTCTGGGGCCGAAACGGACATTCGAAAGAAAGTAATGGCGAAACTCGCTCAACGTGGAGAGTGTCATACGCTGAGTCCATCATCGGACTCAATGTCGGACTTGAGTGCGCCTGACTTCCAGCGTCTGGAAGAAGGCGGGAAAATTGTGGAGCAAGCCATGGCTGCTAGAGACGCAGCTAAAGCCACGGCTAGTGTTACTTCGGACTCCGGACCAAAACAAATGATGGCTACTCCGCCAGTGACAGCCGCACGACCGACCGCCGTGTCGGCTACTTCGCCTGCTTCAGCCAAACCGGCCAAGCCCGTACGACCTCTCGCGTTACTCCCGCACGCGACGACATCGCGAGGATATTCCTCGGCATATACGGACTTATTCCGGACTCAGGGAAATCATGAGTCGCGGGATCTACGACAACGGACATATCGCCGTCAAGTTGACGAGTTGATGGAGCTCGTACCTCGTCCCCCCACACCCCACGGGACGAGTCCGATCGACTGGAACGCGGTTCCACTCTACGACCGGAACCGGCAAGCGGGATATGGACACGTCCATGATTTTTCCGTACCGTCGACACTGACAGAGAGTCAGTACTTGACTCTTATGCCGCTACGCCTCGGAACAGGAGGGTTCGACTGCCCCTTCTGTACAAGCGAGGAGGAGTCAGAACACGAACGGACCTGGCCCACGGTGCCTCGCCGGGCCCCACTTCGGACCCCACAGGAGCTGGATGCTCATGTTCTGGCGTACCATATGCCATTCGTACGTTTCTTTGTGTGCCCCGCACGGGACGGGTACATGACCCTGACGCTTTCGGACATGATACAGCATATCTCGACGCCCACGGCGAGTCACGCGGACCGGTTCCCAATTTTCCAGCGGGGATCACTAATGGCCACAGAGAACATGGTTACTCATTTCGCTAAGCGATGTGGGGTTGACATGCAACCCAACCCGAACTATCGGCCGCCACGCGTACCAGCGCACGTGCCCATCTTCCGACGGACGCCGGACTCCGTACTCACTTTCGGCATCTGGGCGATGGCGCCCGCGGTGATGTCACAGTACCCGCCAAATACCACACCGGAGGTCCAACTGGTACTGGACCGTATTGAGTTCGCCCAACTAAAAACCAGGGCCGACGAAGCTAAAGTCGAACGGATGGTACGGGACATCCAGCTGATCAACCGTCACGTCCGCTACCGAAAGCCGGGAGCTTTCTATTTCGACCGTCCTGTCGTATACCGGACCTCGGCCATGAAGGCCGCCGAATCTCGGACCTCGGCTTCACCAGCCACAGGAGTTTCAACTCCCGCACGGAGTTCGCCCTCGGGAGCGATACCCAAGAGTCGGATTGTTGAGAGGCCTATAGCGCTTAATGTTACGGACTATAGAGTTCGAGAGGGACTTGTGCCACCCCCGGACGAATATCCGCCCCTGCCGAGTCGACCCACGGTCGAGACAGACGCGGCTGAATCTTCGGACCCAGTTCAAACTTCGGACTCAGCCGAACTTATGGAAACGGCTAAGACTACGGACCCTGTGGATAGAGAGCCTTCCCCAAGGACGGCTTCTCAAACCCCAATCACGGACACTGAGTCGCCAATGGAGTGCGACCAGCCGCCACCACTTCGCCACCACTTCGGACGATCGAGGATGAGCCAGAGCCTCGACAACGTCGAACACCCGACAGCAGGCCGGGCTCCCCCATGGAGCTGTCCCGCGGCCTAATCACTTTCGGACCGCCTCCTCCGTACCTAGATTACGAGGAGGAGTTGTTGCCCCCAACGACCACTTTCGTCACTCGAGCCAACGACCCAGACAGGCCTCGGCTAAGAATGGAGGTCCTGGAGGACCAGGATCCATTACCTCGCGACCTGGAGGTCAACTTCGGACTTCACGGATCTGGTGAGTTCGGTGCGGACTACCAGCTACTTCGCCAGCACGGGCAAAGGTTGCTCGAACAGACTCTACCCGGACTACAAGTCCTCCCCGGAATTAACCCGGACTTCGCCGAACTTTACCAGGACGACAACACACGTCGTCTTCCCGCCAGACTTGGACCGCATCAGTCCTACTGGATGGATCAAATCACCCAGGCTGCGATGGACGCGGACCCTTTGCTGCTAGCTGAGGACGCCGAACATCACCTCCCGTCGTTGGCACTGGCCAGCGCGTACGACCTGGCGCTACAACATCTGCGAGCCATCCGCCGCGGGTACGTACTTGCCATGGACGCACACATCCGCCAGGCGGAGTATAATGCCATGTCCCTCGGATTCGGGATGGGGTCGCTCCACGAGCGACAGACCCCTATGGCTCCGCACCCTCTCCTGGAGGAGAATCGTCAGCTCCGAGAGGAACTCCGTACGGCGGAGCGAAATAATTCGGACTTACGGGAAGAAAATCAGGAGCTTCGAGCCCGCCTTTCCGCTACCCCGTCGTCACCACCAGAGGCTTCCGGAATTCCGGATGAATTGTGGACGACCATTGTGTCGGTGTTGCCGCACCTACCGGCCGACGACCAAAGGCGGCTGATGCAACAGGCATCGCCAGCCGCCCGGCCTCCCGCGTCACGGAGACGCGACCGTCAGTCGGACTAGATTTCGTACCCCAGGGCACAGCACCAGGATAGCTGTGTCCTGTACATATCGTACTAATCATACCATATGATATATATGTGTGTATCTCGAACTAATTAATCCTGGTCATTTTCAGGTGTTTCGGACTTTAAATTGTTTCCGTTCCGCTAGGGAACGTAGAGGAGTATTTTTTTTTACATTCCAATGATATATGTATATATTTGTGATTCTTTTAACTGTGATTTATGTGTTGATTTATGTGTTTCATCGTCACCTGTCGTTGTTTTAAATGTATTTGTCAAATGTGTTCATATCATCTTAGTGACTGTTGACTGACTGACTGATGACTTTATTTTGACAGTTAGAAATTTTTTATTGTACTCATTGCTTTACCATTGTCTCGCGCGGTGAATGTGTTTTCCCTTTAGGACTTTTAGCTTATCATGTTTAGATTTTTGGACAGTTAGGTTTCAGGGAGGGTAAATTCCCAGGGGGTAATTTGACGAAGGGGTGTTTTGTAGAATATTTATGACTGTTATGGCCCGAAACCCGTCCCTGACACATTCTCCCACTCGACATACACGGCACAGATTCATCACATGACTTCATACTTACTTACCTTACGTCACCGGGCACGCACCGTCCTCGCACCACATCTACATGTAAACAACACTGCTCACGTTATCACTTCCTACAATCCCACCAATCACCACACTCCCAGACACATGACTTCGCCCACACAGACATGACATCACTTTCCCGCCATTTTACATGAACACCTGCCACATTACGCGGGAAAACCCACACACATCATAGACTTAGCCCCGCGCTTTCCCACGAACAATGTAGTTGTGTAGAATCTGTTGAAGAGAGAAGTTGAATTGAGAGGTACTACGCCAAATATTGGGATTAGAAGATATCAAACTCATATTAGACTATTAATACTTCGGACTATTGTGGGGATTACGATTGAATGTGAGAGTGATCGTACATCGGACCAGAATCATCCAAATAAACTCGGATATTATTGAAACTTACGTCGGACTTCCTGTTGGTGTGTCAACGCACAACATACATCGAACTATTCGATCGGTGGGCGTAAAAGCCGCCCGAAGAACTCCGCTATTCCGTCACATTTATATGAATAGGAAAGAAATACATGTTCCAAAAGAATACCTAAACACCAAAGTCATTTAGTCATTCCAAAAGTGTAGACAAGCTCTGCTAGTGACCACTATCGGATGAACACTGCAAAATGTGTTCATTCCAAAGACCAGAGAGTGAAGGAGTGTCATCACACATAATACACATGTATAAATATAGCCCAAGTATATTTAGGATTTGTTCCTAAATTTTGTTTTCAAACCATTCAGTATTTTGAAGATTTGTCTCAAGGAAACATCCACTAATATTAGATATGTACTTTTTGTATTTAAAGTGCCCACTCCTTGTATATTTTAGGATGAACAATAAGGCCTAAAGAAATTAATATTCTGTTTCTCGTCCTCCTATTTTTTCAAAACTGGGTAGAGAGGGACTCTTTATTTTTTATTTGTCATTTTTAAAAAAAATATATTTTTGTTTTGCAAAAAATACCGTCCTCAGCTCAAGAGAAAATTGGGTAGGGAGGCACTTTTTATTTTTGGTGGGACGACATTTCATACGTATGAAATGAAAATAAATTTGATTTATTGATTGATTGAAAAAAAAAACACTTGCGCACAGGCGCATTCAAGCCCAAATAAATCGAGCCTTTAGAATTGAAATCATGTGTAACACATGATTTTAATGATTTCATTTCTAGAGGCTTGATATATTTGGGCTTGAAACCTCTTGGCCGGGCACCTTGGCACAACTGCCTGGTGTGCCATCTTCCTAGCAGTCAACACAGACAGGATGATTTTGTGTACTAGCAGTATTATTATCAAAAACCGTCAGTTGATAATATATTTCAATAATGAGTAATAGTTGAGAACCGCTGTAATAATTAATATGTCCATTGAAGTATACATGAGGAATATAGTAAATCAATTAATGATCACAATTTTATATATATTATTACATACACGTAACCACATAGAATTACTGTATGAAAACTGGTAGCGTCTTTCTTTCATTTGGAGAAGAGTGAAAACAAGGAGGTAAGTTAAATATATGCCTAAGTTGCATGCTGTGATTCAGTGTCTTGGTCATTCACTATCTTCAAAATAGTGGCGGGAACACTTTTCATTTTTTATTTGAGAATCGCAAATAAAAAATTAGCCCAAAGGCTAAGATAGGTTACCGGACAATTTTGGTTTGGATAATGGAATGTAACAGACCTTGAGATTTATCAATCAAGGTTATCAGTGTGAACATTATGACCATGAGATTTACCAATCAAGGTCATCCATGTGAACTTCAATGTCACCATTACATGTACGGGTGTGTTATCTGATTTTCTATACGTTCATAATACAAAGATACGTCTGGGTGCAAGTGTATAGGCCGCTCAGGCCAGCGTACACATTCCGAGTCAGACATAGGCACTCAAGATCATCTGAGGTCAAGTTCAAGGTCATCATTAGTTGTGCCATATATGTCTTCCTATATGTTCATAATGCAAACACAAGCTTTATCTGCAAGCATTTCATCCATAGAGGCAAATCTGAGCATTTTTTGACACAGAAATGGCTTTTGACCTTTCAAGGTCAAATTCAAGGTCACCACATAAGTTGCCATATATGACTTCCCATTTGAAAGTGCCAAATTCTAAGCTCTATCTTCAGGCGTTCTATGAGTACAGTTATGGCAGCTCCCATTATGGAGGAAAAAATTGCCAAAAATTTTCCAAGTCCAAAAAGTTTTTTCAAAGGGTGAAAATTTTTTTCCCCCTGGAAATGGCCCAAAATGGATAGTAATGCGATTTGGGGCGAAAATTTTTTTTTCGCCGACTCGTCAAAAATTCAAAATGACTGCCACATGCAGATCGGTGATTCAAGGGCAACCAAACTTACACATATCACAGAGGTCCATATGGGGAATCTTTTGAAACAAAAATCTCAAAACTATCTGAAGAGTTTTTGAGAAAATGGCCGTCAAAGTCCAAAATTGGGCATTTTTCAACGAAAATGGCCGCCATTTCGAGGAAAATGCGAAAATCAAAAAACGAAAAAAACCCTTTCCTGGGAATATTAAAGATAAAAATGTGGACGTACGACGGACAACGGACGGGCGGACGGACGCCGGACACAATGCCATGCCAAAAGGTTATCGGACCATAGGTCCGGTAACCTAAAAATCCGGGAGGCTGCTTTTGAACACAGGCGGGCGGGGACGAGAAACAGAAAATTAATTTTATTAGGCCTAACACAATATATTATCTATATTCTTGTGTTGGCAAGCTCCGATGTACACGTATAGCCATTTCACAGCATCATAACTTTTTATTGAAACGTGTAAGAAATCCATTACTTTGGGTTTCCCCAAGTATCAGCTGTTCACTCGAATGCTGCATCGTTCACCAGTTGATGACCAAAAAAGATGGTCTGGGATTCATCGGAGCCCATGCAAAAAGCTGTTGCCCAGCCCATTTAACAGCGATCCTGCTTTAGTCTATAAAGTGTGACACTTTCTGATGCTGCACAGGCGAAAGGTTTTGGGACCATGTCCGTTGGCCAGCGAACGAGATAAGACCAGGCTGAGAAATTGGCGCCGGGCTGCATCTTAGAAGCAGTGATTTGCTTTGGATTAAGATGTAGCGAGGTCGTCGCAGGTCTGTAAGAGATTAAGGGAACTGGGACGTCTCTTGTCCTGTTTGAAAGACATTCGGGGTCAGTAGATTTTGCAATAGGAACGAAGTCCAACCAAACATTAACATTCATAGCCACAGTGTATTGTAGCCTGTAATGTACTATAGATCATTCAATCCGTATGAGTGTTATCTATTTATATAAAAATACTATATTCCACTATACATGTATCTGTTGAAGACAGCTTGCGGTTTTGTCTTGGGTTTTGTGACGTAATAACATTAGATTTGTTCCCACTTGACACTTGTAGAATTCAGGGATCTCGGGTAAGGAAAATTTATCGCATATTTGATCGAATATTTCACGAATTTGATGCCTGTTTCTTTTTGGCTTCCTGAGCTTGATCCAAACTCTGATTGGTTACATTCCAGGTTGACATCTTCCATTCATTCACTTTTATCTTCGTTCGATGAGGAGACAGGTACCGATATGGATTGGTATGGAAAATGAGTACTGGCCACTTGCTGTCCTCTGATTTATGAAATTTTTCATTGGTTGTCTTCATTGGTATGGAAAATAATGATTGGCTTCTTACTGTCCTGTGATTTATGAAAAGCTCGCAAAACACCTAGACATGTGCCTGTAGAACAGTGCTGGATGAGCATGATGAGTTGTGCTCGTGTGTCAGTGACCAAGTTTAATATGCACCCAAACAAAGATTATCTGTTGCTCATAAAATATCAACTCTGAGCCTTCCAAATAATCAATTCTAGTCATAGCTGATATAATTATTAACAGCGCTATGTAATTTAGTACATTGGACTTCGTGGTTTGAAATAAGTATTCACATGGGCTTGACATGCACACAATAATTTATTTATGAAGTTGAAATTAGGGTATAGCCCAAAACAAGTTACCCTAACTTATCTCCCAGTCAGCCAATAAGAGTGGCTAGTTCCCGTCTTGTGTTTCTCTCGGAGACTGAGAAGTCATTTACTGAAGGTTGGTATGGGCTGTGTGATCAGGCGTGAAGACTGAAGATCACACTCTTCCAGACTGTCACTACGCTCTGCTGCTACGACAGGCGACCAACCTCTGCTGATGTGCTGCCAAAATAAAGCTCCCGTCTTATCTGCTTCCCCCCTGTCAGAGCTTGTTGCTGGAAGCAGGCTGATATATCTGTTCCCAATCACAGGATGTCTCTTCATGGACTCCACACTGTCAGAGATCGATACCAAATCAATAGAAAACCAATCATTGTGTGACTTGATGTTCAGTTTTTTAAGACCTTTGTGTTGTGGCAAAGGTGTCCAAAGCTTTCGTTTGGAGCTTGTGGGTTGCCGAATCAACTTATTGTTTGGAACTGGTTCTATTGTCCCATTACAGCACATAACTCGCAAGCGTTATAGTTTGATTCTCTCAGTTTTATTTTATACATATATACATATGTGATGAAAACATCATTGAAATCGATACATATGTGTAAGTATCAATCTATTACCACCGATACAACTAGATTTTGATGACACCAATAGCAAACGTAAAATACAACACTTTGCAATAGAAACGAAGCCCGACCAATAGCATATCCAAAGACACACTGGCTTCCAAAGACACACTTGTTCATTATCAAGACTTTAGAGTGAAGAGAAAGTCGTTACATCTATATGCTTAGATTTTATTCCAAGTATATCTTGGAATTATTTCATCGAATTGTTCCTTCAAATGCATCAGTATCTTAATAACTGCTGTCATTTAGAAACGTAACTAGTGTTTGTGTAATGTGCTTTTCTTGTACATTTTGGGAGGAGTTTTACATTATTGTGTTCTGCTCCATATCTATGAGATGAACACCGCAAGTGATGCCAGTAGAGCAAACAAAATTTCGTTTCTCGGAATCATACTTTTTTATTGAAGGGCGAAAGAAACGATAACCTCGAGATTCACGAGTACCAACTATTCACTTGAATGTTCCATCGTTGATCAGTTGATGGTCAACGAAGGACATGTATGAGCTTTACTGGAGCTCAATGCAGTGAGATGTAGTCCAGTCCATGCATTCGTAATCCCCCATTGGTTTTAACGGGTGTGACACATTTCGATCTCCGCAACAGGCAAAAGGTTTTGGGCCATATCTGCTGACCTGCGACGGAGATAAGATCATGCAGAGAAATTGGTGTGGAACTCCATTAGAGAAGCAGTGATCACTTTCCATTCATATTTAGCGAGGTCGTAGCACGTCTAAGAGTTCACGTAAATTGGGAGTCTCTTGTCCTGTTTCTTATTTCCCAAAACAACACCATCGTGTAACATTTTTCCCATATCCTCGATATACTAGTACGGTCCATGATCATATAGTTTATGTTCACACAATTAGGCCAAAAGGATCGATGGGTTTCCTCCTCAGAACCCAGAGACTTCCAGTGACGAGAACCAGAGACGTGCCCGAGGGAAAAGGTGAAAGTTTACCACCCTGACTGTTGCCTACAGGGTGTTTTATGTATTAGTTAAAGAATGAGACAGAGTGCCATCGCGAATATAAAGAACGACGGCCGAAGGCCGGAGTTCTTTATTAGCGATGTCACGATGTCGAATTCTTTAACGGACTTAAAATACCTACGGTATACAGTCAAGTGGTCGAATGCTCTGCTATACACATACTCGCATAATGCTCATGTGTGCATTACCGGATACAGCTCACGGTCCAAAGACGGTATGTTGGGGTTGCAATACAATAACCGTTCTTCATTTGCTTGTGTACACAGATACTGAGCACTACTCAGTGTCAAAGTATACCACGTTGAGATTCCCACACGCCAGAAAATGCGCTCATTTTGAACGTCGGAAGCCCCGAGGTCACAACGTCAAAATGGATAGACTCGTTATTTATGACACAACACACATGTGGCCATATTATCTGGAACGACAATCTCGCTGTTTTGCTACTACAACACAGGGAACGAGTGTACGACGCTATTTTAACAAAAGTATAGCAGGGAATGTCGAACGCACTGCTCCTGAACATGTGTCATGCAACACATCTACTGAAGAAAATTCGGACGAGGAGCTTACGCACACCGTTCTTTATTTTAGGTTATGCAGTGCTTTATTTTCGGTCATGCAGTGCTTTATTTTCGGTCATGCAGTGCTTTATTCTAGGTAATGCAGTGCTTTATTTGCAAGTGATCGTTCTTTCGTTGATATAACGCACACATTATACAATGGATACATCGACAAGAAGTATTTTAAGTGAAGAATATCGAACCATTCAGTGATCTGTGTTCTGTCTGAGATTGACATAACAGCCTATAATACACCATAGATAATCTAACCTGCATGAACACTAACACTGATACAGAGCAAGAATATTGGATAAATATATAGCCTTTAGCCTAGGATGAGGTGCTTATGTACCTATGGGTTATTTCGGATTTTAAAATTATTTTCATAGTTTGTTTAGCAGTTGTACATACTAATTGTATTCCCAGAACAAAGTTTGATGGGTGCATTGGATTTGAGTTCGTCACACTGCTGCTGCTGTATAGATTTTGTGTGTGAACGCTGTGCAGATTGCAAATTAGGGGTTTTGTTTCTATTCCAAAATATAATAAATATGTTTGGTATTGTCATCATTAAAATCTAGTTGTGCTTGTGGTAGTAGGTTGATACTAAAAAATACTCAAATATATTTAACTTTATACGTTGACAACTCTTTTGGATGCGATTTCCCGACTTGCATTACTTTGAGATTGAATTTCTGTATTACCGGTATGTAGACCTATGACACCAATACGTATGGTCCCCATACATATACTCTCATATAACTTACGGATTTTGACCAGCGAAGATTCAATGCATACTTGATCAGATGTTGTGCGATTCTCTCGCCAGTTTCTTGTTTCTCTCGGACCTGAACTCCTTGATTGCTTATATTCTAGAGTTATCATGAGAAACAAGGCCTCTCCGGGTTCATTTTTTGTTTCTCGTCCTTTGGAAAATTAAAAGCTAGGAGGGAGGGCGGAAAAACAAACCCTTCAAATAAAAAACGACATACCTTCAATGAATCACTGAATAGAAACGATGTTGTGGTAGGTATGTAAGCATTTAATAATACCCGACAGTTCCATATCAAATCTTACAACCTTATCTGTGATAAAAACTGTTTATTTAAATGTATATTTTGGGCCAAACTGAGGATACATCTTGAGTGTTGCTGCAAAAGCACGACGAGTAAGCATTATGTAGATCATCGAAAATTCATATGAACGTGCCAAAATTGCATTTATTTTCAGCAATATCACATATTTACTATTTTTGTTTTTTCTCAATTTCGCACAAAGCTAGGAGCGCGGGGACGAGAAAATAAATTCAATGTCCCAATCTTGAAACCTTAAAAAAAAAACACAATGAGACTGAATTATACATACATTTATAATAGGGATTAATTATACAATCTTCACTCAGACAGAATCTCATAGACAGAATTCAGGTTTGTATTATGGACATACATTATATACAATAAATTATGCATTTGGCATGTCATGCAGCGCACATTGACGACTTAATAGCCATAAATGGCCCAAGTAACTTCTAATCATCCACTGAAAACATACCATTTGATCCGTCTTGCTCCTTTTTAATCCTTATAGAAGAACAAGCAGCATACGTTACTAACTAGCTCTTTGAAGTGCGACAAAATCCTCCAATGCCATCCAGCCAATACAACCGACCAATTCACATCTTGTGTTTAACTAGGGAGAGCGAAAAGCCATTTACTGAAGTTATCTCCGCCCGGGAGTGGAATGGACTGTGTGATCAGGCGTGAAGACTGAAGACCACGCTCTTCTAGACTGTAACTGACGCCCTGCTGTCACAACAGGCAGACCAACCTTTGCCGTCGACTCTGATGTGCTGCCAAAATAAAGCTCCCGTCTTATCTGCTTCCTCCCTGTCAGAGCTTGTTGCTGGAAGCAGGCTGATATATCTGTTCCCAATCACAGGATGTCTCTTCAGGGCCTCCACACTGTCAGAGATCGATACCAAATCGATAGAAAACCAATCTGTGTAGCCGGTGGCTTGGCGTTCAGTTGATTCGGACTTGCAGTAAAGTTGTTTAATCTTCCGTTTAGAACTTGTGGATTCTTGAACCAACTAATTATTTGGAGCTGCTTTACCATCATTCACAGTGCACAGATCTCAAGCGTTTCAGTTTGGTTTCACTTTCAGTACGATTTCAGATATACACAAGAAAAATTATGGAAGCGATGGTTAAAGAACTACATGTTCTAACGAAAGGCTGCAACACAGAGCCATGTAATCAAGCTGAGGAATATGCAACTTCACGTGGATTTATTCGTTCGTGTTGTTCTTTCAAATTCGTTAGTAGGCCTATCTTGATATCTGTTGTCATTAGATATTTAACTACTGTATACGTAGTCTGTTTTTCTTGTATATTTTTTTCGTGGTCAGCTGCACCCGTCTGAAATGAGCACCACAAGTGAGGCCACTACTGCAAACAAAATTTCGTTTCACGGAATCATAACATTTCATTGAAAGGCGAAAGAAGCGATAATATAGGGATTCCTGAGTACCAAGTATTCACTTGGATGATCCATTTAGCTGTGACCCCATATTGGATTTCATATGTGTGACACTTTCGGATGTCTGCAACAAGCGCAAAGTCTCGGGTCATGTCCGGTGGCCAATGAGTGAGATAAGACCGATTGAGAAATTGGCGTGAGACTCTACTTTCTAAGCAATGATTGTCTTTGGGTTAAGATGTCATGAGGTCGAAGAAGTACTGTGAGAGTTCATGTAAACTGGGATGTTTCTTGTCATGTATGGAAGACAATTGGGGTCGATGTTTGAGATTGGAACAAGCACTCTGGACATGCAAACCTTTTGAGATAAGAAGGAGAGTGGGTTTGCATTTCCAGGCCTGGGAAGTTACATGAAGAATGCAAGTGCTGTTTGTTTACAAGCTGGCTGTTAAGGATGCTTATCAGTCAGGATCCATGCCTTGTCAGCAGAATTCTGGTATGTTTTGTTTGGCCTATAACTCTACAGTTTTGTAATGGATTGCGCTGAAAATTGTTGTGTAGGTTCTATCCACGACTACAATGCTTGTCCAATGGCCATATTGAAGACCCAGTCGATATTCATACAGATCCTGAACGTTTTACACCGCCAATCAAATGTAACTTACATACAAAACTGACAGCGTTTTAGGGTACAGTTTCTTGACTAAGGTTAGATTACCTATCATAGAACAATAACCTACTGCCTGTTTTGGAATTTCCCTAAACACTTGATGGGAGTTTGATGGTCAAAATAGCATGTTATATATCATCCGCATTGAACATACACTGGGCAAAAGAAATTGATTGTCAATCGCATTAATAACGTCTATATCCGTTGGCATTGTAAACTCAACCGCAAACTACATCAAGAATTCAGCGACTCTAATATTTTCTAAGTGCAGTATAGAACCAAAATCACAACAACATCTCACTCCTGAGTACAACGTTCTCGACAGCTGAGCACTGACGGTATTTGCCATACGAATAATCCGCTGATCTGTACTTAGCGCTTCACTGACCAGCGGCACAAGACATTTTCGCCAGATCGCAATAGATATACACATTTGCGCATCAATGCGACATGAATATCGATGGGATACTTAAAATTTAAGGGTAGGTTATTGATCACGGATATGTGCACTCGTTGCAGTTAAGAAACTACACCATGTAATGCTTCGTGTACGCAACGTAAGTTACATTTGTCCAAGCAACATTCAACTCCATTTATATACTAATTTATCGATTAAATCTTCAATCTCTTATACACATCAGCTTCACAGATATATACAGAATATATATTCCAAATTTCATGTAAGTTTGTTATGAAACGGCCGAGATATGAACCAAAATTGCACGTGGTTTGAAACCATTGAAATTACGTGGATCGTTCTCGATACTCAATCTTAAATTAACTCAACACGTCATGTCTTATTTCAAAATATTTCAATACCTTCGAAACTGTTTTCTATATCATCTTTTCAGGACCTCAAGAAGTATAGATGTGATCAAATTTATGGTAGTATGGTGGAAAAATAGATAGATTAACATCTGCATGTCCTAATCCCCCGAACTAGAGGCAAAAATAGCGAATTGTTTACTTTGGCTTAATTTCGGGGCCTTTCTGATGTTATTCCCCTTCTTAAATTATGGGTCCTAAACAAAACCATCGTGGAACCTTTCTCTCCATATCCTTGATATTTACGATTCTTGATCATATAGTTATTGTTCACGCAATTAAGACAAAAGGCTGGGCTGGTTTGGTTTACTCCACAGAAACCAGAGACAAGAACCATAGTAGTGACTGGGGGAAAGGGTGAAACTTTACTGCAATGACTGTTGCCTACAGCGTATTTTTGGCGAGAAATATCGACCAGATCAGTGATCTGTTTACTATCTGAGACAGACTAACAACATGTAATATTCAATAGATTACCCATTCCGTCTGACCATTAACACTGATACAGAGCAAGACGAGTGGATAAATCAAAGATTGAATATAACGTATATCAGGTTTTTTTTTTAAAAAGTACTTAGATATATTCATTTCATCTGTTGAAACACTGGGTTGGAAAACTGGATTTTGCTACGTGCATTACTAGTAGGTATAGGAGTTTGCATTAGATATGGCCCCATACTTATACTTGCATACAATTCAAGGATTTCACTTAGCAGGAGTCCAGGCAAATTTGTTCAAAGGTTGTGAGATTCCATCCCACATTTCTTGTTTTTCTCGCACCTGACAGACAAGTCATTCTCTCTGACTGTCTGTACACTGGAACTGTCATCATTCTGCACATAGTCACATTTATCTTGTCCAACAAGCAATCATCATCTGAGGGTAACCTCAGTGGTCCGTACCATCAGGAATCTTCATGATTTTGCTATTATGTGGCTCACCATTTGTGATACTCCATAAACTGGCGGAGCCTGACTAATCGAAAACAACAAATGTTATGGACTTAGTCATATGTATTGATCTTGGTTCTTTCGCCATCTTGTAATCTTCAACCTCTTGTAATGTTCTCTCCCATATCCTTGTTATTTGCGATCCTTGATCATATAGTTTATGTCCACGCATTTAAGACGAAATGATGCATTGGTTTCCCCTCAGAACCCGAAGACTGCCAGTGACAAGAACGCAATTTCAGAGCTTTATCTTAAAGTGTCGTATCTTGTCAAACCTGTTTCGTTGTTCAGCATGAAGAAAACATTGATATTAAGTGATACATGTCACAGAGAGTAATTATGCAATCTTTTCCAAAAGCCACCTCAGACATACAGTATATTATGCAAGTGTACCTACATGTACTTTTGGTATATTATGCGGCACATATTGACGACTTTAAAAAAACTGAAATTATAGTACTGAACAATTTACTATCTCTGGCCATGAAGCGAGACAAGATCATCCTCTGACAGAAGTTAAGACAGAAGTTATAGTCCTAAATCTCCTCTTCCGAAAGTAACGACAGAAGATACAGTCCTAAACAAGTTTCTATTTCTAACCGACTCTGTAAAGAGCGACAGCCTCCTCCTCTGCCAACCAGCCGATACAAATGGCCAATTTCCATCTTGAGTTCACTCGAAGACCCAGAAGTCTTTTACTGAAGTTATCTCCATACTGAAGCGGTGTGACCAGGCGTGAAGAGTGAAGACCAACTCCCTCTAGACTGTCACTTCGGTGTCAATACTGAGGTGCTTCCGAAATAAAGCTCCGGTCTTATCTGTCGAGAAGGGATGGCTTCCTCCCTGTCAGAGCTTGTTGCTGGAAGCAGGCTGATATATCTGTTCCCAATCCCAGGATGTCTCTTCATGGCCTCCTCACTGTCAGAGATCGATACCAAATCGATAGAAAACCAATCAGTGTGATCAGTGTCATCCAAGCAGAGTGACTTGATGTTTATTCCTCTAAGAACTTTATGTTGCAGTAAAGTTCTCCAAGGCTCCCGTTTAATACTTGTGGATTCTGAAACCAACTGATTGCTTGGAGCTGGTTCTACGATCATTTTACAATGTACAACTCCCAAACTGTATACATGCACGTTTGTTTGACTTTCGGTACGATTCCAGATATACACATGAAAATATTGAACAGCACTAGGCCATGTATTCAAGCTAAGGAATATAGATGTAGGCTTCACGTTTGAGATCTGTCGAATGATCACTGCGTTTTTTTCATTATCAAGACCTCAAATTAAAGAAAGATTCGTTACATCTATATGCCTTGATTTTAATTCAAGCGTATTTGAGATTAATTAATCAAATTGTTCATTCAAGTTCGTCATTACCTTTGATAACTGTTGTCTTAATGAATATCAACATCGCCAATTTTTAAAATGCAACTATTGTTTGCAAAGTGCGCTTCTTTGTTCAACTCCACCAAATGATATGAGCATCATGAATGGTGTCGCTACAACTAAAATTTCGTTTATTAGAATCATCGTATTTTATTGAAAGGCGAAAGAAACGAATAAAGTCGGGATTCCCAAGTACCAACTATTCACTTGAGTGTGCCATCATTCTCCAGTTGATGGTCAACGAACGTTGATCGGCATTTCACTGAAGCTCATATAGTAAGCTGATGCTCAGTCCATTCAGCCATAATAAATTAGGGGTTTTCAAGGGTGTGACACATTCTCATATCTGCAACAGGCCATGTCTGCTGAGAAGCGCACGAGATAAGATCACGTGGAGAAATTGGCGTGGGACTCCACTTTGGAAGCAGTGACTGGCTTTTGATTAAGATGTGGCGAGGTCCTAGCAGGTCTCCAAGATTTCAAGTGAATTGGAAAGTCTCTTGTGCTGTTCGGTAGAAAAGTTGGGTAAAAGTTTGAGATCGGAACAAGAAGTGTTAGATTTCAGCTCCAATTCTTGAGATGTATGGGTCCCGGTGGAGAGTGGGGTTGCAGTTCTGACGTCGGGGTCAATTGAACTAGATGCCAGCGACCGTTGTGTATAAAGTCACTATTCACTTGATTGTAATCTGGTATTATATGTGAGACATAAGATCAGAGTCATAAATTTAAAAAAATGAGAATATTTTCTCACACCCAGTTTACATCCAGCCTAACTTCCAGTTGTTTACTGGTATGTAAATGATTCTGGAGAGGAAACAATCACAGGCGACATTGGGAACTTAAGATATTTTATTCAATTTAGAATATTTTAAGTTATATTCCAAAATACATGAACACAATATAAGCAGTATTTTTTATCATTCTCCCGGAACATACAAAGTGCGTAAACATGGGATCCAATAGTGTTAGAATCAAAGTTTAACATTTGAATATAAAAAAATCATTCAAATTGCTTTATATTTGTGCCTCTTAATGCACCCCAAACTACAACTAATAAGAAATCTTTTCTTTGGTTTCCTTTCAGAGCCATTCTAATTTTACTTTCCTTCCTAAACTAGGGGCCCTAAACAACACCATCTTGTAACCTTTTCCCCCATATCCTTGATATTTACGATCCTTGATCATAGTAGTTTATGTCCACGCAATTAAGACAAAAGGGTGCGTTGGTATAGTATTTAGAAACCAGAGACTTCCAGTGACAAGAAGCAGAGATGTGACCGGGAGACAGGGTGAAATTTCACAACAGTGACTGTTGCCTGCAATGTGCTTTATGCGAGAAATATCGACCCATTCAGTGATCTGGGAACCGTCTGGGACAGACATAACAACCTGCAATATACCATAGTTCATGCACTCCGTCTGACCACAAACACTAATACAAAGCAGGATCAGTGATGAATCAAAATTGAATCTGCCGTGTTTTGAATATAAAAATATTCGGATATACCCATTGACAACCCTGTTGATTTGAAATTAAATTTCATGACTTGCAATATTGGTACGTATGACCACCATATATGTACTCTCATGAATATAATTTTAACTAGCAAAGATTCAATGCATATTTGATGAGATTTTAGCTATTCTATCGCCCGTTTCTTGTCTGTCTGGGACCTGAACTCACTGATAGAATACACTCTGGAGCTGCCATCTTTCTGTCAAAGTCACATTTATCTTGTCCAACAAGAAATCGTCATCTGCGGGTAGCCCTGCTCCATCAGTGGCCCGTAACAACAAGAAGATTCTTTCTCTCGCTATTATCTGGCTCACCGTTCATGCTATTTCCATAAACTGACGGGGCCTGACTAAGTGGAAGCAACAAATCATGTGGGAAGTCTATCGTTGTTAGAGTTACCATTTTATCATAAAGATAATGAACTTATTTGTATGTATTGATCTTGGTTCATCCGCACACCGTGTGAAAATAATGGATTTGTCATCATTGTCTTACATTAATATGAAAATGACCAGTTGATGTTTCTTTAGAAAGCAATCTAAGAGTTTTGTCTTGAAGCGTCAAATCTTGCCAAAAAGCCACGTTAGATATACCCTAAAGTGATACATATCACAGAAAGTGAATATATAATCTTCGCCCGAAATCCATTTCAGACTTAGAAGCCATCAAGCCCCTGAGAGACAAAGGATTCTTGAAGACAACAGACCTCCAAACGCCCTCAATTGTCCTACTTTCTGCTTGAGGAAGAGAACCATATCGCGACCGCTGGGGATGCTATCTTTGCCAGGCGCCTGTTGCCGACGACATCTTCTACCGAGTGTCCCACACTCCCTGGGGCCGTCTTCCGCGACATAGATCGATATCAAATCAATACAAATCAGATCGAGTTGAGAGTTGATTAGGAACTGCAACAGTTTGGACACAGACCAGACATACCCGCGGGAGATGGGATCTGTTACTGGCAGAATGACTTTGGCCGGGGCGCTCTGTAAGATATAGGCTCACAGGGGAGTGTAGTTTGGCTTTGGATTACAGACTTCATGCGGGAAGAATCTTGCGTGTGGTTCCTTGTGCTATTTTGGCACCACAGTTTTAGATACGGGCATTTTTGGGTCAGGAAGTCAGGTTCATGCAGTTGATGTTAAGATGTTGATATATATTTGGTGGGGTCCGTTAAGCATTTTATTCAATTCCTAATGGAGATGATCGTTCACAGTGAAGTGAACGTGCATGTTTGCAGATTTGCATCTTTCTTTTTCTTCCGACGGAAGAGAAAAATCAATTACGTCTTGCATTCAGCTGCTCTTTCGGAAATACCAATGTAGCATTGTGTGGGGTGGGCCTATTTCACCCCGTGTCTGGTGTAATAACTCCTCGGCCATGACGCACAATGGACAACACAACACTCGGCCAGAAATCCCTGTGATTCATTTCGAACTTTCAGCGACATTTGCATGAAGACAATGGTGTAATTTGGCGCCGTCAGCGAGTGATTGATGACGGAGATGTCCGAGCGATCACGGCCGAGTGATCCCGACACTTGTTCGGCCATCCACGGCAAACTTCGGAGCACACAGTAGAAGCTAATCCCGGGACTTGTGCGGTCACCGCCCGTCAAATGCTCTCGGCACTGACGGACGTTCGCGCAAGACAGCTGCAAGAGATTGCTCCGGCTTTTGTTTTGTCATTTTCTTTGACGAACTGTGGCCATCTTATGACTTCATCATGCACAGAGGAATTTGTTATAACTGCCAATGTCCTCCGCACCTCCTCTCATTGTTCGAATAATTTTATTTTGGCAAGCAGCGGTGCCGGAAGAACACAAATCAAGCGGGCACAAATATTGTGACCGTACGGGTGTGAAGCCTCATTTGCAAAATGAAAAATGACCAAGAGGAAATGCGCGCAGGCGGTTTTACTTCCAAGGCCCGACGGACGTCTAACTTATTCCGAAACAATGGCTTTTGTCATGCTACAATTGATAAACTGCTCTCAATAGTTCTACAAGTTTCTTGAATTTGTAATGCAAATTCGGGAGTTGTCTTGGCGGACTCGGCGTGTGGCAGCGAGTGATAGCGGTCCGAACCAGCAGGGGCCCTCGCCCTCCGGACATCAGCCAGACAGGTCTACTTCATATACGCACCGACTAGCGACAATTTATTGCGACATGCAAATTGAAACATCGTCCTTTTGGACACAAAGACGTCCATCCAAATAATAATCCCTATATTCTCCGTGTCCTAATCCATATTTTCCTCTCGTTCACATTGACCTGTAGGTCTACATAGACTCCATTATAAGCTATCTAATATCTCTACTATATCATACGCTGTATCTACCCCCCATAACTCACACATTCAAGCAAACATATGAATTCCTCGCCCATGGCTGGGTGATTGTAAGCAGATATCGTTGCCTACTCCGTATCCATGGTAATTATGACCGCTCGTGCTCGTTCATTCTCTATCCCAAGAAGACATCCGTGGGACGTTTGTGATTGGGACCGGATGGATTCCACATGTTGTCTCGAAGGACAAACGAGGGCAATTCCTCGAGATATCCGTTTATTTGATTGGCTGTGACTGATACATGGACGGAGATTATGTCTAATTTACCGGAAGACTCTCGTATGAATGGACAATTTGACCTGGAATGTCGTATTTTTTTTGCCTCAGGACACAGTCAGATTGAACGATGTGGCTATATGATGGCCGAGGTGGTGGCTTCCGCTGGTGTTTCCTTATGTCGTAGGTCCGTTGAACGATAACATACACAGTGAATATGATGAAAGAATCAGGCGTATGATCCACGCATGATGAGACAAATTCTGTGAAATTGTATGGCCCACACCGGTATTAAAATAGGCCTAATGTAAGTAGGCTACTCTTAGATTTTTGATATGGATGATCTTGGACGATTTTATATACGTATTTCTGTGGTGCCCGAAGTGCCGCGAGTAGGGTTGAAACATTTAGTATTCTGTGCAATTTAATTTCCGACGAATCGTTTTAACTTTCAGACTTTCAGCAACCACATAATTGTCCAAATTATTAGCTGCAGAACCCCAGTCGTCAGACACGATATGCTGATCCCCCACAGCCTGCCCCAAGCTCCACTCGGATGCCCTGTCGCCGTTCTGCCGTGATTTACCGACCATTGAATACTCCCACTGTCTGCCCCCGGGGCCGGCTAGAGATGTGACACGATTCACAAGGTTCTCCCGACCGCAACAGGCGCAAGTCCGGCACAGCGACTCTTCTGCCCGCCAATGATAAGCCCGATACATCATCACAGAACAGCGCACCAGCCAGTCTAAAGACCCTTTTTGTCACTTTCTTCTTCCTTTTGGTTCTCTCCAATGGGCTGTATGTCAGCTGTGTGAAGTCTATTTGGGGACCAGTCATTTTTCACAGTCCGGGGTCGGAAGGTCATCAAGGGAGGGGACATTTTCAGGGAAGATGTCTTTTTGGTCTTTGTCTTTAAAGGACAAGCTATGTTCGTATTATTGGAACTGCATGGGTTTGATAAAAGAAAAATCACGCGCATGGCACAAGTTCTGTACAGCTTGAATAAACAGCATCAATTAAAAAAAAGGATGCACGGGTGCAATCTAAGTAAGTATATTGGGAGCCGGGGCCAAAGACAACCCCATAATTCACACATGGTCCGTGGACATGGTGTATAAGGGCAATGTTACAGACTCCGACTGTGCAACTGTTGAGAATGGAAAGAAGAATTTCCGCTAGTTCCTTCCACAATAGAAACCGGTCGTTAGTTCGTGGAGTCTTCTGATTTCTGGCGATGATTTCGCCTGATGATTTGACCTATTTGGAGCGGGTCACATGGTCTGTTCTCGCTCTTTCTTATCGTTCCACGGTAGGCTCACATTAAATGTCCATTTACACCATGGATCGTGGCTAGAAGTATTGGCAGTCATTGCGTCTTGTCCTTATCTGATTAGAGGTAATCACATTCCGTATCAATGACTATTCTATTACAGCCATCTACCGATTGGTCCAGGAATCGAATTCTGTACTTATATCATCGGGACATATTTCATTTCTCACCCAAATTGACAATGGTCATCCTTTAAAGCTCACAACCACCTCCAAGATTGAAGTATTTATACGAATGAATTTATACAACTACATTCAGAGCTGCGCTCCCACCTATCATGATGTATCACTGTGCCCTCGTGGCATCCTCCCACTGTCGTTAGCTTAAAAAATGATTTTCGTTCCTGAAGAAACTCCCCGATATTAGGAGCGAATTATCCATCATTAACCTCATAAATATGATCAATTATAGCGGGCGCGAGGACCCTACACCACCGGCACCAGGCTGGAGGTCTGTGGGCTCCTCACGTTCCTGTTGCCTGGATACAGCCGTCATGTGGCCCCAGTCCTGACAACGCCCACCCCAGAATATGATCAATGAGGCCAGCAACCACCCATAGACCTGACCCTCTGTGAAATCACCATAGCAACACGTGGATCTTCTTGCAGGGATAAAGTATAGATAATTTGCGGGTGATCTCTTTTTTGATCAATGACTTGAGAACATTTTTAGTTCTTTTTACGGTACTGGGTTCTGCTGTCACCAACAAAAACATGTTGAAGTTTTTCGTGAGAGAAGGATTTTCTGATACGTTTCTTGGCCTTGTGACACGTTCTATGTACTTGGTGTTGTATTGTGAACACGCCTGATATAAAGATTTCAACGAAGATATGCTCAAAAATAACTCACTCGTTCAACAAATTTATTACCCTAGCATGGCTCACACATAAATTACCATAAACGAAGTGTTGAATCACCCGTGGATATCAGAGAGTAACGGATAACTTTCTGTAGGGGACAATACGTCAACGCGTAGGAGGACGTCAAGCATGCTCATCTTCGAAGTGACCTGGGTAGGCCTAAAAGGAAAGTACGATTCTAAGGGAGGCTTCACAGAAGAGCAACAATGAGTAGCATTGGAGATGAAACTGTTAGAGAACATGCGAAGGAGTTACGACTGAATAGCACTTTAGATGGCAAATGCCTATTCTGCAGCTTGTGGTAAATAATTATGCTTGTTGTCAGAACTTCACTGAAAACATCATCACGTTCTTTTGAATAATGAGAAAGCGATTCCTATGTTTCATTTGTAATAGAAGGTCTATGACAAGAAACACCTCTTCTATATTAATGGTCTCTTTCCCGAGATGCCTTTATGATATCATTTGTCGAGCCGCGGGAAGCAGTTTGTGTTGGTTTAGCAACCACAGAGCAATCATCGACACGTCGCTTGATGATGCCTCTTGAAGGCTGCTCGGTAGCGTGGACCCTGTGACCCCTGAGCAAGGAGTGCTTGCCCTGGGACGGACGGGGAGCCCTCAGTCCTGTCATGAGTCTAGGTGTCTTTGATAGAATCGCGGCAAGGTACGGATCAACAGGATGTAATGTCGCTCATTAAAGGTGCACGAACCTGTAACGCCATCGAGGTTCAACGTTGTAAAACAATAGGATGATCAAACAACGGAATGGCAAACCAATAGTCCACATCTCTGCATTTCATTCATATAAAGATTATTGTCTCTTTATATCGCACCTTCATCGGATGCACGTTTGAACGTACCCTAACTTGCCGTCATGTTGGTAGCAATCAGTAGACATGTCTTGGAGAACTTGTGGGTGATTGCTCATTGCTTGATTAACATGACGTATTAACATTTTTCCTATTCATTGCAACTGATATTAACCAGCATATCGAACAACTGTATTTGTCGATACCTCTTGACATCCTGTGTTTTCTAACAACCCATTCTGATCTTGGATGAGAAGTGATTAGTTCCATCTTAATTACAATATCTTCCAACATCCAGTGTCCCCGCTGTTGCTGTGTGAATGACAATAGTATAGTTCGCTAGAACTCCGTCCAGCACAACTCCCAGATACTTTGTAAGAACTTTCCATAAAACGGCTAGAAACAATGATAATCAACACAATCCAGAGAGTTGTAGTTGTAAACATGTGGTGTAATAACGTCAGGTTTACACGTAGGCCTCATAGTTGTTGATCCAATACATCATTTGTAACTTCAAGGAGAGAACTTCGACCCAATCCCATTGAATATACAATGGACCCTTTAAGATAAGACCTCACCTTTTGCCGGAAAAATGTCTTATCTTACAGGAAGTCTTATTTCACAGGCTCATTTACATGTTAAACTGGTCTTTGGCGAATACGAAAAAGTCTTTACGGACAGGGAAGTCTTATTTCGGAGGTGTCTTATCTTACAGGGACCACTGTACGTGTTACCTATATTTTTTAGACCAAATCTGTAAGGGAATCGCACGGAATGCGAATACAAATGCCTGTGCAATATGCAACCATATGAAATATGGCTGATACCAATGCGGCCCCCCCCCCCGTGTGTTGATAAACACTCGTTTAGCTTTCAACACGAACTATCGGTAAAACTAGGAATTCCTCGGGTATGGATGAAATGTTATCAACTGAGACGAAACAACAAGTCCCATAGACATGATAGAACAATGCGCAACAGTAACTAACCGTATCAACAAATGTCCCTGTGGAGCTTTGCTCATAAAATGTTGCTCAACGCTGGAAAGTGCGGACAATCGAAAGCTGTAACAGTCCATAACTCCTGGAAATTAAAGTAATTTAGGGGTCGAGCTGATCGCGGTTATCCACTGCAAGGTCCAACAACAGATAAATTCCCAATCACTACTGGCGCAGAGTAAATGGCTATTTTATGGCGGGTTTTGGCGGAACGATAAGCGGCCGATGAAACCGGAAGCGGTGACCCAGTAAAAATCAGGTCAACTCATCAGCAGGACACATTGCCGAGAGGGACGTGCGATCGTCCTTGGCTGATTGCGGGACTGGGATCTATAGGCTTGGACTCGGGGTCACAGTGTTAGGGTGCTGGGAGTGAATTACGACTGACCAGCTTATTGTATGGCCCGGATTGTGATGGCGGGTATCATATCGTGATGTGTGACCATAGCTCACAGCGTAATCGTATTTATTTCTGCTTTTCGTCGGCAGTTATATCTATAGATTCTATAGAGCGACCATTATTTCATAACTGTATAATGTCCATACATATTCCAAAATCGAATGTGTTCATATTTTCGCAAGAAATACTGAGCAGTAACCAGCCAGAAAAAGATCCAAGCTATACAGGGAATAAAATTGTGAATATCTGGACATCATCTTTGAAACATTTGGTCGATATTATTTTTTAAAGACCTGATTTTGACATAATATTTTACATCTGTTCTGTATCATATTTTACGAAACCTGCATCATATCAAGTTATTGGATAATGGCAATGTCAAGGACATGAGACTGACAGAAATTTCACATCTGTACACGATCATAGATGAGCGATTTCCACTATAGATAAATCAGTTTTGTATCAGGTGTGGGAATATATGCCACATACCATGGTGCCTCTTTCAAACCTCGGCAATCCCAGCCAATGCAGTGTGAACCCAACCTGTATAAACGAGTCACTTACATGTTGGTTGATATTAGTGCTACAGATTTCTACATTTTATCACCAAATGGTGATGCACACAGGGCCAATACATTCGAGGTTCATGAGTCGAAACGGATAAAGCCAGTTACACCAGGTGGTCACTCAACCCCAGAACGTGTTGCATTATTCATCGCTCTTTGATTCATATACTCTGGAAGTTGCAGGCGGATTGAATCAGCGGACCTTCGACCCCTGGTATCCTGCTGTCCGGCTGTGGTCAGCGTTCACCTGCTCGCTCCGGTGACAAACTCCGCCTGCCCCGCCCCTTGTGACCCCGAGTCTGACCCACCCCGGCCCAAAACGACAGGCCACCAGCTCTAAAATTCCACGTAATAGCGGCCAGGGAAGGCAGGCCACCGCTGGAGATGAAATACCAGCCATGAATCAGACATCAAAGTGGGTTACTTCGCCAATAGCCCATCATTTTGAGGAATTATGTGGGGAGTGAGAGTCATCTGGATGATTAACAAGTGGCCCAGGTTCATTCGACTGTCCAAGACCACACACATGTTGCTTGGATACACTGATGTTCTGAGTAGTTTCAAAATTTAACACAGTAGAGATGGAATTTATCAGCTTCTGTGACAAGACGTCATGTGTGGGACAGAAATTCCAAGTTTATTTGTTGATGCTGATACATGTGTCCCTGCCTAACTCGTCTACGTAAAACATTTTCTATTAGGAAAACCACTAAGAGCGCCTTTGATCAAGCATAATACGCCCTTCATAGATTCTCACTGAGGATAATTAGTCCATTATTTTGTCACATAAACACCAGGGACCCACCATGCCAGATCACAGGACCAGCTACCAGGAAAAACTCTTTCTGAAAACCTGATGCAAGGAAAAGTCTGCTGCAAGTGAACCTTTCTGTTTCTTTTACGAAAAATACACGTAGTATTAATATATTCTAGTTGAAGTTTATTCCATGCATTTTATAACTCTCAAATATCAATAGGAAAGCGGTATTTTTGTTGCTCCAGTGGCAAATAGTTCCTTTGCATCTTCAGCTCAATCACACTCAGAACACATCCTGCATTGTTCCTATAAATAAAATTCTAAACCAGGAAAGAGTACCATTACATAATTATTGCATTTCTTACGGGGTAATCAATAACATCCCGATGTAGTTTTGAGAAGATGAGCAAACATTTCAGCCCCAGAGAAGCCACCATGAACACAGCGCTGTGTACGTGTTTTCCTGTTTCGGACTCTCCACCAACTGATTGATGGAGCTCACAGTCAACAGGCGGTCGGGGTTAGATGCAATTCCCCGTGAATTAGACGCCCAATACCCCGAGCCCTGGCAGGGATGTAAGACTACTTAATTGAATAGCTCTAGGATTAGGGTAATTATATAGGCTGGCACCGCGAGAGTGGGAAGTCTTAGGTAGTACGGGTAGGGGAATGGGTCTGCAGTTGGGTGCTGATGAATTGCCTTTTTACGGCCCTAGTCGCCTAGACGGTGTCGGATTGGAAGGCAACAACGTCGCTCTATTGTTGAATAAGACGCAAACAAATAGCGTATACGTTAGCGGAAGTGTTCCCGGAAGGAGACTCGCGTGGCACTCTGGGAGCTAAAGGGATTGGACACGTGATTATCTGTAGCGGTTCAATTAACTAGGGCCTATAAAACAGAATATATTGGCAATCAGGCGGCCACTCAATGCTCCACTCTTTTAGGTTCATTATATGCTAAATTTATGTCAGTAGGGATAAGCAAATAATTCTACATAAAGCCTTGCAAGGAATACAAGATTCGGAACAATTGTCTTCAGGGCGAAACCATCGGAATGACATTCTAGAAAACAGATCGAGCGATGCAACAGAATGGGTACATTAATATAATATGTAGAAACAAGTACAACCGTAGCTTTTTCCATAGGCACAGTCTGTGCCATATCTGGCCAACTGATACGTATCATAACTGGGAAAATATACAACAATTTATGGAATAAAAGTTGTCATCAAATTAGCAGTCGAAAAAGCTCAATACAATTTGAGAAAAAAACATATTCGCAGCCAAATGGCATGAGCGGAAAGACTTCAATGCCACAAGTTTAGTTTTAAATCGCTCGGAACATGAGCGATATTGTGTATATTAATGAACCAAAACAAATGTAGTTGTTTACAGAAGCGATAGCTCTGTTTTGACTACAGTTGAAGCGTTCTATATGAGTATTTATAAATATGTACAGCTGCGCAGTTCACATCGAAGGATACGGAATGTGTCATTTCATGTCTGCATGAAAAACAAAGAAAGAAGTACATGCATGTTATTAAGAAATTACAATTGTTTGCAGTAATTTGAACAGTTGGTTTACAGCATTCACGACAGTAAATATATGACTGATATACCTGTACTATAGAAGCCACAGATAGGCTCAAAGAGCTGGATGAGTCTTTACTGACAAGTTCCTGGGGGAAAAATATGTTCACGTCCCAGTGCGTCTAAGACCACGCTATCTATTGGGGTCATCATATTGGTACCTAATTAAGAAATAAAATATGCTAATAATAACGCCGCGAAAGTTTCCTATATTTCACTTACAGTTTATATAATTAGGCTACACGGATAAACAATATTTAAGTAAAAATGAAGTGATGAGCTGAGAAAGACTATTCCATTTCATTTCGCTTCCTTGTCTGTTTCAAGATCACACATTGCATTCTATTGCTCTTACAAATATTGGGTGAATTATACCAAAAGGAATGAATCCATCAGACATTTTCCAAGTGCTAAGTGCTCTGTCCAGAATATTCACGCGTCAACAGGTCCAACTTTCAGGGAAAAGCTTCAAACGTGTTGGCGTAGGAAATATGAAATATTGCTTTTTGAGCGAAAAGTGCTTTTAGCCTTGACAAATCGCTCGTAGCTCACTGACAGACAGGGGTGGATTTCGGGAACAGCCCACAGCTCTTTGCAAATGACAATTGTGGCTCTTCCATTTGTTTCCCACACTCATAGCAACAACTATGTGATCTAGAAGAGTAAACTCTGGTTGCTTTGTAAAATAGGGTTTCAGTTAGTCACCTTAAATGTTCATTTGATTGTGCATCTAAAATACAAAATTGTTATTTCTGATGAACGAATTTACACAACTGTTTCCAGATACTTATGGTTCTCGGTTTATCTATCAACACACATAAAGTATGTCCAGGAATAAATACAAACCATACACAAGACAGGAATATATACATCATAAATCAACCGGGAGATGAGAAAGTACATGGCGAAGATCAATCACGGCAATTGAATGGAATCTGTCGTTTTATTATAAATCCGTTTCGGAAACGCCATCTGCATTACTTCTCCTCTGTAAAATTCATCGAGGTTGGTACAACTGAATTTGCGATATGCGGCACCCCACGTTATTGGGATCAGTTAGACACATCAGAGAGAAAAACCAGCGGTTATATATTTCAATTTAAGTGACCAATTGGATGCTATATTTTGATCTTGCGCAAAGACAGTTCCTCCTTTCCTGCTGGCTTCTGTCAACAATGATGGTATTTATTGACGACCATTCTGATTGAGTTTCTGAACTTCCACGTTTCCATGTTGTGAGAAGTTCCCAGATGGTGCTATGTTCATACAGTACAAGGTCAAAACAGCAAGTGTCTGGCACCACGAGGTTCTACAGAGACCCCTTTCTGTACATTGATTTCTTTCGCGTTCACAGAGTTGTTTGGAAATGTTGTCTCTTCTTGCAACCCACTTGACAGAGTAATTCTCTGTTCGTGCTCGTTGAAAGTGTGGCCACTGTGTGGTCTGTTGTCAGCCATGTTGACAAAATGTTAGAATTTTACCATTATGCTTCAAGGTTAGTTGTCGGCTATCTGCTATTACTGTTTTGTTTATGCACATATTTCCGATGAAGTGCCGCATGTGGTAAGTATTAATCTATTACCACCAATATACAGGCACATGGAACGCCTATATTCTAGTCTCAAAACTTGGGGTTCACTACGATAACATACATAGTTTTGAGTTGAATTTAATCGAACATTTGTAACAAATGATGGTGCAAAATATGTATTGCATAACACGTGACTATGATGAATAGTAAGAGAAGGTGATTTGTATGTCTGGAATGAATTTTCTGGTGATCATGTAAAGCAAACTGTGTTTGTTTGACAACAAAGCCCTGGAATGAAGGACCATTATATTCGGGAAACTTATCGTGATATAAATGTGGCATAAATCTAACACCATCCGCGAATTGATACCACGTTGTCAGTGAACGATAATATGTTGCGTACCGTTGTTCGCTAATTAATTAACACCAGGGCAATAATTGTGTGATAAATGGCCCATTCACACTACACACCATGCAATGAAACAAACATGTGTGTCGGTTTACGCAGTTTAATGTCTGCCAGCGGATTATGATCCTGTCCATAACCTTCGCAGGGCTAAGAATATTAATTAGTGCCGCATTCATATCTGGTGTTTTACAATGCGTTGAACACAATGAAGGCAATCTCTGCGGTTCCAATCCGTTAACGAACGTTCGTTACCCTGACAGTGGCTATCGCTTTGTGACATTGGACTAGCATCCAATTAGGGGCAGATTGCAGATAGAACACATTCGCCTGTTGATAGAGCGTCATTTATTTCAGGATAACAAAATGACCCAATGTCAAAGTGCGCCAAGCCTAAACTCCACAGAGATCACTCAAGTGCTGTGCTCTCCAATGCGAGCTTTGGACATTTGGGATGCATTGCTGAGTTTGTTTCGAAACTTGTTCTAGCTTCACAAGTATGAGTTGTGGTCGGTGCTATGTTTTATCCATGTCAGCTTGATAGAATAACTTGTACAATTTCGTTGACAATGTCTTGCTACTTTCATTCGCTGATATGAAAAGACCAATTTCAAAGCTTCTCAAAACAATGCTTCAAAAATAGTCTTTATGGATAAAACATATAGAGCACTCAATTGTCCCAGAGATTATCAAACAGTTTCCAAGGGGGCGCAACTGGAGATTCTCACGTTGGTACAAGACAAACTACCCCCGTAGCCAGGAGGATGGTGAGTTTTAGGTGTGACCTTCTGGCCTCGAACTCACGAGAGTCCTCTCAGGGACCTGTTCGTCACGAGGAGACATCCTCTTCACCCACAGAACACGTGACAATCGATCGCAACCACGTGTAGAACACGGAGCGAACATTCCGGAGCTCAACTCTAGCTGTTTGCTAGCTTTTGGGGAATTGATTTTGGTTTCTGCACACTCCCTGGCTCTTGCGTGTGGTGCATTCGGAATACAATTCGTACATATAGCACCATTTATTTTCATCACGTCTGGAAACATCCAGGAAGAGTTTGTGGAACTTGTGAAAAAGTTATGAAAAAAAATGGTATTCCACATCCGCCTTAGGCAACATTTTAGGCTTAGGCAACACTTGAATAACAGTGGTTCATTTAAATTGCATTATGATTTCGTTTCATGAGTACTTCGCGTTCAAACAAGAAAACTTGTCTTTGTTTAACGGAATTACTCAGTACCATTTGCAAACGTGCCATCATCATAAAAATCAGCCATGATGACTCATGGTCGTTTTCACTTGGAAATTTTATTCAATCAATCTTATTGAATATTAAATGTAACATTAGATTTCACCAAAATATAGATTAAAAACCAAAACATTTGCAAAGTTACAATGAATCAACTGGTTTCTGACCAGTTTATTTTGTTTGCCTCCAATTGTCATAGTGACATTCTCACATGCATTGTGTAACAGCTCTCTACCTGTCGATAAACCTGTTGGTATCTGTAATGATTCGATTTCTGATCGATATTTCTGTCCAAACACAACAGGAATGCACTTAGCACACTGTTGGGGGTCGAATACCTGTCACTTTGAACAACTCTGCCAACCGAGCTACTTCTGTGCATTTTCACACTCGTTGTGTTGCCTTGTTACCAGAAATAAATGTAGCTTTCGACAAACGCTTCCAATAAATGTAGTGATCGACAAACGCTTCCAGGCAATGTGTTTATCAGATGTATCAATTGTATTTGTACATAGGTTTTACATCCTAGACGTAAAAGAGCTACCGGTATGTTTATGGTTCACATGTATGTAGATTACACTTAAATATGGATATAAATTCGACCATCGATCTGACACTAAAGTTAATGAACATGCCACGAAAATCTGCCATTATGGCATGGCTAAAGCTCATGGGGGAATTCTGGATCATTATTTCAATCAATGTTGGTCTTTTTTGACAAGTCCACATTAAAATCCCATCACGTGTTAGCCCAAGGAGAGAACCTTGGTAACATATTTTGAGAAATAAACGCGCATGACTTAGTCGTTTCACGAAACTCTTCCCCGCCTTTGGCACCCCCGAGAAATCGTGAAACACACTCAGGACTTCACGTTATACACAAAACTGTCACATCTAAAGGACATATTTTACAGGTATTATTTTTTGGAACACATCCAACAAGCTTGCAAAGTCGCAAACAGTTTTGTGTAGTTTATCTCGCCATAGTCAGACTTCTTCCTGCCATCTAATAGAGTATCATTTCTATTGATCTGGATTGGTTAACGTATTGCCATTTGTTGCACGGTGCTGAAACCTTTCACTAACCTGTTGGTGTGACACTAATGATCGATTTCTGATCGATAATCACGCCTCAATGGACATATTATTGACTACTGTGTTTTAGAAAGCTCTGCTCCCTAGGCGGCCAGAATACAGCACTCCAGGATGGTATTTACTATTCCATTCAGACCCAAACAAGTAACCTTTATGGGAGATATTATTATTATTATTATTATTATTATTATTATTATTATTATTATTATTATTATTATTATTGCATCTTGGCTTGGTGAACATTGCATCTGGAAGGAAAACGACGTGTTTTACAACTCTGTCATCAGAATTCTATCGGATTTCTTTCTTCATTACTCTGCCCCAAAATAAACAGAAGCACACAAACGACGACTGAAAACCATATCAAACATGTCAATCGAAATTGCTTCCCCAAACAATAATTATGCGGCAACATGATATGCCATATCATTATTACTTCCATTTTCTGACTCTTTCCATGACACCTTTTGCCAACCTGTGGTCGCCCAAATCGTGACTATCAATTTCCGAAATTCTCAAATTATTCCTATGTATGCGATCCGCGCTGTTTGGAGTCCAAATAGCATTTTATTCGTCGAAACACATTTCCCTTCTTTTGTTGTTGGAACCCCTATTGAACTCGATACAATGTGCGGGGAGAGATTTCCCTTTCTAGCCTCCATTTGAGGTTCCGCCATTTCGCCGGAAGTGCCTGCTGTGTGCAAACGGCGATGTGAAGTGCGCGGCTCGTGGCGAGACAAAGGAATATCAACAAGAATTTCATCGCGCGGATTCATTATTGCGTCCAAGAACTTCGATAAAAAGCGAGTTGAATCGATAGAGGAATCATGGAAATCAGTGTCGATCTGAAAGCTGGACGCTCGAGGCGTCCGACCCGGACCGTGCATTCAGTTGTTGCTGGCGGCGCGTGGCGGGCGTCACACTTGACCAGGACCGACGTACGGACGCCGACAAGACTCGCCCCGCCGCGCCGCTCGGCTATCGACGGAAGTCGCCGGTAAACATCGACACCGGAAATTGGGTTTACTAGTAGAAGTTGACAGCATGTCGGGTCGTGACTAGCGCGGTATCGCATCACAGGGGTCGCGAGTTAGAAAGTACATACTTATTCAGCAGCCGTGCAATCCCATCGAGAACTAACACGAACCGTTTAATTAAAAACAAAAGTTACACACCGTCCAGCGTGTGTTGTTGCGACTATCCATGACTGCGATCCAATCAAAAGTTGCCATCGGTTCAATACTATTGACCAGTAGACAGTGCAGTTGCATCACATGCAAAACACATGTTTGCATTTTGTGATTTTCCTAGCGTAAATACATAAGACCAAAGCAAACATAAGAATTATACAAGCTCAATTATACAATATTTGTAGTGGCTGGCTCACTTTTCTAACACCTTCCTGAATTGTCCCACTCTCTGTGGCGTGGACATGGGAAGAGTCCGGGCGAGAACAGGTGGCGGAATTATTGGCAACGGGGATCCGGTTACCTTCTAATCCACAAGCAGATTTGCACATTGGATTGTTGCCGCGGCGAGGGATTGAGCAACAAGCGGGCACGCCAGGTACGATCTCCTCCACAAGTTCTTTTTGCTAATTTCCAAGATGTAAGAACTGAGTTCCCGAGACCCAAGAAGGGACCGTAATTGGAGGAGGTTGAGAGAGCGCCTATGTACATAAACCTCGACCGCTGAGACATGCGTGTTCCCTCCGCTCGTAAATTGGTATTGGATTGCAATACCTTCTTCACGTCCGTGCGGGAAATAACATTATGGGAAGAATCTCGTGACCACGAGATCAAACAAAACTGAAGCTGGCAATTTCAGGTCGAAAATGTCACGCAACAAGATGGCCACTGGCATGTTCAGGATTTTTTGTCATGCGAACAATTTTCAGTTTTGTTCTATACATGGCGAAAGTAATTTTGAAGTTTTTAAATGATATTTGCTCGGTTTATCATGTTTCCAATGACGTCCATGGTTCGTATTAGGGATGGGGGAATTGGATCGGCTTGCGTCTTTTGGAGATCCAGAAGAAGAAAATGCCATCGAATGGTACTTTTAAGTTTTACATTGCAAACGAACACGGGCTTCTATGCTGGAAGCGTTTTTGTTCAAGTTTTGATAGTGCTTCCCAGTACCTGTACCACCACTTTTACATACCTCATAGATTTCGACCCCGGGCCGACTGTTCGTATCAACTAGCTTCTAGCAACTACAACTTCAAAAGCTCCGACCCTCCTCAGACAACCTTTTCGGGATTTCACCTAATTCAGAGATACTCGACAAGACAGAGCGTCAGCCAATTACACCTTGCCCTTGAGATCATTACCTGAGCGTCCAGTTACTGGTCCGAGTTCAGGTTGACACCGGCCTCCAATCACGGACGGATCTGATCAATGGCCGCCAGCAAACGACCAATTGTCACTTCATCGATTGCACCTTTCTGTGGTCTATTTACCGAGAAACTGGCTCTCGGTGCTTTATTGTTTCGGGCTGATCGCCACGTGACTGTGTTTACCGTAGAGTTCAATTCCAAACATGCACATCGATACACCATAGGCCTACTCAGGGATGGGACTCGGAAGGTCAACCGGTGTCCAGTGAAATGTTTCCTGACAACTTATCAAAACCTGCAGGTGTGGCGCATTGCTACAATCTCAGCAACCAGTGTATATCAACTTCATTCGCTTCTATCGGTTTTGAAAGGGAATTGCATAGTTTTCGCAGTGCATAGTGACTATATTCTCCGAGGTCACATCACAAGTTTGGTTGTCCTCTGGAAACAAAAACAGGAGACGCCAAGAAAGATTGATTGATTTCGTTAGCCATGTTCCCATGCATGAGGCAGTTCAACATGTGAACTCCCATCCTTTCTCACCCAGCGAATGTGGCTGGACACTAAAATTAGATGGTTACAGTCCAGTGCAATAAATCAGATTGAATATCTGTGTATGCCAGGCCCTTTGTTTGTTTATGGCATCCAGTTCTATCAAACGTACTCGGTGGCTTTTCCCACCATTCCAGCCAATGACCATTCGACGATATTTAACGATTCGCGGCTTTGGCCATAACTCCATAAGATGTTCTTATGGCGTAGTGTCCAACACAACGGAACTGTTGATAGGCAGCAATAAGGATCGGCAGTGGCACCACTCCCATGGTCACCATGGGAACATTCCCCCACAGGATGGCACCGTTTATGTTCTGGCCCCACAATGCCACCCAAAGTAAACTGTTGAACGCTTCTTATTCGGATGGTGGTTTCTTGTGGTTGCCATTTTTACGTTCTTCGCTCTTTTCAATGCGTTTCTCGATCCTTCAGCGTGGTCGAGTTTTCCCATCCTGTCAAAAATGTCATTCTGTCAGACTTCTCACAACGTTCGTCTCTCAGGCCATCGTAATCCCCATGCCCCCCCCCCCCCCTCCACAGAAAAAAAAGGCATCAGGGGAGCGTCTGCGTTCTGATATGTTTCCGCACGCCAACAAGTGATTTAGGCCTATTGTCGCCTTGTCCCAGCCCACAGAAAGTCGAGCGGATACGAGGCGTTCTCCTTTTGTTGAGCTCTGGCTGAATTAGGGAAGTTGCCGAAGATCAGGGCTCGTCAACAGGCGCATTGATAATTGGAATCGTTTTGGCAGCGTGGGAAGAGCAGCTAAGGGAAAATCCAGTTTTTTTTTATAAGAATGAATCATGCGGGGGTGCTATTTCATCTCAACGCTGTAATAATCAGTCATGGAATGGAAGGCCACTTAAGAGTGTAATTACTCGATCTATCTGATGTCGTGCGTCGATAGCAAATAGAAGGGACTATTATATTTGGTGACTTGCGTGTGTTTGGGAATTCTGGTGTGAGATGTTTTCCAAGTCGATGTGATCCTTCTGGGAGAACACCACCCAATGTTCTATTTGCAAATTTATTGTAACTCGTTGGTAGATTCGTTCCCATTGATAACGATTATCGTATATTGTTATGTCGGTTGTGGACACTGGAGTACAAATGACAATTAAACACCTGATCAAATCTCCCTTATATTTGCTATCGATACACGACATCAGATGTCTTCCAAAAGTCCGAGTGATTACCTCCAGCATATTCTTTCACTTGAAACCATTTCGCATTTCAACCATAATAAGTAAAAAAATGTAATCAACAAATTGAATTTCACAAAACGCTTCAATATATCGTGTCCGTTTCCTGTGGTTGCAAGGAAAATCTAAAATAATAATGAATGAGGCAATGACATCTGCTTTGACGGATATTTCATTGACAGACACATGTCAGTTTTTTGTATTCTTTTATCGTCCTTTTGATCATGAGGATTTTCGTTTGTTTTTCATCCATCGTTTTTTTTTGTTTGGTATAAAAATACACGTCACGTAATGTAGAATAATAAAAGTAAAATACTTTGTTGACGTTAGGCAAGGTTGGACACTTCCGAATAATGGTCACCTTTCTGTTGGCTGTCAAAAATTGACCTATAAAGTTTCTATAGATTCTGTACATGTTTGTTCTTGCAAAAAATGACATCAATGAATGCAAAATAAATACCACAATGTAAACAGAAGCTGAGACTCCAATTTGTTTTTGTCTATTTTACTATTTCAAGACTTCTGGGAACATAATTTGCTAAAAAAAAACACGATCTTCTGACAGTTGGTTATCTGCGGATTGCGATCTTCGAGGTTTACGACGGCTTGACAGGCGGGATTGACAAATAAAGCGGTATCAATACTGAAATTACAGCCGCTACAAGAGGCAAATTCTCAATTACAAGACCGCCGGTGACTTTGGGTGAACGACGCCCGGGTGTTGAGTGGTGTTGGGGGCCCTTGAGCGGCGCATTGAGACGTTGTGAGCAATAGGTCGTCCCGTCCGACCGAGCTCCTCAAGTATTCTTACGCCTGTTTGCCTAACTGTTGAGCCACCTCAGGTGTTCATAAAAGACATATGGCTCGTGTTTTCTTTATGTCACGCGCCTGTAATGCCCGAGCGTCGCTAAATATTGTGTGGAGTGTTTAGGAAGATATCTTGCCACGAGTTCCCAGTTATGGATACCTCTGGGCCGTTCTGTACAGTGTAATTTGTGAAGAGACATCTGTGGGTCCTGGTTGGCTCGGTACGGAATGATTTGTGCAATTGACGGTGTCTTTACACGCCAGTCACCACTGTGGAGCGCGGAACATGTCCCTGGAAAATACTCGACGGATTTGTGGTAATTTATAAAAACTTGTGGTTCACGCAAAAATACCAGACGTAGCAACTTAGCAAGAGATATTCCTGATGACATCAAAGCCTCTAAGTATGTAAGGATTTTTTTGGAAAAATCTTTTACCAGTTGAAATCCACACCAATCACGACCAACAAACCTGTACTCATAAGCACATGAACCAAACCTTTCTGGAATTCCAGTTATGCCTCTGTCCGCAAAGCAATAAACTTCTTAACCGTTCTGTCCAGTTAACCTCAGCAATGACCTTACCGTGAGGTTATGCTTAACTGGACGACATGATTGTTTTTATTAGTTTTTGTCATAATTTAATATGCAGACATTTATGACTCGGGACGACCTCTTCACCAGCCCCACAAAGATTGAGTGAACCTATAAAAATCCGACTGGGCCATTTTCCAAGGGTGCTTTACTCTTTTCATGTCATTTTGATTCAACTATCACCCTGGTCACCAAGCCAATGGCTCTTTATGACCCGTCCTTCTAATTTTAAACCACACTCTTTGTATCGAGATGACTTGTTAGTTCATCTGCCATTTGGCGTCTGTCGTCCGACCTTCAAAAACAAGGGAGTTGTTGGAGAAAACTATCAACTTATGACTAGTAGGACATCAAATTGAAATGTACTGGCTCCGCGCGTGTCTGTCTTTTGTCGGTTGTGGTCACTGGCCTGTTGACCTGGCCTCGTTGACTGGTGGGTGGACAGACGTCGGCTGACCCTCGCCGAGTAAAGGACACAATCACCGGCACGCGTCTACAGTCCATAAATCAGGGCCTCAGAGACCCGTGAGCGCCGCTCTCAGCTGGTGTAGAGGTCGTCCATGCTCTGCTGACCACTGTCCTCGCGACACCAGTTAGGTCCTAGCGACCCGAGCTGGACAGAGTCACCACGATGTCAGAGGTCAAACCGCCCAGGACTCTTGGAGATATTCTCTTTGACTTTTAATGACCTTGTCTCTGGCCGTCGTACCTCCCACAAACTGGAGCAAACACAGCGACTCAATATCGACTCGAAGCCTTTGTTTTGGCTCTTTTTTTTCAAAAATGGCGTTTTTTGGAGTCCGGGCCGTTTTGGGAGTTGTGTGAGCCGTATAGAGTTGGCAACTTGGCATACCAGTGTGTGTTACACAATTGCCTCAAAATTTCCCAGACGGAGAATACTAGTATTCGGTACTTAAAATAGTTGGTGCAAGTGTTTCACATACATGTAATAAATACCGGGTTATCCCAATTCATTCAGATTTGCATCGCACCTTCTATAGTCTCCTTAGGCAATTAGACCAGTCTGTCATCTGGTATTAACCCCGGGCCCGCCTTCGTTTGGGATGCAAATTTTTGTTCGGCCTCCAGCAACTGCCCAGGGGTGATTAGTGAGAAAGTGCGCATCCGAAGTATCTTTTGACTAGCTTCAGAGAAAGTTTCAAATTAAATCGTAGCCAAGCCAGGGCCCGGAGTCTGAGCTGGTTTTCCGCCCGTGACAGTTGAGGTCACCGTGAGAGTGATAAGGTCGCGAGACTCTTGCACAACCCGTGCCCTGCTTGCCAGCTCATGGGCAGGTGGCTTACATAAATTTTCTTTTCTTGAATTTCGAGGCTGCCTTTGGAGAAGTCGGTATCAAGTTTCTGGAAGAGACAGGAGCTGGACTTCAGGTCAACGAAGACTTGGGGCGGTCTTCATCCAGTCAATTGGGGCTCGAGTCTCGACAAAACCCCGTCGTAATCCCATATCCACATCGCTAATCAAGTCCAATACCCATTGAAACAGTGGAGTGGAGGGTCTCTTGTCACCTATTCACATTAGTGAAGTGAATTAAGTTGATGTCATCCAAGTCGAAGCCATGGTCGACCCACTGAATCTGTGTTGCTTTGGACTCGTTCATTTGGTATTTTAGGGCAGAATCCTCGGTCTGAAAGGTTCGGAAAGGCAGAGACCAAATCAACAGGGACTTAGTCTTTTGGCGCTCACCGCCGCGGATCGAATTCGATTTGTTGCTTTGCGGATAACGTCATCATGTTGTAACGTCGTCAGTGTCAGCACGTGGAGCGGGTTGTTCCCATGGCGACACCGCCCTTGTCCCAAAGTCGGAGAGACCCTGTCTAAACCCACACAAAGCGGGCTAATTGTTCGGGGAGTCCCCTCAAACCCCGAGCCTTCGCTGTGGCAGACCCCGGACCGACGGCGAGATGAGATCAGGAGCTCGGGGACTTGTCTCCGCTACAAATCAGGACTCGACCTTTGTTGCACAAAGAAATCTGTTGCGGGAACCTTGTTGAGATATTTTTTCTTGCACTGCTGTCAAAGTATCGGGAAATGTGGGGAAATAGCCTCAGAGTTCTTGTGAGGAGCTGGTAAACGGAGTCAAACTTTGGGACCATTCGATAATCTTAGTCAAGATAACTTGCAGAGTTCATTAACCTACCTGAAAAAAATAACTGGTCAGAAACCCCAGAGTTGCTAATTAGTTCTAAACGGCTCGGACTGCGCGATCGTTACAGGTAACAATCAACACACCGCGGCAGGGATACACACTACACAGGTTTGTTTGTTCCGGGGACTTCGTGTGTCTCAAACCCGCGAGGTCACGGCCTCCATGGTGAGTCCTGACTTGAGAATTGGTTATCACCTTCGGGAATCGATGAGGACACTCGTACCAGGTTGAAAGGCGACAAATCACTCGAGATCGTCATCGAGTAGGAAAAGACTAGATGTCGATATACCTTAATGGCGGTCCGGGTATATTTTTGTGTGACAGTCTTCGGGTGGAACTTGTCCATTGAAGATCTGAAACGCGTTGCTCCGGAAATAGACCATAGAAAACTTTTCAATAAGTTCATGGATGGTAAATATGCGGCCAAGTCCGGGTCCACCTTCAGAGTGTCATGTTCAGCTAGCTAGAGATTGTCAGCGATACCGTAACAGAAGACCCCTAGCCGCGGGCTTCCCTTCCCCGCAAATAAAACAGCCTTCTTGATGACAGAAAAAGGACCATTGAACAAAAGGAGTAGCGGTTGAGAAGTAGGTTTAACTTCATTGATGAGCTGCTGTTGACAAGTGACGCGTGACTTTTGGAATTACCGGAAATTAACAAGCGCTCATTTTGATTTCCTGTTGAGGTAGAACAAGTTGAGGGTGGGACAAGAATCGATAGTCAACAGAATATAGCTCCATAAAAACCTGGCCACCATGGCATCGATGCGCGATCAACATTAATTTAAATTTGACAAGAGATAAATCAATGCGCATTCTTGTGGTCGCATGTGTTATCAATTTGTAAAGATACGTGTGCCGTGTAACCCTCGTGAGGTTTTCCTGTAACACCGCAAAAACCAGGCAAAAACTTGCTTATGCAATTAGTTGTACAATTATGATATCTCCGTGCATAGCTATCGTGTTACGTGTTGAAGCCTCCGTAACACCGCGACACATCGATACGCGGGCAATTTGGCGTAAGAACCCGGGACGACTTGTATTCAAGGAAGGGAGTTAAATTGGTTTATTTCACTCTGGAAGAGGGACCACCCTGTGTTTATGGTGAATACTTCACACGTATTGACACCGGCGCAACAATAGAGTCTTTCTATACAATGATGGCCATATTTCACGAGCGCAATAAACGCCGTATACGTCAATAGATCGACGGCTAATGATCCGAGTTATTAATGTGACGTCACACCAGCATTGTTGCCCGTGTCGCTCTGAGCATGCGCAACAAATCTCATTTGAATGTCTACGTATTATTTCATTGACACATTCACTGGTGTGTATGGACGAGTTGCCCAGAATGCCCAATCTTCCCTCTGAACACTGTATGTAGGTCCTACACTGAAGTTATTTGTTCACGCATGGTACATCGTCCGTCTACATTGTCATTCTTCACCTCTCCAAAGCCACACCAACTTGATTCATTTAAACCATATGAAGTAGATACCGTTATGTTGACCTCAAAAGGCCGACATGCCAAACCATCTCAAACGCATAGTCACTTCTCTTGAGAATAAATATTCTGTGTGCCATTTGTTCTTGTGATATGTATGATGTAAAACTGAAAACAAAATGATGACTCGATACAAGTTTGTGATGCATTTTCGTACTCATATTTCTTGGACATGGAGTATTAAATTCAATTTGAATGAAATCTTTAACTCTGGAAGTGTATCTTTCGATGTTTCACACGATTTACCTAAAGGTCATACTTCAACAAGATGTGTTGCTTTATGTAAATATCAACTTCACTTTTTGGAACTTTTTTATCCTCTCTTGGAACAGATTACAATTTGTTTCGAGGGAAATTGTTTTCTTGTTCTGTTTTATTGGTATAGGGTTCTATACTTCAAAGTTATCATGATACTGTATATTTATCTCATCACAATCGATATTTTTAGATATACTATGTAATTCAAATTTTTTTTCTCAAAGTTTTAGCGGTGGTGAATTACTGTATAATTATGTTCTGAACTGAACATACAAATCAAATGAACACAATATGAACTTTGTGGTATTCATTTTATTCAGTTGAAAATAGTATTTATATATGATAACATACACATCGTCACTGTACAGATCAAATATAATACAATTTAAAGCGTAGTCACTGCACAAAATTGTCAAATAATACAATTCTCAAATAAGTTATGCATTCCACAACATACAAGGACGAAGACAAATTACAGAATATACATTTGTACACTGGCCCCGCGAGGCATGCGCTTCTAGTAAATCTGCATAGTCCAATACTCGCAAGAAAAAAAATTCAAGTGAACAATATTTGCACAAAACAAAATGGAAATATCGTAAGTACATAAACGTATTCGCGTCCTCGGAGGCAAATGTGACAAAATTCATTGACTAGGTATTTCAGTATGACTAGATATCATGACTAGACGTAATATGTAAACATACGTTAGTTTGACTAGAGACAATACGTGGTGAAACACCATATTAAATATGACTAGACGTTTATGCCAGTAAATAATAGTTTCTTTGACTAGAGCCCAAGAGACGATCATACACGCAAAACTCTCCAATAAATGACTAGAATTGTGAAAGAGGCGGTTTTATCAAATATGACTAGATCATCTGAGCTGCACATTTTTTCCTCTGGAATAAAATTCAGTTACAATAACACCAGACATAAATTGCAGAGAAACTGACTGAAGCAATTTTAGAAATAAACGGAATGCAAAGTAAACACCTCAAACAATAAATATATCAATTCAAAACATACACACTTCGCTGTACATCTGTTGGCAAACGTGGAATAGAGTCTGGTTTTGGTTTGATTCCTTGCTCGTTCAGTCAAACGTGATAAAAATGTGAAATCACAACAGTTTTGATCCTGAGCAACTGCATTCAAATCACAAGTCACTCACGAACACTTCCGGAAACTTCCGAACGCCCACGGAAACACTCGAGTCCTCACGGAGAATTCGGCAGCGAGCTCGGAGACGTCGGCATCGAGTGCGGAGACGTCGGCATTGAGTTCGGAAGCGACATGTCATCTTTGAAGCAGGACGACTCGTAGTGCTTGTTGAGATAAGACTTAAGCGCGAACGACTTGTTGCATCGCTTGCACGTGAAATGTTTGAAGGAGGAGTGCGTTTGCATGTGCGCGCGGAGGTTGGAGCGGTCGGCGAAGGCCTTGCCACAGTGAGCACAGCCGAATGGCTTCTCTCCGGTGTGTGAGCGCAGGTGTCCCTGGAGCAACCAGGGCCGGGAGAAGGCCTTGTCACACACGTGGCACTTGTGCTTAAGGTTGTGCGTCAGGATGTGCATGGAGAGCGCCGGCATGCTGACGTACACCTTGGTGCAGTGTGGACACTTCTTGGCCTGCTGGCTGTCGAGGCTGCGGTGGGTTTGCTTGTGTCGGGACAGGTTGGAGGAGGTGGCGTACTGCTTGCCGCACTCCGAGCAAGAGTACCTCGGCCGAGTCTGCTCCTGGATCCCGAGCGGGTTACGCTTCCTCGACCGGCCGTCACTAATGAAGAATGCATCGTACGTGTAGCCGATGGTGACGCCGTCTTGGAAGGTGCTGGGGCCGGCCTTGGCCTTCGGCGAGGTGGCTGTGGACGTGTCGCCGTCAGAGGCGAGGCTGTGACGGTCGGAGGCGTAGCTCTGACGGTCGGGGGAGGGCGGTGACAGAGGGGACAGCGGACTGACGTGGCGGTGGGCTGACTCCGGACGGGACATGGACAGATCCAGAGGGTGGTGCGGATGATGTGGGTGGTGATGGAACGGCGCCAGGGAGTCGTAGTACGGCAGAGCTGACAACATGTCGTGGATGTAGCCTGTAATCGATTAACAAATTTATAATTAGTTGCGTGAGTAGAAAAAACTTGTTTCTAGATTGTGAATGAAAACATATTTATAACATCAATGAATCCAAAGTGACATCAATACATTTTATTTGTTCAATTTTCTTATTCAACTGAACTATCCTCGTACTTTATATCAATTTGACATGGAGTAATATCTTGGAATCAAGGATACTAAGGACTAAGTATTGTATAAGTATTCTGCGGTATTGTTATTTACCAATATCTAGGCGTTTCACAATGTGATAAGAATATCCGAAAAAACAATCACTACCACATGAATAACTATTTTACGTTCATTAAAATATGCTCCTTGTGAAGTCACAGCTTTTTATGACATAAAAGATACCAGATGCATCAGCATCGGCACAATTATTATACGTTCTTGAAAAATTCAAAGTACTAATATTTAAATAGTATAAAAAAAAACTTACCATTACAGAATCTGACTGCCAGGGGTTGTACGAGGGGGGAGAAGGGCGCCACTGCTGCTAGGAGGGGCTCCGTCACCACGGGCGGCACGCCGATGTCATGGCAACCGATCCCCAGACGCCCCAGGTCCGGACCCTTGCGCTCTCCTTTCTCCTTCTTCTTGACAAGAAACGACCGCGGCATCCTGCTCGGATCTTTAGGGTTTCACACAAAATGACGAAGTTCTCAACGATCCGCAATGTCTCCCTGTAAAGTTTTCTATCAGTCTAGTTCCAATGGCACCGATTTTCTCCCAATATTCTATCTCAGTTACACAGTTGTCGAAGTTTGGAAGTGATGGAGAAGCGCCTAGTCCGTGGCACAGTCACTTGGTGCCAGTCGGTCTGCGGTGTGATAAAATGTATCCGGGAGGCCGGCTTTTATAATGGCATGGAAATGCGTGCCCCAACTGTAGCCGCAGGACAACAGGCAGTCTGAGGGGAGGAGCTGTCTCCGCCGAAATAGTCACCCCGTCAACTGCACAATCATAGCACTGTCCCTCCGGCACCCAGAGGGTCGTATCAACGGTGCCGGGTGTCCACCCCCTTGTCTGCCGCCGGCCCGGCCCCTCGGCCAGTCTCCCGTCCCTCGGAAAGGAAACAATTCCCCCGTCAGAACCAGTGGACTTCAACAAGTTCGAGTTGTCGGTCCACTCAGGGACAGTAAGGCGAGAAGTTACATGAGAGCGGCGCGGGGTGCGTAGATTTGTGGAGTTCCATCATTCCCTGGTACACTGACGTCCGTGCTCAGGCACCCAGCCAACCAGACTTCCTCGGCACGCTGCACGGTCGTTCGTCCGTGACGTGTCACTACTTTGTCACTGTCCGCGCAACAGCCAATCAGCGCTCGCCTAGTGCTTCCGCCCGGGCCGTCACAGGTACGGCATCACTGATGAGGCGGCCGCGTGCTGCCTTGGTTACCACCCTGCAGAGAAAGAAGGAAGGACTACCACTGCCAGAGCCGTGCCGAGACTACCAGCAATTGTTGCAATGCCTCGTAAGCGTCTCCGCTGTTGCTGGGATGGGAATGAGGTTGAATGGAGGAGAGGGGACTCAAAGCCTCGGAACTCGCTCGGCGACAATTGTCCGCGACCGCAAGCCGTGATTTCTGTGACAGTGACGAGGTAATAGTCTCGTTGTGAAGCGGGCACGTGCCGCGTGCTGCGTTCCCAAGGAGAAGAATAACACACGTCACGGCCTCTCGCTTACTCTCAAAACCGTCTCAGTGTTCTCACGAGCTAACCTCCCTATAGAAAGGGCGGCTTCTCCCGTGGATAAAGCCTCTAGATCTCCCAACAACAATTGCAGTGACGCAGGGGCCATTGTCCGAGCCGGTTGTCATACAGTTAATTAATTTTACTCTGATTCTTCGCCGCTCACTGCCAGTTATGCTCGATGCATTAGCACCGACATCTCCTGACATGACACAAGTCTGCAGCCGCCGTCATTTGGCGTAGATCCGCTCCTGACGTGTGGTTCTCCGCCACTTTCCCATGCTGTCGTGATCGCCCTATCGCGATACGTACAAGTTACCCCTCGTAAAAACGACTCGAGAGCCTAATGAATCAAATAAAGAGGAAATCTGCCGTAAAAGGTTTTATCACTTGTGGAAGACCATTGCCAGTACTGTTGCATGTGGTAGAGTTACAGAAAGAGCTTCACGCGATTGCGTCTCTGTACTTCTCCATTCTATTAAAACTATACAGTTGCCCCCAGATAGCACCTTTATTATTCACCTATTGGCCCCTGAAATGAACAAAACCCTGTGAGATAAATTCAACCTATCTAGTCGGGTAGATTTCCATGAGTGATTATTATTTTCCCAGACATTGCTGGTGTCATAAATTGTTGGTTCCAAAGAACTATTCAGGTCTGAAATGTCCTGGCTTTGTATGACAAAACAACAGTAATCTCTTTGTTTAGAGCTACAACAGAAACAGATAACTCAATAAAATTGTAGTTTTATGGAATAAATTTGATATAGTTTAATCTCAATTTTAGGATCAACACTGACAAATAAAGGTATAAAATGGTGAATAGGGAAATTTTTTGCATGACACGTAAAGTTGTTTTTCTTGACACTATATCTCGGCAATCATATGGTTTCAGGACTGACTGGGTCTTTGAAAGAGGCATTGATCGAAGAGGCTATATCTGCCTTAGTTTGTATACAGCTGAAAGACATTTGGTATACGAGTTAATGGAATCTCAAATTATTTGCAACATAATTCATCAATGGAAATGTCAAAACATAACAAGTAGGTTCTCATATGAAAGAACATATGAGAAAATTTTGCTGAATACCTCCATGGACGTAGAAGAGACTCTTTTACGTCCATGATACCTCCGAATGTTTGGATGTCTCACAAATTTTCCCAATAATTCATCTGGGAATTCACAGTCGGTAACATTCAACCAGAATTGTGAAAAATCATCAGAGTTGCTTCAATGAAAGTCCAGAGCTGTGCAGCTAGGCTGGATGTGTGGTTATCATTCAATGGTTCCAGTTTCAATTCACGCGAAAACCTGAGCGATTCGGGCCACAACTGTTTCCTGTCACGTGCCAGTTGCCGTTAATTTTAGCCCTGGAACAATAGTTCCGTATTATTGGAGTATTACAGGTCAGATTCAGTGCATTCCATGCAAGAGTTTCTCCTGCGAATTGACAGATTTTTTCAAGTGGTGGCTTCGATAAACAGCTTTACGCAAAGTGACTGATTCGCGTTTAAAATCACTCAAGTGTTTCCATTGTAACCGAAAATACCATGGAATCAATTTAATTCAGCCCGCGATGGGGCCTACCTCCCACACTATGGTGGCGTCCTATAATGAATACAGTCATTGATAGGGCGCCGATATTTTGGATTTCCCTGCCCCGGCATCAGGAAAAAGAAGGTTGGTATTAGTGTCAGCCGGTGATAGGAGGCGGCAAAGATCGGCTCCAGGAGCAGTTTTATCCTTAACGAGTTGACAATTATCACCGGAGACAATGCAACAGTTCTACTAAACACCGAGCACAAGTGATCGTTAGCCCGGACAGCCGGAAGTAGACAATAGCTGGTTGATCACCTGACACCTTAGAGCAGTCCTGAGCCTGTGGCCAAACCGTCCACTGTAGCGAGCAATCTCTGCAGGGCTTGAGCTTCGTGTATCACTTAACCAACGGGCTTAGGGTCTTTCTGGTCCAATAATAATACTATCAGAATTAGAGACACGATATAACTGTTTTTGGAGTTTAAAAATAAGGTTAGGATTGCACTGGAAGGATCAGTGTCAATGTGAATCAGCAGTAGTCCAGATATAGAAACACATAGTCGCTGATGGCTAGATGGCTGGCGACAATTTTTATGAATATGAATACCACAGCTTAATAGAGTTTAATAGTGAAGATGCCATGAATTTACCCTATCGGATTCCATTGAAAGGGATACTGTCCCCTTACCGCCATATAGAACAGCCTCCATGAGCCAAAGACATCCATGCAATGGGCAAGATTCAGAATATTTAAATATCCGTGTATATTATTATTATTATTATTATTATTATTATTATTATTATTATTATTATTATTATTATTATTATGTAGTGATTGACCTTGGGAGGAACACTTCGATGGTCAAACGTTCACATTTGAGCCCTCACCCCCTCTAACTTTATTCACCTCAAGTTGGTGTGTAACTTTACCGCTTCTGGAAGATTTAACTGTGTAGAGAACTCTCAAACGTTTGTACAGGTTGTATTGCCATCTTCTTTTATCTTTTTGAAAGTCTTATATAGTTCATTCGGGATGTGTAGCAATATATATCACATTTCATGCACACAGGTACATGTATCACCCCAGGTCCAATCACGTGGATGGTATGGTATCCTGGTTGTCAAAAAATCTACTGAATAATATTCTTGTGCTATCTTGTGTGAGATAAAATAACGTTGTTTTTCTGCATTTACAATATCCATTTATGAGCAAATGTTTCAATAGATCAGAGACAATAGGCGTAATTACACCATTTTTGAATCAAGTGGTATAAAATTTGGCAGTGATATCGGTAAAATTGTAGTAAGACGTAAACTGGTTAGGTATTTTGGCGTTTTAAAGATAAAACTCCAAAACATGTAGGCTAATTGTGTATATCCATGACATAGATCATTATACTAATGATTAACTCAAAAACAGAAACTAAACAATACATGTATTACGATTTCTGCGAGATGTGTAAAAAACTCTTTTCACGCTATAGATTTATTCATAATTTTGGCCATAAATCGGGAAAAGTAATCATAAATAAAACACAAAACGTGCAAAACAAAACAAAAACGATATTCAATTCACAAGTCTGGCGACTGCTGAAGTTGGTATGAAAGTTTTGCCATCTGGTTATCTGTGTAATTGCGCAGCAACCTTTTAAGATGTGCGCCGATACCCCGCTGTTGAATTCCGGCCTGGAAACAGCACACTGTCATCCTGGGAACAAAGGCATTTCACGAGAGCCCGGCTAAAATACGAGTTGAATCAAGTAAATGATTTCGAGAGTTTTACTGAGCCGCTGCAAAAGAAAGTGTCTCGTCCCAGCCCTAGGCCGTAGTCGCGACGTGGCTTTTGACCCCACGACCCGCACGTGGTGCTGCTCCGTTGCCATGTAAACCAGCCTGCACGCGCACTGCTGAGGGAGGGGGACCTGACCCCTAGACTGACCCTGACACTCGCCCGCCCCGACGGGGACAGCGGCCCCCGCTTCCACCCCATGAGCTTCTCCATGACAACCCCGCTACAAAGATTAGGTTGAAATTTTCTTAATACATGGCCACCTGCTGTTCCATTGCGATTGTTCTTTTTGTTCCGTGCCGGTCGAAGATTCCGACCACCGCTTCCCTCATCCCGAGCTAATTCCAGACAAAGACAATGATTTAGCACGCTTGGCATCCCACGGGAAGCGACGCCTGAAATTGCAATCGAGAGCAGAAAATTAACGTTCCAGGAGTGCGTCTTGAAAAATTTAGGAATTAAATAATGGTGACAATTTATCTTGTCCGAAACGGAGACTCGGTCAAAGTCACGTGTTCATTAAGTTCTGCCATTCGGCGTGCAATATTGCAGATGTGTCAGGAGGGATTCCTCATGAGTCACTGAAATGACGAAACAAACAATTAAAATCGTCTTTCGGGGGAAAAACTAAACCTATTTCACTGGGTGCATGGCCGCTTTCGGTTATCAAATCTAAGTGTTTCATCGAAAGTGTTCGAAAAGTTTTCAAAGTCCATTTCTGCCCACTCTTGAGGAGGAAAAGTCCAACTGGTGAACATAAAATTGCTAATGCCGTTTTCTGCCACATTGCCATCACGGTACATTTCAGCAGTCCGCGGTTACTAATTGTCCCCGAGAGGATGCCGGGATTCTTGGAGCTTTCAACAGATCATTACCTCGAGCTCTGATAGCAATAAAGCGCGAATCAAAAACTGTAATGAGGGGCGTAGCCTCCGCCAAATGAGGCCATTCCAGAAAGGTACATATCCCGATAAGGCAATTTCTGCAAATCGTTTCTCATTGTGCATGCGATACCTTAGCCGGAAGTGTCTCCGGGGGCATTTAGCGTGGACCTGTTATACGGAGAACAGTCCCGCACTGACGACAGTTGCGTCCGTCCATTGGGCAGTTGGTAAATCTGCGCTGGGATGATCCAAGGAACATCTACTGAGCAGCAATGAGGCGAGATCAATGACACAAACCTATAAACGATTATTGGTCATTTACTCGGGCAGTAGAACTTTGCCTCTGTGGGTGTAAGACTTCCTGCAGGACGGCATCCATCATGTAAAAACCTCGATGACAGAAATGACCATTCCTTGGTGACCCGACCAGACGGGGAACATGTCTAGAATACATCATTTTGATACTGTTCTCTGATGTTATTTGTTAATGTGACTCGATACCAGGACATCTTTCCCCACAGCCCCCGATGTTGATTTCGCGTGTCGAGTGTCGTCAAGGATAGCAATCTATCGTAAGATAGTTTTGTCGCCAACTATTGTTGCTTTAAATAGTGTGACGAATCCAAACCACAACAAATTAGCGGGCATCAATCTTCTGAAAAAAAAAACAATGCGATAAAGCATTGTGATGAATATTTTCAAAGAGTTCAAGATGTTGATTTCGTCTATCAGGAAAAGTGGACCTACTTTTTGGAGGAATCAAAGTTTCGATGTGTGTCCGATCTCCGATGAATGAACTCAATTGTGTAGATGTTACTACTATTGATAACTTGAATTTATATAAGCCAGCCATAAGGAAATGTATTTTTTGAAATGCTTGTAAAGAGCAAGTGCCGATGACATCTAAGACTTGTGAGTATGCTGCAAATAGGCCTAAAAGAAAACAGAGTCAATGTCTGTCTTTTGTGCCTATCTGTTGACATGACCGAACAGGCAGGATCTCCAGGCCTCGGGGTGATAGCAGCCTGCCCCAATATATTTATTGACTTATCGCGCCGTAAATGGCCAATTGATGACGGGTTTTCCCCGCGGCAGAGCCCCTTGCAATCTGGCGGGGACAGCGTGGTGATTTAGCGCTAGGGGACAGGGGCTGAGAAGGGTGGACACTCGGGACTGACCCCGGGCCGGGCAGGGGCTGCAAGATGTCGTAATGAGCAACCTTATTTACGACTGGACACCCTGACGAGCACCTGTCCCAGTGTTTCAAACCCTACCATCCTCCCTCCAGTGTGTGATTTGCCCTGATGCGCTTGGAGGTCGCGAGTCTTTGGACTTGACGAGGAGTCGAAACTAAACGACGGACCCACCATTCATCAGAGACAGTGCCCTGTTCCCCAAAGACAATAACAAATTGGGCATTGTGCAGCCTGACAATGAAGATTGAGCCCGTCAGGACCTGTGATGTGTGGTCATTATGCCGAGGAGACGTGATGATGTACTTGTTTGCTCTCGACCAAGGATTGGGGGTGATAGAAGTCCCTGGCTAAGACAATGTCCACCACCGGGTCAAAAACCAACAGCCAAGAATCACGTTGTCTCGCTCCTAAAGCAGACATAAATCATTGCGAATCACTGCCTCCACAACACCGAGTATCTTTTAACATAAAAGAATAAATTATTAACTGGACGGAAAGAGGAGACATCCCAGCTATTTTCGGGGTCACGTCACAGCACAATGAATGCATCAGTGGACAACGCTTTGAATGAAGCAAAACCCCCAGCTTGATTAGTGTCCATCTGCTTCTTAATACAGGGTGGTCCAAAAAAGTAGGCCGCTCGTTCTACAAATAGCATGTAATAAGTATACATGCAACGATAAACAGAGGAGTTGGATAACTCTGCCATGACCGATACTACCTTGCAATTTGTTCGACACGTTTGGGTTTTCTTATCAAGTGATACCAATGATTGTTGGTGATAGGTTTACCACAAACCTATGTTGACTGGTTGTCTCACAACTCCTTCATTTTCCTTCAAGATTTTCTTGATATAAAAGCAAAATTACAGTCCTTGGCAGAATGTTTCTTTTCTGGGTATTGAAATGTCTGCCAAATTGAAATTATTCTCTTGTAGATTGATCCAATGCTAATGATGCCGTTTCTGCCGTTTCAAATTGAAGTGTTGACAATGGTGTAACAACTGTTCGTCCTTTCATCAGAAAATGATTTGCAAACAAACTATTATTTTGTGGATCACCCCGGTTATCACGAACTGCGTAGTAATCCCTAAATCACGATTCCCTTATCAATATGAGTTTCAGATTCACTTCCTAGACTAGCTATAGATCTTCATCTGTAGCATCGCTTTCGAAAAATTAGTTATCCATATGATTTATACGAATGAAAAATGAATGGAAGTTGGCTCTTTAAGTTGGCTAACCCCCGGTAGCTTGAAATCGATTTAAAATTACCGCGGGGGATAGTTTGAAAACGTTTTCAAGCTACCCCTCTGTTTTCAAAGTGCCCCTCCCGAAATCCATTTTATAAGAACAGAAGGGTATAGGACACAGAATCAGATAGTTGTAAATATCTCCGATACAATACTATATTTTACCGCCAGACAAAGCATCTGGGTCAAGGATTGTGGTGGTGGTGGTGTCACAAAAAAAAATCTCAGGTGTTTTCAGTGTGCCACCATTCAGCCTTTCAAAGCAATAATGACCAACGAATCCCCGCAAAAATCTCAGGTGTTTTCAGTGTGCCACCATTTAGCCTTTCAAAGCAAAAATAACCAACGAATCCCCGCAAAAATCTCAGGTGTTTTCAGTGTGCCACCATTCAGCCTTTCAAAGCAATAATGACCAACGAATCCCCGCAAAAATCTCAGGTGTTTTCAGTGTGCCACCATTCAGCCTTTCAAAGCAATAATGACCAACGAATCCCCGCAAAAATTTCATGTGTTTTCAGTGTGCCACCATTCAGCCTTTCAAAGCAAAAATAACCAACAAATCCCCGCAAAAATCTCAGGTGTTTTCAGTGTGCCACCATTCAGCCTTTCAAAGCAATAATGACCAACGAATCCCCGCAAAAATCTCAGGTGTTTTCAGTGTGCCACCATTCAGCCTTTCAAAGCAATAATGACCAACGAATCCCTGCAAAAATCTCAGGTGCTTTCAGTGTGCCACCATTCAGCCTTTCAAAGCAATAATGACCAACGAATCCCCGCAAAAATCTCAGGTGTTTTTAGTGTGCCACCATTCAGCCTTTCAAAGCAATAATGACCAACGAATCCCCGCAAAAATTTCATGTGTTTTCAGTGTGCCACCATTCAGCCTTTCAAAGCAAAAATAACCAACAAATCCCCGCAAAAATCTCAGGTGTTTTCAGTGTGCCACCATTCAGCCTTTCAAAGCAATAATGTCCAACGAATCCCTGCAAAAATCTCAGGTGTTTTCAGTGTGCCACCATTCAGCCTTTCAAAGCAAAAATAACCAACAAATCCCCGCAAAAATCTCAGGTGTTTTCAGTGTGCCACTATTCAGCCTTTCAAAGCAATAATAACCAACGAATCCCCGCAAAAATCTCGGTTTTTTCCAGCGTTTCAGTGTGCCACCTGAAACCGCACATGAGAGGTAATTTCAAAACAAAGGGGATAGCTTTAAATCGAGTTCATTATACCCCCGGTAGCCTGAAAACGTTTTCAGATTACCGGGGGTATGATCTGTAGGGGGTAATTTGAAATCGCCACATCTGTATAAGTTTTCTGGACTGTTTCCTCTTTCGGACTCTCCACCAAATACTATAGAAGAACACGAGTATTATTTTTTTTTGGTACTTTTCCATGGTTTGAACCACTCCTTGTATTTCAGATACATGTATATAAGTATTTGCGGCAATGTTATTGCTTTTAAATTATTCACCGTTTGGACGAAAATCCTTGCATATGGTTTCACTCGAATATAAAGAGATCGGTTTTCATGGGACTAGGAGACTGGTATAATTCTAGATAATAGAAATATAAGTTCTAGCGATAGAAATACGAATAGAAATGGATAGTTTTTCATCTCAGCAGATAGGTATCGTGCTGTGTGGTGATATTTGTGTACACAAATATTTCTTCAACAATAAACACTTATGCACAGCTCGGTTTCTCGAGACACTCTTGAGGCACGTGCCGTGTCGAGGGATATCTCCACCTCGAGGATCCTCCTATCCACCTGACCACGTGCCTCGGCGATGGTGCCTAATTAGGGCAGCTTGTGGCGAGGTGAGAAGTTTCCTCAAGTGCTTTCCACGTGCGGAGATAACTGTTGTTGAGGGCTGGAGAACACTCTGGGAGGCGACATAGTGTGGCGGGAGTGGTCAACACTCTGAGATAGACACAGGTTGACAACAAGCTTGTTTGTGTCCTTTTGTTCCCCTGTAAGAACTGACACAAAATAGTGCCATGTTTTCTCCCTATATGACCAGGTATTAGTGTTGGCTGAAATTTAGGAGAAAGACTCTAAGATCATTTGATCGTTGAGTAGCTACCTAGAAGTTTGCAGGGCTGTTCTTCCTCGCACCAGATAAAGGCAAATCTTGATTGATATTATTGCATGCCACTTCAATAAAGACTCCTTTATTGCAAGAGATTATAACGCGGTCGTGAACATATGACACACTTTCAAACAACTCATTAAACTTCCTTCCACTAAATTGAATAATTGTTCCTTCAGGCAAATTGAGAGAATTGTTTATCAATGAGTTACCAAAAGTTTGCTCTAATTGGAGTTCGTTTTGTAGTTGAGCAAAATCGCCTTTTCAAAGGACACAAGGTGTGAAAGGGAGGCGACGTAATTGAAAGTTTTGGTTTAATGATGTAACATCTCGTGCCGAGACGCCCAAACATCCCAATTTGTCCAATCTGTCGACGGAGGCCCTTGATGAGTTGCCTTAACGACAGGTGCGGGAGCAAGTCTTCAGCATCCTCCCAAGACAGCATCAAAGCTGCAAGGGAAACAAATCACGCGCCCTTCTCGGGCCCAGGGGGCTGACGATGACTCTGAGGTGTCGCGAGGCGCTGTAATCACGACACTAGGGCCTGGGTGGTCGGTGCCGACCCCTCGCACTTGGGGGCTCGTACGAGAGACAAAAGGTTGTGGACCGTGTCTGGTTTCTCGCCCTGCACAAAGCGATGATTGTAGGGCGGTGCAGGCCTGATTGGCCACCGTTTGACCCTATGCTTTGGTTTGTTGGACCTCGACACTCGATCGCTTTGTGTGAGCGCAGAATCGCAGCAGGAACCGGCACCTTTCTAACTGCACTCGCGATGAGTTTTCAATCAAAAATATCTATAAAGGAGTTGTCGTACCATTAGCCAAATTGCCCCTGGCAGGACGCCTGGTGGAGTTTGAGGTCGGGAGCCGCTAGTTGTCACAGAGGCCGTGTGTCCGTGATTGGCTCTTGTCGACTCTCCTTGATGGATAGGGTATACTTAGTTAGCCTAATTCCGGAAATGTGTTTGTCGCAGTTTGGCCACCGTTCTAGCAAGGCTGCGCAAGCGCGATAATGTGTTGATTCCACGGACAATTCCATAAAAGTGTGCCCCCACAGTTGGCAATACTAGTGTCACATTGGTGTGTATCAGACCTAGCAAGGGGTCCTTGAAAAGAGTCAGCATTAACGAATAAATACCACAGCAATGATTGTCGAGTGTTTGGTGCTCAGCAATTATTCACGGTATGACATATCAGCTGACACATTTAACTTTTTGCCACCATACGGTTCTGCATCACGTTCTGTAATTCTACATGTGGTAAATGAGTTCGAAATGTGTGAAATGTAGAGGTTCTTTAAAGCGCAAGTGTCTGTATTCTGACGGTGACAGAAAGTTCGTGATTGATGTTTTGTGATCACATTCTGCAATCATCCCACGATCGGGGGGTAAAAATGTCTTCAGCTCGCGGATTCCTCACTAAAGATATGCAGCATGCGACGTTTTCTGGTTGCGTTTTTTTTATCATTTACAGTTGTGTCGTTTGTCTGACTTCACTCCCGTGTGACCCTCAAATGTCCAGATCGCGTGATGACCAGGACCCGACCAATCGGCGAAATCGATTTCCACAACAGTAATTATTAATCTGAAATATTGTCCATTACAGTAATTCCTCGCATAAAAGCCGCTCCAGGAAATAGACGGTCATAGTGGTCCGGTTTTTTTGCGCCGGAACAAAAGCTTCCAAAGTAGCAATAAGTATAGCCGTGTTGTATGCGGCCGACTTTCCCGCCACTTGTAGTGATCGGTCGAGTTTTGTCGTCTGCTCACAACAAGTTCTGCACAGGAACGTGTTGCTAAGGGAAACTTTCAGACTCCCGCCACTCTGGCACAATGACGCGAGTGAAGGCTGGATTGAAAAGTGGCTATTTGGCGTGTATTGGCTTTACGATTGCAAAGAGTTTTCTCAATGCCAGCACTGTATCAATGCTCAGATCCTCAATGTGACTCGCTTTTCTATTTCGATTGCATTTTAGCTTTTCGCACTTGAAGGCGTCAAAAAGCAGTTTTCAGGTGAACATAACCCTTTGTGCTGCCGACTGGGTCCCTACAACTAATCCTTAGCAGAAACACCACGCTAACTGATGCCCAATTGATACCACAAGTAGGCATGATATTTCAAAAAATAACTTCGATTTTTGATCACTCAGTGCCATTGTGTTCAAGCGTCGGAAAAAGCCCATCGATCGCTGACTGCATTAGATTCTCGCAGTCTGCGTTTGAAGTGTTTCAATTGTGACCATTGCAGAAATACGCGAAATCGTATTAATTATTGTCATTGCGTATTTTAATAACAATAAATCGGGGTATTGATCACCATTGCGCATGGTGAATGCGGTCAATTTGCGTCGTCTCAAAGGGAAATGCGCCCGTCTCTGTGGGGTTGTCTTGAAACACCGTGGGAGCCATTATGACCAATGTCCTTATACAGCTCTCACAAGTGCCTCTAAGCCTCCGCCTCGCTTCCCACAAGTTGGCTACGCTTTCCGTTCTTGTACCCTATATATCTCCTTTTCATTGAGGCACAAATCTGACACGTGTCGTGTCAATCAAAACTATATTAATCCTAAGCATCACGCGATGGTTCCACAGCCCGCGTTTTACCAGGCGGCGCTTCCGACACACGGCGGGAACGTTGTTGATGTTACGCAAGCGAGTTTTATTTAATGGCGTGGGACCTTTGTGACTTGCGTAACTAGTTTATTGGACAGGCATGAGAGCTAAGTCGACGTTAACGAGAGATGGCGCTTACAAGTTTCTCAACAATACTAGGCCTATAATTACCTGCATGCGGTTTGGAGGAGCTGTTGAAGAAATTGGACACGGAACTGACCTCACCATCTGCCGCATCGACAATCAATTTAAGACAGACTCTTTACAATACTGATAGTTTATGTAACTAAATACCAGAAGCTGCGAGTTATTGTAATGATAACATTAATCTTACCTCAAGTGTATTACATATAAAGGCTACACGCAAAATATACCATAATAATTATACCGTATGCATGTCAAATGACGACATTTAACACATGACATGGTATTTATCAAACTTATGCTGAACACTATTTCAATATCTACATCTTATAAGAAGAATATGAATCATAGCACGTAATTAGTTTGTGAAATTTGCATATTCACAAACTCCATCCAGAAATGATCGAATTAGAAATTTAACTAGGGCCTATATAACGGTATAGCAACTTTTATTTTGTCGTTGTGAATACGAACTGTGAATCAGTGTTCATCAGCTGATCAGCCAGAATCTATGAAAGAAACCCCGTTTCCACAAAAAAGTAACTGCGCAAAAAAGGCATTGATATGAACTGCAGATTCCTACACTATTCAAATCTGAACCGCTCTTAGAGTAGGCTTCCGAGCGCCTGAGAGGGCGACAAATGCTTCTACCACCTTTTATGACTCACAACTCGAAAGGTTCAATGACATTCCTACTTTACAAATGGCGATGTCAACTACTTCCAACCGAAAACGGTTTGAAGTGCTCGATATATTGGTAGCAAGTTATGAATAAATCCCTACATAATTTGCATTTAATATCGCCCACAAAAGGCGCACTCGACGCAAGGTCTCTGTTGTTATTTAGGGTTCTTGAAATCATCGAACTGCGAGTCAAGATTTTTACAGTGCTGTCTGCTTGAAAGCTGAAGGTTATATTGTGTGGACCACACAGAATGTTCCACCTGTCCCTGTGTATGACGGGATCAAAGTGTTCATGGCGGAGGGGAGTCACGAGACATCTAAAACAGGTAAGACAACAGTGATGTTTCCTTGTTCTTGATGACATGTCAATTAAGGAAGCAATTAATCTTCAAGATCACAATTAACAACCTGCACATATACGTGCTTGTACGCGTCTACTATCGGGCAGCACTCGAATTCGGCGATGGTTTTCCGATAATAAGATCTTGGTTTGTTGCGTTGAGAACGTCGTAAATATGGCGACGTTTCCGGTTTGTGTAACCGTACTTCCGCGAGTCACGGCCGATCTACGCGAGGAAGTTGTGACGGAGTCAACAGGTCCGACCTTGGCAGCTCAGCAGCTCGAGATTAGGCAGATAGCCATACGACAACTTGGGAAGACAATGTGGAAAAAAAGGTAATTATCAGTGATTATGTCTGGAGAACATAATCTAACAAGTATGAAATATCATAAAAATGACGTTTTCGATAAATGTTGATCAAAAAGTAACGTTAGTTTTGTTTTTGTTCACAATTGTTCCATTCAAGGGAAAGCGGCGAGATGAAAGTGCCTGGCTAATTTTGGACAGCAAGACTCTTCTTATCAGAGATATAATTGACAGGACAAGCACCCATAAATATCACCTGTTAATACACCGATAGCAAAAATCACTCATCATCCTAAATTAATCGCTTCTGTCCCGTTTTATTGGCTTGCTGGTTTTGTTTGGTACAAAGGCGAGTGTTTATTGAAGTTGATTTACGAAACTATTCAGTGTTCACAAGGAGGTGTTGGAAGACGAGCATTTTGTCAGTTTTACGGAAGATCTGGTGCCAAAAAGGGGCTCGGTGATCAGAGCTCTGGAGATTTACGGCTCTTGTTTCTTTCCCAGTATGCCCTAGAGCTCATGCAATATCCGCTCTTGTTGGCCACTTTCTTGTGTGCACGTTGTTCAATTACCCTCTACGCTTATTGAAGTATGTCATGTTTTTATGTCAACATTATTTTTCTTTGTATTGTATTTCACTGATTTAGCAAATAGCTTATATGTTACACAACGTTATAGGGCAACTGCCCCAGAGGAAATTGACTCTAGGCCTATGCAATACATATACTAACAATTTAATCTGAAAGCTTTCCCTAAACCGTTTGGGATTAAAAACCATCGTCTTTTGTGTTCATTATATATGTCTAATTTGTTTGCCTTTCGATTTCCACCACATGGCATCACAGCCACGAGAGCACGGTGTGACTGTTCCCGCCATATGACGTCACGGCCCCACGAGCACGGTGTGACAACAGTCCCACAGATGTTGTGCTAATCCCCACTGCGGTCATCAGGATTTGGCGTGGTCGCGGGAAAATGATTCCAAACACCTAGCAAACTGCCAATGTCCCAGAGAGCCTAGCGAAGTAATTATCAGAGGGGATTTCATACCGGGTCCCGCTTGCATGAGGCTTTTCGAGCGCGAGGTCAGAGTCAGAGAGTGATGCGGCTTTTTACGCCATCAACAAAAGATTCCCAAATCTGTAATTTAGTCATGAAGACTGCTACGGAAACAAAAAGCGGGATGAAGATGTGGACTGTTGATGCATTGTAGAGTTATTACACACATGACTTGACTCACTGGGGAACTCGGTGTGATTCAGTTCTTGGCTTGGAGAATCAAGAATGTCACCAGCACGTGTCTGAGGCAAGATCCAATAAAAAATGTTCCACCCCTCCCGGTTGGACTGAAAAAAACTCAATTACTAAAGATTCGTGCTGAGAGATGGAACTGATCTGGGGCAAATGAAGAAAATGCAAGACACAATTTTATTCATTGTACCACATGTCATGGTTAAACTTATGTCTAAATGGTGTCTATGTGCAGGGATGCTCGAGCCGAGTCATCACAGAATCCGTGAATATGTCAGCTCCCGGGGACAGTGACACGCTAGAATCTAGTTCTAGCGTGACCCGGACCAGACACATGCAGCCGTTCACATGAGTGTCACCGAGTGGAGTCACAGGGGCAGGCCAGAGGGCCGGGACATGGGGACTGAGACAGGGCACGAAGCAAAAACTGATATTCCGCAAAGCATCATGGGTGGTGTGCTCCTAATTTCCAACGCGACACGCGCGCGCCGCTGACACCAATAACTCAGTGATACATGAAATATTTCCCCGCAGAAATTCTAACATTGCAACAGCATGCAAACTTGACATTCTTCGCCGATCGCCTGCGTGACACGATATTCTAATGACAGAAATTTTGACGTTTTCACCCCCAACATGTCTACTCAAATTGACGGAGGGTTTGGTGTATCACTGAAAATCGTCTGCCATGGAAGCCATCTCAGCACTGAAGCATTTCGGGTAATTTGTCAGGGACAATGGACCAATGATCCATCAAATTTAATGCTTCGTCAAAAAGCACAGCTCTAGGAGAGCTTCCGTTTACTATTTTTTATTTATCAAAATTCGCGAGCTTGATGACGACCACAAAATGCCATTTAGCAGCAACAATCTATCAGGCCGTAAACGAAACAAGTATGCGCACTGGAAAGGTTAGCGACAGTGCGAATCGCAGGGAGGTGAATTGTTGGATAAATATTGTTTGTCTCGCGTCGTTCACGCGTGACTTTGTTGCTCGGCACGCGCACAATTGCGCACTATTCATTCATATGTTTACCAAATTATCAGGTTGCGGCAGTAAGTACCAGCTAATATTTGTTCCGGAATTATCAGTGATTGAAATAATTGCAGCTAGGCCTACCTATGATTTATTCATTTACGTCACTATTTAACCAGGTTGGTTTATTTATTTCCGGAAATCCAAATCGATATGGGTCTTTCAGGTATGGTGTTCTATGGATCTAAATGCGTAAGTTTCTGAAATGTCCACCATTTTATGTTGCAGCGACTAATTCTCTCTAACTGATATTGGACTTGAAATTTAATTGTGCAGGATTTTTGGTTTGAAATCCACAAAATAACAATATGTGGTTAAAAAGTGGTCCAGAGAGCACTCGATTTTAGTCCATAATTTATTGTTACTTGCGAACTTTTTATATATGGGGGGGGGGGGGGCGCTAGCACATACCAAATGGAAATTTTGATTAGCAATTCAATTTTAGTTATGGTTTATCTCATCTTATATAGATTTCATTGTTTGGCATACATCTTCAGATAAAATAACTCACCGCCATTGCTTTCACCATTCAGAGTTTTCACCACTCAAAGTGACCGTGTCGTGGGCATATTTACAATCATATAGGTTGCATAATTACAAAGCTATGTTCAGTATTGTAGTTTTTCACACGTGCTCATCATAATACAATAATAGAACATTTTTTAGCTCAGGATATATGCCTAGATCATGGGAACAACACTGGGAATATTTAGTGCTCAAAGTTGAACGACAAGGTTGAGGTTGCCAAAATTCACCTATGTTAATGTCACTTTTGCACATTTCTATGACCAATACCACCTATATTTAATTCCTTATACGACTTCATGATGAATTTTTTCCTGCTATATTTTTGTTCGTGTCACCAAAATTCCATATTATTGCCCAAGGTCGAGTATTAAAGGGTCACCAGCTGATATAGCTATGGCTGAAACTATTGTGACTAAATCCAAGGAGAGAGGATTTGTAAGCGCTGGTTGTCTATTGCAGATTTGACACGTGTCATTTGAAAATTAGCCGGAAAGCTAAAACAGTCGCCGCAGAAACATACTGAAATATAAAGTCCAAATTACCAGAATACTTCATAATCGAAATACATTTGTGACAGTAGCAACCTTGTGGTCATCGGTCCCATCTCAAGTTCAACCATAACTCGATCTTCAACCGTTTTGTCTCCAAAGAACATTTTACAATTTGTGGTGAACATAACGCCAGCAGGCCTACTTAATGTCAGCTTAGGTCAAGTTCAATTAAGGCAATCATGAGATGATTCACATGTACTTCTCATATGTTTATAATATAAACATAAATTAACATATATAATAATAATAAGAACATAAGTTCAAGACTACGTTCGTTGTGAACAGTTTGAGCTTTTGATTTCATCGTGCATATAGTTGTAGCTCACCAAATTATACTTCATACTTGACTTCTGTGTCGTTCACAATACAAATATGAGTTCTAGCTTCATGAATTTTGCTTCCAAACACCACTACAAAGTTTTGTGGTGGATGTAAGTATCAATCTATTGCCACCAATACAGCCAAATTTTGATGATTTCAGTAACAAACGTATGTAGCGTTATGACGTGGTGTGCGCAAGTAGTGACACCACTGTTATGATGCTGCAGTGTGGTCGGATTTATAAGACATTCGGTGACACTCCAGTGATGGGGTATACCTCTTTATCGTGGGGTCGCCGAACCCTACATTGGTGCCGTACCTTTCGAACCACTGGGTTCTCTCGGTGTCGCTCCCGGGTCTGCCCGTGCTGTTGACTCGCATCACCGCCATGTTGTGTGTGGGTCGATGTGGCCTGTGATGGGGCTCAACAGTGGGATATAGCTGACCTCGGGGACGAGGTCTCTCAGCAAGGGGAAAGCACTGTAGCGTTATGACGTGGTGTGCGCGAGTAGTGACACCACGGTAATGATGCTGCAGTGTGGGCAGATTTATAAGACATTCGGTGACACTCCAGTGATGGGGTATACCTCTTTATCGTGGGGTCGCCGAACCCTACACGTAAAATACAACATTTTGCAAAAGAAACAAGGCCCGACCAAATAGTTTATCAGAAGACACACTGGCGTCATCAGGGGCAGACTGTGTGTTACATGTACTTGTTTCCACTGTACACCTGATGGAATTAGTATACAATTGCCCATGAAAATAATTTAGAAATCCGGAACAAACCCCATAGTATAGATATATGACAAGTACATGAGTACCTAATCACAAGCCAAAAGGCCACTGAGTTGATGGTATCCTCAGGGACAGACTTGACGCAACTGCCCTCGAATGTATGCAAAAAAAAATTTTCAAACTTAAAATTTATTGAAACTCGTCTAATACAAGACAACAAAATATGTACACATTGATTTTGACGATAACAGTCCCATTTGTCTTTTTATCCGTTGTCACTTTTATCCAAGTGTATCCATCAAACCCGAATGTAAACAAATGCTCAAGCCCTTAAAACCCACATCGAATACATTTTCCAGTTTTTATCGGCATATATAGTTTAGTTATGAGAAAATAATCAGTGATATACGGATGTGTACGTGAATTGTCGGTCCATCTTACATTTTTATGCTTCGTTTACATTTGCGTATGATGGATACAGTTCCTGTATTTACGTGTGAACCGCCTGCTCAAATGAGCAAAATTTCGCAAAGAACTGGGTTGCATACATAATATTTGACGTGAGTACATCTCATTGAGGTACTCTGACATGTTTGATATGAAATATAGTTTTCAAAAAATATTGGCAGAAGGCAGTTGCTTTAACGTCCACCAGAAGTGACACCGGCTCAGTGGTATAAATGTAAGTATCAATCTATTACCACCAAATTTTGATGATTCCAATAACAAACGTAGAATACAACATTTTGCAATAGGAACAAATCCCGACCAAATACCTCATCAAAAGACACACTGACGTCATCAGGGGCAGACACTGTAGTAAATGTGTCGTAAAATGTGTGGCAGACAGTGTGGTAAATGGATATGATCTCCGAGTTTGAACATTCGAGGTGATCGTGGGTCAAGTTCAAGGTCACCAAAAGATCCAGCATATATGACTTCCCATATTTCTTGAAATAGACTCACACATAGAACATGGTATTGGGTTTGAGCATTAATTGTCATTTTAGACCATGTTCAAGGTCGCTGTAAGAATGCTTCATAATTGTCTTTGTGACTGCTTATGATACAACATTCATAAACTTTATTTTCAAACGTTTTACACCTAAAGAGCGCTCGACGCTTCTCGTGGTGGACCCAATTTTGAATTCGAGCAGTCGAGGTCACTGAAGATCAAGTATCTATGACTTCCAACATGTTCATAATTCAACTTAATCTAAGATTCATCTTCAAGAGTACTGTCCTCAAAGACACATTTCACACAAATTGTGTTGGAAAAACCTTGAAATGAAGTACTCATGGTCAACTTAGGTCAAGTGTCAGGTGACCAAGTGATGTCTTATATATATGATTTTCTTCATGCTCACAATTCAAACATAAGCTGTAGCTTCGAAAGTTTTGCCCCCGAAGACAACTTCACTAATTTTAGTTTTAAAATATTTATTGAAATTGTATCGAACAATATCTGACGCTAATCATTGGATGCTCCACAACAGTAACATAATATACAAATATAATTACACAATCAATAATGGATTGGAATCGTATATTATTGTTTGATTCACTAATGACTTAGGTACATGGATCAGTATACATGTAATACAAAGGTTAAATCATTGTCTTAGATAATATTGCCTTCAAAATAGTAACCAGTATAATCAATTTTGTATCCTGTATAGTGGTCGGATATGCTGCTCGATAAATTGCTTTGAGTTATTCTTGTAAATTATACACGAGATATTAGCCATTTTGTCCTGTCACCTTGAGCAATATCAAGGTCATGACAATATTTAGCACACACAATTTCCTGCATGTTCACACTTGATTCCTAAGCTGTAAAGTCGATAATAAGCCATGTTGTGCTCTGACCTTGTAAACAGAATCAAAGGTCAAATAGGAGGTCATGATAATATTCAGCGTATCTTATTCCCAATGTGTTCACAATTGATTCCTAAACTGTTGATAGTAAGCGAGATATTAGCCATTTCGTGCACTGACCTTGAAAATAAGGTCAAGTTCAAGTTCAAACTCATGAAAATATTCAGTATATCATTTCCTATGTGTGCACAATTAATTCCTAAGGTGTAGAGTTGATAATAAGCGATAGATTAGCCATTTCGTCTTGTGATCTTGAAAATTAGATCAAAGATCAACGTCATCAAAATATTCGGCATACATCGTTCCCTATACGTCCACAATTTAATGCCAAGCTGTAAAGTCGATAATAAGCCAGATTTTAGCAATTTTGGGCTCCGACCTTGAAAATGAGATCAACGATCAAAGTCAAGGTCATCAGAATATTTGGTCTACATCATTTCCAATATGTGCACAATTGATTGCTGAACTGTGCTCTGACCTTGTGATTCCTAAGCTTGTAAAGTCGATAATAAGCTAGATATAGACGTGGAATCAATACCCAGTATTAAGTATTCCGAGCAAACAAAACAGGGTCCGTTATCCAATCTTATAGTCCGGGGACAGAAAGTCTAATCAGGCATACGAAGTGAGAGAAAACAAAAATGACAGGGAAACTCATGAACCCCCAAAAATGGCTATTAGGAGGTAAAATCAGGTGTTCCGGAAAGAGTGAGCATTTCCTGCCCCACTAGTGGCACCCGTCATGAATTCCCCAAAATTAACATGAAAATAGATCTAGTTGCATGATGGATTTGGTGTATTTATCAACCAGATCATGATGACGTCCATAGAATTGCTTAAACGCAGCTATAAGTCTTTGTATAACATATCCTTGTCGCAGCAGTTTAGAGACTAGCTGGGCACTTCGATAGACAAAGTCCTCATATTTGCAACTAGCTCTGGAATCGCGTATAAGTTGAGAAACAAACACACCATATGCCGGTGACATAGGAATGTTGCTGCTTAGAAAAGGAAAATTGACTATGGAAAAATTGAAATCATCACTTTTGTCATATAATCTAGTTGCCAGGTTAGAATCATTATCAATCTCCAACCTCAGGTCTAGATAGTTGAAAAAATTAGTCTGAGTCTGTAGTATCCTTAATTTCAAGTTCCTTAGATATTAGCCATTTTGTGCTCTGACCTTGAAAATGAGGGCAAAGGTGAAATTCAAGGTCATAACAATATTCAGCATATATCATTTCCTATGTGTCCACAATTGATTCCTAGTCTTTAATCTCAAGGTCATCAGAATATTTGGTCCATATCATTTCCAATATGTGCACAATTGATTGCTAAGCTGTAAAGTCGATAATAAGCGAGATATTAGCCACTTTGTGCTCTGACCTTGAAAATGAGGTCAGAGGTCAATCTCAAGGCCACCAGAATATTTAGTATGTATCATTTATTGGTGGTAATAGATTGATACTTACACTCCTATATGTTCACAATTGATTCCTAAGCTGTAGGTCGATAACAAGCGAGATATTAGCAGTTTTGTACTCTGACCTTGAAAATGAGAGCAACGATGAAATTCAAGGTCATGACAATAATCAGCAGATATCGTTTCCTATGTGTCCACAATTGATTCCTCATCTTTAATCACAGTATTAAGTGAGATATTAGGCATAATGTGTTCCATTATATAACATAAGAGAAGTCCCATTTGGGATCCGTCGACAAACTGAAAATGGCCACCACACGCAGACCGGCGATTCAAGGGCAAAGAAACTTATACACCTCACAGAAGGAAATGAGGGGAATATTTTGAAACCAATATCTCCAAACTGTTCGAACAGTTTTTGAGAAGATAGCCGCCAAAGTCAGGAATTGGCCATTTTACGTCGAAAATGGCCGCCATTTTGAAAAAAAGTGAAAAAAAAAGTCAAAGAATATCCCCGTTTTAGAATATGTTTAGGTATTTTCGTGCAAAATTTCAGAAAGATTTGACCATAAACTTTGAAGATAAAAATGTGGAAGGATGACGACGCCGAGGCAGACGCCGACAACGCTGACGACGGACGCAACTCCATGTCAATAGGTTATCGGACCATAGGTCCGGTAAACCAAAAAAATAGCCCAAAGGCTGAGAAAGGTTACCGAGGAAATTTATAATGTTGAGCTACAACGATTTTCTTTTTCTCAGCAAAATTGGAGTTTTGACCTTTCAGGGTCACTGAAAGTCATATTCGAGGTCACAAATGTCCCCAAATGTAACTTCCTATCTCAATGTGCCAATATTCAAGCTCTAACTTGAAGTATTCTAGGAGATTATTCCATACAGCTCCCATTATAAAGGTCTAAGGAAAATTACTGGAATAATGTACAGTGTTAGACATATTGCCGTGGCGTTGCGTCCGTCGTCCATCATCGGCGTCGTCGTCCGTCTACATTTTTATCTTCAAAGTTTTTACAGCCGAATCTTTCTGAAAGTGTGCACAAAAATGCCTAAAAATATTCCAAGAGGGAGGTATTTTATCTTATTTTCGCAATTTTTCTCGCAAAAAAATCATGGCGGCCATTCTGTTGAAAAACGGCCAATTTTGGATTTGTTGGCCATTTTCTCATCAACTGTCTGATTTGAGATTTTGGTTACCAAAGATTCCCCTCATATACCTATGTGACGTGTAAAAGTTCCGTTACCCTTGAATGACCGGTCTGAGTGTGAAGGGTCCCATATTCTCCTATGAATTATAATGGGACACATTCTTCCTAATATGTCACTTAATATTGAGATCAGAGATTAGGAATCAATTGTGGACAAGTATTAAATGATATATGCTGAATATTCTGGTGACCTTGAATTTGACCTTTAACCTAATTTTCAAGGTCACGGGACAAAATGATGTATATCTCGCTTAATATCGATTTGGGAATCTATTGTGCACATACAGGAAATGATATATGCTGAATACCCTTGTGACCTTGAATTATCAGGGACCTTATTTTCAAGGTTACGGATCAAAAGGGCTAATATCTAAGATATAAAACATATATTGTCCGGTAATCTCAGTCAATTCACATTATTCACGTTGGATGTTATATCGACAAAAGATGGCCAATATGAGACTTTTATGTGATTACATTACAAACCTGAGGTCTATGTATGATTAGAAATTAATTATGATTACAAACCTGATGTCTATGTATTATATGATTAGATTACAAACCTGAGGTTTATGTAGAAATGTCATGTCATTTTGGGCCTTTCTGGTTTACGTATCCGGCCTATGAGGAAAATCAAAACATTAAATCTAAAAACTAATTAGATAGTTTTCGAGACAAGACAAAGTGCAAATTTGGCAATTTTGTACCAAAAAATGGCTGTTTCGACCTTTCAAGGTCATCGAAGGTATCATGTATGATTTCCCATCTGAAAGTGCAAATATCTAAGCCCTATCTTCAACTTTCTAGGATTACAACTGCCACAACCCTCATTATGAAGACAAAAATAGCAACATTTTTTCCTGCCTAGAAATGGCCAAAAATGGATAGTAGCACTATTTGGAACAAACTGTTTTTTCATCGACCCGTCGCTCAGACAGTCGATACCAGAGCACGTTACAAAGGTACATAAGGAGAATCTTTTGAAATAAAAATTACGAAATTGTGTGAACAGTTTTTGAGAAAACGGCCACCAAAGTCCAAACTTGGCCATATTTTGGACCAAAAAAGGCAGTTTTGACCTATCGAGATCAAAAAGTCCAAATTAGCACTGAATCCGCAATACATATATATTTCCCATTTGGATGTGCCATTATTTAAACTCTATCTTGAAGTGTTCTAGAAGTTGGTTACATTAAGCTTCCATTATGAAGGAAAAATTCAGTGAAAGTCCACAGAAACTTCAATGGCGAATTTTTTTTTACTGGAAATGGCTCAAAACGAATGCTAAAAAATACCTCCCTCTTGAAATATTTTGGACATTTTTGTTCAAAATTTAAGAAAGATTCTATCGTAAACTTTGAAGATAAAAATTAAGACGACGACGACGGACGAAACGCGATGGCAATAGGTTATCGGACCAAAGGTTCGGTAAAATAAAAAAAGGCAAGCAAACATGTTTTGAAATTTTAAGCTTTTTCAACTATTTCCCAATATAGCTAATTTTAATTCCTGCTTTCTTTTGTTATTGGCACTGCTACAACTCAACAGTAGTCATATATTTTCAAAACAGTAACCCATGCAGAGATATACCGATGGACAAGGAACATTATGATTTTAAGCACACCTTGTTGTGTGCTGTTGGTGATGACAGGTGTGCGTTATGACGAATATTGTCATAATGCGACCACGATTCTGTGTTGTCACACTAGATGAATTATTCCCAGAACTAACCACAGATGAAAACCCGATATACACCATTTAAATTATATACTAAAATTAAATAAATTTCTAGTGTAAATAAATTTAAAAAATTAAAACGAAAATAGACTTCCATACCCATGTATATTGGCGTTTTCTCTTTTTTCATCACCATACACCGGAGTGTAACAGACCAGCACGGCATTTACTCGGTTTGTTATGACACGTTGTCGAGTATAAACCCACGAACTATCAAACTGTCAATGTTTGGTTGGGCTACTGTTTCTAATAGGGTTTCCTAATGGCGTCATCAGAATCTTGCACGATTGAAGAAATATTGATGCATACATTACATTTCTGCCAGTTTCGAAGACGATTTGTCATGAAATCATCACAACTTTGGAGTAAGCAATAGCATCTGATATTGTTGGATAAAACATTCTACATGGTACCAAACTCCGTGTCCATGCCGTCTATCTTAGTTCATATCCTTACTTTCACACTAATAACATCTCAATTCTTCCAACATCACTATGACGTGACGATCAATGTTGCTGATGGATCCGAAGTTAGATGTCCATTGAAATTTTGAAGAGAAATCAATGCTGTTCATCTATATGTGGTGATCTATTAGCGGCAGCTTGAGAACTGAGATTGTCTTCATCCGGTGAAGACATTGTTCCATATGGTTGAAGCAACTAGTAGCAGCCATCTTTCAAACTGGAAAAAAAATGGCGACTTCCGAGAAAAAAACACGGGGCGTCAGTAATGACAGGCAAAATGTTGCAGTGTACGACGAAGCTTTGTTTTGTACTGGTAAATAGGTCTACCACTGCACAAATTGTAACCGTAAAGGTGGTCATGTCCTCAAAATACAAAAGAACTTCAGCTGATGTCTTTTAAAACAACTTAAGTACCCCCCGAAGTCTGTGGTATGTTGTTCAACAGTTAACTATCGAACGTGTTCCCTTCCTGGAACATTATCACAACTCACAAATGATACCAGGATTACGTGCATATCTTCGTTAAGTGTGGCATATGATACCCATGCTCTATACACTACAATATGACGGGACACAATGTTATGTGAAGGGCAGGTAAACCCCGGAAAGGTCATGTCCACACACATGCATAACTCGACTGAACGAGGTAGCGCTTTATACCTCATTGGCGACAGTCTACATGGACTTTGTAATATCTTCTTCAGTATCATCCCTTTGCTTTGGTGTTGTTATTGTCCAGACTTCGTTGTGTATTGGGGGGGGGGGGGACTTTTCCTCCTGGAGTTTGTTTTGGTAGTGCGATATAAATATATGGAACTTAATTTGTGAATATCTATCAGCGTTGCAGGGTTGTAGAAGAGGTAAGATGTGCCATGGTTTTCAGGTTTGGACAACTGGATATTAGCTTTATGCTTCAATGATCAGCCAAATGTTTTGATTCCTAATTAGCCAAATGTCAACCAACGAAAATTATATGCTCAATACTGTACATTTCTTCGTGTTTGTGTTAATATTATGGTACAATGCTTGCAGAGCATGATGAACTTTAAGATCTAAAACCTCCAATAGCCTTATGGGTCTACCATGCACTACGAAATACCAAATGCCGAGAAGAGCTAAGAACTCTCACTCTCCCGTTTAGGTATCGAATCTTTCTGTGGCTGTACGAGACAGAACCTCTCTACATCGGTATCCGGTTGCAACAGGTGGGAGAAGGGATTTTTGTTCCCCAGACGAGTTGAGCTGCCGCATCTACAACTGCATCTCAACCCCCACCAACATCGAGGACTTGAGCAAACCTCCGAGACAAAACAAGGTATCGCATTCCAGACAGGCCCTCTCCAAATGCGACACCTCCACGCGAAGTTCGATGTGCAAGCTCAATACCTAACTATTGTTTCGTTTACTCGTGGCAAATGGTATTCGACTGTTAAACACACAGATATGGGTTAAGTGCTCAAAACGTCCAGAAACAGGTAGAAGTGAAAATCGTATTCAGTCAGAACCCGAAATAGTTTACAATTGATTGGTTCCGAGTGGAATACAAAACTAAAAATGTCTCGACAAACATTCAGATGCGGAAAAGGAGACTGTTTACGAAACTCTGAGCGAAAATATAACAAGATTTCTGCCATACAACGTGCATCTTTCATTGCAGCTTTGGGTTTTAGAAGGCCTATTCCTTGCTGTATGATCAGGGCATTTCCTCCCAGTATCGTCAGTTTTTTTATACAAGATCTTCACTTTGTATGAAGGTAGGCTATAAAAATACGCGTGTTTTGATACGATGCTAATTCTAGTTTGGCCTATCTTGGTACATCTTCATCTGAAGAACCGATCTTTGTGTTTGAGTGAAAGTTTTTGATTTACGTTCTCATGATTAGAACGTCAGATGGACCAGAAACACCTCTAGAGCGATGGTGAGTTTTCATCAGCATATTAGCGCTAGTGTCTCATGAACTACTTCGGTTTCATTGTACAAACACTCGAGTTTTGCAAGTGCGTGCTCCATGTATTCAACTTCCTAGCCAAGTAATCGGATTAAATCCCATCAGATGATATTCCGTGACCACAGGTGATTATTTTCCACAAAAAGAATGCCAGATCGAATGTCAGCCACCGAATCCCAAACTCGTCAACAGAAACTGACCACTGAATGGAATCTAGAGCGCCACAGTTTGTCCACTTTCTCTCGATGTCACAATTTCAGGAGCTACGAGGCACGCAGGCAATTTCCTGGTGTCGGGGACTGGATAACACACCGAATGGGAGGGGACTGTACCAGCAGTTAGTAGACTAAGATCGGTCGGCCACCAGACCATCAGGACATCAGTGTTGTCAGAACGGCTTTGTCGGCCAGTCCGGGACATTCAGACTTTGAAGAGACTTGCAAGTGCAAACAGAACATCCCAGGAAAGGCTAGACGCTATTGAGGAACCATTGAGGTGCATGGGAAGAAGGATGATAGCCGAAGGGGCAACAGGTCTTTTGGTAAGAAAGCAAACACACACTGACCATTGTGCGGAAAGGGACACATGGGCAGAAAAGTTCCCATGATGCATCGCTGTGTCCTTGCCCTGGAGCATTCTCAAACAATAGTCTGAAATGTTTGTCCAATAAACGTCAGAGTTCGGTGCCAACTGTCGCCACTGGTCCCGGTTCCCATGCCATCACGAGGTGATTTGCCGCTCCCGCACGTGCTAATACCCGGCCAGTCCATGACCTTACATGCACGAGAATTTGGCGCTGTTGTCGGTGTTGTCTGCCACGTGCAGAACACAATCGATGTCGGCTATTGTGGGCGCGTGCGACATTGTCACGCTGCCAGGCAGACGTTCATTTTCTCACATCACCTTGGCCATGTCCATTGTCAAACGACAACAACAAACTTTCTAAAAACTTATACATCATCATATCATCGAGCTATTATCGTGCAATTTGATTTATTTCCTGTATCGGCGACATGTGAAAATTACGGGTGACAGAAGCGCGGCATCTCTGATCTATAGCTTGTCACAGAAATAGTGAACAATTTGCAAGCATTTGCAATGGATGGGCCGCATGGTATTCTTCTGTAAACTATATAATGTAATTGTCGGTCAGATAATAAAACGACAATGCCAGCACTACTCGGCGGAAGCAAACAGAGCAAGGGACAAAACGACAACAGAGTAGCGGGGAGAAAAGCGGGATTTGTCGTTTTAACAGCTTCGTTGCTGATAATACAAATGAAAAAAAAAATACCTCAAGCAAAATGTGGGATACATAAATTATCGATGCACATCTATAGTGGCGAATGTTATGTGTAGCCAGACACAACAACGGGACATCCTGTTGCGCTCTCCAGCTTGCACAAAATAAAAAGCAGCGTTGCTTTTCCGTCTTTCGCAGGTCCACTCCCGGACCGGATGGTAGATCGAAAACGTTGTCAATTTTGAGCTGAACTGCCATGCGTAGCATTTCCGCAAACATATGTATTAGGTCTTGATTATTTGTAAGAAGGAATGATCCATTTATATACCATTAGAATCATCACTTTCATTATAAGCCTGTGACATGTTACAATTAGAATTGGTCAAAAGTGAGATGTACCAAATTCTACTCAACCAGGCTGCAGTATACCATAGATATTAATTGATTGGGAACCTTCTGACCCGAGACCGATTAGGTCGCATCTTGCACAATTGCACGCTAATATCCGTGGTTCCGACTTCGCGGATACGGACCGAGCTCCTTGTATACAAACAGAGGCACAGGTGATTGTCTAAATCACATTACGTAAGCAAGCTGCCTCCAGCACGCTTATGACGTCACTCAGGGAAAGGACCCACTGGGGCCCAATTAACGCATAATCACGCTCGGTCAGCGTAACACGAAAATTACGGACTCTTCACAAAGACTGGCTAATGAGTATTAGAATTAATCTCATGGAGAGGAGCTCGCGCCGGTTACTTATTCCGACTGTGTAACCATCGGCATTCGGCGGAGTCTGCTATTTACGGCCGTGGCTTTGATGTGCGGGAGGCGACTTTAGCGAGTCAGGGGCCCCGCGCGGAGGCAGAGCTCCGGAAAACGCGGCCTTTGTCACGGGCGCGCCGTGGACGTGAGGCTCCCGCGTCTCTCGTTCTCGTTAGCCATCGAATCACACGGAACTTCTGCTGTCAAAGCGGGGGCTAATAATGAGTGAGATTGGGGCTACAAGGCGAGAACTAACGAAGCGAAAGAAGCAAATTAGTAACCAATCCCTTGGAAGAGCCCCCTCAGTCCAGTCCTCGCCGGATCTCATGCGCCTTGCGTCTTTTATTCACAAGGAATTCTTTAGTACATTGGTCCGTCTTTCAAGCTCAACATGTGAACGACAAAACCTGTTGCTGTCCACCGGGCGCAAAATCCGCGGACTTAGATCTATCTGCCGACTGAGAATGTTGACGAAGTCTTTGGACGTCATATGGAGACAGTGGACGGAGGGAGCTCTGAGGAAGCCAGGGAGCGACTTGTCGGCTCAGAGCCGTGTTCTCGACGGCATCCACCTTTAATGTGGCACTTCTACTGAGCCCCGGGCGCTCCATCGCGACTCACGGGTCACTGCACAGTTTCAATGGCGGATCCAATCATCCAGTCCCCGACTAGGGCTGAGCCAGACTTTGTGAACTGTCTTCTGCCCAGGGAATGAAGCTAAGATGAACCACTTGGGTCTATTCGAGTGGCTGATTGAGGGCCCACCATTCTGTGAACCTTTTCCAGTTGGCTGCACTGATGTCATTAGCAAAGTCTGTCCGGCTCGGAGGGTGTAAAAAGCAAACACCTGACTGCTCTGGAGCCGCTCCGTACTTTCCTGTTCTGGTGCATTCGATGACGCTTCTTCCACCACCGACCCCAAAAACTCCATCAGAGTTCTCATTCTAAAAGTCGATAACGAAGGGTAGTAATTAAGTCGGGCAATTCTCTCTCGTTCGCCCGTCGAAACATGACTGATGATGCATCATAATCAGCTCATAAAGACGCGATCGTGGCCGCTTTCTTGTTCTGATCATGAACACGATCAAGTCATTAATGCACGTAAGCATGAAAGGCAGTATTCTATCCATAACGCTACACTGAACATCCGACTGCTGTATTAACGATGTGTTCTGCCAAGATACTGCGTTATTAGTTGTGGCATCTCAGATTTTTACCAGTTTTTTCAACAATCTGCATTAACTGCGTGGGCTAGAAGCTGATGCAACTGTTGATACTAAGCAACAGTTACTCAATATACCAAAATGTCACGTGTATCCAGAAAATGTCATGCCTCGTGTGGCAACTTCAGATAATCGTCTACAGAATACGTATTAGTGGATGTTGATAATATATTGTGCTGGAAATGTATTGATTACAAATCTAGTTACGTGGTCGTTATTGAGACTTATCCAGGCATGTGATCGGGCACTCGGCCAGACATGTCATCAGCATCCGTGACATGACATTGTTCATGTGATAATATCAATAGTATACGAATGAATGCTTGTAGGATAATTATGTACACCTCCATGTAGAAAAACATTGATACTATTCACAGGATAAATGACACTTCATATTTACCAGCAATATAATTCACAGCAAAATGAATAAATAGTCAGTTGACTGGTTAGATCTATGGAAAAGCGGTGTCGTGAGTGCCAGAAAGACCCCCCCCCCCTCCCCCTCCCCCAAGTCAACACGAGAGTCATCACATTTTGTAAATTGTCGGCAATCTGCTTTGTAATTCCCTTTCAACGAGACCAATTTTCCCATGTCCACAACTTTCAAGAGCTGAGTGTCCTAGTCATATGACACTCTCCCCTCCTAAAACAAAAAAGGTTTACATTTACATTTATCATGATAAGCAATGGTCAGCACTTCTTGGGCATTCTTGTTGTCAAAGCCAGTCCAGTTGTCTGCAAACGATAACACAAGGAAGCTACGAGAGAAGATAATATCTATAATCGGGAAAGTAATACTACACCTACTGGTACTAACAATAGTTTGAATACCAGGATTCCACCTGTTGTACATGGAGGTCATGTGACAGGAGTACTCAATTGATGAGTAACACCGATCGGAGACCAGAAATCAATGGCTTCCAGCAGTTTATAGACAGAATCTCGTGGCATTGAGATCATTGAGCTGCTATGGACGAAACCTTGTTTACAGGACGAAATCGATCAACCACTTCGAACTCCCAAGCATGTTCATTCGTTGGTTACTTGAAACTTGATAGTGTTCAGTTGAACAATCAAGATTCGGGTGTACGTGAACCATTTTGGCTGTGGAAAGGCGCATATGCCTACTAGAAGTTATAGGATCAAACTAAATATATAACATCCGTTGACACATGCATGTGTTATTGCAGGGTTGTTCTGAAAAGATCAAACATTTCATGCCCCTCACTTGCTTCATGGAATCACCTCCAAGTGGAAGGTTGGTCATTTTTTCTGGTTCGTTCGTGCTGATCTTTCACAACATGTGAAATCTTTTACTGCTCTGAATGTTATGGAATAGGCAATACCACCCTAAAACATCACAAAACGAAGTTTACATGGCGTAGTGTCGCTCAAGTCGTGTTCAGTGTGTATCGTCCTCTTGCAAAGGAACTTTTCACATGCAAAATTAATGCAGTAGTGACGAGGGGACCTATAACATTGTTCTTCGGTGGAACATGAACAATTGTCGCTTTTTTTTATACAACTATTTATTGATCAAACTAAATGAGGTGTGTTTAAGACCCAGGCATCCATGACCACCAGTGCATTACAACTGCAACCATACTGTAACTGTTTGTAATTATTGTTACAGGTAAGTGTGCTTCAGTGAGCGATAGCTTCTTTCCCGAGTCTCCCAGGGCGATGGTAGGTTATGAAATATGTACCGTGCGGGGAACATCGGTGTAAATTGTTCTCAAATGGTAACAAACTGTTCCTCCAGGAATACTCCTCCATTCAAATTTCTCTGTTGCAATGATAAACTGTGATATCATGCGTGCAGATATTTCGAGTAATCAACTGGTGGTTGATTGGAGTTAGTCGACGCTATTAACTGGAGGTGCTATTTTGGGATGAACGGATACGTCTTCTTCCACCAAACGTCTGAGAGGCATTGAGAGGCTTTGAATGAACAATCGTTTTTGGTAGGAGATATCGTTCGGACACCTCCCTGACAAACTCCGTTGATGCATAGGCCCCTACTATGACTTTGTCGTGAATGTTGGTAAAGTTAAGGAGTTTCTGTAGTTGTTGATATACATGTATGCCAATTGCAGACTGGATATTGTTCAAGTTTCCATATTTCTTGCATTTATCATGATTGAAACAACTCTCTCTCTCTTTATCGCAATATAGACGAGGCAAAGTAATATTAAATATATAATAAATAGTATGGCCCTCGAGATTCCACCTGTTGTACTTATAAGCTCTAGGAAAGGAATACTCAATTGATGCGTAACACCAATTGAAGAACAGAAATCAATGGCTTCCAGCAGTCTATAGAACATCTTAACACCAAGATGAGAACATTGATCCATTGTAGACGAAACCATATCTACAAGACAAAATCGACCTGCTACTTCGAACTCTCTAGTTTGGTGAATCGATAGTGTCTTGAAACTCGATAATTCTCGGTTGCACAATCAAATCTCGAATATGCGAATACCTTTGTAGCTGTTGGAAGGCAACTACAAACGGAAACACATTTAATGTCCAGCAATGGTGAATACATAAGTGGTGTTCTAGAGGCATAGTTGAGCATTTCATACCCCTCATCGGGTGCGTGGAAAAAGATACGCGTGAAGGTTGGTCATCTTCTCATTCTTTTGTGCTCAACTTTCACAAATGCCATGGAGAGGTAACAACACAACGACTTTCCAAAACATTTCAACTTTTTCAGAGATGAACACACCCTTTGATTTATTGCTGATACTCGCAAGGCTCTGTTGGATATTTAGTGGAAGTGGGGTAGATGTGTGCCCTCTCTATCAATGTAAAAGACATGGTTGTTGATATGATTGAATATGGTTGTGAATGAATATGGAAATTAAGAAAGTTTCGTTACAAGAATGTTTCAAGTACGAATCTCCTGGGGCCAATCATCTGGGTCCTTGCATTTACCAAGTTGCCCCCAGCTCTGTGTGACTAGAAGTATATTTGGTTCCTTGTTATCATTTTTCAGCAAATGAGTCAAGACGGAGAGGAGCCAAGGAGGAAAATGAATAAATAATTAGTTGACTGGTCAGAACTATGAAAAGGGGGTACCATTAAAATGAAATAAACCCACAGAATCAATATGGATTCTAGCTGAACATTTGTTGATTATTTGTTGATTACCAAATTTCAACATTTCTTCCACTTTCAAGAGTTTAATGTCTCATCATATGACACTACCAGATTTCCATGACATGACCAAACTCGTGAAATATGGCAACCAACCACCACCTGAGCTTCCACGGAGAGGAATTCCTCATGTTTTCAACAAAAAACAGTTGTCTGCAGTGAAACAACAACACCAACTAACGGTCAAAACAAAGATGTTAGGATGGGAGTGTATAGAAAATATAATAATCTATTGTTCCATCTATTGTACAGGCTCTAAGAAGGAATACTCAATTGACGAGTAGCACTGATCATAGACCAGAAATAAATGGCTTCCAGAAATTTACAGACGAACCATCAGAAAATTAAAATGAGAACATTGATATTTTATAATCCGAGATCTTATTCACATGGCAAGATAGACCAGCTACTTCGAACTCTAAGTTTTTGGCATTTGTTGGTGACTTGAAACTTGATAATTTGTCAGTTGAACATATTAATGTACATGTACCATTTTGGATGTAGAGAGGTTCATACATGAAACGAACTCAATATTCAGCACTCACGAACATACGTGATTCAAAGGATGAACATTTCCTACCCATAATTGACAATTACCATGAAATTGCATTCAAGTGGAAGGCTGACCATTTGAATATTCTGTAAAAAGTAAAATCATTCCAGAATGTACCAAAACATTACAAGACGATTACTCATTTGTATCTGCCTTGCGTGAAAGGGACTTCTCATTTGCAAATTTAATGTAAGAGTGACAAAGTGAGCTGCATTATCGATCGTACAAATTGAGATATTTTCAAGGCTTAGACATCCATCGCCAACGATGTACATGGGAATGTGCTTCAATGAGCAGTAGCTTCTTTCTGAAGTCCCCCGTTGCGATGGTAGATAACCGTAGAGTATAAATATGTAAGTATCGTGGGGTACATCGGTGGGAATTGCTCTCTCATATGGTAGCAAAAATGTTCCTCCAGGAATGCTCTTCCAAATTTGCGCCTATGCAATGGTAGGCTGTGGCAGCATACGTCAAGATGATTAGCCTTTACTTCAAGGAATCAACTGGTGGTTGACACATCTATGTATATTTTCAAACATATCAAGTTGAAAGGTACTACTGGAGTCGTGCTACTGGAGTTGTGTCGCTCAAGTCATATTCAGTGTGTATACCCCTTCCATGAAAGCAAATACAAATTTAATGAAATGGTGATAAGAGGAGCAGCAACATTATTCTTTGGTAGAACATGAACAGTTGTTGCTTGTCTTTATGTAACTATTTATTGATCAAGCCAAATGAGGTGTGTTTAAGACCCAGGCATCCATGACCACCAGTGCATTACAACTGCAACCATACTGTAACTGTTTGTAATTTATTTACAGGTAAGTGTGCTTCAGTGAGCAATGACTTCTTTCTGAAGTCCCCCATGGCGATGGTAGGTTATAAAATATATATCGTCGGGGTACATCGGTGTAAACTGCTCTCTCGACTGGTGGCAAAATGCTTCTCCATCAATGCTCCTTCAGTCAAATCCTCCCTTTGCCACGATAACCTGTAAGATCAAGCGTGAAGATAGTTTCGAGTAATCAACTGGTGTTTTATTGGAGTTAGTCGATGCTGAAATGTAGGTTTTATGTTGGAGATGTCTACTTTCACCAAAGGTCTACAACGAAATCGTGGTTTCACATGAGTGGTTCTAGTCATTGATGACCGGCTTAGAATGAATCATTAGTTATAATTATGGTAAAAGTTATCGTTCAGATGCCATTGTGACAAACTCAATGTATTTGAACATAGAGTGAAATGAAGGAATTTATGTAAATGTCGATATGTTGATAAAAACCACAAAACTTCTAACTTCAGCATTCATAACTCTACTCATGAATGTTGTCCTAACAAACCGATGTTCCGTTTGGAGTTTTTTGCAACGGAATATATTCCATGACATCTCCAAAAAATAGCATTATATGCAACGATATTACCCTACATGAATACAAGATGGCCGACAAAATATAGTGTCTACCCATTTCCTGGGTCCAAGATGATATATGTATTGATTTCAAAGTTTGTAATCATTTTTCAAGAATGCTGATTCATAAGGAATTATTATCATTAATATCGTAATCATGAACACTCTAATATTGTAGAGTTCAAAACTGTGTGAAACACATCTTTGTATATTTTCAAACATATCAAGTTGAAAGGTACCTGTAGTATAAAAACGTAGCGCTAGCAATAATTCAATGTTTGCATGAATTGAATATCTACGCTAATTATGTGGTTTTAATGGCTGGAGATACTAGTATCAACAGCCCTGAAAGGTGTCCTTTGTTAGCTTGTACCACATCCGGAACTGCTCGTCGCTGACCTTAGCGAAGTCGAAATTAATCTCTCTTTCAAGTGACTATCATTATACATTTCAAAATATACATATTTGCAAGTCTCTGATCGCCTATAGACCATGATTATACACAAACTAACAAAGTGAGGAAGGCTCAAGGCAGGTGTACCTTCTCTTCAAGCTTTACTCAAAATCGTGCACTCAGTTAAGTATGAGTGACGTCTTTGAATGCTTGGAGGGTGAGGTCGACCTTCCACTCGCTGAGGCCGACCTTACACTCAATGAGGATGAGGTGAGACTCAATGAGTGTGAGGTGGAACTCAATGATTGTGAGTGTGAGTGAGCTTTTGTAATACAGGCCGTTGTATCACATATTTCCCTTAAGTGATTTCACTCGCGGCAGGAACTTGTGTCTTGTCGTTACTTCACGCTGCACGACATAACAGTATACACCTCTGGATTCCACCTGTTGTACGGTAAGCTGTAGAGCAGGAGTACTCAATTGATGAGTAAGACCTATCGGAGAGGAAATCAATGGCTTCCAGCAGTTTATAGACAGAATGTCGTGGCATTGAGCTCATTGAGCGGCTATGGACGAAACCTTGTTTACAGGACGAAATCGAAACTTGATAGTTTTTAGTTGAACAATCAAGATTCGAATGTGCATGTACCTTTTAGGCTGTAAGAAGGCGTGTACATATGGAAACAGACTCAATAATCAAAAATCGTGAACACAACAGACATTCAGATGACGTGGGCTTGAAAAGTTGGGCATTTCCTGCACCTCACTCGCTACCTGAAAAAAACATCCAAGTGAAATGTTGATCATCTTTTCCTGGTGCCTTCGTGCTAACCACAAAATGGGATGTAAACACCCGACAACTTTCCAAAAACGTTACAAAATGCAGTTTACATGGAGTTGTTTCGCTCAAGTCATATTCAGTATGTATGTCCCTTCCATGAAAAGGAATACAAATTTAATGAATTGGTGATAAGAGGAACAGCAACATTACTCTTTGGTAGAAAGTGAACAATTGTTGCTTGTCTCTATGTAACTATTTATTGATCAAACCAAATGAGGTGTGTTTAAGACCCTGGCCTCCTGACCACCAGTGCATTACAACTGCAACCGTACTGTAACTGTTTGTAATTTATTTACAAGTTAGTGTGCTCCAGTGAGCAATAGCTTCTTTCTCGAGTCCCCCAGGGCGATGGTAGGTTATAAAATATGTATCATGGGGGTACATCAGTGTAAACAACTCTCTCGACTGGTGGCAGAAATGCTCCTCCATGAATGCTCCTTCATTCAAATCCTCCCTTTGTCATGATAACCTGTAAGATCAAGCGTGAAGATAGTTTCGAGTAATCAACTGGTGTTTTATTGGAGTTAGTCGATGCTGAAATGTAGGTTTTATGTTGGAGATGTCTACTTTCACCAAAGGTCTACAACGAAATCGTGGTTTCACATGAGTGGTTCTAGTCATTGATGACCGGCTTAGAATGAATTATTAGTTATAATCATGACAAAAGTTATCGTTCAGATACCATTGTGACAAACTCAATGTATTAGTATTTTGTCGTGAATGCCAGTGAAATGAAGGAAATTTATGTAAATGTCAATATGTTAATTGCAGTTGATTGTTACTCTCAGTATGCCACAATTGCTGAGATTTCTTGCATTTACCATAGATGAAACAACTTCCACTCCATATTTATTAGCGGTGCCACGTTAAACGTGGGTATCAGCAACTCATACATGGTGATTTAGAATTTTTATGAGAAACCAACGGTCTTTGACGTGACATTTCAGTAGTGAACACGCCCATTGATTTCTTTCCGATACAAGCAAGACTCCGGGCGTGGAGATCTCTTGTAGACCATCGCCTCCTCCCCACCACCATCCACAACATGTGGGGTGGGACGGGCGGATACCCACGGGACCCAGACACCTGTTGTCATAGCAACTTCACCCCTCCAAACATGAAAGGCAGCTCGATCTTTGCACAGATTGATTTTGTCCGGACACCAAAAATCTGGATGTGACTAACTCACTTCATAGATCTTTACTGATTTAGTACAAGTGGGCAATATTTGTATCCGGCCTATAAATGTAAAAGAATGGTTCGAAAAATTATGGAATGCAATAAAAATGAATGTTAAAATGAAGATTTTTTGTTACATGGATATTCTAAGCACGATTCTCCTTACACGAGCTATTTTTGTCCACCTCTGTGTGATAGAGCGTTATCATAGTTACTGGTTTATTCTCCCGTTCCAGAAAGTGTTCATATGCTGTATGTTAACTTCATTTTATTTTTACATGGTAATTTCGCATTTGATTACCCTGACATATACCTATAAACCTAGTGCATATTTTATGTAGCTCTACACATGAACACTCGGACATATCTGTGGACTGACATATGTATGAAATATATCGATATCCAGGGACAAAATGTTTTTCGAGTGGAACTGTTGCAATTAAAAAGCACTGATTGTGGCTTGCGACAGGCCACTTACCGAAGTTGAAACTTCATTTGATAGTGATCCGAATAATAATATAACATCGTGATTAAAACCAACACTTGAACATATTTACGTTATCATCGAGATAAACACAATATAAATATACATTAAGAGTGCACTCCACATACCCGAGTACGTTTTGGGTCAGTCGATCGATTCTCAAGAGCCTTAATCTTGTTCGGTTGAGAGATGTGACGGTACGTCTGCTGCAAGGTACATGGGAGTTATGCTTTAATGAAATAATTAGTACAAGAGAATGCACGCAGATGCAGTTTTCTCATGAACTTAAATTACGTGTAAATATTTACACGACCTGCCAATTTCAAGAACGAAAGGGCATGGATATAAATATTGAACTCGAACACACGGTGAGTTTTGTGTCGCGTGCGGGGGGGGGGGGTCACTGCTCATTTAAGCCTCAGTCACACTGACGCGATTCTTACGACCACATGCGATGACCACGCTTGGGCTTACTCAAATATGTTATAGCGCGTGCAAAGGAGGAGTTCAGAATCAGCTTTTAGTTGTTTCAAACTGAAATTTGTAGATAGTATCTCGAAATTTTTAGTCAAAAACATTCTGACGTGGCAGCAATATGCTTCCGTTTCATCGGGGACTGTATATATGCAATATCATTTGATCCTGAAAGCACATCATGTCCGACTCAGCAAATGGTATCGATTGAGAGACCACATTGACAAGTCATATTGACACGAAAGACCACCTGTTATTTGAGATCACTTTTCTCCGGCCGTTAAGTGGTCTTAAGAGACAGTATCTACTGCACTGCAAGAAATGGCGTTGAAACACTCGTTTCAGGTTAGTCGATTGGCAAATTCTTTTGAGTTTTGGCAGACAGGATGAGATTGGCATGAGAGAAAATATGTATTGCCCACACCTTGCCGAAAGTGTATTGCATTTTGCCATGGAAGTTTTGAAGAGTACCACCCTATCATGCTTTACACGAATTACGGTTCGTGCTAATAGTTATATTGCTTAATTTTGCAACTGTGGCTTTACTCGTATTCATCGATTTGAACGTGAATTTCATTTGAGTCAAATTGTTGTACAAAGATGTACACATTCTGGAACATATCAGCGATGAAATGCCAATGATGGTATATTTAGAGCGAGAGCTCCATAAATCACCATACCATTTGCAGACGCATACTCGGTTTGTCTTTAATACTTTGTCAAACGATAACATAAGTATACAATACAAAGCAATCAACAATTGTCATTAAAAGTAAACATTATCCCACAAATACAGCAGAGCCCCCCCCCCCCCCCTCACCCTACCTTCTCAGGATGCCTGTGAGGACCTGTCTGAGCCCGGGTCGGCCGTGGGGACAAACTCGACCCGCCCCACCTGTTGTCTGCCCTCGCCCCACCGTCAACGATCCCGGACCAGTTGCTTCCGCAAACACGCGGCTCAAATTGTGGGAATTTGTCCTCCGGCTGAGATCAGATCAATGCTTTGACGACAGGCCGGTAGTTTGTTTTATCGGAACCTGTAAAGGTGCAAGAATGGTTTCCTGACACGCGGGTGTCGGTTCTTTTTGCTGTTCGATCTGGTTTCATTTCCCCAGATTTTGATTGCATGTTGATCGCCGTAATATGTTTGCTTGCACAATCGATAAACACCTTTTGCTTCATTTCACCAAGTTATCGACAACTCTGTGACCGTTTGAGGACACATCGCAACACAGTTGTGGCAGAACTTGTGTTTGTGAATTGAGTTTTAGAATTGAGCCATGGCAGTTGTTATGCCCAATTCTTCGTTTTGATAACACACATGTAATTATAAGCAAACATCACATGTGTTACCAGTTGAGCCTAAATTCACGTTATTTGCAGCAAACGGGATTAAATAAACAACATGAAATATGTATAAACAACGGTCTATCGTATTCCAGGTTATAACAATGGCTTGACAAGAGCATACAACCCAGAATAGTGGAAAAGCTTTCGACCTTCCCAATCGCTGGATTATTGATCACTCAGATCTGATACAACACCGGGTGACACAACAAGTGGTGTGGCACAATGATCCTGTATCTCGTCTGTAGCCAGGTCCCTCTATCCCGTACTTGAGCGAGAGGACGCATTACGATTGTGTGTATATTTATGTGTCGCGAACAGTTTATCGATCAACGTAACATACCATGACATAAATTTACTCACCCTGATAGGGCATGCACCCGACCACTGGCAACCGGTAAAGTTTCTGCGCACTCTGCATTAAATGGATGGATTTTTTAATGCACGTCATTTCCGGTTCCAGTGCGCATGACTTAGATTTTTGCACGTAAATCGTCGCCAAATTTAGCAGCGAATCACCGACGTGTTGTGAATTCGCCAAGAGGCAAATCGTTAGTTTTAGTCATAAATACTATGAATGCGTTTTCAGGTTGACTGATTTGCAACAAGTTGTGCCGATTGATCCCATTGTATTGTAAAATATTGTTTTCTTTTATGCTCGACGCGTTTCCACAGCATTTAAAGGTAGTTGACTTTAGTTTTCAGAGGTAGTTGACACAGCTAGAAAGAGGTGAAACTCCCTCATTTTCTGTCCCCAATAGCCTACCAAATATATTTTGTACTCGAGGTTCCTGAGATAATAGGTGAAGCATGTTTATTCTCAGATTGGTTGAGGGCAATGTCCGGATTTACCTGGTTCACAGATACCAACAAGTAGTAGTTGATCAATGTTTTCGTCAACTACCCAGAGTCCCTTGCGTTTGTTTTCCCATGGTGCACCTCGCTAAAATCAACAGGAACTGCTCCGGTCTGACGGGAGGAGGGAAGCGTGGGCTCGGCTTACGTCAACCGGACGTTCTAGTCCCCGTATCAATCAAATTCCAGTGATGGGCTGCAAGCATCGAATGTTACCTGTAGCAAACACAACACCTGACGGGAACAAACTCTGCGGGACCCTTTACAAGAGCTATTAGGGAGTGTTGGTATCGTTCCCACAGGTCACCTGTCTGCTCCCATTGTCCTCCCCGCCAGGGCTGTCCCGTGGTAGATAATGTTCTGGGCGGACCGGTCAGTGACGACCGATTCTCTTGCTTTGCCTTTTATTGCATAGCTGTGTAAGTGTTCAACTTTTTTTATAACAGATAATATTCACTGAGCAAATATTCATTAAAAAAATGCTGTACAATCATCATTATCCTAGGTTATTTTCTGTTTTTAAATTCCATTAATATGGTCAATTTTGATGTGGCTTTGATAACTGTCAAAATGTTCATAACATTCACAATAATACGATGTCTTACAACATTTTACAGAAGTTGCCAGAACAATGCCATTCATTCAACAGAAGTCATGGAAGTAATTCAACAGAACATATATTCTTTCTTCCACTCTTGAAACAGACGTATTGAAATAGTTGACAAACATTACAAATGTATTGGATGTGCAATAAACTGTACTCATATATTGTGTTTTCTTCTCCCTACAAATAAATTATCACCGTTCTTGGACAGTTCAAAGAGTATAAAAGCATTTCAGATATAGTGTTACTGTTTCTCAAAATGCTTTGTTGCCTTATCCCTGATTTGCTCAAACGCGTCGTTTGTTTCATACCTACCAGATAAGTTTACTCTCCATGGGCGATATTTGGTTTGGGGTTCAACAGTAACGGAATGTTATCGCTTCGATACGAGGGAATACGGTTGATGTACCTGTTGTCAAACAGAGGACAAACCCATTAACCAATCTGCGGCTTTGATCTAGGTTCGCTGGCCAATTGGCAATGAAATACGATAATAGCAACAAAGGAACTTCAAAACCAGCCACTCAATGAATCGTGCAACTCCTCCATTCACCAGCAGGGGTAAGCAGGTGTGCAGTTATTTGGAGGGAAGCGTCTATTGTTCTTCAAACGTGTTCTAACTGAGAGTATTCTATTCTCTGAGGTGTGAATTGTCAAACAGGTAGCACTTGTACCGTTTCACAAATACGGAAGGCAACTTCCATAAAATTATTCATAATTATGTCATTATCATGATGATGTTTAGGTAGATTATGTTGACCGTGGGATGCGCTGCTGATCATGTGACTGAGTAAGTCTAGCGGTATTTTAATAGAGAGCGTAACGCCTAGTACAAAACCCTCACACAAGTTCATCCAATGTCAAGCCTCGGTTGCTGAACCTAGGTTTTTTCTTTTTTCAATTTCAATGCTTTCGGCTTTTCGTGATTACCTTCGAAAGGTTTGTATAGGTTATTCTTCAAAGTAACATCGAATATTTACAATAACAATTCTAACGGTTCCAGTAAATTTTTAATCTGTCTGATGTATTTGAAAGTTTAGCCCGGACACGTGAGCACAAAGTAGCAACTGTAAACCTTAATTCTGCTCGGTCATTACCTGCAACCCTGCAATATTTTGACAAGTGGCAAATCTCACTCAACATAAATAAAAATATGACCAGCTTACATTTCCTTATCTAGTAATCACGACTTGAAGTAGCCAAGAATACCCCCTCCTCAAGTTGCAACAATTGTTAGTTTTGAAGCCAGGTGCGCTTCCTAGCAGAGCGACTTCCTGGCAACGAACCCGGGGAAACAGAGTTTAAATTGGAGCACAAAGAACCGTACACCCAAGTACCTCTCACCCACTCTCTATGCACAGAAATTCAACGATGACAATACCGTGTATACGCACGCTTTCGGGGTCAGATTTGCCCACAAAGACCCAAGAGCCACAACACCTGCCATCTGCCTGTTCGCTTCACTTGCATCCTACTTCATTCCTCAGCAAAGGGTGCGATACCATTTCGAATAAAGCCCAAATCAAAGCACCTTAAAACCCAACGAGGCGTACTAAATCTAGTCGCTAACTTCAAAGCGAGACGGCTGCACGTGCCAGATGTCTGGTTTCAGCCAATCAGCGCTCGGTAATCGGACAGGTGACCTGTCACGCGCGCGCGGTTTCGGGTATTCACTGCAGAGCTCTGAGATGATAATTTTAGACGATCTGTTGTCGTGGTTTTCTAGGAGAATAGCAGTTTGTGTGCCGTTAGCTATTGTCCACTAATTTCCCTATTGGAGTATATGTTCACAGAGGGGGTTGTCTGGGCTTTTGTGTGGGGGATTTTATTTCATGGGGCCGGGAAGGGACGACATATGGGAGGCCGTTATCCACGGCTTGCCATGCGTGGTGATGACAACTTCCAGGAACACAAAGATAGGTTCTTTCGTGCTTCCTGTGCCAGACTGACACCTCAATACACACAACGAAAAGCTGAATTATCTTTGAGTAACTTGTCAGAAACTTGATATTGATGGTTTGAACTTTGTCATGTGCACGCAATCATTGCAATGACAGCGCTCATATGATACAAGTTCCATTAACGTAATGTGCACATAATAACTAAACTTTTTGTTTTATTATTATTATTATTATTATTATTATTATTATTATCTCCAACATTACTGAATAATGTAATGTCATGAAGTACCTCCCTTCCTTACTATAATCCGCTATTCACAGCCGTGCATTGATCTGGAAAGCTTTTTGATCTTGAAGTGAGTTATCGTCGGAGTGGAAAGTCACTTCGTGGCACTAGGTGAAAAAGAGATCTTTCAGTCCCCGAGCTAATTTTCCCGAGTCCATTTCCAAATTGAAAACGGCTTTTGTATAATGCAAAATTATCCACTAATAACTGATTTGAATTTCATCATGGTATTATGCGCGGGTCTGCGCGGTTACGTCGACCGACAATGCACGGTGTTAAGACAGAACGTCAAGGTTTGTCAGTCAACGGAAGCTCGCTAGATATATTTTAATGGCCATGTCAAAACTGCATTAAGGGCCGAGTGATTTTCTGTCGATCTGCCGGCGTCGAGGCAGGTAAATAACTATAGAAGTTCCTGGCACGTCGACGGGTCCAGCTGAAATTGATACCGACAAGGTCCAATGTCACATCGGGCATGTCAGTAAATTAATGAAGTTCTCTCAAAATCGTGCATCGTTCTACACTTTGCATGATTCGAAATTCATCTAAAGACATGTCCATAACAGCAGCGAATGCAACTGAAGATCAAATAAAAATTGAAGACTGGTAAGACTTGTCCAAACGTGGCGTCAAGAATTGTTCCACAAATGTATTCGGTATAAAATTGTTATGATCTCGTGCCGGGGACAGATAAAGTCACGGGTGACACTTATTACCAAATGGTACTTGTTGCGTTACACGGAGGTTTTCATGAAGACGTCGTTCCTGTCACGTGCGGGATCTACCCGGCCAAGTCGGAAATGGTCCCCGCCTGATGAAGAATAACACCAACTCATTTCACTAGTGACACAACGGGTAATTCTCGTTCCGTAAAACGAAACAATAAACCTCTTTTTAGGTTTCAGACCGCGTTTTACAAATCGCGTAATGGCGTGAGAAGCGCCACTTTGCGCCAGTCTGAAGCCTTGTTCTCCCGTGGTCTAATCCTCAATTGAGATGGGTAACTAAGACCCCTGAGTGTCCGCCCGTGACATGGGCAGTCGTCCTGGACGTGGGGAACCGCCGCCCGCCCTCAGATTTAGGCTCGCACCCCACGGAGCCGGCCACTCGAGAGCGCGGATTGAGTGGGGCCCAACATTTGCTCAGGATGGCACTGGGAGTGGGCGCTTGGTGGCTCTTGGGTGACTCTCATCTCAGGCAGAGCACTTTCTATCCCCTCTCTGTTTTGGAACATTAGAATGGACAGAAATGTAAGCACTCGTACTTCATGAACACCCCCTCCCTGCCCCCCTCCCCTCTCTCCAAACAACAACAGACTATTGGCGGCTATCAAGTAACATTTCCAATCCATTTTATTTCAATATAGGTGTCTTAGTGTCAACGCCGCTGTCTTGTTGGGTGTCTATGTGAATGATGTCCCGCCGTCACGCCATAGCGACATCCGTCAAATCACGTCTTTGTCTCCGGCAGGGCGCGGGTGTGAGTCTCGGAGTCTGTATAGCGCTCGGGGAAACAGATCAGTCAAATACACAAATACACAGATACGGCGTCAAATTATTCAAACATTGTCATGGAAAGTCATTGACTTCGCTATACTCGCCATTTGACAATGGAACTTTGATGGATTCCTTTACAAATAGGTCAGAAATATATATTTTTTTCTTGTGGAAATTATGAACAGGTTTCCCATGCACAGTTTCCAGTATTTGTTCATGGTTAGTAATTAACTAAAGGCTTGGTGTCAATTTTATTTCGCTAGCCCATCGTACTTAAGAAAGTTTACCAAATTATCACACCATTGACCGATGTGAGATAATTTCAAACAATACAAAGACAAGAACGATTGAACAATTACGGCCATTATGGTCCATTTATTGCTTTCAAAGCTTGCTCAAACACTTCAATCGAACTTTTACTGTCATTGTCAATGGAATGACTTCAGAAAATCACAGACAGATGGCGTAACGTGACTGTGTTGCGTCACACTTTCCAACTTAAAATAATTCTGGGAGCAGTAATTCCCTCCGAGGCACTCTAAAAACCCACGCTTGCCTGTTTGTGAGTGTTTGCAGTCACCGGAGAGAAGCTAGGGGAAGTTGACAGACGCCTGTCGGAGTTCACCCCGGGAGTAGACGTCTTTGAAGATGTTACGAAACAGTGGTCCCTAACCGGTGACGGCGCGTTACGTGGCTAGCGCTGTCGTGGCTGTCTTCAGGACACTGGCCCGCTAGGGACGGAGACGGGACATCTGCCAGAACTCGGACCTTGGGGTGACGGGAGACCTGTTGCTAGCCGTGCATGACCCGCCTTGCTACTGTCTTACTCGTGTATAAATAGATATCGGCAGATGGCAAGTACGCGTCAACTACCGCCATCAATAGTTGATTGGAGCCATTCACACCTCGGTTTGCTTGGCCGAAGATGAAAGCGGAGGTATTGACACGGTGCCTGTTGCATAATGCAGACCCTAATCCACGGTCCTAATACTGCTCTACCTGGCGAGGTGACATTTGGAGACTGATATATATTTAATTACGACCCATTGATGCGAGTTTGCCGGCGTATTTACCCCGGATGGTAAGAACAATGCCTACGAGGGAGAATAGGTCCATTGTTTGCACCAAGGTAAACCCCCTGTATCCATCAGGCCTCTATTCATTATGAATATCATGTTTCCATAACAGACGCACAGAAGGTGAACAGAGTAATGTATGTGTTACATCGGAATGGTAGTACGTAGGCTTGGAGCTGGCAGGGTGGGTATTATCAAGACAGGGCGAAAACAAAAGTAAACACGACAACTAGCAGGCACAAACAGTGGTCCTAATGATGCTATCGGCAACTTGTGGCGGGCTTTATTAATAAAACAGGTGGATACAGTACATTCAAGTGAATACAAATCGTTAGTGAAGCAGTGCATTCGTGTCCCTAACAGCAGGGACGCGTGCCACATCGGTAAGAGCAAATAGGGGCGCCTCGCACATCATTCCAGAGAGTGAAATCTACTCTCCATTACGGGTATTGACCAATAAACAACATGTAATACAAGTTTCAAAATGCGTCGCCAAATCAAAGGCTTGTGTCACTGTCTCCCCTCATGAAATATAGCATCGCTCTCTGGTAATGGGTTTTATCTATAGCGAGGCGACATCATACACGCCACATTGTTTGTGTGTGCTTTTATTTATTGATAATCAAGTACCTATTATTGTCCGTGATATAGAAAACACGTTGAATGGGTTTGGAAACACAGGCACGCGCAGAAAGGTGAGAGTGCGCTAACATGTGTCGCATTATCAGGCGGTATAACGGCTTCGACGCGTATGAATATTTGATGTGCTCAGGTCACATTTACTTGTGAGGGCGATAAGCCCTGACATGCCGTGGCGCTCCCGATAGAAGTGCGCACAATGGAAAAACAGACAAAATCACATGTACATGGGCGTTGTATGTGAGTTGCAGGGTGTGTCAGCAAGGTGTCCAACAGGCTGTATGCCTCGGGGCTCGTAATGTCGGGAATACACGAGATGGACACGTGACCCGCCGAATGTGACGTCACGTCAGTCTCAATATTCTCTTCAAATCACGTCCCTACATCTGAGGTTCCTTCTATCGTGTATTTTTGCAGACAATTATAGTCACAACAAGATGAGAACCCTCTTCCGTGTAGCTTAGGTTCACGGATCGAAATTCGCGTGTTTTCCACAGAAATAAATCCACATGTATACTGATACTGCTGGCAATCTGTAGGAAGACTCGGCGTGTGTTGAGTAGGGTCAGACGATTTGGCCACTTAGTGGTTGCGTGAGGGAGGCAGACCTCGGAGTCTCCCAGAGATCTCAGGTGACCAACAGGTGTCCATGGCTCCACAGGTCCCTGTATGGTCGGAGTCCGGGTGCCGACATATCCCCTCCCCTCCGCCACGCACCCAGCGCCCAGTTACTCATGGAGACATGGGACACGGCCTGATGGATCTTTATCCATTAAAGACCTGACGAAACTCCTCAGCACCAAACTTCTCTCCTCTCTTGGAGGCACCTGATCAATTCGCCGTTTTTTCCACGCCACTTTTCTTTCCCTAATCAAGCACCCCACCTGCACTATTCCCATCAGTTCCCGACAAACAAAAGGTGTAATCTTTCTTGCAAGCTGTACCTGCCTTGCCGGTGTTTAATCACTGCGGCCCTATTTCTGTCCTGCCCCACCCTCAGCTCTGGGGAGAGGGGGTGGTCATGTGGAGGGAGGAAGGGTGTACAGGACTGGCTGTAGACACGCGATCAGCCCCGGAGAGGAGCGGAAACTCACGATGACAAAGTAGATCGACGTTGTTGAAATTACGTGATGTGACGTCGCGGACGTAGCCGTCTGATGAGAGAGGGAGAGTCCGGGAATGTATCAGAAGCCCACCCCACGCCCCGAACCTTCCACCCCGGCCCCGGCACCCACCCGTCCCCTCCATCATGTCAAGGGCGGCCCTGGTACCGGGTGCTCCCGTCTTGTCGTCATCACGGCTATGATTAGGGCCATAAATTCCAAAAGAGACAATCTCGTTGCGACGACAAGGCATTTAATTATTTCCATTGATCTCAGAGGGTTCGTGATCTAATTATGTCTCCCTACCCCCGCCATACATAAATGTTGTACATTGTCACGAGCCTTGTAAGAACTGTCACCCCCCCCCCCCCCCTCCTCCGCCCCCCTCAGCACTACCATCTCCCGAGCTATGCCGTAACCTAATATAGTGATGGGTTGCCACACAGAGACTGGCGTGAATGGCCGTCGTCCCCGGTCAACAGCCTGGTCAGGATCCCGTGCCCATTGACTTCATATCGGCCCTGATTTCTTGTCTTGTTGGCTGTCCGCGAGAAAGGCTCTGGACCCTTGCTCTTTTCATTAGCTCCCGCTTCAATTCATAGCAGTCCGCGGTTTATCTGGTTAGCAGAAATTCAATTTGCCGAGAGCGGGTTTTGGGGCGTTGGGGTCCCGCGGCATTGATTGGTCGCAGATCTGCAAGCGAACAGCCGGCGTCCAGTCTGTTTGAGTCCTAGAGACAAACTTTCCGTGCTCCAACAGCTAGTCCATCTCTCGTCCTCGCTACATTATTATATTGGATTGCTAGAACATTATCACGTCTCACGTTCTCACTGCTCTAGGAGGCAGATCAGACGATCTTAAAAGCTGCGGAGTCGCTCTGAGAAGGCTCTGTGAAGATCTAGGGGACATAGGTGGTTCCCGCCATCGATCTGTAGACCATGTGCTTCATTCCTCTACGGCGCGACCCGCGGGACAGGAGACCCCACGACACACCCCAGCCCAGCCCCCAGACTCCCTCGCTGACGGTTGCTTTCACGCCGCCTAAATCTGCCAGCCGAGTGGACTGATATGTATCTTGGGTCCTCGGCACTATGACAATAACTGTAAAAGCTTCCTGATGCCACGTACGGAAGAACAAAGCCGACGTGAGACGCCCGGAATGTCCGCTTCGATCCGAGACCATTCACGACCGGGACAGGCCGAGTGACTACCGATTGATAACGGGGTAAAGTCTTTGGAATTCGCCATCAAGACAATTGCTGAAAGTGAAGCGCACACCACCAGTTGATACCGCGACAGACAGAAAACTGCGTCCCACTGCTTACAGTGTCAATACACGCCAGGAAATGACTGCTTTATGGCTATAGTTATCTAGGGATCTGGATTTTTGTCCACTTGGTGCGGAAAGTGACGAGGATGCGAGAACAACCGAGCTTTGTGCCGACTTGATGCAGAGAGAAGAGCTTCTTTTATTTCATTTCTCTTGCAGAGCCCTTGGAATTAAGGCGGAGCTCTGGCAAGTGTTCGGCGACTGAGTCTGCCAGCCTGAAGTCTCTCGCGACAACCGAAAGTTGGAGACCATTGCTGGTCGCGTGGACAATTGTTGCTTTTCCCACAGGAGCTGAATAACGGTTTCAATTTTTAATAGTTTGGCGGTTTTTGTGAGGGTGTGAAGCGGCAGCTGAGACGGTAGGGCCTGCACGGGGATTGGGCAGACACGGTTGGACGGACAGCGGGGACACTGCAGGGCACGAGACTCCCAGGCCCGGTTTTTATCACCCCCCCCCCCCCACCTGCCTCACCCCCTCCACGCCCAGCCCGTCGCTTATAACGGTCGCATTGTCCACCGGGGCTCATTTACCGTTGTATCTGTCAGCGAGGACACACCCCTGTCCATAGCGGCTCGCCCGTCCCTGGTATAGACCGAGACTTGGTCCGCATCAACAGTTAATGGAAACTTGGACAGTGACAGACAGATCCCATTTATAACGGATGGATAGAAACTGCCGTGATTCCTGTGGGCAAAAACTGCGAGACAGATATGGATAGTTTTACCCTTTCAGTGGAATAAGTGACAGACTTTGGAGGGATAATCGTCGCGAGCCGAAGACACTTGTTGAGCAGTAGGAAGAGATACCGTGATTTAGAACAAGTTCTACACCATAATTTCACCAGAATGCCTCGCTCGTTTCTCGTTAAAAAGACCGAGCGTCGTCACTCGGACATCTCCGGAAAGTTCCGCCCGTACGATTCGGGTGTTTCCGGAACATACCGAGCCTACGACCAATACGGGCTGGACTTGAGCGCTACAGCCCTGACGTCGTATATGACGTATCCATTCTCGGGAGCGTTTGCGCCTTACACACCAAACGTCAACTTTGTACAGCCTCTGGCCATCTCCACTTGTCCAGGTATGTATCATTCTCAAGTCATTTTATCGATCGTAGAAATGTAGAATGCCTTTTATCCGCGGTTACTTCCCCATGTGGTAATGTGTAATGCGTCGAGGAATTTGTTTTTAGAGCACGTAAATGGCTCATAACTCTGCAGGAAAAGCGTGAAGAACACTAATGCCACATTATATTACACGGCATATAAATTATTGCATTTACCCATGCAAATATCAGAACCGATATATCAACATGGCTTGTAGAGCTCTGTTTAAACGAGGAGGATTGATGCAGGGGATGGGCGGGGGGCTGCTGAGGTTACAAGGGGAAAATCGTTAGCACAAAAAATGCATCACATTTCAGTTGATGCGACGAGTTGTCAAATCCGTTTCTGCCACTTACGGCGCGCGTGGAAAAGTTACACTTGCGTGGAAGATATCAATATTTCTGCTGATAATGCCGCAGTTCCTTTCCCTGGTAATGGTGTGGCTCAGTAGACGTGCATCAACAGAACTCAGAAACAGGCACAAGAATGGTGCCTCTCTCAGTGCATTTCAGTTTTCTCATCAACTTCTTCATGTTTTGTTTTCGGTTAGTTATTGAAAACGTTTAAGAGGTCTTCACGCTGCGTGCTTGAGCATGCTATAAAAACTACAGGGACGGGTTGTAATGATTAATGAGCTCAGATTCCAATCTAGAATTTATCTCTCTAATTGACTTAGAGATTTCTTAGCATAATTATAATTACTGTTCTGTGCTATACACTTAGTAGTGTGTGAGTACGACAGGGTCATCAAACATATCTATTGTGTCTACTATATGATGTATATGTAATTATATGGAACACCATTATATTCTCCATGAATCGATTGTTCTCAATAATGTATCGGATGTCATGCATGCAAACGTTTTTATGGCACATTGACTGTGACTGAAAATCACTTTCATACTGGGAGTTACGCCACACAAACAATCACACGCCGCTTTGACGCGTGACTACGGTATTAATATTGAATGTACTATCTCTATGTTGCAGGGTACGTGAGCGAGTGTGCGACCCAGCCGTCTCTGGCCGGCAGTGCGGAGGTCAAGTGTGAGGAGCCCGATTCGGCCCTGGCCTCGCCCCAGTCATACACCTCCTCAGCCCCGTCCGACAGCTCCCTCGGCAGCCCCGCAGCCCCTCCCAGCCCCGCCTCGGACGACTCCACCTCCGGCTGCGAGAGCGTGTCATCCCTCGGCTCAGCTCCGGACGGGTACGAGGACACTGCCACCTTCCCCATCAAGGACGGTCGCTCTCGTCGCCGTCGCCAGGAGCCGCGCGGGGAGTCTGCCAGGAACCCTCGGTACTCGTGCTCGGAGTGCGGCAAGCAGTACGCCACCTCCTCCAACCTGTCCCGACACAAGCAAACCCACCGCAGCCTCGACAGCCAGCAGGCCAAGAAGTGTCCACACTGTACCAAGGTGTACGTCAGCATGCCGGCGCTCTCCATGCACATCCTGACGCACAACCTTAAGCACAAGTGCCACGTGTGTGACAAGGCCTTCTCCCGGCCCTGGTTGCTCCAGGGACACCTACGCTCACACACCGGAGAGAAGCCATTCGGCTGTGCTCACTGTGGCAAGGCCTTCGCCGACCGCTCCAACCTCCGCGCGCACATGCAAACGCACTCCTCCTTCAAACATTTCACGTGTCACCGCTGCGACAAATCGTTCGCGCTCAAGTCTTATCTCAACAAGCATTTGGAGTCGGCGTGTTTTAAAGATGAGGATGAGACGCCTTCACCATCATAATGTTCGCTCCAGACGCCCAACAATAACTTGTTGCACATCAACAGACACTTTCACATCAGATCTACTTAATGAACAGCGACTTTCTATCTGTACCACCACAATTTGCTCAATTACAATAGCAATACGATTGACTCGGTATTTGAAGGTACAACTAAGTGAATCAACATGTGTGTCGTTACATCAAATATACTGTCGAGCGTTCAGCCCGAGACCCGTCAGCCTCCCGGATAGCACACACTGACACGGGCTCACACGGCCGGGGGAATTCGATCAGGGCAAAACCTCGGGAGCAGGGATTGAGTCGAGAGACCACTTGATAACTGGAGAATTTCCAGTCCGAGCAGCCCTCGAGTGGAAAGATAATTCTCGCCAAGGGTAAGCGAGACTCAAACCGCGGACCTTAAACTCAATCAGGCTGGCGTCACGGGCCGGGATGGATACTTCACACGGTCCGATATGGAGCGGCTCAGGCCAGAATCAGCCCAATTAGAGCCGAAATCACGCCCTTCTTTGGGCCGGTCGAGATGCTCTTTTGTGTCAATAGGTTCCATTAGGCTCCGACTTAAAGAGACTCGTAGAAAAGCTGTGCAATTGTAAAGGTGTAGCCAAGCTGCAATCATTCTCCCTTTGACTCGGGACACAGTTTTCGTCTCCGTGCATGGCTCATGTGGCCCCGCTCTGTCCCCGAGTGACTGACTGACAGGCGGCAGGGGCCACCCTCCCGGGGCAATCGGATTATCTCGGGCACTAAATCCCTCGGGACGGACCCAACAAGCGCCGTGCAAACATCGCTGCCGCGGCATTCGGGACACGATGACACCCGAACATGGAAGTTAAAGAGATAGGGAGGAAATTGAAAAGGCAGTGAATGCTTCCACTGTGCTGCTGCAGTTTTTGCCGGAGTTACTCGGTGTATAGTGAGACAGCGTCCGTAAAGTCTGCACTTGTCGCGTCGTCTGGCGTGATTTACATGAACTAAGAGTCGCCAGGGCAAACTGACTGGTCCTCAACCCAAGCTGGCTCAACGACAAGCTTTTCAAATGGCCGTGAAATATTCTTTGTCTCAAACAGACACAGTGTTCTATCGGTGACATAACGCCCGGCGGAGACATAGTACCGCGTGATTAACGACTTGAGCTCGGTCATTATCCAAGCTTAATAACATTACTGCTACGACTCAATGCAAAGTAGCGGCGAACAAGCCGAGTTTCAATGACTGTATAGATTTTGATCCGAGTGGCGGTTTTCTGTATTCCTTGACGTCCCATGACGGTCGTTTCCGATCTCCAGTCTGCCAGGCAAGGCTGGGTCTTTGGAAATTTATTCCGATAATTAGTACCTACACGGGTGGTGTAAAGAAACTAAGAGGTGACCAATGTCGTTCGCCTAGTGAAAGCTGCGAAGTGGGTGATATAAAAGACTGGGGTCTGGGGTTTTAATGGTTGTTCAGCAGTGCGGAAAGACAAGGCCTCGTGGGAGAAACTTGCTGATGCAACTGGCCGGGGTGTGCATGGCAGCCGCATCTGTCCACCGATAGTTAATGACGGCCCAAGGGGCACGTGAAACAAAGAATTATGGGACGGGATTTTATCTGTTATGGGCACGTGCTCTGTATACTGTCTATCGATTGGGCATGCGCTATTTCATGCGAGAATGGGACGACAAAGTTGTAATTCGTCCGTGGAAATCTCCTTTAGGCATTAGCAGTTGGCAGCTATAGCTTGGTTTACCGATCATTGTCAGGGAATCTCAAATTGGGAACCTTTCTCCCACAGACAGATGTAATTAATTCACAGCTAATTGTTCTCAAGGGGATTGGACGTAATTGATCAATACGAAATATTACCAGCGAGTGCACAAATCGGATATAATTAGCTTCTGATTTATACTGGTTTTTGGCTCCATGAGCAATTTACTCAATGTCATGGTTTTTGGGGGATTAATTTAATAGGCCAATCATTATTACCACATGCCTGTAAACTTATCATATTTATTTCTCCGCCTGTTTGTAGCACCAGGTATGATACATGTTGACAATATTTATCCCACCAATTATTGTATACATTTTTTATGACTATTGCTTATTTATTGTGATCACACCCCAAAGTCCAGATCACCAAGTCATGTTGAATATATTTGAACTATTTTATAAATTATTATGCTCTAGTTACACGAATAAAAAGCAAACATATCAAAAACGTGTTTCGTGACTTGTTCAACTGTATGAGTACATGTAAACACAGTACACACAAAGTTCACACAGAGAATATTCCTTCAAGTATTGATATTTCATGAACAGGAACAACAAGGGTGTTAGATCTCATGCACTGACGAATTTTATAATACCCTCAACTTCAAGTGAGTAATGTATGTTAGTCAGTTAAAAAAAACTACTATTGTGAAAAAACATAATCAAATGAAAGTGTTTATTACGGATAAACATATCATAAACCTAGGCCAGTTATAAGCTATCAGCACATACAAATTTCAACATTTTTTACCAGACGTTTTACTCTCAAACATTGATATTTTTAACTTGAGATTGTGATATTTCCAAATGCTTCTTGCTTTTTGTGGAGAGTTTTTTCTTCCGAATTTACCAAAATATAACAAAAATCAAATGAAGAAAATAATGATCATTCCTCTCCATATTATTGTGTCCCCGAACGAAGGTCGGTGGATACTATGGATTTGCGATCGTCGGGCAGCGTCCACAAACACTCCTAATCCAATTTCGATATTTTATATTTCTAAGAACACGTAATATGGTAAGACCCTGACACCTATCGATTTTGGTTGCCATAGCAACTGAAATGTCCGGTTGGTGACATGTTTGTGATGAAATCAGCCCATTCGACACATATTGATTGCGAGCGCTCTAGGGGTGGCAATTTTACAGGAATCGTCGCTATATCGGACAGGCATTTTGAACAATGCACAGGCACCAAACATTCTGTTTTTTTTTTTTGCGTGTACATACAAGTATAGAGCTGATAGAGTTGTGTAAAACAGATTACATTTACTATTACTGAATGAGTTAACATAAATTTCACTAGTTAGGTCTATCATTGCCCACGAATAAGAACAGTTAAAAGTACGAAATTTTACCTAATATATGAACAACTAGAACATATAATTTATCCGCAAATGTAAATATTGGAATCACCCATAATATAATGATGGGGATTGAGGAAGGTTCCCAATTCCCAAATTGTGACAAGCCTTCCTTCGTGGAAAGTATATGGTAAGAAATAATGAGTTAATGAATATACGATTATTACTGCATGGAATAAAAAATAGTTGAGACCTGAAACTTTTAACACTGACAATAATGAAAGCCACTAACATATTTGTTTTAGCAATATGGATGATAGGGCATCAGGGGGCGACCGAACGACAATACGTCGGCGATCGTCGGCGACCGAAGAACATCTGTAGTTAATTCAAAATGACAACACCTTTTAAATCAAGGAAAATGAATACTCATATGCCTATTTGGAATCGTTTCATAGACTCACAATCAGAATCGCTGTTAAATATACACTTTAACGCGGTTAGATGAAAACAAAAGTGCGAACTAAATTGTCCACATAATTATTGCGTTGTATAGTAGTTGGTGGCCGTGAACAATACAATACCCTAGAGAATAAGTTACCCCGTGTTCAAGGATGTCATTAGCTTACACTATCATGTATTCACAACAAATATCAAGAAAGTAATATTGATAGTGAAATGTGAATTAACAATAGTTCCTGTGGTTGTCGGTTATGAAATAGTTTTGTAATTTAACGGCGATATGTGTAATTGTAATACAGCACTGTATCGACATGAAGAATGCCCGCTTTCTCGACTCATGCCCAGATCCAAGTATGTGTGAACACAGGAATGATGGGGATATGGATGATACAGCGGTGTAGACATGGAGTTTATCGATTAAAACGGGCGTGGTCGGCTCAGATGGCATCCCTTGGCTTGGAATGTTTTATATTTGTCAGTGGAGATGGAGTGATGAAAAAATTATGTCGGTCAATTATATGAGCTGAATGCTGCAGATATTTTAGGTTACCGACGACGATTTGATATATCACAGGGCTGCATGCTGTTTACTACGGAAGCGTTAATTGATCATCCACTTAACCACATACTTTTTCACGACCTAGCGTGTTCTGCATCATAAAAAGACGTATTGTCATGTTAAATATCATGGCAAGTTGTCTTGTTATGAAATCTCCTAACTTATAATGACAAGCAGGCATACTGTGAACCTTTATCACGACAAGACGTCTTATCATGAAAAATATAACGATATAATGCCTTACTCTGAAAAATTTAAACCACAAGAAGTCTTAAAGCAACTGCCTTCGAAACCAATCAATATTTTTTCTTGAAAACTACATTTCATATTAAAGCAGCTACCTTCGAAACCAGACAATATTTTTTTAAAACTATATTTCATATCAAACATGCTGAACTAACTGAATGAAACACTCACAACAAATGTAACGAAAATAACCAGTCCTCAGGGAAATTTTTGCTCATTTGAACAGGCGGTTTTCGCGTAAAAACAGGAACTGTATCCATCACACGCAGATGTAAACAAAGCATAGAAGTGCGAGATAGACTGACAATTCCACGCACATCATGGTATATCACTGATTATTTTCTCACAACTACACTACATATGCACATACGAACTGGGAAATGTACTCGATGTGGACTTTTAGGCGTGATTTGAGCATTTGTTTACATTTGGGTTTGATGGATACACTTCGTTTGTTTATTTACAAAACCGGTACAAAATGGGCTCTAAAACGGATGAAAAGACAACTCGGACGGACTGTAGTCGTCAAAGTCATTGAGCACACCTTTTCTTATATTGCATCAGATGTGTTTAACAAAAAATTGGTTTTGAAAAAAAATATTGCATACATTCGAAGGCAACAGCTTTAAATATGCTAAATTCACTGAATGAGACATACTCACATCAAATGTAACGACTATAACCAGTCTCTGGGAAATTTTGCTCATTTGAACAGGCGGTTCTCGCGTAAATACAGGAACTGTATCCATCACAGATGGACTGACAATTTCACGTATATCATGGTATATCACTGATTATTTTCTCATAATTAGACCTACACTATATATGCAGATACGAACTGGAAAATGTACTCGATGTGGAACTTTAAGCTTGATTTGGGCATTTGTTTGCATTCGGATTTGATGGATACAATTCGATTGTTTATATACAAAACCAGTTAAAACGGATGAAAAGACAACTCGGACAATTGTAATCGTCAAAATCATTGAGCACACCTTTTGTTTTCTTGTATTAGATGTTTTGCACAAAAAATTGCATACATTCGAAGGCAGTAGCTTTAACATGAAGAAATATGACGATAACACGTCTTGCTGTGAAAAAAATATGGCGAAAAGACATTTTAACATAGAAAAATATAACGCTATGTATGGTGACTTACCATTATTTTTAACACGACAAACGTCTTCTTATGATAATTTTCACGGTAAGACATGTTCACATTATATTTTTTCATGGTAAGATGCATTGTTGTGATAATTTTCATGGTAACACGTCTTGTCATGATGATTGTCTTACTTTTCACAACATGACAGCGTGCCATGATATTTATCACGATAAGGCAACTTACTGTGATACTCAACACGACAGGTAGTGAAAAATTATGTGGTTAAGTGGATGACCAAAGACACTAGCCGTGAGCAAGCAACACGAACAATCCAGGGGAAGCCATTGGGTTGCAGATTATTGCATCAATAGAGGACAAATATGCTTTAAAGGATACTCATTACGGCTGCACATACCATATAATAAATCTGAACAATTGACCTTACGACTGTCATGGTTGAACACCTTTTCTGTTGAGCGTACACCTCGGACAAATATTGCCGAAGAATGGCTTATGTGTTCTTTGAGCTTCGTCGATTATTCCTCGAATCCACTCCAATCTCACAACTTGCAAAGGTAGTCTACCCCGAATGTTAATTTTGGTCCTATCATGGAATTTCTGGCGATTTTGCTTGTTTGCTTGATTTTTGCATGCGTCTGGGTCGAAATTAGTTCACAATACTTTTTGAATGTGAAAATTGTAATAATTGTATTTAGACAAAGGATGGCATCAAGTAAAATAACTTTTATTTAATAACCTTTCTATCTATGATTAAAACCCCCAGCCCCAGATCATATATACAATAGGTGTTCTAAATACATATCAATACGTGATTGAAATGTATACCATTGTACGGCGATATCATGCAGAACAACATCTGGACAACATCAGTAATTGAAGCATATCTCAATGACAAGATTTAGTGAGGGACCCACTCAGAGGGACTGAAATGTGGAATTGATTACTAGTACTTAAGATTAAGATTTTTGAACGATCATCAATATAATATTTTGCATTTATTTATAAACGCGATTTTGGATTGAATAGTCTTTTTCGTGTGGAATTATGAATAATTTTAGCGCCGAAATACCAAGAAAATTAATCAATTTTACCATTTTCATTAAATTCAATTCTGAACAAAAGCGACGAGACGAAATTAGAAAATGTTGTTCATGTATTCAAATGGACCGATGTGTATGTTATTGATAGGAAAACCTAGTGGGTCATCGACTTTACATTTTCAAAAAGTTCTTTAAAATAAATTTGTAAATCACTGTATCAACATAATCTAGAGCTTTAAAATGACATATTTTATGGAGTAGCTGATCAGCATCCTGAAACTGAAAAGAAAGTAAGGGGTCACCGTATCCGTTCGCATAGAATACATGAGGCAAAATGTGATTATGGATCAAACATGTAAGAAAAAAATATGTAATTTTAGGTATATGTTTGTGATTTTGATCGAATATGTCGAAGAAACCAGTACGGTGACCCCCTATTCTATTTTCATTGTTAGGATGCTGATCAGTTACTCTATAACACAGGTCATTTTAAAGAGATCATATTCAAGAAATAACTTTTAAATTTTGACCCTTCGTTACCGCACTGTGCGGACTATGTTAATCTGACTTCACGAGTAATTACTGATAAAAATTTGTGAGTGACGCAAAATCCCTGTCAAAATATAGCCAAGGTTACCCACAATGAAACACCGCCATCTCGATAACGAAAATCAGTTTCTGAGGAAAACAGTGTGTTTGTCTCATTGTGTCCTTTGAGATGAACATTGCAAATCAGTCTTGATTTTATTAAAACTTCAGGTATTGCATGTTACGCCCGGTTTTAATTACCCAAGTTTACAAGGAGGATTAAAACTAAAGTAATCTTTGTACACACTTGTTGTACCTTGGTCATGGAACGCTACATGAACATATTTTCTGGACAGATGATTCACAATCATAACGTTCTGACGGGAAAATATAAGGATAGTGGTTTTATGCTCGCGTTCATTTGAAACCCCGAGGATTGTTAGAAGTCAATAGAAGAACTTGGACGAGCCTTGGGAGACAACTTGGTGAAAATCAATACTATAGAATTACCCCATACACAGATCTAGTATTTTCATTTTAAAGGGAGTGTTTACTGCTGACGACGGACAAGGTATGGACAACATACAATATATACCTGATGTACGTACGGCTGGAAACAGAAAACTTGCTAAAGTAGTTGAAATAGACAGTTTAGATGCGAAAGTTCGAATTACATTTCTAATTTGGATTATTATAAAAAAAAATACTAGTACTTATCATATTTCATAACCACAACCAACCAAATTTTGAAAGAAATTAACGCTCTTACTAATGTATGAAACATATTACAAATTGGTCTTTGCATTCCAAACAACTTGGCCTACATGTCTTATGAATAGGCCCTAGAAGTTTGCCCTTTCGTCCGTCCATCAGGTCCAATGATCAACCTTTCATACTTCATTATTTCTCCATATTTCAAACAACACATTTTCGAAGAAAACTTCCCAACCAAGCTGTACATTAATATTTTTCTTATGTGGGGTAGGAATGTAACAAGAATCGTTTCGGCTAATAATATTTATTCAGAGGATGCCAAAACCCTACGGAGCCCCTGAGGTGACATACCGAAAATATTTATTAATCCGTGCGCACGGTTTACCAATCCGTGAGCACGGTTTACCAAACCGTGCGCACGAATTACCAAACTGTGCGCACAATTTAACAATTCGTGGCCACGAATTAACAATCCGTGGGCACGAATCACTAATTCGTGGGCACGAAATACTAATTCGTGCCCACGAATTGGTAAATCGTGGTCACGGATTAGTTATACCAATCTGTGTCCACGAAATACTAATTCGTGCGCACGAATTGTTAAATCGTGCGCACGAATTGTTAAATCGTGCCCACGAATTATTAAATCATGCCCACAGATTAGTTAAGGTAATCCGTGCACACAGTTTACCAATTCGTGGCCACGGTTTACTAATTCGTGGCCACAGTTTACTCATTCGTGCGCACGGTTTACTAATTCGTGTGCACGGTTTACTAATTCGTGGCCACGGTTTACCAATTCATGGCCACGGTTTACTAATTCGTGCGCACGGTTTACTGATTCGAGGCCATGGTTTACTAACTCGTGCGCACGGTTTACTAATTCGTGCGCACAGATTAATAAATATATCTGGTATGTCACCTCAGGGGCTCCGTAATAACCAATCTTTCCTGGGTTTTATTTTTTAAACTATAACTACATGTATTCGTGAATTTGTGTTAACACTCTACATATACTTTTAAATTTGTATATTACTAAGCACACTTTCGATAGATTGGGTACATTTTGAGTCGAATTGGAGATGAGGTTGAAATGTTTGAATACAGAATTTACATGAAGGAAGAGGTATGTTATGTGCCATGCTTTTCTATTATGACCAGGGGCTTAAATATGTATATTGATTCACCGAAACTGTTTATTACGCAAATCTCTCTCCCACCAAACACCGATAAATATAGATGAAATACAAAACATTGTTAAACACAATATTATGATAACATTATAAAACGCACACTATCAATGATAGACCATGAAACACCAAGGAATGCACTGTTTAGTGTTATTGACTGGTCGGATCGCTCGATTGATCACACTTCATCAAACTAATCAATACTTCAGTGGCATATCCAGCTTTATATATTATATCACTATATTTATTGTCGTTTTGTCAAGATATACATTAAAAACAATGTAAAATCCAAGCTCAAGAGCTTCTGTACGACATACATAATTATTCAATGTACATGCCAATGTCATTTCCAACAATAGAATATTCCAGTAGTTACTGTAAAAGTACTAATTTTCGCCGCGGTACTTATTTCGCGTATTTCGCGGTAAGGGTAGATCCGCGAAATTAAATACCTCGCTAAAATAAGTCTCCCGCGAAAATAATTTTGAGGTTTGTGGCCGTCCATAGCACAATACGCTGTTGCTAATCATAACGCGAAGCAACTCTGGTTTATTATATACTACTAAGAATCCCGATGTTGTCATTGATTAAAAGCTGGTCATGTGTCTTTGCATAAAAATACATATTCACCAGACCAGCCGGTGAAGTTTTTGATATTCACCGATCGGTCCATATTACATATATGTACTTCTCGCCAAAGAGCAACTCTGGTTAAATGCTTTTTCATGCTTGTTTTCTTTTTCTCTTTCTAGTATCGCGTATCCAGTGATATAGTGAATTGAATGAGCTTGTTTCAGAAATCATTCCTCGTTTGCTGAAATATTGGCACCAAACTGAAATCTAAAGGCATGACTGGCGCAGTACTTATTCGAATCAACACATGATAGTTCTAGATGTATTATGTTTATATCATACATCCACGTCATACATAAACATTGCTTCAGTAATTGCATGAACTTTACACATGTATCATATAATAAAACAAATATTAACTTTTGGTTTCGGTGAATACGTGAAAATATGTACCTCTCGCAAAAGACATATTCACCTCGCAAGCTCGGTGAATATGTCTTTTACGAGAGGTACATATTTTCACGTATTCACCTCACCAAAAGTCAATATTTGTATAATGTGCCTTTTCTTAAAATTTCAAGAACTCTTAGACTATTGGTTATTTCCTCATATTCTAAACCGTCCAGACAGACATTTAGCATTGGTGTTTCTTGAACCGGTGACACATTTCCTCACATATTTATGACTACGTAAATCAACCATGCTATTTTTCAAATGCATTTGAAATATTAATATGATTTCACTTAATTGATTTAAAGAAGTTATGTGCATTCTACTTTCGATACTTGTACCGTTTTACATTATTGTTGAATGCGCCATTGTTCGCGGAATAGACAAAATCGATCGGCTAAGTACACTGGTCTCATACCGTAAAGAGACGATTCCATAAAGACGATGTTTCCAGAACTTGTAGCCAATAAGTAAATGGACAGAATGCTCCACTTCACGTAAATCACGTGTCCGCTTGAGCACTGGCCCTGAGACTGTCGTATTTATGGAAAACGAATGTTTTTCTTTCTACTGTCCAACAAGTTTTACTTTGATTAAAAACAGTAATTTAATTTGTGTCCCTCCTTGTGGATGGTGTCGTTAGTAATTTGGAGTTGTTGTTCAAATTTTATTTAAATGAGCCATGAAATATATTTAATTCAATACTGATATATGATATCCAAATGGGGAATACGTGTTTTTCATGATGTAATCACATTTCCATGGACAATTTACGTTACCTCAACTTTATAATTGTAAGCAATACATCACACTATACAACTTTTCTCTGGGAAAGCGCGTGGTGAATGTATTGTGGGTGATTAAGAATACATACAGACATCTGCATGCAGATAATCTCAAATGAGAAGGAATATCACTCTTGAAACTATCATAAAATGTACGATTAATATTCAATATAATCATGGGAATGAAGCTAAAGATGTCACATTTCGCAACTATGTTTTTTAAAACCAGTACTCATTACTTGCCTCATCACTGCATATATATGCAACCAAGCTGGAGCTCAGACATCTCCTTAAATATCTAGTGGGCATATAAGAAGCTGGGAAGAAGGCTGAAACACAGGCTCAGTTTGTGTGAATTTATAATCCTTGTCTGAGATTGATTGTGACAAACCAAGAATCGATCCAGAGATTCCATCGCTGACATATATATATGAACATGTGAATAACGATTCATCACGAACCGGTTGATCGTTGATCGTTGATCGGCAGTAATTCAGCGCAGGGATGAGTTCGTTTACCCAGACTCACTAACGACGGTGGCTCATTAATCAGCACACACTAGTCTACTGTATTTAGGGTTCGGGGTAGACATTTGGGTGCCAAAGCTGAATTTTTGACCCAAGGAATCTGATGGTGATATTGCTGAGTCTCTGTGATGGTCGGTTGTTTCAAAATCCAATATGGCTGCCACGAAAACACGGAAAATTCGTAATATCACGTTTGCAGCTATATTTCAGCTGCTATGGCAGATATAAGCAAAATTCTGGTGTCTAACCCCACGTTTTCTGACGTAAAGAATTCAATGGTGATAATGCTGAGTCAATGTGACTGTTGGTTGTTTCAAAATCCAAAATGTCCACAACAAAACCCCGGGAAATATAGCTATATTCCAACTTCTATGGCAGATTGAGGCAACATTTTGGTGTCTACCCCCATATTTTCTGTCGCAAGGAATATAGTGGCGATAATGCCGTGTCTCTGTAACTAACTGTTGGTTGCCACAGAAATAAATATGGCTGCCATCAAAATCAGACTCTGTGAAAAAAAATTTGCAAACCTCGTTTCGATTATATATATATATATCAGCTTTCCCGGGTTTTCGTGGCAGCCATATTGGATTTTGAAACAACCAACAGTCACAAAGACTCAGCAATATCACCATCAGATTCCTTGGGTTAGAAAACATGGGGGTAGACACTAAAATCACTAACGTTCGTGCAGTAGATAACTCGCTAGGTCAATTTCAAGCTATTTCGCGTATAAATGGCGACCATCTTGGATTTTTGGGAAAACCCCCCATGGGATTTATGGGGACTTTTCTGTGGGTTATCTATATGGTCTCCAAAGTCACTGTGCAAAAATTCAGCTTTGACACCCAAATGTCTGGGCTTTTTTTTACCTAATTTTGGTAGACTACACGTCCTGTCGAGAGACCAGGGAAGGTATAACGGGAGAAACCGCTTATCCAGTTCCAGAACTCCGCTCTGGCACAAACCAGCTTACCAATGCTGGCCGCTCCCACCAAGTCGGTTGAGAACTGCTCAGAGCCAACATCCTACTTCGAAGGTTCGACCCAAAATAACACCTGGACAAGCTCCGCGTGAGTGTGCTCCGAGCTAGACCAACATTTCATCCCCACGATCAACAGATGAGCGTATCCATGCGATAATAATCCAGAAGCTACAGCGTATCCAGAACGCAGCAACAATCACCGAGTGTCTGAAAGAACTTTACTGGTTAACAGTCAAGTACCGAGTTATGTTCAAGGCAATGTGCATACTATATAATCTACAAATGCCTCACAGGTGTTGCCCCAGGAATCCAGGAGACTTCACTGAATTGCTTAGACAACATGTGCCTGGAAGGGCTCTTCGTTCTCAAGAGAAAACGTTCTGGTCAACTTTCTGACGTGACATACACAATCATGTATTCTCGACCATTGCCCTGGTTAAAGATTCTGTTGAAAATTTGGTACCATCTATCACTAAATTGGTTAACTGCTCGATGATGGAACGTTTAGTGCACTGCCTAGTAGCTTAAACAGGCTATAATTACTCCAAATCCCTCGTTATCCGAGGAAGAGATGAAAAACTACCGCCCAGATTCGGGTCTATGTTTCATCTCCAAACTGGTTGAACGAGTGGTTGCATCCCAGATTAAACAACACTTGGATAAAAACAATTTGGGTAATCCATTCCAGTCAATGGAGTTCCACAGGCCACATACGACAGACTACATACGACATACTACATACTACATACGACATATGACTTTAAAAGTGACCAGGGTGAAAGTAGCCCTGAAAACAAGGCAAAAGCAGGGTGTATTTCAAAGGTAAAATACAACATGCTTTTGCCTTGTTTTTAGGGCTAGGGTGAAAGTGACTTACCAATGTATGACATCATGGTACATACTACATACGACATACTACATATGACATACTACATACTACATACTACATACTACAAAGTGACCAGGGTGAAAGTAGCCCTGAAAACAAGGCAAAAGCAGGGTGTATTTCAAAGGTAAAATACAACATGCTTTTGCCTTGTTTTTAGGGTTGGGGTGAAAGTGACTTACCAATGTATGACATCATGGTACATACTACATACGACATACTACATATGACATACTACATACTACATATGACATACGACATATGACATACTACATATGACATACGACATATGACATACCACATACCACATATGACATCTTTCAATTTTTAATCCAAGATATTCTGCCCCATCGCTTGAAGTATAGAAGTAAAACTTTATCCCGCTTATCATTAGTGATCACTGTTATTATAGGGTTTTATATTTTTTGAATCCCTCCTAGCATCTAACAGATTTATTTATTTTTCCCCGAGGCCGGTGAAAGACCGAAATTTTTGCCTCGATCGCTTCTCCAGAATCGATAGGCCTACATGTTATAAATATTTTGTCATATATATTAAACACATTTTATATCTACTGTAGCCGTATTATACAAAGAGTATCAAATTATTAATCGGATCGACACATCTGTCTCCGATGGTTAGTGTGTTCGCCTTCAAATACAAATCTGGATAAGCCCCTATCGTGTCATCGGTCGATCGTCTCATCGACCGGCTCGGTGATGCTGCGACATTTTATGCTCAAGGTGGTCATAACGTTGTTTGTATAACTTTGTAAGTTCGTCACGAACGACAAACGTGGATGTATTTTTGATCTCTACTCCCGCTCCACCCCTCTCCCAGTATTTTCCCTATTCATACTGCATCCTACGGAAGCGTATTGCTATCAAGTGTGTAAAAATTTGTACCTCGTACGTACGACTTACTAACTCGCATGAACGACTTATTAAGTCATACGTTCGACTTATTAAGTCGTATGTACGACTTATTAAGTCGTATGTACGACTTATTAAGTCATACGTACGACTTACTAAGTCATACGTACGACTTACTAACTCGTACATACGACTTACTAACTCGTACGTACGACTTACTAACTCGTACGTACGACTTACTAACTCGTACGTACGACTTATTAACTCGTATGTACGACTTATTAACTCGTACGTACGAGTTAATAAGTCGTACATATGACATATAAGTCATACGTACGAGATACATTTTTTTGCACACTTGATAACAATACGTTTCACTACGGAAGCGTATTGCTATCAAGTGTGTAAAATTTCTTATCTCGTAGGAATGAGTTATATCTCATACATACGACTTATTAAGTCGTATGTACGACTTATTAACTCGTATGTACGACTTAATAACTCATACGTATGACTTAGTATCTCATAAGTACGACTTACTAACTTGTACGTATGAGTTAATAAGTCGTACGTACGGGTTAATAAGTCATACGTAGGAGTTAATAAGTCGTATGTACGAGTTACTATGTCGTACGTACGAGATACCAAGTCGTACGTACGGGTTAACAAGTCGTACGTACGAGTTAATAAGTCGTACGTACAAGTTATTAAGTCGTACGTACGGGTTATTAAGTCGTACGTACGAGATATAAGTCGTACATACGAGATAATATTTTTTGCACCCTTGATAGCAATACGCTTCCGTAGTATCCTGAAATTCCGTGGGTGTAAAATGATGTACACAACATCGTGTAGACAACATCACACAAATTTCAATTAAGACATCAAGACATTTAAAAACCGGTAACAACATTGTTCACGGACTAGATTCAGTGTGGTGTAGATCTATCGCTTAGAACATCATCCAACTGGTGACACTTGACGGCTACGTAAAGTATTTTATACGGTATTGTTTCCTTTGAGAGTGTGGGCCAGCATATCCATGTACATCGACAGTTCTTTCATCAGTTCATTCTATCTTCATAACAAACATAAACTTATTATACTACATCTAGTAATAGTTTATCTAATAACGTATAATAATATATGTATATACGTTCAAATGTTTAGGTCGATCAATTTTTACATAGTCACAAATCCATAAAATGTTTTCTATATTTGTTTATTCCTCAATCTGTTATCATTTGTTAATTCGTCTGTAATCTGCATGTATAAATATATATACTCTCTAATGTGTCAGTTATCCTCTGTCATTCATACAAGTATTTATCATATTACAATGTAAATATATAATATTTATAATTTATTTTGTTTTATAATGGAAGTGCAATTCCGCTGACGGTTCAAGGCTGTTTGCCCTAGTTCCAGTGTTATTATATACATCTATAATTTCATTATTTATATATCATAGATTATATTTTACACAAAATATGTATATAATGTTTTTCGTGTCAGTGTCTGCTCTCGTTGCGAGATTTATCCTGGGAGTCCAATTAACAGGCTCCAGAGCTTTCACTGTCAGTTGTGGACTGTGTGCCCTAGTTTCCAGTTTATTATTCATGTTTTTTATATATATTTACATTTTTTCCAGTATTTATTCCTTTATTCTATATGTACTATCCTATCATTTTTTATACCATATACACATATATACAATATCTATAAAAAAATATATAAAAAAAATTAAAAAAAAGTATATATTTACCAATATGTGTTAATGTCAATGTCTGCTCTCGTTGTGGGATTTATCCTGGGAGTCCAATAACAGGCTCCAGAGCTTTCGCTGTCAGTTGGGCTGTGTGCCCTAGATACCAGTTTTATTATTCATGTATTCTATATATATTTACATTTTTCCAATATTTATTCCTTTATTCTATATCTACTATCATACCATTTTTTATTCCATATATACATATATATCATATCTACAAAAAATATGTATATATTTACCTATATTTACCATATAAATAATGTGTTAATGTCAGTGTCTGCTCTCGTTGTGGGATTTATCCTGGGAGTCCAATTAACAGGCTCCAGAGCTTTCGCTGTCAGTTGTGGGCTGTGTGCCCTAGTTACCAGTTTTAGTATGCATGTCTTTTGTATATATTTACATTATTTATATATCATATTATATATATATATATATTTGAAAATATTTCAGTTGTGGGCGGTGTGCCCTAGTTCCAGTATTTATTCATTTAGTCTATATGTACTATCAGACCTTGTTTGTATACCATATATATATATACATATATATAAGATGTACCCCCCCCCCCCCCCCCCAAAAAAAAAAGTTTATATTTATCAATATTCACCATATATATATAATGTGTTCAGTGTCTGCTCTCCTTGCGGGATTTATCCTGGGAGTCCAATTAACAGGCTCCAGAGCTTTCGCTGTCTGTTTCGGGCTGTGTGCCCTTGTTACCAGTGTTATCATTCACGTCTTTCCTAGATTATATATCTACATTATTTATTAAACCCTGTCACTTACTGGATGTAAGTGGCCATGACCTTGGTATTGTTTAGGGCTGATTGCCCTTGGTAATATTTAGGGCCAACTGCCCGTGCTAACGTTTAGGGCTCACTGCCCGTAGTAACGTTTAGAGCTGACTGCTCAGGGTAATTTTAGGGCGGGCTGGCTGTGATAATGTTTAGGCCTGGATGACCGTGATAATGTGTAGGGCTTACTGCCCCTGGTGAAATTTAGGTCGGTCTCCGGTAATGTTTAGATTTCAGTATTATATATTTGATATATTTCTCCATTAGATATTTTCATATATTTCATAAATTAAATTTAAGTATACGTGTATATTTTAAGTACGGTACTTCACAATTCATTTTATCAAATTTAATGAAATTTTCACTTCCTCCTGTCTCGCTTCAAAAGATGCTAGCGTATTATAAATTCGTTGGTGTTTATGGTTCTTGTTATTCATTCCCAGTAAATCTGCATCACGATACCTCTTTCATTTCGGAGTTCAATCTTGTTCAAGTATTTATCACGTTAAATGTTGTTCCACAGGTACTCGTTCTCGTTTTCTAATATTGCAGAATATGCCTCCACAAGAAAACCAAGGCTGTTGAGCCATGTGCCAACATAACAGTACCCCTCGACTCTGGAGCCGACAATCTAATAACTGCTGAGCATGTCTTCACGTGTAAATTCGTAGGATGCTCACGCTCCGGATCCCAGTGCACCTGAAACCACCTCCAACATCAATACTGCCATTACGGGTGTAGGTCAGGTGCCTCTCCTGTCAACAGCCGAGGACCTCAGGCTGTTATTACCCCCCGGTTACACAGCTGTGGGTCAGGAGTTCCAGCCTCCCAGTCAGGGTGCTGCAATTATAATCATCGATCTCAATCTGTGGGTCATGAGCCCCAGTTCCATCTCTAATTCTAGATCTTAGTGTCTAGCTGTGGGTCAGGAGCCCCAGCCTGCAAGTCCGGGTACTCAATTCTAATCGTCATCTAAATCTGTGGGTCAGGAGCCCCAGCCTGCAAGTCTGGATACCCAATTCTAATCGTCATCTAAATCTGTGGGTCAGGAGCCCCAGTTCCATCTCTAGTTCTAGATCTTATTGTGTAGCTGTGGGTAAGGATCCCCAGCCTGCAAGTCCAGGTACTCAATTCTAATCATCGATCTCAATCTGTGGGTCAGGAGCCCCAGTTCCATATCTAATTCTAGATCTTAGTGTCTAGCTGTGGGTCAGGAGCCCCAGCCTTCAAGTCCAGGTACTCAATTCTAATCATCGATCTCAATCTGTGGGTCAGGAGCCCCAGTTCCATCTCTAATTCTAGATCTTAGTGTCTAGCTGTGGGTCAGGAGCCCCAGCCTGCAAGTCCAGGTACCCTAGTCTAATCATCAATCTCAATCTGTGAGCCAGCCCCCCAGTTTCTTCTCTTAATTCCAGATCTCAGTCCCTAGCTGTAAGTCAGCAGCTCAAGCTGCCCCTGTTCTGGGTTTTTCTATTCCAGAATTATCACCAGTCCTTTCCTCTTACCCTTCCCTATCCTAAACAATATTTATGAGAAATGGTTAGGAAACCAAGAATTCTTCACAAGCACTCCACCTGGTTAACCCAACCCCTTTTTCAATTTTTACAATATCTTTACGTAGCTTTACACTTATCTTCCACTCTCATACACAAATCTAAATTTGTTCCTCAATACCTTTAAATTACATTATAAAAACATACATTCCTCTTTTATCTCTACCTTACTAATTTCCAAACTCATCCTATTACTGAGTGTCATCTGGCACTTGTTGCAATATTCAATATCAATATTCCACATATCATAATCCTATGTCAACATTTTTCATCAATTAATTATAGTCTACCTTTATGTAAGTGTGTTTAAATTATAACTCTAGCTCCAGAATATTAAAAAAATTTGTTGTCGACCTTTTAACCCATCGTTCTACATCAAGTCTTATTTCTTTAACATTTTTCCCTAAAATTAGTGGCCTTTTCATAGTATACCATAAACATTTTCACTGCATATATATGATTAGTGAGCTCCCAGAGATCTAGGAGCATGGATGTCCATCTTCTCTATGTTCAAGGGTCGTCCAATCTATCTTTCCCTTTACTACTAGTAATTTATTTGCTTCATCCCATCCCATTTGCTTCGTTTCTATGATTAATCAACAAAGTCGTGGCCAATAAGACTTCCACTTCCAATTTCCAAATGTTCCTCCTCCAAAATACAACTATTATGTTTTTGGCACTTTCCCCGTTGTCGATGATATTTCATATAATTCACAATTCAGTCCAAACATTCTGGTACTAAGGGTATCACCATTACATTTCGGCTTCGTTTTCAGGTTTCACCCCTTTCTCGTTTGACAGATCCTCGTCCAACAAACTTCACTGACCCAGTATCTTATCCATTCACATTCTTCATCGGAACCAGTATCATTTCCGGTGTTACGGTCACTATATGTTAATCCAGAGTTTTCATCAATCGCCGTTGGATTTTTACTCTTGTCATTCTCATCCTTCGTAATCAATTCGGGTCAAACTAGTAGCAGTCAGTCTCACCATTACAGGCATGTTGATTCTAGAATATTCTGATCATTTTCTACCCAATACCTTACCTCTGTTACTTTAATTACATTGTTCTTTGTCAAGACCTACGGTCTATCTATTCTCATCTACTTTTTTCTTCACATCATTTAATGGTCAATTTTTGTTCATTCCCAACTCCCTCCGTCGTTGTTCATTTATATCGGGGTTTCATTCGGGCCTTATGTTTTACTCCTAAGCTGAGACGGATAAAATCAGCAACTGTCTTACTTGCTTATATCCCACAATTATAGTTTAAGGGTCGTAGTTGTCGTCCTAGGTTTTTCTTTTTCGTGGTAAATGTATGTCCTCTGAACGGATGCTTTACTTTCTTGGATCCGGCTGGGTCGGTTTTGGCTGTCACCATTCCCAGTTCCTGTGAATGCTTTGTGGCGCGTGTCAGCCTTAGGTTCTGATTTTTGTCGTTCATATTTGTGTTATTTACCCACATATCATGGTAATTGTTAGTCATAACCCATTTCCAATAATTATGTCTTATTTCTCATTGTAACTCATTTTATTGTAACTACCTCAACTTCATTATGTTTGTATATTATAATTTAAATAATTATATTTTTAAATAAACCAAGGTTAAATCCCAGTCGGTTAGTTACTTTATAACAGCAACACACACAATAATCAGTTTGTGGACGCAGGCTACAAACGGGTTTGTGTGTGTTAGCGTGCCGGTAGTCTATCCCCAAGGTTATCATTCCCGCCTTTTTATCCGTTCTTCTAATTTCTACAGTCCGCATTTTATGTAGAATTGGTATCCCTTGACAACGTTACCTGATTATTCAACCAATGACAATCTCTCTTTTCGACTAGAAGCTCCTCGAGGTTGTTTTCCTTTCAATCTTTCAATTTTCCCACCCAACCCACCCTTTTTCCTTGTCAATATTATTTACATACAAGTACAGTTGTATACTATAGTACTATACCATATCATTTCATTGTCATGTAATCTCGTGTTGTTTCTCCGTTATATTCAAAATATAATCTTATCTTGTATTTCTTCACTTTCCTATAGTATGTGTTATTGTACTATTTTAGAATTATGTCTAATGTATCTTTTTTCAGTTTGTACTATGTTTCTTCCATGTATCATTATGTACGGTAGATCGTATTTACTGTGAACGCGTGTCAGCCTTAGGTTCTGATTTTTGTCGTTCATATTTGTGTTATTTACCCACATATCATGGTAATTGTTAGTCATAACCCATTTCCAATAATTATGTCTTATTTCTCATTGTAACTCATTTTATTGTAACTACCTCAACTTCATTATGTTTGTATATTATAATTTAAATAATTATATTTTTAAATAAACCAAGGTTAAATCCCAGTCGGTTAGTTACTTTATAACAGCAACACACACAAATACCACATATGACATATTACAAACGATTATTACGACATATGACATACTACATATGACTTATCACATGCAAAATACCAATCAACTCATACAATGTCAGATCTATCACACACCTATCCAAACAAATGATAGCTACACGTATCCAGTAGACTCATGTTTTCATGTAGGCCTATCAAATTTGTAGTGCAAAAAACATCTGAAAAATCCAAAATGAAACATTCCATTGAATTTGGCTCTACCGTTTACACTGTCCGGAATCCGTTTCGGCAGAGGATATTGGGAAACGATATTTTTCGGTTGGGAAACGATATGTTCGATTGGGAAACGCCAAGCTGCAAGGGGGTATGTGTTGTTTTTCTCAATAAAGTATGAAAAATAGGTGTAATCGTTGATCAGAAGAGAGACAAACATGCGCTGATGTTGTATGAAGCCTCCAGTGTCGACCAAACCTGCTATACTTGATGTAATATCATTTTTGTGACATGAAATGCGATTAAAATCACACCGTATTGAACAAATGAATACTGATAATTAAATATGTGTCTGATGCACACAAAAAGTAAATCGAGTCAAAAGAAAGGTATATTACATGATCCCCAACGAAAATAAACATTTTACATCGTCTCATTAATAAATGTTTGCTGATTTTCTGAACCATTGATGTTTCGGTGGGTAAACGATACGTATAGAGAAGGCGCCGGTTGGTAATCCATGCTGTTTCGATTGGGAAACGGAAAGTTTTGTACATATGAAATACGAGATCATCTGTTATACACAAGCAATACTGTGTGGTCTTTAGTGAAAGGTTACCTCGAGTGAATTATTAATTATATGACTGTATGCACAACATTTTGGGTGTGATATAAGGTGAATCATGTGCTCGGCTCGACATAATAGAAAAAGTTTCGAGATTTTTGTTTCAAAACATGCTAATTTGGGTCCTTGACAATGAGTATTAAGATGGAGTACCTTGACGATCGATAGGCCCAATATTTAGGCTCAAAAGGCCCAAAATTAAGTTTTTAGCTGTGTTCTCAAAAACTGTCCTATCAGTTTTGAGATTTTTGTTTAAAAAGATTCCTCTTAGTATTTACCTTTCTGAAGTGTATAAGTTTTGTTGCCCTTGAATCGCCGGTCTGCATGTGGCGGCCATTTTGAAAAGTGGCTAATATCTCGCTTATTATCAACTTTACAGCTTAGGAATCAATTGTGGACATATAGGAAATGATATATAAGCTTGAAGTTGACCTTTGCCTTATATTCAAGGTCAGAGCACGAAATGGCTAATATCTCGCTCATTATCGACTTTCCAACTTAATCAATTGTAAGCATATAGAAAATAATGTCCCCTTTGGGCAGACATTGTTGAAAAATTACCATTACAGACTTTGACACCTTAACATTGTACTAACAGTTCTCCGGTAATAATTCTAAGCTAATTTTTCCCTGTTTCCTCGTCCACAGCGGGTCTCAGTGTTGGAAAGATTTTTTTCTTGGTGTTTGTCAAATGAGTGCTTCACAGTGTGGTTAGAGACCTCAAACTTGGAATGACAGTTATAACACCTGGTGCTTCTAGCCACGAGACGCCATCTGTTGGAAGAAATAATAAGTATGAATGAATAATAGCCAAAAACGGCCCATAAATTTCCAATAAAATATCGTTTACTAATCGAAACATCTATATCACAACTGTTGTCCAATCGGAACAGTATCGTTTACCCACCGAAACATCAATGGTTCAGAAAATCAGCAAACATTTATTAATGAGACGATGTAAAATGTTTCTTTTCGGTGGGGATCATGTAATACACCTTTCTCGTGTCACTTTTTGTGTCCATCAGACAAATATTTAATCATCAGTATTCATTTGTTGATTCTCGGTGTGATTTTCATCGCATTTCACGTCACAAAAACGATATTACTTCAAGTATAGCAGGTTTGGTCGACACTGAAGACTTTATACAACATCAGCGCATGTTTGTCTTTCTTCTGGTCAACGATTACACCTATTTTTTCATACTTTATTGAGGAAAACAACACATATCCCCTTGCAGCTTGGCGTTTCCCAATCGAACATATCGTTTCCCAATATCCTCTGCCGAAACGGATTCCTTTACGCATCTTTGTCTGGGCGAAGCTAGAGTCTGAAAGTAACATCTGTTCTGCATTAGGACACACCCATCTGAGATATCGACGAAAATGAAGAACGCCGACTCAGGAAAAACAGGAAAAATTCAGGCTGACGTCAAAGTTTACTCAATATACCCCCCCAAAAACTTGTTTGTCTAGAGCCACGAGTACAAAAATAATATCCGTTTCGCTTTATGATGCACCTTTTCTGAGATACTGAAATGAAAAATGCCGAGTCAGCAAAAAAAAATCAGGTCAAGGTCAAAGTTTATCCCTAGTCATGTCCCTAAGACATATTTGTCTAGGGGCGACGAGTCCGGAAAAAATGCCCATTTTGCTCTACGACACACCATTTCCAAGATATCGACGAAAATGAAAAATGTCCACTCAGCAAAATAATTTTAGACCAAGGTCAGAATTCATCCCAAATAGCCCTTAGACATGTTTGTCTAGAGTGACGAGTCCAAGAATAACGTCTGTTTCGCTCTACGATGGACTGTTTCCAAGATATCGATGAAACCGAAAAATGCTGTATCGGCAAAAAAAAATTAGGTTGAGGTCGAAGTTCATCTAAAATACCCCCTCAGGCATGTTTGTCTAAGGCGACGAGTCCGAAAATAACTTCCTATTCGTTCTAGGACGAACCGAGATATCGACGGAAACGCAAAAAAAAATTGAGGTCAAGGTCTAATTTTATCCATAATACCCCTTAGGCATGTTGTTATAGGGCGAGGAGTCCAAAAATATCGACCATTTCGCCCTAGGATTCACCGTTCCCGAGATATGAAAATGAAAAAAAAATAGCCCAAGGGCTAAGAAAGGTTACCGGACAATACATATTTTAGATATTAGTAGTTTGTCCCGTGACCTTGAAAATAAGGTCATTGCTCAATTCAAGGACACAATAATATTCGGCATATGACATTTCTAGTATGTCCACAACTAATTTTTAAGCTGTAAAGTCAATAATAAGCGAGATATTAGCCATCATGTCCTGCAACCTTGAAAATGGGGTCAAAGGTTGAATTCAAGGTCATAGCAAATTTCAGCTTATATCATTTCCTATACGTTCATAATTGATTCCTAAGCTATGAAGTCGATAATAGGCGAGCTAATAGCCATTTTGCCCTGTGACCTTGAAAATTAGGCCAAAGGTGAAGTTCAAGGTCATGACAATGTTCAGAATATATCATTTTCTATATGTCCACAATTGATTGCTAAGCTGTAAAGTCGATAAAAAGCGAGATATTAGCCATTTCGTTCTCTGACCTTGAACATGAGGTCGAAGGTCAAATTCAAAGCCATAGCAATATTCAGCATATATCATTTCCTATATGTTCATAATTGATTCCTAAGCTATAAAATTGATAATAAGCGAGGTATCAGCCAGTTTGTCCTGCGACATTGAAAATGAGGTCATAGGTCAAGTTCATGACAATGTTCAGAATATATCATTTTCTATATGTTCACAATTGATTGCTAAGCTGTAAAGTCGATAATAAGTGAGATATTAGCCACTTTGTCCTGTGATCCTGAAAATGAGGTCAGAGGTCAAATTCAAGGTCATGATAATTTTCAGCATATATCATTTCCTATATGTCCACAATTGATCCCTTAGCTGTAAAATCGATAATAAGTGCGATATTGGCCATTTTGTCCTGTGACTTTGAAAATGAGGTCAAAGGTCAAAATCAACATCATCAGAATATTTGGCATATATCGTTTCCTATATGTCCACAATTGATTCCTACGCTGTAAAGTCGATAATAAGCGAGATAATAGCCATTCTGTGCTCTGACCTTGAAACTGAGGTCGTAGGTCAAATTCGATGTCACGAGAATATTCAGCATATATCATTTCCTATATGTCCACAATTGATTCCTAAGCTGTAAAGTCGATAATGAACGAGATATTAGCCATTTTGTGCTCTGACCTTGAAACCGAGGTCAGAGGTCAACTTCAAGGTCACAAGAATATTCGGCATATATCATTTCCTATATGTCCACAATTGATTCCTAGTCTCTAATCTCAATATTAAGTGAGATATTAGGCTTAATGTGTCCCATTATAAAGCATAGGAGAATTTAACATGGGACAGTCCCTTTTGTGCCGAGTTTGGGCCCAAAATGGCCAAATTCGAGCGATTCAAGCGCAACGAAATTTATACATGTCACAGGGATACATATGAGGAGTGTTATGCATCAAAAAGAAAAAAGTTACTGAACAGATTTTGAGAAAACGACCATCAAAGTCCAATATTGGCCATTTTTAGACGAAAACGGCCGCTCTGACCTTGAAACCAAGGTCAGAGGTCAAATTCAAGGTCACGAGAATATTCAGCATATATCATTTCCTATATGTCTACAATTGATTCTTAGTCTCTAATTTCAATTTTAAGTGAGATATTAGGCTTAATGTGTCCCATTATTATAATAAAGCATAGGAGAATTTAACATGGAAAAGTCCCATTTGGGCCGAGTTTGGGCCCAAAATGGCCCACTTCGAGCGATTCAAGGGCAACGAAATTTATACATGTCACAGGGGTACATAGGAGGAGTGTCATGCATCAATAAGAAAAAAAGTTACTGGACAGATTTTGAGAAAACGACCATCAAAGTCCAAAATTGGCCATATTTCGACGAAAACGGCCGCCATTTTGAAAAAAATGCGAAAATCAAAAAACTAAAAAAATACCTTTCCTGGAAATATTTTTAGCTATTTTTGTGCAAAATTTCAGAAATATTCGCCTGTAAACTTTAATGATAAAAATGTGAACGGACGGACGACGGACGACGGACGCAACGCCACGGCAATAGGTTATCGGACCAAAGGTTCGGTAACCTAAAAATTAGCCCAAGGTCTAAGAGAGGTTACCGGACAGGATATTAGCCTTTTGTCCAGTGATCTTGAAAATAATGCCATTAATGAATTTAAGGCCATGAAATAAACATATCACAACAAAAATATCACCTCCGAAGATGTAAAGTCGATAATAAATTAGATCGATAATAAAGTCGATAATAAATGAGATATTAGCCTATCAGTCACGAAAATATTCAGTATATATCATTTCCTCTATATTCGCAGTTGATTCCTAAGCTGTAAATCGATAAAAAGCGAGATATTAGCCATTTTGTTTTCTGATCTTTAAAAGAGGTAAAAGGTCAAATTCAAGGTCACGAGAATATTCAGCATATATCATTTCCTATATGTCCACAATTGATTATACACGTCACAGGGGTACACATGAGGAGTGTTATGCATCAATAAAAAAAGTCACTGAAAAGATTTTGAGAAAACAACCGTCAAAGTAAAAAATTGGCCACTTTTCGTCAAAAATGGCCGCCATTTTGATTTTTGTAATTGCGAAAATCGAAAAAACTAAAAAAAATACCTCCTTCTTGAGGTATTTTTAGGTATTTTTGTGCAAAATTTCAAAAATCGTAAACTTTAAAGATAAAAATGTAGATGGACGAAGGACGACAACGGACGACGGACGCAACGCCACGGCAATAGGTTATCGGACCAAAGGACCTAAAATTCGATTCGGCCAAAAATATTTAGGTCAAGGTCAAAATTCATCCCTATTACCCCCTCAGAATGTTTTTCTAGGTTAAGGTCGAAGTGCATCTATAATACCCCTTAGACATGTTTGTCTAGGCCGACTAGTCCGAAAATAGCATCCATTTCGCTCTAGGACGCACCGTTTTCGAGATATCGCCAAAAATTAAAAATGCCAACTCGGCGAAAAAATTGAGGTCAAGGTCAAAATTTATCCCAAATAACCCAAAAACATGTTTTTCCTTCTAGGGCTACGAATCCAAAAATAACATTGTCTTTTTCAATGCTAAACATCAAATAGAATTTTGGCTTGTCATAGGCTTATCCGAGAGATAAAAGTAATGAAAAGTAATAATGACTAACCTACTAATATTTGTAACCCCCTTCCCCCACCCAAGAAACAGAAGTCAAAAGAAATCACAACACATACACAATTTTCACGGTGAGATAGTTTGGCAGAGCTATCAACAAACCGTTCGAAATTATTCGCATGACCGTTCGAAATTATCCGCCTGCCATTTATGAGCGTTCGAAATTTTTTGGTTGGCTTCTCTTGGATGACTGTGCTCTCTTCTTCTTCACCTTCATGGTCCTGGTGGTCATCTTTGGTTTCTGTTGTGACCTTGGCAATGATGTCGTCTTCAGACATGTTGTCAAAGGTCTCAGCTTCATTGTCAACATTGACCAATTCTACAGGGGTCATCAGAACATCTTCTTCAAAGTTGAGGGCTCATGCTGAGCGCCGCACCAGCTCTGCCAGAGGAATGCTATCTTCATCATCTGTTTCGCTAGGCGCAGCAGTGATTGGATCAACATCCCCTGGCAGGATGCCAGTGTGAGGCCAGCAGTCGTGGATGGTCGAGGAAGTGACACGGTCCCACGCACGTTTCAGAAATCGAATGGCATCACTCAGAATAATGAACTGAGAGCGCTTGGCATCAACTTCATCGACGATGTGTTGCAGGTGTAGATTTCTGTAGGCGGCTTTGAAGCTATTGATGATACCAGCACCTAAGGGTTGAAGATGACTGGTGGTATGGGTGGACGTAAGTACAGTTTGATATTGGTAAGTGTTGGTGGAATATGACTGGGTGCATTGTCTAGTAGGAGTAAGATGTGACGTTTTTGTCGTTTCATGTCTCGATCTAGCTTTGTCAGCCAGGTCGAAAAAACTGAAGACGTCATCCAGGCTTTTTTATTAAAATCATAGTCAGCATACAGGTTATGGTATCTCGCTTCTTATTGACTCTATAGCTTGGGAATCAACTGTGGACATATATTGATATACACCGAATATTCTAATGGCCTTGATCTTACATTTGACTTCATTCTCAAAGTCAGAGCACATAATGGCTAATATCTTGCTCATTATCGACTTTATAGGTTAGGAATCAATTGTGCACACATATAGGAAATGAACTAGACGCTTCCGGTCGCCTACGACCGCTTGGATGTATCCCCCGTAGCACTATCATTCCTCTTGCCCAAAATATATTACTAATAAGTGTGAAAAACTAGAACAAGGGATAGAGAAGATTACCAGAGAAATGTAAAATCTTAGGCCACAGCTTTTTTTCCCCACCAAATTGGCTGCATTAATCTTTCAAGGTTATTGAAGGGCGAATTCAAGATCACCACTGAAACCACTGCATATGAATGTCCATTTCGACATGTTCGATAACAAAAACGAAATCACAGTCAGATCAAACTTTTCACCTAAAGTTATATTTCAACTCAGGATTTTTGACATACTTGGTTCCAAGTTGAAATTCAAAGTAAAAATTGACCAAAACTGCATTTCAAGATCACGAAATTGGAGCCAGATTGAACTTTTCACCATAAGTTATATTTTAACTCATAATATGTGCCAAACTTGGTTTCAAGCTGAAATTCAAAGTAAAAGCTTACCAAAACTGCATTTCAAGATGACGAAATTGGAGCCAGATTGAACTTTTTACTATAAGTTATATTTTGACTCATATGTATCGATTGTGGTTTCAAGTTGAAATTCAGAGTAAAAGTTTACCAAAACTGCATTTTTTCAAGATGATGAAATCCGAGCCAGATCAATGTTTTAGTAAAATATCGATAATATCGATCTGTTTTCACTAAAAACATCAGACTCCATTCTGAACAAGAATTCAGTGCTATTTGTTTTCATAGTACAGGGTATTGGATTGATCACAGATGTTCGAGTTGGTATTTTAATGGTCGTATTAGTTAGTCCGTTAACTAACTAATATTCATTCGATCAATCTGTAAAACGATAGGTTCCGTGTGAGGGTCTTTCTCTCCGAGTCTGTGCGATTTCATCATCATTCATGAAAACTCCCATTCGTAGATCGTTCACAAGCCATGTGTGTTAAACAGGCTAATTTGAGCACAAATTGGTGTCTGGATCTTAACATAAGATGTGTCTGTATAAAAAATTATTAGAATCGGTTAAGAATCAATTCTCTATGGCGCCCCGTTCGTGCCACCAAAAAGGGAAGTTATTTTTTTATTTATCTCAAACGTATGAAATAAAAAGTCATACGTAGGAGATACTAAGTCATACGTATGAGATAATAAGTCATACGTATCTCATACATATGACTTAGTATCACATATGTATGACTTAGTATCTCATACGTATGAGATAGTATCTCATACGTATGACTTATTATCTCATACGTATGACTTAGTATCTCAAACGTATGACTTTTTATCTCATACGTATGACTTAGTAAGTCATACGTATGAGATACTATCTCATACGTATGAGATAGAAAAAAAATAACTTCTCTTTTTTGTGGCACGAACGGGGCGCCATAATTCTCACTTCGGAATCAATTGTGAACATGATATATGCTGAATATTGTCATGACCTTGAATTCGACCTTTGATTTCATTTTCAAGGTCACAGAACAATATTGGCCCGGTACCAAAATGCACAAGGTAATTTCGATGATTCTTCAAAAGTCTTAGAACGATTGTAGGAATTTCAAATTCATAAGTGCCCCCCTGAGTGGGTTATCCGAAAAATTTTGAATTCGCTTATGCACATGAAATTCTTCAAGGTAACGGTATGGGCGTATACTATATGAGCCTGTATACATGGACATTTTCTGGCACCCGTATGGCCATATTTCACGACATAGCGTCCATACATAATTAGCACTTTATTTTTCAAAACGCTAAAAACGCTTAATGAATGGACGCTAATAGTTTCTGGGTTTAGAGTATGTCTGTGTCAAAAATCTGTAAATTGGAGCAAAACTTGTTTGAGTTAGCTGAAGTGACTGCATATGACTATAATCGACATATATCCTGACACATTAAACTTCAACGAGTTACCATGGTTACAGACAGTAGTTGGTCATCACGATGTTCCCACATGTTACTTCACCGATCAAGTACTCATATTGGACCACTGTGCAATCACACAGCAAGAAAATACATAAAATATTGTGATATTTATTGAAATATTTCTCATCGCAGTTTGTTGTTAAAGGGAGGTACACGATGACCAGAATTTAGGATATGGCAACAATACTTACTCGTTCTCAACTACTGACATGTCATAACATAGACATTTATGAACACTACCTCAGATAATTATATCTTTGCCTAGTGAATTAACAGCCTATAATAACACTTTTATTATGATAGTGAGATTATGAAACTATTGTTCAATTTACATTTGGTATACGAATATTTGCGTTAAAAAGACAAATATTTGCAGTCAATTTATTTTCCGGATTCCACATTTTTTTTCAATCGCAAAATTTAAGTGACCACAAATAATTGTCTTCTAGATTTATATATACCGGTAATACACATGAGAGCTAAAATCTGCAAACTTAAAGCTCCGCAAAAATGTCTGGACATAAAAAAAAACGTAAATATTATTAGCCGCATATATTTGTCTTTTTATAGTACATGTGTGTGTACATAATATACCACATTGTGTGAATGTCTTGTTGAAATTGTAAGTATTCTGGCTACAGTACAAAATGCAACTGGCACAGGTTGGACACATATGTTTGTGTGAAAGCACAATTATTTGAGCATATACGCATACCAGTACAATTCGAGGATAGCACAACTGTATATGAATATCGATGAAACATGTGAGAAAAAACTGAAATTCAAAAATATAACAATGTTATTATCACATCAGTTCAGTCGAAAAACACATGTTTTAGGTCTGCAAAGGTTCAATAATATTGATTTGTAAAACAATACATAATTTTCACGCTTGATTACTTTGAGGGCATATTCATTGATTATAGTGGTTATTTGATTCGGTGCAGCATAATTCTACATATTTCATTATATCGTACAAGCGAAGGACAGGACATTTTTTCAAGAGATCCATGTTTACACACAAAAGAACAGACCATTTCACAAAATCACAACTTCACTGACTGTCATTAAATACCGGTATCACACCAGTTTCATCATTCCCTGAATCAATCGACCTTGAACAAAAACACAAATCAAAACTCATTGACAGTGTTAGTATTTAGAACACAGTCATAGCCAAAAGCTAACGAATTAGAGTACCAGGGCTTTCCTTTGTATATATTATGTATAGGGGTATATAAGAATTTTCCACATAATATATTTTTTACAATTCAACGTCAGAGAAATTGTTCATCGTTGAATTCTTTAACTGTATTTTATACATATATACTGGGATGCATAATTTTACATATATAATTTGTTCATTAAATAGTTTAGTTTCAGAGATATTTCTCATCGACACAACCCATACACAAATACACTGGAATACACACGAATTCCCTCACCTACATTCCCACTTCCCAATACCAATATCAAACTGGAATATCACAAAAGCGGCATACTGGTTTGTATCTGCCATTACTCATGTTACTAGTTGATGATTGGGTCCGCGAAGGCACAAGATTCCTCGATGGCAAGGTTATACAACGATCCCTTGTTGTTTTTGTAAGCGCTAGTCACTATCCGGAACCAGCCAGCCTCACCCTGTAAAATAGAGGACGTTTGTGAGAGATTGTACATAATTATGTACGTACAGAAAATCGATAAGTACTAAGATCACTCAGATGAAATTTCCTTGTGTATTTGAAGCAAACTTAGTGTGGAATTTACTTATCGATTAATAGGTTGTTCAAACATGTATAGTCAGACTATAGTACATTGTACCGCAATGGTCCTATTCACAGAATTTCCTGCCACTGGTCACGAGAGTGCCGACCAATCACAGCTGCGCGCAGTAACGGTAATAAACAAATCCGCAGTGTTCAGTTTATCGCACATTTTCTCATCATAGACGGCAATACAGATTATATTTAACCCAGATGCCCCATTATCTGCAACAAGGCTGCATGGAAATAAGGATTTCTTAGCCAATTGATCACCAAAAACGGGCGATGCGAGTTTGGTCAGAATGTCAACACAGTATTGAGGAAATCCCAGTAAGGGAAACACGGGCGAGTGACCATAGTGATCCTCGCGCTGTGTTTGAAAACAGATAGTTATGGCTACTCAGTAAAATGATTTTACGGGCAAGGTTGATCTCAACGGGGGAAGGGATGGGTTTACGGGTATTTTTTTCTCGATATACAATGTATATGCGATTGTCACATAATGTCAGGTTACTTTTTGGCCCGAACACTATATCATGCATGTCACATGACATTATGAGTAGTTTTGCTACACGTGGTCAGACTGGGATTTCCCGCAGATTTCCGAAGATTGCGCGCAGCTGTGATTGGTCAGTTTGAACTATGGAGTTTGCCGACTTCTATGAGCATGATGAGGGGTCTGTGAAAAGGACCATTCACATCTGTCACGATAGCCCAGACCTTGGTCTATTCAACTTAGACACACCCGTGGTACAAGTACAATAGGCTACTTACTGCCTAGGGTATGACTTTACACTTGTTAATGCTCCGCTCGAGGATTGTATTTGTCATACCTAAAACTACCGCGGTTGTGGTCTGTTCTATGTGAAGTTAACTTTAGATAATTCCTCCTCCCCCCTTCCCCCCCCCCCCCCAACCCCAGACAAAACTAAAGCTTTCCTCTTGAAACATACACAACAGCACTTCATAGCTCATAATTCTACCACACTTCCTAATCTTTGTTAATTTATGATTCTTCAAGTGTCATCTACGTCAAGCAATATGCATTACAAATACTTCCTTGTTGAGTACCCCCCTTCAACCCCCCCCCCCCCCACCCACACACACACACTCACCCAAGGCTCGCCCCAGGAGTTGCGCACCACCCAAAACTCTGTTCCATTTTCCACACCCCATCCAACAACGGACACTATGTGGTTGATCTGCAAATGTAGAGTGTGTTGTTATCATCCACATATTAAAGAATTGTTGTAGCATAAGTTGCATACTTTAACTTGATAATAATCATAATATACCTTGTAGAAAATGTAGAAATGTAGAAAATGTAAGCAAAGAGTGGAAAAATCATTTGCAAATAGTTTCCATAAATTTGTCACATTTTAGGATCACCACAAAATGCAGTCACGTGTACAGACCTCAGGAAAAGTAGCGTATTCCTTGTAGATCCCGCCAGTGTACAGCTCTAGTCCAGGGGTAGCCATGATTCCACAACTGTCAAGAGTAATTGCATATAAATATCAATTTACTCAGTAAACTTGAGTCATTTGGATCAAACATGATTAAAATGAATTATTCATTATCATGGTAATTACATATAATCAACAAAATTTGTAATTAGAAAGATTTGGTTTTCTGCGAAATAATTTCCCTGTTCGTTACAAATATGAATTTAACAGTACACCATGAATATAATTTAGTGAATACATGTACAACTTCCCCCTAACCTGATGGGTCCACTTGCATATATTTCAGCCATCATGTCCTTTCTGCCCGTCACACTGTCATAATCTCCGACCTTCCATCGCTTGTAATTCTTCAAACTGACACAAGTGTTGTTGGGGTAACACGTGGCACATTGGTTTTCCGTGTTACAGGCTGTAAACAACAAACGTGTAGCTCACAGTCAACTCAAACCAGGTTGAGGCGCAGAAAACGTTTTTGTACATTGTACACAATGATTACCGGTATTATACAAATTCTTTGGGGAATGAATCGGACATTGTGTGACAATTTGCATACCCTGATCCTTGGCCTGATAGTTGTTGCAGGTTTCATCAGGTATGCCAGTATCATGTGCGTACTTGTACACGCCGAGCTGCCCGCCTCCCTCGCACGAACCTGCCTGGCCACAGTCAATAACATTCTGTACGGAGAGGTACGCACCAGGCCAGGCCCCCTTCCGCAAAATGTTGATACGGTCAGCCATCGCACTTGTCGTACCGTGTGCCCAACAGGAACCGCAGTCTATAAACATCGACCAAACCAGTGAATAGACATAGAGCACATGTATTGAAATATATGATCTCAAGCTTCGATTTCTCAATGTTAAGAAATTGAAACCAGTTTTCATGCAAGCGGTTTTTTTTTAAAACCATATACATGTACTTTTGCAGTCGAACTAGCAACTCACACTGTGGAATGTGTTGGTTCCTGGTTGTACTTGCATAATTCGTCCCATTCACATTCCTCCAGTCCCAGGCTTGAGGGACTCCTGGGTACCGCAGCGTCTCAGCCGGCCGACGGTATGTTCTGCAAAAATGTACAGATGGGACTTTCCACAGAAAAACTTGAGATAGAGATAATTCTGAAATTTGGTGAAAAATTACGGCTTGATACCCAAGATCGCTTGATCCGATGACAAACACGGGTCCAAACGAAATTACGACTAAAAAGCGTGTTCCACTGATCGACACATGAACTTAAATTTAGCTAATTCTTTGGTGTCACTTGCATTCTTTTCCCTAGGACCCTAGGCCGAGCACTTTTATTTTGCACGATCATATTTTTTGGCACTTTGAGTTTGACATTGTTCAGACTAGCCCCAGTGGTGACCCTGTACACAACTCTATTTTATATCTGATGTTTATGTCACACAACAACATAAACATCAGCTATAAAACAGTTGTGTACAGGGTCACCACTGTGACTGGGCCGGCTAGTTCAGACTGTTGATTTACCTGACAGTTGGGACATTCTTGTCCAAGTGTTTGTGATAACACGCTTTCCTCTCCACCGCCGCCGCCGCAACGACAACTGTCAGAACCGCAACAAGCTTCCCGAACAACATGTCGATACAGCAGGAAAATATAGGCTAATCTGCTGATTTAGTTAGTTAGTTAGCAATCAGCTAATCACGAAAAGGAAACCAGTCAACAAAATGGTCAACAAATATCACATGACCGAAAGTCATATGACCGAAATTAGGAAATTATTAATACCGACTACATATATATTACACCTAGGTTCGACTTGCGATGTTGTACCAAAGAAACAACACTCTTGATTCTTTAGTCTTGAACTTTCCCACCAGTCATTCTCGCAATCTATTCCAACTGTACGTGATTCATAGAAAAGTTTGAACGTTAAAATATTTAAGAGATAATGTTTTCTTCAGAATTTCTTATTAGGTCAGCGAACCTGGTAACCTAACAAGAAATATATGGCCCGATAACCTATTGGTATGGTGTTGCGTCCGTCGTCGTCCGTACACATTTTTATCTTTCAAATTTACAGGTGAATTTTCTGAAATGTTGTAATTAAAATACCTAAAAATAAAACAAAATTTGGGGCATTTTTTTTATTTTTATTTATTTTATTTTATTTGCGGTCCCTCCCAACCATGTTGGTCCAAATGGCAAAATATCACTTTTTACAACTTTGCTTGAAACTATTTAGTAACTTTCTCTCTAGTTTGATATATCAATGACATAATGTCCTGTTATTTCATGTGTCAAGATGGATGGCTCAAATCGCTCGAAAAGTCCAAAATATAGGTCCAAATGCCCTCAAAACGGCCTGAAATGTAAAATTGGCCCCTGTAGACCAAACACTTGTAGAAACAGCTTGGGCATATATTATGGACATATACAGGAAGTCATATATGGTGGATTTTTTGATGACCTTCAATTTGACCCCACATGAAATTGAATGGTAAATATCAAGATCACGTTCAAACTGAAATATGTAATTTGACCTTTACATAAAACAAGGCTGCAGATATAGCTTAGGTTTGTATTATGAACGTATAGGAAGTCATATATTGCAGATCTGTTGGTAGTCTTGAAGTTGATCCCAGATGAGGTTGAGTGGTGGATCCGAAGGTCACACCTGACCTGAAATGTGTAAATTGGAGTCTGTATACCAAACGGGTGTAGATAGAGCTCAAGTTTGTACCGTGAACATGTAGGATGTCATCAGAAATACATAACGATAATACATGAATACATCTCGTTATGTATTTCTGATGGCATATTTGACGGAGATTGTGGCGATCTTGACGTTGGTCATATATGATATTGAATGGTAAATTCGAAGGTCATGTCTGACCTGAATCGTGTAGATTGAGCTCTGCGTACAAAATGGCTATAGTTAAAGCTAGAATTCAATTGTGAGCATAGGAAAACCTTATACATATATGGCGGATTTTTGGTGAGCTTTCGTCTCAGATGACCTTGCGTGGTCATCTTCTGGTTATCTTAGTGGACCTTGATTGATAGATCTCAAGGTCATATCTCACATGTGATGCTTGAAACTAAAATTGTCTAGTAACATATCTTAATTTAGCTAATTAGCATGCAAATGAGATATTCATGACGTCATGGGGGAAGTTGTTTTAATTAGGTAGTTTGATATGTATTATTCATTCATTTAATGTTATGCTTATTCATCAAAACTTATTCCATACAACTATCAATATGAATAATCAGTGTTTTCACTTTTTCTGTTGTTGTCAAGGTAACCAGTGACCTGGTATGGCCCATAGCAACCATGGTTGCTAGGGCCAGAACCCCACAAGGTCTGCACAAATAAAAATGGTGCCAACTTGAGCTCTATATTAATTTAATTAATAAATAATTGACATAAAATCTGGGGATAGATTGACAGCCATGGCAACAGCCATGGCAACCATGGGTAACTACGGCTATAGGGAACGACTGGTAGCCATAGCAACAGTATAGGTTTGTGGATATTGACTATGTATGGTACATAATAATATGCACTAGTCAGATCGTCAGAACCTTCAATAAGAATCATTATATCAAGGCTTAAATTACCCTAATTATAATTTGTTCCCCTCGCGACGTCATGAATTCTCATTAACATCTAATTTGCATATTAATGAGCTGCTAAAACTTTTCAAGTGGCTTCTGCAATGTAGTGCCAGAATGGCAGTTTCAAATGGCTGTAACTTTTGAACGGATGGTGATATTAATATACCGTAAAAACCATTTTGCTCTGATCAATGAGATCTTTCATATAACTCAATATCATATTTGCACTTCACTAGTACTTTAACCCTTGGGCTAATGTTCTTTCAATAAGCTATTTTGAATGAATATAAATGGAATCAATTTTCGATAAAACTGAATAACGGATTGATTGACTATGAATTGACGTCAATTGCAGCGGCGTTTTGTTTAATGCCAATAAATATTTTATTACTACTAGTTTGAAACATCGATAATATACTATTAATTTCAAGGGAATTTTCAGTTGCGTCTACGCAGCTCAACCATTCTTCCCATAGCTCGGTCGCTCTGGGGTTATCTCGACGAGGGCCGTTTTGTGGCCCTCATATAATCAGTGACTATATTTTAGACTAGATTCCGATACAACTATTTACGTGTAGCTGATAAAATGTAGATGTGCATTTGCCCATAAATTTTGCCAGCTTTTCTTATTTTGTTCAAGTTGCTGAAAAAGATAATAAAACAACAGACACTTTGTGGAAATGGTAAGAAGTCCCAGAGTGCTGCCCAATCTGTCAATAGTTTTGTCTTCTAACTTGGTAACTCCGTTCTCATGGATGCTGTTGGATTCCATGTCAGGGTAGCGGCTCGGTTCCAGAGCGGGCATAATGCCAGGCATCTTGGTGTTATATCCTCAGTTAATACTGAGTCAAACTGGTTGTTGAGCAGAGTCGCTTGTTGTCAGGAGGCGTGGTCCTGTAGTAAGTCGTGGTTATCCTGCGAAGGGGACAAAGAGAGTAGGATTATTCCTTGAAATTGAAGGACTTGACTAGAGACGCTTGGATTTGTTTCATGTTCCTGGGTTCAGTAAAGTCCAGAAAACTGGACATACTGGACCTTTTAATAACTCGAACTCTGGCAGTTCATATTCACATTGTGGTTGTCTTCATTGATAATCTGAGACAGTGGTGTCGGCGATATAATGATGCACTGATGAAGGGGTCATTACTAGGTGTTGGGCTGGAGAGTTGTGGCATTGATATGTTTTATGAGACATTAATATTGCATGTTGAAGACAGTCGAACATGGTGTGTGCGGAGTGTCAGAGGCACAATTTGGGATTGTCTGGCACAGTCTGATAGTCCTACTGTGTCGAAGGGATTAAGAAACCATTTCCATCATGTAGTCCTGCTTCACAACATAATCTTGATTTTGTTTTGTTTTTATTCTGCTGACCTTGTTGGATTTGGCTTCGACAATAGGCAGCTAAGTCCATTTGGCTCAGAATGGGGAACTCTGACAGAATCCAATCGACTTTGGTGGGTAATAAAATATGTAGTCGGTATTCACGAAGAAACAAGGCACCTTTCCTGATTTCATCTAATATCAAATTTTGTATCTTTTCAATCGTAAATATATCATTCCCTTCATTGCTAAGATATATATGTGAATCAAATTTGAGAAACATTCATATATGTGATAGTGCAAACCCCAGACAGCGCATCACTCCGCAGTTATTTTGATGTAATATCTAGACCAAAATATTTGGGTGCGAGCGATAATACAGGACAAGAAGAATAATTCGTTCGTAAAAGCAGTTGGTGAAAGGGAAAAACTGTAACTTGGGTAGTCTACCTACTCAACCCCTCCCCCCATGTCTTAAATGTATCTTGGGTGGGCCAAATTTTTTTTCTGCTGAGTCGGCATTTTTCATTTATCTCGTTTATTTTCATTTATATCTCAGAAACCGTCGACTTAGAGTGAAATGGATGTATCCACGTAATCATTTTGGTTGCAGAGTTGTCAGTAATTAACAGTTCACCTGCGATTGTGTTGTGTATCGAAATGCCCCAAGGCCTCTAGGCCTTTACGTCTAGTTAGTATCATCTTATCTCTACTTCTATGTACACTCTATAGTACATGAGACAGAACTTATGTTTCATATAAATATTTTTTATTTCAGATCAGAAGGTTGTCATTGATTCGGCATTGGTTTATAAAGTGAGGTAGAGGTGATTTTGTTTGCTTCACAAGCAATCATGCATCCTGAGTTCCTGTGGCCTATCCTAATATTACCACCTAGACGTTGTTATTACATGGACTATGGAGCACCACAACCAACATGCAAATGTGTTCTCACATTCAAATAAACACATTACTAATGTACCAGGATGCTAAACTAAATGTACAAGATTGACAGAATGGAGGTGTATAACATACATCCACATTACGTAAGGAAGGCTCGATGCAGCCAATGTCCACAGAGTGTTCCTTGGCGGTGGCTCTTCATTCTCCTAATCATAACTGTGTTCACAATCATCTATTTCGTCGAAAGCTGGGGCTTTGAGAAAACGCCCGGGCAGTTCCCGGTCAGCAGTGGGGCAGTCACTTTACAAAAGTATAACCTGAGAGAAAATGACAGACCTGAATATTTCATTTTTGATGAAGAATCAAACACTGGAGATGGCATTAATACCACAGTAGAGTTAGAGAATGATTTCAAGGCAAACAACACTTACCTTTTCTGGAACCCAGAAGCTGAACAGAAGGAGTATGCAGTGGCAAGCGACATTCCAGTTGTGAGAGTAGTCGGGGCTCAGTGTGATAAAATCATTCAAGGTGACAAGGATGCTATAGACAAAGCTAGCGCATATCAGCAAAAATTTCCTATTCATCCAATTCCTGACAGATCGTATGTAGAGTTCACCTCCAACTGTGCCACGTTCCGACAAGACCGACAATACATGCTCAAGCCAGTGTCCGAAGAAGAAGCCAAATTTCCAATAGCGTTCAGCATCTTGATGTTCAAAGACGTGGAGCAGTTTGAAAGGTTGCTCCGAGCGATTTACCGACCTCAGAACTATTATTGTGTTCACGTGGACAAGAAATCGGGTTCGGACGTCCACCGGTCCGTTGAAAGCATCACTCGGTGTTTTCCCAATGTGTTTCTGGCGTCTCAGTCAATATCAGTGTCGTGGGGAACATTCTCCGTGCTGCAGCCAGAACTGATTTGTATGGAGCAACTCTGGCGCTACAAGAGATGGAAATACCTCATCAATTTAACAGGACAGGAGTTCCCACTGAAAACCAACCTGGATCTTGTACAAATCCTCAAAGCTTTCAACGGCAGTAACAACATGGAAGGCACAGTCAAACGGTACGCACATGGTGACCTCAGGTAGATTCCATTCTGCAGGTGTTGTGATAATCTCTACATATTCTATGTATGACATATTAAAATACTACATATGATAATAATAAAATAGATAAATAAATAAATGCGAAGTATCGGTAAACCAAGATTGTATGCACCATTGGTGACTAATATACAAAATAAACAATAATGTTTTCTCCATTGTCCCTCCCTTCACAACATTTTGCCCAATCTCAGACGTAACCGAGAGCGGACGGAGTACATCCACAAGGGATTCTACCGAACCAGTCGCAAAAAACATCGCCCCCCGGTGCCCGTCACACTCACTAAAGGCTCTGTGCACATCGCAGTCACTCGTGCATTTGTCGATTACGTGCTACATGACCAGAGAGCACTGGAGTTCCGAGCATGGGTCAAGGACACGGGAATCCCGGACGAGACGTTTTTCTCGTCTCTAAACCACAGCCCACAACTCAACGTACCAGGGGCATACCTCGGTGAGGGTCCACTCGGGGAATCCTGTGTATGAAGCCTATTAACTTGAAGTGTCAAGATTTGTGCCAATAGAGAATGCCCGTGCATGGTGTCTCGTGAATGTAGTTGAGTTCTTGTTACTTATAAGTATTCAATCAATTGAAGATAAACCTCCAAATCCCATGAGAAACGAAGATACTTACTGCGCAAATGAATGTGATTGATTAAGTCTGTGATGTATTGGTCTAGTCTAGTTGCCTGAAATTTTTTAAGTTTGGCTGCATGTATTAATGAAGCATTTTGTCCACAAATGAAGCTTGGAACTATACTAACTCCACAGATAGCAGTGGCTGTTTATTCTCTGCTGAACACCGATGAGAATCACAAATGTGTATCTTCGCATTTGTGAATTCCTATCATACAATAGATTGAAATCTTGTGTGAAAAACTGTTCAGTACTTTGTGAGCTGTTGTGAAAGTTTGATGCACGCAGTGTATACTAGTATTTTGCATGCATTGAATGATCAATTTTCATAATTAGTAGTAATCATTTGATTTCCAAAAATTCTATTAATATCCCGAATTATAGTTTTACTTGTTAATTCTTATTGATTTTCAGATGCAGACGTAAGTTGATTTGTGCCCTTACTATGTATACTAATATACATTGTGCATGTCTTGAATCGATTTTGTGTGAGCAGATGGGCATATGTTTTTTACATGATCATTTACATACATTAACCACCTTAACACATTTAAACTCAGTGGATTTCAACCAGCTTGCATAGGACTACACATCACAGGGTATCACAATTACAAAATTCTTGAAATTTTGATAAATGTTTGTGCAGATCTTTTGAATCAAGAAAAATTGAGGATGAAATAATATGATTCAAATTTAAATAGACAGTTTTTTCATGTTCATGTCTTTGCTGATAACTTCTAAAATTCAAATATCACTACATGTGTACAATACATAATCCATGATTACTATCCATTAGAAACACTGCACCTTGTGGACGGACCACTGATAATAACTGCCCAGATACACAGACTACACATATTCGATTCATCATGTTCATAGACATGTTGTATTCAAATGTTCATCCTTCATCATGTTCATTGAGAATAATACTTTAATTTCCTTTTACAATGTATGCATTTCAACACATTTGATGGGGTGTATGACATACTACAATGTACACTTACTAACCAACCATTATAACTCTGCAATCTCAGTAATCGGTTGCTGTATGTTGTATGCTTTCTGTGTACTTCACTGTAAAGAATGTTGTATAGCAAACTAACACATGTATCTTATATGTGATACATACTTGGTGTTTCATTATGCTGAAGAAAATAATTGTGTTCTCACGCTACGAAAGAGATTTAACATTTTTTTTCTGTAAAAGAAATTTTTTGATAACCAGCTCAGAGTATTCAAAGGTCACAGTCGAACTTATCATTTCAGGGTGTGGGTTTTTTGCAGGAAGGTACATTGTGGACACTTAAAAACAGACATCTTCAAATATTATTGACCATTAGTCTATTGCTATCATTATTCAGTGCCAATCTCAATTTGGAATTATATCAAGACCAGAACTTTCAGCAAAGTGTAAAGTCATTTGATTCAATCAAATTTCCTCTACGAATCACTGACAATGTAATTGAGATACTCAATTTTATGTTTCCACCTCAGAAAACAATAACTGACAAGTCAGAAGTGGTATCGTCATATGTAAATTATCAAGTGTCACCAAGGTTACTTGTCTCCCCAAGGTGCGCCTGAGACCAATGTCAGAACCTACCCGTTCCTGACACGCTTCAAGAACTGGGGCAGTGAAGTGTTTGACTATCCGTGCGCGGGAAAGCGTCACCGACTGATCTGTATCTTTGGGCTCGGGGACTTGAAACTGCTCGCCGTGCGACCGGAACTGTTCGCTAACAAGTTCCACCTGGATTACCAGCCCCTAGCGCTCAGCTGCATGGAGCAGTTGCACTTCAATCGCACTAGGAATGAAATCGCAGGCAGGAGATTCTTCGACGTTGAACCGTACAAACGCTTCAGTTTTGTCCGAAATCACATCTAGTCAGAAAATTTTTGTCGTGTATTTTGCATTTATAAAATAAGTGATACAGTAATATGTGCCATTATCTACTAGTGTATATTTGTTCGCTTGGGTTTTAGATTAGGTATGTAGAGCTATCCCAAATCAAAATATGCATAAATGGAAAAACCTCATTGTTGTTATAAAAAATATCATTATACATGAATGTTAAAAATATTTTGTTGACCAATTGAATATTATTCGACATTTATTATATGTGTGCCAAATATAACTTAACAAGTTTAATTGTCTCATTTGACTGACATTGACTTACAAAGAAATCCAAACCTCCAATGTTTTGTTGTATTATCAGTGAGGAAATTTTGTGTTATACATTGTAATGTGATGTTATTAGTCGGTGCCAAAATATTCATTGCATGCAGTATTGTTTTAGATATAACGTACTGAATATTGACTTTAAGACTTGTGCATGCTGTATTGTTATATTTGATGGTTTGTATATATTTTTCCTTTGGATAATCTTACACTATTGCATTTTGTTTCATTTGTGGTTTGTTTGTTTCATGTCCCGAGTGCAATATTTGCTTACGCAGGGTGCTTTTTATTGCAGTCAGTAAGTTATTTGATGCTATTATATAACACATATTAATATTTTATTAGTGCCAATTTTCTTCAGAATTCGTTCAGTTCATGACTGGAATTGAAAAGTTGTAATGCATGTACCGGTATTACAGTGATAATACATTTTAAACAAGACCTTATCATCCATGAGATGCTGAATTACTTGTATGTCTAATAATTTTATCGCAAGAAACATAATCACAACGTTCGATACTCAACAAAACTCATTCCAGAAGGTACTATTTCATGTTCCGTACAAATAATATAAAATTACCTCAATCTTTGTTTTGATGTACCAAATGCCAAAATGAAGATTACCATGTTTTCCGAATGTATGGTCGTGAATAATATTACATGTCTTGTATATCATAAGGTGTCTACTCAGTGAATGTAAAGACTGGAATATTAAAAACATTTCAATTGTTTAGAAATATCACCATCAGAAAAAGTATATATCCGAGTAATGCATGTGTAAGTTCTCATAATGTAACACCTTGAAAAATCTAGTCCATTATCATTCTATGATTTTTCTATGATTGTTGTTTCTCTTGCCGATGCACTAGAGTAATATATTTGGCATCAAATATCATAAAATTCCTGTACATGTAGAAGTGTACAGCCTTATCTACTGATGCCTGGGTAGTGTATCGAACAAACTTCAGTCATACTGTTTGCTATATGCACATAAACAAATTAAACATGTAAATGATCAAAGTACAGTGGATCCTGTGTTAAAGACCACCTGTCGTGAGAGACCATCCTGGTTTGAGAGACCACTCTCCTTGGTCCCAACTGGCTCCTTATGATGTAAATGAACCTGTCATGAGAGACCACCTGTCATTTAAGACCACTTTTTCAGGGTCCCTTGGGTTGTGTTAGAACACAGGATCCACTGTATTCAAATAATAAAAAATGTTGAATGTGAAACGTTAATATATTTGTTTTGTTCTGCGGCTTCTGCCAATAGTATTTCTTGGATTCCTGTGACCTTTCAATGATGTACTTTTTCTTGAACCTTTTATCCTACATTATGTAACTCATAACTGCCAGTAACTGATGCTTTGTACCAGGTATACGAAATTTGAATTGTGCAATAAGTTTTGACATGTGCAGTTAAGGATGGCAATCATCTTTTCAGTTTCTCAATATCATTTCAACATGTTGAAAGTAGCCAGAGTAGAGTCTAAATTACTGTTAACATCATGAAAGAACATGCTTTGCGTGTTATCCTCCAAGTTTATTTTTGGCATAATTCTGAAATATACATTATATTCATATGCAGTTGTTTTTTCTCCCATTTGGCAAGGAAATTGATACAATTATTCCATTAAATAATTGTACAGATGCTATTAATAACATAATCGCAGTCCGTACACATATTTTGGTTCAAACGTACATTTACGCGTTCATGCATACATATATTTCTTATGTATAACTTCTTATATCTTGTATACTTTCTTCTTTTTTGTAAAAGTTTGTTGCAATAAATTGTATCCCAGTGATGTTGTACATGATATATATTTACACATGATCAAGCATACATATGCATGTAAAACTAAATAAACGAAACTAATGCCAAAATAATATTATACACATCATATCTCTTGAAACAAATTTATCCATGATTTGTGCCACAGTTCAATAAAGTAATGAAAATAAATAGTGCTTTTTCTCTTAAAGGCAAGTAAACTTCCATCAAAAATAAGTGATACATGTAGTCGTGTGGAAAATCGATGCCACCGATCCATGACACTCTATTTGTATGGCACAATTCCAAACTGAATTGACTCCCGTCGTGTCCAAGATTCATGCCGTTTCTGATCAGAGTTCCTGCCGGATCCCGGTCGAGCACCTTTTCCATTTTTGGCATCCGGTTTGAGACTGGGCAGTGTCACGCCCTGGTTTCCATGGTTACTGCCAAACTTGAGCTTGATCCTGAGTGCGTCATTCTCCTCCTTAACGGCAGCCAGTTCCCGCTTGACGCTCACAAAGTCTCGGAAAGTCTGCTGGTCTTTGTCCCTTGACAGTTGTTTCTTGAGTAGCAACAGTTCGTTTGTCAGTTCATCAAACTGACTCTTCATGTCCTGACGCATTCGTTCTGAGTCGTCTAATGCTCGTAGAAGGCGGCCATTTTCCTCCGTCAAACCAGTGATCTGTAGGAGCTGTTCCTTGCTGCTCTCTTCGAGCTTAGTGTTTTCCTTGTGGAGTTTCACGACACACGCCTTTAATGCGTTGACAAGGTCCTCCCTCTCACCCGCGCGCTGATCGCCGAGTTCCGACTCTAGACGCCGCACTTTGTACTCAAGTTCCTGTCTCTGCTGTTCCGCAGCGGCCAGCTCTTCCCGGAGCCGTGCACACTCCCCCTCAACATGCACTAGACGCCCGTGCTCTCTATTCTGGGAGTTTACGCGGTCCGTCTCTGCAGAAAGACGCTCCGTCAGACGGGATATCTCCTGCTCTAGAGACGCTACCTTCAGCTCAAATATCTGGTGTACATGTAAATAATGGTATCAACAATTTGTTTCATAATATAGATAGATCAATGTAAGCACAATGTATAGATTAAGAAACACATTTACCAAACTGAAACCAGGTTTTGGTTTCTGTGTCATATTGCACATGTGAGATTTTTTATGAATAATGTACTTTAGCTGAAAGCAAATAGTTTTCTTTTGCACCAGTTTAGGCTGAAACAAGTCAATGATCATTGGTGTAAACATATTTATTTGGCATTGCCAATTAGCCCTTAAGGCTAACGAGAGGCTCTCCAGAAAAACAACAACAATTGATTGCAACATTCATTCCGCATTCACTCCACACACAGCCACACACACACACACCTGACCAACGTTTTAGTAATAAATAATACTATATAATATGACAAATACATGATCACGTGCAAAAAAAAAAAAAAAAAAAAAAAAAAAAAAAAGAAACATGCAAGAAACAGTTCAGCGTTGGCTATAAGAACAAATTAACCGCATTGTGGTTCAGTACGTGGAAGTCGAACATGCATTTAATTCTGATGATTACGTTTCTGTGCAGCCGAAGCGTTTAGAAGTTTGTATAAAATTGTGGACTGCATACATCAAATCGAGATTGGTACCAAATGGGAGGTTAGGTGATCCGGACAGGAGAATATCAACAGTGAAATCGATGTCTAACTCAGCGAGTATTTCGTATAATTTTTCGAATAACACGTTCCTTTCAGCTTCATATAGTTCGCATTCGAAGAAGTAGTGGTATGGAGTTTCTTCTCGATCTCCGCAAGCGCAACGAGGACTATCAATACAAAATTTCCTGTATAAATGAGATTTTAGGTCAGAAAAATTCATTCTCATCTGCGCTGTGGTGATTTGATTCGATCTGGTCCCATATTTATGTAACTGGTTTTTATCCCCGAGGTATATTTTTTTCATTTCCTTCTTAAACATAGGAAGACTTTTAATATTTCGTTTTTCTAAATCAAGATTGTTCCACAGGCTGATTGAAGAGGGCAATGTAGAATTTTGCAACGCTTTTGTTTTGAAACGAAATTGTTTTTGATAATGTTGATCTACTGACCGAGTAGTGCGTGAACAGACTGTCATTTGTGGAATAATATCATATAAGTAAGCAGGGCCTTTCGTGTACATTAGTTTCTGAAAAAATATAAGTTTGTGTACTTCTCTGCGTTTCACTAGTGGAACCCAACCAAGTTCGTCATAGAGATCCTGATGTGATGTCCGTTTTTTTGCCCCCGATATAATTTGTGCGGCTCTGATTTGTGTCGCCTCGACAGCTGCTTGATGCTGCAGGCTACAATTATCCCAGATTATGTTTGCATACTCTGTGATCGGCCGAATTTGTGAACAATATATTGTTTCAAGTGACGACCGTGATAATCTATATTTCAATGGCGATAGCATATTCAGCCGTTTCGAAGTTTTGTTGATGGCATGATTGACGTGGTCAGACCAGGTGAAACGAGAATTCATCATTAGACCAAGGTGTTTATGAGATCGAACCTGAGATATTGCGATTCCTCCGATTACAACAGGCAAAAGTTGGGTTGGGAATGTTTTTCGAGATATGAGAAGTACCACACATTTATCGGTATTCAATTCCAATAACCATTCCAAGCACCATTTATGGATTTTATCAAGATCCCGGTTTATGTCGTTTGTGGCTCTTGCTATACCACCCCGTTTTACATGTTTAAATAGCGAAGTATCGTCAGCATATAAATGAATGTCTGACGTCATGTTGTATCCGATATCATTAATGAAAACAAGAAAAAGTAAGGGTCCCAAAACTGATCCTTGTGGGACACCCGCTCTGGTATACTTCAATTGTGAACGCCGACCTTGCATGCCCACGAATTGCTGCCTACTTGTTAGGTAACTTGATAACCAAGACAGAAGTTTGCCGCATATACCCACGCTTTGTAACTTATGTACCAGTCCTCTATGCCATACTTTATCGAAAGCCTTGCGGAAATCGAGAAAAACAGATAAAATTTCATTTCCATCGTCAAGGGATTTGTATATTTCATGACAAATGGACACTAGTTGATTCACTGTAGAGTCACCAGGGCGAAACCCTGACTGATTCACAGAAAGAACATTGTGCAGTGATAAATATTTATAAATATGGTCATGTATCAATTTTTCAAAAACCTTAGAAACACAACACAACAGGGATATAGGCCTGTAATTTTCGCAAAGATGAACGCTCCCTTTTTTATGGAGAGCTGTAACTTGTGCTATTTTCCAGATATCTGGGAAAACCCCGCATTGTAAAGATTTATTGTACAATCTACATAGTGGTTTTGCTAGAACGGATGATGTTTCTTTGAGTATTAAGTTTCCAAGTCCATCAGGGCCTGTTGCCTTGCTTACATCTAAATTGGAAAGTATTTTATATACTTCAAATTCATCAATATTTAATATATCGAGTGCGTGCTCGGGTAGAATCAGATCTTGTGGGACACATGCGGATGATTCATCTAGTTGTGTCTGTTTCACAAAGTAATCATTGAAAAGATTACATTTGTCTTCAGGATCAAATATTATCTCATTGCCAGAAAATAGTGGCACATTCAACGGAAATGGCTTTGATGGGAAAAAAGAGCGTAAACATTTCCAATAACCACTAGGGCTTTTTGAAATATTATCACCACTCAAAGCATCTAAACGAGTATTTTCATGCTCAATCTTGGAACGTCTCAAACACTGAACTACTTTGTTTCGGGCTTCATTATACGCTACCCTTGAAGACTGATTCGACGAGCGCTTAAGTTGTTTGTGCAATCGATCGCGTTTGCGCATTAGACATCGCAGTTCACTGTTTGATGATCATTGTATACTAATTTGGAGTATCGAGACATGAAACCACGTAAACCAATCGGGCACAGATATCAGTTTGGGGTTTACTGACAAGTAATCTGATTAATAATTTTGTGTCTGCAACTACTTCGCAAATTTCTTGTGCAAGCCCGTAATTTTCAATTGCTTACTAACATTGGTGGTTTTAAGTGGAATACATGTTTGAGGATTCAATGATCTGCAGTAATTATGTTACTGGTTACCCTTTCAAACATTTCTGTTTTGTATTAGAATTTGAACAAGAAATCCCCCCATATCTGACCTTGACTTGTTCGCTTTGTTGTGTGTCCTCTGAAAGCCTTTGCTCCAATTCTTCAATCCGTTTCTTTAGTCGCTCAATTTCTGCCAACAACTGCAAAGGACCCACAAACATGCAGAAAGAATGTGTCAAATATTTGGATAAATTGTGTGAAATGATCCTGCATACATGTGCTGACTGACCTGTTGTTTTTCAGCAAGCCAATTTTTTTCCAGCTCCAGTTTTTCTTCCACTTTTTTCATCAACTGCAATCAAACAAAATTTGTTGATTCACAATCATAGTATCATTGTGCTAAATCTAGTGTAGTCAAAGCTGGTATTTTACTTCATTCTCAGGCAAAGTAATCATTAAATAAAATTTTACATTTTCAAAAACAATTTTCTGGCACACTGTCATAAATACTAGGTATTATGATACATTGATCCTCGTATCAAATTTTTCCTAATACTTGCCTGAGCTTGCTGAACCAACTTGTAAAGAGACATTTTTATTGACTGTATTATGTGTAACTTCTGCACAATCAGACAATACATTCAACACTCAACAGACAAACTAATTCTTAGTTCTCCTTGGCCAGGTTTTATAGCTGCTACTTTGAACACAACAGCATGTATCTGGCCTGATCATCGATTAAATATGTATGATTAGTTTCCTTATGGTGTGGCACAAGATGGCATACTGCCATGATAGCATCTGAATTATTTATTAGCTATTGATTTGAATCAGCTCCAGCCAGATATTGCCAATATAGTTTCATGGGAAAGTACTGAATAACTTTCAATAGTGCCAGTACGAAACAACAACTAACTATTTGACAATTATTCACCTCCGCCTGGTGTTTTTCTGCTTGAAGTGCGTTGATTTCATCAGCGCGCTGTAAGTATTCCTGTTGGATCTCTTGTATTCTTCTCTGGTTCTCTTCATTTGCTTCGTCCAACTCATGACAGCGACAGTCCTTTCCCTGCGAAAAATTATACAGGTGCAAACACATTGTATTGCCCATTGTGATATATAATTGAATAGAGTGAAAAGTTATGTATTAAAATAATTGATTGACCAGGCTGAGTAATTAAAAACAATATATGATTCAATCATTTCTTAACACCAGCTAGAAAGTATGTACATAGTGACAATGAATCAATAATTTTCAATTATAACCAAAAACAACTTATTATTTACAGCATTTTATATGCACGGGAAACAAACAAAACATTGCAATAAACATAAACACTGTTAGCAGGTTAGGTTAAGTATATGTAAACTAAATAAATAGCCTTGTGAGTATAGGAAGACAGTTTGAGATATGGATGGTATGAGTTGTTGGTTAGGCTACATAATTTTATTGGCACAGACCTGCAAAGAATCTAGTTTCTCTTTGAGCTCTTTATTTTCTGCTACAATTTCTTGTAGAAATTTCAGGGTATGAATATGTTTGGTTGTGAGCCGCTGTGTCTGTTCTGACACCTGTTCGGCGCCAGGCTTGCTTCCTTTATAACAATTCTGCATTATCACATTCTAGCGGGTAAAATTTTACTCAAATTAGTTTCGTTTCTGTAAATAGAACTAGAGTCTACATGTTGGATATAGACTATAGGAACAGGTGCCCGTTTTGACAGCTCAACTTGACAACATGAAATCGTTTTACTGCTAATGTAAACTATGTGACTTTCCGCTCGTGAAAATAGTTCCTAATGTTATAAAATTCGGACATCGCCGTGAAGGACTGGCCCGGAGCTATGAGTCCCAGTCACATCCCATTATTCCAATTTTAAATATTCTCCAACCTTTATCCACAAATATCACGGAACAACCCCGATGTAGATGGTCTTGGCACATGATCCATGGCAGTCCTTAGAGAAAAGCCCCTTTTTAGGTTACCGAACCTAGATAGATAGATGGGTAGATAGATGGATAGATAGATGGGGAGATAGATAGATAAGATAGATAGATAATTTATTTCTCAAAACCACATACATTTTACAAATTATTCAATTCAAAACTTTATATACAACAAATATCATGACTGTGGAGATGAGGGGAGTAGCATAACCTGAGGAGGTTGTTTTCCTGCTACCCCCTGAAAAAATTAATTGATAAAAAACATATAGAGAGTGGACATAGAAAAAGAAAAAAAACATAAGCGAGCGCGCCCAGCCAAACAAAGTATCACCCGTCACGGTGAAGTGGGAAAGGATCTGAAACAGGACGAGGAACACGACCGCATATCTCAGATATATAACGGAAAACAAGTACCGGTACGCCTAACATATTTAAGTGCATGTAGAATTGCATTCCATACATCGTGGATTATTACATTTGACCTCAGTGGAATATTTTGTCAGATGGATAATCTTTATTTGTCTTTTCATATGATTGTGTGTTGAGGTTGTATCAACTTCAGCGTACCATTTATTCCAGATGGACGGGAACTTGAACAACGGAAGTTTATCGACAAATCTTGATTTCGATTTTGGAATATTCAACATTTGAGATTGTCTGGTTCTATATATCCCTTGAATATCACTATTGAGATTGAACATATGATGAAACGAGCACGGTAATTTACTATTGATAAAATCGTGTATAAATAACATTACCTCCAGCTGATATTGGTCCGATATCTTAACAATACCTGATTGCTTAAAGAGTGGATCAGTATGACTGTTATATTTCTTATTATGAATTGTGCGCATAGACCGTTTCTGAAGAATTTCAGTTTTCCGAATAAGGTTAGCATTTGCGTTCCCCCAGGCGAGTAGTCCATATGTCAAATGAGGATGAATCAAAGAAAAATACAGAATGCGCAGACTTTCTTTAGGTAGAGAAAATTTCACCTGCCTAATGGCGAACAGAGCCCTCGATATTTTGCTATTGATACCTGAAATTTGTTGCTTCCACGAAAGTGAATTATCGATGACAATGCCAAGAAATTTACTTGTAATTGCTTGAGTCAAGCATACACCATTTATAAATAACTTAAATTCGGATAAGTCTTTGCTATTTGTAAGCGGTCGAATAATCATATATTGCGTTTTCTTGGCATTCAGTGATAATTTATTTGCACAAAACCAGTTGAACAGTGAATCAAGTGTGGAGTTTGCTTCGCGAAATAGTACGGTAGGATCAGAGTTAGATAAGACTACTGTCGTATCATCAGCGAATGACAAAATATTAGATTTGGTACAGTTAGGAATATCATTTATGTATATGAGAAAAAGCAGCGGGCCAAGGATGGAACCCTGAGGGACTCCGCATTGAACAGGTAAACTTGATGACGTAACAGAGTCGAAATCGATATATTGAGTCCTGTTTGTCAGGTAACTTCTGATCCAATTATTAGCTATCCCCCGTATTCCGTAGTACTGTAGTTTATTCAGGAATATATCTGGACTGAGCGTATCGAAGGCTTTGCTCAAGTCACAAAAGGTAGCTAATGTTAATTTAGATGGCGACGAGTTATTTGCTTCTGCGCAGACATTCAAAAGATGCAGCACTGGATGTATAGTGGAATGACCGGCTCTAAATCCATACTGGTGTTGATAAAACAAGTCGTGTAGATTGAAAAACTTCACAATTTTACCATACATTGCACGTTCGAATATTTTGGAGAATGATGAAAGCAAGCTTATCGGTCGATAATTGTTAAGTAAACATGGATCACCTGATTTGAAAATTGGAATCACCTTAGCGATTTTGAGGTCTGTTGGAAATATAAAGGTTAAGTTGACGATATGCGTTATAGGGACAACAATTTGATCTATGGTACGAGTCAGTAATTTTGTAGAAATTCCATCTGCACCGCTACTGGTTTTTGGTTTCAGTTTTTTTGCAATGGCCAGAATATCTGCAGGAATTACAGGATCCAGAAACAAAGACGGAACGTTACAGTTAGGCATATATGCTGAAAAATCTCTATTCGCTTGTGGAACGCTTTGACTAACATTTAAGCCGATTGACGAAAAAAATGAATTGAACTCAGAAGCAACCTGACTTTTATCACTCACCTGCTTATCATTGATGACAAATGATTGGGGAAAGTTTAATTTATTCTTTGTTTTCCCGATAGCGTTCTTCAAAACATTCCACATCTGTTTAGTATTATTTTTATTTTCATTAATTATGTCTTTGTAGTAATCAGTTTTTGCTTTACGTTTTAGTTTATTGAATAAGAGGACATAATGCTTATAATTCGAAATATTACTTGGCGTTGGTTTCCGGAGCCTTTTCATGTGTAATTTTGATTTGTGGCGTGAAGAGGCTAGTAATCCACTAGACATCCAGGGCTCGCGTCTGATATATTTACTCCGAGTTTTGATTGTTCTGATAGGAAATGCCGAGTCGAAGGATATTTTGTAAAGTTCCATAAATTTAGCATAAGCCTCATTTGGTGAATTATAAGAAAGAATTGGTGAGAAGTCGATACTTCCAAGATTTGTTCTGAATTTGTTGATATTTTCATCTGAGAATGAACGAATATGTTCAACGGCTGGATTGGAACATTTTACTTTCAGGTATGAGCTGTAGAAAACTGCAAAATGGTCGGCGACGTCATTTATAATTATACCTGATGATGACTGGGCATCAAAGTCGTTGGTGAGTATAGGATCAATGAGAGTAGCTGTTGAATGAGTAACTCTAGTTGGTTTCAAAATTCGAGGAAAAAAACCCTCTGAAAAAATACCGTCCACATAATTGTCCGTTCTGTCATGAGAACCATATTTCAGCATATCAATATTCATGTCACCCATTATAACCCCCTTCTTGTTTTCATTGTTAATATGATCCATCACTTCAAAGAGGGTAGTTGTGAAAATATCAACATCAGCCAGAGGAAATGTATTGGGTCGGTATAAAACCCCAACGATGGTGCGTTTACCACCTCTTGGTGAAATTTCTACGAATAATGATTCATACACATGGGGAATGAACACAGACAAATCATCTCTAATTTTGAAATCTATATGTTCCTTAATAAACATAGCAACACCACCTCTACAGCTATTAGTGGAGTCACGACACCGACTCACTATAATGATATCCAGGAAGACTGATTCGTTGATCTTGATCACAGCGAAATACCTAGCTGATACCAATAATATCAAAGAAAAACTCTTCGGAATTTATATCACATAGAAAATCTTGGAACTTTTCCCAATTTGACGAGAGCCCCCTGCAATTGAGATGTAAGTATGAATGATTGATTTTATCGTGAGACCTTATCATATGAGTTCCCAACTTTTGGGGATCGTAATAATCACATGTTAAAGAGTCATTTTTAAATAAAGGAAAATCCTCATCATCACCTTCACGAGTGTCTGTACTGTGTAAATCATACAATTTGGCCAAGTTATATTTATCTTCGGTCGTGATCTCGTCAAAAGAAATATTATCTCCATACATCAACAAGGTGTCCCACAACTCCGCGACGGGTGATGAGCAAGGCGAGGGCGCACACGCGTATGCTACATCCAGTTTCCATGTGATGATTCTTACTCAACATTCTAACCCAAAATAACAATACCCATTTTATGCTCACAAAGGTCCCCCGCTGTCCCTCCCATAACTGTTACGAGTTCGTCGAAAAATAAGAGAAGTTTTCTCATTTACGTATACATGTAATAATTCAAAGTTGCATGATCAAAAATTAGCCCAAGGGCTAAGAAAGGTTACCGGACAATATACATTTTAGATATTAGCCTTTTGTTCAGTGACCTTGAAAATAAATTCACTGATAAATTCAAGGCCATGAAATTTTCAACAAATATGTCACTTCTAGTATGTCCACAATAAATTCCTAAGCTGTAAAGTCGATAATAAGTGAGACATTAGCTATTCTGTGATGTGACCTTGAAAATGAGGTCAAAGTTTAAGTTCAAGGTCATGAAAATATTCGGTATATATCATTCCTCTATATTCGCAATTGATTCCTATGCTGTAAATGTAAGTATCAATCTATTACCACCAATACAATCAGATTTTGATGATGCCAATAAGAAACGTAAAATACTACATTTTGCAATAGAAACAAACAAAGCCCGACCAAATAGTTTATCCAAAGACACACTGGCGTCTTCAGGGGCAGACAATGTGTTAAATGTAGTTGTTTCTACTGTACACCAGATGGAATTAGTATACAACTGCCCAACAACCTATGAAAATAATTTAGAAATCCGAATTTAACCCCATGGAATAGATACATGACAAGTACAAAAGTACCCAATCACAAGGCTACTGAGTTGATGGTATCCTCAGGGGCAGATTTAACGTCCGCCAGCAGTGACACCGACTCAGTGGTATAAATGTGAGTATCAATCTATTACCACCAATACAATCAAATTTTGATGATGCCAATAAGAAACGTAAAATACAACATTTTGCAATAGAAACAAAGCCCGACCAAATAGTTTATCCAAAGACACACTGGCGTCATCAGGGGCAGATGTAAAGATGATAATAAGCGACATATTAGCCATTTTGTTCTCTGACCTTGAAAATGAGATCAAAGGTCAAATTCTAGATCACCAAAATATTCAGCATACATCATTTCCTATATGTTCACTATGGACCCCTAAGCTGTAAATTTGATAATAAGCGAGATATAAGCCATTTTGTATTCTGACCTTGAAAATAAAATGATTAACCTTGAAATTTAGGTCAAGGGTCAAATTCAAGGTCACTAGAATATTCAGCATATATCATTTCCTATATGTTCACAATTGATTCCTAAGCTGCAAAGTCGCTAATAAGCAAGATATTGGCCATTTTGTCCTGTGACCTTGAAAATGAGGTCAAAGGTCAAATTCAAGGTCACGAGAATATTCAGCATATATCATTTCCTATATGTTCACAATTGATTCCTAAGCCGTAAAGTCGATAATAATCGAGATATTAGCAATTTTGTCCTGTGACCTTGGAAATGAGGTCAAAGGTCAAATTCAAGGTCACGAGAATATTCAGCATATATCATTTCCTATGTGTTCACAATTGATTCCTAAGCTGTAAAGTCGATAATAAGCGAGATATTAGCCATTTTGTCCTGTGACCTTGAAAATGAGGCCAAAGGTAAAATTCAAGGTCACGAGAATATTCAGCATATATCATTTCCTATATGTTCACAATGGATTCCTAAGCTGTAAAGTCGTTAATAAGCGAGATATTAGACATTTTGTCCTGTGACCTTGAAAATGAGGTCAAAGGTCAAATTCAAGGTCATGAGAATATTCAGCATATATCATTGCCTATATGTTCACAATTGATTTCTAAGCTGTAAAGTCGATAATAAGCGAGATATTAGCCATTTTGTCCTTTGACCTTGAGAATGAGGTCAAAGGTCAAATTCAAGGTCATCAGAATATTCAGCATATATCATTTCCTATATGTCCACAATTGATTGCTAAGCTGTAGAGTCGATAATAAGCGAGATATCAGCCATTTTAAGCTCTGACCTTGAATTGAGGTCAGAGGTCAAATTCAAGGTCACGAGGATATTCAGCATATATCATTTCCTATATGTCCACAATTGATTCCTAGTCTCTAATCTCAATATTAAGTGAGATATTAGACATAATGTGTCCCATTATAAAGCATAGGAGAATTTAACATGGGAAAGTCCCATTTGGGCCGAGTTTGGGCCAAAATGGCCCACTTCGAGCGATTCAAGCGCAACGAAATTTATAGACATCATAGAGGTACATATGAGGAGTGTTATGTATCAAAAAGAAAAAAAGTTACTGAACAGATTTTGAGAAAGTGGCCACCAAAGTCCAAAATCAGGCATTTTTCGTCGAAAACAGCCGCCATTTTGAAAAAAATGCGAAAATCAAAAAACTAAAAAATACCTCCTTCCTGAATTATTTTTAAGTATTTTTGTGCAAAATTTCAGAAGAATTCGCCCGTAAACAAAAAAGATAAAAATGTGGACGACGACGACGACGGACGACAGACGACGGACGCAACGCCATGCCAATAGGTTATCGGACCATAGGTCCGGTAACCTAAAAATTAGCTCTAAAGCTATGAAAGGCCACCGAAGAAATGTAGATATGATGCTCAGATGTTTTTTGTGCTGTTCACCGAAATTGGTGTTGCTACCTTTCAAGACCACCGAAGGCCAAACTCAAGGTCACCAGCAAAATCACCAAACATGACTTCACACTTGAAAAAATGCCAATATTCAAACTCTATCCTAAGGTGTTCTACGAGTTCACTCCATACAGCCCCATACACCCATATGAAGGAAAAAGTGGAAGAAACGTTCCAAGTCCAAATTCTTTTTAAATAGTGGAGAAAAAAAAAGAAATCGACAACAACAATATAATTAGGCCAAGGGCCAAAGATAGGTTACCGGACAATGTTTAATATTTTAGATGTTAGCCAGGTCACTGATTGAATTCAAGGTCAAGAGAATATTCAGCATATATAACATTAAGCATATATCATGTCCACAGTTGATTGATAAGCTGTAAATTCAATAATCAGCGAGATATTAGCAATTTTGTGCTGTAGCCTTGAAAGTGAAAGGGCAAAGGTCAAATTCAAGGTCATCAAAATATTCAGTGTATATCATTTTCTATATCATGTCCACAATTGATTCCCAAGCCATACAGTCAATAGAGGAGCAAGATATGAGCCAGTTTGTCATTGGACCTTGAAAATGAGGTCAGAGGTCAAATTCAAGGTCACGAGATATTCAAGGTCACGAGAATATTCAGCATATATCATTTCCTACATGTCCACAATTGATTCCTAAGTTGTAAAATCGATAATAAGTGAGATATTAGCCATTTTGTCCTGTGACCTTGAAAATGAGGTCAAAGGTCAAATTCAAGCTGATGACAATAATCTGCATATATCATTTCCTATATGTTCATAACTGATTCCTAAGCTGTAAAGTCGATAACAAGCGAGATATTAGCCATTTTGTCCTATGACCTTGAAAATGGGGTCAAAGGTCAAATTCAACGTCATCAGAATATTCAGCATATATCATTTCCTATATGTCCACAATTGATTTCTAAGCTGTAGAGTCGATAATAAGTGAGACATTAGCCATTTTGTCCTGTGACCTTGAAAATGAGGTCAAAGGTCAAATTCAAGGTCATGACAATAATCTGCATATATCATTTCCTATATGTTCATAACTGATTCCTAAGCTGTAAAGTCGATAACAAGCGAGATATTAGCCATTTTGTCCTATGACCTTGAAAATGGGGTCAAAGGTCAAATTCAAGGTCATCAGAATATTCAGCATGTATCATTTCCAATATGTCCACAATTGATTCCTAAGCTGTAGAGTCGATAATAAGCGAGATATCAGCCATTTTGTGCTCTGACCTTGAAATTGAGGTCAGAGGTCAAATTCAAGGTCACGAGAATATTCAGCATATATCATTTCCTATATATGTCCACAATTGATTCCTAGTCTCTAATCTCAATATTAAGTGAAATATTAGGCATAATGTGTCCCATTATAAAGCATAGGAGAATTTAACATGGGAAAGTCCCATTTGGGCCGAGTTTGGGCCAAAATGGCCCACATCGAGCGATTCAAGCGCAACGAAATTTATAGACATCATAGGAGTACATATGAGGAGTGTTATGTATCAAAAAGAAAAAAAGTTACTGAACAGATTTTGAGAAAATGGCCACCAAAGTCCAAAATCAGGCATTTTTCGTCGAAAACGGCCGCCATTTTAAAAAAAATGCGAAAATCAAAAAACTAAAAAATACCTCCTTCTTGAATTATTCTTAAGTATTTTTGTGCAAAATTTCAGAAGAATTCGCAAGTAAACAAAAAAGATAAAAATGTGGACGACGACGACGACGGACGACGGACGACGGACGACAGACGACGGACGCAACGCCATGCCAATAGGTTATCGGACTATAGGTCCGGTAACCTAAAAATTACCAGGAAATGGTTCAAAACAATCCGGAGAAAAAATCAATCGACTGCCACATGCAGACCAGCGACTTACTGACAACAAAACCTGTACACACCGCAAGAGAACTCACGGAGAATTCCCCGGAACAAAAATCTCTAAAGTTGCCATACAGTCTTAGAGAAAATAACCACCGAGGTCCAGCATTTTCCGTTTCTCGTCGAAAACAGTCGCCACCTTGAGAAAAAGGCGAAATAATATATATATATATATATATATATATATATATATATATATATATATATATATATAAATCTTTAAAATACCACCCTCTTGAAACATTTTCAGGTATTTTGTGCAAAATTCCACTGTAGACTTTAACGATAAAAATATTTACAACGGACGCAGCGCCATGACAAAAGGTTATCAGCCCTTAAGTGTGGTAACCTAAAAATGGATCAGAATAGTTATGGTCCCATAACCTATTGCCATGACGTTGCATCCGTTGTCCGTCCGTTGTCCGTGAACAATTTTATCTTTTAAAAGATAAGAAAGTTTACTGTCGAATTTTTCTGAAATTTTGCACAAAACATGCCTAAAAATATTTCAAGAGAGAGGTATTTTTTTTAGTTTTTTCTCCCTACATTTCTATGGTTATTTTATTTTCGCAATTTTTCCAAAATGGCCATTTTTTTTAATTTGACGATTATTTTCTGAAAATTCGTTCAGTAACTTTTTTCTTATTGATGCGTAACACTCCTCATATGTACCCCTGTTATATGTGTAAGTTTCGTTGCCTTTGAATTGCTCAAAGTAGGCCATTTTGGCCCAAACTCGGCCCAAATGGGACTTTCCCATGTTAAATTCTCCTATGCGTTATAATGGGACACATTTTTCCAAATATCTCAATTAATATTGGAAATGATATATGGTGAATATTCTTGCGACCTTGAATTTGACCTTTGGCCTAATTTTCAAAATCACAGGACAATATGGCTAATATCTCACTCGTTATCGACTTTACAGCTTAGGAATCAATTGTGAACATATAGGAAATATGCTAAATATTGTTGTGACCTTGAATTTGACCTTTTAACTATTTTTCAAGGTAATAGGACAAAATGGCTAATATCTCGCTTATTATCGACTTTACAGCTTAGGAATCAATTGTTAACATATATACGAAATGAAATTTGCTGAATATTGTGATGACCTTGAATTTGACCTTTGACCTTATTTTCAAGGTCACAGGACAAAAAAGCTAATATCTCGCATATTATCGAATTTACAGCTTAGGAATCAATTATAAACATATAGGAAATGACAGATTATTGTCGTGGCCTTGAATTTGACCTTTGCTCCAGATAGTATAGAACAGAGAGGTTTCATTCCTACGGCACCATTTTGAATTTTGAACTGGTGGCACTCCTGGCGGATGGATGTGCTTTATGAATGAATGTGTTTACCACTATTACTATCGCATGAATTTATGAATGAAAGAATATGTTAGCAAAATGAAACGACGTAATTCACAATCGTCCCTGAGGACGACGAACTACAACACCGCATCCATCCGCCAGGATTACAGGGCTCCATGAGACAAATGATAGACAATAGAAATTTGCAGAGTGAAACCTCTCTGTTCTATACTCTCTGTTTGCCCCAATTTTCAAAGTCACAGGACGAAATAGCAAATATCTCACTAATTATCGACTTTACAGCTTAGGAATCCATAGTGAACATATAGGAAATGATATATGTTGTGTATTCTGGTGACCTTGAATTTGACCTTTGACCTCATTTTCAAGATCAGAAAACAAAATGACTATCTCACTTATTATCGACTTTACAGAAAAGGAATCAATTGCGAACATATCTGAAATGATATATGCTGAATATTCTCATGACCTTGATCTTTGACACCGTTTTCAAGGTCAGCGCACATAATGGCAAATATCTCACTTATTATCGACTTTACAGCTTACATGTAGGAATTCAATTGTGGACATACTGGAAATGATATATGCTGAATATCCTTGTAGCCTTGAATTGACCAATGACCTTATTTTCATGGTCACGGGACAAAATTGCAAATATCAAAAATATATATATTGTCCGGTAACTTTCCTTAGCCCTTGGACTTATTTTATTATACCTACTGTACTCTTTGGTATACTCCTAGGCACGGCGCCGGCGAGGGTCGTGTCGCAAAGAGGGACATTGTGATGTAAGAGATTGAATATCGTTTTTTATCCAGTAAATATCAGCATCCCGATGAAAATATATGAATAAGTGGTATTTTCGTTTGGAATCACGTCATCTCATACTAAACAATTTCATTCCCGGCCCCTCAGGGCCGGGTATATGTGATTGTCGTTGACCTCACCCTATGTATCTCCTGTCTTCAGACTCTCTCGGACGACTCTCTTAGATTCAGCATACATTGGTGTTGGTTTCGCGAATTTGCAATAAAAGCCGATAAATTCCGCTAAACTGATTTAAAAGCACTGCTAATATCACTATACTAAAAATAAGAATTGAATGACAATGAGAAGTGCTGTTTCAAATGAGTTTTCGGCTGGTATTCGCAAGTGCAATTACCGATTCTCCTGCCGGTTATTTTGGAACTTCTCATATTTGAACCGCCCCAGATATAATCACTGCGTTATATAACTACGCCAACAAGTAATCACTAAGAATATGTTGTATTGCAGCGACAGACAGTGATACACTAGGTGTAAGCATTTCAGAGAATAGTTTAAAATTATCTTTTCGAATTATTACAGTTGCATTAGGCCTGTTAGGTCATTTATCGTGGGTGATCAAGCGTGTAGCATAATAAAACTGAAGCATAAGAATATTCACAAGCGCGATCGCCTTTAATAGCCAAGACCGCCATAACGAAGCCGTGACGAATCCGTGCTTTCGACCACGGGTACTTAAAAACCCGGCAATAGGTATAACCTTTATTCCAGTTTTATATGCGCCCTGCTATGGAATTTTGTACATATGCCTAGGGGCCTAATGTGCAGGATCGGTTAGACATCTATCCATTGTAATACGGCTGTACACATACACTTTAGGCCTATTCGTCAAATCCTGCCGCCTCTACATGAATATTTAAACCTATGGTGATGTTTTGGGGCATATTGGGAATGTGAGATTTTAAACTAGAAGATAGTTTCCAGATTCTTGGGCGACTTATGGAGCAGGAATTTAGTAGGATGTTTTTAACAGAGCTGCCGACGGCTAGGTCCAAAGACTGGCACTGGCGATCTGGCAAGGATACCGTACATCTAAGTGGACTTGGGGGAGATAAGTTGGCTGAGGGTGTACACAATTTCCTGTTTCATTTACTTTGATGTGACTGATTGTGTGACTTTTTATATGAACTGTACAAATATTGTTGTGAGTTATTCATATATATGTGTTGATTGTGTATTGAATGTGTTGAATTCAGATTTGTGAGTCCATGGGAAACACGTACACATAAAAGGGCCGGGTTTTTTTCTGCCATGTTTTCTAAAACATGGCGTTATACTTGTGTCCATTTTGATTTCAAATTTTATTCAGCGCCGCACTACTTTTTGCGCATTGATATCTAGCTAAAAGATACTGTTTCCGCTTCCTGAAAATCCATTTTCGCGAAGTCACGCTGAAAAATAACATTTTTCATTGTGTATTTCATTGTAAATTCCCTCCCACTTTCGAATTATGGCTACTCTGGATCCCAGTAAAATAAACAAAGTGGTTGTGCACCCTTTGGTGTTACTGAGTGTTGTAGATCACTTCAATCGAATGGGCAAAGTTGGAAACGTCAAACGAGTCGTTGGGATTTTGCTTGGTTCCAACCGGCAAGGAGTCTTGGATGTTGCCAACAGTTTTGCAGGTATATGGCCCCAATCAACTACTGATAGATCTAGTAAAACTTAATGTGACCAGAATAATCAATGTTTTCCGGAAAAAACTCCGTCACAATTACTCATAAGTAACTGTCAAATACGTCGTTTCTTCTATTATCGCCCACATGTCTCGTGACTCAATCAAGTTTTCGTTCATTACTAGTATCATTGAATCAAGGTCTGAAGAAATACCAAGTTCTGTTGTTGGATGTTCCGTCTTGTTGATGTTAATTCTTTTTTTCTACAGTTCCGTTCGACGAGGATGACAAAGAGAAGTCTGTGTGGTTCATCGATCATGAGTACCTCGAAAACATGGCTGCGATGTTCAAGAAAGTCAATGGTGATTATCATTATGAATTCTTACTTCAGATTGTAGAATTTAACATGATTGAGCGTAATGTCTCTAGCATTCTACAGAAGATAGAGACTACTGCATCATTTATTCACAGCACGAGAGAAGATTGTCGGTTGGTACCATACTGGACCCAAGCTTCACCAGAACGACGTTGCTATTAATGAACTGATCAAACGATACTGCCCCAACTCTGTAAGTCACATCACCCTTCTATACTCAACATAAGAGGACACAAATTGCAATTGAACTTGGTTTAGGATCCAGGTTTTTGTATTGTTATGTTATATGTATGGATAGTTGAATTGAAATTCCTAAATTGTTGTCTTGAAGCCAAATTGCTGAATGAATGTTTTTTGTTTGCTGTGAAGGTGTTGGTGATTATAGATGCCAAGCCGAAGGACCTCGGGTTGCCAACAGAGGCTTATATCGCTGTGGAGGAAGTACATGATGTGAGTTCATGAGTTATCTTTTTGAGAATGATGTAATGCTGTCATAGAGCAAAGAAAATGTTTTGTGTGTGTCTATGAATAGACATGAGGGAGAGGGAACTTGTAATCAACTACTATGAGCCTTTTATTCTGTTGTTTACTCCACAGGATGGAACGCCGACAACGAAGACGTTTGACCACGTGGCGAGTGAGATTGGGGCAGAGGAGGCTGAGGAAGTGGGAGTCGAACATCTGCTCAGGTACAAATGAGAGTGGCCATCTTGTGACATCTCCATTGATAATTGCAAAAATACAACCCGTATTTATATATCGGGCTATGTTCTGACTCCTTCCTATATTGTTGCAGAGACATCAAGGACACAACCGTGGGATCTCTATCACAGCGTATCACCAACCAGCTTGGTGGACTTAAGGGTCTGCAATCCCAGCTCCATGATATCCACTCCTACCTAGAGAAAGTCGCGAGCGGGTCGCTGCCGATCAATCACCAAATTATCTACCAGCTTCAGGATGTATTCAACTTGCTGCCCGACGTACAACTTCAGGAGTTTGTCCGCGCAGTCTACGTCAAAACCAATGACCAAATGCTCGTCGTTTATCTCGCGGCAATGATTCGGTCAATTGTTGCTCTGCACAATCTCATAAACAACAAGATCCAGAACCGCGACGCAGAGAAAAACGAGGCGGGAAAAAAGAAGGATGTGGCGGATAAGGATAAAAAGGATGCTGGAAAAGATAAAGACAAGTCAGGATCGGATAAGAAAACAGAAGTGAAAGCCGAACAGGACTCTAAGAAAGAGTCGAAAGGATTGTAGACTGGTTTATAACTTTAAACATTTCACATTTAACCGTGTAAGTTTGCTGAATTTTGCGGTATGTTTCGCAAATATGTATGGTTGTGAGGAGTGTAGGAGGAGTATGTTTGATGTGGTTGTGTATGGATGTTACTATAGGAAAATGTAAATAAATTAATATATTGTATGGTATGTTCATGAGCGTTTCAAATATTAATGATTCAAATATTAAGACGCAAACTCCATATTTCAAATAAATTACTGTGAATTTCTCAAACAACTGAATATTGCCTTTGTTAGGCAAATTTATTGCAGCTTATAGTCCGATGCAATCACACATGTACATCATTAAATAAGTTTCCACCAGAGATATGCAAAATAGGCTTTATACATTATGAGCATTATACGACTAATTATGTACATCAATTGGAGGTGTTCCGAAATAGCTGCAATCGCCAGCTGGCAGCACTGTTTCATGGTGTTTTCCTTGTGTTATCAGTATAAACGTAATTTTACCGCCATAGTTTATGTGATTGATTATTACAGACGATATCCGTTAGTGATTTGGCACCAAAACTGACCCATATTACAATGCTGCCCCCTGTTGAATGATAGCTTGAACACCCCCCTATTGCACACCCAATAAATTTAACAGTAGCAGCCTGCTACATATCCAGCACTTTGCCAGGATTCATCAGTCCCAGTGGGTCCAGTGTCCGTTTGATCTGCTTCATAACTTCTATCCCTCCATCACCTATTTCCTTGACCAAGTACTGTTTTTTCCCGATGCCAATTCCATGTTCACCAGTACACGTTCCACCAAGCTCGATGGCTCGCCTGAAACAGACAATATTTCAACAAATTGGATACCATTCTTTATCATCGGATTGCTGCAAATGCGCGATTCTGATTGGTCAACTCTCCGACAATACCACGCCATATTTGGAGAGCTGTGACGCAACCCCACGATATTTTCTGTATCGTGGGCTTCAGGCGGGTAATACGGAATGACGTTTTGGAGAGCTCCATATAATCCAATGATAAAATCGTTACCATGGACTTCAGACCCCAATACGGCAGGATATCTGCCTTCAGTCAGCATATCCCACTCGGCCTGCGGCCTCATGGTATATGGTGACTTCAGGCAGATATCACGCCATATTGGGGTCTGAAGCCCATGATAACTTATAGTATTGTCATATCTTTCATGTGTATCTCACTTATGAGTTCAATTGTAGATGCTTACAGGGCCATCTTCGACGACAATTCCATGGTTTTGGCGTATTCCTCTTTGTCGTCTGGGTCGTAGAGTATGATCGCGTGATAATTACCATCTCCGACATGACCCAGTATCGGTCCTGGAGAGAAGTAATGGTTTAACTACATGTAGAAATAAAGACAGTAGAACTTGTGTTGAGGCAACTTTTCATGACCAACTTGAAGCTTGAAAGTCGACAATATTGACTTGGATGATTTTGTGACATACTTAGAAATAAAATGGTCGAAATCCAACTAAATTATGATGCATAGAAATTGGCATGATATCTAAGGCTAGTGCACTTATCACTTTTATAACTGTTACATCACAAGGTATATTTGACCATGTTGTCTGAGTACCACACTGTGTGGCACAGCGTACCGACGAGTCCTGCATCTGTGACTTCCTGCTTGGTTCGTGTCATCATCTCGGTCAGCTTGGAGAGAGGCACACAAACATCCGTTGACAGGGGCTGAAACAGGACACAACCGAGGTCAATATTAAGGTAGTCCGCTCCAAACAGTGAGGGGAGGGGGTCAAAGAGTTTTTTAAAATTAATAACTGTGTCAAAATAATCTAGAGCTTCAAAATGATATATGTTATAGAGTAACTGTTCAGCATCCTAAAACTGAAAAGAAAATAGGGGGTCACCGTATCCGTTCTCATGGAAAACACGATGCAAGATGTGAATATGGACGAAAAAATGTGCAAAAATGCCAGAATTTATGTCATTTTAGGTAAATATGTGATTTTGATCGAATATGTAGAAGAAACGAGCACAGTGACCCCCTATTTTCTTTTCAGTATTAGGATGCTGATCATTTACTCTATAAAATAATGTCATTTTGAAGAGATAATATTCAAGAAATGACTTTTAAATGTTGACTCTCCGTTACCTCCATGTTTGTAGCGGACTACGTTAAAACTGCAATAGCCTGAGACAGGAAATAAAGACCAGTAGTGAACCTAAACCTTTTTGCCAGGTTGTAAGGCCGTTGCTGCATACAAACAGTTGTGGCGTGCTGCCCATAGTTTATTCCTGGCCTCCGTTTCGGTTGCCCACTGGAACTGTGAGCCACCATTGTCTACAGACATTTGTTCTGTTGCGATGTATAAATAGGGAAATTAGAAGCATGGGCTAGTATAGTACATTGAATAAGACAGGAAGACTGAGGATGGTCTGGTCGATAGTATACAAGAAATAATTTTCATGCATTCACACTGTCCGTTTTTCGAAGCATTAAACATCAGTAAATCAAAATGTTTTCTGACCTACGATTTCGGCCTGTTTCTGGACCTCGTCAGCCTGACCATGGAACTCGAAGAACAGAGTCGGAAACTCTTTGTAGTCCAGTTGACTGTACTGGATACATGCACGCATCTGAACGTCATCAAGGAACTCTGGAAATATATACTTGTGCATTCACAGTTTGCATGTGGATACAGGATTCAGTACATTAATTATCAGCAGGATCTGGAACAGGAGTTTGATCTCAGACTACAGAGCTACTGACCAATTCTAGCAATGGGGAGAGCTGCTTGTAGAATAGAGACCGCCACTTCCACAGATGATTGGACGTCAGGGAACTGACAGACTGCCGCCAGGATCTAAATCAGAGATGTGGAAACGATAACATATATATATTTTGATGATTTGGCAGGTGGTACATCAATAGTGCCTAGTCTAGAACTCACAGCCTCAGGTTGGCTGTAAAGTCGCAGCGTTGCCCTGGTGATGAAGCCTAGAGTTCCCTCAGATCCCACAAACAGATTGGTTAGGTTGTACCCAGCAGAGGTCTTTCTAGTGGAATATGGATATTATACATGGTTTCATAGAGGGTTTCGAATCGTGTAGAATCTGATTACAGATATTTTTTTATTCTGTATCATGTTCGTCCATTTACACTATATAATATACAGACCTGGCGTGCATGTTGGGACCGGCTGTGTGGACCACCTGGCCGTCCGCCAATACCACCTCCAGGTTTATCACATTCTCCCGCATGGTGCCGTACCGCACTGCATTAGTGCCAGAGGCTCCAGTGGCCGCCATCCCACACAGCGACGCGTCCGCACCGGGGTCTAACATGTGTGGGAATTGAGGCCGAACGTTAATATCAATTGAACTCACTAAGGACGCCTTCTGGTGCTTGACTCACCGACTGGGAACCAGAGACCAGTGTCCCTGAGGTAGGTGTTGAGGTACTTCCGACAGACTCCAGGCTCAACTGTCACTGTGAAGTCCTCGGCATTGACCGCCACCACCCGGTCCATCCGGGTCAGGTTAAAGGTCACCCCGCCCTGTGACACACCATGGAATAAAACTCTAATATCCAGTATGTTTGGTTTGTCTACATGCAGGTGTAGAAAATTTCTATAATTCCATGGAGATTTTTGAAGCCATTGGAGTTGAAATCGAGCTTATATGCAACACCAGTGCCTACATGTAGAAGTTCATACATGATATAAAAGAAATTGCGAATTAATAAATCAGAGCAAAAGGTGTTGAACTCTTTCATTATTGCCTATCTAGACCGTGAAACCTGCCTGGGTGGGAATGATGCCGCCCTCTACTCCCGTCCCTGTGCCGAAAGGTATCATAGGGAGTTTGTGTTCCGAGCAGATCCTTGAACACTGCCTGACCTCGTCCACACTAGCTGGGTGGATCACCGCACTCGGCTCCGCGGCACTACATGCAATTTGATTTTGAATTAAATAACATTCACACAAAGTCCGTATTTCGTGCAAACGAGATTACAGTTTCCACTTCAAAATTTACTACGTTTGGATGGAATAAATACCACACCATGTACGGTATACCTATACATAAGGTCCCCATAATACTATTATATATATTGTCAAACAAGCTATGTACGAAGTCTTCAAACTAGACGCTTCCGGTCGCCTACGACCGCTTGGGTGTATCCCCCGTAGTCCTATCATCTCTGTTGCCCCAAATATATCACTGTCAAGTGTGAAAAACTAGAGCAAGGGCTAAAAAGGATTACCAGAGAAATGTTAAATCTCAAGTCACAACTGTTTTCTTTTCCCCACCAAAATTGCTACACTGATTTTCCGAGGTTATTGAAGGTCGAATTCAAAATCACCACTGAAATCTCTTTATATGAATTTGCATTTTGACATGTTTGATAAAATAACGAAAATACAGATAGATAAATCTTTTCACCTATTTATATTTCAACTCAGAATATTTTACAAACTTGGTTCCAAGTTGAAATTCAAAGTAAAATTTGACCAAAAATGCATTTCAAGATGACGAAATTGGAGCCAGATTGAACTTCTCACCATAAGTTATATTTCGACTCAAAATACATGTATGTGCCAAACATGGTTTCAAGTTGAAATTCAAAGTAAAAGTTAATCGAAACTGCATTTCAAGATGACAAAATTGGAGCCAGATCAAACTTTTCGTCATGAGTTATATTTTAACTCATAATACCTGTCCAACTTGATTTCAAGTTGGAATTCAAACTAAAAGTTGACCAAAACTGCATTTCAAGATGACGAAATTGGAGCCAGATAGAACTTTTCATCATAAGTTATATTTTAACTCATAATATGTGCCAAACTTGGTTTCAAGTTGAAATTCAAGGTAAAAGTTTACCAAAACTGCATTTCAAGATGAAGAAATTGGAGCCAGATCGAACTTTTCATCATAAGTTATATTTTAACTCATAATATGTGCCAAACTTGGTTTCAAGTTAAGATTCAAACTAAAAATTGACCAAAACTGCATTTCAAGATGACGAAATTGGAGCCAGATCAACTTTTCACCATGAGTTATATTTTAACTCAAAATTTGTGCCAAACATGGTCTCAAGTTGAAATTCAAAGTAAGAGTTGATCAATGTTTTCATAAAAAGCTATTGTGATCAATAATAGACTTAACTAGCAAAAAAATAATGTTAACTTATTTGGTCACAGCCATAAAATCTCTACTGGACAAAGCCTTCACCTTGTTGAGCCCAATAATAAATATTTCTTGTCTTAACTATTTTCATTGTGGTCAATAATAGACTTAACATGTAAAAATAAAGTTAACTTATTCGGTTACACCCAGAAATTTCTACTGGACAAAACCTTAACCTTGTTGAACTCAATAATAATTGTTTCTCATCTTAACTATTTTTATCGAGGTCAATAATAGACTCAACTAGCAAAAAAGAATGTTAACTTTTTTGGTTACAGACATAAAATGTCTACTGGACAGAATCTTTACCTTGTTGAGCCCAATAATAAATATTTCTTGTCTTAACTATTTTTATTATGGTCAATAATAGACTAAACTAGTAAAAACAATGTTAACTTATTCAGTACACCCATGAAAACTGTACTGGACATAATTTCACCTTGTTGAGCTTAATAATAAATATTTCTCATCTTAACTATTTTTATTGTGGTCAATAATAGACCTAACTATTTTTATTGTGGTCAATAATAGACTTAACTAGTGAAAATAATGTTAACTTATTCGGTTACACCAATGAAATTTGTACTGGACAAAACATTTACCTTGTTGAGGTTAATAATAAATATTTCTTGTCTTAACTATTTTTATTGTGGACAATAATAGACTTAACTAGTAAAACTAATGTTAGCTTATTCAGTAATATTGTCCTGTTTTCACTGAAAACTTCAGTTCTCCATTCTGAACAAGAAACCAGTGTCATTACCTTCCATTGTACAGGCTATTGGAATGATCGTATATGTCAAAATGGATATTTCAAAATTCTGTAATAAGTTAGGCTGTTAACATATTAATATTTATATGATCATTCTAAAAAAACGATTGGTTTCGTGTGACAGCCCTTCCCAACAACACTTCCAAATATTATCGAGATTCGTCAAAAATTGCCATCTGTAGAGCGTTCACAAGCCATGTGTCTCAAACAGGCTGTTTTCAATGCAAAATGTGTCCCCAAACGACCAATTCAGTTGCCACGGCAACCAAAATCGATTGGTGTCCGGATCTTACCATAATATATGCGCCTGCGAAAAATAGTGGTGATCGGTTGAGAATTGTGGCCTGTAGCGCGTTCACAAGCCATGTGTCTCAAACAGGCTGTTTTCAATGGAAAAAGTTTCCCCAAACGACCAATTCAGTTGCCACGGCAACCAAAATCGATTGGTGTCGGGATCTTACCAGTATATATGTGCCTGCGAAAAATAATGGTGATCGGGTGAGAATTGCGGCCTGTAGCGCGTTCACAAGAAAATCTCTGCGGACGCGGACGCGGACGCGGACGCGGACGACGAAATCCATAGTATCTGCCGAACTTTGTTCGGGGGATACAATAATTAATATAAGACTCTGTGGGTTTTTTTTTTCACATTAACTCGATATCCTACGTATCTACGACAATTTCCCTATCAGATGTACTTTCTCTACAGATGATCCATTTTATGGTACAATAATAGTGCAAATTAAGCGACCTAAAGCACTTTGTGGCCACAGAACTAAGTATAAACGATGCACTGGTGCATGCACGCGTTGTGACATACGGGAAGTGTGACTCGTCTTTGCCATGGTGACCAAGCGCGGCGGATGACGTCTGCACGTGCTCGGCGCCTAGCACGCGCGCGAGTTGATCCAGGGCAGTAGACGTTAGTCCAGGGGCCGGTGCCGTCTGAAGGACATGGAGTGAGATGTCCCATTGTAACAAAAATTGATTGTACATTCCTTGATGTACTAATAAATCAATACAATTGCGGTTTAGACAGTGTGGCATATTTGCTTTCATTGAAAGGCTCTGAAGGTATCCCTATGTCTCTGGTACATTTATTGGCATACACACTGAATTTCATGAGAATCTCAGATATTGACCATGTATGTAAATCATTCCAATCAGCTATGCAAGCGTCTTTACGAAGTACTACATATCTTATTACATTATATAGTGATCATGTTGAAAATCTTAGGCCTGGTATAATTTGATTGAGATGACCAGGAACGTCGGAACGAGACGATCTATATATGAGCCTAATTACGTGTTTCATCAGGGGCGAATCCAGATGTTCGGGTTGGGAGTTGCTGCGAGGGATGAGATGGTTGCTTGTCAACGATCTAAACCTATAAGTAAGTCCATTTCAGCGTTCAAATTTCGCGCTTAAGGTGGAGCCACGATCATTAGAGCGACCACAGTTCTAGCTTCGCCCCTGAGCGATAATATACTGTAGAAATCTTACCCCGAACCACCGTCGAGACGTGACGCTGATCCACACGCGCCTCAGAGCCATGTTACGTGACCAGTGCCAATGTCAGCAGTGCGTCAGCACACAACTCCGTTTGTTAGATGTGAAGCTGTCGTTTTGATCCAAAGTATCTGTCTAAATTCGTCATTATATCGAGGGCAGGTGTTCAATTTTCATCATAACGTTGTCCAATATCCACTGGGCTCATGTACATGTATTGTATCGATGGCGAATCAGGACATTCAACATTGACATTTGCACCAGTGTGTTTGTGACTATTTCAATATAATTAAATTTGAGTACGCGAGTCTTATCAGTTGGAACATGGTAAGTATCGTTGTATCAACGGAATTACATTGCCTTGCAATAATGTCATCATATATTACGCAGTGTACGAAAACTACGATGACTTCTATTTTTTTCAGATATCATGGATATGTGTTCTCGGAACTTAGTAACTTTGACATCGTCGACATCATCATTTAAACGACGCAGTTTAGTTTTGTATTCAATAAATGTCTCGATACGTCGAACGAATATCATGTGATGCTACATGTAGGACGTTGCAGTTGAAATATAAAGACATCAAAAATGAACAAGACCAGAATAAACACGTAAAATTGCCCCACTGAAAATATTTTGGACCACTTTTTGCCTTCATAATGTTAGCTGCTACAACTTCTCACATAGAACGCTTGAAGATAGAGCTGAGATATTTTTATTTTCAAATTTGAAGTCATATATGACGATTTGTGTGGTGACCTTCAATGACCTTGCAAGGTCAAAACGATTTTTTTTTTATTGAAAATTGCCTAATTTTGGACTTTGTTCATCTTTTTTTTTTTTTTTTAAAAACTGTCTCATCGGTTTTTGATATTTTCTTCTTCAGGACATTCTAAATGGGTCCTTGATGTTGCATGTAAGGATGGAGTCTTAAGTTGTTCGTAAGACCAGATATGTAGGTCCGAAACACCCATGAATGCCTGATATGCACAAATTGGCTTGTGGGGCCAGAACACTTCTACATACATAGAGCGTGTGTTTGTAATATAAGCAGATAGGAAATCATATATGGTACATCTCTTGGTGACCTTGAACTTGACCTCAGATGACCTTGAAGGCTGAACCTCAGGTTCATGTGGCTCAAGCCTGACCGGAAATGTATAAGTTGGGCCTAATTGCACATCATTTGGGGAATTTGAACTTGACCTTCAGATGACCTTGAAAGCTAAATCACGAGGTCAAACCTGGTATTAAATGTGTATTAGCCGCTACAGACATATTGGTTGAGCTTATGTATTATGAGCATATAGACCCAAATGACTTTAACTGGTGAATTTCAAGATCATACCTCAAGATCATACCTATCTTTGCCCTTGGGCTAATTTTTTTACTACTAATGTTAAACAAGTTCACTCAAATTGAGAGAAGTGAAAAACGGGCATTTTTTTTCCGCACACCCCTCCAAATAGTTGATCTGTTCAATATGTGCCAGATGTGTTTGAATGCACTTTTGTAAGCTGCAGTACTCTACACTCATACTAGTGCTGATTAAACCACTGAAGACGGCCTCTGGCATTTTTAAGGCATATAGATGCATCGGACAGGTTCAAACGTCGACTAGATGACAGGTAGATGGCTGTAAAACAAGTAGACCTAATTTTGCCAACACATTGGAGTCCCGTGCTTGTTCATTCAGTTTTTATTGGTGCGCATCCACTACGATCTGGCTGCCTGCCTCCGCCATATCCTGCTTGAAACCGATCATCAGGGTCGACAGTATAAAGTGGATGGTCTTCTTGTAGATCGCCTCAAGTTTGGGGGTCAGTCGTCTACCTAGGGTGGACCTGACGGCCTCCAGGAACGGCTCCTCAATGGCCTGTAGTGTGGGCGAAACCAGCAATGCATTTTTTTAGGAATATGCATTACTAATATCCAGTACCAAGCTGATAAATATTAAAATTGCATTTTGGAACTGATATATACTGGACGATATTTTGGTCGTACACGATCATCAATTATGAATGTAGCAACATATTGGAATAAATTTTGCGATAATTAGTTCATTATTAGACATTTCATGATGATTAGATTTTGTTTTAATTGGCTGCCATTGTGGCATCCATCCTTGATGACCGTACCCAGAAGATGGCGAGGTTGAAGTTGTCGAACCTGCGGTGAGAGCGACCAGTCAGCAGAAGCATGTCGACCAGGTACTCGTGGTCGTCCAGGTTCGCTATGGACTCGTCCAGGGCATTCATCACCAGCAGCGCGTGGTTCTCCAGGGACGTGTTGTCCGACAGCTCGTCCTTGTCTACCGTCCGGAACTGCTCGAACATCGCCTTGACGTCCTCGCGGCTCGCGAACATCCTGGGTGTGTGAGTGTTGGGGGGGGGGGGGGGGGGGTCAGGAATATACACATGTATTAGATCTCATATGTGCATAATTATCATTCAACAAATAATCTGCTCATTTTCATGGACAGTGTGAGTTTTCTGTTTTCGATTATTGAAAGAATCGCTGGTCTGCTATAACTGATTGACGAATATTTCTATTTTATTCAAACCTACGTTTATTACTCATTAGCAATACCAATCAATGGAAAATCTGTATAGTATAGTAGAATTCACATAGTATCGCATTTTCAGCTTTCGGGAGAAGATTCTATACATGTATGCCCATCTTATCGTAACAACCCACGATACTATACTCGATCATGACTGGTTGCATTCAAATGCTACGGAAGAGGATTAGGGCCACCAAACTAAAAGTTTTTTTTCTATTTGTCGACTTACGTAACTCGATATATCGACTTATTATCTCGATAAATCTAGATATTATCTCGATAAATCGACTTATTTATCTCGATGAATCGACTTATTTATCTCGATAAATCGAGTTAATTATCTCGATAAATCTACTTATTATCTCGATAAATCGAGTTAGTTATCTCGATAAATCGACTTATGTCTTAAGCATTTAAAGTTCAAGTAAACTGGAAATATGGAAATATGCTTAGAGTCACATTATTTATATTGGACACTATATTGAGTAGGCTTATATGATCGACCATTATGACGTTAAATATCGTCAGAACAAACTACCGAAATAAAAACTATACTGAAGTTATTATATCATATCTCTTCAAAGGATGCACAATATGTTCATGAATGAAATTGGTATAATTGTTTTCTTTTTTAAATTATTTAGCTAGTAAACATGGAATGATGTATATTCGTAACGTTATCTGGAACGGCTTCTTCAATTGGATAGCTTGGTATTATTTCAGTGATAAGTGTAATGACTGTTAAACGCCATATAATTTTCAATATGAGTAATCAGTATATATTCTTTATCCTATCGTTTCCAAGGTAACCAATGAAGTGGTATATGGCTTGCCTATATTACGGTCGATGTATTTCATTTTACTTGTACTTTAAATGTCTGAGCCATAAGTCGATTTATCGAGATACGTAAGTCGATTTATCGAGATATGTAAGTCGATTTATCGAGATACGTAAGTCGATTTATCGAGTTACGTAAGTCGATTTATCGAGTTACGTAAGTCGACAAATAGAAAAAAAACTTTTAGTTTGGTGGCCCTAATCCTCTTCCGTAATAACAATACGTGTTGTCATCAATAGCAGAAATGTATACTATTTTCCACTATTCCTCGCGCTATTTATCTAAAATAACACGTATTCGATGATTTGAACACTGACCTGGTGAACATCGTGATGCCACAGTCTGTCATGTGTGAGTTGATGGTTTTCCACGACCGAGTGATGGAGAAAATCTCCTTCTCTGTGAGCGGCAGCTTGATGTCCGCCCGGTTTATGTGTGGGTCCACGGCCAGCATGGAGTGAGTCATTGTCCCGAGGGGTCGGGTCAATGCCCCGGGACCCCCGGCCGGGTGTACCTCGATAGATGCCCCGCACCCCATCATCTGGCGAATCTTGTCAGGTGAGCCCCAGGTACACGGGTGATACTGAGACGTACATTTAATAAAAACTGCTCGCACGATGACCATCGTACTAAGATACAGGTACCGTAGATGTCGACTTTTATTCCTGGCAGATTGTTGTGGCATCTGGAATAGTCGCGTGTAATCAGCGACGGTCATAGCATGCACATCAATCCTCGGCCACGCGTGTGACCGTCTGTAAGGGACAGTGGGGGTATCGGAGTAGACTAATCAACAGTGAGGCTGCTTTAAGACCATTCTTCATCTTGTTATGATATATCTGATGAGCTGAAATGACCCAAGAGTTTTTAAAAATAATTTCATATATATGACTTATTTGTTGGCCTTTGGTCCGTTGAGGAAAATTTATTGATGCATTGTCATCTTGTTGATAAATACAATAAAAAAATTTTAACATATGCGTTTTATGGATTCACGTCGGGTGCCACATGTGTGCAGGTATATCTATGCAGAGAACTCTATTCTTGGTCCACGTACATGATTCAGAAACTTCCCTGAAACATTACCAGGCCATATCTCTTATTGTATATAAATAATTAATTTCCCATCCAGTCAATAGCTGGTATAGAACTGTTTTATTTTCAACTGGTTTGGGGGATAAATTTCATTTCAGTATTGGTAGATGTGACTGTATACCGTTTTCATTCAAAAAGTTTTGTGTCTATTAGTCAAAGATGGTTCAATCAATGAAATTTCGATTGTGTGAATGACAATACTTTCATGCCAATGTTAAACCATAATGTGGGGGGAACTCTCGATGCGTCACGTTCAACTTTGCGACACTGGTTTAGCGGGGAATTATACCATGTGTGCATGCATACATGTATACTAGTATATGACCACATGTTTAAGATTCATAACACAGACGACAAACTTTTATCAACTTCCGCAGGACAATTAATATCCATTGTGCACATTCATGATTAGCGCCCATGTACCGGACTCGACAGTGCAAATGAACTGAGGCAATCACGCCTCGTGGGGAACTTGTGGGAGTATCATTTACCAGAAATTGGCCGTACGCGTGTACATGACTGGATAACTGTTTATATTATCTACGTGTGTTGTAGCATCGTGTACTCAGCTAGGTCATGTTGGCGGCCAACATGACTCAATCACATCATTAAGCCACAAAACACAGTAGGTCTAAGGTCATCTTACGTTTCAATATCAAGTGCAATTGATCACAATGTCATGTACATACATGTCAACTTCTAATTTGATCATTATTTGTGTGAAGTTCTAAGGATATTCCCTGACTGGAGAGTATGTAGAATATATAAAGTCAACGAAAGAAGCATGCAACATATTTTGATTAATCTGTTCTGTATTTAGATTTTGTACATGCTGTTGAATAAATGAACCTTGATCCTTGAAGTTTCACTGTGAATTAAAATGTCATTCGCCATGATTTTATGTTGATCGAATACCGTAGATTAATTCAATGAATGTTTACTTGAACCATAATAACAATAATGTAAGGTGCGGCGACCCCATGATAAAGAGGTATACCCCATTACTGGAGTGTCACCGAATGTCAATATGTGTTAGATAGTGTACAGGCAATATTAATAATCGGAAGTATGTCAAACATTATAGTGTTGAAAGTCAATAAACAAATTCCAATATTATTATTCAGTTTATTACTTTAGCATGCTCATATTTTCATACATGTATTTTAGCATGGAATACAGCTGTATACAAACATCGGTCAATAAATCTTATTTGATGAACACATAACAATATCTTTATGTCATAACGGCAACACACATCCTGCCATACTGTAACATATTGTATGCCTAGGTAATACTATCATGATGACTTGAAGTCGTATGGACGCCTGATGAGCCCACAATACAACCTGAGCCCATGCATCTACATATATGACATGCTGAACACTCTTGACAAACCATGGAATTGTTATTTATAGTATTTTAAACTACAGTTTCCAGCTCAACACAATATTCAAAAGATACTCTCAAGTGAATCATGGAACATCACACCCCAAAATATGTGTGTGTCCTCAACTTGGTCCGTTCATGTACAACCATACACAATTTCACCCGTCATGCTATTATTGTCATATTTGTACACGTTGCATGCGCATGTACTAACGCATATAATACATACATCAGAAAGGCACAAGTTAAATATTTCCTATCAATAAACGGTATAGGCTTGTGTTCAACAACAATCTATTAAATTATCTGTCTTGGGATTAAGGAAACAGACTGAGCAAGCATGACGTCACAGAAATAATGGCGTGATGAGAGTGGAATAGCATCACTCACAACTGGTCAGAGGGGATTCGTTGAAAAGGCGAATTCCCAGAGGATTATTCAGATTCAGAAGAGGTGGCCAGAAGAATGACGTCACTGAATCACATCACGAAGATGGCATTGGAGACCATGCCTAAGGGCGTGCTTAAAATGATACCATCACAAGTGACTGACTAAGCAGCCTGACTGAAGGGATGAAGGTATATTTGGACATTGCTGAATGATTACTCAGGATAATTTGTTATGGGCGTGGCTAAAAGGATGACGTCACCGCAAATTCGCCAGGGGGCGCTAGAGGCCGCCGGAAGTTGTCCACAAGATATTCCTCGTCATTACCGTGATCCTCCCCGCGCTCGTTACAGCGCAGCTGACGGAATGATTCCAGCTGTGGGCGAAACATTTTGTTCCATCAAGTTGATTAACTCCAGGATGATACATGTATACCCACAACTACATTGCACCAGAAACCAACAAGAATATGATGGGGAAGCCTGGGTATAGTATTTTACCTGAAGACTAGAGATTTCGATCGGATGCCTGAGAAGGATCCAGCTGATCTGAGACACGGCGGCCTGACTGCTGCACTCGGATGTGTACGTCCAGTATTTGCTGCAGTCCGCTGTGGATACAGAGTACAACTCATATATTCTGATATTTGGTGCTGTCTTGTGGAGTTGCTATTGTGTCTTGTGGGCCTTTGTTAACTGAGACACAAGACCGAGTTGTTATGGAATGGTTATGGTTGCCTGGCAGTCTGGATGTGAGGTTTGTTGCTATGATTACCTGGCAGTAAGAAGGACGGATCAAACTTGGCTGGGGACATCCTTGTGGATTCCCCTTTGTACTGCACCAGTCCCAGTTTGTTGACAATCAGTGCCAAAGCGTCATGTTCGTCCTCGGCCTGTAGGTCAACAACAAAGAATTACTCGGATGATGATGAATGCTCAAATATATGCATAGGTGCTGATGGTAGAGGTGCTGGGTTTACCTGGACCTCAAGGAAGACAGCAAGGATGGCGACGGCACGTCCAGGTCTGGCGTTGTTAGCCTTGGAAGACTTGTCTGTCTCACAATGAACTAGATGCAGCTGCCAAATGCAACAACAGAATACATGATTCATAACCCTTCGATCAGTTACCCCCTGACAACCAGTCAATCCCCTTCCCTGTCCCCTGGCCCTTTGACCCACCTCGCCCGGGTAAGAACAGCCATTGACGGTGTGCTCCGACCCCTGGCAGTCTCTGGAGCCCCAGTGGAAATGACAGTGACTCAGACGGTAACTCCGCGAGCCTAGAGGTCCACCACTGATCACTGTACGAAGCAACAAGTTCCACGGTAAATGTATTACATTGATCATTAATATATCTCGTGTACATGTATTATATTGTCAGAGTATACGTGCTGACCCGAGCGTTCGTCCTTGAACTTGATCTGGACCGTGTCCCCAGTGTTGGTGATTTCTGGATCACTTTCTGGCACGTAGCCAAGTTTTAGGGGTTTCTTCTTCAGGGACCTATCCAGGACGGCATCAGGAGTCCGAATGTCGATCGGGAGTTCGTAATGACCATCATCTGTCAAGGGAAATGAGCATCTTGTAGAAGTGCCACTGCCAAGTTAGGGTGACTGGAAGATCTCCATACACTTTTCTCATGTGTAACATCTACTGGGGGATTGGTGGATAATATAAACATGTATTCGTAGATTTTACTGTTGTAGCCATCAGTGCCTTCCATACCATCAGGCGGTGCGTGGGGTACGTGGCCGTTAGCGGTTGCTAGGGGGCGTCTCTCCATGGCAGGCCCCGCCTCCTCGTCGTCCTCCAGGTCAGCCCCGACCACCTCGATGTCCGGGCGGTGACCTATCGGCGCCTCCACGAACACGTTACCGTTCTGTGTGTGCAAGCGTGTAGTTGAGGCTCTTGTGTGACCCTGAAGGCACCACAAAATCCACACTCTTGGAGAGAAAACAAGTGTTGAGCTTACCTTGTGACAGCGCTCCCGTCGGCGGCGCCTCAGTCGACAGACCAAGAAGCACCCGAGGATGCTGGTGACCGCTCCAGCCACCACCGAGGCCACGATGATCCCAGTCTTAGCCTGCTTCTCATTGAGTCGCTCCTACAATCATGCGCATATGCATTTGTGCATTTTCTGGTTAATTTTTCGGCGTCTAAATATGTTCGATATTACACCTGTATGCACAGAAAAACATGCTAAATTTCGCTGCATCAAAGAATGAAAAGTTATGTAGTGAGTGAAGAAAAGTGTACCTCTTCATGGATAGGCATGCGATTTTCTTCCACTTCCTTCTTGATAGTCCCCCCTGGTGGTGTAGAATATTCAAAGATTCATTCATACAAGGATAGACCTACATGTATATGGAGGCAGCATTTTGCTTGTTGGATTTTATTGAACGATATACTGTTTGGAGGTAAAAGGTCTAACTACTGCTCCCAAATTGACTCTTTTCCATGAGTCCTCGCTCCTCCGACTATTTTATTATACAAGTAGGTTGAGTGGAACCTTAATTTAAACTTACACTAAAACACCAGTGTTCTCGTGAATGAACCAATTTCAGTGTCAATGTCAGGAACCATCATACATACACATGTCTACACCAGGCTTACGACAGTTGTATGAAACTGGCTTCAATACCCACAGCCAAATTTGATTTTGCAATAGACTTAGCCTCAAAATTCATTATTGGGATATTTCTTTCCCAAAGCGTGATTGGAGTCAAATTGGTCAGCAAAGATCAATGCTATATATGCAGTATATATATCTATAATTTCCCGTTAACACCTGGGGACTGGGGCCTTTCTTCGTGGCACAAAGAACATGCCCGTGACTTGAATTTCGACCAATCATCATCAAGGTGTACGCAAGGTCGGGCACTAATGAGATGAGATGAGATGAGATGTACATGTACAGGAGGAACATTATATTTCATACACTGTCTGCCCCTGATTAGCCTACGCCGGGGGGGAGGGGGGAAAGCATACATTGGACATGAATGTCTTCTGCTCTTTCAAAAGGTTGTGTGGTTGGCTTTTCTACTGATGTCATCTGAGTGTAGGCCTACTGGCGATAATACATGTGTATGTCGATTGTCGATGTATATATTACATACATTGCAATGAACATGCCAAGAACTTCAGTATATATATATATGTCAATTATGGCTGACAATTACTAGTAGGCAGTGGAAGTCAGGCACGACGATTGCAAAATCAACAGTATTCGCCTGATACATTGGACCACTTTCCAGAGAACCCTTTTGAATACGATGCTCACTGTTTCTAGGATCCATTCCGGGGGGTATTCCGGACCCCATGTCAAATCCATACGCTGCCAAAGTCTCGGGGTCTATGGACGACCAGTCAAATCCCGGGGGCAGGCCCTCCATGTCGCCTGGTAGTCCGGGCATCAGGTTCTCATCGCGCATGTCCGTCGGGAACTCTGACGACGAATCAAATGTAACTGGATAGATTGGTTCGTCGGGAATGGGTCCCAGGCCAGACACACCGTCCCACTCTAGGGACAGGGCCTCGCTGGCACCGGCCCCGTCAGAGGAGCGCCGGCGGCGCGGGTGTGGGGCAGGGACGGTCTGGACCTCGTGCTTGTTAGTGGGACTGTCTACTGTTAGTATGGTTACTATGACACCCTGCTCGGTGCGGGTATCGACAGTTTGCTCACCGAGACATTTGCGGTGATAGTCAGGGTTATCCTCGGCGCCCGGGGGCAAGGCCGAGAAGCAGGAGATGCAGGCGGCGTCCGCGGTGGTGGTGCAGGCGGACATCATGAAGGTGTACGGTCCGCAGACGGAGCAGGTCTTGCACGGCGTGAAGAAGGATCGGAGCCGGGCGTACGTCTCCCCGGCCTTACACGGCTGACACACGGTCGGGTGGGTCCTGTTACACTCGCTCTTCACGCCAAAGCCCGGGTCGCAGGGCAGGCACGGAGGAGCCGAGACCACCTCCTGGAAAGACAAACGCAAAGACATCATAACAACAGTCAGCTTTTCATGCCCACTGACATGTGTGTGTATGGGTTTTTGGTTTGTTCCTACTGTCTACAATGTATGTAGTCGGAGATGACCGTTTTTGGTTTAGCTTTGTTAGGTCTATTTTGTATCTCTTGTTTGTTGATAATTGAATTTTTATTGTATTGTTCCTATTACCATGTGTAGATTGAAGTTTTGTGTGGAATCGATGCGGATCTTTTTACTGATTCTATTTATTTTATGGTATATGATATATGAAACAAGTGTATAGTATCGTCTTGTAGCACGTGCACATCCAGCGAAAACCACAAAGATTGCCACAGTGTCAGACGCCCCATAAACGATCGTTGGACAGACTGCATGCAGACAGAAACCAGACATTCTGCTTTATTATTCCAAGAAAAATTTCCCACCATTTCACCCAAGTTCACCCAGTTCAGACAGAATGCCGATTTAGACGATTTCAACCAGTCAACGTTGACACGGTGAAGCCCAGACTTCGTGACATGATCTCGAGTACAGTGATTATTGTAATCAGTCACATCACCCCATCCCTAAATATGTAATTGTGCAGTTGGAACAAAGTGATAAAATCGAAATTATTGCATGAAAAACGCTAATGTCGGGGTATAATTTACTTCAGGCATGGCTGAATATGTGACGGCGCGTCTTGTGGAAGTCATATTATATGTATTTGTACAGACGGATTAACTCTCATAACTAATCCTCATACAAACAAGGTTGGTGCCAAAATCGCTGTCAAAAATAATATAACCTGGTAAATGGGGGAGGTACTTATAACTTATTACAGGGCCCATTTAATGTGCTAATCACTTTTATGTGTGCTCTGAGCGAAGAGACCCACTGGTACATGTCTGAAAACGGGATTGGCCACATTTGAAAAAGCCATATTTGATTGCCCATAAATACTGAGGAAATTTGACATATTAAGATCTCAAGAACCTCTGGAGGAGGCATGGACATCCGTTGTTCTTTTTATAGGAGTACATTGTGCTTCAGAATCACCAGGGACGAACGACACAGCATTGCATAATAGGTTAACTCCAGTCGGTTCCATAGGCCTGATCAAGTTCAGTATTTAACATTGCGCGAAAAGAACAAACTTAGTTTTGATTTCTTGATGCGAATTAAAATGAGATCAGATTCCATCAATTAACCTATACGATATACAAGATTAAATCAGGAATATTATCTCTGATTATATAACTTAATTTGCACAAGATTTAACTTTTTTTCTTTAATTAGCATTTATAAAATTGATGCGTAAATTCGATTGATGTTTCCACGAATTCATCAATGTTTATAGCGAAATAAAATACACGTGGTGAGATGATATTATTCACTTGTAAGACGTGGACAGAAATTAGTGTTTGTTTGTTAGAATTTAGTGTATTTTTTATGATCACATTGAAAATAATTTGTTTAACTATTTGAAGACTAAAATTTCAATATTTAACATCATATAGGTATTTACTCACCTGGATTATGAGCAATGTTGTAAAGACGAACAACTTCATCGCCACGTGTGCTCGGGATGTGCTGTGAGCGGCAGGAAGACAACTCTTCAGATTGAGAAGAAACTTTGTTGGAGAGACTTTAGGGTGTGAACGCGCCCACCACCGGCACTCGTGTGTCTGTCAAGTGTCCCAGACCAGGACAGCAGCACAATTATATCTGAAAACAATAAATTACCCCCCAAACAAATCAGTCCCTGTCGCGCCACAGTCACGCCACTGCAGGAGAGCTGCGCGCGCACACTAACAGGCCGGGCGACAGCAAGGAAAAGTTTACTGTCCCGAATGATTTGGCCAGTTAAAACATGTCACTCCTTTTTGGCACCCCCTGTATTATGATTCTTTTCGGGCAAGCGGTTGTCACTTCTGACGATCACATTCATACTATTGGACAAAAGTACAATTGGAAATTCGCATTATCTTTCATGCCTACATGATATTGGTAATGACGTATTGAATGTATTTGGAACGAAAACAAATTTTAAATTTGAAAAAAAAATCTAAGAATTTGATCGACTAATTGATACGAATATGAATATACATGTACAAATACAAGCAATTGATTATCAATCTAGATGCACTGGAAGGTTCACATGTAAACTCCGGGGGTTGCTCTGATTGATTGTCTCATGCTCTACGTCACAGAGAACTAGCCCGTCCAGTGGCAGATGCTGGGGGTGGGGGTGGTAACTTTGACCCCAAGCTAATCCAAAATTCCTGGATCCGCCCCTATCGTTGGTATCACACCCAACTCGAGCAATGCTCTATCTACATACTCGTCTCCCCGAGAGGGATGCATGGCTGCTGTGTCAGAGTCAGTACTGCTCAAACCAAGTCAAAGATGACAATACTCGTGTCACAATTGTGACGTTAGGTACCTCACAGGAAGCAGTCCTGAAAGTTGCTGATAAGATCTATGTGTGATTGCGCTGCAACGCAACCCAAGGCATGGTAATGTAATGGACCGCTGGGGAGGTAGCAGATATAAATGCGTGGTCAGAGCCATGACGACTCAGTGGTTGTACCATTTGATTTGACTCGATTTTTTTCGAGGTGAACGAATTATACAATATACAAACTAGATATATGAGAGTTGACATTGATACATATATCGGTGACATATAAACATATACCATATAATATTTAACTGCTAATTTGCGGTCCATGTTGTAAGGCTACTGATAGCGGATGGCCAAAATGGTAGTCTATACACTAATAACATACGAACTATATAGGCCTATTAGCACTACTACACATAAAATACGTAGTTTACTTTAGAAAGGATTTATAATGTAAAAGGTAGAGTTTCTAATGTTCTGACTGTTGTATGGCCACGTGTGTTGTTGACATGCGACATTACGGCTCCATGGGTCTAGGATTCCACGAAGGCTAGACCTATTGGGTAAGTGTTCTCCCGGATTGTTACCGCCTGTGTGTGTGATGGCATCACCTATTCTTTCCTCGCGGTGTCAAAGAGTGTAAAACCATTCTTTTTATACTCTTTGGTGGTATTCCGTAATGGACGCCGCCTTTCCCGGTAATATACGCCACATAAAATATTCGAATGATCGGTGCAGATCTGTATGTATTTGGATGAGTCTGTGCGAGCCACCGGGCGGTGCGGAGTGATGATTACATTATGATTTTAGAATGCTACCCGGTGCAGCATGATGATGGCTCATCTCACCAGCGACACTATGTACATCTATACTCACTGAGTCTACATCATGACCGAAGACCACACGATATAAGCTACATATATCCATGGATTCAATGCTGTTTTATAGGCATATATTTAATTTTAGTAAGCCGTAGTTCGATTTTCATTCAGTCACTCACGCACAGAGTTTCATGATTTACTGCATGTAGGTTTTTAAATTCTGAGCTGCACGTAGATGAAATCAAAAGTACAACTACAATTTTCTTTTCTTTTTCACATATATCGCAGAGAATATTTTGAACGACAGGTGTATATATATATATGTTCCTCAAGTTCGTATTTATTTTAATACAATATCACTGATTATTATGATTATTACTATTTTCTCCTCTCTATAATTTGGCTAATATATTTATGTTATAATCATGGACTTAAATATAGGCCTACCATTGCCAACTACAAGATTAGTGACGGACTCTCTGAGACAAAAAAAAATGTTAAAAGTAGTCCATGTGCTCCGGATTTCGTAAATTATAAAAAGGTATGCATGTTTCATGAAGATGTAAATAAATAATTTGGCCTGGTTGATCGATTATTCACGATGCATAAGTCGTTCATAATCATGCATGCCTTTTCCAACACATTTTTAACAGACTACATTATGATATTGTACGATGATTGAGAATAATTCATCCCCGAAATATTCAAATATATATCATGATGTATTGTATCATGTATCACTGGGGAATTATATCTTGATATGTTTCTTGTGATTATTGAAACTTTTGCGATTGTTTTTGTGCCTGCACACTAGTCCTACCTACCGTTTACTTATCCCATATCCATACAGCCTGTGGTTCCTCCAGAATTATCTATATCCGCGGAAACTTATTCGAAAGTGTCCCTTGATTTGATAATATTCAAGTGAATAAATCCAACATTTTCGGATTATTTTCCCGCCTCCGATCATATAGACTCTATAGATCGAAATACACTGCTTACGATGTCAACTCCAAGCCATGCCCGCTGTGAAAGACCGGCCACCCGTGCGAACCATCTCAAATAGTCTGGACTTTTTTGTTCAACTGGCAAAATTCTGGCCAAAGTCCAATCCAAGGTTCTTCTTACAATATACGAGCTTTTTGTGGTAAATACCACGGCGTGGTTATTAGTCTAACTACACGAAATTTAATATCTGAAAAGTGCACAGTTCGTGTGATTATGAGTCGGTCATGACGTGAGTTCTCAAGGCTATAGACATTCCAGAAGATAGTTTTTTTTACAGTTCTGTAGTATTTTAGTAGAAATACAAATAACATCTCTCGTTAATATTTATGATTTTAGATAATAGTAAGTATATCCCCATGGTATAATGTAATGTAATGCTCATGCACTAAATGTATTTACTTGTACATGTATGTATTAATCATGTGTGATTAAATCTAACGTTGAAGTTTCTGAGTTGGATTCCTCTACTACTGTATGATATGTTATGATTAGGTATGACGATATACAAATTAAGCTGCCTCCGTTTATGATTATTTGACGCATAACATTTACGATATCAATGATATTTGATTTTGTATTTTTACACAAAGAACATTTACGCTTGCATTAACATCATGCACATGTCCCACATCAATATGTACCACAGCACCGAAGCTAAAGACCCGAGGTGACCTGTGGTTATTATTTTTTTCTATAGAAGCTTATAGCACATATGACCACAATTATAGAAGCAACACATTTACACACACAAATGAAGGTGAACATTCGATTTATAATATTGTATATAACATCAACAACTTACCGCACTGTGTTATTCAATAGCATTAGAGAAACAGGAATAATCTACGTGTATTTGGGTGCGTTAGACCCAACATTTGGAACCAATCGAAGATCAGGAAGCATAGCTTGAACGATTTCTGTGGGCCCATGTAAACTTTTCGTTCGCTTACCTTTCTCTGCGGAATATACTTCCTTTGTTGTAGAATTTATCCTGACAATTATCCACGTTTACATGTAACGGCAACGGTTTAATTAAATGTCAAACTAGTGTACAATAGGAACACATATTGTAGTTAGAAATCCAATAGTGACTTTCAAGTACGTTCCTCTACTTCACCTTTGTTTTGCTGTGTTTCAGTACTGTGATCTTAGTGCACGTGTCCTGACAGTCGGAGAGATGCTGTGTTCTCGCCCCCCGGCCGCTGCCAGGGCCGGGCCTTTCTGGCACTGTACCAGCCCGTGTGAAACAGTGCAGCGTGCGTGTGGTACAGCCTGGCTGCTCTATGATGGGGGTCTGCGGTTTATGCGGTGGAGGGGGCTCCGAGGGGAGGGTGATACAAGCACGGCGACCAGTACTAGAACGGTAATAACTTCTGGATCAGATCTCACCGATATAAAAATGTGCATTTGTTTGTACTAAGTTATACTAGAAATATCATGCAAATGCAGATAGCACCAAGGCATACTGTTGAATATTTGTATATGGTAATGACTAAAATAGCCCATAGAGAACAAAGAACACTGAAAACACAAAGGCCACTCCACAGGACTACATGACCATGACTTCACATTAAATAGTAAGGACCTCTTGAAATACGACCTTGTATTTTTTAACAAAGCCATGAAACGTCATCCAATCCCAGAGATTAATTCTGAGGAAATCCGTACGTGGCGTTTGGCATATTTATGGAAATTTGGCTGATAAATACGATATTTGAAAATCCCTTTATGATATGCACGACATCAAATGTAAACAGTTTTTGCCCATTAAATAACTATCTGGTCAATTTTCTCGATCTCTAAAACTGAAAAAGTTAGCAACTAGTGAACATCGTACATGTATCAAATTCCTAGTACAGGAATTAAACATGAAATACAAAATCCTATTCGAAAGGATATAGTTAGTCGGAATAATACTAGGCCTACCATTTTATTCTCGAGATATGAATTTGAACTACTAGTATGGACAATAATAACTGTATGTGCAGAATTAAATCAAGTTTTATTACCAAATTTTAACTGCATCAGCGTTCAATGGAATATGCTAAAGGTTGGTGTATCATAACGTAATGGATTCTACAAATAACTTCATATTCGCAGTGGACGCTATGATATATGTCTGTAATCGGTGTACTGGTATATGGAAATACTAAGTCTTGAATTAAAACAACGAGGAGAATAACACATCTTGCCAGAATTCATCAAAATATTGATATTTTAGAAGTGGCAATGAACAAGAAAGTCCTAATGACTGTTGTATCATAATATAATGGATTTCATAGATAACTTATGTGATAAATATCGTTCGATGGCCGATATTAGGCCGAAATGTCTGTGATCGCTGTGCAAATCACAAGGCCGGCAGTTCAGTTCAATAATTTATTCGGGCGATAAGGTCTAATGACTCAGACAGTCACATCTAAGGCCGCAAACACACCTACGTCCGGTGATTTCCCTGTCGACAAGATATCCAGAAACTATAGTCCTTCTTTGTTACAATTTACATATATTTAGTCCACAGTTAACTGATGTATTCCAATACGAGCACGGCCAAACTTCTAACAATATTTCAACACGTCTGTGCTCGCTGCGGCCATTTACTCAACTCCTAGAAAAAACTGCGGGGCCGGCAACATGTGGTGTAGGTTTTCCCGCCAAATGCATGCGGTGTTGTGATTGGATAGATGTGTGGTGGTACGAGCTGATGTCACCGGGAAAGTGGGTTTCCCCGGCGCGTGTCAATACATGTTATGCTTGTATCTGTGCACGTGATGTGAGCGGTGGGTGTGTCATGTTCTATGTTTAGAAGTAGGTGCTTGTGAAGGTCAAGGCCGAAACTAACTGGGTCGCATGTACTGTATACTGGGCCGAAAGTGCGCGTGAACTGACCTGTGTATGTAACCATGACTACATGGAGTTTATGCTTGTGATCGTATAGTGTGTACTTGTCCTGTATGTAAGTCATGTAGAATGAATGTTTGTTGTGGAAATATGTATGCGCGGGAGGGACGGGGGTTACAGTCGCTAAAATTACTACATTACACCCCTTCATTAATTCTACGCCCTCGGAATTACCCTACCCGGACCCTACCGTCGCCAAAAACTAACAATAAAAAGCTAAGAAGTCCTAAAAGGTCAAACCCCAACATTCACACACACACACCGAGCGAAAATGGAAAAGCAATACATACAATAAAAATTCCTAACCGTCAAAATAAACGTCATCAGTCAGTCCGTCAATAGTCGCTACGATGATACATTTACACATACATGCACAACAACGAATGATAATGAATGGAATGTATGAACGAAACTCCTCGACGCTTCATAATGAAACGGAAACTATTTAAAGTCTATAAAACTGAAAAAGAATTGTTTGAATTAATCTTAACTAAATTACATGAATAAAATGCCGTGACTAGGATAACTATTTACAGATTTTGGCCGACATTAAAATGAGCCAACATGACCAGGCTGGTCACAGTGACCAGGATTCTCAGAGTCACTTCCTCTCAGCAGGCCGACACAACCAAGGCCGACAGTTGTCCCCTCTTACCACCACTAGGCCGAAACAGTTACTCCTTTTGGCCACGCTTACTGGCAGGAGGTGGTGGTGGTGCCGGCGACGCCTGCCGCATAAGTTGCTGCTGTTCGTCCGGCGGCAGGCGGGGCAGAATCGACACTATTGTGGCGAGCAGATCACCCGGAATGGTCGTACCTGGGTCGCTCTGCGTCGCGGCCGTCACTGTGGGTGCCGAAAGCGGGGCCGACTGTTCCAACTGTGCCACTCGAGCACGTAGCTGCTCGGTTTCCTGCCGTAACTCCTCGTTTTCGTCCTCTAGACGATGTAGCCGCCGACGTAGGTGGTCCGTCTCCTCCTCGAGCCGATCAGGAAAGGTCGGGAGATGCCGTTCGTGGAGGGCTCCCATCCCGAATCCCACAGAGAGGCCGTTAAATTCAGCTTGCCGAATGTGCTGATCCATGGCCTCCAAGTAGTACCGGCGGATCTCCCGGAAATGCTGGTTCGCCATATCATCGGCGCGGGCCAAGAACAAGGTGGGAAGATGCTCGCTCTTCCGGGCCGGCAAAATCAGCGGATCTGCGTTGTGGGCCGCCTGGTTAATGTGCGACGCCCAATGCTCCTCATGAAGACGGGTGTTGTTGGGGAGCTGGTTGGCCTCCCGACTCCGTAGCGGGTTTGCCAAATCCGGGTTTTGCCCTGGCAGGGCCTGTAGGCCGGGAATTCTTCTGGTCGACAAGCGCGTCCCGTGTTGCCGAATGAACTGGACATCAGCCGAAAATTCCCCTGAGCCGTGGAACGGAAGTCGTTCGTCCAGATCCCGATGGAGAGGCTCCAACGACTCAGGCTCCTCATATTGTAGCCGAGGCCGATCAGCGGTCGAATCTTTAGTGACGACCGTTTGCACTACCTCCATACTGTCGTCCAGATAGGAAGGCGCATCCGTCTGGAGGACCATCTGCCTTGAAGGTTGAGGTGAATCGTTGAGGTGAAACTGAGGCCGAACATTGGGGAGCCTCCTCCTCAGCCAACTGTAGAGGCGGGGGAGAGTCCCGCGGCGGGGCCGCCACTTCTTTCTTGTCGCTCTCCTGTCTGGCCGAAGGCTGTGCCGTCAAAAAAGGAAACTCCTCCGGTGGGGGAACTAATCCCTCCCTCACCCGATAATCGGTGACATTTGTCGCTGTAGGCCGCTCCACCACGATCTTTCGCGGGATGATATCTGAAGGCCGGCCGCTCACCTGTGTCGTCACGGGGGTTGACGAGTTCGATGGAACTGCGATTCCGGGGCTGGCCGTCTTGAGGGCGCCAGTCTGATATGCAATAGGCCGAGTGAAAAAGATGGTGCTGGGCCGACGTACACTCACCCAGCAATTCATCGCCAGAATGTCATTGGTCATTCTGGCCAGCCGATCCTCCTCCGCTCGGGTTGAAGGCCGAATATACTCAATTCGTCGGAGCACCTGCCGAACCTCCGGGGCCGAATTTGGCGGGTACTGGTCGAAAAGCTCCGGAGCCATGTGCCAGATGCCGAAAGTAAGCACTCGGTCGACATCTCGCTGAAATATCGGGATGTCAGCCGGAACACGAGGCGGCCGATAATTGGGGTTGGGCTGTATGTCCACGCGACAGCGTAGCGCGAATCGTTGTAACATAGAGCCGGAAGCATTCAGCCGTCCATTCTCGAAAAGCGGAAGGATGCCGACATGGGTTTGAGTCGCCTCGCTCAAATGCCGTACCATATCCTCTGATGTGAGGGTGAAGTAGTGGTCCTTGGCCGGGCAAACAAAATACCGCAACAGCGGAAAATGGTAGGCCAGGACGTGGCCGTCTAAGTCCGAAGCCGAACGGAAAGGGCCGCGGCGCGGAACCGTGGGCCATGCCCTCCTCTCCTCATCATCCTCCTCACCGATGCAGAAGGGACACAAATACTGGCCGTCTTCCCTCTGTAGTGGTGCCAGGGTCGCTAAATTTCCTTCCGTGAGCCGAGAAGGTGCGCTGAAATTATGCTCGTGAGCATAGCCGTCATGCCGATTCCGGAGCCGAAACGGGACTTCACTCCAACGAATTGGCTGAGTGCCGTATGGTGTGACGGGGGCCGGAACAAGAGCCATGAGCTCCTCTATTTGTCGTCGATAGGCCGAAGCGCGTGTCACAGGGCCGGAACTAACGCGTCGCGAACTCCTCGCTGACGAGTGCGGACTCCTGCCGGACGATGAGCTCACGGACGATGCCGAAGAATGTGCTGGTGACGTGATAGCACGGGGCCGAACTACGGGTGTTGACGGGGCCGATGATGCCGGAGCAGGCTCAATTGGCGCCATCACCAATGGAGCGGGAGTCGAACCACCTTCTTCCAGCTGCCGAAAACGTTCCGAGTCCTCCTCTAGAGTCGGGCTCGGAGTATGCCGAATGCCGCGTTGTGCCAACTTAGCCATGATTTGATATCGTGGCTGTTTGTCGGGGCCGGATGCTGTGTTTGTTGATTCCGAACTTGGTTCGGGGCCGACTGCGGACAATTCATCGTCCGTCAAAATGATGGGGTTATCCATCTCATCCCCTCGGTCGACAATCTCTGCCGTCAGATTATCTCCATCAAGCGTGATGGAGCGAGGCCGATTCTCGTTAGGGCCGTCACTGTCTTTTCCTCCGCCCGGCTTATCCGCCATGGCGAAGGCCGCACACACAAATGTCACTCAGGGAAAAATCAGCCGACTATAACTGTATCCACTACAATCCGACAAATGTTCACAGCTTTCTCGTTATTTTAATGTTACTAATTGCCGTCTCAGTATTCCGCAAATGTTCCAAATTTTCACACAAGTTTCTCCGTCGTACTTATGCTCCTTCCATCTCGAAATCTCAGGCGCAAGTGACCTGATTACCGCTAATCACTTCAGCCGTACACAAAGATGCTGACAGCATCCCAATTCCACGAATCAGGCCGGGGGGCGCTCTCTGCCGATATACAAAAACGTCTTTACGCTGTATCCCATTGTTCCAAGTGTATCTGCAACAAGGCGGGCCGTCGTCAGGGAAACGCTAGTACGATCTCTCTCTGACCTATCCGGGTCAGTCCATTACGACAGTAGGGGGGTCCTCACACTGTCCATTTTTCCGAATGTCCATCTGCCGTCCCCTGGATTACACGTTCCTATACATTGTCATTTTGTACTAGTCGACTGTTCAAATTACTGGGCTCTTTTTGCCCGACGACTCACTATTGTCTTTATCAGGGGAGATTTCATGTGGGTGCTGCAAACAGCTTAAATGTTTATCTGCGATCGTGCGAACCTTGTGAACTGATTCTTTGATCATTCCTTTTCTTTTAGAGTTAGCGCACAATAAACCAACGGCCGAATTGCTGTCTAGCAGACGACACACAGTATTTAAAGGCTGAGACATTAATGTCAATCACTCACAGGGGCGGACATCGTTCCATTCATTTTCAGCCAGTTCACAAGACAACGGGGCCGCTATATTGTAGGGGGTCGAAATTGCAATGATCAGGGTCGGTCACACCGTGGCGCTTTGAATATTTTTGGGTGATGAGTTTGATGACAGGCCGCATCTTGGTATGATAGCTTTTCCGTGACTGGTTCCCGTACCACTGGGCCGTTCCTCCGAATATTACATGGAGTGGGTAGAGGCTCGGTCGACGCATACCCCGGAACGAATCACACTACCACCTCTTCGACAACTAAGTGGCCTTACTCACGGCGTGACATGATTATTATCCTCTTCGGCTGGCACATGGATTGAATCTGACATGATAATCTTAGTTAGTGCGTAACACACACGGAACAATAGCATATGTTATACGAGGTCGAAACACATATCATAATGCAATCAATTTTTCACCAGCATCGTAATTATGAAATCATATCAAGTGTATATATATCGAATTCGCCTCACTGACATCTTGTACATATTAAATGCATATATATTGTTATTTTAATATATTATAATATTATAGGAAAGACATGATATCATAGTCCATTAGACATGCATAATTCATCATCAATGGCATCAATCAGATAACAAGGCCGGGGTTATCTGTAGCGGGCCGGTCTGCGTGCATTGCGTTTGGGTCGACTCGGTCGTGCAGGCGGGGGCGTAGCCTCGCTTGTCTCGGGGTCGGATGATATCACAGGCTTTTGCCTGCGTGTCTTGCGTGTCGGTTTTGGTGTGTCGGAACTTGATCTGCGTGATCTTTTCCGTTGCCGATGACGACTTGAGCCGGATGAAGTTGGAGATCGCGATTTACGATCTTCGGCCGCTGACGAGTCAGACTCAGCTGTTTGGTCTGTATCTGTATGCCGATCTTGTACTGTGACCTCCCAGGGGTAGTAGAACTCCTTGAGGAGCCCCAGGGGGTCGGCCGATTGCTCTGAGCCGGATTTACTTGACGACGTCGAAGGTCGTACAGGGTCGGAATAGATGTGAGCCGCTTGGTTGTCACCTTCGTACGGCTTGAGTACGTCCAGATGAACAACACGAGTGTTCCGAGGGTTGGAAACCAAGGCGATTCGGTAATCTACCTCGGTCACACGGTCGACGATCCTCCAGGGACCAGTCCAAGGCCGAGCAAACTTATTATTCTGCGTGAGGGGCAGATAATAATATCGGACCAGTTCTCCTGGTTGAAACTGGGGTCGTGGTTTCGCGTGGGCGTCATAACCCATCTTTTGCCAAATTGCCGCTTTCTCAAGATGGTCTTGAGCGAATCCGTGGGCCGTCCTGATCGTTTGCCGCAAGTACTCCACATACTCTGGGCCGCACGGGGGTAGAGGCTAAGGGTCGTAGGTCGGAAACATGAGGTCGACTGGCAAGTTACACTCGTGCCCGTACACCATCAGGTGCGGGGTGCATCCCGTGGACGGGTGTACAGAGGTTCGATAGGCCATTAACACATATGGCAGGTGCACGTCCCAGTCGTTTGCACGATCGCTGACGAATGCACTCAGCATGTTGAGCAATGTCCTGTTGAATCGCTCAACCTGGCCGTCGCTCTGAGGTCGATATGGGGCCGTGCGGATCTTCTTAGCGCCCAGAAGACGCACGACATGCCGAAATAGAGCCGACTCGAACTCGGTGCCCTGGTCGCTATGGATTGCCTTGGGGACGCCATGATAAACTATCCATCTGTTTACCAGGATGTCGGCAACATTTTTGGCGGTATGTCGCCGCAGCGGGAAGGCGTCCGTATATTTCGTGAAATAGTCCGACACAACAAGGATATACCGATGGCCTCTTCCCGTGACTTTGTGGGTGTCGAGAATGTCCATCGCGATCCGGTCGAAAGGCGCTCCTGTCGGCAACTGTGTCAGAGGCGATCGTTTTGGGGCTGGTTTTCCTTTGCGGGTGACACATTGCGAACAGCGGGCACACCAGCGGGCGACATCCAGCGCCAGGCCGGGCCAGTAGAATCGGCGCCTGACTCTCTCGATGGTTCGCTGAATGCCGAGATGTCCGACAATCTTCAGGTCGTGAAGTTGGTGCAAAACCTGCGTTCTGAGTGCTACGGGGAGCACGGTTTGCACCACAGGCCGTCCAGCGGGGTCAGGTTTTACGTGCCGAACTAGTACCCCGTCTTGTAGCGCCAGGAGGCTCCATCTGGAAACAAGTGTTTTTACCTCCTCCCCATGGCGCGCTACCTCCTTAGAGTCTGGTTTAGTGCCGATCAACATCCACTGTCGCACTTTTCCGACGCTCGGGTCGGCTTGCTGTGCCGCGACAATGTCCTGAGTCGAATAGTCCGAAAGCCACTTTTGCCCATCAAGTGTGGCGTCCAAAGCACGGACTCGAACAACTTGGCGTGCCGAAACTAGTTGGGGCAAGACCGGTGATGTTATGGAATCACTGTCCAGGAGGTCTGCCCTTGTCTTAGCCGGAACAACAGTGATCCGACGAACTGGAAGTTCTCCGGAACTTGTCTCTGGGTCGGTTGGAGGTGTAACGAGTCGTCCGGGACAGTCTTGGTGTTTGCAACTGTGACACCATGACAAGCCGTCTGCGTTGCCGTGAAGTTTGCCGGGCCGATGCTCTATCTTGAAGTCGTATTGCTGCAACTTAGCGAGCCACCTGGCGAGCATGCCGTCCGCGTCGCTGTAGTTCTTGAGCCACCTCAAGGAGCTGTGGTCGGTCCGGAGGAGGAACTTCCTACCCCAAAGATAATGCCGATAATGTTGAACCATTTCTACCACTGCCAGCAGTTCTCGGTACGTGGTACAATAGTTCCGTTGGGTCCGGGATAGGGTTTTGCTGGCAAACCCGATGGGGATTTCTTTCCCATTGACCCTCTGTGAGAGTGCGCCTCCCACAGCGTAGCCGCTAGCGTCTGTGTCGAGGATGAAGTAATCATCCGGACTCTGGGTCGGATGCGCGAGCTTAGGCGCCTGGATGAGAGCGTCGCAGAGCCGCCGAAAAGCGCGTCGCTGAGCCGGTCCCCAAGTGAAATGACATTCACCTTGGGTGCGTGCTACGAGAGGTTCGGCGATCTCAGCATAGTCCTTGATGAATCGCCTGTGGTAATTGGCGAAACCAAGGAAAGATCTGACATCGGAGATCTCGCACGGGGTCGGCCATTCTCTGATGGCTTTAACCTTGTTGGGGTCGACACGAATTCCTTGGCCGCTCACTATAAACCCCAAGTACAGAATTTCCCTCTGGAACAGTTCGCACTTCTTGGGTTGAAGCTTCAGGCCTGCCGATCTAATCCGATCCAGGACCGCCTCCAGATTTGCGAGTGCCTGATCGAATGTTCTGCCGTAAGCGATGACGTCATCCAGGTAACACATACACCGTGTCCACAAGTATCCACGGAGTATGGTTTCCATTAGCCGTTCAAATGTTGCCGGTGCATTGCTGAGGCCGAATGGCATAACCTTAAACTGGTATAGTCCTTTCCTTGTCGCAAAGGCAGTTTTCGGTCTGTCTGTAGGGTCGACTTCGACTTGCCAGTAGCCGGAAGCCAAGTCCAAGGCCGAAAAGTATGTAGCGCCCGCCAGGGCGTCATGAGTGTCCTGAATGTTGGGCAACGGATATGAATCCTTGCGGGTGACGTCATTCAGGAGCCGATAATCGACGCAAAATCTTACTTGGCCGTTCTTTTTACGCACGAGCACCACCTGTGCGCTCCAGGGCGAATCTGACGGCTCAATGCACCCCAAGCGAAGCATCTTGTCGACCTCCTCATCTATGATGCTCTGTTGCGCCTGAGGGACGCGTCGTTGACGTTGCCGAATCGAGGCCGAATTGCCGGTATCGATCTTGTGTTGGATGACTTGGGTCCGTCCCAACTGTCCATCCGGGTGCATGAAGGTGTCCTGATATTGATGGATCAGGTTAGCGCAACGCCGGTGTTGTTCTGGCGCTAGTCCGGCGCGATCCACCATCTCTTGGAGATGTGGCGGCAGGTCGCGGTAGTGACTGGCGTCGGCCGTGGACAGGTCGGGCTCCTCTCCGGGTCTTGGTAGAGCTCCGACAACACTCTCGATCGGACTGGCTATGGCGACAGGGTCGGATCGAGTAAGTGTAATACTGGTATCTGCCGTGTTGACTACAGACACCTTTACACATTGTCGGTCCAAGGTCGTTAATGTTCTTCCCATGATGAGGTCAGTGTCCTCGGGAAAGGCCGTCAGTGGTTGAATCATCCGTGGATGCTGCCGAACACGAACTCTGGAAGTCGGGATTAGCTCTATGATCGCCTCGCTACGTGCGGGGACGGTGACGGCTCGGCGCACAGCCATTCTTACAACATTGGCTTCAATGTCCTTGTGCGCAAACAGGATTTCTTTGTGTACCTGTATTGTTCCTTCGCCGTAGTTCACCACAGCGTGAGCTTGCCGGAAAAAGTTCATGCCGAGTATCATGCCGTCGTGGATGTCAGCTACACAAAATGTCACAATCATATGGTTGGTTCCGACCTGGATTGGGAGGTCGATCAATCCATCGATTGGGCTTGACTGTCCGTTGACGTCACGGATTGTGGCCGAAGTGTGTCGTAACTGTCGTTGGTCGGCAGGGACATGTCGTAGCTGATCCCGTCTGAGCAGGGAGATATGTGCCCCGGAATCGAGTACGGCGTTCATTGTTTTGTCTCCGACTCGTACCGACAATTTCCAACATCCGTGTGCCGCTCGCGAGTTGTCTATGACGGCCGGAACTGCGGGGTCGTCTGGCGGTGGCTTGAAGAGTGTGTGCAGCGGCGGCAATTTGGATTCCGGTCCAAATGGGAACGCGTAGAACCCTCCGTCATCGGAGATCCACTCCACCTCGGACATACTATCTGTTCCGGTGCCGTTGGCGGTCGGGGGCGACACCCCTTCAGGACGACGATTTTCCCGTGGAGGCCGTTGTGGAAGTGGCGCGGACACCCCTTCATGAGGGAGAGCCGGCTTTGGGGTCGGAGCTCGACACTTGGTACACACCCCTTCAAGGAGCTGAGGTGTGGGCTGGGCCGGCTGTGGGGTCGTAACTGTTGATACTGTTGGTTTGGTAGTTACGACAACCGCAGGTGTGGAGCATGTAACATTGTTCTGTTGCCCGGAAGGTCCTTGCTCCGCAGCACCTTCCACTACTGGTTTAACGACTGAGCCGTTGGCTCTGTCGGGGCCGATTTAATTTGGTTGCCGATTTGGTTAGGTACTGACAATACTTGATCTGTCCTTCGGTCAGTACCAGCACCTTTGGGTCGAAAAGTTAGTGGCTTCATGCCATTGCGCACTAAGACGTCTTTAAGCCGGAAACACCGCATCCAGCGATGGCCGGGCTTCTTGCAGAAGAAGCATACGGCTGATCGTCCGGGCTGTGGAGGCCGATCACCTTTAGTCGGGGCCGTAGTTCGTAGGACGGAATAGATAGCTGTCTCCTCACAGAGTCCATTCTCGTCGCTGAGGACGCTCTGGAAAGCTTCCGCCACCCATTCGCGTGAACAGGCTGGCACAGAATGTTCTTCACATCCTTGAAGGCCGGTCGTGTCACTGTCGGCAGGGTCGTAATAAGCCGCAACTTGTTCAGGGGTCGGCGTTTCTCCCTGATTGATCTGTCCCATAGCACAAGACAGTTCTTGGTCGACACAATCATCATCCGTGTATCCGTTCACGGAGATGTCGGCACGTCGCGTGCCCTTTTGACGGTCTCTGTTTGTCCGTTGCTGACGGCTCTCAGCTTTGAGGACGGCCGTAAGTGCCTCACTGTAACTAGTGAAAGTGAGCACGCATAGTCTGTCGGCAATATGGTCGGGTTGGCCGTTGACGAACTGAGAGATCACTGTCCGTTGCCGGGACTCTGGCGTCACATCATCAAACACTTGCTCAGCCAGAGCTTGAAGCCGTTCCAAGTAATGTTCCGCATTCTCTTTCCGTTCTCTTTTTAGAAACGGAAAATCGTCCCGTTTGGACTGCCGACGAGGTGCGGGTTCCCAGCCCTCCAAGAGCTGACAACGAAACTCCTCCCAGGGAGTCTCGACCGGAATGTTCAGAGCTAACGCTTCGGCGCGGCCGCGCAGCGTACTCCGGAAGGTCGTTGTTTTGTTGAGGTCGGAATATGTGAAGGCCGCAGTGAATTGCTCGAAGCTCCGTATGTACTGTGTGAGATTGCCCTCTTTGAAGGTCGCACGCCATTGAGCCGTTTTAGCCATTGCTAACGGTTGGGGCTCAGACGTGAGTCTCTGGGGCGTGGGCGTGTCGACGCTCACCACAGTCGGCGTTGTTGTGACGGGAGCCGTCGTTGGCGTGACAGCCGGAGCAGTTGAGGTCGTAACAATCGGAGCTGCCGAGGTCGTGTTAGCGGGTGCGGTCGGTGCTGTTGTCGCGGAGACGGCGGGCGAGGTAGCGGGTGGTGCCGGAATGCTGTTGGGGTCGTACGCTATTGGTGCGACAGGGGCCGTTTGACTGTATTGTGGCGTCACCCATGGTATCCCGACTGAGGGTGGGATTACAGCCGGCGGTGGATATCGGTATGTCGATCCGTCTGGGCCTACACCATGGTACACTAATCCGGTTTGTGCACCATGATAGCCGGTGTCAGCCATCACACTTGGAACGCCACCGTATCCGGGTGGTGGGTTCATATAGCCGACAGGTGGTTGGTAGTATCCGACAGCTACTCCATTTGGAACACCGCTTGTTGCGCCAGGGTATCCGACTGGCGGTACACCATATCCGTTGGTGTTTCCGACTGATTGGGAGATCGGAGGTCCGATCATCGGCACAACACTTTCTGCCGGAGCAGACACAACTTGATCTTGCGAAGGATCGAAGCGCGGTTGTTCTCCGGTAGTCGACAACGGTCGGTACATGGTCGGCGCGGGAGCGCGCGTGTCGGAAGTCGACGTGTCACGGTCGCAGGGTCGGCGATTTGACGTCGACGGTACTTGGCGAAGTCGCGCTTGCCGTATGGTGGCGCGAAATTCCGTCGTCGTGTCGCTGGGTCGTTGCGGTCGTAGAGGTGTCACGATCGGGGCATCGGTCGTCGCCGGGATGCTCTCTGTCGTTACTCTCGCCTGGCCGGGTTGTGTGTACTCTACCACCGTTGGCTCGGTCGGTATGCGCGAGTACGTCTCGGGCGCGGGGTCGTGTCGTCTCGGCGTCGTTGACGGCGCCAGTGGCCGATCTACCGAATAAGCGCTCGGCGGGACCGGTTCCGGAACATTGTCAGACTGACAAACCCACTGTCGTATCCGAGAGTCACTCGGTGGGTGTGTAACCATTGACGTGTCTATGGTTACCGGCCGAACGTTCACTGATAACTGTTCTGGGTCGGTAGCACGATATACGCTCGCTCTTTGACGTGAGCGCGTATAGTTTCTGTCGGCAGAGTTCAATAGTCTCTGGATTGTTCTGGCCGACGTTGCCGAATACGCCCTAGCGTGTGCACTCAAAATGTCACTTACTGTATGTTGAGGTGCGAGCGGGTCTTCGTCAAGGAACTCCTGTATCAGGTCGACGGGCGGCGAAGACGATCTCAGGGTCGAATGTTCGTCCATGGAGTCGAACAGGCCGGTCGGTTGTTGTTCCTGTGACAACGGAACTGTGTCACTCATAACAACTGAGCGGGGGCCGGAAGGTCGGAAGGTCGGGTTGAACGTAACTTCTTCATCTGTCTGGTCGGCCGACTCACCTCGGAACGCTCCCGGGGCCAATGCCATCACTGCCGGTAAGTTAGGGTCGGTAATCCGAGACTAGCTCAGATCCTGGTCGAACGGCGCCAATGTGATAAATATCGTTCGATGGCCGATATTAGGCCGAAATGTCTGTGATCGCTGTGCAAATCACAAGGCCGGCAGTTCAATTCAATAATTTATTCGGGCGATAAGGTCTAATGACTCAGACAGTCACATCTAAGGCCGCAAACACACCTACGTCCGGTGATTTCCCTGTCGACAAGATATCCAGAAACTATAGTCCTTCTTTGTTACAATTTACATATATTTAGTCCACAGTTAACTGATGTATTCCAATACGAGCACGGCCAAACTTCTAACAATATTTCAACACGTCTGTGCTCGCTGCGGCCATTTACTCAACTCCTAGAAAAAACTGCGGGGCCGGCAACATGTGGTGTAGGTTTTCCCGCCAAATGCATGCGGTGTTGTGATTGGATAGATGTGTGGTGGTACGAGCTGATGTCACCGGGAAAGTGGGTTTCCCCGGCGCGTGTCAATACATGTTATGCTTGTATCTGTGCACGTGATGTGAGCGGTGGGTGTGTCATGTTCTATGTTTAGAAGTAGGTGCTTGTGAAGGTCAAGGCCGAAACTAACTGGGTCGCATGTACTGTATACTGGGCCGAAAGTGCGCGTGAACTGACCTGTGTATGTAACCATGACTACATGGAGTTTATGCTTGTGATCGTATAGTGTGTACTTGTCCTGTATGTAAGTCATGTAGAATGAATGTTTGTTGTGGAAATATGTATGCGTGGGAGGGACGGGGGTTACAGTCGCTAAAATTACTACACTTAATATTTGCAATTTTCATAATATGTCCGTAGAAATTAATAATTTTGAATTTTAATACAACGCAAGATATTATAACAAAACAATCACATACTTTGCCAGTAAAAGACACGTAAAGTTAGATCTTCTGGATGCACAAACGAGTAGTAAAACTGTCCACTCATTCCAAACACACTGTATGAACCCCACTACCGTAACGCGATGTTACGGTAGTACGGATGATGGCGGAAGGTCGGTAGCTTCGAAAAGTTTCTTCTAGATAAACTAGGTGTTAGGCATGATTTTTATATAACACATACCTGAGGCGAATTGCGAGATATACTGCATGTTGCGGCAGAGTAATCAAGCCGTAAATTTGATCGATTCCTGAGCAAAAACGGTTTGAAGTTTGAGACGATTACTGCGGTAACGTTAGTCGCCCACTACCGTAACGCCAATTTTCAAATTTCAAGTACTACCGTAACGCATGTTTGAACCCATACTTCAAAACGCATTTTATTTTTATTGGATCATAATATATGACTCCGGTTAAGAATGGATAGTGGCGATAATGTAATATGTATGTAGATAGTTTACCACGAGGTAGGGACAATATATTTGGGAATTTCCCATGCAAACCAAGTTTCATCGGGGTGCAGCTGCATCTTGGCACTATCTGGGATTTCGAAGCAGAGTGACCTCCAACCCCAACACCTAGTGACTATAGACAATATTTCTTCCACAAACCGTGCCCGGTAGTAATCTCCACTTCGATATCACCTAGATGGCCTTTGAATTCACCTTTAAAATATTTAAGGTACGTTTGACTTGCCGTTATCAGAACATAGTGCAAACAAAAACAAGTGAAGATTTCTCTATTCATGCTACGCATTAATTGTTTTTATTGGGAGAATAAGGTGCATTTTACAGAAAGCTACAAATTATGTTATGCATTATGCAAGTAGATCCGACTGGTATGAATATTTCAAATGTCTAAGAGTAAAATCAGATATGGCTGAAATATATCAATGCTCATACGAGCTGACCAATAGGGTGATCAAAACATCTGCTAGATGTCACTGCTAGATGCATAAATGGTTTCTCCAGAAGAGGGCGTGCAATACAAATCACGTTTCTACTGAAGTTACTTCAACAAATTTGCAGTAAACACCGGTATATATTACATATTATTAGACCTATACAAAAACAGTCACACAACATAACACACAACTGTACCTCCTCACCCATCTCATGTAAAAGTTCTGGGGTTTTTTTAATCGAAATATTTGGTTGAAACATTGCAAGATACAAATATAGAAATAGAGAATGAAAGCTTTAGGTTAACGTTACGGTAGTACACACTCGGCGTTACGGTAGTACCCGGCATCTCCCGATGTGACGTTACGGTAATATGCAGCCGATTTCTATTTTATATTTTCTGACTAACTGAGGGTGATATCACAAAAATAACTTTCACCATTAGATGCGTAGCGTTAAGAAGTACCAAAGCGCACCATTGAACTAGACATAAAAGCCTATAGGCTTTGTGGCATCCCCCAATTTTTCTTTTCTTTTCTAATGGTGAAACTTGACTGTTATTATAATACATATACCAGGATTATTGAACACAGGTGGGAGTGAGAGTTCAAATTATAGCAGTTGCTCACTAGACAAATGTCCATCAGATATTTGTTTTAATCTCAATAGGTATTAAATGTACAGACATGACAGACATTCATAATACAAGCAAAAAGGAAATTATTCTGGGTTCTGACTAAGTAAAACAATGATAATTTGGTCACTGCATGTGAAATACAGCTAGAAAACAAAACAATGCATGTAGTTTCATCCAGATAAACACAGTGCTGTTTTAACTGAATACAATGAACAATTGACCGGCAAGCAAGGCCCAGGCAGACCTTCAAAGCTGTTATCTTCAGTTTGGGTCATCATTATATAACCACCTATTGTTTTCTTTAGAAAGGGAAGGAGGGCATTGTTCCAACTTGTTGGTGTTAGTATAGTAAACTGGGGTGAGGGGACAGGAGAGGGGGGGGGGGGGGGGGAAGAGGGGCAGTGCATACAAGTCACTGATACATTGCTACATTCATATGCAGATTAGACTGGCTGACAGTGGAGGTGGGGGAGGGAGAGGGGGGGGGGGGGTATTGCCTTATCACAGGCATTACTGAGCAGGGCTCTCATATACTGCACTGGCTGAGAGGGCAGAGCCTAGCCTCATGCTGGACATGCAGGCTGCAGTCAGTGAATACAGTAGCATGGCTCAGTCACAGTATTACATCTGCATGGGGGCAGGTGAGGGAAAAATTCTAAGTCCAAAAAAAAATACACCCAAAAAATTTTTTCCCCCTGGAAATTGCCTGAATCAAATTATGACATTGACAGGAATCGCCCGATTTTTTTTTCCAAAATGGCCGCTGGCGGCCATCTTGGATTTCGGGTCTCGACGAAAAACAATAGGGGTTAGGAGCAAAGTATTTCGGATGAGCTGTGAAAATTTCGGAAAGATAGATTAAGGCGTTCAAGAGTTATGATCCGGAAACCGAACGGCGGAAGAAAAAAAAAAAAAAAAAAAAAAAAAAGAAAAAAAAAAAAAAAAAAACAGACAAAAACATAAGGCCTCCCGATTTTCAATCGGGATGCCTAACAAGAGTGACATGTGTACTAGAAACGATAATCTCAAGAAAACCACTCGAGCTACTCGCACGCCGCCATCGTCCCTTACTACCGTAACGTCGCGTTACGGTAGTGGGGTTCCTACTGTGAAACAGCAACAAACACGTGTATTTTAAGAGTATTTTTATTCAACACGAATGAATACCATAATATAACTAAGACATAATAATATTGTTGTTGTAGTAAACATTATTTCCTACAAACATCTGCCTTCTAGTGTCAATACCGCACACTCAAGAAGTTGACTTCTCTCCTATCGATGACGGCTCTCCAAAAATTGTTATCACTGTCTCTCTTTCACGAAGACAGTCACCAATACTTAACGCTAGTAAGTTCCATTACTTGCTGTCAGGCTTCGCCTCTCCGGCGGGTAGTGGAACCTCTTCCGAGCTCGGCTCGCGGAAGGCTGGAAAGTTCTCCCACGGACTGCTGTAGTCAAACTTCCGGAACTCCTGAGTGATCTCGACCGGCTCAATCACCACACGCTTCACCTCATCGTCATAACGCACCTACAGGCAATCATAATGTTACCTGACATTATGTATTATTACAAGCATATGATCACACTTGTCAACTTGCAACTTGTTATCATAGACATGAGAAATAACATTATTATTAAATGCGTTCTCATTATCATCATCAATATTTTTCACATCAGTAATTTCAACGCTGAATCTGGATGAAAACCATTACCTCCACATATCCTGAAAGAGGGAAATCCCGCCGGAACGGATGACCTTCGAACCCGTAGTCCGTCAGAATTCGGCGAAGATCCGGATGATTGGCGAAAAATACTCCATACATGTCCCAGATCTAGCACAAATATACGCACAGTGAACAAATCAAAGATAGTGTCTGGTATGAGAAATATGCAAGTGGTTCTTGCTGGTAGACAATGTGAGAACATACCTCTCTCTCATACCAGTCGGCCCCGTGGTATATCGACGTGATTGACTGGATCGGAGTCAGTTCGTCCGTGTACGTCTTCACTCGAATCCGTGAGTTATACATCAGAGACATCAACATGTAGTTTATCTGTAACAAATATGTTAGGCACCTCATCACAAATGTTTTAACTGTGATTGAAATGGTAATAGCTATATACAATACTGTATGAATGCAAATGTTTTGGAATTGACAGTACTATCTGCAGCACAACGCTCACATTCCAGTTACTTTTGTGGACACCAACAGGGTACATTAATCATTCAGCAAGGATCATATCAGCCTATACGCTGGAGGAAGACACAAACTGGATCCTTCACTACTCACCTCAAACCTGTACTGTCGTGTCGGCACGTCCATGCCAGCGATATCCACGATGTTGAGGAACTGTGCGTTGGTGTGGTTCTTGAGAAAGGTCAGGACCGGTATGACCCCCTCTGGGTGAATCATAACCTCCAGCTCGTCGCCATTGGTTACCTGGACCTTCTGTACATACTTGGGCATACATTCCCCAACATAGCGACCAAAGTCCTTCAGTGTGCTTTGTACAACAGTATTCTCGGGTCTGACAGTGGCTGAAAATAATCAGAACAAGACGATGACAATGTAGGCTACACGGGGAGAGTCAGTAATCTTGAGTGAAGTGGAGTATTGGGTGACGTTTTGAATGTACATCCTATTTGAAACTCACGTCTTGTTTCTTGTGTTTCGGTGCTTTGTAGTCGGTGAATGACTGGGCAGCTCTGTCGAACTAAGCCTGAAGTACATAAAGGTACAGGGTATAAATGTGCGTGAGTATTACGACAGGTGGCAGCATGATAACAAAATATGTTCAAATTTCCAAGGAATATAACAACTTTGCTCAGACAGCAGGAGCCACAGGCCCAGGGCAGTGGTGACTCTGCACACACAGCTCATTTTGGAGCAAATGTAGGATAAGTGCCACTCTGGGCGAATGTGGGTGTGACCAATCAGCGCCATGCATTCTGCACCATGTGACCAGTTTTGAACCAATCACAGCTTATGTCTCAGATTGCCCACATTATTGTAAATCCATCCACTAATGTTTATCGGTGTTGATAGGCCCCTACCGATGTATCAGAATCAGTGTATATTAGGGCCCGGGCGAGTCGACGGATATCCGGGTTAGGGGTAGTTCAGCCCCGTGAATAGTGCTAAGTTAGGGGCGGGTTATACAATTACCCGGGTCGGAAGTTTTTTACCCGTAACTGAAAGCTAATAAAGACATAGTTCTTGTATTGAATATTAGAAGTAGTTTTACGAGATCTGTTTCAAACTTGAAAATAAACACTGACGAAACAAATAATATATGTCAAAGATCGCGTCAGACCATAGGGGTACCTGGGTCAGAAATGTTCACTCGTCCGGGCCCTAGTGTATATATATTAGAGATGGCATCGTGATTTTTTTTAATGTCGCGACGTCGGCAAGTTCAAATCGGGATTTTTATATGTCGACATAACTGTGAACAGTGAATATCTCGTACTCGTATTTACTGGTATATAACACTAAGTGAGTGCATATCTTAGTATTAAATATGATATAATGGCAATATATGACCTGAAAAAGCCCTGAATTTTCAATAAACTGATACAATTCTTTTGTGTTTGTTATTTTTTCTTTTCCATCATGTGGGCGGGCGAGCATGAACAGGTGCATGCGCAGTCACAATCAAATAATTTTAGGAAACGTGACGTCACGTATGGGATACTCTCACCATCCAATCACAATACGTGTTACATACGACGGTCGGCATTAGGATATATCACCTGACATGCGTCGAATCCGACACACCGAAAACGTATGAAAATCTGGACGTCTAGCATTGAAAAGATTGATTGAATTGTTGAAACTGACGATGCGATGTCGGGAAAATGCAGATCGCGACGTCGTCAAACTTCAAATATCACGATGCATGAATGTCGTGACATTCGATGCCATCTCTAATATATGGTACCACTCTTGAGTCTACTGCTGGGACAGGTCTTGACATGAGCTTGCAAATGAATCAGGCTATTGAGCCTCAAGTGTGATTTGACAACACTACAGCCGTAAAACGTCTACAGTGACTGAGTGAGTGATTACTGTGTACAGCGCTGTACAGTGGCAAACAGTGGTAAACAAAAGAGTGGTACTTGTTAAGTAAAGTGAGTGAGTGACCACTGAATGACCAGGTGAACTTACATTTGATATTCAAAAGCAAAGGCTTAGATCTACGTAATCTATACAGTAACCTCGCCAATATTAGTGCATGATCGATAAAAATTAGTTATTCCACCAATATATTAATATCAAGACATGCTTACTGCTTGTTTTCAGCACATTTGCGATGCCAGGTCGCAAAATCCTTCTCAGAGCGGCCATGGCTGCGAGTGAAGTTCAAGGCCGAATCAATCAAACTAAATTTCGGAATAACGTTGGGCACGATCCGGACTAGATCTACAGTTGACTTGAGAATTTCAAACTGTTCATAGAGTTTGTGGCCTAAAAATTCTTAAGTTGTTTTAATATTTTCCCGAATTATTTTTGGTATGGATTTATCACGGATTCCTTCAATAAAACTTTCTTACTGCTGACGTATTTTGAGCTTGAGAAGGGGTGACAGATATGTTTTGTATACATTTATTATCGTTTTCCGCGATTCAAACTGGAAATTGTTAGAGTCTAAGTATGGTCTCAAAACTCATAACACACTGAAGAGAACATCCCACTGATCAGTGTGATTTTTACGGCATGTAACTATCATAAATTAGTTCCAAAGTTATGAGGATATTTACTACAATTATTAACCGAAAATCGATACCTAATCAAGTACTATATAATGAGCGTTCATGACATCACAATGGGAACACAAATTTGAATTAGCTACATGAAAGTCTTGAAATCAAATATTTAAATAAAGATATCAGCTTAATTCAATATCTTCAATGTTCAGCATGATATATAAGCAGTACATGTATTTAATTTTCTTAATTGATCACCATGGTAACCATTCTCTTGATAAAACCCATAGCAACCATGGTTGCTAGGGGACTGTATGCCATGAATATTTTATTATGTGGCTCAAGAAAATTGAAAGTATCAATTATCTTCATTTACTTATCTCATACAAAGCTTTTTAAAACCAATTTTGCTTTTAGGCTGCAAATTTACTCCCTTAGCAGCCATGGTTGCTATAGGAGCTGTATCAAAGAAATGGTTGCTATGATGGTGTCCCACTCTATATAATCATGGTATAAATTTATATAGTTACATCTTTCAATGATATACGTTTGTGATACCATGCAAATCAATGTCAGAATGACAAAGCTACTAATTAAAATCAATATCCCGGTGTGACGTCATGAATACTAATTATACAAGCTATTGAAGCAAAATATCACAATGAAAGTATGGCCTAAATTGCCCACAGGAAGTTTAATACATTATGTATTTCGATAACTAATGAAGATAATCCGATTTTGTAAAAACCAATGTGTTTATTTCATAGTGTTATTCAATATATGATATAAAATTCAAACTTCTGTTTTGACTTTACATGTACTTTAACATCTGTAGCGATAATTCTGATCAAAACACAAAATATGCTCCCATTCTCCCATGCTTTTTCTGTCGTCAAAATTCAAGTCGACTTTGGCAGTGTATTAAGGTCTCGTGAAAATGAGTACTTGTGTACATTTTGGTAAATTTTATTTCCAAATACATGTTCAGTTATTCTTCATATGACAACATGAACTAAATCCGTCAAAAATGCAACATGCAACAGTATAATTCACCCTAAATTTGACACATTAATTTGCAACAAATTCCATAATCATTTACAGCAAGTTCACTTGACATCTCAGATATTCAGTGAATGCAGGACCTGATCTGTTCGCCATCAAAACATGTTCGTTTTTGGTCTGGCGCGATCATTTGTGTTGACTGATCACTCACAGATCACAAATTATCAAATGTGCAAATCACGCTCCAATCACGTCCAAAATGGAAAATCCACAAAAATGTATCGCCCAAAAGTGACTCAACAAGTCATGATATTTGGGGATAAATCATCTAAATGTATACAAATACTGATAAAGGCTTTACACTTTTTCATAATACACATTATTTTCACAAAAATATACACATTCCATTCAATTAAATGCCACATAGAAAGTTAACATAGAAATTTATCACCTGGATTCAAATTCTTTGATTCAAAACATCTAGCGTTTTTCCTAATACAACATCAGTAAATGGCTGATTGTGAATCAGTCCATTGTCTAGTAGTAGCCATTCTGTATGCACTCCCTCTGTCCAATGATCAGGCAGATTCCTGGGCCATTCTATAGGCGTGCACACTCCCTCTCTCGTGGAAATGCTGAGTATCATCCTTTCTCCTACGTTTGGTCGGCTGTCCGTCTGTTTCAATGTTTTCGCTGTTCGGTGAACCATACCCACCCCCTCCTGGGCTCATCAAGATAAATCTGTCCTGTAACACGATAAAACTATAGTTTGTTGAATTGTTTTAGCAGGTATATAAAGTCTGATGAGATCAGTGGATATAACAATGACAGGGATCTTGTCACAAGAAATCTTACCCCTGCTGAGACATCGACAGAAGTTTTGCCCCCGAGGTTGATCATTCGTCCATCTTTTGTTTGGTAGAGGTTTTTCCCAAGTGCTCCTGCTTCCCCTCCTGATCGACACAAGTGTGGAACAGTACAGAGAAATAATACTTATTATCCAGGATTTTTACACGTGGAATCTAATCATCCACTGATTATTGGTGTATACATTCATTTGCCACTGAATTATTCAATTTTTCCAATGCATTGATCATTCAAGTTAATATTTATTTGTCCTTCTACTTGTCAATCAAATGATTATCTCCAGACGTCTAATTCAACTTTCCATCTATATATTCACGCATGTCCATTTAAAATCACAATGGCCCTGCTTGAGACATTGACTCACCCATGAGTCCATAGGGTCGGTGGACTCTCCTCTCTGTCAATATACAAAGCGTGAGCGGCTTGCGGAAGAGCAGACGCCGGATGATGCCATCTCCCCCTCGATACCTGCCCCGCCCACCAGTACCAGCATTCAGCCCAAACTCCTCCAGCACGACTGGGTATCTACCAGTAGGAACACCAGCAAATTACTGGGTAATGTCACTAAGTGCTCACGCAATAATTGATGGTTTTTTGGCATGGGTTGCTTTGAGCATGATTACCTTCTCTCAAGGATTTCCGGGTCAGTGATTCGGGTGTTGGTCATGTGACTGTGTACGCCGCTACGGCCGTCCCAAGTCGGACCCTTATTGGCGAATACAAATACTGTACATGTACTGCTGTGCATGATGTAGTATTCGGAACAGCTGATTTGAATTGAAGAACATATAGGAAGCACGAGAACTCACCGCCCCAGCCCCTCCAGCAATTGTCTCGTAATACCCTGCATCATCGTCACCGAATGTCACGTTGTTCATGCAACCCTGTTACAACAAGTGGTTCTACTAATGTGTGGCGAATTCCAGTGAATTGATGCACTGATTTACACACTATTTTGGTTCCATTTACAGATCACACAAAATTTAGAACACATTATGTATGTGTACCTGTGAGGCTGCACAAACACTGAACGCCTTGAGAACGACATCTACTACCCTCTGTGATGTCAGCACGTTACCCCCGACAACAGCTGCTGTATCCGAGGGATCAAGCATACAACCCTTGGGTATCAACACCTTGATGGGCTTCAGGCAACCCTGCTCCGCGAAAAATAAAAATGTTTTCTGAATGTTACATTCATTAGTAAGCATACTGGCATCATGTAGCATTATGCACATAATATCGGAATGAAACCAGTGTCCATTACATACTCCAAAATCAACATTGACATGTTTGAAATAGAGGATATTATTACCCGGTATTAATGGTGGGAAATATTGTGAGCTACAAACCTGATTTAAGGGAACATCATGACCGACCATACACCGCAGGCAATATATGATAGCGGAGAGCGTGACAGCGCGTGGGGCGTTACAGTTACCGAACACTTCATGGCCTGTCCCCTCGAAGTCAAACACTGCTGATCCCTGTTGAGGTGATAGAAAGAATCATGTTTTCAGTATCTCTGTCAGTTGACAGTTCATGTCATTAACACTAGAACCTGATTCTTTATCCCGCTCGATTATCGACCCCAACCCGCACCTGTTCCCTGTCGATGTGTATCTTGAGTACGATACTGGAGCCGTCGTCCATGAACTCCTCTGCGTACAGGTCTGTTGTCCCCGTCCGGGTGTGTGTCTGCTCGGCAATCTGACACAGCATCTCACGCACAGCTACCTCCGCGTTTTTCTTTCAGGGCGTATAATGATTTCATGTGTCATACAACAGTCTCCAGCTAACTTCACTTTTTACTCATCACAGAAAGATAAAGATTAACACCAACTCAAGATATATTTAATACCTGTATGTGAGCCATATAAGCCTGAATGACATCCAAGCTATATTCCAGAATCAGTTCCTTGATCTGCCTAATACCCTGAAAAATGCAGCACAACAGGTCACAGCCATTCAGTAACCAACTACTCCCTTGATTTTCGTAAAGGTAAAATGATTCTCGAAGCGAGAGCAACAAGGTACACTAGTGTGACAGTGAACGAACCATCTGATTGGCTGCCACCTGGGCGCGAAGATCGCTCAGGTTGTCATGCAGGTTCCTAGTCGGACTGTTGCCTGGATATTTCCCAGGCTCGTTCAGGGCATTGATCAGAGCTGAAACAGGGCAGTTGAGATGTGTTGTCCAATTAGAATGTGGAAGATCCCTCATGGCAACATACAGTAAATGGTATGTAGAAAACTGTACTCTCAGCTTTTATAATTCAATCTTCAATATTGCCCAGCTTTGTGACCAATACAAAAGGATTGTATATTTATAGAGCATGCTGCTTCACACTACTGAAAACTTACCGTCCTCCTGGAATACCCCCTGACGCACGAGGAAAAAAGACTTGAAGATCGCCCCTTCCTCGTATATAGACTTGGAGTGTGGCGGCATCGAGCCTGGTGTCTTGCCCCCGATGTCTGCGTGGTGCCCCCTACTGGCCACGAAGAACACTGGAGAGGACGACTCTGGCGAGAAAACCTGCCAACAGATGTCACCTCAAGGTTTGACTACCAGCGAAGGGATGAAATCTATGGATACATGTGCATGTTTTTGAAAACGTTCAGAGAACGATGAGCCTAGCCAAGGTTTGAGTCTGGTACACACCGGCGTGATGACAGTGAGGTCTGGCAGGTGACTGCCACCAGCGCAAGGATGGTTAGCGAGAATCACGTCCCCCTCTTTGATCCTCGACCCCAGCGTCCGCAACTGTCAGCGAAAAAACACAACTTTTCATTTATCCCCAGAGCCATCCCTTTTGAATAACTGATAGTATAATCCACAAAGTAATTCAAGATGATTGGTCTGAAATTTGTCTTCATCTAACTAATGTTTATAAGTAATTCATTAGCTATATCTGCCTTGAATTACTGGAATATTTATTAGCATACCTGGTACTGTACAGTCTCCTGCATGGCCCCAAGGTGGACAGGAATGTGGGGTGCATTGGCAACTAGACCGCCGTCAGGACCAAACATGGCGCATGAGAAATCCAGTCGCTCCTGTAGTAGGGCACATTATCAGGAAATACATAGCCATATCATTGGACCATTGTTGATCCTGTAAATGTTCTGATAATTTTCACAGATTCGAGCTAGACTCACCACCTACTTTGATATTCGTAGAAATTGAAGTCCTTTGAAGTACCCTGGGAATGTATGAGGTATATAATGGCAATAATGACATACTGATCTAAAAGTATGCACATAAAGTATAATTTGACAGTATATTGCCCCAAATGTCAATGATACAATCTATCCTACATATCATGAATATCTTTATATCATGAACTGGCACATACCTTCCCATCTGTTCTGCAATACTCATGAATCTGTGTGAGAAAATCGACAACTGGATTGTGTCCAACTCTGTGCTGATTTCCTTGTGGCTGCTGCCTCCAACCTACAAAAAAACTCAGAGTATCAGTCAGGCTGATATATAAGATTCACATTTGAAGTGATATTTCTTGCCATCTTTGACTCGATACCTGGATTCGTATGTCGCCTTGGTCAGTGACTGTTGCCTCACACTTTGGTTCCACCAGAATGGTACTAAACAGCAGATAGTTCATGCCAGATCAAACATAATGTGAAATGCAATTGTTGATTCACAAAAGTTCAGTCAAGTTCAAGTAAATCTAATATTTTAAAATGACATCTATAAATTTATTCAGTCCATATAACTACAGAAGGAAAGCAGCAATCAACCTGTTCTTGTCGATGATGATAGCAGGACCTGGGAGTAAATGGCCACGTCCAAGTTCCTCCAGTAAATACACATTGGTCTCATGATAGCCGTCCTCAAAGTATACCTTGGATACCTGTCGATATAAACTCACGTATCAGCACAACATCCGTGTATATTTGCATTTGAAACCTTCTTTAACAACTGTCTTTGATGCACATAATATTCTAACCGTTTCCACTCTCGGAGGAACTTCAACAGCCGAGATTTTCTGGTCCAGATCGATGTGCGTTTTGCCGACTCCTCGCACCCTGATGTCATCGATACAGATCGAACGGTCAGAGATCGTGAAACCGAACTCCTGGGCATACCTAGAATAAAATTTGTACTACAGATAGGTACTCTGACACGAAGACTTAGTATACAGTTGATATCTGGATAGTTGATACTTGTTTTCTTTGTGTCTGAGGTGATTCCTATTTAAGGGGATCTTGTATTCCTGTTAAGGAAAGGACCAGAAGTCTCTACTTGTGGGGGTGGCCAGGTTGTGTGTACATACCTGTTGAGGAAGGATGCAAGGAAGTCTCCACTTTTACAGCTAGTGGGGGTGGCAGGGTTCTGTTTGACATCGCACATCAAGGCACAATCTGTGCCTTCATAACGCATGTGGAGAAACGGCTCTGTCTCTATCTCAGACCTGGATATTTTTAAAAGTTCACAGTAGAAAAGCTTAGGACACTTAGTCTGAAATTTATAAAAATTTCATCTCATCCGTACTTGCCTGTTGAAGCCTTGTTTCACGAGTTCTTGGATGCAGGATTGACTGAGTGCTGATATTCGTTCATCAATCAACTTGAAGGTATCTAGATGTAGTGTACACATACCATATAATGTACCGGTATTGGTTATTTCGGATATTGTTTTATGGTCATTCTCTCATGTCAGTAGGACTTGTGTATTACAGACGAATGACCATGTGGAATATGTATATGACATTTAGTACCGAACCTTGAGTGTAGGTGGCAGCACATGGCTCCTGGGCCTCGTGCACGACATCGGCTAGAGCCATGCCAAACGCTGACAGGATACCGGCATATCTGCAATACACAGAACATCTTCACCAAAATTGAACTGTCTGGATGCAGCTAATTCTTGTTTTTACGAAAAAGTGTTCATGATACAGATGATGCTGTTTATCACGGACCTGTGTATGAAGACAGTACTCATGCCCAGGGAGCGCGCAATCGAGCAGGCATGTTGACCTCCGGCACCCCCAAAACACGCCAGAGTGTGCTTCGATGTGTCATGGCCTTTTGCCTGTCACAGCACAAAGGCAAACTTACTAGTACCGGTACACAATTGAAGCATATCGATAAGCTATGAATCAGGCAGATATACATGTACATGTATGTCAATGTTTGTAGCTCGTTGATAGCCATGGCTACCTGCGTCAGGGCTCTGATTGGACGACACATGCTCTCGTTGGCCACTCGGATGAATCCCATCGCAATTTCTTCCACTGACATCGCTGATGTCTCTGTGTCATCGTCTTGGGACAAGATGAACTCATTGACCTGTGTTAGAACACGCCGTATACTTTCAGTTACCAGCCACATACTTTCAGTGAAGTAGAACTATTAGCTCTGACACATGTATTCATGTGTCTGTTGTGGGTTATGCCATTCGCTACGTTCTGCTTCCTGAATCCCACAGTCCACAGTAAATAGCATCATTATAGAATCAAACCTGCTGTTTCAGCAGTTGAATCATCAAAATCAACTTCTATTACAAATGACCTATCGCCGAACCCATTTGTCCGAGTCTTTTTACGCCATTTAGGACGCATTCTGCAAAAACGTTATTATTGGCCAAAGAGAAGTCTGCCGACGTAATTTGTGAAACTCGAACAACTTTTGGGGGCTTTGGCGATAGGTCAATTTATGGCACTTTCAACAATACAGCCGATCTTTCCGAGAAAGATCAGCTTTTTATTACATTGTAAAACATTATGCAACAATATTCTATTAGATACAATCTTGTTGGTGACCTGTTCAGCTAATTCCTCGAATGCCTTCCTGGTGGCGTTACTGTCCAGTGCTTGGTTCTCATCAGGGCCGAATATTTTGGGGAAATACTGCGGCAATAGGCGCCCAAGCATCAAGTTAGCATCGGTGACAGTCAGAGGTCCACCTGCAAGAAATACCGCCCAGAGAATATAAGAGTGGTGCTAAAAGATGGCTGGTCTGATCTGAGAAACATTCTTTATAAAGCTGGAATGGCATCTTGTCACATTTGTTAACATGAACACCCAACCTTTCATATAGCAGACAGGCCCAGGGTGAGCACCGGCTGACTCAGGACCAACGGCGAACAGACCAGAGCGGAAAAACAGCTGGGACCCACCTCCAGCTGCTACTGTGTTGATGTCCAGCTGCAACATTGTATGACCCAGCTGTTAGCAACTTATGCCTGGCAGGACTTACCGCATTGGTCCTAATAGTGGCACGTGCCCTAAAAGTAGGGCACCCCCTCTTTTCTCCAAAAATGTTAAAATTTTGTAACCTTGTAATTCACTTCATACCTTTCTATTCTTCATATATATTCTAATCCACACATTTATGTTAATTGAATCATAATAAAGGGAGTTGAGGGTTATAGGTATATTATTCAATGATATATATACATTTTTTTTTTGCACGCGCTGCTGCAGGAGGTCTTGCTTTGGCTCGCCGTGCTACTATTAGGACCAATATGGTACGTCGAAGATGGTTAAAGTGAATAAAAAATAAATTTTTTTGGGTGCATGTTAAATGTCATGAATAAGTTCGGGATGCTGGCAGTTGGCATGGTATGCACTTGGATGAAGCTCCGAGTTGACAGGTGATTCAGACCTGAGGAGCCTGGATCGTGACTCCAGCCGTAGTTGTCTCAAACACATGCTCGTACTGCCCCGCGTACCGGCTGACGTCTGTTGACGTCCCTGTGAACATAATACAGGTCGTCACAATCAAAGATGACACAAAACTTGCCCCTCTTTGTTGCAGTAACTATCAAGCCTTCTTTATGATCTGTATATCAAACATTACAAATGTTTATTATACAAATGAAAGAATGGCAATAAAGACTCCTTACCTCCCATGTCAAAGCCGATGATGGGCTGTTTGGTGAGCTGGTTGTAGGTGGTCACTGCATAGCCGACCACCCCACCCGCTGGACCGGAAAGGATCGCCTTCGATCCATTAAACCTGGAATCACAAAACAGAAGTCATAAATATGAACAGTATATAAGATTACATGGGGTCAATTACTGGTGAATCTCCACATTACCGGTCAGGAACTCACTTTGACACTGGAGTCAGACCGCCATCAGACTGCATGAACAGCACTCGAGTATTCTAGTAACAAACAGGAAACAGCTTGTACCATGCTTGATGCTGGTATTTTCTTGCAATAAGCAAACGTAGGTGTTGGCATTGAAACAAGCCTACCTCCAGGTTTTTAAATCCCGAGGAAAATCCACTGACATAAGTCTTTATACACGGGGTGAGATACGCGTCAGCACAGGCTGAAAAAAATTACAAGTAGACATCAATGCAAAATTTATGAATACATTACATAACAAGGTGCTTGAAGTGAAGTTAATGAAATCCTGCAAAACCTGTGTAGCCTCGGGATACAATTCGGACCATCGGCATAGTTTGAGCTGACAGAGAAATGTGGGAAAAACCCATCTCCTTAGCAACAGCTCCAACTTGTTCCTCATGCTTCTGGAATCTGTCAACAATTTATAATATTATGGTACGGATATGGTGAAAATCCTGCGTAACAATTAGGATTTTGATGCATTGTAAAGCACAGGTCCAATAGGAACTTCTGATTTCAACATCAATTTTCATCAAGTCAAACCCATTACATATATGCACCCACATGTACATATATATTAATAACTTCTTGCCAAAGTAAGATGACCCTTCAATATAGAGGTAGAATCATGACAAAAACACTCTTATTCAGATGACCAGCCCTACGTGTATGAGTGCATGAGAGCCACAGCCAAACTAGTGATGCCTTTGTCCTTGATTCGCTGCAAATCGGCTCGAAGCTTTTCTGTGTCGACTGCCTTCCAGATCTCCACCTGTAGAATTGTAGAACACAAACTTGATGACTTTTAACAAAATTTATTTTCGGCAAAAAGAGGAGCTTTTCTACTGATATATAGTATGCAATAGCTCTGGTTTTCCTTTGAACATGGGCACACAATGCATGCATTCACCAAACCTTACCTGCTCGCGAGTGGTGCCAGTTGCAATAGGAGCCTGTGTGTTGAGTTGACACTTGGACTGTTTAAGGACGACTCTTTCATCCACCTCCACAACTTCCTCATAGAGCACCTCTGGACACTCAATCTGCTGCTCGTGTTGGACGGAAAACAAAATCCATTACAAAATTCAGTCACAATGCTGAAGCTATTACTAATTTACATGTCAGATACAAATTGCAGAATAAATATTAACCATGGATGTTAACATACTAGGTCAAATATCTTGGGTCTGGACTGGTTTCCAATGTGTAGTAAATCCTTGAACCCCTTGGTAATGATGAGGGCCATACGCTGCCCCTTGCGTTCTAAGAGTGCATTGGTCGCTACCGTTGTACCCATTCTGATCCAGTCGATGTAAGATGTATCCAAGGCAACATCCCTCGGCATCGCGCGACCCAGCTCCTAGAATGGTATAACAATATAAATATAGACAGGGCTATAAGAAGGGTACAATGAGTAATATGTCTCAGATTCCTCCATGAGTCAAAAATATATATTAGAGTTATGATGTATTGGAATAATCATATCATTTTAGAATATCAAACTGTTTCATGAATTAACCAAAGTAAAATTTGATATTCCTATATAGAAGCCTTTTTTTTAGTCATATTCCATTTGAAGATCCAAGTGTTATTATTGGACAACCTCTTCCAAGATCCTTCTGATGCCTTCCCGAGGGGCGTCTGGATAGTTTGACGGATCCTCTGATAGCAGCTTGATAACGCGAGTCCTGTTGCCGGGACATTTGGCCCAGATGTCGGTGAACGTCCCTCCACGGTCTATTGCAAACTGGAACTTCTCACCAGTGGCAGCCATCGAAATTAGTGCAAGCGATCACCTAACTCATAGACCTAGAAAACAATTAATTTGAGAGGTATGGTACATGCATTTCAGTACCTTTTTACACCAAGACTTTACTCGCTGGAATTATATGCTACATATAGTTCTGTCAGAACATGTATCAATGAATAATTACATATGCAATCCAAAGTCCATTATCATTGTCCATGCTTTATATGTACACTGATCCTCAACCAAAACTTCACCAAGGTTCACAAAGAGACTATGTCACATCCAGCCACAAAACCACAAACCACTGAAAGTTTTTGCATTAGCATAATGGCTTATCGTAATTATTTCTCAATGATCAGCCAGAAAAACAACAATTTTACCTTATGCTGTCTACCTAATTTTCAATGAGCTACATCAGATAAGTTGTATATCACCAGTCCTCTATTGTAGGCCTAGTAAAGTAGGCCTACATGTATAATAGGTACCTGCAGTTTACATATATCGTTATTAGCCCGGAGTTATCAGCTCTTTTGCTATGTTTGATACAGCCTACTGTGCACAAAAGTTGCCTGGAACATAATTCCTTGTGACATCCATTACCAGGCGATTCACATTAATCAGCTGATTCACAGTGGAGATGCAGCAAATGTTCGGTAATGGGTCCTCAACCTGTAGGCTTGCATATGATATGGACCGCGCTGTAATTTCATAAATGCAATTTAAAACTGCAGTCATTTTTTCGTTTCATACGATCTTCGAGAGTTCAACATGTAACTGTACTTTTTTTAAGATGACTGGAGTTGCAGAAGTAGATCCAGTGTAAAGTTTCGCTGAATCACAAGCCGACTGGCTGTCTGCCAAAACGTCTCAAATGTCAACATGCGAGAAATGACAGTTACCGTACTTCCGCGAGCGTTTCTACTTTTAATTATATCGAGGTCATTGTATAGCAAACTTGCTGCATGTGTCCATGACATTTATCAGTTTATGTCATTGTATCATCTATTTCTATGATTGTATATATTCAGTGGCGCCCACAGGCATACGCAGTATACGCACGTGCGTATACAAATATTTCAGACGATTTTTATTTCGTATTGATTGTCTTATCGGACAATTGTGCATTATTTTCCGACCAATGGTCTTTTCCACATCCTCAAATTTCAGGCTCGATAGAAACTTTTATGCACAAACGCAATGACGCTAAATCTTATATAGATCTACCAGGTAGTATTACTAGTATTACCGGGTAGTCCACTCTACCGGGTAGTATTACTGCTGCCAAAACGCTGCTGGTCCGGGTTATGTCCATTTGCATCCAGAGTTCATAATTTCATAAACACTGACAGCATGGATGGCGCAAGAGTGAAACACGTTGTTGTGGATTCGGGAGCTTTCATTAAGAATGCTCCAATCAAGGTATATTATTTGTATTACAGACGTTTATAACAATAATGCCCACATTTCTCCGTAGCTTAAAGCTAAAATCAATGCAATTTTTTTACAAAATCGATTTGAAAAATGAGGATAAATTTCCTGTCACTCACTGTCCCACTCCACTACTCGTAGACTAGTCACTCACTCCACTAGGCTACTGCATATAGATCTATTGTAGCTACGCGGAACCGGTCAGGTTGGGGTGTACGGAAGCACATTGGTGACATGACACCAAAAAAATGTAATTCGTCATGGCGAAAAATCAATTGACCTATCCCAAATGCCCCCAAATGTTGTCCTGAGTTTCTCAAATTACGTCAGTGAACTTCTCTTTGCCCAATAGTAACGTTTTGCAGAATACGTTGGAAATGACGTAAAAAGACTTGGACAAACTGGATTTCAGATAGCAATTCGCGACAGCGAAGATGCCAAATCGCCACAGCGAATTAGAGTGCGGAACTGCGGATTTGTTAAAAGTCTGCTAGAACGCCTTGGTGAATTGCTATTTCACCAGGGCAAATTGGTAGTTCACCACGGTGAATTCCATTTTTTTTGCCATGTCACCAATAGTCCAATACGCTTCCGTAGGAATGGGCGGACCAAACATCTAATTTCCATATTTGATCTACACCACAGTGACAGTATGCATGGCAGCTGACAGCCTGAGCGAGGTACCCCTAATTACAGTTACCGTAATGGTCCTAATAGCAGCATGTCGTGCCAAAGCAAGACCCTCTGCAGCAGCGCGTGCAAAAATGAGGTCTAACTCGAGGTCAAATGTAAGAAAATCACTGGATAATATACCTATAGCCTTTAATCTCCTTTATTATGATTCAAATAACATGAATATGTGGATTGGAACACTCCAAGATCTTATTAGAAAGATATGAAGTGAATTATTAGGTTACGAAAATCAAACATTTTTGGGCAAAAGAGGGGGGCGCGCTACTATTAGGGCGCGTGCCACTATTAGGAAACAATATGGTTTGTACACTAATGAACCAAACACAATAATGAATACATGTTGTCCAGTATCATTTCATATAAATTCATCTTAAATAATAGCAGGAAATTGTATTCATTACCGGTAATCATAGCGGTACATTATGACGAGTTGCATGGTCTTGCAGCCCGCAGCCGTCATAATGTACCTCTAGTAGTCCTCTGTGATTCAGAAACATTCAGAAAATTCAGATTTTAATTTTTGCACAGGAGAGTGTATATGATTTGAAGCGTCATCATGCTGTTACTAGTATGGGGATAAAAAGCACCAAAATTGGAGCGCCATATCATATGACGTTCATGGTAGGTAGAGGGTTAAGGGGTAGTTGGTTGGCGAATGGTCCTACCAGTCATGGTCCACTTCAAAATTTAGAAAAAAATTTAAATCCTGCATAAAAAATCCCCTAGTAGATCTTTTTACCCCCAAATTATAGTAACAATGCAAAATGGGTATCCTGCTATTGAGCCCAAGTCTTATGTTTTTTTCCTTATCCAAGTGAGTGTTGCACATTTACAATGCATAGTTGACACCACAGTCGAAATACCACAGTCGTCAAGACACGAGTATCAAACTTGGTAGGGTGTTGGGCATGGAAACATTTGACCTGGGCTCGAATCCCCCTTTCATTTCGCCAGTGAATAACGAGAAAAATCCAAAACGCTGTGATATAGGATGCTGAGTCTTGCTGATTTGTGATACTTCATGAAATCCAGACTGCAGTACATTCTAGTTGATGCAGTGTGTTGATCTACATGCTTATCATTTTATGCTCCTCAGATCTGATCAAATCTACTCATCCTTAATCATCACCTATGATGTAAAATGCCTTCAAGAGAGTGCAGTTCTTCATTGTGCAATACATGTGATTTATTGGTTGAGTGTTTTTGTGTGCAGGATATCAGCGAGAAAGTTTACACCCTGCAGGATGTAGTGAATGAGATCAGAGATAAGGCAACGAGACAGCGACTTCAAGTTCTGCCGTACGATATCTGCTTTAGAGAACCCTCCACAGAAGCCATCCGTGCTGGTATGTGTCCGACAGGCAACATAGTGTTCATGTTTTAATGTCTTTAATGGATGATGAAGTGATCGCATTTGTTTTCTGAGAGTAATGTTTGAGTGAGAGGTTGCAGATTAGTTTGACAATCTACATGCCAAACTTGTCTGTTTTTCCTGTACTATAACACCTCATTTTATATGCTACTGATGATATTACAGTGACAGAGTTTGCCAAGCAGACCGGAGACTACCGTGCGCTATCGGCCGTGGATATTCGAGTTCTAGCACTCGCGTACCAACTTGAGAGGGAACATGTCGGCTGTGATCACATCAGACAAAAACCTCTCAAACAAGTCAGTTTTAATGAGATACTGTCATCAAAATAAATATTTGTAATGGTTCTGTGACAGAGACCTTGCAATGAAATACAAGTTTCCTTCATAAATTATATCCTTAGTGGGTTTTTTTTCCAAACTCCAGACTTCCTGGACATCAACAAATCAACAACTACAGAAGCCTACAGAGATTGCAGGGTTTTACCTGAATAAGGTTTGTGTATGTACACATTTGCAATCACCGTTTTACCCACAATATTCGAACAAAATCATATATATGCTATATTTGCATCATCATTAGTGTTTGAATTGTGGGCTTTATGTGTACAATAACACTTGTGTTACTCGACTAACTCCTATCTGTTGATACTCTTTGAATTTTGCGGCTTGTAAGACAATGTTATCCACTCAAACTTGTACACTGTTCTATACCCGTTCATTTGCACCATCGTGACACTAGCACAAACTGAATCACATATATTTCTTCATACATTCAAGAAATCAACTTCAGCTGCGTCATCGCGAACTGTGTCGGAATGTCAAAGCAACACGCCGGAAGATCCCGTGACAACCAGATTAGAAGAGACGCACATAACCGAGGACGAAGAATGTCCCACTGACCACGAGCCAAACAATGCCACTGAAAAGCGCTTGGAGGTTGACACGCCATCTTCGGTTGATGCCGACGTTCGGGTTACTGATAGTGTGTCACCGGGGCATACTGAGGAGCTACATACGGTAGACAGCGAAAATACACATAGAAGTGAACACTCCCATACAGAGAATGTAGAGGAGAAATCCCACTCAAATCTGGACGATTGTGTCATTTTATCGGAACAACTGGAGGAGGACGAGGATAGTGATGATGATGATGAGGAGGATGGGGATGAGGACGACGACGATGATGGATGGATTACACCATCAAATATCAAGAAAGTTCACGAATCGATGAAGGACGATGGTTTTGACACAACACCTGTCACTGTTGGCTGCCTAACCACAGACTTTGCCATGCAGGTTTGTGAGCCATCGGGTTTCTGTTGTGCATTTGGACAAGTTTGCTCAGATTTAGTGCCCCAAGTACAAAATGATTGAATCGTATATATTTGGTTCAAAGAAATATTAGTGACCGATATGTTCCTGTTGTTACTGACCGTTTCAGAATGTCCTTATCCAAATGGGACTCAATGTTGTGTCCGTGAATGGGATGCTTATCAAGAAGGCTAAAAGCTATGTTCTGCGATGTTTCGCTTGTTTCAAGTATGTATATAAGTAACCTCGTTTGATTTTGTCCGTGCAATTCGATCGATTAAGTTCCACACACATTCGGTGACCTGTGCCAATGTGATTGATGCTTTGACAGTTTCAACCGAAAAATTTTGACCTGTTTTCAGGATCACCAGTGATATGATGCATCAGTTTTGTTCCCACTGTGGGAACAACACACTACAACGAGTCTCTGTAACCGTTAGCGACGATGGCAGCATCCAGTATTTCCTGTCACGTCGCAGGCCAATCTCCACCAGAGGCATGAAGGTTTGTCGTATAGAAGTCAATAAAGTCCTCAGCAAATCCAATTTACCTGCTTGTGCATATATTTGATATTGTGAACTTTGTGCATTGATTTTGGTTTGACCTTAGAACCTGGTTACACACATAAACGTTCTTTTCTCATTCATTTCCTAACTTCCACTTGCTGTCTGTTCCAGTTCTCGTTGCCTGCCCCGAAGGGAGGAAAACACGCCGTAAATCCAGTCCTGGTTCCTGATCAGAGACTCCCACACCAGCGCCCGGCAAAGAAATCCTCCGGCACCTACGACGTCTTCGACCCAGATTACGTCGCTAAAACGTCGCCCTTCGCTCCGATAGACACGCACAGTCGATCAGCGCAACTCGGTATCCGCCAGAACAAACGCAAACCAAAACGTAACCCAAACCAGAACAACAAAGTGTACGGACGCAGGAAATGATGCACACATCTGCCCAGTCAACTGTTCTGTTATGGATATGTATAAATAAATCTTCATATATCTTTCGTGTGTCAGAACTTCCTGGTGACTCACCTCAGCAAATTTTCCCAACTAAAGCTGAAGTAACTTGATAGGAAGTTTTAAGTTATTAAAACCAGTATTTATTACACACTTACCTCTATAATAAACACTTTGGGTAATCTTACTTGGCTATTCAAATAAGAGGGAAATCGTGCCATTAAATTTTTTAATGGCAAACTCTCTTAAACTGGTCGTTCTATGCCCCTCAGTCAACAGTCATTCATAAAAGTTTCTTGACGAAACTTGACTGTGTCAGTGGTCACTGAGAAATCTTTCTTGACGAAGCTGTTCCACCGGAACCGCCATTACTTTGTCCCCCAAAAGGTTAGGCTGGGGAGGCGGGAGGGAACATGACCGTGTTTATTATAGAGGTAAGTGTGTAATAAATACTGGTTTTAATAACTTAAAACTTTCTATTTATGTCCACACTTTGACCTCTATAATAAACACTTTGGGTTATATCAGAATAACCACAGGAGGTGGGCTAACCCCTCTCCCACGTCAATGAACATCATTGAGGCATAGAACGCACATATTCAGTTGAGCATGAAGTTACTATTAAATTGAGTTTAATTTCGCCCTGTAGTAATTCGTTGAGGGTTTAATACCCCCGACGAGTAATTAACAATTAGTTTAATAACATGGGCGAGTAACGAACATGAACAAGAAAGAATAGTACCTGGGTAAGAGAGTGAAGTCGTAGAGGTGATTCCCCCGCAGTTGTCTTGCTGTCGGCGGGACAACTCAAAATTTCTTTCACCCAAATAAGAGGGACAACCAGAATCTCCGAGACGACCCGTCCACTAGAGATGTGCGTATATACACGTGCAGTCCCTTATGTACATCATTTACAGATGGACCTTATGCTGCGCGGCCACCACGGGTCCAAGGCGGTAGCCGGAGTCGTCCTGCCAGGTCAGTTCCCTGCAGTAGAAGGAAACAAACGTATTGTTAGAGGCCCAAGTGCAGGCCTGCATGACATCGGACAATGCAACATTATTCATGAACGCGAGAGACGACGCGAGCGCTCGCACATCATGAGCCTTCACGCGGAAGGAGCCCGAAGTCCTAGTTTTGGATTTTTCATAGCAGAACAAGACGCATTTCTTAACCCAGGACGAAATCGTTGCCGGTCTGATATCTTTAGAAAATTTCTTCTTAAAGGCAACGAAAAGCAAACGTTTCCCGACATGGAGCTCCCTCGTGCGATCAACGTAGATGCGCAAGGCTCTAACGGGACACAGTTTAGCATCTTCCTCCAGGCCCGGCCCCAACGAAGAGGTAAGGGACGGGATAGAAAAGGACATAGACGGGGTATGAGCTAGCTGAGTCTTAGCCAGAAACGAAGGGATAACTCCGAGAGTAACCGCGGAGCCATCTTCCTTCCAAAGAACTTTGGAAAAGTCAAGAGCATGAAGCTCACTTCTCCTCTTCCCCGAAGCTAAGGCCAGGAGGAACACGGTCTTGAACGTAAGGAACTTAAGCGACGCTCTCTCCAAGGGTTCAAACGGATCATAGAGAAGACAATTTAGAACGAGCGATAGATCCCAGGTCGGAACGGGATTCCTCAACTTGGGTCTCTCCACCACAAAACTATTCAACAAAGCGGACAAACTTGCATCCTGACCGAAATCAACCCCCGTTTTAGGTTTGATAGTTTTGGCAATCGCAGTCCTATAGCCTGCGAGCGTAGAGGGGGCTTTCCCCTCCTTGAACTTCTCAAGGAGAAACTCGGAAATCACAGGAGCAGTGACCTTGAAAGGACTAACCTTCCGGCCACGGCACCAAGCACAGAATCTCGTCCACTTGGATTGGTAGACTGCCAAAGAAGATCGTCGATTAGTTCGGGCGATCCTAGCTGACACCTCTCTTGAAAAGCCCTTCTTTCGGTAACATCGCTCGACAAGAGCCACGCGTGTAGCTTGAGCGTGCCCGGGGCTTGATGAAAGCGATCTGACCGCGGCTGTTTTAACAGATCCGACCGGTCTGGTAGTGGAACTGGGCTGTCCACCAACAACTCCAGAAGGTCCGGGAACCACGACTTCTGTGGAAGTTGTGGGGCAATGAGAATCATCCTGCTGCGATGAGCCTTGAACTTGGCTAGAACCTTGTCCAAGAGAATGGCAGGAGGAAAGGCATAAAGAAACATTCCGTCCCAATCCAGGGACATCGCATCGACCGCCCATGCTTGATCGTCTGGGATCGGGGACACAAACGTCGGAAGCTTGGTATTCCACCTCGTGGCGAACAGATCCACTGCAGGCCTGTCCCACAGGTGACAGATCGCCCGGAATACTACCGGAGACAACGACCACTCCGTGGCCTGAATCTGGCCCCGACGAGACAAACGATCGGCCCACACATTCATATAACCGGGAATGTGCCGGGCCCTGAGCGTAATCCGGTGGTGGAAGCACCAGGTCAGCATCTCCACCGTCAACAAACACAGGGACATGGACTTGGTCCCGCCCTGCTTGTTGACGTAAGCCACGACCGTTGAATTGTCCGTGGCGAGCAAAACCACCTGGTCTGAGAAGTGGTGCTCCCAATGCTGAAGCGCGAGAAACACTGCCCTCATCTCCAGCACATTGATATGGTCGTCCTGCTGTGACCGAGACCACCGACCCGAAATCTCTTGATCGTCCCAGTGAGCTCCCCATCCCTCCATACTGGCATCCGTAAAGAGATGCCTGGAGGGAGGAGGCGGACGGAATGGAGCGCCCCGAAACAAATTGGCCGGGTCCAACCACCATCGCAGGTCTCGAACAACCTGGTCTGACACGTGAACCAACTGGGCCATGTCCCCCGTTGCCTGCGACCAGTTGGCATGAAGCTGCAACTGGAGGGACCGCATATGCAAGCGACCTAGAGGCACCATCTTCTCGGTCGCCGCTAATGTACCGATCAGAGACTGCCAACGAGAGGCTGGCTGAGGAACCCTGGTTAAGAAACCGCGGGACTGCTCTGATAACTTTGACCGACGTTCCTCCGTCGGGATAACATAACCGGAGGTAGTCCGAAATCGATACCCCAAGAAAACGAAGTCTTGACGAGGAGATAAATCGGACTTTTTTTGATTGATTTTGAAGCCCATGGACTGACACAAATCCACAACCCACTGGGCCTGACGAAGCAAAGTTTGAGGGCACTGATGCCTGATCAACCAATCGTCGAGATACTGGTAGATCACAATGCCGTTCCGATGGGCCAACACCTGTAGCTCCCGAACGCACATCGTAAAGATCCAAGGGGCGGTGGACAGACCGAAAGGCAACGCCCGAAACTGCCACACCTGGCCCTGATAAAAGAACCTGAGGTATTTTCTGACGGACCTCCTCATAGGCACGTGAAAATAAGCATCCTTGAGGTCGATTGTCACGACCCAAGCCCCTAAGGGCATAGCCGACCTTACCACCTCCGCCGTCTCCATGGTGAAGGTGGGAATAAGCAGATAACGGTTGAGAGCGGAAAGATCTATCACCGGCCTCCAACCGCCCGAAGCCTTCGGAACTACAAACAGGATACTGTAAAACCCCCTAAGGGCATAGCCGACCTTACCACCTCCGCCGTCTCCATGGTGAAGGTGGGAATAAGCAGATAACGGTTGAGAGCGGAAAGATCTATCACCGGCCTCCAACCGCCCGAAGCCTTCGGAACTACAAACAGGATACTGTAAAACCCCGGGGAGCTGCCCGAAACTGGTTCTACCGCTCGCTTTTGAATCATGGCCGAAATCTCGTCTATCAGCGCCTGACGCCTTTCCGGGTCGTGAGGCAACGAAAAAACCCTTGGAGTGAGCGTCAACGGAGGAAACTGTTCGAACCGTAGACCGAACCCCCGACGCAAGGTGGAGACGATCCAAGGACTGGCTCCTAGGTCTCGCCAACGAGGCCAGAAACTGCTTAGTCGCGCGCCGACAGGCTCGTTTATATCTAAGATATTTACTGGAGCGAGTGGACTTGGAGACTCGACCAGACGTGGGGGTTCCACGAGAGAGGAAGAGGGTATTACCTGACTTCTTCGCCCCTGCAGGCTTTGCCGGGCTGGCTGGACGTCCTCGGCCTCGACCACCACGTCCACGCTGGCCCCCTCGCTGACCGCCGGCAGGGGCCCCTCGAAAGGGACGATCGAGGGCCCTGCCCCTACCGCGACCTGCCGCAGAGGACCCAGCCCCAGAGGAAGCTGTCTGCTGCTGCTGCTGAGGGCGCTTACGCTGCTGCTGCTGCTGCTGGAGAAGCATACAGGACCATCTCTCCATGGCCTTGGACTGCATAAGGGAAGCATCCGTGGACGCCTTGGCCCGCTCCCGCTCCTCCTGACGTGACTTCAACGCATCCACCTCCAGGTGAGCGTCCACAGGAAACAGGAACGGCGAAACAGGCCCAGACTCCGGGAGCACCGGGTGACATCGGAGCTTCGACAACAGCTGCTCGGGAATCTTCAGATCCAAACGCTGGATAACAGAATCCCTACGCCATAGCTCTGACGTCCACCACGCCGCGCAATCCAGAGAAACCTTGTCCGCTACCGCCTTGCCCAGCGACTGCAAGAGCCCGACAGATCCGTGAAGCACATCTGCCAGCTCCGAGCGATCGAGATTTTCATTGTCCATGACCTGATCGTAGCACGAGGTCGTAGCCAGTGTGAGCGCATGAACCAACCAGTCCATAGAAGAATCCACAGCCACGCCCAAGCGCAAGGCAGCCTGGAAATCCGACAGCTGATTCCACGGCAGTGAAACGGTCTTGGGCACCGAGAAAATCTCCTGTTCTTGCAACTTGGAAGGCTCCGAATCCAGAACAGAGGACGTGTAAAAATCCTGGATCTTGGGCCTCACGGGCAAGACTCCGAGCTGGGCACGGCCACGCTTGACCGTGTCGTCCACCCTAGCTGCCAAAGTGTTGCGAACTCCAGGCGCTACTGGGAAACGAAGAGAGTCACGCGGAACCTTGGGCTGTTGGAGATCCCGCTCCGTAAAGGAACGAGCCCGCTTCGCTGGAGGTGGTGACACAGATGCCAGCTCTGGCCACTCCTCACCGGTAAGCCTGCGGACATAATCCAGTTTATCAGCCCACGGCCTCTTAAATGGATTATTAGGCTCATCCTCGTCCTGGGAGCCAAGATCCTCCTCCCGAAGCCGCTTAGGACGAACCAAACCCGACGGGCCTGGTAAGGGCACAATGCCTTCTTCCCGAGATCGGTAGGGTACATCCATAGAGGACTCCACGGAGGGAGACACCGCCGGAGGCTGAAGGCGCTGAACATCCGGAACCTGACGTGCCAGGAAAGTATCCAGCCTGCCCAAAAACTCCGACCTCATGACCTGCATCTCGGCTTGAAACTCACCCCGAGACGAGAAATGAGAGGAGACCCCCGGAATCGTGCTCAAGGGAGTGCGGAAAGGAGCCGTAGCTGCCGACAAACCGGAGACGGAGGCCGAAGGAGACGACGAAGTAACCGCCACAGAGGTAGTAGCCGGCGTAGCCTGCACGGAAACCACCGGCAGAGTAGACGCAGACCCCTGAGAGTCCAGCTGAGCTGACGTAGCAGGAGGGTCGGAAACATCAGGAAGGAGAGGAGACGACGGCACCTCAGCACCCTCGAAATCTTCCGCAATCTGCGGGAAAAACCTCACATTAGAATCAAAAGATACAGACTTCCGACGAGACAATTTCACGGAAGTAGTAACGCGAGTCTGAAACTGACTCCGCGAATGCCGTTGGTTAACTACAACCCTGGGAGACAGAGGATAGCCAGGTCTAAAACCTGAATCCGTCAGTGAGCCCCGTTGGGAAGACGGCCCTTGGAATCCACACCCCAACTGAGGTGAGAATTCAGGCCTACACAGGTTCCCGGGAACCGGCTCCCGGGACCCGGGAACCGTGGCCACTGGACCAATCAAGGTGGTGACAGCCGAAACTGCCACACCCGGATTGGATTGTGGCACACCCATGGCAGGAAACTGGCCCCCGGGGTCCTCGGAACCCGGGGCGCCAGATGCCTGCAGTTCACAAATTGAGACGTTAACGGAATTGAACCAACGGGTAGTGGACACCGAAGGCCGCATCCGAACGGAGCTCAATGCCAGATAACCGGGGTCTATGGGCATGTTTCGGCCCCTCGCCCGGCTACCCTCAGGCGGAACAGGGTTAGAGTTAACCAATGTCATACGCGCAGTATGAATTGAAGAACTCGCGGTACTACCAAGATAGTACTGGTTCCCAGGAAGACTGAAAGAAGAACATAAATCATTACTCACAGCAGAAATCAACCGCAGTAAAGACAAATCCTGCTCCTCACGCTTCTGTACGGCTTGCTTGTGTCAAGACCTAGCGCTAGAGCTAGCCGAGGGACTAGGATGGGGCGGGAGAGGTTTACTCAACCTTTCTTGTTGAACAGCTCTAAGTCCGCGTAGATACTCAGACCAGTCGTCAACAGACCAACTCCCACACAGACCACAACAAGCTGTCGGACGACACATCGATCTGCACATCCAGCAGCTAACGTGCAGCTCCCATTTGGGCAGGAACTGCTTGCAACCCGCGCACTTCATCTGGAAAAATTCCATAATGAACAAAGGGGGCGGGCGATAATGGAGGAAACTAAGTAACACTCGAGGAAATTACCAGTTCCTCGCCAAAAACTGAACTAAACTACTCTAAATCTACAGTAGCTGAATGAAGTACACTAGTTAGTGACGAAATCCGTAGGAAAAACGATCGTATTCCAACGAGATTGAGTGAAAACTCCAAAATGAAAGCCTTAGTAAGATCCTTTGAACTGGCGCCAAAACCAGGGACAAAGGTAATGGCGGTTCCGGTGGAACAGCTTCGTCAAGAAAGATTTCTCAGTGACCACTGACACAGTCAAGTTTCGTCAAGAAACTTTTATGAATGACTGTTGACTGAGGGGCATAGAACGACCAGTTTAAGAGAGTTTGCCATTAAAAAATTTAATGGCACGATTTCCCTCTTATTTGAAAGCCAAGTAAGATTACCCAAAGTGTTTATTATAGAGGTCAAAGTGTGGACATAAATACAACCAAAGGGATTTTTTTTCACAATACCATCTTTCTCCTCATATTATCGTAACATGAGAATGTGCAGAAAAAAGTCTTGACAACATGCAGGGACATAATTATTTTTTTTATTATTTCTTATGAGTACATTTACAAAATCAAGTGCAATGATATAACTAGTTATGCTTTTGGCACCAACTAAAATCACATAAGATTTGAAAAAATCTTCAAGAAGCATGTCTTGATTGCACTTCTGATTTTGTGCATTAATACCAATCCTTGACAATGTTCCGCGTCTAGTAATAGCGATAAAATCCAAATGATACCTATCAACATTCGATCAACATGTACACAATGTTTAAACAATGCTATTGTACAGCTGACTCCCGAGGCCCTCAAAATACACTTCAAAATTCTCTAAAATGCTGATAACAATATAATACACCACCCTTCCACACAATATGATTTCAATTTTCATGGTTGTTTCAAACTCCTCAAAATATCTACGAGAAAATATAATGCAGCTTTAAATTCTTTCAAGCAGGACACCTGTACATGAGTAACATCTCGATACAAGATTGTATCGATAAAATTCATCGTAAAAAGTGTGATGATGCCTCTTGGCCGGCTTACATATAAAGTTTAACTCATAATTTAAAGATGAAATAACTTATTATACATTACCGAGAAGGTAATATCGATATATACCCGACTGATATCATTGCAATTGATAACATTATTGGTAATAACATTGATGTGTACAAATCTTGGGTTTGATATAGTTTCAGTCTTTGATAACATGTTCACACCACCACAAACTTGGGGGCTTTCTGACACTGCGTTCCACATGAAAAATATACACACTGAATCACTTATAAACTTGGCTGCTGCTCACATACATGAGGCCCTTTAAAAACCCATCACGTCATCCATCACATTTTACATCATTGTCACAAGACTTGTATATACACTCCTTGCAATATAGACACTGATCTTCACTCACAAAAACCGCAGTCGAGGGCACTAAATTCAGAACTCATACAAAGTTCATATTGTATATGTACAACGCAAACATACGACGGTGAGAACACTGATAACAACTAAAAGTTTAAAACGAAACATAAAACTGAAGCAAAGCTTGACTCTTTGATTTGAAGTAAATGCTATCCATCGGAGAATCAGTCATCACAATGCAACGTCAATGGCTTGTCAAATAATTTCATAAAATACATCAAAATATGGCAGCACAATGATCACATTCCTTGAATTTTCACAGACTTATATACACTATTACATACCACAGATAATACATGAACAAAACAAGCAGAAACAACATAGCGTGACATTGCGTACTGCCCTCGGGTTGAGTTGCCAGCGGCTAAGCACACTGGGAACTGACACAGCATCACAAGTGCAGGTAACAGAGTCGGGGAGCTGCCGAGCGAAGGTGCAGGATGTTTCTTTGACAGCCACGTGGGAAGAAGACGTCACAGTGAAGTTGCTTGACCGAGGAGCGAGAGATCCAGAGAGTCGCCTTCTTCCACGGCGGCCGTCAGTCCGCCTCACCGGGCGCTCCTTGTAGGTTCAAATGGAACTGTCCTGTGGGTAAAACAACAAACACGGTCAAGTAACTAGAAATGTACATTCTCATAACACTAAAACATTTCTGTCGTGACGACATGAGAGAGTCTGTAGTGTTGTTTGAGTGTGGAGAACTTACCTGATCGCGCAATGCTGTCCATCGTGGGTGCGTTACACTCATTCGCAAGATGTCCGGTACCACCACAGTTGAAGCACATCGGCGGTTTGTGCGTCAGTGGGTGTGGGGGGTAGATCCCAGGGGCCATAGGGTAATGGAAGGGGGCCATGTGCTGTAGAGGCAGTCCCTGTGCAGCATACATCGCAGCGATTGTGTCTGGTGTCATATTGTATGCAGCAGGCGGTACAGGGTGCGGGGATATGTAGTGAGGCATGGCGCCAGTCACAAGGCCATTGCTTGATGAGGACAGGAATTCGCCGTGGACGGGAAACCCAGGAGGCATCATGTGTCCAGGCCAGAGGTGGGAGGGTGGATAGGAGGCGAGTGGTGGGTGAGGGCGAGGCTCCGGGCCCTGACAGGTGGGACAAGAACAGTGGCAGGAACAGACGGGCGACACGCTGCTGCTACCACCACCCTGGGATACCGGAGTCACGACACGGGCGGGGGTCATGTTCGTCGTCACTGCTGGAACAGGACTCGGCAGTAGTGCACTGGAGGTGGCGCATGCCACAGGGGAGTTCAGAGATGTTGCCATCAGTGGGGCGCCATTGAAGCTTGCGGTGCTCACCGAGTTGTAGACGGAGAACAGGTCTGGGTGGTCCATGGAGGTCGGCGTGAGAGTTGGCGGAGGGACGTTGACAGGTGGGAGGAGCACCGACGAAGACTTGTCGTAGATGATTGGTGCGGTTACAGGACTGGGAGCCAAGTGTGGATTCCCTGTGAAGGTTCGTGGTCCGGACACGGGGATCTGGATGCCGAGGTTGGCCGGGCGATGGAGCAAATGGGAACCTGGCCCAGGACCCATCAGAGAAGGAGCACGAGGTGCAAGACCCATTGGGAACCCAGGCGCAACCTTCGCGTTGACCTCCATGACACTTGGCTCATCCGGTTTCAAGCTTGAGATCAAGTTTGGGGACTCGGGTTGACTGGTTGTCGACGGTTTACCAAGAGAGTTCACTCCAACAACAGGTGGGTTGTTGACCAATGCACTGATGTGGGGACTATTGTGTCCTGCGAGTGGATGCATTGGAGTCATAGCAAGCGGCATTCGCGGGTTGACTGGCATGAAGGGAGGTGTGGGGGGCTCACTGTCCGGTTGTCGCTGGAGAGTGGCAGGGTGGACCACAGTGTTAGGCGGGCGAGGATAGGGTGCGTCTGGCATGTCAGGAGCCATAGGTGGAGCAGGAACGTCCATTTGGGCAGACTGCAGAGCCTCAAGGAAGGCTGCTTGAGCAGGAATTGTTTCCGAGGCAGCCGGGTTCACCACAGGTGCTATTTCTTTTCTCTCTTCAACTGAAAGCAAACAGAATCATATCAGCTGTACACTTTGTACAAGAGGTTAGCCTCCATTCAGATCATCTGTGTAGCAAGATCTAGCATTTGGCTATGTACACAAGTCATATACATGCAAATGAAAGCCGGAAAAATAGATTCAAAGAGTTTCTTCCTGTAAACGACATCCACAGATTCCACAGTTCATACCTGGGACTGGGTCACCCAGAAACTGAAGTCCGATGCCTGTGACGGTTGCTGTCTGATGCTGGATAGTTTGATTGTCAGGTACCGTGGTACCCTCCCTGTTAGGACTGGTGGGATTTGAATCCCCCTGGCGTTTGGGACTGGTCACAATAGACTCCCCGGAGCTGCTGGCCTCTGGGTGGTGGGTACCTGGCAGGCCCCGGGGACTTGTAGGAGGGGAGACACTGGAGTAGTCCGAGTAGACTGGGGATACGCTCCCGATGCTCCCTGTGCTGCACACGCTACTGTGCGCAAGGCTCGCCGGGTAGCCCGTCTTGGTGATAACTGAGAGAGGGTGAGACGAGGGCTGGGGGCTTGCATGGGTGGACTGCGCCTCACCCCCTAACACTGGTGACGACTGCCCACCGTCAGATCCATTCCCGTCCAAACGAACTGTCGACACCACGCCATTCAGCCTCCTGCAACAAGTGAGTGAAGGTCACTGAGCGGAACTACAAAGTGCACACCTTTGACCACCATGACTGTCTTCAAAATCAGGCTCTAATTGTAATGGCTACAGGTCAAACATGGCATGCAAACAAGTCCAAAGTGTCACGATGTACGATACTTACTTTAGCTGCACCTCCAGTTGTTTGCGGAACTTCTTCTTGGCCCCATCCGTCAAACCCTCCCGCTCTAGGGCCTTGTCATCAAGCTGTGCCAACTGCAAAGAAACACAAACCATCTCGTACCAACTATTGACTGATTACTGATCCAACCTGAATATTAAAATAGGCTGTTTAATGTACGAGTTCATGCATATTTAATATATGACAGGATACACGTGATACTTCCATTGCTCTACATCAAATACAAAATCTAGTCTGGAAAGCCAACTGGTCATTTATATTACCTACCTGTTGCCAGGTGTACTTGCTGAGGTTGGCTGCGTATTTGTGTAGGCGCTGATGTTTGAGCCAGGCACCGATCGTTTCCGGTGGCGAGGTGCTGGAACTGGTAACCACGACGGCGTTGCTAGGCTGAGATGGCGAGACGTGCGGAGAGAATAAAGGGGACTGAATCGGAGAGTGATGCGTCAAAGGCGAGGCCACCACGCTGGAGTAACAGTACCTGTAACCACAATCATAGAGCCTGAATCCTGAGGTATTGAATTATCATGCTTGCATTAAAGAAAGAAACAAGTTTGGCAGTCGTGCTCTAGACACCTCGCTATCCTGTTCATTCTGTCAAAACATCGTGATATTTGAGATTACATGTACACTAGTGAAATTTTTATGGACATTTGTAAGTGTCCCAATAAGCTCAGTCAACAAGTACTATTACCTCTGTTGAACCATTGTTGTCAAGGCGTGGGCTGTGGGAACTGGCAGATTACACTGAGCTCCACTCATGTCCTCAGAACCTGTCAAAATCAAGAGTATTTTCTACATTCTATGATTCTGTTATGTTGATAACGGACGCTGTTCTAGCAGGGAAACAATGAGTGATGAATATTCACATGAATTCAGGTTCATTTATGTTGAATATTATTGCATATTAAACTTTGCACAGAATGCAGGCACAGTTACTGAGAATCTGTACACCAAGGATATATACCTGTGTCCTCATCCTGTGCTGGGGCCTGCTGCTTCTGCTGTCTCGGTGCGCTCTCAGACTCGGTACGTCTCCTACTCTTAGAGGTCTCCTGTTGCTTGAAAAACATCGTCATGTGATCGCACTGCAAAATGTGGTCCGGCAGATTCGACAGTTGTCTGAAATGTACCACCCAGGGATTAAACGATGTACATTATGAACATGGACATGTACTATAATATATAGTTTGTATACAATTTTCTACTGTTGTTTCTCTCATTCACACCACATTAATGTATTATATATTGACTTTATGCACTGTCGAAATAAATTTGACTTTGACTGTACATTAAATATTCAACACTTCACAGAAAGGAGTTTAAAATATCAAACAGAACAAAATACAATTTTCCTTGCATATATAGCAATTTTCATATCATACGTGTACGTACTTGATGTATCGATTAATCTGCTCTTCAAATTCCCTATTCGTGTGATTGTGGTTCTTCTTTTCTATAATTAAAATATTTAAAGATGAATTGAAAGTAATAAACAACATGTAAATTGCAAACGCAGAGAAAGTCGAAGCGAAATGTAAAGTCTGGTAGTGCGAAATAGCTGTGAGATGGTTCTACCTTGTGGCAAATAAGGAATTTGCCTCTCTTGCCTATGAGCACCAGAATCTTTCGGGAATAGTCGAATCAGCTGAAATCATACAATTACAGGAATTTTACGTGTTTCCTGACATGATAACAAAATGACATCTATAACGTTATAATTCAACCTTGTTGACAAGGTTACACTATACTCTGATTTTTCTAACTTGTTTACACCGGTTTTTGACGATATCTTTGCGATGCTAAATGGTATCGTTCTATAACTTGGCATACTTCACCTCAGAGACAAACGGCAATTTTCTACTCCTATCGCAATAATTGAAGACGTTGGCAATCTACCCCAATGTTAAATTTCAGCCAAAAACGGGATCTCGAGAATCTGAGCTTATTCGAGGATTTGATCCTGTTTACATCCACTAGGATTCGAAGTATTGTTGTAATTTTAGACCAGATGACACATTGGGGTGTATTCTACACAAACATGTTGATTTTGAAAGATTGTACTACTACAAAAGCGCGCAAATACATGTGCGGACCCAGAAATTAAATGACGTGTCTAAATTTAACATAGGGGTAGATTGCCAACTTTTTCAATTTTCGTGATAAAAGTCTGAAATTCGATAAATGATTGCCGTTTGACTCCCAGGTGAAATATGCCTAGTTATAGAACGATAGCATTTAGCATCGCAAAAATATCAGCGAAAAACTGTGTAAACGAGTTAGAAAAATCAGAGTATACATAATATCATAATATCTCACCTCTGCATGAAATGAATGGAGTTGTTGGTAAGTTCTGCAGATTTCGTGAGCTTCCCCATTTGACCACGTCACCTGACATAATGACAAGTTAGAAATTCACTAGAAGCAGGGTTCGACATTAGGCATATGACACCAGTGGCCCTATGGGGCCAGTAGCATCTGGAAGTTACTGGCCCCATCCATAATCTACTGGCCCCACTTTCAAAGTTCACTAACAATCAGTGCACACTTGAATATCAAACACTGATGCTTTTTCATAAAGAAGCAACATGGAAAGCCTTTCAAAGGAAGTGAAATATTGTGAAGTAAAATTCAAAGAAAGCAAGATTTTATACTGGCCCAGTGGGGCCAGTGACTTAGGGAATCTGGTGGCCCCTACTGGCCCCACAGGCTCAAAATATGGTGTGGGGCCAGCGGGCCAGTGTTAATGTCGATCCCTGAGCAAAAAGTTGGTCACTGATGACGAGAAAGATCTCTGTATACATTCAATTCTAGGTATTACAGTATTTCGGTAAATGACATACCTTGATTTGAAATTTCTGACTACTGCTAATCCTGTCACGTGGGCTGCGAGAAAGTTCGGTTCGCTTCACATGGACTGAAAAGAATATTTTTAATTGTAGCACATAGCAACTACTAGCACATCTACTAAATACTGATTCCCTAATATCACATTTTAACTCTATGTTTATATTATCAATCATGTTCAAGATTTTTGAGAAAATTCTTGACTCAAATCAAATTTCCATATCACCATATTGCCATATTGCACATGTATCAGGCCTGCAAGTCTATATATAAACTCTGTACATGATGTACGCATTAAACCGCAGCTTGCACATGTTCTACTTGCTGCCAGAACAGCAAAATCATGTAGATAATTTGATTTGAATCTCGCTGACTTACGCATCTTATTGCTACTGTAGTGTTTCAGAAACATAAGGACACTGATACAAGAATATTAACCTGGGGTTTGTGCTTTGACTTTTGACATGGACTTGACTGTATTGTTCTGTGGACTATTCACAGAACTGCTGCTGGTGCTTGAGTTACTCTCAGTTGACTTCACGCTGCCTTCTTCCATATCATGCTGAATAAAAGAATGAATCACGAAAATTGGAATGAAAACTTATAATTTATCCGAAGTCAGAATATTGACGCAGCACTTCATTATCAATATCATGAACAGGTACATTATATGGTACATACCTTGAAATAACTTGCTAAGTAGATCTGGGCTTTTTGTAAGTAATCACTTAATGTTAGTCTTTGGGATATCGTAAATGCTGGATGATACGCTGCCATCGTGTATATGAGCATCACATCTTCAGCCACGTCTTGGTCTAACATCGGTATTGCACATTTATCCTTGTGCCGATGTACATGGTAGGTTATCTGCGCTTCGATTCGACTCAACATTTGAAACAGAGCGTGGGAACAAACAATGTTGGTCGATTCCAGCAATGACAGGTATACAAGAAGTGTACTCCTGTCAACTGCTTCGAACACGTCTGGCCGAAGTTTCTGCAGCACCGAGATGTCATTGGCTTTGGCTGCAGATTCCCTGAGACTATTGAAGTCCCGCCTCGCATTATCCTCAACCACGGCCGCAATAAACCGCAGCTCATGGGCCGAACACAGATGCAACAACTTACAGAGCAAGTCCAGCCTCTCGAACGTTCGGCTGTAGCGAAACCACTGGCAGACTTCTATTTTGCACACCATGCTGCCTACCGGTTACTATTCGCCTTCACAATCCACGAAAGACATGTTACATCGCTCGCTGACACATAAGTTTAGCCCCAAAACTTGAAATAAGTCGAGAAACACAAGGTTTCGATCCAACATCCGGGCAGTTGTCCATCACAGGCTCGGACTTCTTCAGGATTGTAAATACCGTAGTCACGCGCATCGAGCGGCATCGGTTGTTTATCGCGCCACCGAACCAGAGTGTTAAAGCATTTGTTCATGGAAATATATCTACTGGATCCATATAAGAATATTTGAAAAAAAGGTGGATCTTTCTAGGCCTATAAACTATATATACACAAATAAAATACAACTATCATAGGCAATTTGGATCACAAATAGGCCTAGGCCCTATTTAGATGTAGGTCTAGTCCATGCAGGATTGCATATAGTTGTAGCTAGGCTATTTGCACGGAGTGCAGTCCAGGTGGAAACATCGTGTGTCTTTATCATAACTTTTTGGAACCGAATGACAAATCGTCACAATTAAAATAAACCCCAAATAGACCTATGTAATCATATGGGGTTGTAAGTAAATTTTGAGATTATACATTCTCTTCATGTGTTTATGCCCAGTCTGAAGGTAGCTTTGTGTCTAGTGTGGTATATAGTGATAGATGCTATCCCAGAAATTAGAAAGGCGGCTCATATAAAAAGATCAGAGTTGTGGAAGACACTTTGGCAGTTTTATTGGATAAACATGTGACCAGGAATATATGTTTTAAAACGATGCATTTATTGAATTATGGCCATGTAAAACTGTGACGTCGTTCTGGATATATGATATAATAAGAGCAGATCGAGCCTATGTAGAGGTACGCTGGGGACACCAGGCGTGATCTTATGTAAAGGGATGGCTGTTACAGATTGACATAAAAAAAACAATTGAAGGGTTGCAAAAATAATGCATAGGGTCGAAAACCAAGATGGCAGAGTTAGATGAAACCAAGGCATACGTACGCACATGGAAGAGACAACGTCAAAAGGATCACAGAAACTATTAGCGACATAAAAAAAACTCCATGGAAAGTGACATAAAAAAAAGACTGCAGTGTGGATTCAAGGTTCCCAGAGAAGAATAATAGAGACGAAGGAAGTATGTCGATGTGATACAAGTGGCATGATACATTGGGCAGAGCAGGTTGTTTTATGGAAGCTCTAATGGAGAAGATTAGGGTAGCCAAGACGTTAGTGAATGTACTGGAAATACTGAATATAGTGGGAAAGACCCCATTATGAAACATATTCATGGTAGCACAGACTGGAGTGGCCAGGTTCCCAGTTGGAGACAAAGGTATGTTAACAGGACATATACTTAGGGTACTCTGCAGGACGACCTGGCCAGGGCCAATGCGATCAGAGTGGGAGTGACACCGAGTTCTACTGGCACCTGCATCTGAGTTGGAAGCATCTCAAGACGTATACGAGATACTGTCAGAGAGTACACTCTCAGCTGATATATAGATCAGAGCAACCTCTGTAAGATGCACAGTGGGTAAGAGGGAATATGAGACGAATGGACCATAAAAGTGTGCAAACAAAAAGGGCTAACCCAAGCGAAAATGAGGAGAGTCAGAGGAACCTTACAATGAGAGATTTGAAGCTCGTACAACTGGCGGCTCAACACGGGAAAAAAGTTTAACATTACATGGACCAGGGGTATCTTGTACAAAGCCATTTTGCACACGTTGCGATATGCTTGCCTTGCCGTTGCAATGACATGTGCAATGCCACAAATGAGAAAAACATCCGCCCACAAATGTGTAACGTTTGACGCCCGCTACCTAGGGCGCAAGCACCCCGCACTGCGGCACGGTCATGGCGGACGCTGTAATTACTTAACTGCAACCAGGTAGCAACAAGTCCGGCCTCGATACATCACATAGACATACGTGTATACACATCATGGTGACCATGGCAGCGGCACCCGGAACCGGTGCACGTGGTACAGAATTCCTTACATCCTCCTTTAGAGAGCAGAAATCACTGATTTCCAGCCCTCTGTTGTACCGGGAAGGAAATTTACAAAAACTTATCTCAATTGTGTATTATGTGTAAATAATTGAGCAAGAACAGAATTCTCCAGAGACTTGCCGCATATGTGTGGTTTGAATAATCCACCCATAAATTATAAAGTGAAATATGTGTGAAGTTTGACGACTATCCCGGATCCTCGCGGATAAGCCGCTCACCGTGGGTCACAGCGAACGCACGACCGCTATCCCCGGATCCTCGCGAATAGTCCGCTCAACGAGGGTCACTGCGGGCGCGGTATTTACTTCAGAACTTTAACCAGGTAGCAGCCCGCCAAGCAAGCCCAGACGTACGGACACCAATCAGATAATGGATCATCACCGTGGTGTTAACTGTGGCCGGCTCGCCGACGGTCCGCCCAGGGGACGGAACCCCCGTACAGCCTGACGGTCTGCCAGAGCCTGTGTCGCACCATCCCAGGGCGCGAGACCTGTGATCACAGGGACGAGCCCCGAATCATCAAGGTCCCCCTCCTGGGCCGTCTATGAGAATTGTCCCCAGGGCCCTTGCAGGCCTTAGCCGATGAGTAGGGACATAGAGCTCATGGCCGAGCCCTCCGTCGTCCTCTCGCCTTGCTCAGCTCTGAGACAACTCCACTGAACAACACGGCTCCAGAGTATTTATAACCCCGAAGCACGAGAAACGAGGGAAGTGACTTAAGACCATTGTTACAGTACAAACGGGCGAGAGGTATGCAGCGCACGTGCTTCGAATACGAAGCATCCAAAACAAGAGTAATGTTTACAAATAATTTCCTGCCGTGATCTTTGGGCGAAATCGCCACATATGTTTAAATAAATATAACCACTCCTCATAGCCGAAGTTATACTTACAAGGCGAACGCGTATGCCCATTGTAACCCTACAGACATGGCATGGCATATTGACCTTAGAAATGTAACAATAGGGATAAAACCACAAAGTATGCTGACGCAAGTAGAATTGGACTCCCTTCTAAATAAGAGGGTCGGGGTTCCAGTCATTCTGGTTGGACCGCGTTATGTAATGTGCAATTAGGATGAAATGAGCGTCCCCCCACTGCCGCTGCCAGCTGGTACACTCAGGCTTAACAACCGGTCCATGAAAAACCTTTGGCATATATATTTTGGCCGTTAGAAACCTTAAACTACTATAAACTTAATTACAGTAATGGTGCACGAGTAATAACACATCATAGTATGTTAGCCAAAAGCATCCAGAGCACCGGACGAGTTATGTGGTCGAGCCGCGGACATCGATCCGGACACTAACACCGCGTCCATAGCCAGTTCCCCATTACCGCGGGAATGGCGCATCCCCCGTAGCGGACGAAAGTCCCATCCTCTGTCTGGCCTTGTCATAGGCTGTCCGGGACCCTCAAGCATCCACCAAATCCACAAAAGTGGCCCGGCCCATGCAGCCGTTGGGTTAACTGCGCCAGATAGCAAAGCACATGATGCGGATGAGCTTGCCACACGTCCTTATCACTAGACGGGAGGGCAGATGCGGAGCGGGGGCGCTACAATTACGCAAAGTGTCCAGCCCACTCACACCTGCAGACCACCACAAAGTGGTGATTGCGGCGTTAACCTTTTCTCTACTGACCCATCCCTCAGCCTCCATACTGAGCCGATTCATGCATGAATTGATAGGCTTTCTATTTATTTGATTATTTTTATTTAAAGATGTTTCAGAATAATTGTATGTGGTATATAGTCATAGTATAGGTTGCTAGTTCTATATATTAGCAGTCTCCTTTTCAAGCCTGTGCCATTGGTTACCGTGGAAACAAACAAGAATTCTGGGGACCAAACAAATAGCTGTGTTTCTATTTTCTCTATCATACAGCCAGTTTCGAATTTGTAATGAAATATAACCCAATACGTTTTGCCTGAGTACTTGTAGTCTTCCTTGTGTGTCATGAAGTGAATCTCGTGTGTTTTGATAGTGTTCACAGCATGTCAATATATTGATTAGTTTTGAAGATATTAAAGTTTTATTAAAGTTTTAGGGAAAATTGTCCGTAGTCTGATCCATTGTAATCAGTACTTGTGACGTCACAAGGTTAAGGGCAGGTTAATTATTCAATTAACTGAACAGTCAATTAGTTTAGCGTGTAGGTATATTTTCGGTCAAATATAACATTAAATACAACCAGTCGATAGTTACCTATACATCTATTGGTTACCAAAGTGATGGTTACGCAGTGTAAGCATCAGTACAGCAGCAGGGGTGTGGTATGGTTACGCAGCGTAACCATGAGAAGTGAAAAAGTAGTCTGGACTCTTTCGGAATGACCTAAAATCCATCCTTGGGTTGATAGTTGGATACCGCACATGCATCCACATGAGCGGAACGTCAGTCTCACTCATATCATGACGGTACACGAGTTTGGCCGCCGTCCATCCACAGGTTTCGAAGGTATCTGCCGATCGCCGAGAACCAGTGATAAGTCGTCCTGACTCCTATCCGACGAGACAGACGGGTCCGGAAGACCAACCATGTGATGTATATGCTCATCTGGTGTTCGCGGATGCTGACCGGATGTATCCAAGTGTGGAACATCATCTGACTCCGCATGACGAGCAGGCCCTCGTACCGCTTCAGGTAGTCTATGTGGACCACCAACATCTTGTCCAGATTGGAATCCCGGCAGATCCGGTAGTCCACCTCGGTAACCTGTTAATGTCTTGTTGTGAATGGGCCTATCCACGGCTGAGCAAACTTGTTGCCCTGTTTGACCGGTGGATAGTAATAGAGCACCTTGTCGCCTTCCGCAAAAGCGAGCTTAACCTTAGCACGGGCGTCATAGCCACCCTTCTGCTGGATAGTGGACTTATTCAGACGTGCTCACGCAAAGTCGTGGGTGTTCGCCAAGGCGCGGCGAAACCCACTCCATGTACTTGGGACCGTACTGCGGTACTGTGCCGGTTTCTGCCGCAGTTGGATACATAATATTCACGAGCAGATTGAGCTCCCGGCCATACAGCATCAGGTGTGGTGTCATCCCGGTGGAGGCATGGACCGACGACCTATACGCCATTAATACATACTGGAGGTGGTCATCCCAGTCATTTGCATGATCGTTTACGAAGGTCGTCAGCATAATATTCAGGATAGATCAGTTGAATCGTTTGGTCTGTCCATCTGAGGCCTGTAAGGGGTGATGACTGAGGCCTGTAAGGGGTGATGCGAACCTTGGTAATCTTTATCATCTGTGCTAGGTTCCAGAACAGGTTGCTTTCAAATTGTGTGTCCTGATCCGAGTGTACCTGCTTGGGTATGCCATGGTACTCCACACACCTATTCACCAGTAACTGAGCCACCTCATCCGCGGTCTGACGCCGCAGCAGGTAGGCGACAGTGTAATAGTCTGAGATCATCAGGATGTAACAGAGTGATCCGTTGAGTATCCAGAAGGTCCAAGGCAATCCGGTCAAAAGGTGTGCCAGCCTTAACCTTGGTCAAGGGGTGGTGGCCAGGAGTCGGGACTCCCTATACAAGCTGTGCATCATCTCTGAACATCCAGGCCGCTGCCATACCAGTGAAAGCACTGTTGCAGCCGGTGGGTGGTCCTCTGGATGCCTAGATGACCGGTGACCCAAAGATTGTGCAGTTGTTGCAGTACCTCCTTGCGTAGCTGCGCAGGAAGGACCAGCTGCCAGATGGCAGGTCGCGGATGCATGGGCTCATAGCGCCAGTAGAGGAGGCCTCTGCGAAGAGCGAGTCATTCCCAATGGGAGACTAATGATTGTGTCTCCTCCTTGTAGGTCTTCCGCTCCGCCTTTGGTGGGTTCCGGTTCACCCTCCAGGGCTTTGATTGCCGGCGCCAGTGCACTGTCCACCCTTTGCTTCGCAGCCAGGTGCTCAGGAGAGTACCTGTCTAAATAGGTAGGCTCCTCATTCGTTACATCAGGCTGCACGCTAGCGACAATCATTACACGGGGCAATTGCTGCTCGTACTCAAACTCGTCCGAGGATGGGGAGGGTGCCCAAGAAGAGCACACCGCCGGTGTCGTGGAAGACTCGCTGGGGTCGAGTAACACCCTGGGATCATACGCGGGCCAATTACGCTGGTAGTGCCGCGTCCATGCAGAGGGATGGACTCCTGTTGCCCAGGCCACTGTGGTGTTGAGGGGTGCGGCGGCCTGCGGTCTTCCTGGAAGGTCCAGTTGGCAACATGACAGTATGTCAATGTAACAGTTTGTCAGCATTGCCATGCTGCTTTCTCGCACGGTGCTCAATTCTCATGTGACACACCTGGAGTTTGACAACCTGTGAGAGGATACTGCCGAGTGCAAAGTTCCTCGCGTCCATGTTTAATATTAACTCACAGTCGGGGAGCGGGTCCTGGAGCACAGGTGCCGCTACCAAGGCCTTCCGGAGGTCTGCAAAAGTTACTTCCTAAGAAGCCTCTCAGACAAAATCAGTGCCCTTTTCCGTGAGGATAGTGAGGTGGTGTGCAATCTCTGCAAAGCCTTGTATGAACCAGCAGTGGCAGCAAGAACGATCTCACGTCCGTCACGTTACAAGGCTGGGGCCAGTGTTGAACGGCCTCGATATTCACAGGGTCCAGACAAACACCTGTACCTGTCACCAAGAAGCCCAATTACAAGATCTCTTTGGCGAAGAGCTCGCACTTGTTGGGCTTGAGTTTAAGGCCTGCTTCGTGGATGTGATGGAATGCCATCTGGAGGTTGGTGAGGGTTTCTTCGAACTGGTCATACACAACGACATCATCAATGTAGACCATACATCGCTAGGGGGAACCCTTTCAGCACCATTTCCATCAGGCGCTCAAAGGTCGCGGGGGCATTGCAGAGCCCGAACTGTCTCGTCTGTCTCGTCTGCAGATCACTCTCGTCTCTCTCGACCTGCCAATAACCGGAGGCCAGGTCCAAAGCAGAGAAGTAGTGCGATCCGGCCAAGGCATTGAAGGTCTCTTTTATATGGGGGAAAGGAGTCCTTCCGTGTGACTTCCTTTAGCTTCCAATAATCAATGTAGAACCTCCACAAGCTGTCCTTCTTCTTTACCATAACCACAGGACCGGCCCAATGGCTATCACTGGTTTCGATGATGTCTAGCTTGAGCATCTTCTGCACCTCCTTGTCAACGACCTCTTGGTGCATGATAGCTGCTCATCGTTAATGCTGCTTGATAGGATGTTCGTCCTGCAGGTCGATGCAGTGTTTGGCTACGTCTCTCTTGCCAACCGCACCGCCAGGACTCATGAACACATCCGCATACTGCCGAAGCAATTTGTGGAGAGCAAGTTGGTGCAAACTTGGGTGCCACAGTGTAATCGTCCCCGGACATGGTGTTGGTTGCCACCACATCCGGCTTCAGTCACCCTCACACAAAGGGGACATCCAAGAGCAGAGAGCAAGTTAGTGCAGACTTGGGTGCCAAGGCATAACCGTCCCTGGATGTGGTGTTGGTAGCCACCACGTTCGGCTTCAGTTTCCCTCATGCAGAGAACAGCGCTGCTGTCCCGTAGGACCTGGCCGGAATGAGGAGTTCCTCTGGTGTGGCTCAGGCAAGCTGCCTTTGTAGCCACTAGCCAGCAAGCGCTCCAGCAACTCTAGACACTGCAACCAGAAGTGGCCCTGCTTACTGCAATAGTAGCAGGGGCAGTTGGCGTTCGGTCCAGAGGTGAACACACAACAATCTGTGGGGTCTGGGCTTTGATCCCAGCGCAGTGCGCAATCATCTGCATGGCGCTGAAAATTAGCCCAAAGGCTAAGATAGGTTACCCGACAATTTTGGTTTGGATAATGGAATGTAACAGACCTTGAGATTTATCAATCAAGGTTATCAGTGTGAGCATTATGACCATGAGATTTACCAATCAAGGTCATCCATGTGAACTTCAATGTCACCATTACATGTACGGGTGCGGTATTTGATTTTTTATATGTTCATAGTACAAAGATATGTCTGGGTGCAAGCATATAGGCCGCTCATGTGCCAATGTACACATTCCGAGTCAGATATTTGGCACTCAAGGTCATCTGAGGTCAAGTTCAATGTCATCATTAGTTGTGCCATATATGTGTTCCTATATCTTCATAATACAAACATAAGCTTTATCTGCAAGCATTTTACCTATAGAGGCAAATCTGGGCATTTATTGACCCAGAAATGGCTGTTTTGACCTTTCAAGGTCATCGAAGGTCAAATTCAAGGTCACCATATATGATTTCCCATTTGAAAGTGCCAATCTTCAGGCGTTCTATGTATACAGTTCTGGCAGCTCCCATTATGAAGGAAAAAATTTTGTTCAAAGGGTGAAATATTTTTTCCCCTGGAAATGGCCCAAAATAGATAGTAATGCGATTTGGGGTGAAACAAATTTTGCCGACTCGTCAGAAATTCAAAATAAGGCGAATCTTTTGAAACAAAAATCTCAAAACTGTCTGAACAGTTTTTGAGAAAATGGCCGTCAAAGTCCAAAATTGGGCATTTTTCAACGAAAATGGCCACCAATTCGAGGAAAATGCGAAAATCAAAAAACGAAAAAATACCTTCCCTTTTTTAGCCATTTTTGTGCAAAATTTCAGAAAGATTCGACCGTAAACTTTAAAGATAAAAATGTATACGGACGACGGACGATGGACGGACGGATGCAACGCCATGCCAATAGGTTATCAGACCAAAGGTCCGGTAACCTAGAAAGTACTCCTCCAGGTGACGAGCACGATGCGGCAGCCGGGGCCGCCTGCACCACCGTTGCAGGTGGTAGCAGCGGTGCATTAACCTGTGGAGGGTTAGGGTCCATGGCGGGTTCCTGGCGGACCGGGAATGCCCATGGAGTCACCTGAGATGCTGCCACAGCAGGAGGTGCGGCAGCAGACACGGGAACAGCCGGGGCCGGAGGCATCTGTCGGGATCTGACAGCTGCCTCAACCGCGAGTCGCATTGATGGCCTCCTGCATTGATCATTTCTCATGGGCTGCCAAGGCGTATCCTATGTGGTACGGCTGCCCATGAACTGGTGGGCACCCTGGATAGGCTTTCAGGCCAAGTATGCGCAACTGAAATGCATACTCGGTCACGAAATCAGTAGCCAAGCGGTAACGAGTCTTGAACTGCTTCTCATACATCCGCTGATTCGCTGTGGGTGCAAACAGTAAACGAAGTACCGGAGTTGCCACCAGTTGCCAGCCATCTCCCTGTGATTGTTCTGGAGCGGGGAAGTTTGACCACGTGGCCATAGAGCCCGCCACAGGAACAGCGGAGGCTGTAGACAACCTGGTAAGGGTCCCATATTCGGGGATGCCACCACCTGCGGGCTTGGTACAGCTTGGTACATCACATAGACATATATACGTCATGGTAATGTAGCCCGGTGTAGCCCAATGTGCTGTCCGGCATGGAAGGCTTTCCATGACTGAGATATGACTGAGGCCACGACTGTGCCAGAAACAGGAATGCCAACAGAAGCCATGACCAAGGCCAAGACTGTTCCAGGCCCCCACTAACCATGGTCAGACCCTCGTGGCCAGACCCTCATGCCAGACAAGAAGACAACAGGAGCTATGAGCAAGACCACGACTGTACCAAAGACCATAACCCTGAAGGAGCTGTGACTGAGGTCACGACTTTGCCAGAAACAGGAGTCCTGACAAGAGCCATGACCAATTCGAGATGGTCTATGCCAGAGATAGAAACAGGAGCCATGATCATGGCCAAGACTGTGTCAGAGACAGAATCATAACCAAGGCCACGACATTGCCATATACCAACAGATTATGACCAGACCCCCGTGCCAGACAGGAATATGACAGGAACCATAACCAAGATCCTAACCTGACATTGCATGCAGGAGCCATGACTGAAGCCACAACTGTGCCAGAGCCGTGACCAAGCCCATGATTGTGCCAGAATCCAACAGACCATGGCCAGATTCCCGTGGCCAGAACCCCATGCCAGACAAAAAACAACAGGAGCCGTGACCATGACCACGATTGTGCCAAACCGAGGCCAAGACTGTGGCGAAAACAAAAGCTCTGACGGGAGCCATGACCGAAGTAACGACTTTACCAGAGACAGGAGCCCTGATAGGAGCCTTGACCGAGGTCACGACTTTGCCAGAGACAGAAGTCCGGGTAAGAGCCATGACAAAGTTCATGACTGTGCCAGTGACTGGTGATATGACAGGAGCCACGTCCGAGACCATGACTTTGCTGAAAACAGGAGGCTAAAAAGATCTGTGACCAAGGCCATGACCGTGCAAGAGATAGGAGCCTGACAGGAGACTTGGCCAAGGTCAAGATTGTGCCAGAGACAGGAAACCGGAAGGAGCTGTGACCAAGGCCATTCATGACTGTGCCAGTGACTGGTGATATGACAGGAGCCACGTCCGAGACCATGACTTTGCTGAAAACAGGAGGCTAAAAAGATCTGTGACCAAGGCCATGACCGTGCAAGAGATAGGAGCCTGACAGGAGACTTGGCCAAGGTCAAGATTGTGCCAGAGACAGGAAACCGGAAGGAGCTGTGACCAAGGCCACGACCGGGCCAGAGACAAGAGACCAAAAACAGCCATGACCAAGACCATGACTGCGGCAGAGACAGGAGAACGACTTGAGCTGTGACAGAGACCACAACCGCAGCAGAGTTGAGCAACCGACTTGAGCTGTGACACACAACTGAGACCACAACTGTGCCAGAGACAGAAGCCCAGAAGGAGATCTGACCACGCTCATGACTGTGCCAGATACATGAACCCCAACAGGAGCAGTGATCGAGGCCATGACTGTGCCGAAGACAAGAGCCCATAACAAGACATGACTGAGGCAATGACTGTGAAAGAGATAAGAATCAAGACAGGAGCTAATATTCAGGTCTAGACTGTGCCAAAGAAAAGGCCTGAAGGAGCCACGACCAAGGCACGTTTGTGCCAGAGACAGGAACCCCGACAGAAGCCAAGACCGAGGTCAAGACCATGCCAAGTACTGGAGCCCCGATAGAAGTCAATATCGATACAGAACAGATGCCGTGATTGTGCCCATGACTGTGCCTATGACAGGAGCACAAAAGGAGCTGTGATCAAGGCCACGATTGTTTCAGAGACACAAAACCGGAAAGAGCTGTGAACGAGGCCACAGCTGTGCCTGAGACAGGAGCCTGGGAGGAGCCGTGACTAAAGAAACTTTGACAGGACCCCCACAGAAAATGTGACTGAGGTCTTCTGTGCCAGAAACAAGGACCCCAACAGGAGCTATGATGGAAGCCACGACTGTGTCAAAGACAGGCTCCTGAAAGATCTGGCCATGACTGTGCCAGATACAGTATTCCCGGCAGCAGTCTTGATCGTGGTCACGACTATGCCATAAAAATGAACCCCAATAAGAGCCATGACCGAGGCCATGACTGTGTCAAAGACAGGAGCTGTGACCAAGGCCACGATAGTGCCAGAACTGTGCCCTCAGACCCTCGTGCCAGTCAAGAACATGACATGTGCCGTCACCAAGACCACAACTGGGCCAAAAACAGAAATCCAACAGAGCCATGACCGAGGCCATGACTGTTCCAGAAACAGGAACCCGACAGAAGCTGTGACCAAGACCATGACTTGGCCAGACTCCAACAGACCATGGTCCGACCATCCTGACTGAGGCCACGTCTGAGCGAGAGACCAGAACCTTGAAAAGAACCAAGACCGAGGCCACGACGGTGCCAGAGACGTGAACCCCGACATGAGCCAAGACAAAGGTAACGACTGGGCAGAGACTGGAGCACTGAAAGGAGCCAAGAACGAGATCATGACTGTGCCAAAGGTGCCTGCAATGTGCCACGACTGTGCCAAAGACAGAAACCTCGACAGGAGTCATGACAAAGGTCACAACTATTCAATAGACATGTGATATGACAGGCGCCAAGACTTGACAGAAGCTGGGATTGAGCTCATAACTGTGCTGAAGATAGGAGCCCAAAAGCAGTTGTGAACAGGCCACGATTATGCCAGAGACAAGAAACTGGGAGAAGCTTTGACCAAGGCCATGATCACACCAGAGAAGGAGTCCAAGAGGAGCTATCAGCAAGGCTGCGACTGTGCCAAAGACAGGAGCCCTACAGGAGCCATGACCGAGATTATGCCTGTGCCAGAGACAGGAGCCCTGACATGAGCCATGACCGAGATTATAACTGTGCCAGAGACAGGAGCCCTGACATGAGCCATGACCGAGATTATGCCCGTGCCAGAGACAGGAGCCCTGACATGAGCCATGACCGAGATTATGGCCGTGCCAGAGACAGGAGCCCTGACATGAGCCATGACCGAGATTATAACTGTGCCAGAGACAGGAGCCCTGACATGAGCCATGACCGAGATTATAACTGTGCCAGAGACAGGAGCCCTGACATGAGCCATGACCGAGATTATAACTCTGCCAGAGACAGGAGCCCTGACATGAGCCATGACCGAGATTATGCCTGTGCCAGAGACAGGAGCCCTGACATGAGCCATGACTGAGATTATAACTGTGCCAGAGACAGGAGCCCTGACATGAGCCATGACTGAGATTATAACTGTGCCAAAGACAGGAGCCCTGACATGAGCCATGACCGAGATTATAACTGTGCCAGAGACAGGAGCCCTGACATGAGCCATGACCGAGATTATGCACGTGCCAGAGACAGGAGCCCTGACATGAGCCATGACCGAGATTATAACTGTGCCAGAGACAGGAGCCCTGACATGAGCCATGACTGAGATTATAACTGTGCCAAAGACAGGAGCCCTGACATGAGCCATGACCGAGATTATAACTGTGCCAGAGACAGGAGCCCTGACATGAGCCATGACCGAGATTATGCCCGTGCCAGAGACAGGAGCCCTGACATGAGCCATGACCGAGATTATAACTGTGCCAGAGACAGGAGCCCTGACATGAGCCATGACCGAGATTATGCCTGTGCCAGAGACAGGAGCCCTGACTGAGATTATAACTGTGCCAGAGACAGGAGCCCTGACAGGAGCCATGACCGAGATTATGTCTGTGCCAGAGACAGGAGCCCTGACAGGAGCCATGACCGAGATTATGCCTGTGCCAGAGACATGAGCCATGACTGATATTATGCCTGTGCCAGAGACAGGAGCCATGACTGAGATTATAACTGTGCCAGAGACAGGAGCCCTGACATGAGCCATGACCGAGATTATGTCTGTGCCAGAGACAGGAGCCCTGACATGAGCCATGACTGAGATTATAACTGTGCCAGAGACAGGAGCACTGACTGAGATTATGCCTGTGCCAGAGACAGGAGCCATGACTGAGATTATGCCTGTGCCAGAGACAGGAGCCCTGACATGAGCCATGACTGAGATTATAACTGTGCCAGAGACATGAGGCATGACCGAGATTATGTCTGTGCCAGAGACAGGTTCCCAGCAGAAGACTTGATTGCGGTCACGACTGTGCCAGAAAGAGGAACCCCAATAGGAGCCATGAAAGAGGCCACATCTGTGCCAGAGACAAAAGCTGTGACCAAGGCTATGTCAGATTCCAACATACCATGGCCAATCCCCCGTGCCAGACAAGTATCCAACAGGAGCCGTAACGAAGACCTCAGTCATGCCAGACATGAACCTGACAGTACCAACGTGCTGCAAAGATCACAATTGTAACGATACAGCAGCCTGACAGCAGTCGTGACCAAAGACGACGACCATACCAGAGACAAGAGCCTGACAGGAGCCAAAACTGACTTCACGACTGTGTCAGAGAATCAGCCACGAATGAGGTCATGTTCGTGCCAGAGACAGTAAGCCCCCCCCCCCCCCCAAAAAAAAAAAAACATCCATGTCTGATGCCACGACTGTGACAGAAAGTTGAGACCTGGTATTTCTTTACTAGAGCGGTGTTGGACAATGCTCGAAATCACAGTAACACAATGGTACACTAATATCACATACCAACAGCAACATGGAAAGAAGTTTCACTTCAAGGGAAAGTTAATGTGTGTTGATTGTTCGCCAACATTGACATCACAAGGGGTCTTACATGTAATTCCCATGTTTATGCGAGTCTCAGCTTACGATGTACCCAATGGTAAGCCAGGCTTCGCAAATTCATGCATTTTCAAATTTGAACATGTATTCACTGAAATATCTGCACCTTATTTTTCTTCCAATTGTATTGAATGAATACCAATTAAATCATGACAATATTTTATTGAACAAAAGTCATTTTACATCTGGTAACAACATGATAACTTTATGTATACATGTATGTGATTTTATCACAGTCTGCACCATTTATTCACAGACACTAACTAAGACAGGACAGCCTGTGATAACCATATTGACATAGACAAGACAGAAAATACTATATGGATACATATACATGTAATATCTTTTATATGACAACACATCATATGTTCAAATTTGAGAAACGATAATTTGCATGTAATTTAAATATGATGTATCTACATTATTTTGTGACTGTAGTTATAATTGCACAGTATAATCCACTGTTGGAAAAATGTGTATCACGGTGAATATGAATTTGAGACAATTTCGTTTTGAATTTTTTCACAGGGAAGGTACATGAATACATGTAAAATTAGGGTTCAATAATAGATGTAGTTTTACTGGAAGCCATGCCTAAAACTATGCAGTTATATGTATGTTTGCTGTATAATATGTTCGACTCTTCATAAATAAACATGTAACAACAACATATTTTGGAATTACAATGTACATTTTCTACTATTATACAATTTAGATATACAATAAAATTGACAATAAAATTGACAATGAAAAATTGACAAAAAGTCGTTATTCATGTGTATGATATCCCCTGATGATATATGTACATGTAATGCATTATGTACAAATATTGCGAAGTTGGTGACATCTTCAGGGTCATTTCTTCTTTTTGGCACTTTTGGGTCCTTTTTTCTTCCCTCCCTGCAAAAAAAATGTTATGTCAAGCAATGAACAGCAGATCACTTGGCCAAAATTCACAAAAATGTACCAACATAAACAATATGTATGATAGGCAATAAAGCAGATTGAATTATTTTTAAACATGGATACCAAAAAGCTTGATTTGCCTGGTTTGCAGTTGACTACACAACACTGACATCGAGGAACATTTACACGTTGGGCTGATGAAAGATTTTAGATTCCAAACTCGAAATTTTATTCAGTGATGTAAATCTTTGGGTATACAATGGACTGTATTGTTAGTAACTAACAAGGAACGTTTGTGTTATAACTTATACTATGATCTTTAATGTTCGATCTATGACTAGATAATGTTATTCACATTGTGACCAGACATTATCATTAAAATAATGAACCAAAATATCTTATGGTTAGAGGGTGAACAAGTTATATACTGAGCTTGGAACAAATAAAACATTACAAAGAAACAATAATTCTTATCTATGGGTACATACAGATCCAGTTGCACTTCTGAAAGTGACATCTACATGAATAGCAAATTTGACTTTTCGCTTCTACTTCAGCTGAGCAAGGAAATGAAGGCAGCACAACAAACAAAGAAATAACCCTTGGAGTAACTTTTCCCTTACCTTGTCCCTGATATATCCACGTTCTTCGAGAATGTTTCGTGTACAGTTGTTGATGTGTTTGAAGCGGTCTGCTCCCAAGTGTACACCACCGTACCACCTGGTAACTACAACCAACACGTCCATCGCGTCGATGATCTAAAACAAAATTTTCCCATTTGTCAAATCTCACACCTAATACTTGTGCTGGAGGAAAACATTGATTTCTGTTCTACTCGAGTGTGTGTGAAAAAAAAAAATTAGGCCAAGGGCCAAAGATAGGTTACCGGACAATGTTTAATATTTTAGGTGTTAGCCAGGTCACTGGTTGAATTCAAGGTCAAGAGAATATTCAGCATATATAACATTAAGCATATATCATGTCCACAGTTGATTGCTAAGCTGTAAGTTCAATAATCAGAGAGATATTAGCAATTTTATGCTGTAGCCTTGAAAATGAAGGGGCAAAGGTCAAATTCAAGGTCATCAAAATATTCAGTGTATATCATTTTCTATATCATGTATATCATGTCCACAATTGATTCCCAAGCCATACAGTCAATAGAGGAGCAAGATATGAGCAAGTTTGTCCTTGGACCTTGGAAATGAGGTCAGAGGTCAAATTCAAGGTCACGAGAATATTCAGCATATATCATTTCCTATATGTCCACAATTGATTCCTAAGCTGTAAAATCGATAATAAGTGAGATATTAGCCATTTTGTCCTGTGACCTTGAAAATGAGGTCAAAGGTCAAATTCAAGGTCATGACAATAATCTGCATATATCATTTCCTATATGTTCATAATTGATTGCTAAGCTGTAAAGTCGATAACAAGCGAGATATTAGCCATTTTGTCCTGTGACCTTGAAAATGAGGTCGAAGGTCAAATTCAAGGTCATCAGAATATTCAGCATATATCATTTCCTATATGTCCACAATTGATTCCTAAGCTGTAGAGTCGATAATAAGCGTGATATAAGCCAATTTGTGCTCTGACCTTGAAACTGAGGTCAGAGGTCAAATTCAAGGTCACGAGAATATTCAGAATATATCATTTCCTATATGTCCACAATTGATTCCTAAGCTGTAGAGTCGATAATAAGCGAGATATAAGCCATTTTGTGCTCTGACCTTGAAAGTGAGGTCAGAGGTCAAATTCAAGGTCACGAGAATATTCAGCATATATCATTTCCTATAGGTCCACAATTGATTCCTAGTCTCTAATCTCAATATCAAGTGAGATATTAGGCATAATGTGTCCCATTATAAAGCATAGGAGAATTTAACATGGGAAAGTCCCATTTGAGTCGAGTTTGGGCCAAAATGGCCCACTTCGAGCGATTCAAGCGCAACGAAATTTATAGACATCATAGGAGTACATATGAGGAGTGTTATTTATCAAAAAGAAAAAAAGTTACTGAACAGATTTTGAGAAAATGGCCGCCAAAATCCAAAATCAGGCATTTTTCGTCGAAAACGGCTGCCATTTTGAAAAAAATGCAAAAATCAAAAAACTAAAAAATACCTCCTTGAATTATTTTTAAGTATTTTTGTTCCAAATTCCAGAAAAATTCGCCTGTAAACAAAAAAAATAAAAATGTGGACGACGACGACGACGGACGACGACGGACGACGACGGACGACGGACGCAACGCCATGCCAATAGGTTATCGGACCATAGGTCCGGTAACCTAAAAACGCCCAAAATTCTCCACAGACTGAAAGAAAGATCCAATAAACACAATTTCTTATAGGAGTTTTACCTCGAGAAGATGTCTCATCCTGGTTCCTGCGTGCGTCTCGCCATCATCCTCACAACCCGCGACATAAACCTTGGTGCCGCCTTTATCTTGCATGATCCTGGTGCGAACAGGAAGAGGTGGGGGGGGGGGGGCGATGGTGGGTATAAGTGAACAAGATTCCATCATTATTCCATGACTACCCAAACTATTCGAGACAAAATCATGAACCACAAATCATATCTCACTTGGGTATTTATATCACCCAATCCAATCACATACTACATGGTACTAAGGTCAATATGCTTTTACACTATTAAACACACCTGTATGCTTGTATGTTGTGTGTTGCCGCAGCTATTTTCTTGTTTTCCAACAATTTCTGCATGACTAGCTTGACCTCTTTCTCATGGTGGACTTCAGCAAGATGGGCTTGGAATATACTTTTCCGATCATGTACGAAATCCCCATGGAATATCTCTGGGCACTCTCCCTCTGGAGCAAATAAGAAAAATAACCGTACACAATAAATATCGAAAAATACATGTGTTGATAACCTTAAAACTTGGCTGAAATCCTTTCAACTACAGTGGTTCCTGTCAAATAAAACTTTGCCTTTAGCAAAGAAAATGTGTATATGATAAACTAACCAATCTGTCCTCCCTCTGCCATGAGGCTGTTGGTTCCCTCGGTTTCTGGACTGTCGCCTCCGGACGTCTCAGGGTCTGGATCTGTCCAGCTCTCCTGTAACTGCTCTTCAACACTCCCCAACTCTGTCCATTTTGGAATATATCAGTAAATTATCACACACTATTTTAATCATCTGTTTCACAGATGTTTTGGATATCAAAACTTGATCAAAATTCCAATAAAGATGTCAATTATTCATTGCATATACAACACAACTCTGTGCAATTAACACAGAAACTTGCAAAGAACATGCAATATCAACAATTCAATACATATATAATTGTTTACCATGTGTTCACTGATACAATGTTCCCTACCTTGTTTGTCCTGATTTTTCAATGTTTCTAACATAAATTCTCTGATAGCTTCTGCCCACAAGTATATCACACTTTCACCGATGTTCTCTCTGCAAAGGAAATAATGCATTATTACATGAAATCCACATTATGTAATCAATTTATTATAACTAACTAAAATTACACTTCCTGTTAGCTTGTTAACACAGATACATACAGATAAATTGCCTCTAATTTGTTGCAAAGTTCCCTTCGTTCATCACCTCGCAACCAAGGAGCACTGCAGAATAGACAAAATTACAACCATTGAATATATATTGCCATATATAATGCTGAGTTTCATTGATGGAGTGCACATCCTTGTACACATATTACTAGAAATACTGGGGACACCCGAAAACGAGTTTCAAGTTCCAAGTTCCGAGTTTCAAGTTCCGAGTTCCAAGTTCCAAGTTCCGAGTTCCAAGTTCCAAGTTCCGCATTCAAAGTCCCAAGAAAGTGCAGTTATCGTTTTTATACTTCTGCATCGGGTCTCTCCAACTCATTAAAGTCATAGTAGCAAGGTACCATTATATGATTTTATTCCTGTTCACATAAAGGCATTGTTGACATTTGGTGATGAAAAAGGTGTTCGCGTTAATTGGTAACTAATAACAGCGACATATAATGGAATATATTGAGCCAGTATTGCAATTGCCTTTTCCAGCCGATGAAAGAAATAGCTTCGGCAATTTCCGTAATCGTGACGTCAGTTGAGGCAGAATGTGCTTTGATGGCTGGCCAAAAACGTAAAATACGTAATTTGTTGGCCAGCTCGAAGCAGGGAAAATCACCTCAAAATGCATGCTATTCAACAGAAAACACTCAAAAACCAGCAAATACTGGACATCTTGCAGTTCAACAAACCTCCGTTCTGGGTGAATAAATAGTGCTGATTCTAAATATCAAGACAAGAAATGCCGTATTTCTGCCATCTCACCCCTTCACTTGAATTGTCAAACATAGACCAGGGGAATGAATATGCGACATGCAGTTTATCTTGCTGGCTACATGTACTTTCAGGCCTGCCTCAACTGACGTCACAAACCACGTGACCCACACTAAAATCAGGATCAAAATCTTCGGCAATTTACGGAGGGAGTGCCTATTTGGGTCAATATCTCTAAACCCATTGATTGTAATTGTAAAACTCGTTCGAATTTATGGAAAACTATTCATAATAGACTAAATGAAAAGCACTTTCATCGGCATGCTACTAGGTCTTTAAATCACTTTCTTGTGCCACCTTTCAATATCACAAAGTCGACCTTCCAAGCTGATGCCTGGTACGCGCGGACCTCAGAGTGCCACGCGGGTATGATTGAAATTTCGGATAGTTTGCGGATTTGGGTGTGTTTTCGTTCAATTCTATTTAGTTAAAATGTGTTTTTATATCATTTCTATATTTTACATTCACAAAATCAAATACAAATGATGGGAAAATTGAAAACAAAGGGGAATGAAAATAATACTTAGTGCATTATGACAGAATAAATTCGGATCTTGCCAATTTCTTTCATTAAATGATTGTTCAGGCATCACCATTCACCAACGAACTATGCTGTGGATGACTGAACAAATATTAAATAGAAGAAGTTGATATTTATCATTTATTCGAACGTGTAACATACAGTGGTGCTGAGCCTTCAAACTGACGCCATGATCCCTCGTCTCTGCAAATTTTAGACTCAATGTTCAAAGAACTCCAGAAAAAGCGTGGCATGTGTAGAAATACCGCAAAACTTCTAATAGACGCCGGGTTTCTAATAGACGCCGACGGGGGTTCAGGTATACTGAAATTAATAGGTACCGGTACCGGGTCTACGTATACTGTGTAACATAGCAACGTATAGATACTAATATCGACAACGTCAACGCGTCCCAGTCGGGAATTTCCAGCTTTTAATATCTAATTAAACTGTCGTCGGTTTTGTCATATCGTAACACAGGCCTCGCCACTTCCAATAAACGCCGGGTCCAGACAATGATTGAAATCAATAAACGTCGGGTTCTAATAAACGCCGGGTTCTAACAGACGCCGGGTATAGAGTATAACTGAAATCAATAGACGCCCGGGCGTTTATTAGAAGTTTTACGGTACTGACTGAACACGGACGACACCTTTTTCCTAGAACTTTAAACGCGGAACTTGGAACTCGGAACTTGGAACTTGGAACTTGGAACTCGGAACTCGGAACTTGGGACTCGGAACTTGGAACTCGTTTTCGGGTGTCCCGAAATGCTGGGTGATACAGTACCGTAATTCATACACAGGCGGAGCTTTTGTCGGATAATCTTCGGGCAGTTGAATCTAAAACAAAAACATGCACAGTGTGATATAGGGTGGCTCCTTAAATGTGTGCAGGGATATCAAATACAATTTAATCAATTTCATGCACATGACAAGGTTGGGACTTGAGACAAGTTCACATGAATCTAACCTGCAAAGTGAGTATGAGGTGCTGACTAATTTCCTCAGGATCTTCTGCAGTGATCTCAATACTGTAGATGTGTGAGTCTGTGTCTTCTTCTGTCCACTGAGAGCCGTAGATTGCTGCCAAGGCTTCGACCTCATCAGCCTGTCGAACATAAACCAAGCCAGACCCTATAACTTAGTCAATTCGATAGATCTAGTGATTGATGTAATAACAACATGAAAAATGTGTTGTTGTTTTTTTCCGGTGTGTGATCATCGATCATCAAGCATTGAACTATAGACACTGTGGAATGATGAGAATGAATGAGCTGACCCACAAATGAGATGGTCAACCTATTGATTGAGCATATGCATTTCAACTAGATCTGTGTACAACATATGTAGTTGACCGATCTCGTTGTTATTATTCTTATGCCCAGCATAGTATATCTATGTTGAAATCTAGCATATATTTATCACTACAGATAGCGGAAATTAGCGAAAATAGTTACTGAAAATCGTGGGATTCCCTTGATTATGAAATAACCACAGATAACAACACATGACAAAATCGAAACTAACGCAATACACAAAATACTTTTAATATAACTACATCAACTGCGTTTAAAATAACCGTATTATGATCAAAATACTATTGTGTATTGTACCTGTGGTTGTAAATTGCTCTCGTCCATGTTTTTGTTTGTTTATTCTACGAAATTTGTTGTCTGCTGCAGAGCTACTTGTTCAAACGCAAAACCAACGCTACAGCATTGCACTATCGAAAAATAGGGGAATACCAGACCGGAAATTATGCGTGTAGATTGAAATTCGTACCCCAAAACAATTCGGCCCGCTAAGTTGCCATTTGGGCCGGGTTCGAAATGCACAGCGCTCCGCCATATTGACTTTGATGTTGTGAGATTTCGTACCTCTCCGAATTCGGCCCTGGCATAGTCCGAAATGAACATCGTACCACCGGAAGAGAAGAACAAGGAGCATGCGCACAGGACATGTTTTGGAATAGATTGTCAGTGTCAGACATCCGAATAAGTGGGAGGACTGTGACACATTGTCAAAATTCAAATTTAATGTAATCTGAATAGGACTTCGAAGCAGGACGAAGTTCGGACGGTTGCTGAAATGGCCCAATGCAAGGACACTGGCCAAGAATTCATCCAGGATGCGTTCTCCCCAATGGTCGCTGTCCTGTGCAGTCATGATGCTGAACTCATTTGTCAGAAAAATAATTTGTCATTTGTAGAACTCATCCAGCCGTTTTGTAAAATTAGCAATGAGGGTGAGTTGTTACGAAACATAAAATACTGCCATGTCAAAAATTGTTAATTTCAGTAAATCGGGTGGATGTTTTGGCTTTACAATCAGCTGAGGGCAACCAGAATCTATATAGCACTATTAGCAGTGCATTCTGAGCAGCGCGGGATATGCATTGCTCATGCTCTGTAGCAGTGCAGCATTGGTGATTAAAGTTCGGAATACATCCTTCATTGATTCAAGATAATGACTAAAATTGTTCTGATAGCGGTCAAAAATATGTATGTGAATGAGCAAAAACATGTGAACAAAACCCGTCCTCCCCGGGGTCATCAATCAATCAATCAATCAATCAATCAATCAATCCCGTACTTTATTTGTGGTCACCTGACAATATACTTGTCAGAATGTACCTATAAATACATACACACATGGTACACATGCAGAAAAATATGGAATCATAAATGTAGAGTACATGATATGTGCACCGTTTCTGCAGGTATGACATTGTATGAATGTATGTGTGTGAAACATTTTGATTTCAACAGTTCAAATCCGAGATCCAGGGAACATCACGCACAGAATCCACAACCTGCGGGTCAGTTTACATGACTTCAACACAAGCCTGACGCAGCCGACACTGGTCAAGAAACTATTGAACGAGGCTGTGAGCAACGCCCTGCCTCCAAACTATGACAGTCTTCGCAGCAGCGTCATCAGTCTAGGAGCGTACGACCTACAAATAAGCTGTAAGTCACACACCAGACATAAAATTTGGTACATCTTGATTTTGAAGTAAGAATTGAATGGCGTAAATAATGTTAAATGTATCAGATTCACAATGATTCAGTTCATTATGTAATACAGCTCACAACAATTATTTGCTGAGTCTTGTCTCTCATGGTTTTCAGCGTCGACGCCCTGGTATGAAGCCTTTCGCGAGTGTTTCCTGCAAGTTTCGTACCCATCAGACCATGAGTTCCTCAAACACTACTTAGCGTGTATCCTTGGTCGTTACCAATACAACTTTGTTTGTGTTGAAATATGTGTCAGAAACACACAGTATTAGGCTACTGTTTTCTAAAAACGAATATCATGATTTGCTAAAATAATTATTGTAAATGTAGTGCTCTGTTCAAAATATCCACAAAAAACATTCATGTTCTCATTGTTCAGCGTTTAGCACCACATATCAATTAAACTAAGAGTTCCTTAGCACATCCATAGGTATATTTGTGGTGTCGTCGTCACACGCTGACCCGATGGACCAGTTTGCACAGTTAACGCAGCAGCAACATCAACAGCAGCACCAGCAGCCGAACAAACTCCCGCGTTGGTTCTGTCCGAATGTCCTTCGATACTACGTGCTGCTGCATGATGTCACTGCGGAGCAAGGGGTTAAGTAAGTGCACTCAATACTGCTTCTTGGCATGATTGAAATAACATGTCATGGACGATTTTCAATACTGTACATACATATATTTCCTACATATCAATTCATAAACTTCTCTTCCATCAAGTTCCATGCATGATGTGCGTCAGTGCATTTCAAACATAGGTAAAAATGCTACGAATTTAAAAAATGAGAAGGATTGATTTGATAAATTATTCCACAGGGCTGAAACAGTTTACCAAAGCATGAAGGCGACATACGGAACTAACAGCTGCCACCTACTGCACATAAACTCTAGGTCACCGGATAGCTCTGACAAATTGACGCTGGAACTTGGCAATATGCCAGATCCGTGGAGCCAGTACCTGCCCAAAAAACAAGACACCAGTGTAAATACCACATGGATTATCCTGTTTTGTTATTCTAAAAACTACCAGGAATAGCTGGAAATAGATATGTGTTCACCAGATTTGCTTTTAACAATCCTTTACATGTATATATTCCCATTGTTGGAGCAATGAACGTGAATTAATTACTACTTTCTAGTACATTTTACACTATTGTTGTATTACCGGTCCACAGGAAGGTAACTTTGAGGCACTGGGACTGGACACTGGGGTATTCCCGACCCATGTACAGGAGGGTCACACCAGCACCATGACGCAGTCACAGTCACTTGTCAGTCTCGACGCGGTCGACACAGCCTTTGAAGCCACTGAGGGTAGGCAGCCTATGGTTCTGTCACTCCGTAGGTATCACTCAGTATGTGTGTGATGCTCGACCGGATGTTAGATCCAATGGAATTGTGCTAAAAAAGACAATAAGTAATGTCTATGCTACAATTTCAAGTGATGTTTTGTCTGAAATGTATTTTGACATTCAGCCTACTAGTATTGCCGATGTTTACAGATGCCCAGAACAATTCTGATGGTTCGTCACTGGTCATAGACCACCCTCTGTCATCACTGGAGGTTAACCACACTGGAAGTGACCCCCCTGTCCGAGTGGAACCAGCCGTCCCCTCCCAGACCCCCATGGTCCCGGATCCCCGACCCCCCTCACAGCGCGGGGTGGCCCACGGGGGCTGCCTGACCCTCAGTGATCATGACCGCCTCCGAATCTTCATCAATGAGTTTATCACACGCGGCCTTGTCCCATGGGCTGAGAGGATGTTACGGACGCTCAATGAACAGGTCTGGACTTGCTTGGGTCCAACCCGGTTCCTGTTGTCAGCGACTTGTTTCTGTGGTCATAGTTCTTTTTTTCTCTCAAGGACCATTCAATGGGAGTTTGCATCGGTTTCACGAAATATAAAACTGTTCAGAATGGTCATGATGTGGATATATGTATTCCAGGTCACATCACGCAAGGGTATTCATCGATCGTTCATGAATATTTCCAAGAAGTGGTTTGTTGGCAAGCAGCCAAGTGGGCAGTCGATAGCGATGGAGAAAAGTAACGTTGTGTAAGTCAGATGCATTGAACTACATCAGAGTGAGATTTTATATATTTATGATATTGAGTGAGTCCTTCAGAGAGATGCATGATAACTGCAAATTACTGTGCAAACAGCTATAAACTAGATAACCGTGCATGGTACTTTATGATATTTGCAAAATTATATTTCCCAAAATTTATTCGTCGGTTTGCTATCCAAATGTGAATGAAAATGAAATAATTACAAGAATATAATTATGTGCAGTCCCCTTTTGATCACACAATATTCTCTAGATGTTCTAAAACATGCTGATTATTTCACAGATACACCCCCGAGGCACCAGAGATGCAGATGCGACGACTCGCTGACTTGGCGTTTATGTTCCAGCTGTATGAAATGTCTTACCAGACGTACCACTCAGTCAAAAAAGACTTCAACAGTGAACATGCTTGGTTGCACTTTGCCGGGGCCCTGGTAGGTCAAACTTGGTATTTAATACCCATGAATTTCATGATTTTGTGTGAAAAAATATCTGTGGCCTTAGCTGACAAATCAGAGAATGGAGATGGCATTATCTTTGTCCTTTCCTGGCATTACACCTTATTATGAGGAAGAGCCGAATTAATAAGATTAGTACTTGTACATTATGTATTCCATCAATGTTTTCAGGAGATGGCTTGTATCTCAGTGTTCATGCAGGGAGCTAACAGCCAGCGCCAGTATCCTAGTCATTATATGGAGACCGCCATCACCACCTACCTCAACTCTTGCAAGTGAGTCACAGAAATAATACAACAAAATCAGCTCAGTACTGTACGTGCTAACTTTGTCTGGCTGTGTGCACATGTGATATTTAGCGTGTATGCAATAAACCATATTTTGCGTGATTCCAGATCGAGTCAGTTCGCGACGAGGAGCACCTTACTTAGCACCGAGGCACTAAAGAGTAAAAACCTCTACACAGAGGCAGCTCTACAGTTCATCAAAATGACCAGCGAGGTCAGAATAAACTTCAATACTAACCTCTATAATAAACACTCGAGTGTATTCTCGAAACTCGAACACAAACTTCTTTTTTGGGGGTCCGAATTGCTGCAATTTATGTTAAAATGTTGTGTGACATACCTTTTAATTCCATGTGTTTATCACTGTTTTGGTGACAGGACTCTGACTTGAGAAGTGCTTTGTTGCTGGAACAGGCGGCACACTGCTTCATTCAGATCAAACAGCCGATGGTGCGAAAATATGCATTCCACATGATACTGGCAGGGCACAGGTTCAGCAAAGCTGGACAGGTTTGTATCAACGATTCATGCGTTCAACTGGAGATGTGCTGATGTGACTGATAGATAGCTGAAAAAAATCCATTGAAGGTACATTTGTGGTATTATTCTGTGCAGAGGCGGCATGCCTTGCGGTCATACTGCCAGGCCTTGCAAGTCTACAGAGGAAAACACTGGGTGCTTGCCGAGGTAACAAATCATTGTTGTTCAAGTCTGCATTTATATTCTGAAATCCCATACATTGATGATCGAATGAGAAGTTTCCTTCCTGTTCTGTTTGGCCATAACAGGATCACATTAATTTCACAATTGGTCGTCAATCCTTCAACCTCAAGCAACTAGAGAACTCAGCGATGGCTTTCAAACATCTGCTGTGTGCTGAGAGTAAACAGTCTCCACCGCAACAGAACGCATTCCTGAGGGAGTACCTCTTCGTATTCAAGGTATAGTACACTTTAGCTAAGTGTTTATTATAGAGGTCAGTATATTAGTTCATATCGAGGATCGAGTTCATAACACACTCACAGTGTGTTTGGATAAGTGTTGGTCACTGAGTGATTTATAAATACATTATTTGTTTAAAAATAAGTTTAAAACAAGGAACATTGACTTGACGATATTTTGTTTCCATGACAACAGCAGCAACTGCAGCAGTACACCTCCGATGGGGTGGGGGGTGGGATGATTGCCAAGGAGCTTCCCCAGCTACCCCTGCCTGTTGTCGCTAGCAATGCCACCAAGGTGCTGTGTGTAGGGGAGTCTCTCTCCATGCAAGGTTTGTACCAGAACCTGTGTGACCTAGCTTGTGAAATATTAATGAAATGAACTCCTATCTATTAGGATATCTCTTTAACTCATCTGATAGAGCGGTATGATTTGTATCCCAAACAATATATCCGAGGTATTCTCTGCAATGTAGCACTTGTATTTAGGTATGATGTGTTTGTCAGAAGTGTTACCTACCGGTAGTCTGACTCTCCTTCGTTATAATTCAGAAGGCCGGACAGCGGCAAGTAGCGTGGACTTCTCATCAGACGAGACTGACAACGCCACCTGGCAGCGACTGGAGGAAGCAGTCCAGGCGGCAATAGGTCCAGTTGGACCGGTCCGTGCTTTACAAACTATCGGATGCTACACGAACCGCACTGACAACTCACAGAACCCTGTCTGCATCCTAGGAGGTAAGTCCTGTCTTCAGTATGATGTGAAAGTCAACAAATATACTGACAGATGCAGAAAAATGAGGAAAAGTATGATGTGAAGTATGATGTGAAAGTCAACAAATATACTGACAGATGCAGAAAAATGAAGAAAAAAACTTTCGGCAAGTTTTAGGTACATGAATGAAACTTCTCATTTATGCATCATTGTGTAAGTGATTGGGCATTAACATGATTAATGAAGTTCTATGTACTCTCCCATCATGACAGAGAGCCTGGTAGTCGAAGTTCGCTTGGACAACCCCTTGAGAGTGCCGCTAACTCTGACGGACGTTACACTTCTCTGGAGCTTCCTGTCCAGTGACGACAAGTCTCCTGGTCTCCATAGCAACGAATCTGAATTAGCTGCCAACCAGGTCGGTTACCTAGGCAACATGTTACAATGTCCTTCATCAAAGTTACGTAAAGCCTTTGTATTGATAAGTTACTTGGATACTGACCCTGATCATCATTAATCATCATGGAAATGATACCACAGTAACGACAAGCTTGGAAACAAGCCTGAAGACAAAGGCCAGCTTGTGTGCCAAATAATTTACATGTGTTTCACATATTTTTTCGTTTTTAAGACCTGGTCAGACAGCCACAGTTGTGTTGGAAGTCAGGTGATTCCTGAAGTCATTCTACAGAGCGGTCAGTCCACACTGGTGAGTTACCATGGCAACCAAAAAATTCCTTGCTAAATGTTTACATTTTGGTGAGGTCATGTGACTAACCATGGGCATATATATCACAGGTTCATCTGAAGGTGGTTCCGCATGTGACTGGCGAATTGCACATTACCAGTCTGGCGTACAAACTTGGAACAAACTCGGAGAGTGAGGCGACTACCAACCAGAACGCCACCACTCGTGCGAGCTTTATCACTCCCATCACCATCTCTGGCAAGGTACAAACTGACAATAAAATCTTTCTGGAAAGTAACATAGTCTACACTGTTGAATGTGATGTTGTAAAAAATGTAAATTTGTTTTTTGTTGTAGCGTACACTGGACGTGCAGGGTCCTCGGCTGAACAGCACCAAGGAGGAGCGAACTAATAAGATGTATGGACCAGACCGGCGACTTGATATACTCATTCTGCCCAGAATGTCTAAGCTGGAGGTATGTCAGTTTTCTACTGACAATAACTGACAGTAGAAGTCAATCATTGGCCATTTGAGGACAATAGCAAGTTGTAAAACTTATTGCATCATCCAATGTTTTGATTTCCACAGGCATCATTCAGCGAGTTTCCTGATTCGTTGCTCTGTGGAGAGGTACGACAAGTTCTTGTGTATTTGAAGAACAGCGGCCAGTACCCAATCATTAAACTCCACATAGCAAGCACACACCCGGAATTCTTCACCCTTGGTGATGTCAGCGAACAAGCGCCATCTCAGACGGACATCTCTACCATATACGACACACTGACAAACACCAGTGACTGCGACAGTGACGAGCATGTGGTCCCCGACAGCGGCGTCAGTTTTGTGATGGCGATGGGCCTTCCAGGCGGAGCTCTTGGGGCCGGGGCTGAGGTTGTTGTGCCGATGTGGCTGCGAGGGCCGGAGTCGCCTGGGAACCACGCAGTACACTTCCTATTCCACTACCAGTCTCAGAACGACAGCCCTAAAGTGCAGTAAGTCATGCAACTATTGATTTCAGGCTAGACCGAAGCAATTATACAATGAGAAATACATGTACCAGCTGAGTAAGCAACAAATCATTGGTTTTAAACAGCAATAGTGGGCAATAGATCAATTGAACTAAAAACATGGCACACACTTGGGAAAACTGTGCATGCGAGCCATCATTTCACAATGACTGACTCCACACTATCCCAGGCACCGAGTAACCCAGCACAAGGCGGTGGTTCGCGTTCACCAGTCACTCCTGCTACGATCTACCGTCAGTCGTGCCAGTGACATCCAGATCGGCTCCAAGGAAGCGCCTTCTCAGGATCTGATGGTGTCACTGGAAGTCGACAACATCAACAATGTAAGTGGTTGGAGCAAACACAGTCGGTATTTTCTGACATGTATGGATGTTTTGCTGACATTATTTTGATCATATTCAAGTACAACGACAAGTCCAACTTTCAGGTTCAGGAGACGTCCATCACAGAGTTCAGCATTCTTCAAGTGTCGTGTGTCAGTTGTCAGTGGCATCTAAGTCACCTCAGCACAAAGCGTCATTCAGGTAACACATCATTGTGGCCTTGTAGATTTTATTACTGTGCTTCACTGAGCGTTCTTGCTGGGTCATATCCATTCTAAGATGATTTAATTTCATTTATATCTGACAATTTGTGTCATGTCGGTTATATCGGGGTATTTATGTTTCAGATATCAAGATAAGCAGTGGTGAATCCTCACTTGTTTGTCTGAGAGCAAAACACTGCACAAGTAAACCAGGTAAAGTAGATACAAGTAAACCAAGGCAAAGTGTGTTCAATTAAACTGGAAAGTACATGTATATGTGCTGTTCATCATCTTCTTTTTACATTTAAATGTGATGCACACAGTGAAGATATATCTGTTCTGTGTTACCAGATGTGAAACAGAAAGTTTTCACGAACGTGACGTTCGACCAGCACCAAATCCACAGCGCGGGGCGACCCTGTGCATCTCTCTACTTCCGCTCTCGAGCACGGCCGTCGTTAGCTGAACTCGATAGCGAGGTGGTGCGATCCTGGCTGGGACCGAGTACTGTCAAAGTCCCTGAGGAAACCTCCGACCTTGACCTCACCCTCATCGTCCTCTGGAAGGTCAGCTGTCTTGGCAACATTCCTGACTTCCAATGTTAAAATAATCCAGAAGATGTTTCCTGTCAGAGGTGATATCAAGCGTTGTGTATTTTGATTCCAGGCATTTGTCGTAGAGGAGACAGGGTGCAGCGTCATTCACGGACATCACTACGTCACACTGTCAGAGTTAGCGACTACCGTCTGTGCACCCATCATCAAACAGGTACGGCAGCATACTGGTAACCAGCGCAAGTATAGTATGTCTTGCCCTCTGTATGTTAGTATGCAGTTCGTTGTCAACACTGTAGTAATCTTTGTTAGTTAGTTTCCATTTCTGTCATGTACTCTGGATGAATATCCTGGTTTTATTGGTATCTATGTCAGTGTTCATGAGAATATACTGTCTGTTGGCCAGGTGTCGGTAGAACAGCCGCCCGTGAAGCTGATAGTGTCAGTTGAGGAGGAGACCCCAGCTGTTCCTTCGACAACAATCATGTCACAGCTGATCCGATACAGCGTCCGACATCCCCAAACTGTCTGCCACAACTTTTCAAAACATCCGTACGTACTCATCACGAATATATCCCTATCTGAGGGGAAATCACAGTCACATCAAAGAGCTTATATTGGGTATTATCTCTTTGGTCACATTGGAGCAAGAAGCAAGCTGTTTTATCCAGACTAAATCAGGTATTCATATTGTAGACACAAATTGTAATCTGACAATTGTTCGTCTGCTCAGGGTGTGTCGTGTGAAGGTGACTCTGTGGTTGTATAACTGTAGCCCGGCCCCCGCTGAGGTCATGGTGTCCACTGATAGGTAAGTGATTATACCTCAGCCCGCTAAATCATCAGCATGCTGTTCATACAGTGAGATTTATCCTGTTCTTCCATTCTCTTTCAGTTTGCATCCAGAACCCGATGATAGAGGAGAACCGCTACACTCCTCTCCTGCACTGTTTTGGGGCGGTTGTGGATCAACATGCCATGTTTTAGAAGCGAATGCGTCGACACGCGTGTGCCTCTTGGCATGTGTGACCCACGGCGGGGCATACGACCTCCGGCAGGTCGCCGTCAAGGGGCGGTCTCTGGAGCCGACTGGGGCGGACTGGACCGAACAGAGAGCCCCTGGCACCAGTGTGGTGGTTGTACAGGATACCAGCAGTTCACATCAGTGCTCGGACTCTCAGAGAGATGGTGCATCTTAGTGCAGTGTGCATTCAACCTAGGCATTTTACCCTTGTGTTGTGCTTGTCAGTGTTTGATACTACACTTGTTATGTTTTATATGTGTGTGGGAATGTTTCGTATGTATGACAGACTTAATCATGTGTTTAGTATGTGAGGAAGTATGTCAGTTTGTATGGATTGTAACATGTGTGGCAGCTTTGGGTGTGATGATCGAATCATTCATTCCAAGTCCATAATATTGAATTTAATGAACTATTTCTCTTGTTGTGGCCTTAGGCAATGTTAGAATGTACTTGATCTTGTTATTATTCAAAGTAATAGTTCCCCAAACTATGAATAAATTTACTGCATTACTTGTTCAGAAACTGGTCAGTGTCATGATTATGTACTTTCATATGCTTGGTGATGCAGTGGAAATTCACGGAATTTAGTTACTTAAGTGTAAAGCAAGTCTTTTCCTTCCGACAGTTTATTGATATCCATTGTATACTTCAGTTTGTTATAGTGTAAACGAAATTGCAGATATTCTGTACATGTTTGCAGATATTCTGTACATGAATCGTCAATGGAACTAATTTGACACCCTTTCAGGGATAGGCTGCTTATATCTGAATGTTTCAAAGCTTGGTCATCGCACTGATTTCAAAATTAATTTAATGCAATGCTGATCATGTGTTAAGTTTGCTAAATTGTTATAGCAGTAGCTTAGATACCCATGTTTGGGTACAAGTATTTAAAATTCAAGATTGTTGGCTAACATCGAGTAACTTACTAAACTTAGCACGAATTACTTTTGGTTGGATTACAAGTACACCGCTTGCTGTAACGAACAAGGTATATCTGCAATCTGATCGGAAAGTTTATGCAATAAAATAATAAGTGACGTGTTCTCCTTTATGAATAATTGCATGCACCATGGTCCGGTACATATGTCATTTTGTGATACTGCAGTTGTGCGGAAACTTTCTTACTAGCGTTAAACTGGCAATTAACTAGCAAATTCAGTCATAAATTTGATAGTTCTGTTCGGCATAAATAAAAGGAAATACATATTTAATATGTGTAAATATAACAATAAATAATCATTCAACTCTCGACTTCAGATTGGTGTTGTTCAAGACAAAATACAATGCTACAGATTGCTAGAATTGCTGAAACCTGCTCTGTGAATAGTTGAAATTTGATGAATCAATTACAAAATGTCCCAAAAAGAGAGTAATAAATGAGAACAATTCCAGTTATGTTTTGAATTGTAGATGCACAATACAAAGATTGCTATCACAATTCGATTGCCACTACATGTAGTATTTTTGCCACCAAACAATTTATGCTCTATTCATACTCTATCATAACACACACGTAAACATTGGTCCACTTTATTCACGTCGTCGCAAAGAGATACAATAATCCTTTAGCATACTGGATAATCTCGCTTCCACCCAGCTTTGACTCCCCATAGACACGGTCAACAAATGAGATTGGAACCTGCAAATATGAAACATGTTGCATGAAAGACGCTACGAGATATACTGTAAACGTATGAAATTTTGCAATGTATTAATTTCGCGAATTTCGCGTTTGGAAAAAAATTTTTTTTACAGTGGATTTCCCTGTGTATGCAATGAAATACTTTAACAAAACTCGCCTCCCCAATTGTGAAGCCCATTTGTCGAGCTCGAACGATCATTTCCATTTGGAACACATATCCTTTAGACACACAAGCTTTGATGAGTTTTTCCAATATATCTTTTCTGTACAATCTGAAGCAAATTGAAAAAAAAATGAGCACATTAGAACACAGTTGAATATAGTTACTTTGTACTGCAAGATGTACACCAATTGATTTAAAATGCACAAAGTATAAACATCTAAACAAAATTTAGGTACATACCTAAAGCTGCCAGTAAGATCACTTGCCCCAGGTTGTAGTAGTGTTTGTGCGATGTAGTTTGCAGTGCGACTAATCAATTTCCGGCGTAGATCCCAGCCAAAGACACCACCGTTACCAAGGTAACGAGTCCCTGACACTACATCATAGTTACCATCTTTCTGTTTTCTGTAACATCCCAACATGCCACCAAATTATAACTTTAATTGACAGGTCACATGATAAAAATGTCGTGAGATATACTGCCAGTCAGGAAAATTCTAGAATGCAGATATTCAACTCACTTGATAAATTCTGGAATGAATTTGGGCTGAAAAGATGAACAAGAAAATTTTACTGAATGTGGTCCAGTTGCATGTGTCGTACAACGCCAATACATGTTGATGTGTAAGATATGTAAACATTTGTTAAGATTTCATGTACATATCAAAAATCCTAACCAGATACAATAACTGATAGTTTCTGAGTTAAGTGTCACCAGCAGGCTACACAGGTTCTTACGTGATGTGACAAGTCGGCATCCATGATAATGACAAAGTCCCCGGTAGCATGATTGATGCCGTGAATGTACGCCGTACCTGCGAAACACATTGTTACAACATACATAATGTTAGCACACCTTCGTAGAAGAAGCAAGCACATACCATGATTATGGTGAAAAATGTAAAATACAATGAAATCCTTGTATGTAACATGTATGTGCACATTTATAAATGTATTTTATCAAGTGTATTTAAAAAAACATAAATTAGGCCTACTCACCTAAGCCAAGTTTCTTTTCCCGAGGACGGAGAACCTGTTCAACAAATGAACAAATTTTTGATAGATCACACATCAAGGCAATTAATATGTACTATTCATGTTATTGGGCTGAACGATCTCAGATCCATAGCGTACATCAGTGCTCGGTGCTCACAATTTTGTCTGAGCCGTAGATTTTCTGTAGTTGTTTAGCAACATCAAGCGTCCCGTCTGGGCTGCCATCATCAATAACTATCACCTCAAACTCCAGCGAACTGCAGAGTCACAAACACATTTACAGTAGTTGTACAAATCAGTTATGCAACTGCAGTGAAAGATACAAACTAGATTCTAGTGATCCATAGTGTATTGACATACACAGAATACAATATGATTGCAGTGGGCAATTTGTGTTAACCAACTTGAAGGTTATGTGTAGCCTAATCATAATGTGTTAAAGCCCAATATAATACTGATATGCTAGGTCTCACATATCCTGTAAAATCTAGTCAAAGATTTTCTATACTAGTGAAACCGTAAAATACGCGAAGGTACGGTAGACGGTACGGCCACTTTACACGTCGGCGATTGAATTATTCTCGGTTATTCGACACGCGTGCGATATTTGTATATTACCTTTCATCCATGTATTTGCAAATGAGCCAAATTATCAGCGGCAGGTTGTCTCGTTCATTGTACGTTGGCAACAAAATAGAATATTTGTGTTTTCCACCCATGTTGTGACAGAAAATGACATCCGAAACCGAAACTACTAACTGATAAAATACAGTAGCAATGCATGACCCGGACACTTTTTTTTTGAGCGGCACTTACGGTTTTCATGAACTTTAGCGGGTGTTCACGGTTATAAAAAACATTGATTACTATACCTCTGAACTTGCCTGATGTTACGTTCACTGAAGATCTACCGGCACACTCCATATAGTCCTTTATTATACGGGGCGCATTTCTTGTGTCAGGTTGACACTCTCTCAACTTTTTAACCCCATTTCTGGGAAATTCCAGGTTCACATATCATGCACGTTTCATGTGAAGTTTCTCAACCTTTTAAACCAGAAATAGTCATTGGTCAAGGAATTCCAGGACATTGGTTGTGTGAAGACACTGCAGGACTGGGCAAAAAAAAAAGTTTTTGAACATGTCATGTGTATGTAACGTTCAACGCCTGCTACCTAGGGCACAAGCGCTCAGCGCTGAGGCACGGTCACGACGAGCGTCGTGATTACTAGAACTACAACCAGGTAACAATCTCAATCATGCATCACCTCATAACACATCATAGACATACAACATACATTAGTCAGTTATGGTAATGTAGCCGTGTACAGAGCCTGAGATGCCATGGCAGTGGCACCCCAGAACACGTGCACGTGGGCATGTTGCTGGCCGGCCTCGCCGACGGTACTGACACGGGAATAGAACCCCGGACAGCCTGCGACGGTCTGCCAGAGCCTGTGTCGCACCATCCCAGGGTCGAGAGACCGGTGCTCACAGGGACGAGCCCTTTTTCAGCACGGTCCCCCTCCTGGGCCTCCAATTGGAAATCATCCCTGAGGCCTTACGGGCCCCCAAGCCGAAAAGGGACAAGGAGCTCATGGCCGAGCTCACCTGTCGTCCTCTCGCTTTGCTAGCTCTGAGACAACTCCAAACTAAGAAAGCGCGACGGTGGTATTTATACCACAGCCAAGAGCACGAGAGATGACGTAAGGACAGAAGCGGATAAAGCAAGAATATTGTTAATAACAAATCTCCTGCCGCGAACTTTGGGCAAAATCGCCATATGTATTATGTTTGTATCAAATTCAAATTCAGCTCGGCTGCTTCGACAACCTTCGACTCCTTTTATATCTGTAATAAATTTTTCTGGAGAACTAATTGAGAACCTCATGATTCTATATCATAGAACATTAATTAGAACGCCAAGATGGATAAAATTCCAATTTGTTATCCAGATCACTATGAACACCGATGAACTATGAACGTACCCACGCACACTGCCGTACTCCCAATAGTTCAGTGATAGACTCAATGATTATTTCCTTTAATCATAATGAAGAACATTCCACTATTTGATCGTCATATTATTATCCAAAAGTATCAATCTAAAATGTATTAGATTGTTCACAAGATAGAAGTACATGGAAAAGGAGTGCGTAACAGGGTTGTTGACGTGACTCAGTATAGCGCTCAAAACTGCAGGGTACATTCAGGGTACAAGGAAGCAAGTTAGACTGTGAGTTAGTTGTCAAATGTTCTGCGATAGAGGTGGGTTTTAAGATTTAACTTGAATGTAACGAAATTGGTAAGTGATCCGAGGTTGTCTGGAAGGTCATTCCAGAAACGAGGTCCAGCTACACTGAATGAACGGTCAGCAAATGTGGAATTTTTGTAGTTACATCGCAACCCTGGGACAATGCCCCAGCATGGGTACGGTCAGTCACCCAGTTTCGTTGGAACTAGAGTTTTTGGTGCGTGGAACATGGAGATAGTTTCTGGCTGAACGTCTTGTGGCACGGCTGGGGACAAATATTTGGAGGCTAGCCCATGAAGGCATGCGGGTGGGATGCGATTTCTACAAAATTTTGTATCAGGCCTGCAAGGGTATGTCAGTCTAATTTCATCAAAACTGGGTGACTGCATGACACTCTCCCAAGGTTGTAATGTAAGTTGATGTAATTATAATTATATAGTGTCAATCATGTGTTTATGTAATCGGTTTGCTATAAAGGGGATTTAATTAGAGCTTGAATGAAGGGAGAGTGTGATAGTCGCAAGTTAACTGTTTCGATGTTGGAGAACAAATGTGTGTCAAGTGTGAAAAAAAAAATGGTTGGGGCGTTTGTGTGGGTGGGTGGGGGGGGGGGGGGGGTTAGCGGCGGGGGCGGAAGGGGAGATTCGTAACATTTACCACGTCTACGTCCTCGAAGCGTATCTTTTCAAACAAAAAAAACTAGACGTCAAGGCCTAAAGATGCCTTGGAGGCATTTCGGTGTTAAGACTAATTTATAATATTTATAACATGTTTACCATGAGCTCTACGACACACTGTTTCCAAGATATCGACGAAAATAAAAAATGTCGACTCTGCAAAAAAATCACTGAGGCCAAGGTCAAAGTTAATCCATAATACTCCTTGGACATGATTGTCCAACGCGCTAAGTCCAAAAATAACGTCCGACACATCGTTTCTGAGATATCAATAAAAACGAAAAATGTCGACTCGGCAAAAAAAATTTGAGGTCTAGGTTCATCCATAATACCCCTCAGACATGTTTGTCTAGGGCGTCAAAGTTCATCCATAATACCCCATAGACTAGTGCCTTGAGTCCGAAAACAACGTCCGTTTCGCTCTACGATGCACCGTTTTCGAGATATCAACGAAAACAAAAAACGGCCGACTCGGCGAAAAAATTTCAGGTCAAGGTCAATGTTCATCTATAATACCCCTTAGACATATTTGTCTAGTGCCACGAGTCCGAAAAAAACGTTCATTTCGCTCTACGACACACCGTTTTTGAAATATCGACGAGAACTGAAAAAAAAGGCCAACTCGCAAAAAAAATTTCAGGTCAAGATCAAAGTTCATCCATAATACCCTTAAGACATGTTTGACTATTGCCACGAGTCCGAAAATAACATCCGTTTTGCTCTACCATGCACCGTTTCCGAGATATTGACGAAAACGAAAAATGCCGACTCGGCAGAAAAAATCAAGGTCAAGGTCAAAGGTCATCCATAATACCCCTTAGACATGTTTGTCTAGTGCGATGAGTCCGAAAATAACGTCCGTTTCGCTCTACGACGCACCGTTTCCGAGATATCGACAAAAACGAAAAATGCCAACTCGGCAGAAAAAATCAAGGTCAAGGTCATCCTTAATACCCCTTAGACATGTTTGTCTAAGGGGTATTAGACATGTTTGTCTAAGGTGACAAGTATAATAACGTCCGTTTCGCTCTACGACGCACCGTTTCCGAGATATGCAGGAAACCTCAAGGATGACTAGGCGAAAACTCTTCCGACCTCTAGGTCAAAGGTCGTTTGACAGATTGATCCCAAAATCAATAGGGTTCTTCCCTGTTGATATATGAACTTCCATGCAAAGTTCTGCAGCCATTGCCTACATACTTTTTGAGTTATCGTGCGGAAACAAAGTCCAAAAAACAACATTAATTTCATCCTCACGGACCTCGGATCCGGTTGAAAAACAATAGGGTTTTTCCACATAATATGTCTGACCAATGCTGAAAATTTGGCGAAGATACATCGAGGCAAACTAGAGAGAGAGAGAAAAAAAAATAAATAAAAAGAAGAAAAAAAATTCTGCTAAAACCATAAAGGCATTAATAAGCACATTGAATACAATCCTCATGTTGAATAATTCAAGAATGATCAAAACTACCGAAGACGATCGCATGCCAACAAATTGTAAAAGAAAACGTAGAAAATATCATGGTTCTTCTCTGGAAATGTTACTCTTCCATCACTGCAGGTCATTGTTCAGGGGAGGTGTTGGTGCTATATCCTATTATGGAAGATAAGCCAAACAATTGATCCAGAACGAATATATGGAAAAAAAATTTTCACATCGGGAGTACCTACATGCAAAAGCCCTCTGCAGTAGAGGGACTTTAAACGTGATAAATATGCTTGAAACACCAGAGTATTTAAAGAAATTCAGCTGAGTGCTTGATAAGTTCTCCAAAAATTTATTTCAAACAGTCCAAAACAGACAAAAGCAGGCCTGTGTCTGTTCCTTAATGACAGTGTGTGTGGAAAATGTGAATTTACATGGCAGTTTTATGTATTTGTCATTTGCTTGGTCATAGCGTTCCCACGTTCACCATCGGCGATATATAATCAGCGTTGTCATATCACACCCATTGCGTGGTGACGTACGGGCTCAGGTACGGCTCACATGCACCTCTGAGTGAGTGTAGGCAATCAGGCCAATGCACTCACTCACCTGGGGGGGACAGGGTTGTAAACATACGATTCTAAATGATCTCAGTCCAAGTTTAGCCGTAAAATATCATGAACGATTAGATGTATCATATCCACTGTAATTAATACTTCAGGATATGCAACAAGATAAACAGATCATATTTCACAATACACAAGTCGCACACAACCTAAACGCCCCTGCGGCAAGAATGGAATCGCCCGACCATAACAAACCCATGAGTGTGAAGCGTATACAAATAGGGCGGGTACATGTCCAATCGGGGGGGTGTACATGTATGCGTGTGTTTAGCCGGGTGGAACTGCCAAATATGCTGTATGACACGTTTGTCTATCAGGTTATATACAAGTTCTCATAGAAAAACGATGTCAATCGTGACATCCGCTAAAGATTTCCCAGGCAGTATGGCTACATTGCACAAAGGCTATGATTTTCGGGGAACTGTCCAAAATATCAGCTCCAGGTGTGTTGTTTGGTGGTTATAATGTACAACAAGTGATCAAAAACACCTGGGGAATATGGACATGTCATCAGTTATATCAGGTAAGAATTTCTTGTTATCAAGAGTACGCATATGTTATCAGTTGATCACTCTCACTGACTGATTATAAATGATGTTTGCGCCTGTGGGGGTGGACCTGGTATTGATAAGCAAAGAACTGAGGGGCATATGGTCATTATTGATTACTGATATGACAATGAGCCATCCAATGAACCATAATTAAATTGTATATAGATTTAGTCAATAATTGAGCAATGATTTATTGACTACACAATCAATTAGTATGTATACTTGTCACATTTGAAGAGTTATTATCTGTTTTACATGTTTCACTCACATATATATGATACCACATTTAATGTGACAGATTGTTCATTATATATTAATTCAGACCTAGTTCAAATAGACTTTCTCGTTCAGATTGTGCGGAAACATACAATATAATTGTTGGGGTTGAGTGCACAACTTTTCCTGTCTTTTATTTTTGCATGATGTATTTCTGTAGTGTTGTGTCCATAAGACCGTAACATTACAGAAGTTTTTGTGACTTACAATGAACTACTTAGCCGAGGTCACATATATACCGCCTACAGCATTAATGATTTACAACACAGTCAATTTTGTTGCATTTAATGTTTTTGAAAAGCATTTTAATTGTTATATCTGCATATACATGATCAAGCATATCATGTATGATCACTCACTCGTATAAATATCATATATATACTTCTTCCAAAAATGAACATTAATATTTTTATTTTAATTTTAGACTTATATTTATGTTTCTGAGATCATTCACAGAAAAATGGGTTTGCCTATAATTATAATGTAGCAGTGTTTCTGTAAGGGATGTGTACGATTTTTTAATGTACTAGACTATACATGTATTACTCTTTTTTTTTTAAAAAGGCTTTTAAAATCTTTTTTTCATTTGAAACATACCTGTGAAGTGTTAAAAGCCTTTCACACATCAGCCTTCACGTAACAAATGTGAGTTTTATTGAGAGATGGGGTATGATTGTATATGAAGTGTTAAGCGGAATTGCACAGGCAAAGCACACAAAAAATAAATAAATAAAAATAACAGTTTAAGAAAGTTGAAAAGCTAGCCTTCATACAGAATAGCTTACATATATAGTAGATAAAAAGCCATACATTTAACCCCTGCAGGCATTGATTTTGTGATGTCACGTCTCTTGACCTGTTATGTATGGACCGCTAGGTTCTGATAGTGTTGTCGCTATAGATTTATTGCCCGTGGCGTTATCTTTTGACTGACTAACGTATGTTTCGCCAGATTACTTCAGGTCGTGCATGCATTGGCTTGGCGCACAGATAACTCAGTGACGTACATTTAGCTGGATTAGATTTTTGGGTGCTGTCTTCAAGTATTACACTTTTTACTGGGCAAATACTTATACAGTCCAACTGCACGGTTGGATGTTCTCTTATTAAATTTTAGTATGTATAAATTTTGAGAAAACAGGAAGTGCGGTCACAATAACGTATTAATGTTTCCAATTGACAATAAGGATATAACTATAATCCATTCTGTGGGTTTGCCTAATTGGATCATGCAATGACCTGGACATGCAGGACTGTCAGCAGTTTGTTAGCCTTTTGTATGGTAGTTACCCAGCTCTGTGTGTTTAGACATGGGTGCTGCAAGGCGCAAGATCCTGTACTACAGACAGGAGAGAGTAGCCGTGGGTAGGTACACAGCACCTGGAGGTCTCTGCCTTGAACTTGTTTGAGTTGCTCACGGCTTACTTGGTCGTTGACAAATGTTTGGGATCAACTACCTGTGTTGATCTTGTTCACAATGTGTGGTTTCTTGAGGTTATTATGCTTTCAGTGTAGACATGTAGGCATCCATAAATATTTTGTGTAGGGAAAATATACCAAGGACAAGTAGGGGTAGTGTCCTTAACATTGTTCACCATAATAGCTATATCACCTTTGAATATTTAACAAACTATTGAATTGAGAGCAATCACCCAGTTCACATATCCTAGTGGTCTGAGTTAATTCTCACATCTCTGTCTGTCTGCAGGCATGTCGCCGGGCCACGCTAGCGTCCGCAGTGCCCGCAGCACCCTCAGTGACGGCTCCTCTCACAGTGGCGCAAGTCTCGATGGTGAAGTCGACTTCGAGCCCAATAACAACATCAGGGGTGGGAAGGACCGGGCGGAGGCTTGGTGGAGTGTCGGAGAACACCTGGAAAGCAAGAACTTGACACATCAGAGCGCTCGGCTTACGTTAACCGGTAACCGCGTCTTTGGCAATCAACGCGACGAGCTGTGGGACTTGTCTGATTCCATCGTAGAGCTGTATGAGACAATACAACGAAGCGAGGGCGGAGGCGGTCCACAGCAACTCAAACGCACCAGCGAAACCAAGAATAGAACGGTCGACGTCAATGACTGGCTTTCAAAGGAAATCAGTCATGGGTTCATTCGGATATATGCCCCGGATATGGTCAACTTTTTGAACTCGCGCTTGGTGCCAGTGACGCTTAGCACCACTGTTCAACAAGTGGCACATTCTGTTGGGCTCTCTATGAATGCCATCCACGTCCAGTTCAATGGGGACATAATCCGACGTATGGATGCTTATGAACACCCTCTCGTGCTGCAGAACCAGTACCTTGCTGGACTGGGGTTTGATGACATCAACCGCATCCAGGAGGAGGGGCCGAAAGAGGAACTTGGATATCTCATCCGATTCTACTCAGGTAAGCATGAGTTATAAGGTACAATAAAAAGTAAAATCATCTGACCAGTACTTGTCTTGATCAGGTGTTTCAAGAAAAATATGAAAATGATGTATCCGCCAGGAAAGCCGATGTTCGACAGCACTTTCTCGCGAAACCAGCTGCAGGCTTACCTTGATATCCGGAAGGGTGGGGTGCTCCAAAACTGGATCAAACGTCTGTGCGTGCTCTCCGGAACAAGATTGCTCATCTACAAAGGTAATCCTACTGGCTTTAGGTCATCATTTATGGTCTCATCGTAGTGCCACATGTATTGATTTGTACATGTATATTGTAATTTTTCCTCTTCGACATACCACTTTCCATCACATGGATACATGTATATCGTTTAAAGAATTTGTTGTTGGTCAATTCTTTGTCAATCATTACCTTTGTCTAATCTTGTGTTGAATGTACTAATACCTTTTGTGCACAGACAAGTACAAAAGGACAGAACCGACCGTGATCCAGCTGGCAAAGGGAGCAGTGGAAGAGGCTAAGTTCAAAGGTCATGACTTTTGCCTCAAACTGACCTCCACCATTGGAGGGGAGCGAATCACTTTCCTCTCCTTCGCGGCTGCTTCCGAGTACATGCGCTGGTTCAAAAAGTGCAAAAAGGTGAGTACTTCAGCAAGACCTCATCGCCTTTATAACCTGTATGTATGTATACTATTTGCTGTAACCATGACAACTTATATATTTCTGTGACAACAGGCCACAGACAAGCTACCGACCTCTGCCGATCTCTCAAACTGCCACCTGGAGTTTCTTCCGGAGAACATCTTCGTCAACGACCAGCTGGCGATGCTGAACCTACGCCACAACGTGCTCAAGGAACGGCCGATCGAGGAGGATATCTTCGTGATTGGCTGGCTGGATGACCTCAGCAGGTCAGTACCTTGGGAACTTAGTCGCACTACAACAGTACTTAATGCTCTGTGCAAGAATGTGCATCAATGCTTTGGCCATTGAATGTTCTGCAGTGTTGAGCATGTTGAGTATACAAGATACTCAGTAGATATTGCTCAAGGTGATCATGAACTCCTGTTTGTCACACAGATTCAGTCATTTACGGAGCCTGAATCTGGCTGACAACAACCTTGTTACATTTCCGCTGGCGGTGTGTCACATTCCAACCCTCGTGGAGCTCAACATTGCCAGCAATAAACTCGAGGAAATCCCTCCAGACATCGCTGAACTCTACAAGTACGCCAATTTATCTTTAGTGTATATGCAGCAATCCACAACATACATGTATCGTTATTTTATCAAGTACATTTAGACGAGAAATGTGTGGTAACATGATTAAAGATTGTATAAAAGATACCTGTATAAATTGTGTTTTGTTTCAATTTGAGTGTAATGTTTTGAATAGTTTTGAGAGTTTTGAATGTCATGACTCAATCTTTAATTCCATCATTTCATGCCCAGTCTCCAGGCACTACATATCCACAACAACCACCTGACCGCCTTGCCCGACGACCTGGTCCAGCTGCGCAAACTCTTCATTCTCGTCCTCGCGTTCAACCGTTTTCACACTGTGCCTCCCGTCGTCGCTCAAATGACGAACATCCGGGTCTCCGAGGTCGAGAACATCATCATGGCAGGCAACCGCATCGAGAAAATACCTGCGGAAACTCTCGTTGAGATGAAATATGTCAAGAAAGTCGACTTGCGGATGAATCAGCTCACACTGACGAACAATGAAACCATGAAATTTACAGTGTTAGAACACTTAACTCATTTGGATATTCGGGATAATTGTGTACAGGAGTTGGATGTGCGGCCACTACGCATGCTGGAGTATTTGAACTGCCAGAGAAATGACATGGTCATACTAAGAGTGAACGGTGCTCAGTTGAAAAGTTTGTATGCAGCTCAGAATTGTCTGGAAGTTCTTCACGTCAACCCAAAACCAGAGTACCTGCAACAGATGAATATTGCTTAGTGAGTATGATAAATTTGACCTTATAGTGGTGCTGTAGTAATGTTATTTATTAGACTATCTATTTGAAGAGTGAGTTATGGATGATTTTCAAGAGATTATGTATTTTTACAACAGTAACCAGTTACGTGAGCTGCCGGACTGGATCTGTGACTGTTTCTTCTTGCACAAGATGAATGTCGGCTATAATCTACTTGTGGAATTACCTCCGAGGTAAGCTCTCAGACTGAACATCACTGCTGATCACCACTGCTATAATTGTATCCCCCGAACAAAGTTCGGCGGATACTATGGATTTGGCTTCGTCGTCCGCGTCCGCGTCCGCGCCCGCGTCCGCGTCCGCAGAGATTTTCTTGTGAACGCGCTACAGGCCACAATTCTCACCCGATCACCATTATTTTTTGCAGGCACATATATAATGGTAAGATCCCGACACCAATCGATTTTGGTTGCCATGGCAACTGAATTGGTCGTTTGGGGACACAATTTGCGTTGAAAACAGCCTGTTTGAGACACATGGCTTGTGAACGCTCTACAGATGGCAATTTTCGATGAATCTCAATAATATTTGGAAGTGTTGTTGGGAAGGGCTGTCACACGAAACCAATCGTTTTTCAGAGTGATCATATAAATATTAATATGTTAACAGCCTAACTTATTACAGAAATGTGAAATATCCATTTTGATATGTATGATCATTCCAATAGCCTGTACTATGGAAGTTAGTGGCAATGGTTTCTTGTTCAGAATGGAGAACTGATGTTTTCGGTGAAAACAGGACAATATTACTGAATAAGTTAATGTTAGTTTTACTAGTTAAGTCTATTATTGACCAAAATAAAAATAGTTAAGATGAGAAACATTTATTAATAAGCTCAAAAAGGTAAAGGTTTTGTCCAGTACAAATTTCATGGGTATAACCGAATAAGTTAACATTATTTTTACTAGTTAAGTCTATTATTGACCACAATAAAAATAGTTAAGTCTATTATTGACCACAATAAAAATAGTTAAGACGAGAAACGTTTATTATTGGGCTCAACAAGGTAAAGGTTTTGTCCAGTAGAGATTTCATGCCTGTAACCAAATAAGTTAACATTATTTTTGCTAGTTAAGTCTATTATTGACCACAATAAAAATAGTTAAGACGAGAAACATTTATTATTGGGCTCAACAAGGTAAAGGTTTTGGCCAGTAGAGATTTCATGGCTGTAACCAAATAAGTTAACGTTATTTTTGCTAGTTAAGTCTATTATTGACTACAATAAAAATAGTTAAGACGAGAAACATTTATTATTGGGCTCAACAAGGTAAAGGTTTTGTCCAGTAGAGATTTTATGGCTGTACCAAATAAGTTAACATTATTTTTGCTAGTTAAGTCTATTATTGACCACAATAAAAATAGTTAAGATGAAAAACATTTATTAATAAGCTCAAAAAGGTACAAGTTTTGTCCAGTACAAATTTCATGGGTATAACCGAATAAGTTAATATTATTTTTACTAGTTAAGTCTATTATTGACCACATTAAAAATAGTTAAGACGAGAAACATTTATTATTGGGCTCAACAAGTTAAAGGTTTTGTCCAGTAGAGATTTCATGGCTGTAACCAAATGAGTTAACATTATTTCTGCTAGTTTAGTCTATTATTGACCACAATAAAAATAGTTAAGACGAGAAACATTTATTATTGGGCTCAACAAGGTAAAGGTTTTGTCCAGTAGAGATTTTATGGCTGTACCAAATAAGTTAACATTATTTCTGCTAGTTAAGTCTATTATTGACCACAATGAAAATAGTTAAGATGAAAAACATTTATTATTGAGCTCAACAAGGTAAAGATTTTGTTCAGTACAGATTTCATGCCTGTAACCAAATAAGTTAGCATAATTTTGCTAGTTAAGTCTATTATTGACCACAATAAAAATAGTTAAGACGAGAAACATTTATTATTGGGCTCAACAAGGTAAAGGTTTTGTCCAGTAGAGATTTCATGCCTGTAACCAAATAAGTTAACATTATTTTTGCTAGTTAAGTCTATTATTGACCACAATAAAAATAGTTAAGACGAGAAACATTTATTATTGGGCTCAACAAGGTAAAGGTTTTGTCCAGTAGAGATTTCATGGCTGTAACCAAATAAGTTAACGTTATTTCTGCTAGTTAAGTCTATTATTGACCACAATAAAAATAGTTAAGACGAGAAACATTTATTATTGGGCTCAACAAGGTAAAGGTTTTGTCCAGTAGAGATTTTATGGCTGTACCAAATAAGTTAACATTATTTTTGCTAGTTAAGTCTATTATTGACCACAATAAAAATAGTTAAAACAAGAAATATTTATTATTGGGCTCAACAAGGTAAAGGTTTTGTCCAGTAGAGATTTCATGGCTGTAACCAAATAAGTTAACATTATTTTTGCTAGTTAAGTCTATTATTGACCACAATAAAAAATAGTTAAGACGAGAAACATTTATTATTAGGCTCAACAAGGTAAAGGTTTTGTCCAGTAGAGATTTTATGGCTGTACCAAATAAGTTAACATTATTTTTGCTAGTTAAGTCTATTATTGACCACAATAAAAATGATCAAGACGACAAACATAATACTGAGCTCAACCAAGTAATTGGAATTTCACATTCGAACATAATTTGGAACATTTTTGGGGTGAAAATAGAGCTTTTTATGAAAATGTTGATCTGGCTGCAATTTTGTCATCTTGAAATGCAGTTTTGGTCAACTTTTACTTTGAATTTCAACTTGAAACCATGTATGGGAAATATTATTAGTTAAAATATAACTTATGGTGAAAAGTTCGATCTGGCTCCAATTTTGTCATCTTGAAATGCAGTTTTGGTTGACTTTTACTTTGAATTTCAACTTGAAACCAAGTTTGGCACATAGCATGAGTTAAAATATAAGTTATGATAAAAGGTTCGTTCTGGCTTCAAATTTGTCATCTTGAAATGCAGTTTTGGTCAACTTTTAGCATGTTTAGTTTGAATTTCATCTTGAAACCAAGTTTGGCACATATTATGAGTTGAAATATAACTTGTGGTGAAAAGTTTGATCTATAAATATAAATTAAAAATATAAATTGAATTCGACCTTCAATAACCTTGAAAGATCAATGCAGCAATTTTGGTGGGGGAAAAACAGTTGTGGCTTACGATTTAACATTTCTCTGTAGTGATGGGAGTTGGTGTGAATTTCGTAATCGATCATTGGTTCATAATCGGTTTGACAAACCAACTGACTTCCGATTATTAATCGGTTTAACTGTGATATCATAATGAAGTGTTGCACAATCTTTACTGGCAGAATATATGTTATAAAGGGGAATTGATGTAGTATCAAAGTAAATACTATAGTTTACAACTTCACATTTCACAAATTTGCAATTAAAAATTGGTATCTATTTATGAAATACATATTCTTTGTGGACTTTTCATGGATTACAAAGAACTTTTGCCACTTTTAGATAATCGATTATAGGATTCCATAATCGATCATCGAAATCGGTTTGGCAAACCAACTGACTTTCGAAAATAATCGATCATTGGCCCATCAGTATTTCTCTGGTAATCTTTTTTAGCCTTTGCTCTATTTTTTCACACCTAACAGTAATATATATGAAGCAACAGGGATAATAGGGCTACGGGGGATACACCCAAGCGGTCGTAGGCGACCGGAAGCGTCTAGTTATCATAGTTCCGTGATGAACATTTTGTACATGTCTAACGAAAATGTCTATCCCCCCCAGATTATTCATCGATGCCAAGCGCCTGCGAGTGTTGCGTGCCGACCACAACCAACTACGAGATTTGCCTGCAGAGGTCGACGTGACGATGATTGAGGAGGTGCATATCCACCACAACCTCATCACACAGCTCCCCGATGATTTCTTCCGCAATGCTAACAAGTATGGCACTGAATAGTGGTGGTGAAAAGGAATAATATAATAATAGTTGTCGTGCATCAAATTTGTGATGTATATGAAGAAAGTAGAATCATTTTAATCATATGAGTAGCTATTTTGAATACATGGAGGAAGTTATTAATAATAAAGATTTTTGCAGACTCCGAGTTTTGAATGCATCGAAGAACCGACTGGTCACCTTACCGCCAGTGAACAAGAACCCTGATCTGAACAAAGTCCAGGAACTGTATCTGACAGCGAACTCACTCGGGGATGGTGCAATGTCCGTCATAGCTGGCTTCCCTCGACTCAAAATCCTGCACGTCGCCCACAATGAAATCTACAACCTTTATGATGGGTATGGAATATAAAAAAAAGTCCAATGGTATCTATACTTTCATCTATATAATAATTATCATCTGACGAAGCTGGTGATTTCGATAGATAACATATTCTGACATACAGTCAACACATGTGTTTGTTTATTTGAAAATGTGTGTAAATGCACACAATGTGTCCGAAATCAAAGAAGAGCATCTTGATATTATTGACAGCCATTTTCTTATGCAATACAAATGAACTCTGAGGGGTCAAGCACAAGCAAATTTCACCTTTTCAAAAAAGAAATATCGTACAAACTGATTTAAAGTGTATAATTTTCCGCTATCTGCAGGGACATGTCGCGGTTGGAGTTGCTACAGGAGCTGAATATCTCCGGCAACCAACTACGGGACTTGCCGGCCAGCGTGGGCCGTCTCTCAAAGCTGGTCGTGCTGCGCGCTCACACGAATGCTCTGGCCAGTCTGCCCGACCTGCACAGCGCCACGAACCTGAGGGTGAGTGTCAGGGGTTACCATGGTAACCTCCATAAGAACTCTGTATAGATTCATGTGTACCTTCAAACTTTATGGGATTATTGTTGGAAAAAATAGATGTGCTGTGTTTTTCATTGCGTTCTTGTGGTGTTATGTTACAGGTGTTAGACGTTGGACACAACCAGCTCTACAATGTTTCCGTTACGAATCTGATGGCGTCACAACTCAACCTTCTTGACATGTCACTCAACACACAGCTACGCGTTGACCCACGTGAATTCAAGTCCATCAAGTAAAACTTCGAGATATTCTCATGTGCTACAATGATAAATAGGGCATTTGACAGCACACATAAATTTTTGGAAAATTCAAATTGTTTATCGAACAGAAGAGCATTAGCCTCATAGGTGTATCATTGCCGACTTGATTTTCTAGGCACAGGAAGAATGTATGTTTAGTGGATGCAACTGGCCAGAACCGACAGTTGCCAGGCCTAAAGCGCCGCAGTCAAAACTACGACGCAGACGACGAGACTGATCCAAACACACCCTGGAAAGTCGGCTTCTCTGAAACTTCTGGTGTCAGGAACAAGTAAATACTCACTCATTGGGGCATGTCTAATTATGCTGAAATATGTTTTCTCGCCGATTGTTTATTGCTGATTTATATCGCATTTCACCCAGACTATGTGTGACTACCGTGAAGCTTGCTAAGCTACGAGACGAGAATGAATCATTGTTTGGGATGTTTGATGGTGGCCACAATGATGAAGTTCCAAAACTGCTCAAGGAAAAGTTGACTGATTTGCTCAAAGAGGAGGTTAACCATCCTAAGACCCAAGCCAAGTACATGAAATATGTCATGTTGAGTGCCCACAGGTCAGTGGAAAATATCCTGAGGTCCCACTGAAGAACTTACTTTCGCTTAAGTCTAGATATTTTAACTGGGAAAGTTTGTAGTTCACAGAGGTACTTTGGTTTACTAGGTGACCTGACCCATGTATTGGTATAAATCGATTATACTGTTTTGAACCAGTTGTCGTGAACTGTCATATCTAGTCCAACATCATTATCATCCCTCAGAATGTTACGAGGGACCGGACAGAGACTTGGAGCCTCGGCGGCTGTAGTTCACCTTCAGCGGACATCCTCACAACAGATGAACATTTTCCGCCTGCAGCTGGCCAATGCTGGGGATGTGGAGGTCGTTCTCTGTCGCCATGGAGAACCTCTTGTCCTCACCCGCAAGTTTGTCACTGAGGAGGACCTCACAGAGTGCGAGCGTATCCACGAATCTGATGGCATTGTCACAGAGGTAAACTTCAGCTGTCACAAGCCTGATGTTTGAATATATTGGTTTTTCTTGTCAGTGACTTTCATTTTAATACCAAAAATGTTTAATCCTTTTCGTTAACAAAACAGGCCGTTGATTCATTATGTGTTGACTTTTACAGGACAGTAAAGTGAATGGTGTGACTAAGAACACTAGGATGCTTGGGTGTGCATTCCTCTACCCCAACATCATCCCTTGCCCGTACACGGCTGAGCTTGCGCTCCGCAATGATGATGAGTTCCTGATCATCGGCAGTCGCGGCCTCTGGAAGTACATGTCGTATGGCCACGCTGTCGAGGAAATCTACGATATTGGGAATCCCGTGGTGGCTGCCAAACGCCTTATGGACATTGCTCAAGCTTATGGATCTAAGGAGAGTGTATCGGTGCTCGTGATCAGACTCAACACTGACCGGGGTCCTTCCCTTGGGCGACTAAAACCCCCACCTCGTGATATGTCTATTGACGATGTCCATGCCGCAGAGCGACACGAAATGGCCATGCGAGCACAGAAGTTGGAACAGGGCATTGCTCGACGTGAGGCCATGAACAAGAAGACTGGCGGCTCACACAGACAGCCTCGTCAGCGAGAGAGCTTCGATCTGACAAACATGAGGATCCCATCCCAGTCAGATCAGGTTCTCTCTCCGAGGTTTGAGAACAACGGGAGCACAGACACGCTCACTGAGGAGTTCCCTCTACCTCCACCTCCTATCACTAACGGATTCCACAACACACCACATGGTGATGACAACACAGACTCACACTCACCTCACATGGACTTGTCTGGAGACCTTCCACCGCCCCCAGCACCGCATGTGTTAGCACCTCTGGCACCGCATGTGTCAGCACCTCCGGCACCACATGTGTCAGCACCTCCGACACCACATGTATCAGCACCTCCGGCACCGCATGTGTTAGCACCTCTGGCACCGCATGTGTCAGCACCTCCGGCACCACATGTGTCAGCACCTCCGACACCACATGTATCAGCACCTCCGGCACCGCATGTGTTAGCACCTCCAGCACCACAACCACAGGTGCCTATACCACAGGCTCCAGTGCGACTCAAACGACTAGGCTCTAAGTCTGGTGATGACAAGGTCAAGGCCACTTCGAGCCAGTTACCGCAATCACAACAGTCAAGTAGAACCTCTGTGGTTCACAGCGTGAGCTCACACAGTGTCGTTCAAAGAAAGCCGTCCATGGAGCGGTCAGTCGTCTCAATCGCTGGAGACCCATCAGTGTCCTTGAATTCTGTGCTCTCTGGGTCCAGTCTGGAAGAACCGAGGGAAGGCTCTCCATCCCCGACCCCAACCCCGGCTCCCAACACCGTCCCTGTCGACCCAAGCAAGGATATCAAACCTCTCCCCAACCAGCGCTTTGTCAAGAAGAGTGCAGCACAGGAATGGGAGGTTTTGTTACAGAAACGCTTGTCATCTGAGATCAAGGATAGAGAACTCGAGCAGCTGACGGGAGGCGGTGAAGTGGATGATGCTGAACTTGAATCTCTTCTGAACTGTACCAAGCAGGTGGACAGTGATATGGTTGTGTTGGATACAATGGGCAAAGGTCAGTCGCGCAGTAGATCTCAAGGGGATAAATTTGGTTCAGTTACTTCTCAGACATTTGTAGCCTCAGTTATGGATGGAGACAGCACGCCAACAAACAGTGTCCGTCGCAAGAAACCAGCAAATGTTCGCAGTCGGATAGCAATGTTCGAGACCATTCAGCAGGATGCCCAACCAGCGAAGCCCGACCAGCGAAGAAGAACATTTTTCTCACCAGCCCGCACTGAGCCACGGAAGCCTGTTAGTGGTGCTTGGAGATCCCTTTCTCCACCACCCAACATTGGGCTTGTTGCTGACAGCCAGAAATCTTCGCCAAGCAGCATAGTTGCCATGAAAACAGCTTCCCAGAAACCTGAAGCACCCACAACGCAGGCCTCAAGAGCCTCTCGGCCTACTGACCAGGGAAAATCGGGGTCGTCAAGGGATCAGAGGGCCCAGGCAGTAGTCAGTCGACCTCATAGCACGGGGCCCTCCATATACAGACGACATCTCCCAACTGAGCATGGGACCTCCCAGCCTCCAGGGTCCAGTGCTGCACCTGCCCAGCGTAATGTACAGGCTGCCAGTAAACCTGCAAACCAGCCTTTGGTACGACCTTCTGCCCATCCGATAGTCAGGCCATCACCTCAGCATTTAAATAGACCACCAAATCAGACAACAGTTCGGCCTCAACAGTCTTCTGTTCGATCTCCAACACAGCCTGCATTTAGCCCGCCGAGTATCAGAACTGTTAGACCACAAAACAAGCAACCACCACAAAACCAGCCAACAGCTCAACCTTCTAATCGCCCAAGACTTAACATCCCCTACCAAGCTGTCGTTCAACCTGCAAACAAATCAAAAGGTCACTCAGGTAACCCCAGTGTCAGTTCTCAGAGTTCACCTGGGAAGCAAGACTCTCCACGACAATTGCCCCAGGCCCCCCAAAACAAGAAAACCCCTCCAAGCAGCCCCAGCTGTCTCCCAGTGACTCCGCCAACAGGCAAGGCCCCCCCACTCCCTCCCCCCGGACACCAGGCATCACCACACCCGCTAGGGATACAGAAACCCTCAAGTCCTAACTCAGCCAATGCTGCGACTTCTGCACAGCAAGGAAAGAAAACTACAAGTCATTCACAGACCACAAACCGTCAACAGAGCGGCATGATTCCACCCCCAACACAGAAAGCTACCAGTGCTTCACATGGATCGGCACAGAAAATCTCAAGCCCCGCAGGCCCGCTCCGGGCACCCAACCAGACCTCACCTGCGGCCTCAACTCAGAGGTCCCAGGCCTTCCACGGCTCCGTGGAGAGCGACCTCTATGCCAAGGTCAAGCGTGTGCGACACGCGCCCTCAGGGGGTGGGGGCAGTGGTGTGGGGGGTGGGGTGAGCCCTCAGGGTCAGGCCAGTCTGACCGAGGAACCCTCAGAGCCACTCGTTGTGGAGATCTCACATCTGTAGGAACTCTCTCTCTCTGTTATATTGGCCGTTCCCTCAACCTGTGCCATGGTATTTTAACAATGCAATGCTTGTACATTGTGTATGATGTATGCTTCATGCCAAAGCTTTTGGTAGCATGTCTGGTGGCATTGGTGATTCATACATACCTAATGCTTGGTATGAGTACTAACTCTCAGTAAGTATTCTATAATTGTGATATTTTAGATATTTTGAGAAATTAATTTTCATGCCTGCATCATGACTTAGTAAGGAAGGTGTTTGTTATAGATAGCAGTATTTTGTTAGTAGAATGCTCATTGACTTGTGCAGTAAAACCCTAAAAGACTACTAATCAGCTTTCACAGAGCACAGAGCTGGTGTGAGTACTCTGCATAATTGCCTATTTATGCCTCTTATATTAATATGCTAATGCCAAACAGGTTGAGTGCTAAAAAGTCTCGAACAATCCTGATGTCCAGAAATGTGTACGTAGATGTAAATATTCAAATGGTGTATACTTATAGTTATCATTAATTATGAAATGTATATATTTTTTGGACCTAATTATACATTTCGCTGGATTGGAAAATGTTGTGTATCTCCAGATTTGTCTGTTAATAATTTTCTGTCAATATTTTGTTTTGTAGCTTTGTTTATGAATTTATGATGTAAATTTGCAATATTCTGCAGTTGTCAAAATCAATTTGCAATATATTCTGCAGTTGTCAAAATCATTCAATTTGGATGGACAGTGGAGCTTTGCAATCAAAATGATGAGCGAAGTTCATGATGCATTTCAGCTTGCTCATTACATGCACAATGTGTTCAGAAGATGTTCAAAACCTCTAACATCACTGTTGTATTTGTGGAAGCCGTCTTTCAGCTTGTGATATTTGCAGCATTGCAGAGTTTGCCAGAAAATACTCCTGCAAGATGCAAAACAAACCCACCAACATGCAATCATAAAACTGTTGATTGAACATACTGTGAAGAATTTACACCTGAAATTGACATTTTGTGTTAAGACTGTGGGCCTAATAATTGTTGTGGGGGCCAAAACCATGACTAGGGTCTATCTGATCAAAACGTTACGCTTTTTTAGGTTACCGGACTATGGTCCGATAACCTATTGGTATGGCGTTGCGTCCGTCGTCCGTCGTCCGTCGTCGTCGTCGTCGTCCACATTTTTATCTTTTTTGTTTATGGGTGAATTTTTCTGAAATTTTGCACAAAAATACTTAAAAATAATTCAAGAAGGAGGTATTCTTTAGTTTTTTTATTTTCGCATTTTTTTTAAAATGGCGGCCGTTTTCGACGAAAAATGCTTGATTTTGGACTTTGGCGGCCATTTTCTCAAAATCTGTTCAGTAACTTTTTTTCTTTTTGATACATAACACTCCTCATATGTACTTCTATGATGTCTATAAATTTCGTTGCGCTTGAATCGCTCGAAGTGGGCCATTTTGGCCCAAACTCGGCCCAAATGGGACTTTCCCATGTTAAATTCTCCTATGCCTCATAATGGGACACATTATGCCTAATATCTCACTTAATATTGAGATTAGAGACTAGGAATCAATTGTGGACATATGGGAAATGATATATCCTGAATATTCTCGTGACCTTCAATTTGACCTCTGACCTCAGTTTCAAGGTCAGAGCACAAAATGGCTTATATCTTGCTTATTATTGACTCTACAGCTTAGGAATCAATTGTGGACATATAGGAAATGATATATGCTGAATATTCTAATGACCATGAATTTAACCTTTGACCCCATTTTCAAGGTCATAGGACAAAATGGCTTATATCTCGCTTATTATCGACTCTACATCTTAGGAATCAATTGTGGACATATAGGAAATGATATATGCAGATTATTCTGATGACCTTAAATTTGACCTTTGACCCCATTTTCAAGGTCATAGGACAAAAAAGCTAATATCTCGCTTGTCATCGACTTTACGGCTTACGAATCAGTTCTGAACATATAGGAAATGATATATGCAAATTATTGTCGTGACCTTGAATTTGACCTTTGACTTCATTTTCAAGGTCACAGGACAAAGTGGCTAATATCTCACTTATTATCGATTTCACAGCTTAGGAATCAATTGTGGACATATATAGGAAATGATATATGCTGAATATTCTCGTGACCTTGAATTTGACCTCTGACCTCATTTTCAAGGTCCAAGTACAAACTGGCTCATATCTTGCTCCTCTATTGACTGTATGGCTTGGGAATCAATTGTGGACATATAGAAAATGATATACACTGAATATTTTGATGACCTTGAATTTGACCTTTTGCCTTCATTTTCAAGGCCATAGCACAAAATTGCTAATATCTCTCTGTTTTGAATTTACAGCTTAGCAATCAACTGTGGACATGATATATGCTTAATATTATATATGCTGAATATTCTTTTGACCTTGACTGTAACCAGTGACCTGGCTAACATCTAAAATATTAAACATTGTCCGGTAACCTATCTTTGGCCCTTGGCCTAATTTTTATTTTTAATGACATTTTTAATGAGGACTAGTTATTGATATTGATTGTTACAGATTTCATGTGATACACATAATACATTGCAATAGCCATGAGAATGATACCTTTGTAGGTATTAATCAATTCATGTCCATTTTTGTACAGCAGACCTTAAGGTCACTCGCCTGTCTGAGCTTCCTATGAATTTGTTTGTTGTGATTTTTAACATTGTGCAGTTCTAAATCGATACGTTCACCCACCGATCTTGTCAACATTTATTCATTTTGTCAACATTTATGGTCAACATGTTATTCCTCTGTCATTGAAAATCTTTTGTCATGCATACCTTGGGAGGTTTTTTCCCCTTAAGTGGTATGAATGATGATTTATTTGCACATCATAGTAATCAATTTCTACCAATTTGCAAGCAACTTCAGTAACACTGTGTGTGTGTGAATGATTTGAATGAGTCAATGTCGTGCCCCGAAGTTATAAATACTCTGAAGTTATACTATGGGATACCTGGTGCAAACTTGTTATTGTCAAAAATAAAGAGCTATCAAACCGTCTAACAGTATTCATTATGTCAAGTTTCTTTTTAAGGGATAAAAACTGGTTTGCCATGATGTATGTGTGGGGACTGAACGCTCGAGGGACTGTGTCGCAGATTTGAGACCGACCCGAAGGGGAGGTCTCAAATGTGGCCGCACAGTCCCGAGAGCATTTCTAATCGCCACAAACATCATGGCAAACCAGTTTTTATCCCGATTATAACACGGCATTACTTTTTAATTGTGTCTTACTTGATTTCCATATGTTTTTGAGTTGGAATAACGCTTATTTTGCCTTCGAAGTGAATGAAGCTGCAAAGTTTTCGAACTGGGGATGGCCCACAGTTTCGGTCTGGAAATAAAAAGATCCATGTAATAGCAATGACAACACACGTGTAGAAGCGCATTATACGTAAACAAAACAATGACGTCATGGCAACCAGCAGCCGGTCTCAAATGCCGGTCTCTGACACTTATTTGAGACCGGCTTTGGCTGCTCAAACATTGCCGCATCGTGGATCTGGATACTGATGCCATGTTATAATACTATTTAGCCACTGGTAACCTTTCTTGTCCAAGCCATAGGGAGTTGGGTATATCCTGATAACTATCATAAGTCGGAAGCTTTATACAAATTCAGTCTGAATGCAGTACAATTTATTGAACAATTTAGTACGTACATATACATGTATACAACATATCCTGGCTCTCACTCAGCGAAACACAAATATGTAACCATGCAGTGAGAACAAGCTTGCAGTGAGCTGTGTAAATGCTGTATTTTATTGTATTCTTTAAGTCATAATTTCTTTTCAAGTGCAGAAAATAATGTCAAACTGTTCAACCAGTCGTGCAAAGTATAGTCAATAACGGAGAAGTACTCAGTTAGGTTGAAATCCTGAGAACAAAAGTCCTGATCAGCGTACACAACGAGTTAAAATATAATCTAGTTAACCAGCTACCAATTTCAGAATCCTTGTGCGAGCTGACCTTGAAATTGCACAGGGGAGAAATTTGAAGACCATATTGTTGATACCCTCAGATGAGCGCACTGTCCGGGTACCCAATATCAGAATGCGCGTAAAAAAGGAAGTTTCAATTTATTGAAACCAGTCTTTTTTACACACCTCTATAATAAACAATCTTGGGTAATCTTACCTGGCAACCAAATAAGAAGGAAAAATTGCCATTATACTTTCGAATGGCATACTCTCTTAAACTGGTCGTTCTATGCCGCTCAGTTTCTGTCTTTCTTGACGAAACTAGACAGAGTCCGTGGTGTCTGAGAATATCTTCTTGACAAAACCTTTCCCCCGGAACCACCATTCCTGTCTCCCAGAAGTTAGGCAGGGGAGGCGGGAGGGAGAATTACCATGTTTATTATAAAGGTAATTAGTGTGTAATAAATACTGGTTTCAACAGTTTAAAACTTCTTATTTATGTCCACAATTTGACCTCTATAATAAACATGTCACTTGGGTTATGTCAGAATAACCACTGGATGTGGGTGAACCCCCCCCCCCCTCCCCCCTCCCCCTTCCCTCAAACATATCATCATTGAGGCATAGAATGATAATCATACTTATGTTAATGTTAATGATAAAATAATCGAGGTTAAAAGTAAATGTTGCTTGAAAGTAATGACTGCTCAAAAGTAACTTACTCGTGCAAGTATTTAGTGTACGGAAGTAACATCAAACATAACTAAGAATAGCGCCTGGTTAAGAGAGTGGTGTCGGCACTGGATATGCCCCCACTGTAGATTGCTGGCGGCAGGCGAAATAAAATTGCTCTCCACACCGATGTCTGTCTGTGAGTATATACAGGTGTTGAACCATGTAAAACGTGGACGCTGGAGCAGTCCCTGGTAGAACTGGGTGGAGGCAAAGCCTGTGCATGAGCTGTTCGGGAACTCAAAACGCTGAAAAATAGCATTCCTTTGCCACAACTCCGAGGACGACCAAACGTGATCATCCAGCGCCACCTAATCTGCCACGGCTCGACCCAAAGACTGCAAAAGTCCGACAAAGTGAAATTCCCCCGGGAAAGGAAATGGAACGACACCCCAGGAATCACGCTCATTGGGGTACGGAAGGCCACAGAAGACGGAAGCCGACCCGGTAGAAACCACTAGCGGTGAACAGACAGCCGTGGTGATGGACGTCGGCTGAGACGAAGTTACCGGAGCCGACTTTTGCAAATCACTGAGGTGATTTTGGAGTGGAAGTTACCTCACCTTCCTGGAAATCCTCCGCAACCTGCAGAATAAGACACATTAGAATCGAATGATACCGACTTCTTGGTTTAACAAGAAACCGAAGCAGTAACGCAAGTCCTTGGCCCACTCACTGATGGAGGTCGGTTAGCAATAACCCTGAAAGACAGTGGATACTGCAGCATGGCCGACTGAGAGCTCCATATGGAAAACGAGTCCCGGTGCCCAAACCCCGAGGAAGCATGCCCCGGAATCTGTGGAACTAGATGCTGGTCCCGGGAACCAGGCTACGATTCTCGGGGACCAACACATGGCTCTCGAGAACTGGTAAACGGATCTCGGGAACCGGGCAAACAAGTCCTGTATAAGTGGCAGCTTTGAGCCCCATAGCCGTAGCGATGGAAGCCCGGCATGGCAGGGCTAAACCCGAGCGAACTGGGTCCTCGGAACCTATGATGCCGTTAACCCGATGTTCACTAATTGAGACAGTAACGGTCTTAAACTCTCGGGTAGTGGACACCGAGAGCTGCCTCTGGACGAAAAACCGGGGTCTATAGGCAGGTTTCGTCCCCTTGTCCGGGTGTACAATGGTGGAACTGGGTCAGAGTTAACCAACACCAAACATGAAGAATGACGCAAAAATTTGCCACTTCCTCAGATTATTCAAATCTACAGTAGCTGTACTAAGTACATCAAAGTAGGCTGAAGCCCAGTGAAAAAATCCAAGTAGAAAGCTAAATCCGCAAACTTGAAGGCCTAGAGGCAAATTCTTTTTTGTTTACCAGAAGCAGGGACAAAGGAAAAATTTGGAAAACTATTTTAAATGACAGAGTCTGAAGGGCATAGAATGACCTCTTATGGAAGCCAGATAAGTTTACCCAAGTGTTTATTATAAAGGTCTCAGTGTGGACATAAATATCCAGAAACTGGGGGACTAAGGATCATTGTCATCATTACTTAATAGTGTTTTATTAACCTAGAATTCAACATTGATGTTTTTATTGTGCACAACACAAATCAGATATTCACATGTACAATTCAAGATGATTTAGTGCCTTATTTGAATACAATTATTGCGCTAAACAACAAAACTGAATGTTTCTTTTTCTTTGATACCAGTCTAACAGGGAATATATGCATTACAGTTGGAGTTAGATTCAAGCAAACCAAACATATTTTATTAAATGCAGTAACTAATGCTATTTATTTTCAAATACACTTGCTGGATAATGACTGCAGAAGCTTGAGCCAAAACTTCACTCAAGCAGGCAAGGCACATAAATGAAGACTTTAATCTAGTTTGGTAACTGGAAGAAAATTGTACTAATAGCTGGATCAAACCAGTACATTTATTCAGTAGTGAGCAAATCCCTCACACGCAACAATCAATACATTTCTCGGTTGCTCAAACTGTGTATGCTTTAACAGAATAAACTAATTCTTTGAAATTCACATGTTTTCCATACTTTATTTCATAACCATTTGACAGATGTGAGAATTTTACAATTTGTCTGAATATATATGAACAATCAGCTGTATTTTATGCATAATATCTCTAAAAATGGTGCATTTTGACATAATTTGAACTGCAAATAAGAACACGGGTGATATTTACCACCTACGAGAATTCATTCCCACCCAAAGCCCGGGTGAATTCGTCTCAGTTATTCAGAAACATTTACAAGTTTACATTTACAAGTGTACTAACAAGAGCTACACAAAAGGGTTCATGGAGGAATGTCCAACATGAAGCGAATTCTGATCGAGGACTGTGTTAAAACAAAATGTGAAAACAATTTTCTGAAGTCTAGCCTAATTAGACTTGTTCGTCATTAGTTTGACAATAGATAGATATCAAGGTACATAACAATACATGGGAGATAATATAACATCAGTTATACCATACAGCAACAGCAAATACGTTTTAACAAATTTTCTAGACATGCAATTGATGATGCAGAGCTGGTTCAATGATTGTACTTCCTTATACCATCATGTGCACAGAACAAAGTGTTATTGGACATAAAATTCAACGATCGGTTAGTAAGATCCGTTTTCATTGCCGACTTGTCAGCTAGTAAATCTGTTTTGAGCACATAAGTTGGCAGGTTGAGGACATACTGGACAACTGAATCTCACTTGCACAGGATACAGACTTCCAGTACAAACACAACTACACATTGTAGGATGCTGGAACCATGAGCTTTGGGCAACCAAACAAATATATTTGAGACAAGATATGTTTTTTGTACAGCAATTAATTCAAAGTCAATACATTTTATAGTATGGCTGTGTATAGATATTAAATGCTGTATGTATGCTTGCCTATTCTGTTAATCAGTTACCCTTTTTTCGGCTGTCAGAAGTAATTTATGCAAACAAAACATATAGTTTATTACAAAGGCGGTGAACCTTTGAAAACAAATCCTTATTCATGTACCTGTACACACATGAACGACAGCAAAGCTACACAGAATATTGCAGTTGATTTCATGATATTTAAGATAACAATAAATATTAAACATATAAAATCATCACAAGTTAAACCAGCAACAAACTTGCCAGTAAAACAAGGTTTTGCTTAGCACTATAGATCTCCTAAACTTACATCCTTTCGTACAAATAATTTTTTCACACTTACCATTCAAACATATTATACCTCATACCATACAACATTTATATACCATTTTTCCACAAGAACCATACTATGCACTTACATACAATGTGGCTTACACACTACATCCATTCACAGCTTTGGTTGCCAAAAAAAACTCCTCATTTTTTTTCTCAGCCACGTGCACGTATATACATATTTTCTTACATTTCCATGCCGCATTCACACTTCGTTCTTGCAATATTTACATACAATCACTCAACACCATCAACAACTGTGTTTTTAATAGTTCATCACAATTTTAGCTTTTTGCTTTGTCTAGAAGGCCAAGGACTATTCATTGCCGAAACCCTCAGTCTCCTCAATAGCATAGGTGAGTTTTTCGACCAGCTGCTCGTAACTTTTGTAGGGGGGCAGGTCGAGACGATTGAAGCAGGTGTGACTCCGCGGTAACCAAGTCTCTTTGCCGACCTTCTCTATACAGAATCGCTGTGGACTGTTGCTTCCTGCGATGTGATCGAAGAAATTCTTTTATTTCACTATCCAAGTAGGCAGTAAACTTATCATCAATTTAAATAAGTTTTCAATTAAAACGATGTATGCTCTGAGTACAATTGCATTGACACATTTTTTCTCTGTTTTCAATCCTATATTTCCTACAGTTCGATACTATACATAGTATCGATATTGCTTTCTGCCACTGCTGTTATGACTCACCCATGAGTTCGGCAAAACCTCCTACGGGAAGTCGACACGTTCCGGTTACAAACTGCAGCAGTCGAGTCCTCTTCTCGTTGTCCAGCTCTCGAACAAACTGCGGCAGAAACATACGACCAGCTTACAACTTCGTTCTGTACAGTTACACAGAATTAACTAACTCCCTTGAACTGGACATTGTATTCAATCAACCAGGATTTATGTAAGTCATCAGAACTTGTACGAACCTTCCAGAACCAGTGGACCTGCTTGGAGCTGCGTGTGTAGTGCCGATAGATGGCGTTCCTCTCCCAGTCATCCACGTCAATCTCTTGCATACCACACAGCATCAACTGAAACACAGCAACCACTGATCAGTGTCAAAGTCTCGATAAGTCTCAGAGACGGAATGACACAAACCATGATCATGTACATACCTCGAGTTCCCTTTCGTCAAAGTATTGTAGCCATTGCAGTGGCACGACCTCGTTGAAACCTTCTAAGAACGACTTGGTTTGCTCCTCCACGCCCCGAGAGAATCGCCACTGTGTCATCAGGCTATCGATGAGAGATACATGGAATAGTTCAACAAATGGTCACAACTGATACTGCATGGATTTCTACAGAGTTATTCAATTTTTAAAGCTTAAGCTCACTTGAGCTAGTTTTGAGAAAAGTGCAGTTTCTCTTGAGCTACAAGCTTACACGAGGTTGAGCCATGCTTACTCAGGCCCTCTTGAGTTACAAGCTTACACGAGGCTGAGCCATGTTTGCTCAGGCCCTCTTGAGCTACAAGCTTACACGAGGTTGAGCCATGCTTGCTCAGGCCCTCTTGAGTTACAAGCTTACACGAGGCTGAGCCATGCTTGCTCAGGCCCTCTTGAGCTACAAGCTTACACGAGGTTGAGCCATGCTTGCTCAGGCCCTCTTGAGTTACAAGCTTACACGAGGCTGAGCCATGCTTGCTCAGGCCCTCTTGAGCAACAAGTTTACACGAGGTTGAGCCATGCTTGCTCAGGCCCTCTTGAGTTACAAGCTTACACGAGGCTAAGCCATGCTTGCTCAGGCCCTCTTGAGCTACAAGCTTACACGAGGTTGAGCCATGCTTGCTCAGGCCCTCTTGTGCTACAAGCTTACACGAGGCTGAGCCATGCTTGCTCAGACCCTCTTGAGTTACAAGCTTACACGAGGCTGAGCCATGCTTGCTCAAGCCCTCCCAAGAGCTTACTTGAGATATTCCATCTTGTTTTCCTCGTTGACTTTGATCTCGGCGCCGTCTGGTTTGAGCTCGTGTTGCTCCAGTTTGCCGAGGATCTCGAAGTCCGCAGAGAAAAACAGCTCCAACTCACACTCCTCCAGGTTGTTGTCTCTGTTAGAACATCAAATACTGAAAGCTCCACATAGTTGGTCATTAGTTAGACAAAAATCTAAAGATCCTCAAACCATAGTTGGACACTAGCTGGACAGAAATCCAAAGATCATCTCTTAGTTGGACATTAGTTGGACAGAAATTCAAAGATCATAACTCTCCGTTGGACATGAATCTAAAGATGATTACTCTTGGTTTGACATGAATATAGAACGACGCAAGTTTAGCAAACTATGTTCAACTGGTTCAGAGAGACATTTTCACCATGTAACCATGCAGCTGTTGCAATTACTCTTGGCAGACACTGACCTGACCCAGACAAGGGAGTTGTAGAACTCAGGATCCACATTCTCAATGTCGCTTATCGTCAATTTTTTGCTCAGCATCTTCTTGTAGAAAGGCATCGTGAAACCGCTGTCGATAAACTTGCCGTGGTACAGCGACTGAAAGCGACAAACAGGGTCATGTGGGACTGTGCACAACCGATCACATATAACACACATCAGTCATGATCTGATATAGCTAGAAGTCCTTCAGCAGTCCTTCTAAACAGCTCTTTTTCTGTTGGTGAATCAACTGTTGGTGATCTACTCTAGAACACAATACTGTTGTACACGAGGAGAAAAAGATGCAATTCATATGTTATCACAAGCATACTCAATAGGGCATGGCATTGTTATGATCAGATGACCTGCAAGAGAACCTCACCATGGCAACGACACGGCCGATAAACCTGAAGTACATGAGGTGGTCTGGGTTAACAGAGGATGCGGGGTTGATCTGCAGGCTGTAGTTATTGTTGTTAGCATACTCGAACAGGCAGTACATGGGGTTGAGGACCTCATGTGACAAATGGAAGAACCACTCCCTAGCCACACCGCCGTAGTCCAAACCCTCCTCGCCCTTGAAGATGATGTACAGTCGTCTCCGCAAGTCAAATGGCTGCAGACGCATGATCTAAAACACAGCGAATAAAACCATTGCAAGGATCTGCTGAACATCTTCATGGCATGTCATGAGTAGACATGAAAAGACTGGTATCTAGCAATCAGAGAAGGAGTATGTTTTTGAAAACATATTAGTTGATGATAGGGAGGTATACCTACCTGTTGAAATGAATCTTCAAACAGGTTTTCACGTGTGACATGTATTTTCACATGGCCAGGCAGGGAATTCGACTGGAATACAAAGAATTTGATGATTTTTCCTGTGAGTGTGTAAATGCTAGAGTTCTGTGCAGAAGTACAATTACTCTTTGCCTGTGACAAGATCAGTGCTAGCAGATTTTCTGTACCTGGCAGAGGTATCTGAATTGCCCGAGCTTCCAGCGGAAACTTCTCTCGTACTGGACGGGTACACCAAACGCACCCTTGGGACTGAAAATGGCAAGGTTAATGTCCTAAACAACAAGCGAGATCCACAGACATTACTATCATGGCAGGGTTACTTCATGTTGGGACCAGACTCTTTCAGGAAAAGGAGCCACTTCAGCCATGAAAATGAATTCCCAAATCAAAGCACTGCAAGGTTCAGCACTTTCGCTTATACTAGTACATAGGACAACCTGAGACCATGGACGATCTAATGTCACACTAACCCTTTGGCAGGCCCGCCTCGTGGATCCTGGAATGTTGTAGTCTTTGTGTTGTGGTCGACGAAGTATCGGACGCCCTCAGAAGTGTATCTCATCTCCCATCCCTCGGGCAGTGGGTCCTCCTGCATGATGCTGCAACGAAAATATTGACGGATCAATCAACAGGTTTTTATTGAGGCTGAATGGGAGTTTTTAAGAATAACGTGAATCAGACCACATACCCCTGTGTTCTTGGGTCCTCCCACTGTGTTGTCCGGTTCTTGTGGTTGACGAAGTAGACACGGCCATTGGCATCCACTCGTTTCTCTGTAACAAATGGAATTATCAGAGTGTTGAGGAAGCATGTCGGAGAAACTATTATAGCAAATAGGAAAAAGGATGTTTACAACATATCTGTTGCTGACATACCCCAGCCCTCCGGTAGCGGGCCAAGAGGGTCACCGGTGTCTGTGTTGGCAGATGTGGCGTTCGGGAACAGGAAGCGCGTGGCCAGGTTCTCGAGCTGTCGGTTGTTGCGCCATTGTTGCCACTGCTGGATGTTGGTGATCATGTCGGCGTTCGGCCGCTGCCACGTTGTCGTGCGTGAGTTGTGGTCCACATAGTAGACTCGGCCCCTCGGGTCAACACGCCGCTCCCACCTGAAGGAGAGTATCCTCAATGGTCAGGCCTTAAACTTCAGTAACGAAAAGATCTGTGACTACTTGGGTTATTCACACAATGCTAGCTATGCAGGAAAATGAAGGGGGTGGTGTTTAGTGGCAGACTTACCCAGGTGGTAGAGGAGTGGGACGCTCCCAGGTGGTGGTTCGAGTGTTGTGGTCCACATAATATGCTCGGCCATGTGGGTCAACCCGCATCTCCCATCTGTGGGCAGAAATATAATCAAGGCACTTGACACCATCGCAATACATACTCATACCATCGAGTCATTGGAGTGTCTGAGACCATTGCGATATAATAATACATAAATATATCACAGTTATATACACAATGATAATGCTGTGGTTACCTACCCTGGCGGCAGTGGTTCTTGATTTGGCCCGGTGTTGTTGGGAGTGCCCTCCGGTGGAGCTCCGCTTGGAGGACCTACGGATGAAAGTCAGTATTCATCAGCATGTGATTGAAAGCAGAGTCGAGTGTGTTCAATCCTAAACTAAATGTACCACTAATAGTACATGATTTACATTATGTATCCAAGATACTTCAGATGCTGCCCGGTACTTACCAGTGTTGTCGTTGGCGCCTGACTGCGGCGTGGTGGCGGTGGTTGGTGTCGTGGTAGTGCTGGTGTTGGCAGCGGTGGACGCAGGCCGAGGTGTTCTGTTTTTGCCGGCGGCGGGGGTGGTGTTGGGAGCGCTGGTGGCACTGGAGTAGCTTGGACTCGAGCCACTGACGCTGACGGCGGCCATGCTTGCAGCCACCGATGTGGCAGTCGAATCTCTCGGCCGCGCTCCGGAACGACGATTGGAGCCAGAGCTGCTTGCCGGACCTACAAGAGAATGACGACAAACAGTTGTATTTGACTGAATTTCCAGTTCGGTATCCAGTATAATTTGGTGGCTTAGTTACAATAAAGCACATTGATAAGATAAAATTAATTTTTTTATAGTTATGAATTTCTTACCATAAATTATGACATTTAGTTGATAATATGATACATATTGCTTACCATTAGCAACACCATTTGGTACTCTTGGTGTAGAGTTATTTGTCTGTTCGACTCGCATCCCGTGTAGACGGATTTGCAAGTCTCCTGTTCTCTGGCGTGTTCCTTTCACTTCTGCATGTAACTCAAGTTTGTGCGCCAAATTCTCAACTGAAAGGAGGAATGAACGAACAGTAGACTGTGCTGGTATCAGACAGTAGATGATTGTACACTGGTAATGTTACTGAGGAAACAATACGTACAGTGGCCATTGTTTTTGGCCAAGAGATCACTTAGATCCAAAGTGGCATGGCCGATGACAACATCGGTTTTCAGTTGAAACTTGTTCAGGACTTTGAATTCAAGTTTGCTTTGTGGTGTGACCAGTCTGTGAAGAGAAATGGCATATCATAAATGATTTGTTGGAATGAATATTGGTATCTAGACTACAGCTGAGTATTTGACACATACACTAGTACCATAATACAGTACACTGAACCCAGCACTTACACAGTGAAGTGATCATTCCACTGTGGGTTGCATGTTTTCTTGACTGTGTCCGTTTTGCGAGGTGGCTGTCCATCTACACTGAGCTCCAGGTATGGATCTGGCTTTGATGTGAACACTCCACCAGATGAGCTCAATTTGGCCGTGCAAACTGAAGCAGTTAATATCATATAGTTACAGTGTAGTTGTGTAGCTTGAGGCATTTATGCATATATCCAGTATGTTTTGGGGGACTTACTGGTAACTTCCAACTGGGAGTACTGGGACCGGACAGCAGTAGTTCCACTTCCCCCTTCTGCCATCCCTCAAGAATTCAGTTGTACTGCAATAAGAACAAATTCATTATGGTACATTGCAATATAAATTCTGATATCGTTTGACAGCAGACACCAGCATCGATAAAGGCTCACCACCAGTTATGGCCACCACCGGACAACGGCCACCCTATAATCAGCTGGTTACATGAACGGAATAATCAAAACAGCTCACTGCAATCAACAGGCGGCCATTGCCCGGCACTGGCCACCCCCATTAAAGTTGGAAAGGATGATTGACGATTGTTCTTCTTTGAAATTTGTCATTGATTGAAAACCAGTCACACCACGGGTCACTTAATTGAGCAGAGCCTTGACTGGTTGACACTATTTAGATGGCGTAAACTACGGTACAGAATACACCTGTAGAGATAAGTGCCAAGGGCCGGTGTCACCTGACCATTACCAATTGATTACTGACTGATCATTCTGATGTCATGCCTATTCCATGCCCTGGCCCTGGCCCTGGCCCTGGCCTGGCAAAAACTAAAATTATGTAAGCCTCAGTCAGTTGATATTCAACCATACATTTAACACTAGACATCGACGATCTAGACTTGATAAAAAAAGCTCGACAGTTCATACACATTATATATATCTACTGGCCGCACAAATGAAAGGGAATTGCCACTTAGCAATCCCCGGAAACACCCATGAAAACAATAACAACACAATCAACAATTGAAAATACGGCAGTCAAAAACTTACACTCAGATTAAACCTCGAGACAAGTCAATTTAGTTGTGGCGTGTGAGCCGATAAACACGACACACTTAGTAGGATCTTCCTCGAACGCTTTAGGCGCAATATCCAAGAGAAAATGTCTAGGAAGTGATACGGAATTATCAGCAATCAGAGAGGGTCAAAGTTTGCCTCGCCATTTTCTCAAATGTTATCGTGATCTGCCATTTTGTCACATGATCCCATACGTCATCGAAAGACGGTCACGATCCCTGCTACCGTACTTTGCCATTTATAGGCCACTCTCCAAATATTGTCTAGCTGTCTGACATGATACCGCCTTATTTTTCATATTTGTGGAACAATTAATAAGGCTTAGGAATGTGGTATTTTGATAATTAAAAAAAAACTTTGCTAACGAATTTATTTGACTGAACAAGGAACCAGTCCGGGTCCGAATCAGGTCCAGAAAAATGTCATGAATCTACCTTACACGCTGGTCCATCGACTCGCAGGATTTACGGATCACACTGGTCGGCTAACAGAGAGTAGCTAGGTACATAGTATGTGATTATATGATGCTAACCCAATTAGTCTACCAGATAAGTAACCAATATCGTATAACACATATATTTTAGTGTCCTAATTGCAGACATTTCTAAAATGCATTGGTGATAGGGATGAATGAATTATAGTGTCAATACGTAGGCCTACGCACCTACAAAGTCGATTGAAAATTTTTTGTATAGGTAGATTTTCAATTGTATATGTTGCTGTTTTGGGATGGCGTCCTTTTGGTGGGTCCAATTTCAGAAATATTTTGTGATCATTTCTTATGCAAAGATAAATTCATAATTAAAATTTAAAATATGGCTGATTATGAGACAGTTTTTTTGTAGGATTCCATCAACAGAAAGTCTCACCTAAGCTCAGCTGTAACATAATCGAAGTTGAATGTCAACATGTATTTTCACAAAAAAGAAAAGAAAAAAGGATTCAGTGACGATTATGTTGTAAACTTGATGCAGCAATCCTAAAAATTATCTTCTCCACAATCTCCTACTGTTGTGATTTCGTTACTGGAATCCATTGTAAAGAATATTATCCTGTTTAAATTTGATGTAAAAATTTGAATGCAATATCTGTTCATACCTCACGCATAAACGACAGATTTAAAAAAAAATTAATCTACATATATAGTCCCGATCAAAATCAATCATTTGTTTACTAGTGTGATATAATGTCTAGTCAGGTGCTTTATCATATTACATACTCGATCGGCAAATTTCGCCCAACAACTTGATGTGTGTATTCCACTGGCGGATCCAAGATTTGTTTTTGTTGGAGGGGCCATTTAAAATGTTTGATCAGACCCCGACTGGCTCTGCGGCTGCATGCCGCCGTTGACGGCCCCCTTCTAATGATCATGATTTTTTGTTAAGATCATTGATTCCCCTCCCCCTATGTTTCCACCAGTGCAGTGTATTCTTCATATACTGCATGGACCACAATGGAATTAAGTATTTATACATTTTTTATGTTATCCCAGAAATCTGTCGGCCTACCAGGCACACGTACTATATCTATACATTATATAATTTATTTTCCAATGGATCAATCAAATTAAATTGTCCTTCAACCCGGAGATAAAAATAGAAAATCTTTGACTGACAGTGTGCTGTGATATTTCGGAATAACCTCCCCGGTACCAATTCACCATATATAGGATATTGCTCGGCACCTGTTGCCATAGAGTTCTAGTGAACTGATCAAATTCCAATACAGCTTATCTGATAGAACTAATTAAATCTCCCACTTTATCAATGTAACGTGTGTCATAACTATATTGATATAACGGTAGAACTATGTTTATGTACCTGTATTCCCAAGACACCATCTTAAGCAGCGGTCAGACGTTCCGGTGGATATTTCCCAATGGTCCGGGGTACACCGAGGACTACCGGGACGATTTTGGCAAAACAATTATTTGCAGTCACACATTCTCGGACATATGGTGTAGCCCCAGTATGTGTCATGGTCCAGTCCGGCAGACGAAGGTATACCCCCCGGTGTGTCAGGTTTTAGCAAAGCTTTACTCCCGTTATTTCACGGTATTATCACTGTTTCCCACGGTGTTCTATCAGGATGCCTCGGTATTGTGTCGGTAGTCAAGGAGACTTCACTGTCCCGGTAGACCTCAGGCAGCCTACGGAACGCCCAGGAGGACTCACTGTGTCCCCGTATCCCAGGGGTTCACTACGGTACGATCCCGTTGTCTCAAGGTTAATAAAATTCAAATTATACCAAAAAAAACAGATGCGTCAGTAAATCTACTTTTCTAACATTTTAAAACCACTGGGGAGTTTGCCGGTGCGTCACGATTGATCAAGGAAGTGCCACGGTATCCCAGGGTGTCACTACGGTACGATCCCGTTGTCTCAAGGTTTGCCACGGCGGTCTAAACTGGGGCATATATGTAAGGCGTACCGGGGGCCACACCTGCACTGTCTGACCGCTGCTTAAGCCTAATAAAATTCAAATTATACCAGAAAAACAGACGCGTCAGTAAATCTACTTTTCTACTATTTTCATAATTATTCCTGGACAATAAACAAACGCGCGGTCATTATTTCGATCTACTTTGTAGAAAATTCGTCTGACGTTCGTAACGTTTGTCCACCGTGCACCTGGTTTTGAGCGATAATTGGGGCTACTGTCAAAACTGCCCTGAACTTGAAGTACCGGCAAGCTGACAAGTGAGAGGTAACTTCATTAGATCTACGGTTACAGTAGCTGACTTGATCGAATATATATTTAATATATGTCTGACAGATCTTCTTATGCCATGAACATTGACCTCGATGTCTTCTAAACGCTGGTACACTGGTATGCTGGTACAAGCATTGCAAGGTGCATGAACTCAACAATACTGCTCATTTCGTGTATGCCTCAATAAGCCTCACAATGCTTGTACCAGTATACCAGCGTACCAGCGTTCAGAAGACATCGCATTGACAGCGAGTTATACACAATATATGTGCGCTTGAAGTGTATAAACTACATTATACAGCGTAATACCAGCCCCCCCCCCCCCCCCTTCTTCCAATATTCCTGGATCCGTCTCATCAGCCCCTCTAAATATGCCCCTGCACACATGCCTATATTGTCAATTGGTCGATTGTTCCAGAACTAACTAGAACTGGGCGTGTCCTATTTATTTTACGTTGTTTATTTAGGTACATACATACCGTATGCGAACTGTAACTGACGAAAGACAGCCATCATGGCCCTGTGTATCAACGCCTGCAAGCCTTGGTCTGCTGGGAGGAAAGTACTGAAGTACACCACAACACTAATCAACACACGATCTTCTGTGCCCATGGTAGGTACCGGTAATACCTAATGCTAGCAATGTTATTTATATAGATGTATTTCCCAGACTCTTGTGTGGACTTCATATTCTTGTGCTTTGTTTGCAGATGCATAGCATAGACATCCAGGTGTTTCGATGTCGGTGGGACCAGCAGACTTTACCGAGGGCTCTCGGCTGTCGGTTGTTTACGACAGTCTCCAGATTACAGAGGGTACCACACTCTCACAAGTTACTGAACACACAGCTGCCGCGTAACCTCGGCTACCGTACACTCACCACACGTAAAGACCCCGCAGCCATACAGAGCAGTGATGGCATCCCTCGCCAGTATAGACTCATATACCAGTCTGCCCTGCAGAGGGAACTCCAGTGGAGTTATGCTTTCTGTGTACTCTGCATGGTTCCCGTACTCTTAAATGCCGTGATTGTGTGCAGTGCATGGACGGAACTTTCAGATGTATTTTCCTCTGCTAATGACAAACATATGATTCCTGTGTATGGATCGCCATTTGGAGTTTTACTCCTGGTCACATACAACTTGGTGTTCTCAAGGGTTTTCTTTCGAATTTATTATGACGAGGCTGAGGACAAATTTATTGGTGTTAAGAGCAATGGAGTTTTCAGAAAGAAATCAGTGGAATTCCAAACATCTGACATTGTGGATCATGGCAATGGTTCCTTCAGTATCACAGGGAAGAAGCACTTTGTGAGAGTGGAGGATTTCAGATCACCTTCGTATTATAACCTAATGATGGGTTATATGAAGAATTACGATGATGATCGAGACTAGTATGCAACATAATATGTGAGATGGGTGTTCAGTTTTTGGAGAAGTAATAAAGATTTTTTCAAATGCAAACCTCAATACATGTACTGCCGGTACAAGTATATAATAAATTCACAATCATTCACATACCCGATACCTGACAGACTGCAGCCACATGACACGAAAAACTGCTTGTTGTTTTCAGTGATATATTTTATACAATTTTGTTACATGTACAGTACATATTTCCTGACACTTTCAGGCCAGGTTTTTGTGAAAAATTTCCACACGATTAATCCCTAGAATAATCTTATAAAATATTTCTGCACATCTGCAGTATGTACACATAAAAGTATTGTCAACAGTGACAACTGAGAAATGTCCATTCACATGAGAAACATTGGTACACATTAATTTAGTTGTAACCAAAACAGGGAGTTATTAATACTTCATCATGATATACGATACCATACAATATTCATGATGACACTAGTTTAATGTCCAATATGTTATTTTAACTCTTACCAACTGATAATTTATCATGTCAATTTCAGAAAACTTATGAGGCCTCCTAGATGCACACTTGTGAATTACTCAACTCCAACCTCTGTTTACATACGTGACAAGTTATATACTAGCCATATTGACCACTTCAACCCAATTGGATAGGTTTTAACACACTAGTTATAAATAGGCTAATACAAGGCGAATGTGAAGTATACATACATGTATATAAATGTTTCTATACATGTACTCGGTAAGCATTTGCTCGCAAAAACAAACAACTCTGCAGTCAGGGAATGAATTCCATTGTTCTGTAGATAGCTAAAGTATTGTGAAGCACTTTCTGGGGGCAGGAAGACCATGTCCAAAAGATCTGTTGCCATAACAACAAGTATCAAGACAATTGTAGTAGTCAGTGGTACAGGAAAATGCAAGAGATCTGCTCTAAATGCTGGACAAATGTGTAAATGCAGAGACACCCTAGCATTGGTTAACGGGTGAAAATACCCTAAGTCTTGTACAAGCATCACAAAAAGTCTAAAAGAGAATGCCTAAGTTTGAATACATGGACGTTTTCGTTAGGTACACCATGTACATGTACACCTCAGTACAAAGATATCAGTAACTGCCTTATCACAAGACAGGTGTATTCTGGGATATGTGACCAAATACACAATGCTATACGACTACTGGTAGCTACAGTAAGTATTATGCCAGTCAACGTTCCACACTGGATTGCGGTAGGTTTGTGAAGCATTCCTCATCTGTGTGACTGTGACTCCCTAGGTATGTAAGTCTGGAGCAATCAGTACAAAGGTTTGTCGAACCCAGTGACAGTCAGTCTGAAACATCAATGAAAACGGATTACTGCAATTGTAATTTCTTCATCTGACTTCAGGTAATAATAAGGTTTTACATCGGTTGAGAGCAAGATTTTTTTCCTGTCGTTCTGAATGCCCACCGTGATCTGGAGCGTTCCTCCTGTTTGTCGAGCAGTCGGGTTTCTGTCTGGAGCAGTTCCCGTCGCACTCGATCCAATCTCGTATTGTCGTGGGCCTGTTCCGCATCCTCCATTTTTGTGCGTAAATCGTCAGACTTCTCCCGCAGCTCCTGAATGGATGTGTAAATGTCGCCTTCCTCCTCCTGTCACAACAAGGACAAGATGTCAGCAAACAGGTGGATAAATTTCCAAAGGAAGGGAGGGTTGACTGCAATTGTTGTTACAGTGAATATTCATTGGCAATAGAGCGCAGCCCATACTTTTTTTTACCTGAGCTCACGATAATGCTCATACTTTCAAGGACACCACCTGTACTTACAATGCCACCCATACTTACGACACCACTTGTACTTACAATGCCACCCATACTTACGACACCACTTGTACTTACAAAGCCACCCATACTTACGACACCACCTGTACTTACAATGCCACCCATACTTACGACACCACCTGTACTTACAATGCCACCCATACTTACGACACCACTTGTACTTACAATGCCACCCATACTTACGACACCACCTGTACTTACAATGCCACCCATACTTACGACACCACCTGTACTTACAATGCCACCCATACTTACGACACCACTTGTACTTACAATGCCACCCATACTTATGACACCACCTGTACTCACAATGCCACCCATACTTATGACACCACTTGTACTTACAAAGCCACCCATACTTAGGTTGCCACTTGTACTTACAATGCCACCCATACTTATGACACTACCTGTACTTACAATGCCACCCATACTTACGACACCACCCATACTTACAATGCCACCCATACTTACGACACCACTTGTACTTACAATGCCACCCATACTTACGACACCACTTGTACTTACAATGCCACCCATACTTACGACACCACTTGTACTTACAAAGCCACCCATACTTACGACACCACCTGTACTTACAATGCCACCCATACTTATGATGCCACCTGTACTTACAATGCCACCCATACTTATGACACCACCTGTACTTACAATGCCACCCATACTTAGGTTGCCACTTGTACTTACAATGCCACCCATACTTAGGTTGCCACTTGTACTTACAATGCCACCCATACTTACGACACCACCTGTACTTACAATGCCACCCATACTTATGACACCACCTGTACTTACAATGCCACCCATACTTACGACACCACCCATACTTACAATGCCACCCATACTTAAGACACCACTTGTACTTACAAAGCCACCCATACTTACGATGCCACCTGTACTTACAATGCCACCCATACTTACGACACCACCTGTACTTACAATGCCACCCATACTTACGACACCACCTGTACTTACAATGCCACCCATACTTAGGTTGCCACTTGTACTTACAATGCCACCCATACTTAGGTTGCCACTTGTACTTACAATGCCACCCATACTTACGACACCACCTGTACTTACAATGCCACCCATACTTAGGTTGCCACTTGTACTTACAATGCCACCCATACTTACGACACCACCTGTACTTACAATGGGGTTGTTGAGTGAGATGAAGACGAGAAGGGACGCCAGTTCAAGGTCTTCGCTGTATCCATTTTGGAGCTGCACGGAGCGGAATCCCTGACGTACACAGCTGATTGGGAAAGTCGCGTGACCCAGGAAGTTGGCCTCACTGAACATATCCTCATCATAGAGAACGAACCGCAGCGACGCCACCTGGGGGTTGATAATGTCAAACTCACACTGCTCGTTCCACACTGGGTTGAACCCGTTGTCCGCTGTCAGAGAAAATATACTTTCAATCAACAACAGAAAATGTTCATGATGATAATATATACATATGACAAAAGCTATTCCGAATGCTATCCATCAAACACAGCGAGTTTTCCGTACATTTTGGTCCGGTTTTGTACTTGTTGTGGCTGTCATAATCTGCGCCAATGACTTCCACTTCCACAAAAGGACATGTGATCCCTCGGCCTGATTTGTTCAAATGACGAGCCCCGATGATCTGTATGAAAACATTGGCAGGGCTTCAGGTAAAGTTCAAAGTAACTCGGTGTAGGAGACAACTCCACAGTACAAATTGTGCCTTGGTATTGAGGTGCAAGTCGAGTACCGTGAGATGTACGCTGAGTGGCTGAACGTCCTGTAGAGTTTCTCGCTGAAAAGCGCTGTACTTTGGGTGGCGCACACACTCCGGTTGTAAAATGTACCCACATCGGCCATTCCTTCGGAAAAATCCCTGGTTGAGCTGCATCGCTCGGTCTGTAACAAGCGTAACAATTCCAATCTGTATAACATTGAGGTGGATCTGCATTCAACCTACTTCACAAAACCCCAATCACTGGTCAGAAACAAACTTATTTATGCAGACACAAGGCCTATTGACGTAATGCCACACGAACCTGATGTCTGGAAGTTGAGGGCAGCCATGTGCACATTACAATTCCACATGACCATGGGATCGTAGTTAGCGGAGTCGATACGCGAAGCCTTAGGGTACACGCGACTGAGCTTCGTGCTGTTGAAGTCCAGCAGTGTCCGTGTTTGTTTCCTCTTCATCCAGACGTCCACCTTCGTCTCCGGGAATGAACACATCTCGTAGAAATTTTTGGGGTCAGCTACCGAAAGCAAACAGTGGGATTGTGTCACAGTCAATACAGTCAAGTGCATGTCCACAATACCACATAGTATGCTTGTGAATTCATGTATACAACAAACTTTGTACATAGAGTTACCAAGTCACTTACCTCTCTCAAAGGGAACTGGCCGGCAGTAAACACTAATGTCTGACAATTCTTTGGCAATATTTCGTTTCCTTTCTTCTTTCTTTTGCCCTCGTGCCTGCAAAATGGATATATTAATATTATTCATTAAAGTAAACGCAGTGTATGCATAACAACACTAGTCTTGTTCTTCCAGTCATCGTTACATTATTGGTTACCATGGTTACTTACACAGATATGAACATTGCTAGCCGTTACCATGGTAACTTACACAGATCTCGGCATTGCTAGCCATTACCACGGTTACTTACACATATCTCAGTATTGCTAGCCATTACCACGGTTACTTACACAGATCTCAGCATTGCTAGTCATTACCATGGTTACTTACACATATCTTAGTATTGCTAGCCATTACCATGGTTACTTACACAGATCTCAGCATTGCTAGCCATTACCACAGTTACTTACACAGATCTCAGCACTGCTAGCCATTACCATGGTTACTTACACAGATCTCAGCACTGCTAGCAGTTACCATGGTTACTTACACAGATCTCAGCATTGCTACCCATTACCATGGTTACTCACACATATCTCAGTATTGCTAGCCGGTACCATGGTTACTCACACAGATCTCAGCACTGCTAGTCATTACCAAGGTTATTTACACAGATCTCAGTATTGCTAGCCGGTACCATGGTTACTTACACAGATCTCAGCATTGCTAGCCATTACCATGGTTACTTACACAGATCTCAGCATTGCTACCCATTACCATGGTTACTTACACAGATCTCTGCATTGCTACCCATTACCAAGGTTACTCACACAGATCTCAGTATTGCTAGCCGGTACCATGGTTACTTACACAGATCTCAGCATTGCTACCCATTACCATGGTTACTCACACATATCTCAGTATTGCTAGCCGGTACCATGGTTACTCACACAGATCTCAGCACTGCTAGTCATTACCAAGGTTATTTACACAGATCTCAGTATTGCTAGCCGGTGCCATGGTTACTTACACAGATCTCAGCATTGCTAGCCATTACCATGGTTACTTACACAGATCTCAGTATTGCTAGCCGGTACCATGGTTACTTACACAGATCTCAGCATTGCTACCCATTACCATGGTTACTCACACATATCTCAGTATTGCTAGCCGGTACCATGGTTACTCACACAGATCTCAGCACTGCTAGTCATTACCAAGGTTATTTACACAGATCTCAGCATTGCTAGTCATTACCATGGTTACTTACACATATCTTAGTATTGCTAGCCATTACCATGGTTACTTACACAGATCTCAGCATTGCTACCCACTACCAAGGTTACTCACACAGATCTCAGCATTGCTACCCATTACCATGGTTACTTACACAGATCTCAGCATTGCTAGCCATTACCAAGGTTACTCACACAGATCTCAGTATTGCTAGCCGGTACCATGGTTACTCACACAGCTCTCAGTATTGCTAGCCGGTACCATGGTTACTTACACAGATCTCAGCATTGCTACCCATTACCATGGTTACTTACACATATCTTAGTATTGCTAGCCATTACCATGGTTACTTACACAGATTTCAGTATTGCTAGTCATTACCAAGGTTACTTACACAGATCTCAGTATTGCTAGCCGGTACCATGGTTACTTACACAGATCTCAGCATTGCTAGCCATTACCAAGGTTACTTACACAGATCTCAGTATTGCTAGCCGGTACCATGGATACTTACACAGATCTCAGCATTGCTAGCCGGTACCATGGTTACTTACACAGATCTCAGCATTGCTAGCCATTACCATGGTTACTCACACATATCTCAGCATTGCTAGCCATTACCAAGGTTACTTACACAGATCTCAGTATTGCTAGCCGGTACCATGGTTACTTACACAGATCTCAGCATTGCTACCCATTACCATGGTTACTCACACATATCTCAGCATTGCTAGCCATTACCAAGGTTACTTACACAGATCTCAGTATTGCTAGCCGGTACCATGGTTACATACACAGATCTCAGCATTGCTACCCATTACCATGGTTACTCACACATATCTCAGCATTGCTAGCCATTACCAAGGTTACTTACACAGATCTCAGTATTGCTAGCCGGTACCATGGTTACTCACACAGATCTCAGCATTGCTAGCTGGTACCATGGTTACTTACACAGATCTCAGCATTGCTAGCCATTACCAAGGTTACTTACACAGATCTCAGTATTGCTAGCCGGTACCATGGTTACTTACACAGATCTCAGCATTGCTACCCATTACCATGGTTACTCACACATATCTCAGCATTGCTAGCCATTACCAAGGTTACTTACACAGATCTCAGTATTGCTAGCCGGTACCATGGTTACTTACACAGATCTCAGCATTGCTACCCATTACCATGGTTACTCACACATATCTCAGCATTGCTAGCCATTACCAAGGTTACTTACACAGATCTCAGTATTGCTAGCCGGTACCATGGTTACTCACACAGATCTCAGCATTGCTAGCCATTACCAAGGTTATTTACACAGATCTCAGCATTGCTAGTCATTACCATGGTTACTTACACAGATCTCAGTATTGCTAGCTGGTACCATGGTTACTTACACAGATCTCAGCATTGCTAGCTATTACCAAGGTTACTCACACAGATCTCAGTATTGCTAGCTGGTACCATGGTTACTTACACAGATCTCAGCATTGCTACCCATTACCATGGTTACTTACACAGCTCTCAGTATTGCTAGCCGGTACCATGGTTACTTACACAGATCTCAGCATTGCTACCCATTACCATGGTTACTTACACAGCTCTCAGTATTGCTAGCCGGTACCATGGTTACTTACACAGATCTCAGCATTGCTACCCATTACCATGGTTACTTACACAGCTCTCAGTATTGCTAGCCATTACCAAGGTTACTTACACAGATCTCAGCATTGCTAGCTGGTACCATGGTTACTTACACAGATCTCAGCATTGCTAGCCGGTACCATGGTTACTTACACAGATCTCAGCATTGCTAGCTGGTACCATGGTTACTTACACAGATCTCAGTATTGCTAGCCGGTACCATGGTTACTTACACAGATCTCAGTATTGCTAGCTGGTACCAAGGTTACTTACACAGATCTCAGCATTGCTACCCATTACCATGGTTACTCACACATATCTCAGTATTGCTAGCTGGTACCATGGTTACTTACACAGATCTCAGTATTGCTAGCCGGTACCATGGTTACTTACACAGATCTCAGCATTGCTAGCTGGTACCATGGTTACTTACACAGATCTCAGTATTGCTAGCCGGTACCATGGTTACTTACACAGATCTCAGCATTGCTAGCCGGTACCATGGTTACTTACACAGATCTCAGCATTGCTACCCATTACCATGGTTACTCACACATATCTCAGTATTGCTAGCTGGTACCATGGTTACTTACACAGATCTCAGTATTGCTAGCCGGTACCATGGTTACTTACACAGATCTCAGCATTGCTAGCTGGTACCATGGTTACTTACACAGATCTCAGTATTGCTAGCCGGTACCATGGTTACTTACACAGATCTCAGCATTGCTAGCTGGTACCATGGTTACTTACACAGATCTCAGCATTGCTAGCTGGTACCATGGTTACTTACACAGATCTCAGTATTGCTAGCCGGTACCATGGTTACTTACACAGATCTCAGCATTGCTAGCCATTACCAAGGTTACTCACACAGATCTCAGTATTGCTAGCCGGTACCATGGTTACTTACACAGATCTCAGCATTGCTAGCCATTACCATGGTTACTTACACAGATCTCAGCCTTGATACCCATTACCATGGTTACTTACACATATCTCAGTATTGCTAGCCATTACCATGGTTACGTACACAGGTCTCAGCATTGCTAGCAGTTACCATGGCTAGTCAGATTTTAGCATTGCTAGCCATTACCACAGTTACTTACACAGATCTCAGCATTGCTAGCTGTTACCATGGTTACTTACAGATATCTCAGCATTGCTAGCCATTACCATGGCTACTCAGATTTGAGCATTGCTAGTCATTATCATGGTTATGCAGATTTGAGCATTGTTAGCCATTACCATGGTTACAGATTTGAGCATTGTTAGCGGTAACCATGGTTACACAGATTTGAGCATTGTTAGCCGATACCATGGTTACTCACAGATTTGAGTATTTCTTTTATCTGTAATCCAAAATTGTCAACGGCACATCAATTATTTGTTTGGTGCGGGACCGATCTCGGCAGTGAAATGTGATGGTTTTTTTTTTATTAGATGGCACCACAGATTTGTCGCAGTTGTTACTGTGAATTCAAATTTTATTCTTTATGTCATTGAGGCTTCCCAGCGAAGTAAGTTTTGCTTTTCAGTAATGTGTATTCTGTTTCTGTAGCTTTCTGCCTAAACAGCATAGTTTTGAGTCTATATTTCCTCCGTCAAGTTTGTTTTTTGCAGTAAAGTTTTGGTGTACCGATTTATGACATGTACAGCGGTATTGGGTTGCACATCATTGACTGTCATTGGTTTTTCTTAAAATATGTTTTGACTAAATAATTTAGATTTGGGGTAGATTGCCAACTTCTTCAATTTTTGCAATAGAAGTTCGAAATTTGATAGAATATTGCTGTTTAATTCCCAGGTGGAGTATACCAAGGGATAGTTCGATACCATTCAGAAACGCAAAAACATTGTCAAAAACCGGTCTAAACAAGTTAGCAAATTCAGAGTATAGTCACTACCATGGTTGCTCACACAGATTGGAGCATTTCTAGTTGTTACCATGGATACTCACAGAGATTTGAGCATTTCTAGTTGTTACCATGATAACACAGATTTGAGCATTGCTAGCCATTACCATGATTACAGATATTTGAGTATTTCTATTTGTTACCATGGTTACTCACAGAGATTTGAGCATTTCTAGTCATTTCCATGGTTACACAGATTTGAGCATTGCTAGCCGTTGCCATGGTTACAGATATTTGAGCATTGCTAGCCGTTACCATGGCTGCTCACAGATATTTGAGCATTTCTAGTTGTTACTATGGTTACTCACACAGATTTGAGCATTGCTAGTCGTTATTATGAATACTCACACAGATCAAACAGATTTGAGCCTTGCTAGTCATTACCCTGGTTACTCACAGAGATTTGAGCCATTTGAGCTGCCTCTCTGATCCGCCTCATCCAGTCGAGCATCTCTTCCTCAGTATCACAGGCAATCTCCATCTTAACATTCATAGTATTTGTGACTCGGAATATGTACATTCGGTCTCCCCGACTTAACCGATCTGCAAAGTCAAACAACTCTTTATCCAGTCCGTTTATACGCCTTTCGGCAGGGTCTTACATACTTACATGGATAATATTAATAGTTAATTTGTAAGTCAGTCTCCAGTATGTTCATAAATTACCTTATACTCAACTGTCATTTGTTGGGGTGTAATACTGACCGACGACGACGTTGCGGATGTCCATGGAGCCTTTCTGCAGCGAGCCGAGGACCTGATCCGCCGTCTCCTCCTCAATCTCCTCAACGTGATTGGACGGGAACCACATCTGCTTCTTGCCGCCGTAGTCACCACGCCACCTAGTGGGGATTACACAGGACACATTATCGGATGAACCTTCCCATGGATCAAACTTCTACACTGCAGCTAGACATAGTTGATATGTTCAATTCAAGGAATTCCATCGTGAACTCAATACCAATCGCTATCCTGATATCTTGAAGAATCCTAATTCCAAATGGGTGGACAATTTTGATTACCAATTTGATTTTGCATAAAATATAGAAGGGTGACCATCTTGTTTCATTACACTTCAGTGGATCAGTTTTCTGTTACCATTTGGATGGTAAAATATCAGATTTGTTCAATGCTGCAGACGATGTCACGATGTACAATGTACTGACCAGCCTCCATCCTGTTTCTGGACGTTTCGGATGATTGCATTTTTGGTGAAGGAAAGTTCATCTTCTCGTTGTTGTTTGTAGTCATACAGTGCCCGCACTTGGACCTACCAACAATTGAATCAATATTATGTGACATGTTCAAACATGTTAGAATCACAAATCTTTTTATTTTATTGTACTTTAAAAGTTCATAGTTGTAGGTACGTAATAGCTGCCCAATTCACGAACATCAATTGATAAATACAGTGGTCTCTGTAAGATAAGACCTCACCTTTTGCAGAGAAAATGAGGTCTTATCTTACAGGAAGTCTTATTTCACAGGTTCATTTACATGCTAAATTGATCTTTGGGGAATTCAAAAAAGTCACAGACAGGGAAGTCTTATTTCGGAGGTGTCTTATCTTACAGGGACCACTGTACACATGTACTAGTAGTTTTTCATAGAATACCAGCAGCATAATACCACACAGATAATGTCAGATGCAGCATTTATTCGTACTAACCCTGGACACGAAGTCATTAGGGTTGGTGTAATCTGAGCCGAAGTAGATTGCTCCTGGGTCGGGGGCCTCGCCTGATTGGTCCACCAGTTGCTGGTTGACTGGGTACCGTAGCTTCATCTTACGGTAAAGAGGACTCTTCTTGTAGTAGTCAACTAGCTCAATCAGACTCTCAAAGGACGCGTTACCAATCGTGTACAAACGACCCTCCAGCTTGATTCGACAGTGCTTGATTTTACCTTCAGCCCTGCAATAATACAATTAACTCATCAAGTTCACGTACAATTTCTGATGATAGTTCACATGTTCAAGTTTGGGTAATACTAGTCTAGTCTAGAAACACGAAACAGTATTTGTAGCGACCTGAAGGAGATGGCGAACTGTGAGGGGTCGCTGTTATCGTGGTCCGTGGACACGTTGCGACCCCGAATCAGAAACGCTCCATCTCGCGGCACTCGACTCAACCAATCCTCAGCCTCGTCTCTCGTCATGTTCATGTGGAACCACCTGTAACCATGGAAACACGAGTACGATATAACCCTGAGTTCATGCTGTTAATATAATGACTGATACTCTTGTGTACATGCACAAAAATCTGCTAAGCTTGAGGTAGGAGTGTCACTAACGGTTGTCCGATGTGGCCCTCAGGCTGCGGCACGGGTTCAATCAGAACCTGCTGGAAGTTTGCGGCCTTGAGTGGGAAATCTCGGTAGTGGCGGATGAGGGAGTACAGGTTGTCGAACAGGCGGTTAGCGATCAAGTAATACTTGACTTGACCACCATCCTGCTTTGAGTGTATTCGACAGTGGTGAATTGTACCCTGGCGCCTGCAAAGTAACATACCAGTAAGCATGATATGACATCCAAGCTCCACACAAAGTTGTAACAATTATACACTTGAGACTACTCTCTTCTAGACGCGGCCATGTTACCATGGTTACTAACCAGAAGGACAGCGAGAAGTCCCCGACGAATGTGTCGCTGTCGCGGACGAGGAAGGTACCGTCGCCCATGTACGCGTAATCTCGTAGCAGCTCCTCGGCCTTGTCACGACCCCCCACGTGCTTTCCGTGGAACCACTTCTCGTCATAGTGCAGCTCAGCATTGCTCAGTTGCTATAAGCGTGGGCGAAAGTTTTCTCGGGACAGTTAGAGCTCGCCACTTTGATTACAACCATATACAAATTCATAGTAAAAATGCTGATAAAATTTGGCTCCTTCTTTGTTGTTCATCCCCTCATGTGCAATCCAACTACAAGCAGCTATAACCACATATACTACTCTTGCACACATTAGGATGGAGGTTCTGACCTCGTTGAAGTGATTTGTGTCGTCATCCTCGTCGTCGGCTGTGGGACTCTGTAGCGTCTCCTCTGTGTAGGACAGCTTGGTCGAGGTCAGCACAAAGTAGTGCGGCAACCATTCCTACATGTATGAAACATCAGACATGGAACTTTGTGCTTACATACTTGTATCTAATTAACAACTTTATGAGCACCTAGAATCATAAAATTTTACATTATACCAAACAGAATTGGAAGTTGTTGCTTAGAGCAAGTCAAGTGAAAGTTATACATGGTGTAATATTCCGAAAACTTTCATTGCAAATAGACGGGCAGCAGTAACAGGCTTACGTGGTCTATCGGGTCCTCCAGGTAGAGAATGCCGTTCTTGACGGAGTTACTCAAGTCAGTGTCCGTCTGATTGGCTGAAAATGACAAGAATATGTGATTTAATATCATAAATTTTTTTTCATATTGTTTCAAGGTTGGTGACATTTGTAACATTACTGACTGTCGAAGAGTTACCTTCGTCGTTGACGGGTTCATTGAGTTGGTTCTCTGTAAGCTTTTTGTGCTGCAGAAACAAAATTCATTATTTTACAGCATGAAATAGGCCGAAAATATTCAGGCCTGTTTTTAGAGTATGTAGATATCATACATAAATTTGGATATGTATTTTCAAACAAGTAACTGTAAACAGTAGTTAACCTTGATGATGATGCGTCCCTTGAGTTGATTGGGTGAGGGGAGCTGTGTCGCGTTCGGGTCTAGGTAGTCAGTGACGAGCATTTCCCGGAATATCTCACGGAATGCTGAGGCCATGGTTCGTTGCTGGGATATGCTGCAGTGGTTCTCAATCGAGAGGATGAGTGGATAGCTGCGGCAAGGGACGAACAGACAGACATGAGCGCAACAGGGTGGATAGCAGGTCAGTTAAGTACACAACAATTATTTGTCTCAGAAGTTTTCTGATATTTTTCATATTCTGATATTGTTAGATTTACTTTGCACAACAGCTCATAGTGCTTATACATACATACGTAGTAAATGTTGTGTTAGATTGCATATGTGTAGAAATAGTGAAGAAAGCAGAGTTTTTAAGAGTACAAGCGTGACTTACTCAGAAGCAACCCAAGCATGCTCTTTGATAACTTTGAGGACATCAAGGAAGCGTATCTTGGAAGTTAGAGTGTGGCCGTGGTATATGTGTGGTGAGCCATCCGGACCGTCCCAGCAGTCCACTGGGGGTGGGGGTGGGGGGGGGGAAGGGTGGGGGGGGGGGCAGGTGGTGAGGGCACAAGGGTAGGTTTGTTAGGTTTATCATACACACAGATACACATAAATCTATAAGCGAAGGTCCACGGTTATATACGATAGATGGTACATGCTGAAAAGTGAATACATGCTGAAAAGTTGAATACTATTAGTATCCAGAACATGCCCTCCTGTAAGTTGTAGCATACATTCCATAGATATCAGTATTACATATGCAGGTAGCACTGTACTGCAATGTTAGATGCATTAGATTACGTGTACCTCACAGTCATGAAAGTACATTCATGTCATAATCATCAGTTCCTGGCCCTGTATCGTGCCGTGGGCCCAAGCATGGGGACAGGTTCCTGATTACGGGTTACCTACCCTTCAACGTTTCTGAACGATTTTCCATTTTTTGTTGTTGATAAAACTAGACGCTTCCGGTCGCCTACGACCGCTTGGGTGTATCCCCCGTAGCCCTATCATCCCTGTTGCCCCAAATATATCGCTGATGTACATTGTGAGTGTGAAACCTTTCAGACACTTTTGAAGGTCGAATTCAAGATCACCACTAAAATCACTGCATTCGCAACTTGGTTCGCAACTAAGTTGCGAGATGACTAAATTGGAGCCAGATCGAACTTTTCACTGTAAGTTATATTTCAACTCATACTTTGCGCCAAACAACTCATACTATGTTCCAAGTTGAAGTTCAAAGTAAAAGTTGACCGAAACTACATTTCAAGATGACGAAATTGGAGCCAGATCAACTTTTCACCATAATTTAAATTTTAATTCATAATATGTGCCAAACTTGGTTTCAAGCTGAAATTCAAGTAAAAGTTTACCAAAACTGCATTTCAAGATGATGAAATTGGAGCCAGATCGATCTTTTCACCATAAATTATATTTTAATTCATAATATGTGCCAAACTTGGTTCCAAGTTGAAATTCGAAGTAAAAATTGACTTTACTGGTAAAAATAATGTTAACTTATCCGGTTACACCAATGAAATCTCTACTGGACAAAACTTTTAAATTGTTGAGTTCAATAATAAATGTTCCTTGTCTTAACTATTTTTCTTGAGGTCAATAATAGACTTAACTAGTAAAACTGATGTTAACTTATTCGGCTACAGCCATGAAATCTCTACTGCACAGAAGCTTTACCTTGTTGAGCCCAATAATAAATGTTTCTTGTCTTAACTATTTTTATTGTGGCCAATAATAGACTTAACTAGTAAAAATAATGTTAACTTATTCGGTTACACCTGTGAAGTCTCTACTGGACAAAACCTTTACCTTGTTGAGCTCAATAATAAATGTTTCTCGTCTTAACTATTTTTATTGTGGTCAATAATAGACTTAACTATTAAAACCAATGTTAACTTATTCAGTAATATTGTTCTTTTTTCACCAAAAACATCAGTTCTGTATTCTGAACAAGAATCCAGTGCAATTTGCTTTCATAGTACAGGTTATTGGAGTGATCACACATGTCAAAGTAGGTATTTTAATTGTCGTAATAAGTTAACCTCTCAAACTTATTAATATTTATTTGATCATTCTGAAAAACAATAGGTTTCGTGTGATGGTCTTTCTCATTGAGCCTGTGCGATTTCATCATCATTCATTGAAAACTCCCACCCGTAGAGCGTTCACAACCCATGTGTGTTAAACAGGCTCATTTGAGCACAAAATGTTACGCCAATCGGCTATTTTGGTTGCTATGGCAACCAAAATCGATAGGTGTCCAGATCTCACCATAAGACATGTCCATATAAAATATTATCAAAATCGGTTCATATTTGCAACCTGCAGCGCGTTCACAAGAAAGTGTCTGCGGACGCGGACGCGGACGCGGACGCGGCGGCGGCGGCGGCGGCGGCGGCGCGACGATCGTAAATCCATAGTATCCGCCGAACTTTGTTCGGGGGATACAATGAATGTACAAGTTCAGTTCAGTTCAGTATGTGTTTTTCTTCTTCATCAGAAATAGCACTTGAAATTGAAGGGCGAGTCTCCCAGTAACCATAGTAACAGAAAACATCATTCACACAGATAAACTTCAGAGCATGCTGACAAATGTTCTCCCGATTACTAGAAATACGAAGAAAAGCAGAAAGTTAACAGCCAATAACTGAAAGTTAGCAAAGACAAGGAAATTAGTAGGTTGTCATGATGACTAAGGGACTTACTCAGACACGACAAAGGCGTTTTCACAAATACATTTGATGACATCGATGAAGGAGATTTTTGAGCACATGGTGTGTCCATGGGTGATGATCGGTTTGTCCGGCCCATCCCAACAATCCACTGAAAGTATGCAACAAATGCTCGCTAATAACAAATGCGGACGTTCCTATCTTTATTCGAAATTCCCAAGCCATCACCATGCCCAGGAATACATGCACGTTGCTGTGTGAGAATTGCATCATAACTGCTCCATGACCGATAAGTGTCTTTTCATCATGCAAGATACTTATATTCAATTAGCTGTGCTGCCAAAATTAAACTGCTCTCTAGCTGAAAATGCCCGAATACCAGAGATCATTTGAGCCGTAACCTCGAAGCAAGTGGCACCGGTACTCACATTCTATACAGCGACAGCCCCAGCGCAGCACCCGAGCGTACGCCTCAACGGTGGACTCACTCAGAAACTGGTCCCCGGTCAGGTATCTGAACGATAGCAACAGACATATTACATGGATAAAGTCCATACATTAGCTGAAGTTCTGGCAAAACAAATTATTTACCGCTGTTGAGAATGAATTTTGGAACTAAATGAGATAAGGAGTTACTGCTTGCCATGCGAAGGGGAATAACAAGCGTTACTACGGTAACGTTATACACTGACGTGTTGTGTGAGGATGATATCCAGTAGTTACAGATGGGCTGGTCCATATCCATGGTAACAGCATCGTGTGCCTCATCCCAAATACTGTTGTGTTTGGAGAATAGATAGGACAGGAACTGTGGGCATCAGAACAAATTCCTGTTATCATAGTGATATCAACTTGGAACTGTCAAAGTAATCTCCAAAATGCAGATTACAAATCCTGATATAACGTACCTCCTGAGGTGAGAAGTAGACACCCATTGCCTCACGACACCTGTCCTCCAGGAACGAACACATGTGTCGCTTGACCCAGCCCCTGTCCACAGCATTCGGCTCCTGTCAGGAGAGTAAGATAGACATGAGTGCTCGTAAAAGAAAGATGGTGTAGCATGGAAAAGTTCCTGTTATGATCGGTTGACGGGTTTGGCAGGCAGTGAAAGTTTGTGCTCACCTTCTGGACAAGCTGTAGAAATTGCTGGAAGTTTTCTAGCCCAAGTTTTGACCTGGAAATAAATGCATATACTAGCCGAGTGCCTTATGATGGATACATTATAATGGGTATCTGACTTGGTTTTGTATCTGAGTTATATACTAGTATCATGAGTATTATGAGTTATGTCATGACTTCATGAAAAGTATTTGGATTCCAGGTACACCTACTTGTCTGCAGTCAGAAAGAATGGCACAAAATGTTTGTCAAACACATCCTTGGAGAAGACAAGGCTCTCATAGAGTTCCCTGAATGTCTCAAAATTAATCTCACTTGCGTTGCCAGAAACGTCCTGCAACACAATAAAGGACAAAATTGTAAAAAAAAAGTTGACACTTTTATCTTCATACAGATACCAAACATATTCAATTTCAAAACTGTGAAATCAACAAAACCTACCTGGAATTTTTCCCTCAGACTATTCGTTGATATTTTGAAATTCACTTTTGGTAGCCATGATTTTACATCTCGCATGCTTATCCTGAAAGAAATAACATTCCAGGAGTGCAATGTTTTGTTTTTGGAAAATGTTTGATGAAACGCACTGGTAACTAGAATGGTTCTACTGACACATTCGTGGACCGAGAGTCGAGGTTATAGAACTCCTTCCGCAGCCATCTCTCCACTTGCAGAGTGTAAGACGCGGATTTCAGCTCGTTTATCAGGTACGACAGTCCCATGATCCAACGCTCATATTCGATATCATTCGGCGCTGCAATAAGCATGATAAACAAATGGTATTGGGTCAGACAACACAAAAAGTTGTTACATCTAAGCAACAAAGTGTTCTAAGTTACGATTGGCACAAAAATAATAGTAACTTTGCAGTCCACATATAGGTAGGTGGCATATGAGAGGAAATGTTTTAGTTTTACAGAACTTTCTGTACACTCACCAGCCAGGGACATGGTTTTCAGTCGGAACTCTGATCCATGGAATATGACGAAGCAGACTTCACTTCCGCACTTGCGGGACTCTGCGTCTTCGCGCCACCGATCGAACTCCTTCGAACTCTTCCCCGGACGTATCTCTCGCACCTCCCTCAGGTCCACTGTAATCATGGCAACAAATAGACATAGACTTACTGACATCTAGCTCATTGCAAGAGTTTCGAACAAGTACATATACTTTCATGATATTTAATAACACGATGGATTTACTCAACTATTAAATTTTCCTTTGCAACATGTTATGTTGTTGTTAGTTTGCCAAATAACAAGTTGAATGAGATCATACACAACACAGTAATACTGGTGTTTTGTTTGGTGCCATAGTGTTTATTATACATGTTTTAGAGGCAATGGCATATTCAATATTCATTGGAACAGACAAAACTGTTCCAAATAAGTATATACACTCTATTTAACTGTTTGCAATTGATATTTTCATCTATATGATTGTCATGTGCAGAAAAAAAATATCGCAATAACTTACAACAATAGAAGTTTCTCAATTTTTGTCATGATCAATTGAGATTTATTGTACTATGTTATTTTCTAATTTATTTGATACAAAGAATATGCATGTTCTCCATGTTCTTTATCTACCCCTTCCTATTTCTAAGGAATTGATATTCTATACAAAGATTTCTACATGCAGCCAAAAAGCTGCATCATTGAGCAGAATCATCAAAGGAGGATCCACTATCATTTTATGATTCCGAACATGGTGGAACACATAAACTATTCATCAGGTTTATTGCCCAGCAGCTGTATAGTACTAGTATATTGCTGTATTGTTCAGTAGTTGAACACATATCTTCCTAATCAATTATCATTGATACCAGGAAGTCGAAAACCTAACCGACATGGCAGAATTAATAAAGCATGTTTAATGACATGTTTGTTGACTGCACCAGGAAACGTCACTATGATCTACAGTTTAAACAGCTGATATTTCATTTATATCTGTACATGTATATTTCACTGATAACATTGACTATTGCCTTGATAGGTAATCGTAATCATCAAGTTATTATATCTTGTTGATTTAGCTGCCCAATGGGTTACAGTTGAATTACTACAAGATTGGATACTAGTCTACTACCGGTAGATAGTATAGTTCTAGCGGAATGAGACACTCATTATAATGTAAAACATCTGTGACTATATGATATTGAAAACATGAAGCAATATCGAAACAAACATTATGACAAATCTGACAGTATGAACATGAACTCATTTGTACCTTTCCTTTTATTAAGCTCCCCGTAAAATTCTGTGCAAAATTATTCCCCTTGAAATAAAATTAATCGATATTCATAGGACATGGTCGGTGCTGACCAGTAAGGCGACTAAAATTTGCCAGCTATACTGGCTTTGTATGCATGGAAGGTTTTCCCAGAAGAGGGCATTAAATGCAATGCAGGTCTTTACCGACAGACTTCAATGAATTTGCAATTGGCGTAGGTACCCCATTATGTAACAGCTCCCTCCCCCCTCCCAAAATTCCTGCACACGCCCTTGCCTCGTACATACCTGCATCATGTTGTACATCCTTGCACCCCCCCACCCCAGTACATGTTGTACATCCTTGCACCCCCCACCCCAGTACATGTTGTACATCCTTGCACCCCCCCACCCCAGTACATGTTGTACATCCTTGCACCCCCCCACCCCAGTACATGTTGTACATCCTTGCACCCCCCCACCCCAGTACATGTTGTACATCCTTGCACCCCCCCACCCCAGTACATGTTGTACATCCTTGCACCCCCCACCCCAGTACATGTTGTACATCCTTGCACCCCCCCACCCCAGTACATGTTGTACATCCTTGCACCCTCCACCCCAGTACATGTTGTACATACCTGCGTCCTGTTGTACATCCTTGCACCCCCCCACCCTAGTACATGTTGTACATACCTGCGTCATGTTGTACATCCTTGCACCCCCCCACCCCAGTACATGTTGTACATACCTGCGTCCTGTTGTACATCCTTGCACCCCCCCACCCTAGTACATGTTGTACATACCTGCGTCATGTTGTACATCCTTGCACCCCCCCACCCCAGTACATGTTGTACATACCTGCGTCCTGTTGTACATCCTTGCACCCCCCCACCCTAGTACATGTTGTACATACCTGCGTCATGTTGTACATCCTTGCACCCCCCACCCCAGTACATGTTGTACATACCTGCGTCATGTTGTACATCCTTGCACCCCCCCACCCCAGTACATGTTGTACATACCTGCGTCCTGTTGTATATCCTTGCACCCCCCCACCTCAGTACATGTTGTACATACCTGCGTCATGTTGTACATCCTTGCACCCCCCACCCCAGTACATGTTGTACATACCTGTGTCCTGTTGTACATCCTTGCACCCCCCCACCTCAGTACATGTTGTACATACCTGCGTCATGTTGTACATCCTTGCACCCCCCCACCTCAGTACATGTTGTACATACCTGCGTCATGTTGTACATCCTTGCACCCCCCACCCCAGTACATGTTGTACATACCTGCGTCATGTTGTACATCCTTGCACCCCCCACCCCAGTACATGTTGTACATACCTGTGTCCTGTTGTACATCCTTGCACCCCCCCACCCCAGTACATATTGTACATACCTGCGTCCTGTTGTACATCCTTGCACCCCCCCACCCTAGTACATGTTGTACATACCTGCGTCATGTTGTACATCCTTGCACCCCCCCACCCCAGTACATGTTGTACATACCTGTGTCCTGTTGTACATCCTTGCACCCCCCCACCTCAGTACATGTTGTACATACCTGCGTCATGTTGTACATCCTTGCACCCCCCACCCCAGTACATGTTGTACATACCTGTGTCCTGTTGTACATCCTTGCACCCCCCCACCCCAGTACATATTGTACATACCTGCGTCCTGTTGTACATCCTTGCACCCCCCCACCCTAGTACATGTTGTACATACCTGCGTCATGTTGTACATCCTTGCACCCCCCCACCCCAGTACATGTTGTACATACCTGCGTCCTGTTGTACATCCTTGCACCCCCCCACCCTAGTACATGTTGTACATACCTGCGTCATGTTGTACATCCTTGCACCCCCCCACCCCAGTACATGTTGTACATACCTGCGTCCTGTTGTACATCCTTGCACCCCCCCACCCTAGTACATGTTGTACATACCTGCGTCATGTTGTACATCCTTGCACCCCCCCACCCCAGTACATGTTGTACATACCTGCGTCCTGTTGTACATCCTTGCACCCCCCCACCCTAGTACATGTTGTACATACCTGCGTCATGTTGTACATCGTTGCACCCCCCCACCCCAGTACATGTTGTACATACCTGTGTCCTGTTGTACATCCTTGCACCCCCCCACCCTAGTACATGTTGTACATACCTGCGTCATGTTGTACATCCTTGCACAACCCCCCACCCCAGTACATGTTGTACATACCTGTGTCCTGTTGTACATCCTTGCACCCCCCCACCCTAGTACATGTTGTACATACCTGCGTCATGTTGTACATCCTTGCACAACCCCCCAGCCCAGTACATGTTGTACATACCTGTGTCATGTTGTGCATCCTTGCACCCCCCACCCCAGTATATGTTGTACATACCTGCGTCATGTTGTACATCCTTGCACCCCCCCACCTCAGTACATGTTGTACATACCTGCGTCATGTTGTACATCCTTGCCCCCCCCCCACCCTAGTACATGTTGTACATCCTTGCACCCCCCACCCCAGTACATGTTGTACATACCTGCGCCCTCGGGTCTGCCTCCAATGTTGCGGCTCCAGACGATCTGGCGGGTTTCCAGTTTGACGGAGTACATTCTGTTCTCAGGTCGCCGTTTGATGTAGAAGCGTTTGAAGCAGCTGCCGGCCTGGAGCGCCAGCAGAATCTCTGCCATTCGGCCCTCATGGCTCGTCGGGCTGTTGTCGTAGCCGTTAGTCGGCCCGTTAGCGGTCGCCATCATTGCCATCTACACGGCTACATTCATCCCTTGAAACGAAATGCATTTACACTAGTTTGGAACATATTTGCATATCCACATTCACAATACATGTAAATCATACATCAGTTAAAGGGTATATATCACGAAAATATGATATCAGCTTATTTGAAGGCATTCGTTGAGATGAATAGAACAGTCTTTACAGAATGTTGATGTCTCGATTTGTTAAAAAGCTATAGCTATTTTAATATTGAGAATCCGGCAAATTTCTCCAGATAGTATTGAAAAATCTGTCAGCTAATTATTATGCAAATAAGATGTGTGACGTCATTGACAGATTGCTTTTTAATGAGGCGTTTAAACATGTCACAATTAGGCATTTAGGCTTATGTTAGATCACTAAAACTTATCAGTTATATCATTCAGTAGGAAAAGTCAGTGAGTGCGTGTCAATTTTAGTTGTCAGGGCAACCAATGTGCTGATTTGGCCCTTAGCAACCAGGTTGCTAAGGCTGGTATTCAAGTTAAAACAAGACATAAAAGTATCAAACCAATTTAGATCACAGGGTATGTAGTTGATCAACAAAATGTACAAAAACACTCCTTAGCAACCTGTACAGGCCTGAGAAATCACTGACATTTAGAGCCATGTGAAGTTAATGTATTCTCTTATCGCTGAATTTCAATGCCTGTATTGGTTGCTAAGGGTTGTGTTCAGACATTTTGTTGATATATTCCTCAATATATTGCTATTACTCTATTGTCTGAAATGGTTTCATTCTTGTATATCTTGTTTTTAATTGGATATCGGCCTTAGCAACCATGGTTGCTAAGGGCCCAGCCAGGCCATTGGTTGCCATGGCAATCACAAATTTCATGAAATCACTGACTATTCCAACTAATAAACATAAAAAATGGATTTTGGTGAAAAAAATGTGGATACAAACGGTATCAATATTCCATTTTAAAATGCCTAATTAAAAAGCAGTCTGTCAATGACGTCACAGAGCTCATTTGGATATTAATTAGCTGTCAGATTATGTTGCCAGATTATGTAAATATATACATGTTTAAAGTGCCATAACTTTGGAATGAATCATGATATCAATATGCTGTGAAGACCATTCTGTTCAGTTCAAATAGTGCTTTCACATACATAACAAAAACCAATATCCAATTTTCGTGATATATACCCTTTAAAGACTCATTGGGAGTGTTGCGAAGTGACCAGGTCACCATATTATAAAGTTGTACACATCACTGTCACTGTAGTATAGGAACTTTTGATACCCAATTTTTTAGCTAGAGGGTAGGCCTAGATGATGATATGTATATTGTACCCTAACTTGCAGGCAGTGTAAATTGAGTGAGTGAATGATTTAAGTGTCTTTGAAGTTAACAGATTGGCCATAGGCATACTCTGTACAGGTAAAGGCTCTATTCCCAAGCAGGAACTAAAACCGAGCATCTCCCAGGCCAATTGCATTCAACGTATGCATGCTACCACAACAACAAAGTTATTGTAAGCTACCAATTATTTGTATCTTTTTCTATGAAGAGCCGTTTTGCCATATATATGGATATGAAAATCTCCATCATTTAGTCAATTAATACTCATGGTATTAGGCAATTATTACTCATGGAGGCTGATATGCACTGACCAGCAGTGTGACCAAACACTGACTTTTTTCCGAAGAAGGCATGGAATTCACAAGTCGGTTCTTTGCTAAACGCACCAAACAATTTGCAATTGTCGCTGGAACCCCATTGTGGACGACGTGCAATCTCTGGGGGCACTCGTGTTTAATCCAGATTTAGTGATAGGATCGTTGGCTTACATGTGGAATAAATGGGCAATTTTTTATGACCTATGTTATCTCATGGTGTGCCTTATTGATTAGATATAGAATCTCTCTACATTACGATTTGGCTAGTAGGTTATGGAGCACATGTACTCTGATAGTCTGATATCAGTTTTTCGCTGATATTTTTGCGATGCTTTATGGAATCGTTCTATAATTTGGCATACTTCATCTTGGAGTCAAACGACGATTTTTGACCAAATTTCAGACCTCTACCGCGAAAAATGAAGAAGTTGGCAATCTACCCCAATGTTAAATTTACCCCATTTGTCATTTAATTTCTGGGTCCGAACACAATTGACCCATCGCCAAAGCCCCTAAAAGTTGTCCGAGTTGCACATTTTTCGTCAGCAAACTTCTTTTTGGCCAATAATGACGTTTTGCAGAATGCGTCGAAAATGACGTAAAAAGACTCGGACAAACTGGTTCTGCGATAGGTTAATTTGTTGTGCATTTGCCTGGTTTTGTACTTGCAATTTTTCGAAATCATCCCGTTTGTGTAGAATACACCCCGATACATCTTCTGGTCTAAAATCACAATAATACTTCGAATCCTGATTCTCGAGATTCTGTTTTGGGCTGAAATTTAACTGGGGTAGGTAGATAGCTGACTTTTAGCGACAAAAGTATGAAACTTGGTAAAAAGAATCCCAGGTGAAGTAGATCTGTGCCAAGTTATAGAACGATACCATTTAGCATCGCAAAAATATTGTAAAAAAAAAACCTGTAAACAAGTTAGAAAAATCAGAGTAGATCTATACATTATGATTTGTTCCATGAGTTATGGAGCACATGTAAGATAAGGTGGGCAGTTTTTGATTGTCATTTCATAACATAGCCAAATCATAATGTACCCGGAGCGGCGGAGCCCACTCCTATATATCCTTTATTCAGATTCTTCAGAATTCCAACAAAATGCTATGCCTATAACGCAACTAGATCTATAATGTAGACTTATTATAAGTCAAGTTCATCTGTCAGTGAAACATGCTTTTTGGCTGTACTTTTGTTTTGGATAATCAAATCAACTTGAAATTTTGTGTGTCTTATTTGGGTATTATGCTGTAATTTTTCACCAAATTTCAGAATTTCATCTCAAGAAATACTAAAGTTGGCAATCTACCTCAATCTTTAATTTCAGTCCAAAATCGGATAAAATAAATTCCAACAAATTCAGGGTTTTTATGATGTTTATAAGTGCCAGTACAGAATGAATTTATTGCATTGATTTGAAGTCGGTAGGCATAGTCGCGGTATATGTTAACTCATGCACTGCCACGGTAATTTTTGGGTTCTGAGGCCTGTGTGCCACATTAATTTTAGAAAATATGAAAAATTCCCAATTTTAGATGTCATTATTTTTTTTCCAAGATTAATAGTAACACAACCAACTTTTGATAATCAGCTTATAATAAGACTGATTTCTTGAAAACAACAATAGTATTCCAAGTATCAGCTTCCGCTATTTTCACATGCTGTTCTCAATATATAGGGCATTACTCAAAATTGAATAAAATTCACTCAAATAATTTGGAAAACAACTAGTAATTGTCAGAAATATGTCTGAATTTGTTCATATCGTCAACGAAAACGAAGTACAAGCCAGCTAGGCAGTTCTAGAGGTGCAACGAAAGGAATAGCTATTTAATAAACAAAACCGAAACCAGGTTTTTCCATGTGGGGGATCCCCCCAGGCGAGATAACTCGTCGCCGGCACACAGATCGTGACGTTTGGGCGACGAGATAATTCGTCGCCGGCAGTGAATGAGTTAAGTACACATGTTTATTTTGAAACAATATATAATTCAAACATCAAATAAAAGTCGTTTTTGTGTGCAGACGCCGAAATTCCATATTGGGGCTGAATTTTACCATTGGGGTAGATTACCAACTTTGTCAATTTTTTAGATAGATCTAGATCTAGAATTCTTAAACTTCGTGAAAAATTACGGCATGATACTCAATTAAGACACACAAAATAAAAAGTTGATTTGATTATCCAAAACAAAACTACGGCCAAAAAGCGTGTTTCACCGACAGATGAACTTGACATATAGATCTATACTCGGACTTTTCTAACTCGTTTACACTGTTTTTCGCTAATATTTTCGAGATGGTGAACTCTATCGTTCTATAACTTGGCATACTTAACCTAGGAGTCAAACGGCGAGTTTCTACCAAATTTCAGACAGCTGTCGCGAAAGTTGAAAAACCTCAATGTTAAATTTCAGCCCAAAACGGGATCTCAAGAATCTGAGCATATTCGAGGAATTGGTCCTGTTTACATCCATCAGGATTCAAAGTATTCTTGTAACTTTGAACCAGAAGATACAGTGGGGTGTATTCTACACAAACATGTTGGTTTTGAAACAATACTCCGCTACAAAACCGAGCAAATGCACAAAATTGTGTGCAGGCCCAGAAATTAAATAATAGGGCTAAATTTAACATTGGGGTAGATTGCCAACTTTTACAATTTTCGCGATAGCTGTCTGGAATTTGGTAGAAAATTGCCGTTTGACTCCCAGGTGAAGTATGCTAAGTTATAGAACGATAGCGTTATGCATCACAAAAATATTAGCGAAAAACAGTGTAAAAGAGTTAGAAAAATCCGAGTATAGATCTGTAATAAAAGCTGAGCACGACTCAGTCATTCAAACAGTGGCTGCCACTCACTGCCATTGGCACTGACCGACGTGGCCGCTCTGCCAACCGATTGAACCAGAAAGGTGCCAAATCATGTCATGGTGCCAGTCAGTCAGTAAACTGGTAAATGAGTCATAAAACAAAAAACACTCAGCATTTTGTAATGTTGTCGGTCAATCCAGTAAAGTCCGCATCGACTTGTCAGGCATTTGCAGATCTAGTAAAGCCACATACGTACCACTATTATGTTAGCACGGCCTTTGCCAGCTTTCTCGGGAAAAATGTCAAAGAGCTGACACGGAAGTTCACAACTTGTCAAAATACAGCACTGTCTGGACGAGGCGCCATCTTGTGACGTCACATTAAATTACCCAGTGCAACAAGAACAGCTTTATAAAAAGGCAATGTCGTATACAATGTACACTTCTGAAGGGCTATTTCTGGATGCTGCAAATTAAAATCTATATTGAATCTATATCGAATCTATATTGTTCGGATCAAAACGTAAAATTAGCAAATCAGGAAACTTGCATATTAAATGTGGAGAAAATGACATTGCTTGCAAAAACAATGTCAAATATCTTGGATTAACTCTCGACCAGGATCTATCTGGTGAGAGTGTTGCCCGAAACGTTATCAAGAAGTGTAATGACAGACTAAGGTTTTTGTATCGTCAGGCCAGAAACCTCAATATTGAAACCAGACGAACTTTGGTCTCTGCACTTGTTCAGTGCCATTTGGACTATGCCTGTTCGGCATGGTATTCTGGTCTCACCCAACGATACAAAACCAGACTTCAAACCACTCAAAACAAGATGATACGTTTCATCTTGCAGCTACCAGCAAGAGCCCATATAGGCTATACTGAGTTTAGGAGGGTCGGTATGTTACCCACTCATCTACGCGTGACCCAACTAAAACTAAATCACATTTTTAATATAATACATAACCAAGCACCAACCTATCTAAATGCAAATGTTAAATGGGTCCGAGATCAACACACAGTCAATACACGATCCAGTAATACCGCATTATCCGTCCCTGCAGTTAAGACTAAGCACTTCGGCCAAACATCTTTCTTCTACACTGCTATAACTGCATGGAATGACCTACCCACTGACATCCACACAATACCAACTAAACAAGCCTTTAAAGTAGCAGTAAGAAATTGCCTCTTTCAAAAAGTAGCTAGCGATGAAAATAATGTTTTTATCTATAAATCTAATTTTATTCACTTAATCTAACCTTTTGGTTTAATAGTCAATCTTTCTAGTTATATATATTATATAATCTCTCCATATTTTTATGGACTTTTTCACATATTTGTTTACAAATTTTTCATATTCTGTATTCTATTTTAATTATTTTAAGTCACGTGACCTTATAAACAGGGACCACAATGGAAATAAGTATTGGGTTACTTTTTTGTGCAATCCCTGGTGATTTTATATTCATACATATATTTATGTATAATATGGATTGCCAAATAAACAAACTAAAAAAACTAAAAAATCTGTAGGAAAATATTCCGCGCACATTTCACGAATTTCAAAATTTGAGAAACAAAAATCGTGATCATACAGTAGATCAGTGGATTTAGTAGGATAATTGCATCGGAATATATGCATACATAAATTAATTGAGACTAGACTTCTTTATTTTCTGCACCATATTAAAATGATTATCTGAAATGAAATATCGTGAGTCGACCCACTACTATTTCATCATTGGTAGAAGTGTTAAAATTTTGTGATATAGTTAAAATGAAAACAATCATTATGTATAAGGGGGAAAATTGTCCATTGCCATTGGGGTACCTGCGCCAATTGCAGATTCATTGAAGTCATTCAGTAAAGACCCACCTTGCATTTCATGCCCTCTTCTGGGAAAACCTTTCATGCATAGCAAAATCAGTATATTGTTAGCAAATTTCCATTACTGTAATGATGCAATATCTGAGTTATGTATCGAGCTGGACACGTTCAGCCGACTATTACCTGGTTGTAGTCAAGTAATTAGGACGACCGCCCTGACTGTGTCCTAGGTGCGGGGCACTTGCGCCCCAGGTAGCGGTCATCAAACGTTATTCTGGTGCCGTGACCAGGATAGTCCGATGGCGTCCCATTTCAACCTAAACGCATTCATCTTCACCCCTTCATCCCTGGGGACCTGCTGCTCTCCTTCGGGACAAACTCGTCAGAAGATATGAGGAAAGACAGGCATAGCTTCCAGAATCTTATCCCAGGTCGACCATGAGTCAACCCACAAGAGCTCCAGCCTCGTGGAAGGCTGTCTGGATGACCCGCAGGACTTGTCGTGGTTCGTGGAGTCAGAGTCGAACCCTGCGGAGTTGCAACAACCGTTGCGCCCGGAGATCCCCTCCGGTCCACAGCCTGTACCAGGTGAGGTTGGAGGATTCGGAGACAAATCACTCCAGCCAAGACTTTCATGCCCACGGGCGCTAGGGATAAGGTCCCGCAGACAGACTGTTTCGCCTACCTCACCCGACCGGGTTGATCCCATCGAGAATCCCCAGTCCAGATGTCAGACAGTCAATATGGAACGTGGTTGATCAGCTCACTGACTCACTGAATAAGCTGACCTCTTCCAGGCGCAATGACCGTGGCCGGTCATCTCAGCAGAGGCGACCAGATCGTAGGAGACGCTCGCCTTCTCCACAGCACCAAGCCTCTTCGGAGCAGTTGAGGAAGAGGGAGTGATCAAAATCGCGCTTGCCGAGTATAAGCACAGTCAACCAGCCATGCCGAGTCTGGATCCTAAGATCCCTTACAGCCCGGAGATGGCGGCCCACCAGCCCAAACTCAGCCCGCACCTGCTTCGAGGCTTGGAGGGACCACGTTTGCTACAGCCTCCACTGTCCCGGCAGTGGGATCTGTGGCCACGTGGTCAAATTATCCCACTCAGAAACGCGCTCCGGGAGTTGGCTGGCAGTCTGTGACTTTGGCCCTGAACTTCGCTGGCTATGCTGCCTCGCCTGGATCCTACCCGTTAGGATCGTTGGGGGATCCCTCCATGCCCAGTGGTAGCAGGGTATTTCAGGGTGGATACACGCTGGCAGTTCTGGCACCTGCTCCATCCGTATCTGCGGTGTATGGGCCCACCTCCACAGGTCCTACGGGGACTAGGGATGAAGCATGGGTTGTTCTTTTCCACCGATGTCATCGACTCTGGTTCATACTCCAAGGAGCGCTCCACGCGCAACTGGAAACCGGACCAGTCCTCTTGGCATGAGCAGTTCAACAGTGGCAAAGCTGATCTTGAGGATTACCTCAAGCAGATGTGGATAACCGCTTCCTATGAGGGATGGACGCCTGTTGAGGCTGAACACAGCTGTTCCTGTGCAGGTTGCTGCACCACCTCTTGCCGTGACAGGATCTCAAGTGGTCTCATGGCAATTTCTGGCTCGCCGGGAAACTGCCGTGGACCCTGACCCCCAGTGGGTTAGTGCACCACCCCAACGGAGCGCTGGGATCGAGACTCTGGGTTTCGCGGATTGCTGTGCGTTCACTTCCGGACCGAACGCCAACTGGCTTTGTTACTTTTGCAGTAAGCAGGGAAACTTTTGATTGCAGGGTCCAGAATTGTTAGACCGGTAACGGGCCAGTGGCTACAAGTGCAGCATGCCTGAGCCACGATGGAGGAACTCTTCCTTCCGGCCAGGTCCTCCGGGACCACAACGCCATCCCCCGCTTGAGGGAACCTGAAGCCGGATGTGATGGCGACCAACACTGCATCCAGAGATAGACCCGATGTGGCACCCGAGTCTGCACCATCTGCTGACGAGCAGGACGACCCTTAAGTAGATATAACTCCTTCGGGAGTGGTCCTTAAGGATCCGTTTAGCTTCTCTGCCACTGAGGCAGACACTGAGGATTCTCTTTCAGAGCCCGTTGCCCCAAACAACTTGCTGGTGTGCGTGCTGGTCTGGGATACATGCTGATACCCGCCCTTGACCATAAGGCAGGATCCGGTGCGGTTCCTAGTTGACCCCGGATCAAAAGAGACCCTTGTAGCCACGGGTACATACAGGCGGCATCCCACTCTCTGCAGCACTGAGCAGTGAAATCCCGGCATTTATCAGCTGTACAGGGCTGGTAACAACTGCACCCCTATCCACAGGTTGATCGATCTGCCAATAACAATTGGGGACAAAGTGTACCTGACAGAAGCGATCACTGCGAATATCTTCCTCCGGATCTACCGGGTGATTGGGGACCTTAGTGCCGACGAACTCCGGATGGGAGAGGATGTCTGTTACCTCTTCCGTACGGGTCCATCCCGTTGGTTTCAACCCCGGGTGGCACGCACTACAGCTGTGCCGTCCTACAGCGAGATGATCGTGGAGGTGTGACTACAACCAGTGAGTAATTTCGCCTGGGATATGTGACTCACGCTGGGTGGGGCTCTGGTCAAGTCCGATCCTGGCATGATGCACATTCTCGTGGTGAATCCCACAGACACTCTGGTTGTACTATGCCGCGGATGCATTGCCGCCATATGCACGCTTGCGATGTCTAGTCTCCTTGATGACCCGGTGCAGCCTGCGCACACGCAGCTGCTGGGGACAATCCCTTCACCCTGCCTGACCATCTGAAGTCTAGAGTTCTGAAAGACCGGTTGGATGAAGAGCATCAGCTCGCACTCCACAGAATGTTTCAGCAGTATGCGGATGTGTTCATGAACAACAGACATGAGCTATGATGAGCAGCTATCGTCCGCCAAATGGTCATTGACAAGGAGGTGCAGAAGAAGCTCAAGCTCGACGTGATCGAACCCAGTGGAAGCCCTTGGACTAGTCCTGGGTTTTTTGTGAAGATGAATGATGGCTTGTGGAGGTTCTGTGTGAACCATCAGAAACTGAACGATGTCACGTGGGATGACTCATATCCTCTCCCTCATATCGAAGACACCTCCATACCCTGGCCAGATCGCTCTACTTTTGTGCCCTGGATCTGGCCTCTGGGTACTGGCAAGTCCAGATGGAGGAGAGTGATAAGGCTTAAACAGCCTTTGTCACCAAAAAGGCCTTTACCAATTCAAGGTAATGCTGTTCGGGCTCTGCAATGTCCCGCAACATTCAAGCGCTTGATGGAAATGGGGTTAAAAGGGTTCCTCTGGAAGTGATGTATGGTAAACATTGATGATCTCATCGCGTACAGCCGGTCATTCGAAGAAAACCTCACCAACCTCCAGATGTTGCTCCATCACATCCTGTAAGCAGGGTTCAAACTGAAGCCGTTCAAGTGCAAACTCTTCACCATGGAGATTTTGTACTTGGGCTTCATGGTGAAAGGCACAGGTGTTCGTCTGGGCTCCGTGGCCCCAGGCTTGCTACGCGGCCGACTAAGATCTTTCTTGGGCTTTGCGGTTCATCTGCAGCTTCACAGAGATTGTGCATTCTCTCACGATCCTCATGGAAAAACGCACCGATTTTGTCTGGGGGGCTTCCTAGGAGTTAGTATTCATTGGTAGCAGCACCTCTGCTCTGGCACCCGTTCCCCGACTGTGAGTTCATACTGGGAATGGATGATGATCCTGGTGATCTCGGACTATTTCATCAAGTACACCGATGGCTATCCCCTGCAGCACCAGACCGCGAACAAGGTGGCTCGGTTACTGGTGAATAGGTGGGTGTTGTACCATGGCATTTCTAAGCAAGTACACTCAGATCAGGGCACGCAATTTGAAAGTAGCCTGTTGCTATGGAGTACCAAGTGCAGAAACCGGCGCAGTACCGTAATGCGATCCCGAGTACGTAGAGTGGGTTTCGCTGCACCTTGGCGAACACCCCGAGCGCGCCTCGATAAGTGCGCTATCAGGCTGAAGCGTGGCTACGATGCCCATGCTGAGGGTAGGCCCACTTTTGCAGAAGACGACAAGGTGCGCTATTACTATCCACTGGCCAAACAGGGCAACAAGTTTGCACAGCCGTGGATTGTGGCCCGTTCACCGTGCTGCAACAGGTGACCGAGGTGAACTACTGGATCCGTTGGGATTCCGATCCTGGTGGTTCACATAGACTACCTTAAGTGGTACGAGGGCCCGCTCGTCATGGATCCACTCATTCAGGATGCGGAGCCGGCAGATGTTCCACTCTTGGATACATCTGGTCAGCATCTGCAGACACCGAACGAGCATATACATCATACGATGGGCCTTCCAGACCTGTCTGACTTGTTGGATCGACCTGCGAATGGACGGCGGCCATGTTGTCAAGCTCGTGCACAGTCGTGATATGGGTGGGACTGACGTTCCGCTCCTGCGGATGCTTGTGTGGTATCCATCTATCACCCCAAGGATGGATTTTAGATCTTTCCACAAAAGTCCGGAAATTTTAATGCCGTGATCACTACTTTGTGGTGATCTGCAGGTGTGAGTGGACTAGACACTTTGCGTTGTAGCGTCGCGACTCTGCATCTGCCCTCCCGTAGTTTTTAGTGCTAAGGACGTGCGGCAAGCCTATCTGCATCATGTGGACTGCTGTCCGGCACAGTCAACCCAAAGCCTCTGCTGGCCGAACCACTTTTGTGGATTTGCTGGATGCCCGAAGGTCCCAGGATAGCCTCTGATACAGCCAGACAGAAGCTGGGACTTTCGTCCGCTACGAGGTATGCGCCATTGCCATGGTAATGGGGAACTGGCTATGGATGCGGAGTTATTGTCCGGATGTGCAGATTGATGTCTGCAGTTCGTCCGCGTGACTCCTCTGGTGCCCCGGATGCGTTTAGGGTGAATGCTCCGGTGTGTCATCACCTGTGCACCACTACTATAGTTAAGTATAATAGTAGTTTGAGGTTTCTAATGGCAGGAGACCGTTTTACCATTAATTTTAATGAACCAGTCATTAAGCCCATGTGTGCGAGCGGACCACGGCAGTGGGGGACGCTTATTTTGTCCGGAATGCATGTTCCGGAATGCATTATATGCTATATCATACAAATGCTGTGTTCTACCGCATAATGGATCCATTGAGATTAATGAGCTTCAATTGTGCCTCTTTGAAGTCGTCTATTGGCCCGATACAAAAGTTGTGTGATGACTGTGATATATTACTACTACAGGAGACTTGGCTCCTTCCTGATGATTTACAAATTGTCAATGATATACATCCAGACTTCTGCGGGGTTGGTATATCCTCTGTGGACAGCTCAGTTGAATTTTTACATGGTAGGCCTTATGGTGGACTGGCCATTTTGTATCGAAAATCCATGAGCTCTGCATGCAGAACTGTGCAATATGACGATACACGTATATTTGGAGTTGAAATCATCACAAATGTTGGGAAGATAATGTGTCTGAATGTGTACTTCCCATTTGAATGTCACTCCAACTATGATCTGTATATGCATTATTTGGGTAAAATGCATGCTATAATGGAATCTGCCGACACAACAATGGTGTTTGCAATTGGTGATCTCAATGCTGATACCTACTCAGGAGCAGCAAAGGCGAGTAAATTTGGAACGGAACTTCGGTCTTTTTGTGAAGAAAATAACCTTCGTATATCCGATGTCAATATGCTTGGTGATGATGACAATAATATATTTACACATATTAGCGCAGCTCACGATACTGTGTCATGGTTGGATCACTGTATTACCACTGTTGCTGCTGACAAGCTAATTCATTCCATACATGTCTGTGACCAGACAATTGTTTCTGATCACTTACCTATGCAAGTGAACTTGAGTTGCGAGACATATAATCTATCCGAAACGTCTGCTGAGATTTTCACCGATACTAAACAAACTGTTGCATGGGCACAAATTAGTGACTCAGAAAAAATGGAGTATCAACGAGTCGTTGAAGGCCTGGTACGGAATATTTAACTACCAAGGGACATCCTTGAATGCCAAAATCCGTCTTGTGCATCCATCAAACATCACTATGACATTAACACATTTTATAATACTATCATAGACATCATGCGGAAAGCTGGATCTACTTTATTTAAGAACAATAAAAGGTCAGCCCGTCATAATGTACCCGGCTGGAATGACTATACTGTGAGGATGCACATGACCTGGCGCGGGAAGCTTTCTTGTTGTGGCGTCTGCATGGGAAGCCGAGACAAGGGCCTGTGTACGACCTCATGAGACGTTCTCGTGCGCTCTTCAAGTACTCTCTCAGGTACTGCAGAAAAATGGAGGGGGAAATTGTTGCAGACAAACTTGCAAATAATCTTTGTGAAAAGGACTTCACAGGATTCTGGCGTGATATTAAGAAAATCAACAACAAGATTATTCCGTTAGCAAGTACTGTGGATGGTGTATCCGGATGTCAACAGATAGCCGAGATGTGGAAAAATCACTACTCTGAGCTGCTGAATTCTAGCGACAAGGTTAAAAATGATGCATATAGGAAGGATATTGAATGTAGGTTGGAAAATATACAGAGAACTCCAGACATGTATATTTCTGCATCTGAAATCAAACAGGCCATTAATGGTATGAAAACTGGAAAAGCAGCTGGTCCTGACAGTTTATCACTGGAACATTTTAAATATGCAGGTGACCAAGTCATAGTGTTGTTATCTCTCCTTTTCTCGTGTATGTCTAGTCATTGTTTCGTTCCTGAGCGCTTTACACATTCCGTCGTTATCCCTCTTATTAAAGACAAAACGGGTGATCCATGTGATAAAAGTAATTATAGACCAATCGCCTTGTCTACAGTAGTGTCAAAAATATTTGAACGTGTTTTCATGGAACGTTATGAAAATTTGTTCACCACAGTGGACAACCAGTTTGGTTTTAAGAGGGAACACTCCACTGATATGTGTGTGTATGCTCTGAAAGAAATATTACATATATATAAACAACACTCCAGTCCTATTTTTATCTGCTTTCTGGATGCGTCTAAAGCTTTTGACAAAATAAATCACTGGGTATTGTTTCATAAATTGATTGATCGTGGTGTTCCGTTATTTTTTGTCAAACTACTAGTCGTGTGGTATTCTAGTCAAAAAGTATATGTGCAATGGGGCAGTTGTAGTTCACACTCGTTCAATGTGTCAAATGGTGTAAAACAGGGTGGAATACTGTCACCGCTTCTTTTTAATGTATATATGGATGATCTCAGTGTATGTCTTAACAATACGCGAATTGGATGCATGGTCAATGATGTTATCTTCAATCACCTGGTATATGCTGATGATATGTGTGTTGTAGCACCATCTGCAAAAGCACTTCAACGTCTGCTCGACATCTGCGCTGAATATGCAGATTCACATGATATTACATATAATCATAAAAAGTCAATATGCATGTACATAAAATCAACCAAATATCGAGCACGTAATATTCCCCGAATCACACTTGGCTCACGATGTTTAGATTTTGTGGAGTGTCACAGATACCTCGGATATATGATCAACAGCGACCTGAGTGATGTACATGATATTAAACGAACTCTTCGCAGCATCTATGCCAGATCAAATATGTTGATACGCAAGTTTTATCATTGTTCTTTTGGTGTGAAGCTCGTTTTATTCCGCACCTTTTGTACTAGTTTTTACTGCACTCAGTTATGGTGGAACTATTCCCAAGATAGTTTTCGCAAGGTCCGAGTAGCTTTTAACAATAGTTTTAGACTTCTTATGGGTTATGACCGGAGATGTAGTGCCAGTGGAATGTTCTCTACCGCAAATATTGATGATTTTAATATTCTTAGAAGGAAGTGTATGTATAGTTTTAACGCTCGTGTTTCGAAATCTACAAATATTCTTATGCAAAGTTTACAGTCTTACAAAACGTTTTTTGCCTTGCCACCCACACGGGAGTTTTACAACTGCATGTATCTTAGGCGAACTGTATAATGTGCAATTGTTTTGGTTGCCATCGTCTGTATACATATCTTGTCACACATTTATTTGGGCATATCCTCTGTTTTCATTCTTGTTTAAATATGGACCTTGTGTCTGAAATAAACACATTCAATTCAATTCAGTTACATAACGCGGTCAGCCGGAATGACTGGAACTTCGACCCTCCTTCTAAGAAGGGGGTCGAATTCTACTTGAGTCAGCATACTTTGTCGTTTTTAATCCCTATCGCCACATTCTATAAGGTCAATATGCCATATCATGGTGATTGTCTGGGGATGGACTCCATCCTCGGGCAGTTCCGGACGACCACCAGCTATTGAATTCATCATATTTTGGGTTCTCTACATTGGCAGCTGGTATGAAGGGTTCACCTCCTAACCACTGTTAACTCCTAACCTCCTAACTGTCTGTTAACAAGTTGCGGACCTGTCGGCTTCTCGTCTAAATCTATTGAACCGCGCTCCCGTGGTCGATTTATGGCTCTGGGTTTGAACGGTGCCTTGCTCCGTGGCTTTATTGTACATTGTGGTTGCTAGTGACCGCATCATGAACGCCCATATGGCGCACAGCTGTCTTTAGGGAGACAATGGGCATATGTGTTCGCCTTGTAAGCGTAACTTCAGCTATAGGGAGTGATTCTATTTATTCACACATATTTCATGTTATTATTTATGGGTGGTTTATTCAAACCACAATTATATGGCAATTACCTTAGAAAAAAAAAATGTTATTCTTTCTCATTCAATGACACATTGAGATAAGATTAGTGATATATTTCTTTCCTGGTGCAATAGAGATTTAGAATATCGGGAGATTTCTGCTTAAGCAAGAGGGGTGTAAGAATGATTTTTTACATGCTGGCGGTGGCAGCATGCCGTGCTCAAGAAAAAAATTTGGAGAGTGATGGTGATTATTTTTTATCACTTCTTTCGACTGTTAATATTTGTAACAACCACAAGTGGTCGGCTACCGTCAGTCTGAATACAATCTCTATCCTGCTGTATGTGATTAATTCATGTCATTGACCGCCAGTGCAGCAGCTATAGCTAATGACGCGTTTTAATTACTGTTTTTAATTGTGAGATTCTCCGGGATGACCTATCAACTTTTTGGTCACCCGAATAACGGTTTGCTAGGAGCCAATGGGGGGGGGGGGGACATGCCTGTACATGTATGAGCCTGCACAGAAAACTTAATCTGTTTGATGCGCTGTGCCTTTGTCAGAGAATAGACGTTTTCACGGAGACACTCTACACACTGCTGCATGTGTACAATTGCTGCCTCTATTTGTGCTGTATAAGCTATGTAGCAAGCGCTAGCTGGTCATTCGAGAACTCGGCACTGGTGGGGACAGATCTGTGGATCTTGACTCCCAGTGTTTATTTACAGAGTTTTGGGATATGTCAGAGAAGATTCCTCCGGATAGTAATCGCGAGGTCACGTCTGGAGGTGAGTCCCTTGAGAGCGGTCACATGCTTTCGGGACGAACTTCTCTGACGGACAGCGGGATACCAGAGTGTTGTGAGTAGGACTGAACTCGCTGCAAGCGGCGGGCTGGACAACAGTGGAACCCAGCAGCTGCTGCATTTGAATCCTCATCCCCGCGTGTACGTAAGCGAGAAGGGTCCTGTTGCTTTGGAACTGGAACTCCATCTGACTGAGGAGATGCCTGCATCCTTTCAAATGGATGAAACGTCTCGTCTGGACCAGGCATTTCGCGAGACTCCGGCCGGTTTCGGAGCTGCGGGATCAGGTCTGCCTACTGATAGTAATCCTATGAGTTGGGCCGACCGGGTTCAACCGACCGGGTTCAACCGGTTCAACCCGGCGGGTTGAGGCAGAGCAGTCTGCGCCCTGGACAGGAGACAGCCCGTAGGAGTTTGGCGTGGAGATGTGTGAAGAGTCTGGAGAGGAGGGCTCTACAATGCCCATATCCAGACGCACACATCACCAAGCTGAACGGATTGCACGGCAGCAGTTGGTGGCTGAGGCGAAAGCTGAAGCTGCTAATCGTGGTGAATCTGAGTCCGGTGCCGAGTCTGGATGAGGTTTCCTCGTCTGCCGGACGCTCCTTGCGAGGCCCCTGGGAGCGTTGCTTTTCCATTTCGGAAGCCCTGAATGCTCACAGCGCATTAGCACACCATGGTGAGTCCCTTGCTACGGAGAGTGTATTAAACTATGGGTACATTCCACCTAGGGTGGCATCTTCGGGCATGACGGCGTCAGGCTCGAAGAAGAACCGCATGTTCCACTACGGTCCATGGCGCTTTGCTCAGCACATCATGAACAATAGCTGGAAGGAGTCTGGGGTGATGTCAGTGGGTTTGAGCTATGCAGCTCACCTGTCGTCGACCATGATGAGCAGCAGAGGCCATCCGCCAACCTCTGGAAGACCAGCCGGGAACAGAGCAGGTGCATATCCTCATCGTGGTGTCCAAGATGCCGCAGGTTGCGGCCCTGACCAGCATGGTTTGGCCGAAGCCGAGCCCAGTCAGCAACCTTGGGGAAGAGCAAGTTTTTCAGAACAGACTTGTGAGGAGGCCTCTCCTTCTCACCAGTCGTCGGGTGCACTCACCGACGAAGCATTTCCGCGGAACGTCGGAGAGATACGTGGTCACTGACAACTGGTCACCTCAGAAACCACTGTATATCAGAGCACAATGCAGGTAGTCGGACCTAAGACTACGGCCGCCGCTCATTCCACTGCAGGCAGTTCTGGCCGGGGCGCCTCCTCTTGCGAGGTCGGTGTCCAAGTCCTCAATCTTTTCTGATGGGGCGCCCGCAGGATGGCAGAGCACAGCTGTCTTGGGGTTAGTATCTCTGGATCTGGTCATGGAGATCCTTAGGCAGTACTGCTCTGATACCGCTCAGGCCAACGCGACGGCCAGGAGTGTGTGCCTTCGGATCCAGCGCTGGCCAACCTGCCAGTACCTTGGGTCATCAACGACCTGGGGGCTGCCAGGATTGGAGCGCTGACGCATGCGCACAGGAGTTCCCCTGGGATCACCCTCAGCTGGGGAGACTCACCCACGCCACGGAGTATATTGTAACGGAGATGGACCGCTCTCTGGATCAGCTTGTCGGTACCGAGCTGAGGCCTCCCACGTCACGTGCACCCTTGCACACGGCCAGGGCCTCATGGAAGGTACCCGGCATAGCCTGGAGAGCTAGCAAACTCTAGCGGCTGACTGTGAGCAGCTTGCGTTCCATGAGGGAATGGCCGCAGCTCGATCCGCTGAGGCCAAGAAGAGTTCCGTCTCCGCCGAGATGACCGCTGAAGTGCAATGACTCTGGGCTGAGAATGAGGAGCTGTGGCTTCGCTTACGTTAAGCCGAGGCTGTTCAGACTTGCCTGCAGGAGGGCGTCGATGACCCGCCTCCATTCAAGCAGGCCCGCCAGAGATGGCGTCACCCACCAAGCCCCTACGACCGACGCCAGGGAGGCCTTCTCGCCTCCGCTTCAGGAGACCTTGTTTGCTCCCTACCTCGCAACAGGAAGAGAGGTCGTCGTCCAAGGACAATAAGGTCAGAAGGAGGACAAAATGGAGGAAGGCTAGTTAGCCTCGTCAATGCGGAAACACGGCTCCACCCCGCCTCGGATCCGGCACCCCTTTTTAGAGGTACTACCATTTTCAATTACCCATGTGTCGTTTTACAAAATTTCTGAATCTAAAGTTTAGCTGTAATTGTATTCCAAAGACTCAGCACACCATCCCTTTCAGCGGATGACATCATCCTTTCTGAAACCCCGCATTCAAAATTTTAGCTTGTTTATTAGGGTTTTTATTAAAAAATTTGGAGCGTATGGTCCGTAACCGTGAGGTCGATCCCCATTCTTCCAAAACAGACTTTAACGATGTCAGTCTGTTGCGTTGCAACTTTCGGGTACCACTCACCTTGCTTCCTTCTGGTGCTGCTGTGTGATACTTCGGTCACGTTTGCTGGTTTCGAGCCGAGTTGGAATATGTTGGAAAACAAGATTGTAAGAAGGGGGGTAATGTGGCGATTTTGCCCAAAGATTGCGATAGGCTTTTTCTCACACCATTCTTGTTTTGTCTGCTTCGTGATCGAAGCATGTGTGACGCCTAGCGATGCACTGTCTTTGTTCTTTCCACTATACTGTAACAATGGTCTGACGTCATGACCTTGCTCTCGTGCACTGCAAGCTATATAAGCTAGCAGCCCGTATTTGCTTACTCGGAGTTGTCTCAGAGCAGTGAAGGCGAGAGGATGACAGCGGGCACGGTCCAGTGATCCATGTCCAATTTTCCTTACTAAGAAGTCTGCTAGGACCCTGGGGCAATTTTCACTGGGGGCCCAGAAGCGGGGGTACTTTGATCCCCGGGCGCACGCCCTGTGAAACGGTAGTCTCTCGCCCTGGATGGTGCGATACAAGCTCTGGCAGACCGTCGGGCTGTCCGGGGTTCTATCCCCGGGCACGGGCGTCGGCGAGGTCGGCCAGCAACACGCCCACGTGCGCAGGTTCGGGATGCCGCTCCCATGGCTTCCGGGCTCGTCACATCGGGCTACTTCACCATGATGTATATATGTATATATGATGTATGAAGGCTGGACTTGCTACCTGATTATTATGAAGTAATTGCGGCGCCCGCAGTGACCATGCCGCAGTGCAGGGCGCTTGCGCCCTAGGTAGTGGGCGTCAAACATTACACAGTGTGATGTAAACGACCAACAGTCAATCACATATACCCTAAAGGATCTTGTTCACAAGGGGGAAAAAAGGTACTGTTGTGTACAGGCCAGGGGATGAGCACATGGTTGTTATTTAGCACTATGGTGCTTTATAACAGGTTAAACGTCAACATATATTAAATACCTATTAATAATACAGTTAATACTATAATTTAATTGGTCTTTCTTCTATAAACATGTATTTTCTTTAAATCAATAAAAACCAATATCGTCAAGCATTACAAACTTTTCTGTGATCATGTGTGATGAGACGTCAAGCACGATGAACTTGTGTAATCATAACGTCAGTAAATTAGCGTCTCGCAAAAATGGGGATGCGTAGGTTTCCCTATCAATAACCACTTTTTATGTATGTAACATCATTGTACAAATTGCTGATGGATAAAGTAATAATCACATATAATTATTGACCGATTTTGTGCCTATTTACGGAGCCCCTGAGGTGACATACCAGATATATTTATTAATCCGTGCGCACGAATTAGTAAACCGTGCGCACGAATTAGTAAACCGTGGCCACGAATTGGTAAACCGTGCGCACGAATTAGTAAACCGTGGCCACGAATTGGTAAACTGTGGCCACGAATTAGTAAACCGTGGCCACGAATTGGTAAACCGTGCGCACGGATTACCTTAACTAATCTGTGGGCATGATTTAACAATCCGTGGGCACGATTTAACAATTCGTGCGCACGATTTAACAATTCGTGCGCACGAATTAGTATTTCGTGGCCACAGATTGGTATAACTAATCCGTGGGCACGATTTACCAATTCGTGGGCACGAATTAGTATTTCGTGCCCACAGATTGTTAATTCGTGGCCACGAATTGTTAAATTGTGTGCACGGTTTGGTAATTCGTGCGCACGGTTTGGTAAACCGTGCACACGGTTTGGTAAACCGTGCGCACGGATTGGTAAACCGTGCGCACGGATTAATAAATATTTTCGGTATGTCACCTCAGGGGCTCCGTACCTATTCGTACCATCGAACGTCCATTGTATATTACTTACAATGGTGCTTGAATCCACATTTTACGGAGCCGTATTGTTGCCAAGGGAGAAATTTTTTTAACTCAAAATTTCGAGATAATTACTCATAATTTCGAGATAATTACTCATAATTTCGAGATAATAACTCGAAATTTCGAGATATTAATTCAAAATTTTGAGATAATAACTCAAAATGAACTAAAAGTTACGAAATAAATCATATATAGTAGTATCTCAAAATTTTGGGATTAATATCCCTAAATTTCGAGTTACATCTCGAAGTTTTGAGTTAATATCTCGAAATTGTGAGTCAATATCTTGAAATTTCGATTTGATATCTCGAAATTTCGAGTTGATATCTGGAAATTTCGAGTTAATATCTCGAAATTTTGAGTTATTATCTCAAAATTTCGAGTTATTATTTCAAAATTTTGAGTTACTATCTCGAAATTTTGAGTTACTATCCCGAAATTTTGAAATGGCAATTTCGACTTACTATCTCAAATTTTCGAGGTAATATCTTGAAATTGTGACTTAATATCTCAAAAATTTGAGTCAAAAATGTGGAGATATTATCTCGAAATTTAGAGACATTAACTCGAGATTTTGAGTTATTAACTCAAAATTTTGAGCTGAAAATTTTTAGGCCTGGCAGCAATACGCTTCCGTAACCTTTAGACTACACACCAATATCTGCGCATTGTGCGCAAAACTATCACGATATGAACTGTTCCATACCAGCTTTATCTCATTATTAAACGTGCTCCTTGGTCCTTTCTGTGGCTACACAAATAGATATCGTCAAGAATTTCCCGCATAATGTCTATAAATTATAACCGATAACGTCAAGAATTGACTTACCCCTATGCCGCGAACAGGAGGTGTTCAATAGCTACAAATATTCAAACAATGTTAAAATGTCTCATAGAATTCTAGTACATGATTTGTTTGGTTTATTGTTTTTGTTGTAGGTGTCCATAATGTATGATATAATCATCTTTTATTGTACTGGTTCCACCGTTATGTACGTTGGAGGGGGCCACAGGTGGGGTCATGTTATTTCCATGCAGACTGATTACATCACACATGTCATAATGTGTTAGGCCCACTCGTAGGTTTTCTGTTCATCAATCATAACGTGTCCCAATTTAGACCATAATGTTGGTAGATTCACATTTTTTAGACGGCCATCAGAGATAAAGCCCAGATCACAAAAAGGATCGGTTTTGTCTATGATAACCTACCAAATACAAACACTATCTTGAAGGGTGAGGTGTCCTGAGATTTTACAGCACAAAGATTTTACAGTACTTTTCATTTTAGGAAAGGGAGAAAACGTGAAATAACCTGCTATCGGGACTGTCAGACAGGCCACAATCATACATATGCTACATATTAAGTTCACGAAAGGATATAAAGGATATATATACGAGTGCCTACGATAGGGAAAATCATTAAGCAAATGAGTGGAATTACTCTGGAATTTTAAAATAATACTTTGGCATACAAATTCCACAGTGGTTGACACCACCAAAAGTATGCACAAATCGACATTCATTAGGTTACCGGACCTTTGGTCCGATAACCTATCGGAATGGCGTTGCGTCCGGCGTACCCCTGTGACATGTATAATTTTCGTTGCCCTTGAATCGCTCGAAGTGAGCCATTTTGGGCCCAAACTCGGCCCAAATGGGATTTCCCCATGTTAAATTCCCCTATGCTTTATAACGTGGCACATTTCCCCAAATATCTCACTTAATTTTGAGATTAGAGATTAGGAATCAATTGTGGACATATAGGAAATGATATATGTTGGATGTTGGCTAATATCTCGCTTATTATCGACTTTACAGCTTAGGAATCAACTGTGAACATATAGGAAATGATATATTCTGATTATAGTCGTGACCTTGAATTTGACTTTTGACCTTATTTTCAAGCTCACACGACAAAATGGCTTTTATCACGCTTCTTATTGACAGCTTAAGAATCAATTATGAACATATAGGGAATGATATATACATATTATTCTCATGATTTTGAATTTGACCTTTGACCTCATTTTCAAGGTCCCAGGTCAAAATGGCTAATATCTTGCTCATTATCGACTTTACAGCTTAGAAATCAATTGTGGACATATAGAAAATGATATATATGGTGAATATTGCCATGACCTTGAATTCGACCTTTGACCTCATTTTCAAGGTCAAAGGACAAAATGGCTTATATCTTGCCCCTCTATTGACTTCATAGCTTGGAAACTAATTGTGGACATATGATAATGATATACACTGAATATTTTGAAGACCTTGAATTCGACCTTGACCTTATTTTCAAGGTCAGAGCACAAACTGGCTAATATCTTGCTTATCATCGACTTTAAAGCTTAGGAATCAATTGCGAACACAATGGAAAGGAAAGATGCACCTCACTTTCGAGGTCAGATCATAAATTGCTAATATCTCACTTATTAGCTTAGGAATAAAATGTGGATGTACTAGGAATTATATATGCTGAATATCCTCGTGACCTTGAATTGACCAATGACCTTATTTTCAAGGTCATGGGACGAAAGGCTAATGTCTAAAATATATATTGTCCGCTAACCTTTCCTAGCCCTTGAGCTAATTTTTTTAGTATTAAAATGAATGTTGAACTACAATTAGCTTTGCATACACGGTTTATTAAAACATGCCAATATATATATAAAAAAAAAACACATTCACAATACTGTATATATCATGTATCGACATGAAAATGTGTGGATTTGAAGATAAAAAGAGCGCCAGTGTACTGTAATATTCAATTGTAACCTAACACTCGACTCGTACATGCAAAAACTACGCCACATGTAATCGGGTATGAATGATCATGATCATTTAGAGGTAATTAAGTGCAGGTTCATGATCAAACCCTCTTTTCATGATTTTTTAATACTCATTTCGCTGAGTTTGATAGCCAACAATAAGAAACGATATGCAACAAATAACATCTTGAAACGCAATTCGCCAAACGCACACGATGACTCTGTTCTACAAAGTCTGATACTGATTTCACTTAAAGTCAAACTCGTGCATCCAAACACATTATTTTCATATATGGCTACAGCTAATGCATAATACATAAAAGGTACTTAAGTTCCTATATATTCGAAACAAAGTCACGCATTTCAACAAATTCCATATGTGATAAAAACATTTTGATACTGTATATAAATACATGTAATGGACGTACCGGTATGTCATTAGGCTGCACATCACACCAACTCTGCCAAAGGATATATCTATTACCAAAATCCACAAGTATTGCAGGTGCTTGTCACTAGCACTGAATATAAATTTGCATGAACATTGATACTTAGTTCATAAAACTGAGCAAACTTAGCCATTACTTGTTAACAATTTCATAGCATACTAGTATCTTGAGTATGGTGTTCAAACAGTATGAAATATGTGATCTAAAAATGAACACTTGATGCCTCAGTGTTATAAAAGATAGCAGCGGAATAAATATAGGTTGCAAGAGTGTACATCTCAGTACCATTTAAGTGGTTTACAGCAGTTGGTTGTAATGTACTGAACACAAATGACTAAAAGCCTACACATGACTCCCCATTCAATGGGATGAGTCGTTTCCTAGACATTGAATACATACATTAGTACCTAGCTAGAGTTAAGCACGTGGGTGGAGACCACGTGGCTAAGGTCACGAGGGCAGGCGCCGGAAGAGGAAGCGGTTATCGTTGAGTAAATCGTAGAGCATTTGGTTGAAAGGCGCGTAGAAATCGTCGAGAATGTCTTTGGTCGAAGGCCACATTGCGTCCCTGTAGCCCGTCTTGTTGACGCTAGAGGCCCACTGTTTGTACTCGGCCAGACTCGCCTTGATAATGTCCCGTAACTGTCGCTCAGGAGGGGCTAAATGAAGGCGGTATCGTAATTGGTAAGCCATGAGTTATTGCATGACATGATCGCCAAGTTTACGGAAGACGGTAAGTAAAAAACCTACAGACTAGTAACATAGTTGGTCCACTTAAAAATTGAAGACGATCGTATACATTGTAGTTCGCAACTCTTAATTCCATATCATTACACGCAGCACTATTTCGTAGTATCATTACACGCAGAATACTCACTGAGTTCGAGAAATTTGAAGATTTTCTTGAAATCTGACATGGGGTATTGATAGAATTCCTCTGCCTGTATAAACAACATCTGTTCTATGGGGAATACCTGGAGCCAGGCTCGGATGAAATACACGTAAATACTACGGCTCACTCCCACCGGGTGCTGAAACATAATATAGTTACTGTTAAATACACATACAAACAGTGTAGTCAAATCAGTTACTAATCAGTGAAGATCAGCTGAACCCAAATTATCAGGAATGACTTTGTGATCTCATATATAAATGTGAATTCAATCACGAAGCGTAATTGCATTCATGTAAATGCATTTTTTCACTATTTATTTGAACGCACCCGTTAGGCTGTAGACCTTAAATGTACTCGGCTACAGCCCAAGTAAGTTAATTAGGCTACGACTCGTGTTATTGGCGATGTAACACGTGTGTAATAAGGCATCCTTAAGTACAAAGTTTGGCCATAATGTATGCAATGATTTCCAGGAATCCATCAATGCAATCACTAAAAACTCAAATGAACAAATAAAGCTAAGAAACGAAGTAATTCCAAGAAACTGTGACTTTTGAAAGAGTGAAAAATGCATTATTTTAGCTAGGAAGTAGGGCCCCATATATAGGCATTCCCATTACGTTCGGCGTCCAACCTTGTCTTTTTCAGGCGTGGTGACGCAGAATTCGGCGGGTTTTCTTTTGAAGCATTCCTTGAGTTCGTTGATTTCCTTCAGTGCCTCATCGTGAAACTCCTGTGGAGAGAACTTCCGCTTCTCCAACATCGCGTCATGGTGGTAATGGGAAAATAACCTGTAGGGGACACAAACCGACTGACGTATAACCGAAAAATCCACAGAAGTCCTTGTCAATTATATTGAAGTTTGCTAGGAAAGCTTGGTTTGATGTCATGATATAGTGAATCGGTTCGTAATTAATGAATATCCCAAAATGTCGGTGACGTACCGATCTGTTGGGTGCCTCATGGTCAGGATGAGCTTGGTGTTGGAGTGAAGCCGGTGTAAGTCTTTACCCAGGAACTCCCACACGTAGGATGGAGTGCCTTCCCCTGGAGTTCAGAGTCAAAATACGTTCACAAGTGGCCAGACACGGAACATGGGGCATTTCATGGCGACGTGTGGCACCCGTATAGTTGTTCTTATGTCTTATTCGACTATCAGATTTTATCTTTCTTGACTTGACGGGAGTTTCTTTCACTATAGCAAGTTATGTATTTATCCGACGAACACACGAGCAACTCGAGTTAAAACTCACCGGTGATTATGTTGTGATACTTTTGTCCCGATGACGTTGTTGTGGTGTGGTTCTGTATTTCGCTGGTTGCTTTCTTGAAGAGTCTAGCATATTGTAGTATCGACGGCGTCGACTCTGTGGAAACAGCATGGTGGAAATTCACTTCGGGATATGCGCATTAGCTGTAGAACTTTCTATTTGGGTCTAAATATCGGTGTCAGTCTGGGCTACATATGTACATGTATGGTCGGGGCCACTTCTGTTCTAATGAAGTTGCTGAACAAAAGATACTTCTGTTTAAATTGCTATATACTACCTATGTCAGGATTCAGAAGGCTGAAGCCCAGATTCACCAAGTCCAACTGAAATGCTATGCATCTTTATGTGACTCACTGAGTCTGTCCTTGGTCCAGTATCGGACCTCCTTCATGGGCGGGTCGGCGATCTCGGGGTGGAGGCACACGTTGTGGAAGATGGTCGAGGTGCCGGACTTGCCGAAGCCGATCAGATAGAAGTAGGGCAGACAGAGCAGGTTCGAGGTCGTATCGTTCCACCAGCACGGGTTTTTGTAGTCCGGGAGGTATGGGAACATTCCCTGTGGGTGAGGGACAATTTCGTGTTAGTAACAGGGTTGGGTTGGTGGATGTGAAATATTGCCTTTTATTGAAAGCTTTAGGCTCTCTGAACAATAGTTGTTTAAATGCAGAGTCGCTCTAAGGTCTTTTCTCCAAGAAAAGAGCACAACCTACGGGCACATGGACATATATTATTTCAATGGACGGCAGGGTTCAATGACACGACAGTAGGCCAACACAACTAGTCAATACTGTAGATCACAGGGTCATGACAGCCGGCGGTTCTCTCTCCGCGGCTAATGAGTTACCGGTGAGCTCCCGGCCCCGGGCTGGGCTATCAATCTCAACACTTACCCCGCTAGGACCCCTCTGTTCCGAGGATACATCACTCTCATGGTCATCGCCCGTCTGACCAGTGCTCACGGGCTCGCTAAAAAAAAAATCATTTAGTTATAATAGTAATCTCTTTTGTACATGCTCAGATATAGAAGTGATGATTTAACAATAATTATCCGAATTTGTAAGGATGCACAAGGCGTTTTGTTACGAAATGCACAGCATTGACGGTGTAATATTACATCATAAAAATATCTAACAAGGATCAGACACGTTTCCATTTCTCCTTATTACAAAGGCTAGCTGTTTTTTTCCATCTAACATATGATGAACCATAGTTATTTCAGGTGAGTAAGTGGACTAAAAATAGTAACATTTTTTAGATTCTTTGAAATTCTATTATCCGTAAATCGAAAATTGTGAAAAACAACCCAAAGACGGGTTTTCACCGTTTCAATTTCACCGTTTCAACAAATGACATCGGCCCCGAATGTCACAAGTCGTGATTGTCTGACAAATAACGTCCTATAGTGTTTTGGGTGACAAGTAGATAAATAGGAAATAGTTTTTTTTTTAGAAATTCCATGACATAACATCCTCCATAATTGAAAAGTTCGAAAAAATAACCCCAAAGATGATTGTGCAATCACGTCTCTGTTTATCTTTCCAACATTCACGATATCACCCAAACAGTCTTCATCTCCAACCCCTGTTTGCATCAGAGAATATCGTCTGAATATGATGAATATAGAAGTAGCAAAACCGAAGCCTCGTATATATCGACTGGAGAGTGTTAGAAGCTTGTACGTTCCTTATGCAGCTGAGTTTTGTGCCTGAGGCCATGCGTGTGAAGAAGCATATTTTTGTTATGCACAGGTGACGTCGCTCAAAAGAGGAACAAGTAGGCATGTTCCAATTTTTTTAATAACCTGTATCATTTGTGAATTGTAAGTTGATATTGCGAGCTATGGGTTACGAACACTTTACATACGCAGCTCCTGTTGAGACTTATGTCTCGGGCCAAGGTTAATGTTGAATTGAATGGTTATTTATAGCACCTTAGGGTGGATGAAATACCATTCTTTTTTTTATTATGGTGGATTGAGTGTAGAGGGTGTGACAGCTAGATGCGTATCAATTGCCCATTTTGTTCAAATATTATTCCCTATTTCTTTACGACTCTCTGTTTGACAATCAAGTAGCAATTCAACTCGAGCAATCATTTCAGCCTTGTTTTCGAATCAATTTGTAAAACTACATTATCAAACACCATATTATCACGTGTCGTGTAAGACAAGTTAGACAAGTTATAATTGACAAGTTATCATTTTAGGACATTTGTGGTACACAAGGGCTACATAGATATACAAAGAGCTAGCCCAGGTATGGTTCTGGGAGACTTCAACCTTCAGCATGCAACCAATTGTAGCACGGTGTTAATACGTACCCCTGTCTGTCTGCCGATCGCTGCCAGCGCAGGAGGGGTTCAGGAACACTGTCGATACTCGGAGTGTCCACCTCAGCCATCTCCAACCTCAGGTAGATAATGAATACTCCGATAAACGTAAACATCATCAGGTTATTCCGTACTGCTACCAGCCTCATGTTTCCGCGATACTGTCCTTGCTCGTCAAAGACAGAACCTCGCGGTGATACTGGTTTGAGTACTCTTTTTTTCTCTCTCACTCTCTCCTTCAGGCAAAGCCAACACTTCTTAACCCACTTAACATTGCGCCATCACATTTAGAACGTCTCTGTTCCTACTGTGTTCCTAGTATTATTACAAAACATATTCATTCATTGGTACACTCCACAGTCAGGTGTTATCAGTATTGACTTTCAATAACTAATACCGCTCCCGATAATTGTCATGTACGCAAGTGCTTAAGTTTTGAGTCCGTGTACTTAAGGAGGTGATTAGAGTTTACCCCCGGTGGTTGATACCGGGGCCCCAAGAGCTTGTCCTGACCAGTGGAGCGTTCAGTTCGCCGACCGAGGTCTCTTGAAAGCCGAGACCAGAATCACGGGTGTGTCCCGCCGTCTGCAATAGCAGCCACCCCGCCCGCCATAGCTTACAAACACTCAAAACATAAATATCACATTGGCGAGGACGTTAGAAATACATACGTCCATCATTCGCTATCAAAATACTGCGTGTTTGGCGAGCGCTATCCTCCATTGTGTTGTCTTGGTGTGACTATTCCAGTATTGGTGCATATATACACTTCTGAACAGTATAGCCAAATAATAAAAAGGAACTGGACATTATACGTCAGTTTAAATAATGGACTATCTATGGGAACAGCTACCCACGCGCATAAAATGGCCAAAGGGTACAAATATTATGTTTTGCAGTCAATATAAAACTTGGTGGAAATAATGTGCACTCGCAGTCTGAAAAACACTTATAGGCCCTCCAAGTAGTTACAAGGTTATACTGGGGGATTCAAGCCCTGGCAGAAAAAAAAATAGAAGTGATACTTTGTTAACGAAGACAAGCTGAGCCCTGAAAGCACCAAAATGTCGATCTAAATATATCTCCAGTAGGCCTACACCTATTAACACGTCTGGAGGGTCAATGTGTCCTGTTGGCTGGTTGCCATAGGAATATCATAATTATGTTTTTGTAATTGGATTGAATCGCTGAATACTTAGGAATTCGTATTGACAAAAAAACTGGCTGATATATTAGATCTACATACAAAATAGGTGAACCTTGATTTCGTGATACATGTACGTGTTTGAAATGACCAGTCTGGACACAGCATACATCACACCTACACGGAGGCCAAAACCAAAACATACCAAGGGAGGCCAATAACAATAGCAAGATAGGCGACATACTTGCCCAGCTCCTTCATTCATGGGACACCCGAATCTAGGTCATATTCATACACTCAGGCAATGATTCTAGTCTGGCGTATACTTTGTAGACTTATCGTAAGTATTCGATGTTGTATTGCCACTAAACTCCAAAAGGAGCGTTGTGTTCTGGGGACAAAAAATATCCCAAGGCCTAGGGAATGTTATCATAGCTCAGGAATATATAAAAGATCAAATTCAAGATCAATTATATGACTTCCCGTTTGGCAGGCGATTCAAGTGCAACAGAGCCCGTATATCTCAAAATTGTACCCATGCATAGGGAATCCCTGAATCCAATGCAATAATTTAGGAATAACCCAGTTTGTAATATATATAAGCCTAATACTAGCAAAAGTGGAACATTTTTTTTCAGGCTGAAAATTGCTCACAACACATAGTGACCTGATTTCGGACACACACAAAACAAATTCGCAACTTGTCAGAAAATCAAAATGGCTGCCACACGCAGACTAGTGCCCATAAGGAAACCAATGCATCAAGAACAAGTAACAGGCAGTAAATTGAGAACATGGCTGCTAAAGTCCAAATGCTATTTTTCAACAAAATGCCCGATTGCTTTCGACCTATCAGGGTCAAGGTCATCGAATGTTGATTTCAATGTACTATGGAATTGTCATATATGAACTCCCATTCGAATGTGCCATCATCTATGCTCCATTATAAAGCATTATAAAAATTGACGGCACGGACATAATGACGAAAAACACAGTTTCATAAACGATTCCGTCAGATTTTAAAAAATTAGCCCAAGGGCTAAGAGAGGTTACCAGACATTATACATTTTAGATATTAGCCTTCTGTCCAGTGACCTTGGAAATAAAGTCATTAATGAATTCAAGGCCGTGAAATATTCAACAAATATACCACTTCTAGTATGTCCACAATAGATTCCTAAGCTGTAAAGTCGATAATAAGTGAGATATTAGCCATTCTGTGATGTGATCTTGAAAATGAGGTTCAAGTCCAAAGTCATGAAAATATTCAGCATATATCATTTCCTCTATATTTGCAACGTTCTCTGACCTTGAAAATGGGATCAAAGGTCAAATTCTAGATCACCAAAATATTCAGCATACATCATTTCCTATATGTTCTCTATGGACTTCTAAGCTGTAAATTCGATAATAAGCGAGGTATAAGCCATTTTGTATTCTGACCTTGAAAATAAGATGACTGACCTTGAAATTTAGGTCAAAGGTCATATTCAAGGTCATGAGAATACTCAGAATATATCATTTCCTATATGTTCACAATTGATTTCTAAGCTGTAAATCGATAGTAAGCAAGATATTAGCCATTTTGTCTTGTGACATTGAGAATGAGGTCAAAAGTCAAATTCGGATCACGAGAATATTCAGCATATATCATTTCCTATATGTTCACAATTGATTCCTAAGCTGTAAAGGCATAATGTGTCCCATTATAAAGCATAGGAGAATTTAACATGGGAAAGTCCCATTTGGGTCGAGTTTGGGCCCAAAATGGCCAACTTCGAGCGATTCAAGGGCAACGAAACGTATACCGTATTACCCCGCATATAGGCGCATGCGCCTATAAGTGAAACAACGCCTTTTGAGAAGTCGTGAGAATATTAACTGGTTTCATTTATAGGCGCATGCGCGTATAACTGAAACTAGGCGCATGCGCCTATAAGTGAGCCGTGTTTTATTTACATTATTATAGGGTGAGACCGTAGGCTAGGTAGGCCTAATCACATCTCCTGGTTTTAACGCCTGGTTGAAATAAATATTATAAATGTCACATACAAACATAAACACACAATCCGTTCTAAAATTAAGTCTGTCAATAATCTCAAGATAAACATTCAATGACGAGGAGGAAATAACTAGCCAAGTATCCGATCATATAACCCGACAGAGTGAACGTACGTATTTTAACGTCAGCAGGGTATGGACTTCAGGGTGTCTAAGATGCACGTGAACTCGCCTAACGGAAAACTCAATCAAATTCGAACAATCGTCTGGGTTTTGCATAATTTCTCGGTTGAGCGCATACTGATCAACAGTATGAATCAAGTTTCACTTATAAGCGCACCCACTTGTGCAAAATTTAACCAACTTCATTTATAGGCACATGCGCCTATAAATGAAGCTTGGCGCACCTTCACTTATAGGCGCATGTGCCTATATGCGGGGTAATACGGTACACGTCACAGGGATACATATGAGGAGTGTTATACACTCCCCGCAAACTGTTAAAGCGATGGATATGCATGTGTGAAAACGGACACGACACATGTGTGAGAGATATGATGCATGTGTGAAAAGATAGTACATATGTGTGAGTAAATCAGGCCCGAAAACAATTATATCAATATTGTGTGGTTAAGACGAATTTGCACAGAACCAACAGCCTACAATTATATATGGGAACAATATCGATCATTTAGAACCAAGCAGTGGAAATGGTATGCACAAATTAATTTAGTGCAGTAAGTCACACATGTTGCGCTTGTTTTGGTTGTAAACTGCTATATATTGTAAAAGTTTGCGGTTCTGGTGGCAAAAGTGTACACAGAAATACCATTGAAAACCGAATCACACACGTAGTGTCACCATTACGCCTAAAAGTTAACGTTATTTGATTATGTTAGTGCGAAATGATACAATGCATGTGTGAGGAACATTCGCTATGATATGATGCATGTGTGAGAGGATAGTACACATATGTGATCACATTACACGAGAAAGAAACCAAGAAATGATGGTTTGTGTGTACTAAACCTAATAGCGTAACATGCAGCCAGTTATTATGATTAGGATACAGGTATTTCCAAAGTCTGAACAAGACAGGTGCCCAGAAATGGGTTGATTAGACTGGGAATATTGCCAATACAGTAATACAGGATTGTTTCCCATAATCGGTCATATGGATAACATGATTACCAAGATTTGCATCCGGCATATGTCCCACTCCGCATCGTAATTTCCAGACAGTAAGCCGAAGCGATCGGCGTAGAATCTACACATACAATTTTAATAGGCTGCCTATTGGCCCGATTATGCTGTATGTATGTAATGTATGCTATCCATTTACGGCTCACCAGTAGGCCTACTGTTTTGTGTCTGCCATTTTAAAGTATAAATAGCATACATATCCATAAGAAATTTATAAATAAAACACGAATAGTAATGCATTGATGAAATGTATTGAATGATCAGTGAGCATTTACCTATTAGACTGCTACAAATCAGACGGTTACATAGCGAAACGACTAAAAAACAGAAATAAGTCATGTAAGTCATACATGATAGCTGCAATATCCGTAAGTACCGACCCAAGCATGGGATGATTTATTTATTACAGTATTACTGATTTATTTAAGTTTTCCCACGGAGAAGCTCTGATTGTTGCGAGTAATAATGAAAACAAGATATGTATACACATTTTTCATCATTAAAGTGTATAGAGAGCCTTCGGTGCCGTGTAGCTAGTAAATGTGGATTAAATCAAGTGGAACCATATCGAATAAATACGTTTGAACAATTAATGCTATTGCCGCTGTGGAGAGTGGGCAAATGTCGGCATACAGAGCCAGTCTTGAATGTGGAGTGTCGAAGACATGATTGTAGTACATTAATTTGTTCAACCAAATAAGCAGACGAACATAATTTGTAGTAATATTAAGTACATATACAGTACATAAATTTACTGGAAAATATTAATCATCTTTATAAAGAAAACTACAATAAAAGCATATACCGTAAAACTTCTAATAGACGCCCGGGCGTCTACGAGCCATCTGTCCTAAATTCGCCGCAGTCCCAAATTCGCCAACAGGGTTTTCAGACCGTGTAATGCAAATGAAACCAACCAATTTTATCATCAATCGAGACTCTGATATTCAATCTTCGTACCAGCAGTTTGTTTTCCAAAAAACAAGTTTCTGAGCTCTGATAATATTGAGTTGGCGAATTTTGGGATGCTGCGAATTTAGGACGGAATTGGCTCGTATTGATTTCAATTACACTCCAGACCCGGCGTCTATTAGAACCCGGCGTTTATTGATTTCAGTCGTTGTCTGGACTCGGCGTTTATTGGAATTGACAAGGCCTGTGTTAAGATATGACAGATCAAACGATAGTTTTCCGACTGGGACGCCTTGACGTTGATCTAGTATCTGTTCGTTCTATAGCACGTGCAGAGATGTATTCTAGTTTCCTTTCTATGGCATCAATAATTGTAGAAATATTTCTTCCCCACCAGGTCTATATTAGACCTATATGTGGCTATGTTACACAATGTATGTAGACCCAGTGTCTATTAGAACCCGGCGTCTATTAAATTCAGTATACCTGAACCCCCGGCGTCTATTAGAACCCGGCGTCTATTAGAAACCGGGCGTCTATTAGAAGTTTTACGGTAAATAAATTGATCGAGGATCCTGTTGTATTCTAGTCGACATGTCAATATATTGAATGATGTACATGTAAGTGTAGAATCACTTACAAAAGTGTGCCAGCAAATCGAGAGATTTCGCGTCAAGGACGAAGAAAATCATCATTTGAGGTACTAGATGTCTAAACGTACATACCGAAAAGGAAGTTGATATTTTATAATATAATTCATTGCGAGTGTATCGTAATGATTTACCGGACATCAAGTATTGGACCAGTTAGGTGACCTGAAAGACCCTAGAGGTACAGAGACAATGGAGCTGAAACAGCTGACAGTTGAATATTATAGGCCACAAGGTAACAATTGAGTCAAGGTATATCATTCGTACATACCATCCAATTTTCAGTAGGGTATTTTATAGTTTATATTATAAAAACACAAAGCGACAAACAGATGCAGTTGTTCAGTGGCACAAGTTTTGCTCAGACATGTACCACGACCAAGAAGATTTATTTGTCATATAGGATGTTTTCCTCGGGCTCAACGTACATCATTTCCCCCAAAGCAGTCTTTGTTCTATAAGCGTGATATCCTTTTATCATCATGCAAAATTTAATTTTAACCATCACTTCTGACACTCGGTCCATGCTGTAATCACCTAGTCACAAATAGTGTAAAGGTTTTCAAGCATGCTAGTATTTTCGATTAAAACATGCTGAATGCACCTTACGCAGATTTCGTGGTTGCATGGACGGCGTGTGATGTGGTCGAAAGCCACAATATTGTGCAACCCCATATTGTGCAATAACCCTATAATATGTTCACAGCCTACAACCGATAGGACGCCAAAGTACTAAGATATATTTTATGCACGAGAGCACCCGCCTCTCAAAGTAATATTCATGTTGGTAATTGATTGGTAAATGAGATGATTATTTTGATGAATGAAATGAATATTCTCGCATAATTATTTAAACAAATTGACCCTAAACTGGTAAGATGATAATTTCCACATAAAACTATCACTATGATGTGTTTGATAGCAACTGAAGGTTACATGTGATATTTTAAAGGTTACAAGCTGGAATTGATCTCATTCCCGGTTCCCTTCCCGAGTACCCGGGAAAGAACATTTCTTATTTCCGTTTCCCGGGAACAGGAGATCCCGGAATATATTAAAACATAGTCAAAATATGTATTTGAATGAATGACACTCCTCACACATGCAGCAAAATATCATATCATTTCTCACACATGCATACTATCTCCTCTCACATATGTACTGTCTTCTCACACATGTGTATTGACATGGTGATATTATTTTGACCAAAAAACTGCGTGAATAATGCAAATAAACAGCAATTTTCACCATCGGGCCAGTCAATAGTTATTCACGTGTACCATAAATTATAAATTATAAATAAATTGGGGATTATCAACAGGTTTTCATACGTACTTAACATAAACTGTCATCGTAACACTTGTATGCGTTTTTAGTTCCAATAGAACTGGTCTACATTACTGCAGAGCATGTTATAATACATTTAGTACGACACAATTTCTCACTTTCTGGTTCCAGTGTCCTGTTTTAGGTATACCACTATTTTTTGGCCATGGAATCATGCTGGGTGACAATTACTCACACATATGTACTATCTTTCCACACATGCATCGTATCTTTCACACATGTGTTTTGTCCGTTTTCACACATGCATATCCAGCGCTTTAACAGTTTACGGGGAGTGTTATACGTCAATAAGAAAAAAAGGTTACTGTACAGATTTTGAGAGAACAACCATCGAAGTCCAAAACTAGCCGTTTTCCGTCAAAAATGGCCGCCATTTTGAAATAATTGCAAAACTAAAAAACTAAGAAATACCTCCTTCTTGAAATGATTTTAGGCGTTTTTGTGCAAAAATTCAGAAAAATTCGACGGACGATGGACGCAACGCCATGCCAATAGGTTATCGGACCAAAGGTGCGGTAACCTAAAAGGGGTTTTCAAATGATGTACAGGGACGTGTGCAGGATTAATTTTTAGGGAGAGGGGAGGTTTTATCGTTCACAAATCTATACATTACCGAATAATTTGTGGATCTGTATGGTGTAAGGTATCAATCTACGGAAAGGAGGGGGAGGGGGAATCCCCTTGTACATGCCACTGCTGTAAATGGCTCAAAATACCAGTGTATTTCAGACCTAATATTTGTTTTTCGCCGACCCTTCACAAAATCAAAATGGCAGATTCAGATCAGTGAATCTATGGCAACGAAACATATACACGTCACAAGGGTTCATAAGGGGAATTAAAAAAAAAAAACATTACACAGATTTAAAAAACGACCGTCCAAGTCTAAGTTTCTATACCGTTTTTCGTCAAAAATAACATTCATGTTGGAAAAAGGAATGCGAAAGCAGAAAAATATATAAAATACCTCCCTCTTAAAATATTTTAGATATTTTTGTGTCATATTCTAGAAAAATTCGATCTTACGCCTTGAAGAGAGAAATGTGGACGACGGACGGACGGACGGACGGACGCAACGTCATGCCAATATGTTATCATACCACAGGTCGCTACTATTTCAACTGTATACATGCATATATTATAATAGATCGTCTGTCCACTGATCGCCTGTGATAAATACGTTTGATGTGAATATGAAGTAAACATCCGGTGTCCATTGACAACAACCATACGATGGCCTACAGTTAGACTTTTCGAGGTCATTTATGTCATGCTCTTCCTTATGAATATTGATGACAAGCAAGCATGTTATGTAAGATACAAATATAAGTCGTTATCATGCATGTCATAATATAACTTCCGCCACAAACCTGTCGCCTTGTGTCTGTCCAGAATCCCGAGGGCTGGCGATCTCTAGCCTGACGTACACGAGCAGCACGCCGGCGAAGATTATAGCCGCTAGTTTGTCTCTCACGCAGGATGATCGCATTTTAAATGATCAATTGAAAATTCAACGAACATCACCACTTGTGCGAAGTCATGCCATTATTGACTTGAGAATTTTTCCAGGGTATGACGAAATAGATTTGCACAGGATATTGTTCGGTTAGCTTTGAGGTTGTATAATCTCCAATATCTGCTTTCCTTCTGAACGGGGCGATAAAGTTCCACATTCTCATATATTTCAAGCCAATGGTAAATACCTAAGACACCGCTATGCCGACACGAGGCGTGGTCTGGGGGTAGCTGGCTAGAGGTATTAAATCTTTGTGTCTGGTGGTAAATAGTCATTCACAAGCCGATTGAACGTCCGACAATGCCCCGGTGGATGGCAGGTACCCGCTTGTTTGACTAAGCCTATTAGACGAAGATTGTTGACAGCCAAAGAAAAAAATATCGAATATATAAAGAATTATGCTATAGAAAATTATAGCAAATAAATAGTCGGTTTTGATTCGATCCGCATGGAGGTGCCATGTGGAGTGGCTCCTCAGTAGGACCTACACTATATGAAAAGTTATGTGTAGAAGAAATAATGACAGGTTCGACAATGCACCGCCGCTAACTACACGCACTCGATGTGCCGGGTGGGGCGGGGGTGGTTATCACGCAATGGACGGCTGGCTTGAACGCCAGGGTAAACACCGTCCGACCGCTCACACCGTCACAGACCTGTCACGTCTAGGGTCTGCTGAATCTGTGACATGTGTCAAAACACACACACACACACACACACACACACATATGTCTGTCAGTCCTTGTCTAGTGTGAGAATACAAGTTATTCAATTTCATGCCTTCTCCCAAGTTCATGCCCTCCATGGATTGTAATGTATGAATAATGAAGAAAAAAACCGAGACGTACAAATGAACTACGAATATATATAGTACCAAGTTGCCAGTAATTTTCTGATGTTGTCATTTCGTCAAAATACAAATTCTTTAAAATGATCTAGCTTTGTCTTATAGAGTTTGATATCCAATGACCAAGAAACATTGCAAGATAGACAATACCTAGATTTTGTACAAAGTTCACCGCTCTTTTTATCATAGCATTGAGTTCGAGTCCTCAATGTCATCCTAGATCTAATTCACCAAAGATTCACCAGATATATCTTACCATTCTGTTCGTATACGGACGCAAGCACTATAAGGCTCATGTCGCCAGTGACCAACTTATACAATACCGATGTAGACATGACATTGACACTGAATACTGGAGGTCATCTGAACTCAAGTTCAAGGTGACCAAAAGTTGTCCCATTTATACCTTTGATAAAATGTGTTAATAAAAACTTACTCCGCACCTTGGCGCGTATGGAATCTGACATTATGACCAGTATCTTCGACATTTTGATTTATTACACGATACAAGCATATTTTTTATGCATGGCATAAACTGCATAATTCTCCTACCCACAAATATGTATCCCAAAACTACAAAAAGAAAAACGAGGTAGGGGACTGCGCAAAATTTACTACTTTTGCCTGCTAAATGGCCGTCAAATCGGCAAAAGCGATTCAATAATAGAAAATAAACGGCTTAAGGGCATGTGGTATTCTTTTTCTAAAAAAACAGCCAAAATATGTTGTTTGTCGGACGGACGACAGATGAAAAACCACGACTACAGCTCAGGTTCGGTAAGTTAAAAGTCAAATTGTTTTCGAATATTAGAACAGTTTAACCGGATCAAGCAAGTGCAATATCATCAATTATCAAATGTTATACGAAAAAATCAGCCCAAGGGCTAAGATAGGTTACCGGACAATATATAATAGCTATTTTGTCCCGTGGCCCTGAAAATAAGGTCACGGTCAGACATAAAGTCACGAGAGTATTCAGCATATATGATTTCCTGTACGTTCACAATTGATTACTAAGCTGTAAATTAAGTAATAAGAGAGATATAAGTCATTATATCCTATGACTTTGAAAATGAAATCAAAAGTCAAATTAAACGTCATCAGAATATTCAGCATATATCATTTGCTGTATGATCACAATAGAATCCTAAGTTGTAAATGTGATAATAAACAAGATATTAGCCAAGTTTAGCCAATATTAACTGTAAGACCTTGAAAATGGTCAAAGGTCAAATTCAAGGTCACGACAATATTTAGCATGTGTCATTTCCTATCTGCCCACAATTGAGTCTCAAGTTGTAAAGTCGATAATAAGCGAGATATTAGCCATCTCGTTCTTTGACCTTGAAAATGAGGTCAAAGGTCAAATCCAAGGTCAGCACAATATTCGGACTGTATCATTTCCTATATGTCCACAATTCATTCCTAAGCTGTAAATTCGATAATGATCGAGATATTAGCCATTTTGTGCTCTGACCTTGAAAATGAGGTCAAAGGTCAAATTCAAGGTCATCAGAATATTCGGCATATGTCATTTCCTATATGTCCACAATTGATTCCCAAGCTTTAAAGTCAATAATAAGCGAGATATTAGCCACTTTGTGCCTGACCTTGAACATGAGGTCAAAGGTCAAATTTAAGATCATAAAAATATTCGGCATACATCATGTCCTATACGTCCACAATTTATTCCCAAGCTGTAAAGTGGATAATAAGCGAGATATTAGCCGTTTTATGCTTTGCCCCTGAAATGAGGTCAAAGGTCAAATTCAAGGTCATCATAGTGTTCGGACTATATCATTTCCTATATGTGCACAATTGTTTCCTAAGCTGTAAAGTCGATTATAAGCGAGATATTAGCCATTTTGTGCTCTGACCTTGAAAATGAGGTCAAATGCCCACAATTGATTCCTAGTCTCTAATCTCAATATTAAGTGAGATATTAGGCATAATGTGTCCCATTATAAAGCATAGGAGAATTTAAGGATTGATTGCATGTATTGGTCATGAACCTGGAATCGACCAGCTGTCCATTCACTTATAATGTAAATATAAAGGTAACAAATTCATGAATTTACACGCTTCCAATCAACGTGAAACTTTGCCTTTCTGATTGTTAGCCATCAAAGATTACTAACCGAGACTCCGTTTCTTTCTAAACAATGTTAAAAATTTGTTAAATTCATCGGGCCAGTAAAACTCACAGGTGATATGCACTCGGGTGCACCGAGGTGTTTGGGATTATGAATGTTCAGCTCATTGTATTCATCTCACAGAAAGTATAGCCCTAGATATTCTCATTATTTTGACCACAACAAAGAATAAATATACGCAGCAGCCAGTGTTTGTCAAGCGGAACACACGAATGTTCGTTTTGGTGAAACGTATAAAATGATTTATCTAATCATCAAATTGCACAGCTTCCGTGATATCATTCATGAAACCATGTCTCGGTTCATCATCCATGAGTATATGTATGTGTGCTAGCCAAGTTTTAGGTCAGGGGATTGTTTAGTCTTGGTGATTTTGTTACCTTTACTTTCACATTATAAGTCAACGGAAAAGTGCCTCAATGCAGTCACCGGCATGTTACGTGCAATCACTCCTTAACATGAGAAAGTCCCATTTGGGACCCGTCGAGAAAATGAAAATGACCGCTACACGCAGACCGGCGATTCAGGGGCAACGAAACTTATACACGTCACAGAGTTATATGAGGGCAATCTTTTGAAACAAAAATTTCAAAACTGTCTGAATAGTTTTTGAGAAAATGGCCGCCAAAGTCAGAAATCGGCCGTTTTTCGTCGAAAATGGCCGCCATTTTGAAAAAAAAGCGAAAATCAAAAAACAAAAAAATACCCCCTTTTCAAAATATTTTTAGGCATTTTTGTGCACAATTTCAGAAAGATTCACCCGTAAACTTCAAAGATAAAAATGTGGACGGACGACGCTGACGCCGACAGACGACGGACACAACGCCATGCCAATAGATTATCGGACCATAGGTACGGTAACCTAAAATTACCGGAATCGAATTTGGGAACATCAACTTGGTCTTTTCTCACCACATATCAATGCTGTTTGTTTGTGTTGGTGTGACTACGTGGAGGAAATGAAAAAAGGAGAATAAATTTAGCTCACAGTATGACCCCCGTGATTTGCATTCGGCGCAACTCGTGTCCCACCAGATATATACTATAAGTTTGACAAATTGTCAACGCATAAATCCGATCTGATGATACTGCCTTTTCTAAAAAAATTAAAATTCATTAGACCTATCATGCAAATTCACGCAATAAATTGTGGAAATTTGAGAATGACCTTGTTCTGTTTGTACCCAGGGAACTTTTTAAAAAATCCGTCAACAATCGGGCGTTTTGACTACCATTGATTTTCACAGTCCATAGAAACCATCGAACTACCGTGCTTTTTCACTGCCAATATTTGATGATCTATGCTTTTTTGTCAAAAAATAAAAATCCGCCTCTTTAAACTCTGGTTCAGGGCTTAAATAATGCCTAATAAATCATTGCATGGGACGATTCTCATCCATGTGTGTGGCACATAACCGCGAACACCTATCGAACAAAACAACACAGGTCAAACATATCTACCGGGTCTGTCCACACTTGAGACCTACAAACATTTTGTCACTAACCAGGCCATTCTCTAGTAATAAGACGTTTACTGCTTCCATCATTTTTCTACACACGCCGGCGTGGAAGTTAATATTGATTCAGACGCAATGAATACGGAGGGTGTTTTGCTTTAGGAGGGCGTAGAAAGACGCATTGTGGGAGGACATTATTATAAGTTTTGCCATTTTAAAGGATTTTAACAATAAGAACAGCATGGCATATCAAACAAACGTACTTAAAGTGCGAGGCAAATTAACATACAGTATAAAGCACAATGTACGGTTGTTAACACTAAGTACACATCATGAATTTATATTTTTGAAAGCATGTAAAAAGACATCCTAACATTTCCATTGAGTCCTATGCATGTACATTATAGAAACAAAAACCACAACATTTTATACAACTCTATTCCTAATCAAATGTATTTATACAAACAACAAGCTATCACTGCAAACAAGTGCACATATTCGGCAGAGGATATATTGATGTACTTGTAATTATCAGTCACGAAATCTGACATGTCCAAATCTGCTACAAAACATTCAAGGCACTCTATCTTGTAGACACGTCCTCGCCAGCTGTAGTGCCATGTTTGTCAAAATCCCGTCAAAACAAGAGCTAATACCCGTATTTGCTGACTCTGTTGTGTAAAACAACCTTCAAGGACAAAGACAGACATGTTCATAGACCTAGACAAGACGATTGCGATGTACTACATAGACCTTCTAAGCTTGTGGGATATCGAGATAATGCCCAGGAAATCCACTGTTATGTTTTTACATTTTGTTTTTGTGTTTTTCCAGCACTATAGGGCATGTATGCAGTATGCTTTTTCTCTGTAGTGTATCGGATTCCCCATGACAGCAAAATACTAAATAGTATCTTCCATGGATGTTATCTTTTACTCTTGATTTGAATGAATGAATGATACTTTATTCACAAAGCCTTCGGCCCGTATGTTATTTAACAAGTAAACACCACAAACGTTGGATACATGAAAAGATTTTGCCACATATCAAATCAATACTTGTTATGGACATCCATACCATGGAACACGCGCTGCCAGATTTATTTTAATAACATATGGTTCTCAGTAGACATTATGCTATTGAAATTTTCAATTGGATTCAAAACATTATTTATATATTTACTCAAATACAAATGTCTCATTTCAGAATATAACCAATGATAACGGGCATACCAACACCAAGAGTAGTTTCAAAAATAAGGTGGAAATCTCCTATCATATGAACATGGTCAATCATGTTCAGATGCGTCACGACTGACCAGCGTGATCCTAGAATTTCCCGACCAGAAGAAGAAAGTGAAAAAAAGTGAACATCAGCTTCTACAAATTCAAAACTTTGTATTAACACAACGAAATCTTGACAATGCTGCACGATGCTTCCAATAAATATCGATTGATAAGTAAACCTCGAGGAGGGAATTGTGATGTTTTGTAGTTTTTATATAAATTTAAATTAGAATTATCACATAGTTCTTCGTGTCCGTTCTGTTTTGACACATATATGAGGAGCTGTTTCAATGTAAATGAAAATAAAGATGAATTGGCAACACTCTGTTGACGCCAGACATAACCAAATCCATATCTATATATAACATATTTTTTTAACATCAGATACCCATATTTCATAACTGTAGATAGTAATAACATAGGAACGCCCCTACAAGGAAGTGCACTGGAATGCAATAATTAAGTAGACCTAATCTTTTGGAAGTCAGATAGTCGCCTGTTGACAACATGAAAAAGGGTTTTGAACACGCACAAAGACTTGTTTATTAAGCCAAGATATAAACAGATAGAACCCTATTTGGTTGAACAACTCTTGATAATATTATCTTCTTACATTTAGACATACATGAGACCAACATACCTGACGGCGTTGACGGTTCCTTGTACATATGGAGATCGGCATCGGTATGAATTGCATTGCAAAGAACGACAATATTACGAATTACAAAAATATATATTTCACGTAGTTTGATTATGAGAATACTAGTAAACATTCAAGGCGTTACCATTTTGGCGTATTTCTCTGGGTTTATAATTGGCGTACATAAGTCTAAAAAAATCAAACACCCTGATCTCATCTCACATACAAAATGATATGAAGAGCTCACACAAAAGGGCAATATTCAATTTTGTATACACGTATTCGTTACGCAATGTAGCCATGCACCCTGTCGCGCAAAAAATATAGTTCGTGGCCAATTACGAAGGAAATGATCTAAAACGTTCGATCTCGTATTACAATTTGCTTCACAAAGACTGCGCATTCAAATTTTGTCAGATTCATTGCGTTAATAGCTCTATGGCTTAGTAAATCACACCAACATATAGCGCAGACGAATATCGAATAATAGGATATATCTATTGAAAACAAATAAAAAAGATTTAAGAATTAGTTCCTCCTTCTTATTTGTTCGTTGTATTAATTTTCTCTTTCGCATTTGTTCGTTGTATGGTGATTATGGTGCTCAGTTTACTTTATGGGATTAAATTCGAAGTGAATGATATGATATAATATGATACAACAATGTTTTCGAACCGGCTAATTATAATTTTGTGACGTGCCACACCACATAAGTATCTTTATACGCAGGTGTCGACTTTCTACAAATTCCAAACCATTCACATCAATGAAGCAATTTTTATAGAGATGTAACCAATACATATTATAGAGTATTGCGAACCACCAAAACCGAGTCCGTTACACAAGCTCGATATTTAATCTTGTCCAATTTCTGGAACTTAAACCCCCCATATACGGGCATGAAAAATTATGTACATATAATAGGAATGTACGTATATTTTAATGTTCGATAATCTCTGGTTTATTAGTGGCAGTTTTTCTTTTGTTTTGCATGATCAAATCGCATTTGACGAAAGCTCGTTGGTGGGCACTCAGTAACTATGTTTTTCAGTCAGGTTGATTATATTTGATTAAGAACCTTAATTTAAGGTTTTCTGTACCAAATTGTGCTTTCAATGTTGAAAATTCTCTCACCCAACGTGAAGTTGTGAATGGCAAGCAGCTCCCAAAAATAAAAGCGAGTGTTCGTTGTCCACGTTGCAAGAATAAATCTGGACTATCATTAATCACACACACATTGCAAAAAAAACCTTTTTTGTTTCGTTCGTATGGAAAAATAATTTGTGATCTCAACTGCTAAAGTATTGCATTCAAAACTACTGGAAATAATCCGTTGATGATTAGATTCTATAAATAACCAGAGAGTCAGTGTCAAGAATGGAAAGGCATATATAATATATGCGGCAATTAACCAAAAATGATGTATCAGCTACGATTCTAATGTGAACTTTATTTCATCACTACCAAAACGTTTTTGTATTCTATAATTTCAAGGGGACAGATACCTGTTTGTCAGGGTGAGAGACTGGAGAGCCTGTTTTGTCCAGACGGTTTGCGCTCCGATATAATTCAGCTCCATCTGGACATACACCAGTAGCACTCCACAAAACACCAGTATTATAACATTCTCTTTGGCAAAATGGAAAGAGCGCTGCATTTTTGATCACGTCTAAATGATGCGCATCATATGCAAAGTGTCTATAATCCTTGTGGATAATCCGATATCTTCGAGGCAGAGATCATTGGCGGCTTAAAGACCCGAAATGCAGCTATCAAGTACGTTTTTGTCAATAGAAGGGTGTGAGATCCGTCGATGGAGACTTCAATGCCGCAGTGCCAGCTCTGTTGTCGCTCTCTCCATTAAATATTTACAGGAACATTTAGCGTCTTGTCCCGTGTCAATGGACCGTGCCGCCTGTCTGTTGCCTGGGTGAGCGGCGCTTTCAGGGCCCCCACGTCCTGCAAACAGGGGGATCGAGGGTTTGTGCGGGGAGGGGACGGAGCAAACAGACACGTGTCGAAAAGCGGGACTCACTCTAATGCTGGCACATGGAGAGCTCACGTGTGTCTTATCTAAGATCTCACATGTCCGCCAATATACGTTCTCCCAATTGAAGAACGCCATGGCAGTGAAATTTCAATTCCGTGGCATTACATTGTTCAAACAAAACAATCTGATATGTGTTTGTCTATACTTAGCGGTTGGAAATGGGTATTGGAAACTATGTCAAATAAATCGGAGGAAGTCCAGGTTGAAACTGTCGCCGCCCAAGCAAGTTTTGTACTGAAGAATTGTTCATTTTGAAACCGCAAAAATAAATAAAGTGGTACATCAACATAGCTGAAACTGGACAATTGGAGATTGCAAACTCTTAGATTTAATTATCTTAGTTTCTGATTAATTGGAGATATTTTAGTAAAGCCAGTTGTAGTGTGAACTGATGATCATCCATTAGTGCAGAGGCGGATAGAGAATTCTAGAAAAGAGAGGGCGCAGTCGGTCAGACTGACGAGGTCAAAATGGCGTGGGGTCTGGGTCTCAACTAGGCCCCAAAAGCCAAAGACCTCTAGATTCTTTGTGTTAAATTCTGAGGTTCTCGGAGCTAGGGAATGTGTTGCTATTAAACAGACACTTTTAACATAAAACCATACATTCAGCCTAACAATATGTGAAATGTTCAATAAAGTGAAAAATAACACTTTTTTACATAATACCGACATATTAAACAATGTAAATGTATTCTGTTGCCGTGTAATACACTATACATGTATCAGGGGCGGATCCAGCATTTAGGGGAAGGGAGTGGCCGAGAAGCCATAGCCATTTTATGTTCTGAGATAGCCCCTTGGCCTTGGCCTTTCCTGGGTACATTTTGTAGCAAAAATTGGGAAACGAAGCAAGCGCATTTGGGCCTGGGTCTGAATCTTCTTTATGTTCTGTAGTAGCTTCCTGGCCGCTCATGGCTTCAAATTCCACGCAAACACACCATGATCACCCTGTTTTTTTTTTTTGGCTTTTCAAAAGCCAACGACCTCTAGATTCTTTGTGTTAAATTCTGAGGTTCTCGGAGCTAGGGAATGTGTCGCTATTAAACAGACACTTTTAACATAAAACCATACATTCAGCTTAACAATATGTGAAATGTTCAATAAAGTGAAAAATAACACTTTTTTTTACATAATACCGACATATTAAACAATGTAAATTTATTCTGTTGCCTTGTAATACACTATACATGTATCAGGTGCGGATCCAGCATTTAGGGGGAGGGAGTGGCCGAGAAGCCATAGCCATTTTATGTTCTGAGATATATGTATGGGGCTGGACGGTTGATGTCTAGTGTGGGATCATCATTGATCAAAGACATAAAACAATGTCAATGCCTACATTTGTCAGAAAATGTATGAGGTATTTTTTGAGTGCAATAACTCGTGCGTAGAATGTACATTGGCATGGGATCGATTTATAAATACATCACACTACGGTTGTTACACGACAGTTTACACCCGGGGCGCCTAGTGGTAGATCCGCCACTGCTTATGATGTCACATGCCGGTAGGAAACGCCTCCTCATTCACATATAAGTCAATTTCATCTATAACCCCAATAACATACGATTAACAATTCGAATTTATTTCTTACAACATGGGTAAGCACATCGCGAGTTGTGAAAAGACTTTGACTATAACGTCAAAGAGGTTTGTATAGTCAAAGCGTCACAGAGTAATATTTTTTTTGTAGTGTAAAAACAAGTCCATGTACCGACTCTTTTTAAAATTATAGTATGAAATCCATTTCAATGAAGGGAATTTCGTTGTGGCTGTCTGTCATGACATTGTAGTATGTAACATGAAATTATGATTATTACTCTTCCCGATACACCTCGTGCGGGCGACAACAAGCAAGCAGTTGAATGTCTGACGGGTCAGAAAATGGCACTCTCAGTGAAATTGTGTCAGGGGTCTTTCTATAACATGCTGACGTCCAAATAAAATTCTAGGGACTCACAATTCCAATTTGCGTGATCAAAGTAAAGAAATGCTTTCGAGTATTATTCTATGGTAACACGCTGGAAAACCTGTCTGATTTGTAGCTAATTATGTACCAAATCTACTGGAGACAAATGACGTCTCGGGAGTGAAATAACAACACAGATGACAAGATTTGGGTCGACACGCATGTCAATTATGCGAACTTTATCGATGTCAATATTTCAAGATGTCGTATAGGCCTACACGCGAAGTCGCCCAAACAAAATAATTCATGATGGCAAACAATTTATGCAACGTTATACTATGCACAGATAGAACAGCGTGAGCAAAAGAAAATAATACATTACATTATAAGTTGAGTTTAACATTACATAATTAAAATTGAGCACACGCCCGAAGCATTCACATACTTCTCAGGCAAATAAAAAAGTTGAGCAACCTGGCATAAAGCTAGGGCGGATTTAATGAGTTGAATACAAATTATTGTTCGTTATAATGGTGTAAAATCAATGTGTTTTGATGACTGGTGCAAAACAGGATAATTCTGCATGTCATTTTAAGGTAATATATGTACAAGGTGTTGGTACACATATAATGTCGTTGTATACTCCTATAATGCCATTTTCTTCATACATCGTCTTACAAATACATGACAAGTAGTGGAATACCAATCTCAGACATGAGTGAAACATAACCAATATTAATTCATTGCCGTACCTTCAACATATATGCTTCAATTTTGATACAATTTCGTATCTGACCTGAACTCTTAATAAGTCAGTCTCTAACCTAGTGGTCTTAATTTGTGGACCGATTCACGTGAGCAAATCGAGAATTCCCAAGTGAGGCGCACTCAATCGCGATGTTCAATTGGTCTTGAAATGTCAATAAAAGTGTCGGCGGATGTTATTCACGATTGATACACCCTCAAACTTTTGGTCGCTTGGCAAGGGTCGGTAGCATCCAAAGGCTAAGGACAATTGCGGAAAAATATCCGTATGGCCACATTAAATGCCAACCGGTATATTTGTTCGGCGTTGGGCATAGTCGGTGTCGTGTAAGGTCATAATATGATTTCAATTATCACCAACGTTGCTTTATCAATATTTGCATACACACAGAGCCTAACTTATTCCCAGTGGCTTAGAAAGGAGATTCCAAATAAACAAAATACTTCACGTCTTTTGGAAGACAGTTATTAAATACATATAATATACACTGATACCAGTAACTAAATAAACCATAAACATGCATATACTCGGATTTTTATAACCTATTTGCACCCGTTTCTGTCAGTAGTTAGGCTACGCTAATAGGTATTCCGGTGTAAACCTGACACCCCTCACCGGACAGATTGCTATCTCAATAAATTGTAAAAGTTGACAATCAACCGAATGTTATTATCAGCCCAATCAAGGAATGCATGCGTCCAAATGATGTTTTTTTGCGTTTGCATTATTTTTGAGTCGAACAATTGGTTAAAACATCAGATATACATAATGACATGTCGGTGCTAAATCATGGCAAAAATGTCGGGGCCCATATACACTGGAGGTAGCTTTCCCGCACAAGTCTCGGAAAATTGCGTAAACCGTGAAAATTGATCATACTTTGTTTTTGCAAAAATTATGATCAGAAAATCAACACGCATAAGAGCATTCGGTGCACCAGGCATTTGCTAGTATATAATCGAAATAAATTTCCCAGGCAATCGAGTACAATGCCGATTTTCATATTGCTCTGTCTATAGAGCCAAAAGTATCGCGCGATAGACATAAAGTAAATGCTAGTATCTGGAAGTTTGCGTTGCGTGCATTTAGTGTAGTGTAAAAAAAGAAAATTCCATTCGACCACATTCTCTACAATACATTCATGTATTTCCTCACACCAAATAAAATCTGTACCTGCTATACTATACGAAACAAATATACCCTATTCATACGCCCGCATTCTTAGCAGTCTATTACACCAATGTCTTATGATGTTTGATCAGAGAAGAAAAAAATTAGTTCATAGGCTGAGAAAGGTTACCGGAAAATTGATAGTGTTGAGCCACAATTGTTTGGCGAATTTTATTTCTAGGGAGGAGGGGGGCGGGGTGACTCAAGGCTATGGTGTCCGATGGTGTGACGCGAAGTTGCGAGATTGCGACGACTCTCTTCTCGTTGATTCGCGTCGCTTCTTCGCAACTTCGCATCGCAGCCTCGCAACTTCGCGACGCTCCCTCGCCCAAAGTTACGAGATTGCGTGGATGAATGCAAAATGAATGAAATTTTATAATCTTAAACTTTTTCAATGTTTTTTGCTGGAAATTGCTCAAAACAAATACTTGATTTGATTTGTGACAAAAACATCATTTTCACCGACCCTTTGAAAAATCAAAATCGCCGGCACATGCAGATGGACGATTAAAGGGCAATGAAATTTACAAATCACAGAGATAATCTTTTGAAACAAAAATCTCAAAACTGTTTGAAAAATCAGTTGTCGAGGAAATGTCCACCAAAGTCAGAAATTGGCTGTTTTGCGTCCAAAATGGCCACCACTTCGAAAAAAAAACACAGAAAAAAACGAACAAAAATTGAATCACTTTTTTTGGAAAATTTCAGAAAGATTCGATTGTAAACTTTAAACATAAAAATGACGACGACAGAGGCAACGTCATGCCGATAGTTTATCGTACAGCTTATTGTCAGGTAACCTAACAAAGCATTCCTAGATTTTCATCCGCCCGCTAACGACAAACAAAGAATCGATCTTTATTTCCGCTGTAGCCTAAATTATTCCTTTTTGCAGCAAGTTATTTGGGGGTGGACTGGACCCAGAATTTTTGCATGTGGGGAGGGGGGGGGGGGGTTGTGGGGGGGGGGGGGGGAGGGCAGATGTTTCTACTTCTATAGTGGGCGGATAGCGGACAAATATCAATACTTTTGGGAAGAAAGCATGAAATTTACGTACAGACGTTTAATATATGGGAGTTTCAAATCGATTGGGATACATTTGATGCGGTGCATGTAACCCCTTCTAAATCCAAGATGGCCGTCATGAAAAGTTTTTGTCATAAACTTGGTTCAAGTCAAGCTATAATGATGGCTATGTATCCAAATATTTGTTTTAGATTGTGACGAATCCGACTCTGAGATTATGTGACCATTTGTCGGCCATCTTGGAAACGTATATATCCTTGTGCGGCGTTGAAATACCGTAACAATGGCCATATTCAGTCTCAATAATCGTTTTTTTTTTACAATTTGATACATAAATAAAACCAGTGGAGATCTGTAGCAACCTGGTTGCTATGGGCCATACTCCGAATGTGGTCGTCATGGCACCACAAAATATTTTTAAAAATTTGAATACTTTCTGTGTTGAATCATTTAATGGAACAAAATTTGTGGTAATATTTTTTAATATTATGCAATACCGGTTTTAATGAACTAATTATGTTTGAGTGACTCCTATGACGCCATCATTTCTCATTTGCATATTTTCAACTTACTACTTGCCACATACCACTTGATACTTCCTTCTACTCACCACTATACCATGTGTAGGGACTCTCGTCTTTGATACTAACACTAAATAGAAAAAAAATAATTTTCTTTTCATTCTGGTAAGACTCTAAATTACATCATTACACAAAATTTCGCTCAATTTCCCGACAGTGATATCCATGACGCTGAGCTCCAAGTCGGTGGTGATGAATGATGTGTGATTACATATGATGTAGGCAGTAACATGAAAATCATGTTCACTTGTTGACGTTATGATGATGTCTAAAAGCAGCAAATGTTGTCATCATGTCAACAGAAATATGTCACAATCCCGACACTATCAGTTCAATATGCCACTGGAATGCTTTTCCAAACTTCAAATTTCAATGCCAATAATTTATGTAATGATATAGTGTGGTACTGTCATGGAATTCCATCATCCCGAATCAATCGAATAATAACCGACCCACCATTGGACGTGACTGCCACAAAATCAACATGTTTTCGTTCGTAAATCGTTTAAACATACATGTGAGGGATAATTAGCTCAGGGCTATGAATGTTCACGGAAGAAATGATGCTGTTTTTAGCCACAGAACTGTTTTTTCCCGCTAAACAGTCATTGGAGGTCGAATTCAAGCTTGATTGTGGAATTTGCCAATATTTGCAGAGGTCAATTCGCACATTTACCATTCAAGGTCATGTGAGGTCAAGGTCACCGAATGATGTGCCATATATAACTCCGTAAATACTCCTTAAGCATACCTAAGATCTATTCACAAGCATTTTGTTTCAAGAGGCCAATTTAAACATTACTACTGTTTATTTTACAAGGTCCGGTAACCTAGAAGACTGTGCTACAGCTACTTTTATGTTTATCATCACCGATGGATATCTTCGTCATGTGGAATGTGATTTTCAGAATATGGCTGAATTAAAAAAGTAAGTTCATTAAGACTACTACTGTCTTGCACAAATTACATGAAATTATGTTGCGAATCCTCTTAATCATCTCCGGGTAATTTTATGTAGGTATTTGTGTAAAACGTTTGTTGGCTAATGTAGAGAGTAGGTGAATTCTGCAGACGATATGCGACTTCTAATTAGGAATCTGCTAATTAGAAACTGTAGACTGGGAAAACAAATATTACCTGTGTTTGTATGAAGCACAGAGACACTGAGAGAACAGGTAATATTGCGTTTAGAAATACCAATGCGACAAAAGACCGAATATACAGGAGAAGAATATGAAACGATGATTAATACTTGTATGTAACCCTCTCCCACTACACAACAGAAACATGATGGGTCATAGACAGATATGCTACCCCAGATACCTCAAGTATTCCCACAATTTGAATAACAATTGCAGCTGTTATTTCCGTACATGATCCAGAATTAATATTTACTATATTATTATAATAATGGCGCCTGATCCAGAACGAACAATCACTAGATTGTTATAAAACAATGTCTGATTATGAAAGACAAATCACATTATTAAGAACAATCATGCTTGAACATTCATTATTTATCGTAATAACCATAACTGATTCAGAACAAACATTAACTATATTATTATAACACTGTGCCTGATCCAAAACGAACATTCACTACATTATTATAACAACTGTGTCTGGCCCAGAACGAACATTCACTATGACGATCGCAAAATTCAAAGTGAAGAATCTCGGAAAACTCATAAAGCACCAAAAACAAGATGATGGCGACCAACTCATGAGACAAACTGTGACAGAACAACATGTTCTTGGACGAGAATGCCAAAGGTGAACTAAACTACAAGAAAGTGCACTACAACAAAATCAAACAAAACTGATTACAACACCAATATGTAGTGCATCACAGCAAAACTGCGGAGAGACAAACCTGAAAGGTGAAAACGCAACTTAAAATGGGATACAACACCTGCCATACACAAAGGCGGACAAAAATTGAGAAGCCTATCTAAAAAGATGAACACTGTATATAACATTGACAATACCAAGCAATGTTGCCAAAAACAATGTTTTGGTTTTCGACAAATGTTTTTTTATATAATATTTTAGATAACTTGAATGTTGAATTCATGTTCATACAAAATTCAAATGAAACGTTGTCTTTAAAATTTCGTCACAACAGCACAAATGTACCACTACCACTATCACTACAACTGTTTAGGAATTCTGAACCCGGGCAGATAATATTTGGCGAATGCCCAGTTTACTTTCTGTTCGTTCTGAATTGTTGCTGTTTATAAATTTCACATTCCTTGTAATAATTTATCGCCTCAAAGGAATTCAGCAGGCTGAAATTTCATAGGGAAATTCCACCAGATGACAGTACATATTTTCGTGTGGTCAGATCTCATATTGGTTTGAAATTGACAGTATCGTATAGAATTAGACATGAATTAGATAAATCGGTAATGACCAGTGTTGGTATGTTTGTTTGTCATGTTTTGCAGTCACTAGGCACAGACAAGCAGCAACATAATTATGAACAACAATACACTGAAAACGAGTGTCAATTTGTTTCATTTTTTGTGTGAAGAAGTCCGCGTTTGTGCAATCCCATGGATTGTGATCGACCCTGGATCTCAGTCGTTATTGTGTCGGGGTTCGTCTCGTAGAAATAAAAAAAAACTGTCTAACGAATAGTAAGGTCTGGCACATCTCCCCACATACGGGGAGCGAGTGGGACGAGAGTCTGTTGTCTGATGTGGGTCGTGAATGGACACATGGAGAAGGCGTCAGAGGGACGTGCTGTCCATATTCTGGTTGACAGGTCCCTTCTATTGATCGCTCTCCCACTTGTCTGCTGTACAGAAGTCTATAGGCATGTGACGTTCCCCAATAAGATGATACTAGCTTTTTGTTGTCGGTAATCGAACATGTCTTGAAACTTTGATGTATAGATGCAACAAAGAGCATTTTCCATGGAAACGGCCTTCGTCAGTCAGAAATTTAACGATGACAAATTATGCAAATTGTTGTTTGAGGTAAATTTTCCGAGGCGCGAACAAAGAATTCTCAGGGAAGATACATTGGTTGTCGTGGATGCTGGTAATGGCCTATTACATTAGCAATACTATTTACATCAGAGGCTGGGGGTAATTTGAGTCTGACCAGTTTATGCCAGCTTGTGGCAGCTCATTCGTTGACAGTGTAATGGCTGCGCATTAGCCTAATTCATTTGCATACAGAGTGCATTCTGGACTTGCGTTTTGACGTCCATCAGCCAGTGCCTGTATATCACAGTGGCACGGAACCTTCATCAGGTGAGAACTGTCAATTAGAACAAATCGGGCAAAACACATTAGCCAGTCATTTTACGACCTCCAGAACTCGACTATATTTTCGTCCTGCCCTCTTCATCATTCTGTGACTTTGTAATCACAACAACGCAGAAGAGGCAATCAGCCACACCCTGGGGCGAATGTTTCCTCACACGATACTGTTTGTGATTCTATATTACGCGCCAGCTTACGTAAGCTTATCCCCTCGTTAGTCCGGAACCCCGATTATCCCTTCTTAACACACACTGACATTAGTGGAACCCACCCCTGGGAGCTGGTGCTCACCGGGGGTAACTGTTGGATGATATAACACCGAATACATCATTAGACCTCAAGGCTCTTACCTACATTCGAGGCTGATTTCGTCACTTGAGCATTTCATGATGTAATCTTGCAGATTATAGTTGCAACTAAAGCGAATGGAATATAATAAACAGTGTTCAGCATTCCACACCCGCAGTATATCAAATTTTGTCATTCTAACAAAAAACTTATATAACCATCCGATACCTGGCACACTACAGGCAATAAATGATCAAACTCGATTAATCAAAGCACATTGTGGACGTGGGTTTATCGACCAGAAATAACGCTGTGTATTGTTCACATGTTACAAACCTCAGGTCACATATCCAACAGACGTAAACTACTTGGTAAATAGCTCAGCGCTCACTCCCCTGGTTATAAATGATCATGATGAGGTATTCTAACTCGGAATATTGTCTCAATGATTATTTCATTGCAACAAACCCCTTGATTCTTGCACTATTCCTTTTCTGTGAACAGTGATGGCAAAGTGCAACAAAATCAAACATCTCTGACAGAGGAAACCATAATAGCCCAACAATAAGAGAAAAGAGCATGTTGCAGGAGTGAGTAAACTGGTCAGTCGGTTTCACACATACAAATTATAATCAGTTCATGTTTAGACATAGTGAAAATGATAAGACACAAACCACGAGGAATGCTGTGCCAGGTATCATACACCAATCATGAGTCCTGACAATTTTACTCTATAATATGACGTATGATCATTAACAGCATTGTCGTTAAATGCTCTTGATACATTATACCATGCTTAGGCATTAAAGAAATGAAAGAAATATTAACGAAAAGTTCTGAATGAATGGCTTGGTTTCTTGACAGCTCAGTGTTAGCTAAAATGTCAAGCAGGTGAATAATAAACGAAAAGTACTGAGGAGACAGCACATATAAATCCCGGATGTAAAATGGTACCCATGCTCAATACACATAGTATACGTGTACATCGATATCAGTAAAGAGATTTTCTGCCAAATGATGCTCAAACTTGATAGTATCTCAAGTTCGTATCGTTGAATATGATGTAAAAAAAAACTTCAGAAAAAATGTAGCCTCATACTATGTTGGTCATCATATTTGCAAATAAATATTGGCAAATATAATCTGAAACAATTATGTAAATAAGTCTCCATTAATGCAGAATTGTCACCGTAAGTATTAACTTCTTTTCTTCCTGTTTTATTCCTGTTTTGTATCGATATTCTCATACTGATGAAATGTGCAGTATCTGAAAGAAGAATCCAGTTCAGATATGCGAGCAGAAGGACATTATATAACAATATTGATAATATCTTGTTTTATATCAGAACAAAGGTAGCAATATCATATTTTATTTTAATCAATAACACTCTTCTTAAGATAAGTTAAGATACAGAAACAAATACATTTAACGCACTGTCTGCCCCTGATGACGCCACTGTGTCTTTGGATAAACTATTTGGTGGGGCTTTGTTTCTATTGCAAAATGTTGTATTTTATGATTGTTATTGACATCATCACAATCTGACTGTGTTGGTGGTAATAGAATGATACTTAAATTCATTATGAGAGTGCATGCAATGATGCAATGATCAGATAAAATATTATTGCCTTTCAATATTTAATAATGCTCTTGTGCGTACATACTTTTTGATATAGTTACGTAAAATTTTATGAAAAATATTATGAACAACTACTCCTTAGATTAAATTTCAGTCTGGCCTCATTTCCTTACTAATACACGCACTTCGAAACTCATCAGCTGCAATATGAACTTCATTAATATTTACTATTTTAGGAAATAGTGCATTTACCGGAAATGCTCATTTCACACTTCTGAACAGATATTCCGTTTCTAGGGAAAACTGTGTTTGACTTCTGAAATGCTGCGATCAAGCCTAACATAATTAGCATTATGACCTACTTTTGCACGAACATTAAAAGGTGGTAAAAGATACAAGTGCACGAGGAGTCATGTGTTTTTGTGGGAATAGAAGTATTCATAAATCCCCACAGTAGCGGTGGGTTCAGGAGTCCGCCTTTGACCCCAGAAGCTGTAGGAGCTCTGATGATTCTGAGCTTTCTAAGCATACCTAAATAATGTCCATGTTCGGATTTAATTTGATAAAATGGCAATTTCCAATAATTTACTACATGATTTTGCATTCCATTGACGATCAAAATTTATGATTGATAATATCTGATCATGGGCAACAAACAGTTCACCACGGAAACATTGTGTAATCTAGTTCCTAGTGAAATCTCGATTTCCAACGACTGCCAAAACAGCCTGATCTCGCGACCCAAAACTTAGTGGGCATATATGTACACCACATACTCATTGACAATGAACCATGATATGGTTTCATAAATAATATCATGATAACCAAAATTCTTAAAACAATCAGCAGATCATAGATTTGCTCAACCACCCTGGCCCGAGCTCATCTCACCCTTGAGCTTATTTAGGACTACTATTTAATTGCTGTACAACGTAATCATGTAATTGGGCATGTTATGAGCGTACGTATGAAAAAAGATGATTTTCAGAAAATTATTGTTGCTTTGTAACAGAGTCTTGGCTGGTGATCCTCCATCACCATCCGACTCTACTCTCACAAACAACAGGAAATTATGTTGCAAATCCTTTAAATCATCTCCGGGTAATTCTATGTAAGCCTTCGTGTGAAATGCTTGTTGATTAATATTTTCGTAGTGAGCAGGTGAATTCCACAGACGATTTGAGACTTCTAATTAGAAATCTGCTGATTAGGAACTGGAGACTGGGGTAAAACTAATAACTGTGTTAGCAAGAAATACAGTGATACTGAGAGAACAAGTAATATTGTGTTTTAGAAATAACAAATGCGAGATGAAGCAACATAATTTACAGCCTGCAGAAGAACATATATACAGTGGAATATAAAATGACAAAATACATGTTACCATCTCGAGCTACAACAGGAACATGACGGGTCACAGCCAGACATGCCACGACCTTGAGGTCAAGTGTTCTTACAATTTAATGCTATAACAACGACAGAATTATAATAACCATTCCAGATCCAGAATGGATTTGCACTACATTACTATACGTAAATAGAAATAGCTATGATATATCGGTAATGAGCAGTGTCGTTATGTTTGTGTTTCACGTTTTGCAGTAACTAGGCATTGACAAGCAGCAACATTATTATGAATAACAACACACCCGAAACGAGGATCAATTTGTTTCAATTTTTGCGTGAACAATTCCCCATTTGTGCAATCCCATGGATTGTATTTCAGTCGTTATGGTATCAGAGTTCTTCTCGTAAAAATCAAACAACTGCCTGATGAAGAGACAGGTCTGGCACATCTCCCCACATACAGCAAGCGAGTGAGATGAGAGTCTGATGCGGGTTGTTAATTGACACATGGAGTAAGCGTCAGAGGGACGTGCAGTCCACACTCGCTTGTCAAGTCGAGCGTTCGTCCCACTGGCCTGCTGTACAGAAGTCTATAGGCATGTAATGTGTCCCAAAAAGATGACCCTCGCATTTTGATGCTGGTAATCAAACATGTCTCGAAACTTTGATGTATAGATGCAGCAAAGAGCAATATCCATGGAAACGGCCTTCGTCGGTCAGAGACTTAAGGATGACAAAGTATGCAAATCGTTGTTGGAGGTTATTGTTCTGAGGCGGGAACAATGAACTCAGAGGGAAGATACATTGGTTGTCTTTTACAAGCAGTCCCAACTGCTGGTAATGGCCTATTACATTAACAAGGCTATTTACATAAGAGGCTAGCGGTAATTCGAGTCTGACCAGTGTATGTCAACTAGTGGCAGCTCATTCATTGAGGAGTTAAATGTTTGCCGTTAAGATAATGTAATGGCTATGCATTAACCCAATTTACTTGCATACGGAGTGCATTCTGGATGTGTGATGTGATGTTTTGTTGGCCAGTGGCCGTATATCACAGCTGCTCGACACCTACATCAGGTGAAAACTGTCAATTTGCAACAAATCAGTCAAACGACATTATACACTCATTTGACGACCTCCAGAAATTGACTATATTTTCTTTCCACCCATTCCATCATTCATTGACTCTGTGATCACTACATGGCAAAGACAATCAGCCACACCCTGGGGCGAATGTTTCCCCCATGATGATGTCTGTGATTCTATATTATGTGACAGCTTACATAAGCTTATTTAGTGTGGAATATATCGCCATCGGGCAGTGTGGACGGACTAGCCCTTGTTAACACACACTGACATTGGTGTGTACCCGCTCCTGAGAGCTGGTGCTCACCGGGGGTACCTGTTGGTTGATATGACACCGAACACATCATTAGACCTCAAGTCTCTTATCCACAGGTAAGACTGATTTCGTTATCCAAACACTTCGTGACGTAATCTTGAAGGTTGCTCAGTTATAAGGCACAGCAAATAACTAGAAGACATTATCTAAAATGACTACGATATGGTGGTGAATTTCTTCGGCATAGCAGTGGCACATTTTGGGATTTGCTTTTTATTTAATTCAATGCATGTACACAAATGGGAGAATTCATTCATGGCATTCTATTACCAAACGCTACGTACCTATATATACCTGGCCATCCCCATCATTTATTTAACACATTCCTTGCAATTTCACAAAATTATACTACATCCCAAAGAGTCATTGCCTGTACAAACTGCCCTATTGGGATGCAATTATACTCTTCCACATTTATGACGCATGACAGGAAACGTCCCAAAACGCTACTGTGCTACTGGTGACATGTACGATATTCAACTAGAACAGGAATGCACAGTTTATTATCATACAGACGAGTATATTTTTGACATTACCTGTAGAGCGTTGGGGGCTTAACATCTCTATGTGCTGACTTTTTTCATGAAGGTTTCATGCGAACCTAGCAACGCCGGTTTGGGCATGTGAAAGTTTAGACACCCACTTCGATTGAGGATTTTCTTCGTCCTTGACATAACATCTCTCGCATTGATAGCAAACTTCCACAGATTGAGATTGAATATTCCACAGATATATAAACATGATAAAGCATAAATCGATGTGTTAGGTTTGAAAAAAATACGTGAAATGCTCAGGACGTTCCCAGTATTTCACCGCAATGATGCGTGTTTTGGAAGACACAATTTTCTGTTCACCAATTCGCGCATGCATACATGTAAGCTAGCGTGTAGCCTTCTTTGGTATTATGAAGTAAACATAACGATTCGTCTGCGATGCCACGGCTACATTTACCATAATTTGATGTATTTTATCACATGACAGTGAATGTTTCATGCTGGGTTTCGAAGCCTTTTTATTTCAAACTGGTCTTTCAATTTGCCCAGTAGGCATGTGATATGCTATATCATGATATCAGATGCAGATAGTCCTCATAGGTCCCAATATTTTCAATGATATTTATTGAGGTTCCATATTATTTTAGCAGGTCTATCTGTCTCATTGATCGATTAAAAAAACAAGTTTACTTATTGGGGTGGGGGGAACGTTGTGTAAAATACGGTAAACTGTTGTGATGCTGATGATTTGCTCGAGATCTCGTCTAGCTGCATTTCCTTGTTGTTGTACTGGTCAAATTTTGGGTGCTTGAACTTTCAGATTACGGAGGTTCAAACGCAGCAATCTACTGTTCACAGATATGTAAGATGAAAATTCAAATTTACCTGTACTTTGGACGACTCCAAGCAGCGTTTACGGAGCTGGAGCTAACATTGGCGTGTTGAGGCCCGGGCTGGGTGCAGTGATGTCGGTCAGCTGTGGCTCTATAAGCACCTAATTAGAGGCTAATAGGATCGACAGCCGCCCGGAGACAACATCAAACACCACCCCACCTCACGACTCGATCCCTCCAAGTCCTCATTAGCCTGGACCACGTGTCGGGTGCGAACGGGAAGGTTAATCATTGCCCGTGATTTTGTTGAAAATGAAGATTGGGAGTGATAGATTTTGGTACTTATACCATGTCCATACCGTGTAGTCAATTTAGCACCACACACATACGCACACAAATTTGCTGCTTTTTCCACTCAAAGTCTTGTGTGTGGGTAGTTGCTTGCTTCCATAAAACCAGCTTGAGTTTAACAATGATCAATCTATGGCATTTCCATTGTAATGCACCAATCAGGGCTACACATAACGTTGCAGAGAAAGGTTCTGATTTGTAATTTTGTGGCCGCCATGTCGCTTACGATGGCATAAAGTACAATCACTGAAGACTTTTCCTCCCAAACTATTAACTGCTGAACATAACGGTTGGTCATGACGTCCCATCAGTGAGAGGGGGTAAATCTAATCATGTTCAAACTAGATAAACATTCAATCATCATGAACCCGAATTTAGATTGTTATGGGAATCAAATCACTAGTGTTAGGTCGAGCGCTCGAATGATCGATTAATCGGTCGAGCTTTGGCCAGAAACGAGCACTTGAACAAGCACAGATAGCGTCATCTATCGAATGGGCCTGACATCAACAGGGGTGGGGATCAATAATTTTCACACAAAATCGAAATCTCGGTCGTTTTTTTTGTTGGACTTTTGTAAATGTTTCTCTCCAAAATAGCATATCTGCTTAAATTTTGATCGTGAACAAACACCCAAAGAGGCCAATAGTTTCCATTTCTGGTATTAATTTATGCAACGTTGCATCATTGAGCATCTGGACATTCATATCTCCTATTATCGTCCAGTTTCCGAATTTGCCTGAAAGCTCAAGCTTGCTCAATCATCGGTCGGTATTGTGCCACCGATGATCGAGCCTGAAATTTTCACCGAGTCCGAACACTATAAATCACAACTGGCAGGGATGTTATGTCAGTGAGAAGGCAGACATTTACGGAAAGGTTAGTGACCGTCACAAGTTAGTGAACATCACAATATACTTCTGAATTCGCCACGGATATTGAGGCACTAAACAGTTCAAATATCTCATCTACATATCTCAAGCAGCGATTGGTCAGATATTGAGCGTGATGCACAGAGGTGAATGCGTACAACTGACCCCTTCTGAGCGATTGTGATTGTAAGCGTGACATAGAATGTGGCACTGCGTGCGAAATGTGCGCTCCAATGGATTTCAACAGCTGTGATATAACAAAAATTAGGCCAAGGGCCAAAGATAGGTTACCGGACAATGTTTAATATTTTAGGTGTTAGCCAGGTCACTGGTTGAATTCAAGGTCAAGAGAATATTCAGCATATATAACATTAAGCATATATCATGTCCACAGTTGATTGCCAAGCTGTAAGTTCAATAATCAGAGAGATATTAGCAATTTTATGCTGTAGCCTTGAAAATGAAGGGGCAAAGGTCAAATTCAAGGTCATAAAAATATTCAGTGTATATCATTTTCTATATCATGCATATCATGTCCACAATTGATTCCCAAGCCATACAGTCAATAGAGGAGCAAGATATGAGCCAGTTTGTCCTTGGACCTTGGAAATGAGGTCAGAGGTCAAATTCAAGGTCACGAGAATATTCAGCATATATCATTTCCTATATGTCCACAATTGATTCCTAAGCTGTAAAATCGATAATAAGTGAGATATTAGCCATTTTGTCCTGTGACCTTGAAAATGAGGTCAAAGGTCAAATTCAAGGTCATGACAATAATCTGCATATATCATTTCCTATATATCACAGAATGCTAAGCGCTATAAAAGTTTGATATATTATTATATTATTATTATATGTTCATAATTGATTGCTAAGCTGTAAAGTCGATAACAAGCGAGATATTAGCCATTTTGTCCTGTGACCTTGAAAATGAGGTCGAAGGTCAAATTCAAGGGCATCAGAATATTCAGCATATATCATTTCCTATATGTCCACAATTGATTCCTAAGCTGTAGAGTCGATAATAAGCGAGATATAAGCCATTTTGTGTTCTGACCTTGAAACTGAGGTCAGAGGTCAAATTCAAGGTCACGAGAATATTCAGAATATATCATTTCCTATATGTCCACAATTGATTCCTAAGCTGTAGAGTCGATAATAAGCGAGATATAAGCCATTTTGTGCTCTGACCTTGAAAGTGAGGTCAGAGGTCAAATTCAAGGTCACGTGAATATTCAGCATATATCATTTCCTATAGGTCCACAATTAATTCCTAGTCTCTAATCTCAATATCAAGTGAGATATTAGGCATAATGTGTCCCATTATAAAGCATAGGAGAATTTAACATGGGAAAGTCCCATTTGAGCCGAGTTTGGGCCAAAATGGCCCACTTCGAGCGATTCAAGCGCAACGAAATTTATAGACATCATAGGAGTACATATGAGGAGTGTTATTTATCAAAAAGAAAAAAAGTTACTGAACAGATTTTGAGAAAATGGCCGCCAAAGTCCAAAATCAGGCAATTTTCGTCGAAAACGGCCGCCATTTTGAAAAAAATGCGAAAATCAAAAAAATAAAAAATACCTCCTTCTTGAATTATTTTTAAGTATTTTTGTGCAAAATTTCAGAAAAATTCGCCTGTAAACAAAAAAGATAAAAATGTGGACGACGACGACGGACGACGGACGACGGACGCAACGCCATGCCAATAGGTTATCGGACCATAGGTCCGGTAACCTAAAAATTATCCCGTATTAGTTTACGTGGGTGCAATATACAGAAGTGCGTTGTTGGACGGATCTAAATCTGCTTGCATAATTTTTTAATAATTAAGCAGTGTAAAGTCTTTGAGGCTATCTCACGTTAAACATCCCAATTACAAAAGCAAACAGCCTTCGACAGAAATTAGTTCACATAATTGAACTACGTGGTTTCTGTGTCGCCTGCAGGCGACAAGGCAGATGATTTTTCCGACCTGGTTGTTCTGCTTTTGGTGTATATTGTTGAAGGTAATTATCCCACAAATTACACCAATCTTGCGTCTTACATGTATGTGTGATGCAGTCGAAGGATTTCGTAGATCGTCAGTAATAAAAAGTGTTTAGGCGTAGATCAAGCGTAGTGTTGTGGTTATGTGTTCTGAGGTCAAGGTTAATGAGGTTATAACAATTGGCATTGAATGAATACTTATCTGTTTCCTGAGTGTGCTGATTGCATGTGCATGACTTTTATTTCCAAAGCAGGTCGTAAATTAACGTTTCTCCAATCTAAAGATAATGCACAGTGAAGCAGCATGATGCTCAGTTTCAATTTATCGGAATCATGTCTCACAATTTCATTAGATGTCATCAGGGCGCCGTCTGTATCCGGAATTTTGTGCTGTATCACATGTGTAAGAGGCCTGTCACAGCCTTGGATACCACCAGACATCATTCCATTTCGCCATCTCCACAGAGCGAAATACGCTTAATTTGCATAATTGTCGGTAACATCGTTTCTGCTTTCAGATGAGAAAACTCAGTAAAGACAGATTTTATTGTCGATTTAGCAAAACTGATTAACAACGTTTGCCTCACACAAACTTGGCATCATTAATGTATCGTATTGACACTTTTGAAATGTAAAACGAAATTAATGACAGAATCATAACTCAGTGTGTTAAGTCGAGGCCGTGCACTTTTGGGTTTCCGAGTGATGAAATACAATTATTCATACATAAGAACTGATAGATTGGCTGTCGCCAGGCCTAGACCTTGCACTAAGTGGTGCAGTACATGTGCTTGGGAACTATTCGACTATAGAACTATACTGAGATTACAACATGTTACAGAGTATGATCTGAGATTCCGGTTGTCAAAACATAGAGCTTTGGCTATTAGTGAGCATAATTTATTTAAGGACGCTCGTACAGTTGCAACACAAGACACTAACAGATTAGTCACTAATTGGTTATACAATGTAACGTTATGTCCTTCCGAATCACAATAATGTATGTTCAGCTGAATATGATATATTCACAATTTAATTGTAAATGTCGTTAGAGCACTGGCTTTACCCTGTATTCTGTGCTGTATCCCCTGTGAAAGAGGCCTGTCACCACCTTGGATACCACCAGACATAATTCCTTCCCTTTCACCCGCTCCACAGAGCGAAATACTCTTAATTTGCAAGATTGTTAGTAACATCGTTTTTCCCCTCAGAGAAAAAAACCCTCACAAAACTAAATCCAGGGGTAAAAAGTCTTGCCATGAACTTTTAACCTTGGACGGGTATTAATGGCGTTGGGCACGCGATATATTGATTTGGAGAGGCAGATTTTATTGTCGATTTAGCAAAATCGATAACAGTGTTCGCCTCACACGAACTTGGCATCATTAATGTATCGTATTGACACTTTGGAAATGTGAAACGAAATTAATGACAAAATTACACATCAGTGTGTTAAGTCGAGGCCGTAACGCGTCTGGGTTGCTGAGTGATGAAACATAATCATTTCTACACAAGAACTGATAGATCGGCTATCACCACATCTAGGGCTTAACCAACTGGTGCAGTACATTCACTCGCGAACTCATCGGCCACAGAACTCTGCTGATATTACAACATGTTACAGAGTAGGATCTGAGATTCTGGTTGTCAAAACCTACAGCTTTGGCTATTAGTGAGCAGTGATTTAAGGCCGCTTGTTCTGTTGCAACACAAGGCAATAGCGGACAATCAATATAGTAACTAATGGTGGATATACAGTGTGACATTATTGCATTTTTATGTCCTTCCGAATTCCAATGACGTCTGTACAGATAATAATAATTATGTAATATCCTCACAAGTTGTTACCAATTTAATTGATCTGAGTTGTTATATTACAGTCAGCACAGCTGAATCTTTATATTTATTATTTATCAATAATGTTAAAATATTATTTATACAATATGCATATAAAATAATGATATAATTCTGACCTGACATTGAGATGTACCATTCAAGGTCATGTGAGGTCAAGTACAAGGTCACCAACAGATGTGTCATATATAACCTACATGTATTTGCTCATAATACATACCCAAGCTTCATTTACACACATTTTGTATCAAGCAGCTAATTTAACCATAATTTATTTTACAAGGTCCGTTAAACTAAAACACTGCATTACAGGTAGTATTATATTTATTTATATAATTTATTTCAGGTAGTATTATGTTTTATATCATTGATGGATATATTCGTCATGTGGAATATTAGTTTCAGAATATGGCTGGACTGAAAAAATACTTTAATTGAAACTAATCTCTTAGCAAGAACTACACGAAATTGTGTTGCAAATCGTCTTAATCATCTCCGGGTAATTCTATGTGAGCCTTTGTGTGAAACTGTTTTTGATTATTACTTTCGTACCTAGCAGGTGAATTCTGCAGATGATATGCGACTTCTAATTAGGAATGTGCTAATTAGAGACTGAAACTGGGATAAAACTATAAATGTGTTTGTATGAGGCGCAGAGATACAAATAGAACATTGCATTTAAGAAATAACAAATGCGAGTTGACGTAACAGAATAAACAGCCTTCAAAAGGTAAAACGATAATTAATATGTAGCCCTAAATAAAATCATCTCAGTAGCCTTTTGATTCTTATGTACTTGTCATACACCTATTCCATGGGGTTTGTTTCGGAGGTCTAAATTGTTTTAATATGTTGTTGGGCAGTTGTATACCAACTCCATCAGGTGTACAGTAGAAACAACAACATTTTGCACATTTGCTGCCCCTGATTACGCAAGTGTGTCTCCAAATAGAAGGTTTGTTTAAGATTTGTTTCTATTCCAAAATGTTGAATCTTAGGTTTACTATTGGCATCATCGAAATCTAGTGGAATTGATGGTAGTAAGTTGATATTTACCTCCGAAAGAAACATGACCGGTCATAGCTAAACCTGCCACCACCTCAAGGTGAAGTATTACTACAATTTTAATGAAAATTGCAACTTTGACAACGCTATAACAACGACAGAATTATAACAACCATGCCTGATCCAGAACGAATACTCACTACAGCATTATAACTGTGCCTCGTCCAGAACAAACATTCATTTTATCATCATCATTATCACTCCAGGACCGTCATTTACCAAAAACAAGACCAGGCGCACCAGCTCATGAAACAGAATGTAAGAATCAATCAATAACAAACGTAAAATAAAACATTTTGCAATAGAAACAAGGCCCGACCAAATACTTAATCAAAAGACACACTGTTGTTCTGACAGACTGTGACAGAACAACATTTATAACCAGATAATCTTTGAATCTTTTGAGTGGCCACATCTAATATTGGTTTGAAATTGACAGTATCATATGAAAATATACATCGGGGTCAAGTGATATGGAACAAATCTACTGGTCAAATTGTCAAATTGCGGCTTCATTAATCTCATCATGTAACATAAAGTAGTTTGAAGTAAATCCGTAATGAGCAGTGTTGGTATGTTAGTTTGTCATGGTTTGCAGTCACTAGGCACAGACACCCAGCAACATAATTATGAACAACAATACACTCAAAACGAGTGTCAATTTGTTTCAATTTTTGTATGCAGAAGTCCGAGCTTTATTTACGAACATTCTGTATCAAGCAGCTAATTTAACCGTTATTTATTTTACAAGGTCCGGTAAACTAAAACACTGCATTACAGGTCAGTCGTTAGTCAGTCTCAGTCGTTATTGTGTCGGGGTTCGTTACGTAAAAATTAAAGAATTGTCTACTGAAAAGACAAGTCTGGCACATCTCACTGCATACAGCAAGCGAGTGAGATGACAGCCTGTTGTCTGATGTGGGTCATTGATTGACACATGCAGTAGGCGTCAGAGGGACGTGCGGTCCATATTCTGCTTGTGAGGTCCCTTCTATTGATCGCTCTTCCCACTTGTCTGCTATACAGAAGTCTATAGGCATGTGACGTTCTCCGATAAGATGATACTAGCTTTTTGTTGCCGGTAATCGAAAATGTCTCGAAACTTTAATGTATAGATGCAACAAAGAGCATTTTCCATGGAAACGGCCTTCGTCAGTCAGAAAGTTAAGATGACAAATTATGCAAATTGTTGTTTGCGGTAAATGTTCCGAGGCGCGAACAAAGAATTCAGAGGGAAGATACATTGGTTGTCGTGACTACTGGTAATGGCCTATTACATTAGCAAGACTATTTACATCGGAGGCTAGCAGTGGTTCGACTCTGACCAGTTTCTGCCAGCTTGTGGCAGCTCATTTGTTGAGGAGTTAAATGTTTGCCGTAATGACAGTGTAATGGCTGCACATTAGCCTAATTCATTTGCATACAGAGTGCATTCTGGACTTGTGTTGTGAGGTCCATCAGCCAGTGACTGTATATCACAGTGGCACGGAACCTTCATCAGGTGAAAACTGTCAATTAGAAAAAATCGGGCAAAACACGTTAGACAGTCATTTTACGACCTCCAGAACTCGATTATATTTTCGTCCTGCCCTCTTCATCATACTGTGTCTTTGTAATCACAACAACACAGAAAAGGCAATCAGCCACACCCTGGGGTGAATGTTTCCTCACACGATACTGTCTGTGATTCTGTATTACGCGCCAGCTTACGTAAGCTTATTCTATCGTCAGTCCGGAACCTGGACTATCCCTTCTTAGCACACACTGACGTTAGTGGAACCCGGCCCTGGGAGCTGGTGCTCACCGGGGGTACCTGTTGGATGATATGACACCGAATACATCATTAGACCTCAAGGCTCTTACCTACATTTGAGGCTGATTTCATCACTTGAGCATTTCATGAGGTAATCTTGCAGATTATAGTTGCAAATTAAGTGAATGATTGTAACAATTGCAACAAAATGAAACATCTTTGAGAGAGGAAACCATAATAGCCCAACAATAACAGAAAACTATGTTGCAAGTTTCAGTAAACTGGTCAGTCAGTTTCACAAATACAAATTATAATCAGTTCATGTTTAGACATAGTGAAGATGATAGGACGCAAACGACGAGGAATGCCGTACCAGGTACCACACACCAATCATGAGTCCTTACAATATTACTTTATAATATGACGTATGGTCAATAACAGCATTGTCTTTAAATGCTCTGGATACATTATATCATGCCTAGGCAATAACGAAATGAAAAAAGATTAACGAAAATTGACGAATGAATGGCTTGGTTTCCTGACAGCTCAGTGGTAGCTAAAATGTCAAGCAGATGAATAATAAACGAAAAAAGTTCTGTGGAGACACCACATATAAATCTCGGATGTAAAATGGTAACCATGCTCAGTACACATAATATACGTGTACATCGATATCAGTAAAGAGATTTTCTGCCAAATGATGCTCAAACCTTGATAGTATCTCAAATTCGTATCGTTCAATATGATGTAAGAAATAAACTTCAGAATAAATGCAGCCTCATACAATGTGGGTCATCATATTTGTAAATAAATATTGGCAAATATAATCTGAAACAAATATGCAAATAAGTCTCAATTAATGCAGAATTGTCAACGTAAGTATTAACTTTTTTTCTTACATCATGACTGCATGTATTCCAAGCAATGTAATCTTTTCCATCAAATTTATGATTGAAAACATCCGATCATGGGCAACAAACAGTTCACTATGGAAACATTGTGTAATCTAATTCCTAGTCAAATCATGATTTCTGACGACTGCCAAAACAGCCCGATCTCGCGACCCAAAACTTAGTGTACTTAAATAATATCATAATAACCAAAATTCTTATCTTCCTGCTTGACAAAAACTCGCTGTGACTATAATAATAAATACAAATAGGACTACATTTTCTGTGAAATAAAAACAATCAGTAGATCATAGATTTGCTCAACCACCCTGGCCCGAGCCCATCTCACCCGAAGGCTTATTTAGGACTACTATTTAATTGCTGTAAAACGTTATCATGTAATTGGGCATGTTATGAGCGTCCTCTGAGAATGACATATGAAGAAGATGATTTTCAGAAATATCGGTAATGAGCAGTGTCGTTATGTTTGTGTTTCACGTTTTGCAGTAACTAGGCACTGACAAGCAGCAACGATATTATGAATAACAACACACCTGAAACAAGGATCAATTTGTTTCAATTATGCACGAACAATTCCCATGGAGTATCACTGTATTTCAGTCGTTATGGTGTCAGACTGTTCTTCTCGTAAGAATCAGACAACTGTCTGATGAAGAGACAGGTCTGGCACATATCCCCACATACAGCAAGCGTGTGAGATGAGAACGTGTTGTTTGATGTGTGTTGTAAATTGACACATGCGGTAGGCGTCAGAGAACGTGTGGTCCATATCCAGAATGTCAGGTCGCCTCTATTGAGCGCTCGTCCCACTTGTCTGCTGTACAGAAGTCTATAGGCATGTGACGTGCCTCAAAAAGATGATCCTTGCTTTTTGTTGCCGGTAATCGAACATATCTTTGATGTATAGATGCAGCAAAAGGCAATTTCCATGGAAACGGTCAGTCAGAAACTTAATGATGGCAAATCATGCAAATTGTTGTTTGAGGTTATTGTTGTGAGGCGGGAACAAAGAATTCAGAGGGAAGATACAATGGTTGTCTTTTATAGCAGCAAAACTATTTACATGAGAGGCTAGCGTTATTTTAAGTTTGGCCGGTGTATGTCAAGTCATGGCAACTCATTTGTTGAAGAGTTAAATGTTTGCCGTAAAGACAGTATTATGGCTGCGCATTAGCCTGATGCTTTTGCATACTGAGAGCATTCTGGATACCTGATGTGGTGTTTTGTTGGCCAGTGACCGTATATCACAGTGGCACGGACCGTTCATCAAGTGAAAACTGTCAATTTGCAACAAATCAGTCAAAACACATTAGTCAGTCATTTTACGACCTCCAGAAATAGACTATATTTTCTGTCCACCCATTCCATCATTCTTTGACTCTTTGATCACTACATGGAGAAGACAGTCAACCGCACCCTGGGGTGAATGTTTTCTCACACGATACTGTCTGTGATTCTGCATTATGTGACAGCTTAAATAAGCTTATCCCGTCTTTAGTCCGGAATCTATTGCCCTCCGGCAGTGTGGCCTGGACTAGCCCTTGTCGACACAGACTGACATTGTTGTGTATCCGCCCCTGGGAGCTGGTGATCACCGGGGGTTACTTGTTGGTTGATATGACACCGAACACATCATTAGACCTTGAGCAACTTATCTATGGGTGACGTTGATTTCGTCATCTGAGTACTTCATGACGAGTCTTGCCGATTGTTCAGATACAAGTTACAAGCAATTAATCACGAAAGACAATTGTTGAAACCCATTATCTAACGCAACAACGATATGGTGCTGAATTCGTGCTAATTGATATAAATTCCTCCATGATGTTTCTTTCGAAACACCATGCAAATGTTCATATCCATCCCCATCATTTATTTAACACACGTTTTGTGCACGTTCACAAAATTATACTACACCCCACAGAGTCATTGCCTGCCCCAGCTGCCCTGATGGGGATGCAATTATACTGAACTAATCTCCCACATTCATGACGCCTCACAAGATACGTTTTATAACATTGCTGTACTACTGATGATATTCATGATATTTACTAGAACGACAATGCAATGTTCGTCTGTATAATACAGATATATTTTGTTACACAGGTTACATTTCTGTCGATGAAGATATAGACACTCATATACTTGAAGACGTCAACGTTATGTAATATGTAATATTACTTGATATTACATGTTCTAAACACATAGGACTGGATATCACCCAAAGTTGAGATTACAGACGCTCAAACATAGCAAACCACTGTTCATACAAAATGCAACGAGACACAGGGATGTATTCAAATCTTAGCTGGAGAAATCATTGGAGGCGTGTTGAGGCCTGGAGCAGGGTGCAGTGATGTCGGTCAGCCGTGGCTCTATAAGCACCTTTATCTAGGGGTAAAATCGGATCGACAGCCGCCCGGACACAACATAAAACACCGCACCACCTCAGGACTCGATCCCTCCAAACCTTGATTAGCCAAGACCACGTGTCGGCAGCAAACGAGAAGGTTAATCATTGTCCGGGAATTTGTTGAAAATTAAGATTGGGAGAAATAGGGTTTGGTGTTTGTACCATGTATATGTCATGTAGTCAATTTAGCACTGCAAACATGCACATAATTTGCTGCTGCTCCACACAAAGTTGTGAGTGTGACTGGTTGTTTGTTTCCATAAAACTCTATTGAGTTCAACATTGATTGATTTATGGCATTTCCATCGCAATGCACCAATCAGGACTACACATAAGTTGCAGAGAAAGGATTCTGATTTGTAAATTTACGGACGCCATGTCATTTATGATGACGTGAAGTACACTTACTGCAAGATTTTCCTATATTAACTGCCGACATAGCGACTGGTCATGATGTCCCATCAGTGATAGGGGGCAGATAGACGTGGAATCAATACCCAGTATTAAGTATTCCGAGCAAACAAAACAGGGTCCGTTATCCAATCTCATAGTCCGGGGACAGATAGTCATATCAGGCATACGAAGTGAGAGAAAACAAAAATGACAGGGAAACTCATGAACACCCAAAAATGGCCATTAGGAGGTGAAATCAGGTATTCCGGAAAGAGTGAGCATTTCCTGCCCCACTAGTGGCACCCGTCATGAATTCCCCAAAATTAACATGAAAATAGATCTAGTTGCATGGCAGACATGGATTTGTTGTATTTATCAACCAGATCATGATGACGTCCATAGAATTTCTTAAACGCAGCTATAAGTCTTGGTAAAACATACCTTGTCGCAGCAGTTTAGAGACTAGCTGGGCACTTCGACAGGCAAAGTCCTCATATTTGCAACTAGCTCTGGAATAGCGTATAAGTTGAGAAACAAACACACCATATGCCGGTGACATAGGAATGTTGCTGCTTAGAAAAGGGAAATTGACTATGGAAAAATTGAAATCATCACGTTTGTCATATAATTTATGTGACAGGTTAGAATCATTATCAATCTCCAACCTCAGGTCTAGATAGTTGGAAAAATTAGCGGAGTCTGTAGTATCTTTAATTTCAAGTTCCTTAGGATATATGACATCCAAATAATCACCAAACTTGGGATCATTTAGCGACAATACATCATCTATGTATCGGAAAGTGAATTTAAAATTACATGTTAGTTTCTTAGAACCTCCTCGTTGTTGGATAAAATCTGATTCATATGAGTATAAAAACAGGTCTGCCAATAATGTTGCACAGTTTGTACCCATGGGAATACCAATAGTTTGTTGAAATATTCGACCACCAAATTCCACAAAAATATTATCAATCAGAAAATTAACCATATTTACCACATCTATTTCAGTATATTTGTATGGGGCATCAGAGTCGCCTTTAACAAAATAAGCCGTTTAATATTTAACTACAGTATAGTGGTACCGACTTTGTCCCTTCTTAGAGAAAAATGAATTATTGATGAGTTTTTTAAGCTGAGACTTCAGTTCAGAATGAGGTATAGTTGTGTACAAAGTGGAGAAATCGAATGTTTTGATAGACGTTACTTTTGAAAGTGTGTGAGCATGTAGATATTCCAATAAAGATTTGGAATTCTTTAATATCCACATTTGGTTTATACCACTTCTAGAATAGATGGTTTCAGAGTACTTTTGGAGACCCTGTTTAATTTTAGACAATGTAACAGTTAATATTTAATGTTAATATAACAGATCTAATCATGTTCAAACTAGATAGACATTCAATCATCATGAATCCAAATTTAGATTGTTATGGGAGTCAAATCACAAGTGGCAGGGATGTCAATGGGAAGGCAGACATTAACGGGGAGGTTAGAGAACGGATGATGACATGACAGACTGCTTTTTGCACATAGGTTATTCGATGCACAGTTAAATGATCGAGTGCACAGTCAGAATCATTTAATGAGGTGGTATTCATCATATTACACATGAAGAATTGGTAAAATCCACTCCATCTTTGATGTGAATGGGCTATTATCTAATGTCTGGGTTATTATACATCATTGTTGTATAGAATACTCAATTATCGAAATATCAGTAACCAGACCCTCTGTGCTTTAGAGTAACCTGGATGAACGACTGTTGTCACAAACGTAAACATTTTACCCTACCAGGGAATCGCTTTATAAAGGGGCAAAAAATATGCACTAGTTTTCAACAACTAGAATTACTGGCTCAAAGTCTGTAGCCTAGAGAAGTTTACATACATCTTTTTTTATTTAGGATATAACTTTTCTTCTCTGGAATTAATTACTAACTTGTTCAAAAATGTTCGAATCGGGGAATGAATATTCAAACCTTGAATTGAGTATTGAAATCTCGAATTGAAACCGGGAAATAAATATTTAGACCTGGATATAAATGTTCAAACCGGGAAAATAAATATTCAAACCTGCATTTAAATATTCAAACAAGGAAATAAATATTAAAACCTGGAATTAATCGTTCAAACCCGGAATTAAATATTAAAATCCGGAAATAAATATTAAAATCCGGAATTAAACCTTTAAAACTGGGATTTAAATATTAAAACATGGAATTAAATATTAGAACCTGGAAATAAATGTTTCTAGGCTTTGATAATTTCCCAGTTTTAATACTTAATTCCAGGTTTTAAAATTTTATTCCCAGTTTAAATAATGAATTCCTGGTTTAAATATTTAATACCAGGTTTGAATATTTATTTCCTGGTTTCAATACTTAATTCTGGGTTTTAGTACTTAATGGCAGGTTTGAATATTTAATTCCGGGTTTGGACATATATTTCCAGGTTTAGGTATTTATTTCCCGGTTCAAACATTTAATTCCAGGTTTTAATACTTAATTTCGGTCTGAATATTTAATTCCAGGTTTGAATATTTACTTCCCGGTTGAAATATTTATTTCCTGGTTGAACATTTAATTCCAGGTTTTGGGTTTGAATATTTAACTCCGGATTTGGACATTCAGTTCCAGGTTTAAATTTTTTTTTTATTGAACATTCAATTCCAGGTTTTAATACTTAGCTCCAGGTTTTAATATTCAATTCCGGGTTTTAAATATTTATTTCCCCATTTCTCTGTTTTTTCCCAGGGAAAAAACCTGGGAAAAAACATTCTTCAGAAAAAGGTAATTCGGAACAAAAATCGCAATATACTTCTGAATGTGCTACTGATAACCAGGCGCTAAACAGTTCAAATATCTCATCTGCATCTCTCAAGCTGCGACTGGTAAGATATTAAGTGTGATGTACGGATGTGAATACGTACAACTGACCCCCTTCTGAACGATTGTGATTGTAATCGTTACATAGAAGGTGCCACTGTGGGAGATATGTGCGCTCCAATGGATTCCCGCAGCTGTTGATATAACAAATAAATCGCGTATTAGTTCACGTGGGTGCATTGTACACAAAGGTGTAATGGTTATTGGGTGGCTCTAAACCTGCTTGCATAAATATTGAATAAGGCAGCAAATAACGTAAAGTCTTTGAGGCGATTTCACACTAAACATACCAATTTCAAAAGTATACAGTCTTCCGTAGAAAGCAGTTCACATTGTTGAACTAGTTGGCTTCGGTTTCACCAAAAGAGACCAAAACTGATGATTATTTTTCTCTAGTTGTTCTGCTTCTGGTATTTACTATTGAAGATAAATATCTCACTAATTACAGCAACCTTGAGTCTGACATGTACGCCTGATGCAGTCGAAGTTTTCACAGATACCCAATAATAGATAAAATGTTCGTTTCATTGGGATGAAGGTGTGTAGTATGGTCATTATGTGTTATGCGGTCAAGGTTAATGAGCAAATCATCACAAATGTCATCGAACGAATATTCAACCATTTTCTGAGTGTGCTGATTGCGTGTGTATTACCTCAATTTCTAACAAGGGTCGTAAATTAGTGTTTCTCAAATCTAAGGATAATGCTGAGAAAAGCAGTCTAACGCTCAGTTTCAATTTATCGAAATTATGTATCACAATTTCATTAGACGTCGTCAGGGCTGTCACCGCCCTGGATACAACCAGACATCATTGTTGAACAATCATTGAACTTCTGACGTTCGACAGGTATTATTGGCACGTGATATATCAATTTGGAGGGTAAGATTGCGTTGTCGATTTAACAAATTGATTAACAGCATTCCCCTTACACGAACTTGGCATCAATAATGTATCATGTTGACACTTTTGAGATGTGAAACAAAATAAACGACAAAAGCATACATTGGTGTGTTAAGTCGAGGCAGTAATGTTTTTGAGTTTATGTATGATGAAATATAATAATCTATTCACAAGAACTGATAGATCGGCTATCACCACATGGTGCAGTACCTGTTCTCGGGAAATAATCGGTCATAGAACTCTACTGAGATTATCACACTTTACAGGGCATGATCTGAGATTCCGGCTGTCAAAACCTACAGCTTTGACTATCAGAGAGCATTATTTATTTAAGGACACTCGTTCTATTGCAACACGATGCAATGACGGATCACCAACGTAACAACTAATGGTGGATATACAATGTAACGATATTGCATTTCTATGTCCTTGTAAATCAGGATAATATCTGTTCAGATGAGGATATTTTACATGATATTCTCAAGAGTTGTTATCAAATTAATTGTTCTCATTTGTAATACTACAGTCAGCACAGCTGCTTTTATATTTATTATTTATCAATAACAGACAGAGGATACTGCACAAAGGGGTTTGAATAACTAAGTATTTCTCGATGTTTCAATGTGTCATAAAATGATCATATATATGCGTAAATTTGCAAGGTGGTACCCAACATTAAAGAACGCAGGGGAGATATTGACCAGTGGAACTGCCACAAATCCCTTAATATACAACATACATCTAATAATATGACATATGTACGAGAAAATATGTATGTACTCATTGTATTCTTGCAACAAAAAATTGTCAAGGAAAACAGAGCCTAAAAACGTCCAGACAAAATATGATATCAGATGGGACGAATCTGACCTGCATCATACTTATGATGTTAGTGATGTAGATGCGAAAGACCATGATTTCTGAAAATTACTCAAAAATATGCATCACTTAAGGATCTCCTGTTGAATTTGATTATCGTTCTAGTAACGATATGCAATTTTCTCTCAGGCACTGCAACATTGTAAGAGATTATATATTATACATTATAAAAGAGTTTTATATCCACTAGGCACTGACAAGCAGCAACAATGCTATGAACAACAACACACTGGAAACAATGATAAATTTGTTTCAATTTTCGTGCGAACAATTCCAAGTTTTCAGTTGTTATTGTGTCGTTATTGATAATTAACTCGTTATTGAGTTCGTCGGTGAAAATCAAAGAACTGTTTTGTGAAGAGAGGGGTCTGGCACATCTCCCCACATACAGCAAACGAGTAGGATGTGAACCTGTTGTCTGATGTGCATGGTTATTTAACAAGTAGAGTAGGCGTCAGAGGGACGTGCGGTCCACATTCAGCTTGTCAGGTCGCCTTCATTGAGCGCTCGTCCCACTTGTCTGCTGTACAGAAGTCTATAGGCATGTGATGTGCCCCCAAAAGATGATCCTCGATTTTTGTTACAGGTAATAGAACATGTCTCGAACCTTTGCTGTATAGATCCAGTAAAGAGAAATTTCCATTGAAATGGCCTTCGTCAGTTAGAAACTTGAAGATGACAAATTATAGAAATTGTTGTTTGAGGTTATTGTTGTGGAGCGGAAACAAAAAATTCAAAGTGAATACACATTGGTTATCGTTTACAAGCAGTCTTGACTGCTGGTAATGGCCTATTATTTTAACAAGAATGTTCACATCAGAGGTTATCAGTTAATTTCAACTCGTGGCAGTTATTTTTTTGAAGAGATAAATGTTTGCTGTAATGACAATGTAACGGTGGTGCATTAGCCCGAATTCACTTGCATAAAGAGTGTATTCTAGGCGCGTGATTTGATGTTTTGTCTGCCAGTAACTGTATATCACAGCAGCATGGAACCTTCATAAGATGGAAACTGTCAATTCCGTCAAATTCAGTCAACCATTTGGTCAAATACATTAGAGTGTCATTTTACAACCTCCAGAAATGGACATTATTTTCTTCCCGTCCACTCTATCATTTTGATATACATTGATCACAAGCGATACTCTCTGTGATTCTGTATTACACACCAGCTTACACACCAAGTTTATTCCCTCGTTAGTCCGGAATCTATCACCCTAGGACAGTGTGGTCAGACTAGACCTTGGTAACACACACTGACATTGGTGTGTACCCAATCCTGGGGGCTCGATCACTGACGGTACATGTTGGTTGATACCACACTGAACACATCATTAGTTATTTTTTTCATACAGGTGAGGCACATCATACAAACCATGATATGATGTTGCAGATTGTTCAATTATTAGAAATCACAAATACAAAACAATATATACCTCATTTTCTAATGCGACTATGAGATGGTGTGAATATGGTGTCAATATATATGAAAATGTGGTGCTGCGTCGTAGGAGTAGCCAGCATTTTATTTGTTTATATTTATCCAATACATATACAATTCCTTTTATGATATTTTCTTTCCAAACATTATGTACATGTACCTGTCCATTCCAGTAATAATTTAACGCATGTTCTGCACACTATCACAAAATTGTACTACACCCCAAAGAGTCATTGCCTGCACAAACTGCCCTATTTGTCTCAAAACATTACTGGGCTACTTTTGATATACAATCAACCAGAACAGGGATGTACAGATCGTTTTCCTACTGGTGTGTTCATGTTACACATAACACATTTGGTTGACAAAGATCTAGATTACGCAATTATGCATGTCGATTTACTGGTTATGTAGTATGTAATATTACTTGATTTAACATGCTCCAAAACAGACGAAAAACCTTTGCTGCTCAATATGCTGAGAATTAAGAATACAGCAAAATCACCCTAAGGCGATGAACCAATGAACCACCAAAAAGGGGTTGGTTTGGGGAAGTAGTCGATTTAAGTGTGACGATCGTAAATGGCTGAGTAGTATATGGGTGAATCTAGCCTATGTTTTATTAGGAAAATTATGTACAGTCATCCTCTGATGTGGGTGAAATAGAGTTGTATTTGTGTGTGTTTTTTTCCTGTGTGCATGTTTAAGATAATAATATCAATTTTTTTGCCCATATACGTCATTTGTTCATGTGTGAATGTACTAACCAACCACATTCTATACAAATACAGGTAAGCAAGATCATGATTACACAAATAAAACACGAAGGGTGAAAAGGAGAAGCACATCCCCTTCATGTCTATATGATACAGTTTTTACAAAGTTGCATTTTTCATTTTTCCTGAATGCATGTAAATGTATGTGAATGATATATTATTTAAAAAGGTTGGACAACAAGTCAATCCGATGGATCATCTTTCAGTCAATATGTAGGTATTTCAGCGACGCCTGCAACTTCCTGTGACCATATAATAGCATGCCTATACTTGTTCACTATGACGAGTACAACATTCAGTTGAGGACCAAACCATAAGACAGACTGTGACAAAAGAGCATATTCTTGGGCGAGAATGTCGAAGGTGAACTAATCTACAAGAGAGTGCACTCCAACTATGTCAAACGAAACTGATCACTACACCAATGTGCAGCACATATAGGTTCTTGACAACAACGGAGGAAGCTGTGGAGAATGCAATTCACTATCGATACGAAAAATGATACACACGCAACGTATCAATATATCATTATTGAATGCAATGGACAATACTTATATGAGAAAAAATTCCATCCATTTAATCTATATTGGTAAGAAGTAAATTTAAGTATCAATCTATTACCACCAATACAGCCAAATCTTGATGATTCCACTAACAAACATAGAATACAACATTTTGCAATAGAAACAAAGCTCGACCAATTATTTATCAAAAAAACACACTAGCGTCAAGAGGGGCAGACAGTGTGGTAAATGTAATTGTGTCTACTGTACACATGATGGAATTAGTATACAACTGCCCAACAACCTATGAAAATATTTTAGAAATCCGAAACAAACCCATGGAATAGATATATGACAAGTACATAAGTATATCGTAATATTGTAATATGCAGAAATAAATTGAGTATTCAACACCATACTTTTTAATCATCATTTTCACATGACATCTCAGTTGTTAATAAAGTTCAAACGTATTGTAATAATTTATCATTTCACAGGAATTCAGCAGGTTGAACTGTTACCGGGAAATTCAGCCAAATGATAGTACATACATTTGTGTGGTCACAAAACATCAGGATCAATATATGGAGCGAGTGTCCAGGTCCAATTTCAAATTGCCGAATCGCCACTTCATTAATATCGGTTTATAACCTAAAATAGTTTAATGACATATCAGTAATGAGCAATGTCGGTATGTGTTTCATGGTTCGCAGTAACTAGTAACTGACAAGCAAGAACAATATTATGAGTAACAACACACTGGACACAAGGAATCAATTATGTCAATTTTTGTGTGAACAATTCCGTGTTTGTGCAATGCCAAGGATTGTAAAACTCAAAGAACTGTCTGACGAAAGAATTGTCTGAGACAGGTCTGGCACATCTTCCCACATGCAGCAAGCGAGTGGAATGAGAGCCTGTTGTCTGATGCGATGTAAGTATCAATCTATTACCACCAATACAATCAGATTTTGATGATGCCAATAAGGAACGTAAAATACATTTTGCAATATGCAATAGAGTTGTTAATTGACACATGGAGAAGGCGTCAGAGGGACGTGCGATCCACATTCAGCTTGTCAGGTCCTTCTATTGATCGCTCGTCCCACTTGTCTGTTGTACAGAAGTCTATAGGCATGTGACGTGCCCCAAAACGATGATGCTTACTTTTTGTTGTCGGTAATCGAAGATGTCTCGAAACTTGATGTATAGATGCAGCAAAGAGCAATTTCCATGGAAACGACCTTCGTTGGTCAGAAACCTGATAATGACAAATCGTGCAAATTGTTGTTTGATGTTATTGTATTGTTGCGTACATTGCTTGTATGTTACAAGCAGTCCCAACTTCTGGTAATGGCCTATTATGTTAACAAGACTATTCACATCAGAGGCTAGCGGTAATTTGAGTCTGACCAGTGTATGTCAACTGGTGGCAGCTCATTCGTTGAGGAGTTAAATGTTTGCTGTAATGACAGTGTAATGACAGTGTAATGGTCACGCATTAGCCTCAATTCATTTGCATACCGATTGCATTTTTGAAATGTGATCGTCGGCCAGTGACTGTACATCACAGCGTCACAGAACCTTCATCCGGTGAAAACTGTCAATTTACAACAATCGGTCAAAAGACATTAGAGAGTCACTTAATTTTGCACTAAACACTTGCACGATATTCTCTATTGAAACATGATGTACCTGTATCTGTCCATTCCATCATTTTAACGCATGTTCCGCACACCGTTAACTGTCAAGATTATACCACACCCCAAAGAGTCATTGCCTGCACAAACGGCCCTGTTGGGATGCAATTATTCTCTTCCACAATCATGACGCCTGACAGAAAACGTCCCGAAACATTACAGTGCTACTGATGACATGCATGATATTCAACAACAATGCACAGTTTTTTTCTGTGCGTGCAAGGTTATGTTTTTGTTGTACAGGTCAAATTTCGGTCAATGAAGATATCCATAATTTTATGGGTTTTTTATCAGGTTTCAGCATTCTGTAATATTACTTGATGTTACATGCTCTGAAACATACGATTGGACATCACATAACTGTCAGATTATGGAGGTGCAATCCATTATTCACAGAAAATGCAACAAGACCCATAACAATTCAAACCTATCTGTATTTATGAAGAACTTCCAGCAGCGTTTAACAAGTTGGAGCTAACATTGGCGTCGTGTTGAGGCCTGGGACTGGATGCAGTGATGTCGGTCAGCTGTGGCTCTATGAGCACCTAATTAGAGGCTAATCAGATTGACAGCCGCCCGGGGACAACATCAAACACGGCACCACTTCACGACTTGATCCCTTCAAGCTCTGATCAGGCGGGATCATGGGTCTGGAGCGAGCGAGAAGGTTGATTGCTGTCCGGGAATTTTTGAAAATTAAGATGGGGAGAGCTAGTGTTTGGTGTACATACCGTGGTGTCAATTTATCACATACACATAATTTGCTGCTTTTCCATTCTAAATTGTGAGTGTGGCTAGTTGTTTGTTTCCATAAAACTACATTGAGTTTAACAATGATCGATCTGTGGCATTTCCATTGCAATGCACCAATCTAGACCACGCAGAGGTAGCAGAGAAAAGATTCTGATTTGTAATTTCAGGACGCCATGTCGTTTATGATGACATAAAGTACCCCTGCTCTGAGACTTTGCTATTTGCTGAACATAGCAATTGGTCATGCGGACCCATCAGTGGAAGTGGGGGAAATCTAATCATGTTCAAACTAGATAAACATTCAATCATCATGAACCCGAATTTAGATTGTCATGGGAGTCAAATCACAACTGGCAGGGATGTCAGTGGGAAGGCAGACAGAAAGGTTAGTGACCGGACCAGGACACGACAGACCACCCACTGGACATAGGTTATTTGATGCACAGTTCTATGATCGAATGCACAGTCCTAATCATTTTACACAAGAAGTAAGTCGGTACAAAAACCTACATCTTTGATGTGATTGGGCTAATGTGTAATGTCTAGGAATATATATTATTGTTTTATAGTATACTCAATAATCTAAACATCAGTAACCAGACCCTTGTGCTGAGGGCTTTGGACTTTGCACAAAGGAATTAAATAAATGGCTCAAAATCTGGAACCAGCCTGTTATATATTCTGCCAATTTCTTTTATCTTATGTTGATTTTGGTATTGTATATTACCAACTCGTATCAAAAATACTTCCGAATTCGCCACTGATAACGAGGCGCTAAACAGTTCATATATATATCATCTGCATATCCGAAGCTGCGATTGGTCACATGTTGAGTGTGATGTACGGATGTGAATACGTACAACTGACCCCCTTCTGAACGATTGTGATTGTAATCGTGACATAGAAGGTGGAACTGCGGGAGATATGTGCGTTCCAATGGATTTCTGCAGCTGTTGATGTAACAAATAAATCAGTATTAGTTTACGTCGGTACATTGTACACAAAGTTAACATGGTTGTTGGGCGGCTCCAAACCTGCTTGCATGAATATTGAATAATAATGCAAATTGCGTAAAGTCTTTGAGGCGATCTCACATTAAACAACACAATTACAATACTAAACAGTCTTCCATAGAAGTCAGTTCACATTATTGAACTCGTTGGGTTCAATGTTGCCAGCAGACAATAAAGCAGATGCTCATTTCGTCTGGTTGTTCTGTCGCTGGTATTCCTTGTTGAAGATAATTAGCTCACTACGGCGGCTTATTTGTGCCATATTTATTTTATTATTTCACAGAAAATTAATTCCAAATTATCAAGGAACGGAAATATTTCCGCTGCAGCTAAAACTATTTTCGCTCCAGTTAAAACTATTTTCGCTCCAGCTAAAACTATTTTCGCCCCAGCTAAAACATTTTCGTTGCAGCTAAAACTATTTTCGCTCCAGCTAAAACATTTTTGCTCCAGCGAAAACTATTTTCGCCCCAGCTAAAACAATTTCGCTGCAGCTAAAACCATTTTCGCCCCAGCGAAAACATTTTCGTTCCAGCTAAAACTATTTTCGCTGCAGCTAAAACATTTTCGTTTCAGCTAAAACTATTTTCGCCCCAGCTAAAACATTTTCGCTCCAGCTAAAACTATTTTCGCTCCAGCTAAAACATTTTCGTTGCAGCTAAAACTATTTTCGCTCCAGCTAAAACATTTTCGCTGCAGCTAAAAATATTTTCGCCCCAGCTAGAATATTTTCGCTGCAGCTAAAACTATTTTCGCCACTTGAAAAGTTAAATATGCTTTTTTGGTTTGTAGCATCACGTGACCAGAAGTCAGTGCGATGGCGTCGGTAGATGAGGTGAGCGACTCGTTTTCTGTTACTGTTAGTCCTATTGTTATTGCCTAAAACAAGAAGAAATATACACATGTTGAAAACCCCAGGTAGCGATTTCATTAGTATAATTGAAATATGTGCTCTATTTTCAGCTATAAGTTCAATTGAATGTAATTTTGGCGCAATTCGAATCCAGGTGTGTGCTTTCTTGGTGGAGCGATCAATTCCGAACGTTACTGAAGTGGTTCACAGGATAAGGGAAAATCGAGTGAGTATTTCGAATGTGTATGCTAAAAGCTATAATTGGAAAACAGGGACATAAATGCAGATTATCACGGCTGTGAAATATTTTTCACCATGGGTTACTCTGAAATAACTCTCGCTCTGGGCTACGTGCACAAATAAAGACACACGTGAATATATCCCCCCCCCCCCACACACACACACACACACACCCATACACACTACACCCAACAGACAATACAGAGATAAGATAACATGTGAATCCTAATTTGTTTACCATGCCACACCTGCAACAACAAATTAATCATGTATAAATGGTCTCCATGTTTCAGAAAGCAGAAATTTAGGGCCAAAATTATCAAACCTAAAGTATTATATAGCTATAAATATTTGATATGTGCTTTAACATTTCACTGTTTATAGAATCGCCATTTCCGCATGCCCACATGGTTTTGTTTAACTTGTCCACAATTTGTGAACTGTTGCGTTGTTCAAATAAGAAATCACAGGGCTTATACTTTGATTTTTATAACTTGTTTACACGGTTTTTCGACGATAATTTTGTGATGCTAAATCGTATCGTTCTATAATTTGGCATAGTTCAACTGGGAGACAAACGGCAATTGTGTACCAAATTTCTGTCGCCAAAAAAATGAAGAAGTTATCCATATACCCCAATGTTAAATTTCAACCCAAAACGGGATTTCGAGAGTCTGAGCATAATCGAGAATTTGGTCCTGCTTACACGCATCAGGATTCAATGTATTATTGTCATTTTGGATTGGAAGACACACCGGGATGAATTTTACACAAACATGTTGATTTCGAAAGATTTCACCGCTACAAATTCCGAGCAAATGCACAAAATGTGTGCGGGCCCAGGAATCAAATGACAGTCTAAATTTAACATTGGGATAGATTGCCAACTTTTTCAATTTTCGCGATAAAAGTCGGAAATTCGGTAGAATTTTTTTTTCCTCAGTAAATATCTGATATATATCTAACTATACATAATTATGTTCAAATCGACTCAGTCAATAAAGAGACAACAATTTTATATATATGCAAATCTGATAATTCATTCAATTATCCGCCATTATTAATAAGTTAATACATTCCATAACTGAAAGGTGTCGTTTATATATTGCAGATAGATGGGAAGGCGGTAAGACTTATGTCTGATGAAGAATTCAAGTCTGTCGGTATCAGTGCATTGGGTGATATCATAACGTTACGAGATTTTGCCCGCCGCGACGGGATGCCTCGGGATCTGAAGCTTTCGCTTGGTCGAAAGCGGCGCTCGGATATTTTGAAGGAAGCGCTGCGTCAGACAGGGTTGGGGTCGTCGTCGTCAGATGTGACAAACGTTGGCACCCGAAGGTCAGGGCGCCCACGAAGCACAACGAAGAAAGTATCTGTTGGATTGAGGAAAAGTAACGGGGCTTCGTTCATTCAGGTCAAATCGCCGCTGGGTGACGGCAGAATGATGACTGTCGAAATGGTGAGCACTTGGGACTACGACGAAATGCATGCACAGTTGAGGGAAGTACTGTTTCCAGGAGGGCAAAACCGAGTGCTCGGCGACATTACTGGTTACCAGACCAGTGTTGTCAACGCCGGAAACATAATCATTAACAAAGACAAGGATAACTGCACGTTGCATACGTATGTGGCATTGAAGCGCGTGTCAACGATTCGATTCCATTTGCTTTGTCAGCCGGTTGAAGTACATGATTCTACACCCCAACAGTATATAGACACTCTGCCAGATCTGGGTCGGCATGCGGTATTCCGAACACAACAAGTTTCAGCCGATCAAGATATGCCACTGGTGTCATCCACCTTGGCTGCGCCTCCGTTGTCATCCACCTTGTGTGCGCCTCCTTTGTCATCTACCCTGACCGAGCCTCCTTTGTCATCTACATTGGCCGCGCCTTCGTTATCATCCGCCTTGGGCACGCCTCCGGTGTCATCCAACCTGACCGAGTCTCCAATGTCATCCACATTGGGCGTACCTCAGATATCATCCGGCTCGGTCGTGGCTCAGATTTCATCCACAGTGACTCCGCCCCCGATGATGTATAACACAGGGATTGCAGCGTCCGGTGTCCAGGGTTTACACGCTGACCACATGTTTGCATTTAACCTGGAGAGTGAGTCAGATATTCCTGATATAACGGCTCCACGCAATGGTCATCGGATGAGAAATGGAACCTCCAATGGAAACACAACCAGGTATAATATTATACACACTAGTATACTAATCATTCATTTAATCTGTCCACAATCACTTTTCGATATTTCTGCCATAACACGTCGGTTCAACGAAGAATCTTCAGTTCATTTGTAAGAAAAAAAAATGTGTGTGTGTGTGTTATCAGTTTGTGGCAACAACACGTGGCTCCAAGCAGGAGCAGCGCTGCATCCGTAACGAGTGGAGCAGATGCCGCACCCCTTTCACTTCCAACGACGCTAAATAATGGGTACAGGCTAGGCTGGTTTAAAACTGCAGTATCGTCAAATGATGACGAAATTACGCCAAAATCGTGAAGTGTATAGACCTAGTGTTCAGTTTTGATGTACATGTATATATCCATATGTAGTCATGTTGCCAAACTGTCAAACTACCATGTATTCAGACATAATGGATTTTCTTGATAATTTCGTGGATAACTGATATTGTAATATATATATTTACAGTATACGTGCAATATGCTGTCAATAAATTTCAGGGGTGACGATGATCCAGTCCATCATCTCAATGAGGAATTATATGATGCACTGGCGCGATTGAAGTCGCGTGTTATTGAAGGCAAAAACAAGATTAACATAGACAGAAACAATGTTTTGAATGGGACATTGCGGGGATTTAAGAGGAAGACCTTCAACCCCTGGAAACCTCTAGATGTTCTCTTCAGTGATGAGCAGGGGATTGACGGCGGAGGCCTGAGCCGTGAATGTTACCGCCTGCTCATGAATGCCCTCCAGAGGCTACCACTCTTCACTCAGACTTTCCCCAAGGCAATCGTCCTCAGACACAACAGTACGTGTCGTACAACAGTTAATCGCTAATAATTATGTTGAGCGGGGAAGCAACAGGCACATACACGAGCTGCGAATAGCCTCTTGGTGGTCCGACTTTCTGATGGATGTTCATCATGTTCATGGTAATATTCCATAGTTCAATATAAAACCTTTTCACCTGAATGCCCAATCTGGATATATAACTTACATACTGCATGGCAAACACTTTGGCCTACATGGCCACGGCTTCTTACATCAAGTGATTATAACCTGTAGTTTCCTGTATACATAAAGGCTCGAGTGGAGAAGATTATCATCATTTTTCATTTTTATCTTTCTGTTTGCAGACGAACCTATCACGATCGACGATCCGATGGCATCAGACGAAACAGCTACAAAAACATTCACGCTGGAAGACATCGTCATATTTTGCACTGGGACATCATCAGCACCCCCAGGAGGATTCAATCCGACGCCAAAGCTGACGTTCCGTCATCCCATCGGAGAATCGGACCCCACTCTGGAGTTTGCCTATGGCAATACCTGTGCGAACACGTTGTCTCTGCCAGTTGTCTCTTCATACGAACTGTTCAAACAGCGATTACTGAGTTCATTTGCTGTGACTAGCTTCACGTCACACTGAACAGTTGAGCCAGAATCCAATCTCGTCGGATGGGTCAAGGTGTTATTATCTAAGGTAATTCTGTCATCTTTTATCACGTTCTTACATTGTACCTTAGGCTATTTGGGTTTTTTGGCGTAATTACATATACTCACAACCGGCTTGTTTTGGACAATTTTAATGAGTTTTCTCATGTTTTTACATCATACATGTACATTGTACTCTTTGCTTTTCAAAGTGTAATTGACTTGGGCACTGTTGTGTTTATGTCATGTTTTTACATCGTATGCTATTGTACTGTTTGGTTCTTGGCGTAATTACATATAATCACAACCGGCTTCGGTTTACTCAAAGTTTGGGCAACTTTAATGCGTTTCGTCCTGTTGTCACGTTGTATGACACTTTGGTGTTTGACACAATCTTATCGTTCTTTTGTAATCCAGTCACGGCCTGTATCGGACTCTGATCTCTTCGAATATTCATGTCGTACGGCGATGCAACCAGTGGTGGAAATATGTTGTTGTGCTGAAGTTTAGCAAGTTTTGTCATGTAATACATTGTACGCCACACATGTGAACATTTTATATTTGTATCACAGATTCCATGTACCAAATCACAAATAAATGTATCGTCACTGCTTCCGATTGAAAAACAGAACGAGACTTGTTTTGTCCACAATTAGATCCATTTGTAATTTTGCTGTGTTGGACATTTAAAAACTGATAGCCCACAGAGTCAGGGAGGTATGGAAGTTTTGTATTGTATTGAAGTATCATAATGTAAAATGTTTTTGAATGAGTCGTTATGAGCTATGACATTAAATACAGTATATCACAAAAAGTTGCGTTTTGACTGACTGACGAGTGAACATACCACATTACCAGTAGTCGTTATGACTAGCATTCCTCAGGAGTTACAAAGAACTAAAATTAACTTATCCTGTTCGAAACATTCTGGCCTGCAGCATGTGAGAGCCTTTTTTTGCCGTTTACAGTCGAAATTTTCTGAAATTTTGTACAAAAATATTCTTGAAACTCTAGTTATATGACGATCTATAGATATGTATAACCCAGAAAAGGACCTCACTGTTTTAATATTCCTCTAAACATTTGAGTTATCAACAATCTAAATCTGAAATACACACAAACACATAGTGTCGATATCTCAATAATTTGACGAATGTAAGAAAATAAAGACCATTTTCTGGAGTGTACATACAGATAATCATGTCGCTGAACTTTGAATGAATTGAGTGAGTTTAATTGAATGAGTTTGATATCTCCAAAGATTTGACATTGGCGAGATGAGGAAGATATATAGAAATCCAGTGCGGTATGTTGGCGCTTTGTCCCTCGGACAGAACACTGTGGGCTTTGTCTACTCGTTTTTGGATTTTTTATGCTCATTTAAAATATTAATTATATACGACAGAAATTCAACAATTATATTTTAGTTGGGAAACGTTTCAAATTCGGATGACAACGTATTTATTCATTTCGATTTTCGATTACATCAGACATGAATGCAAACATTTCTGCTGCGGATTGGAGTGTGCGAGGGGTCCCGAATCCATTTTCCAATGAGATGGTCTCGAAGAGTTCTGGCATCAATGGTATGCACGCTGGGACGTCTTCACTGGCGATATCGGACAGAGATGCCAAATAATTCGGGTCCACGGGTTGCAAGTACGATCGAGAACCATACAACTCAGGGAAGTGGAAGATGAAATTGGGCTTGCCACTTGGAGAAAGAGCACCAGAGGTGTGTCGAATGTGGTGGTTGTTCCACTCGTCGGCTACCTTTTCCAGTTCTTGTCTCAGTAAAGGTAGGTAGCAATATCGAACCAACTCGATATGGAGTGACATGGATGTGTCCAATATGCCCCAGTGCTGTAAAAATTTGAAATGTTCAATCCACGACTCCATACCAAGTCCAGGAAATTTGCTCCACCACGATTCGATTCGCTGGTTTGCAGACGATTTGCCAAACAGGAAGGTGGTGTCCTGTCTTGCTCGGTCGTCTGTATGTTCTCTTCTCAATAGTCGCTGAACCATGTCTATATTTGCATTCTCAGTTCCCCGATCTGCCCGAATTATGTACGGAACGCCACCTAGTTGTTCGATTAAATTGAAGAAATACTTGCAAATCTGAAATGGGTCGTTATTGGTACTGCCACACTGAAGCCACATGATCCGGCGACTGTACCCATCTATGCATCCGTGAACCGCTAGGCCAAAGGGCTTGAGTTTATCCCACCCGTCAATATGGTACAGGTAGTTTGGCCCTTTTGAGATATATCTGCGCCTGCGAAGACGACGTTGACGTCTGCGGGCCACGCTTATGGGGTCCAAATGTAGCAAGATAATCCGTACTGACTCCCTGTCCACTTGGAGGTTGTGATCATGCCTCAATCGAGCTTGCATTGCCCTGAAATGAGAAAACAATTTACAACGAGTATATGTTATCAATATGTATAGGATAATGCACAAAAACGGGGATCTCTCGCCAATAGTGACCGAGTGCCCGAAGTGCACGAGGCCACTATTTGCGAAAGACGCGCGTCTGCGTGCATTATCTGATTTAGTGCGGGGGTTCCTATTTGCAGAAATAGTAAACTGGTCGTAACTCTGTTCAATAGTAACCTGTCAACAACAAAGGAAACTGCCCCAACCATGCACTAAATGTTGTGAGTGATGTGATATAGCGATATGAGCAAAATAGCAGAGCTGATGTGTGTTAGGTTATCGATTCAATAATTCTTCTTTTCATATGTTGCGGGACATTTTCAGAATAAATTATAACAAAAGATCTGCCATTTTGTATCTTTGTTTCAACAAATTGACCACGAATTGTAACAAATTAACCAAATGTATTGAATCACTGTCTCCCTGTGTGTACATGTATGTATGCGCTACCAATGTATAACTTCCAATGGCGGGTATATAAATAACATTGTTCATTGTCTGTATAGATATAAAAGGAGAAAACTCGTTTGAGTGTTGCTTTCAATGAATGACCGAGTGCATGGGTGAATACTCAAGTGTTCTCATATTAATTTTGGGCGGTATACACAATAAGCATATGCAAGTTGAGAAAAGAAATTATTATTTCGAGTGAACAGTTGATATTTCGAGTGCATTGCCTGCATTTCGAGGGAACGATATTTTATTCCATGTCATGGATGTTATTTAATGTGCTCAAAACTAATAGCTTCAAAACTGAATGCCCACCTGTATCCCAAATCACGTCCAGTGCCTTCAAGTTCCTCAGTAATAGCATCAACCGCTTCAGTAAGACGGGTAGCATCACTCGTATGTCTCCACAAGTTGAGTGACCGTAAAATGCGACTAAGCTGCCGAAGACTCAAGATATGTCCATGATATTTACTGAGAAAAGAAAGTATCTCCAGATAGGTGTATCCCATCATGAATTAATGTTTTATTAGCTCGTCTCTGCTGAAGTTCGTAGATGAATCCATATCGAAGCGAGTATACTAGTAAAGATGAATTGGCAATAACAATAAAACACCAGTTGTCATCAGCAATAACACACCAGTGATGCTGGCCAAGGTTACATCAAATAGAGCATGCACACGTGCTGTACAATGTCTCCAGCATGAGTGACACTGCGAAAATGTTTCAGAGAATGTTTTAGCTGGAGCGAAAATAGTTTTAGCTGCAGCGAAAATGTTTCAGCTGGGGCGAAAATAATTACAGCTGGAGCGAAAATATTTTAGCTGGAGCGAGAATAATTTTAGCTGCAGCGAAAATGTTTTAGCTGGAACGAAAATGTTTTAGCTGGAGCGAAAATAGTTTTAGCTGCAGCGAAAATGTTTTAGCTGGGGCGAAAATAGTTTTAGCTGGAGCGAAAATATTTTAGCTGGGGCGAAAATAGTTTTAGCTGCAGCGAAAATGTTTTAGCTGGGGCGAAAATAGTTTTAGCTGGAGCGAAAATATTTTAGCTGGGGCGAAAATAGTTTTAGCTGGAGCGAAAATATTTTAGCTGGGGCGAAAATAGTTTTAGCTGCAGCGAAAATGTTTTAGCTGGAGCGAAAATAGTTTTAGCTTGAGCGAAAATAGTTCTAGCTGCAGCGAAAATGTTTTAGCTGGGGCGAAAATAGTTTAAGCTGGAGCTAAAATATTTTAGCTGGGGCGAAAATAGTTTTAGCTGGAGCGAAAATGTTTCCGTTGCTTGATAATTTGGAATTTATTTTCTGTGAAGTAAAAAAAATAAATATGGCACAAATAAGCCACTGTAGCTCACTGATTATACATGTGTTATACCAATCTTGCAGTTTACATGTAGGCGTGATGCAGACGAAGGATTCCACTGATCCTCGGGAAAGCAATTCATGTCTTTGGAATGAAGCATAGTATGGTCATTATGTGTTCTGAGGTCAAGGTTAACGAAAAAAAAGTCAAGGTTGTAACAAATGTCATCGAATGAATATTCAACTGAGTGTGCTGAATGCGTGTGTATGACTTTTATTTCCAGCGCAGGTCGTAAATTAACGTTTCTCCAATCTACAGATAATGCCGTGGAAAGCAGCCTGTCGCTCAGTTTCAATTTATCGAAATCATGTCTCACAAATTTCATTAGATATCGTCAGGGCGCTGGCTTTATCTGGGATTTAGCCTGTGTAAGAGGCCTGTCACCGCCTTGGATACCACCAGACATCATTCCTTCCTGTTTGAGAGCTCCACAGAGCGAAATACTCTTGATTTGCAAAATTGTTAGCAACACCGTTTTTCCTTGCAGAAAAAAAAATCTCACAAATTAAATCCAGGGGAAAAAGTATTGCATTGAACATATAATGTTTTGAACGGGTATTATTGGCAGATTTTTTTGTCGGTTTAACGAAATTGATTACCAAAGTTCACCTCACACGAACTTGGCATCATTATTGTTCCGTATTGACAATTTTGAAATGTGAAATGGAATTAATGACAAAATTATACATCGGTATATTAAATTGGAGTGCAATGCTTTTGGGCTTCCGAGTGATGAAACATAATCATTCAGACACAAGAACTGATATATCGACTATCACCACATCTAGGTCTTGAATCAACTGGTGCATATACTCGAGAACAAATCGTCTATAGAACTTCACTGAGATTACCACACGTTACAGAGTATGATCTGAGATCCTGGCTGTCAAAACTTACAGCTTTATTTAAGGATTTGAGGACGCTCGTTCTGTTGCAACACAAGGCAATAACGGATCATCAAAGTAACCACTGAATTAATGGTAGATATGCAATGTAATGTTATTCCTCTTTTACGGAACAATAATGTATGTTCCGCTGACGATAATTAATATGACATACTCATCAGTCTGAGTCCTGTCTGAGGGCTTTGTCTATCGAAGTGCCCAGCTAGTCTTTAAACTGCTGTGACAAGGATATGTTATACCAAGACTTATAGCTGCGTTTAAGAAATTCTATGGACGTCATCATGATCTGGTTGATAAATACACCAAATCCATGTCTGCCATGCAACTAGATCTATTTTCATGTTAATTTTGGGGAATTCATGACGGGTGCCACTAGTGGGGCAGGAAATGCTCACTCTTTCCGGAACACCTGATTTCACCTCCTAGTGGCCATTTTGGGGGGTTCATGAGTTTCCCTGTCATTAGGTTACCGGACCTATGGTCCGATAACCTATTGGCATGGCGTTGCGTCCGTCGTCCGTCGTCGTCGTCGTCCACATTTTTATCTTTTTTGTTTACGAGCGAATTCTTCTGAAATTTTGCACAAAAATACTTAAAAATAATTCAGGAAGGAGGTTTTTTTTAATTTTTTGATTTTCGCATTTTTTTCAAAATGGCGGCCGTTTTCGACGAAAAATGCCTGATTTTGGACTTTGGTGGCCATTTTCTCAAAATCTGTTCAGTAACTTTTTTTCTTTTTGATACATAACACTCCTCATATGTACTCCTATGATATCTATAAATTTCGTTGCGCTTGAAGCGCTCGAAGTGGGCCATTTTGGCCCAAACTAAGCCCAAATGGGACTTTCCCATGTTAAATTCTCCTATGCTTTATAATGGGACACATTATGCCTAATATCTCACTTAATATTGAGATTAGAGACTAGGAATCAATTGTGGACATATAGGAAATGATATATGCTGAATATCCTCGTGACCTTGAATTTGACCTCTGACCTCAATTCAAGGTCAGAGCTTAAAATGGCTGATATCTCGCTTATTATCGACTCTACAGCTTAGGAATCAATTGTGGACATATAGGAAATGATATATGCTGAATATTCTGATGACCTTGAATTTGACCTTTGACCTCATTTTCAAGGTCATAGGACAAACTGGCTAATATCTCGCTTGTTATCGACTTTACAGCTTAGGAATCAGTTATGAACATATAGGAAATGATATATGCAGATTATTGTCATGACCTTGAATATGACCTTTGACCTCATTTTCAAGGTCACAGGACAAAATGGCTAATATCTCACTTATTATCGACTCTACAGCTTAGGAATCAATTGTGGACATATAGGAAATGATATATGCTGAATATTCTGATGACCTTGAATTTGACATTTGACCACATTTTCAAGGTCATAGGACAAAATGGCTAATATCTCGCTTGTTATCGACTTTACAGCTTAGGAATCAGTTATGAACATATAGGAAATGATATATGCAGATTATTGCCATGACCTTGAATTTGACCTTTGACCTCATTTTCAAGGTCACAGGACAAAATGTCTAATATCTCACTTATTATCGATTTTACAGCTTAGGAATCAATTGTGGACATGTAGGAAATGATATATGCTGAATATCCTCGTGACCTTGAATTTGACCTCTGACCTCAATTCAAGGTACGAGCTTAAAATGGCTGATATCTCGCTTATTATCGACTCTACAGCTTAGGAATCAATTGTGGACATATAGGAAATGATATATGCTGAATATTCTGATGACCTTGAATTTGACCTTTGACCCCATTTTCAAGGTCATAGGACAAAATGGCTAATATCTCGCTTGTTATCGACTTTACAGCTTAGGAATCAGTTATGAACATATAGGAAATGATATATGCAGATTATTGTCATGATCTTGAATTTGACCTTTGACCTCATATTGAAGGTCACAAGACAAAATGTCTAATATCTCACTTATTATCGATTTCACAGCTTAGGAATCAATTGTGGACATGTAGGAAATGATATATGCTGAATATTCTCGGACCTTGAATTTGACTTCTGACCTCATTTTCAAGGTCCAAGGACAAACTGGCTCATATCTTGTTCCTCTATTGACTGTATGGCTTGGGAATCAATTGTGGACATGATATAGAAAATGATATACCGTACACTGAATATTTTGATGGCCTTGAATTTGACCTTTGCCCCTTCATTTTCAAGGCCACAGCACAAAATTGCTAATATCTCGCTCATTATTGAATTTACAGCTTAGCAATCAACTGTGGACATGATATATGCTTAATGTTATATATGCTGAATATTCTCTTGACCTTGAATTCAACCAGTGACCTGGCTAACATCTAAAATATTAAACATTGTCCGGTAACCTATCTTCGGCCCTTGGCCTAATTTTTTTTGTTTTCTCTCACTTCGTATGCCGGGTATGACTTTCTGTCCCCGGACTATGAGATTGGATAACGGACCCTGTTTTGTTTGCTCGGAATACTTAATACTGGGTATTGATTCCACGTCTACTCATAAGTTCTTATCGATTTAATGTATCTCAGTTGTAATACTACAGTCAGCACAGCTGCTTTTATATTATTATTAATCAATAACGGGTACAAGATTCCGTACATCAATGTTTGAATGACTAAACATTTCTTAATGTCTCAATGTCATGCGTAATAAAATAACCATAAATATGCGCAATTTTGCGAGGTTATGCCCAACATTATAGAACGTAGGGGAGGACATTGACTGGTGGAGCAACCATCAACCCAAAGTACACTTGAAACAAAACATGTCATTGGAAGATAGAACAGAACCGTCAGAACTCAGGATGAAATACTAGTACATGTATACACGATATAATATCAGATAGCACGGACCTGTTCTGCATCATACTTAGGATATAGCTGTGAATGCCCATGAGTTCAGGAACGTTCTCGAAAGGTATGCAGTCATTACTGATCTCCTCTATATGCAATGTAAAACGATATGCAATATATCCTCTATTTACCCCAGGCCCGTTCATAGGGTTTTGTAAAGGGGGGTTCGAGTGACATAACCATAACGGCCGGGGGTCTGGGGGCCGCTCAAAGCCCCCAGAAGCTACGGTCTTTGTTATAGCTCTAGGTGATTCGTGAGCTGTATTCACTGTTTCAAGGCCAGCCAACGATCTCTAGAATGTTCAGTACATTGAACAATAGCTAACATAGAAATCATCACACTTTTTAATGTATTGGCTATTGCCATAGCCTTTTACATTCGGAGGTAACTTCTTGGCCTTCCGGTTCCAGGATTCAGGGAGAGGCTGGGGGGGGGGGGGGGGGGGGATGTGGGACCCTGAAGTCATAGCCTTCCATGTTCTGAGGTAGCTTCCGGGCTTCTCCAGTGTATCCTGTATCTTTACATAAAATTGATGCCCATTGATGACATTGCCATTTCGCTGTGCGTTGAAATAATAACACTTTGACAAATGTAGCATAAATATTGTTGGAAAGCAATTCTACAATGCAAATAACGCAGAAAATATGATGTTACCATAGGAATACTTCGCCAAAAACTGAGAAGAAAAATGAACAATTGCATGAAAAACAATTGGCGGAATTTTGTTTTTCAGCACTCTACAGCGTGCAAAATTGACTAGAGTGTGGAAAAATAATAACATATTGACAAATTTAGCATAGATTGGTTGAAAATGGATTCTACAGCACAAATAGCCCCCAAAAATATAAGATCACCATGGAAATAGTTGACCAAAAATGAGAAAGATGAAAAATTGCATGAAAAATGGTATTGGATAAATTCACTCTTAGCACTTATATTGATTTGAGTGTGAAAAAATAATAACATTTTGACAAATGTAACATATATGCATTAAAAATGATTCTACAACACAAATAACTCCCAAAATTATGAGGTTACCTTGGAAATATTTGACCAACAAATGAGATGAAACGAACAATTGCATGTTAAACAGTATTGGATAAATTCACTAGATCTATGAGCAGTAAAATGTCTGTGGTACTAACTATGGCTGGATATATAATTCTGTTTCATCATATTCAGGACAAAACGTACCCGCTGTTAGCAGCTGGTTAGACTTGTTGGCAACATAAAAACCGCAAAGCACGTATTCGTTGAGATTTAATGAGATTTCAATTGGTTGTAGTTACTTGATTCACCAGGTGACGCTTCTTTTCCCCGTGAGCCTCGTTAAACCAGACATCTGTTATTTTCTTTTTATTGCAAGGTGAATATGTCAATCATATGCTTACATCAGTTCTAATACCATCAGTGACATCATGTACACTATTATTATACCCCCCACCTCCCCGTGTGGAATTTCGTGAAGAAACTATGGGAAATTAATGAATTCCCATTTAATCAATCACCGCCTCCCACCCTCCTCCCACCCCAAAACCCCCTTTACTCGATATGTTCCAGCCTGGGTTTGGTGAAACTTGATCTAATACTTTAGAATTAAAACGACAGAAACATTTATTTTTTGGTAGATTTACCAACAATCAGACATGGTGCCTGGGGAGCACCTATATAGATTCTCTTATAGGTTTTGGTATTATATACGTCGTCTGTACATGTATATATCACAAAACATATATATTCCAGAGGAAAACAGGAACACAAGTTTATAAAACACACAAATAAATCAGTCATTTTCCGGGGGATTTGAGTATGCATGAGGATATATGCCCCAAAAAGGGGGGTTCGTTCGAATCCCACAAAAACTCCCCCTAAGGACGGACCTGTACACTGTAACATTGTAATAAATTATAATTGTTTCTGCTCAAGGTTTCATAGATGTACATCGAGCAAACCGTCTCATTACTTTCTGTGACTCCTGACCAGATGCTGGTCGTGCCCCTCTTCCTCAGGACAGCGCCCTCTACCGGTCACTGACGCCCTATAGAGAGTTATCTGTTTGATTCAACAGCTTAGGTGTCATCATAGCTGTTTGTCACCAGTCTAAATTACATTACTGCATATGCTTTCTGTTGTCCACAGCAGCGGCTCCATCAATTATGTAAAGCTTGGTGAGGCTCGGCTAAGTCAGGAACTACAGGTTGTTTTTGTCGTCATGACATGGTCGAGCACAGAGTGTGATAGGAGTATGATGGATGACCAGTTACTTCACGCACAAGTGGAGATCTGACACCTGTGTCACTTGAAGCCACGTCCGACAGTCCAGCTCCTTTTATGCCCAATTAAGTGTTCCAGGATTGAACACCGCCACAAGATTACCGACCGGGCCCCTTGTGTCTGCCTTAAGGGGTTGTTACCCTCGCCATATTTTAGTCAGTGATGCGCACTGAATATTTTTAAAAATGTTTTTTCTTGAAGAAAAGAACACATATTTCACATAAATGTTATATTATCATGTTAATAACTAATTTGAAGCATTTTACGCGCAGTCATTATGCATCTTATGTTAAAATTGTTGAAATTGATTACCAAAATTTCGGGACATCGGTTCTGGTGGAAAAAGTCGATTACGAATGTTCCTAGTATTTTTCTGAGCATTACTACATATGCTAGTTTATGAGCCGAGAAATATTTTTTTGAAATTCAAATCCATTGCATCACAAATGATTTTTGAAGCTAGACATTTATGGACAACTAGAAAAATTTTCCCAAGTGGCCAGCACAGGCACTATTTTTTAACCCTTCAAGACACTGCCACAGTGAGAGGGAGACTTCAATATCATATGCTCCACTGTGCACAATTCACACTGGCCTTTACATGCAGACTGCTACATGCTAGGGCTTCTGTGTGCATTGGGCCATGACACTACTCTATTCACCTGATCAATGCAAATAATAACCCGTATTTCCAAAGTGACAGTTATAAGTTTAAAACTTCTGGGGAAGTAACATCTTCTTGCATTTGGCATAATTCATAACACTCTGTGTTCATCGAATAACTAACAGTACATGTATGTCTTCACTGACCCTATTGTGCATAATGCTCGGTCTATGCATACAAAGAACACAAACCCCAAGCTAGATACAGGATACATCCTGATCCGAAAAACATGTAAATGTAGATATCACCAGGCTTTTGATTCATTGTCATCATGATTACATGTGACATTAAAGTATCATTATTGCACATGGGTTGTGTCAACATAATTGATGTGAAATTCACACAGTGGTAGCATTTTATTAGTACAATTCATCTTTTGACATACATGGATCACAGGTATGATATCCAACATACCAGACAAGAAATGTCATGAATAAATAGTGTATTTGGTAGTATACTCCTTATCCATATGTTTATCTTACAAAGTTTGTACATGGAAGGTGAACAAGAACAAAATAAATCAAATATAATACCAATCAAAAAAATTATGAATTTATCATAATTGGCAAACAATATTGCACATGGCCACTTGATACACTGCCATTCAAATCTTCATAATGTATTTCTGACCTACACATGTGTATCAATAACAAATTTTTGATACATACAATGTGTTGGCCACTTTATCCAATAAAATATAAAATATGAAAAAATATTATTAATTGGCCATTGAATCCCCAAATTGCTGTTGTATAAGATATCCAATTGCCTTATAGTGAGATTACAATACCCAAAATGGTGGTGTGCAATTCTGTACAGGTGTTTCAGAATTACAGATCCAACATGCAGCTAATTTGAATGTATATATGTTGTTTTAATATACATGTATATATTGGTGCAAACTTCAAAACACAAGTTGTTGTTATGCTTTGACATCCATATCTTTGGCCAACTGAATGATTGCTCCTGGGTGCCTGTCATTGGGGGATCAGTCAAGTGGTGTGGAGCTGCTATTGCCTGTCTTATGATTGAGACTTGAACCAGGATTTATGGAGCTTCTGGTTGTGTTGTCTTCTGGTTGAGCTGTCAGGAAAGTGGTGTGGAGTTGTCAACAACATCTGGAGTCATCTGGAGTCAGAAAAATATGAGATGATGGATTTGTCACATGGCACTCTAATCTGTTGCTGATACCAATCACATTGCCTTGAATTGATCATTGGAATATTACAATCAAGTAAACTTCTTGATTTAGAGAAATATATATATGTTGGTGATATGAATAACTCATATAGTTGCTTATTGATAATGACCTTATATACTTGTGCCAATCAGGGCACCTGATTTAAATTTCTTGACATACATAGATATACATCTACATACAGTTTCATTTTGTTATCGAAATGTATTCAACCACGAACTTATGGAATAGGTACTCAAAGATACTTGATCAGTGTTGATAGAGACGGGGCTCCAATATACAGAATGCTTAAATTACATGTACGTACCTGAACAAATATAATATTATATTACCTATTTGTGAAAATGAACTCCCATTGTGCAAGAAGGGTCGAAAGAGGGTTAATAATCCGCCCCAGGACATGTGCTCGACGATTTTCCGTGTGGTTCCATGCGATCACTGACCGAGACTGGACTTGAGCAGCTAGCGAGTATTGCTCTTCACATTGAACTCAAAACTCCGTGCACGGATTTCAACGGCTTTCTCACCAGAGCGAATACAAACTCACGTGGTGAGCGATATGTCAGTTATCTTCTGGAAACATGGTTTTCAATGTTTGTCATTCCCCGATCTACAACAATTCTTTGTCCATGAACTAATATGTCTTCGATTATGTACATAATTCTGGGATTACCTCCGTCATATGCCGATATACATGCATAACACATGGAACTGTTGGTGCCTCGCGGGAAAACATTTGGAGACGAAGCTACCGAATCTCATAGTCGCAAAATATGGTCTTCACAACCGAAGGAAATATTCCGAGGATGACCGCTACCAATTGATATTACAAAACACATGTAATGTGTCGTACTGCGAACATTCCCTGCCGTAGTCCCGTTCAGTATTCAGAAAGTGGATTATTTGGTGTGATCAATGGATCAGACAGATTACCAGAATCGACATGACCAAAGATAAGTCTCGCGTAAGGATACATTAAACTTTGACCTGGGAAATATGTAAACACGATTTCGTGGCACCTGACGTTGAAAGAAGCCGATGTTCAGACTCAATTTTACGGGAGAAAACGCAATGTCACATGGCTGTGGATAGCTCGTTATGGAGTCTACGATGTACCAATCCCAAGTAAGTCAGCTATTCTTTGAAAATCATCAAAATAATGGATGATATTTCAAGTCTGTGTGTTGTCCAAATCCACGTGATATTTTGAAAATGGCGCATTTCGTAAATGTGTCAAAAACAGTCGGACATTTTGTGACAAATGTAGGCGGTAAATTCAAAAAGTAATTCTCGGCTCATAGACACTGACTGCTCCACTATGTAAAAAGTCGATGTATTCTAAAGATTACGTGGTTGATATTGAGAACGGATGTACCAACTTTATCGTTATGATCCGGAATGATCCAGACGTTTCAGGTCGAAGATTGTATTTTTCTAAAACAAGAAAATGACTCCTCTATTCACTCCAACTGCAAAAAGGCACTTCGGACTACCAGAAGTCTTATGACAAATGCTCATATTTTGTATGCGGTACTAAAGTCGTGAAATTTACTGCCAACAATCGGCAGGGTTTCACCATCTTAAAACACGTACAATTCATCATTTGATTGTCACGCCGAAAACAACATGGTTTTACCATTTAAAAAAGCAGCATACATAAGAATCATCATGGGAGGCGTGCTTTGATTAACGGAACAAAACAAGCTGCGTGGCCCGCAACAATATATTAAATGTCTCACAAGAGAGCGGCCAAATTGAATGCTTTCCTGACTGCTGTCCGCGATCGGGGGCTGCCCTGGTACATGTACACCAGCCTTGGGTCGGGATTGCATTCCTGCCCTGAACGACGGGTCAGCTCGCCTGTTACCTCACCAATTTTTTTTACCATGACAACCAGCGTCCTCGTAGTCAATGCTGTCAATTATTCCTCGTGATTAATCGTTTGGATTTGATTCGGTCATCACAAGTGTCTGGGATGATACATGGGAAGAAGGTCCGCGTGAGACCGTGGTGCACATCCCTCTGGTACTGAAAAGATGATACTGCGGTATTCGGCAACTTGGTGTCAAGCACCTCGCTTTCGTTCGTTGGTGCGTTAAAAACACAAGGGCAGTCAACTTGTTCGAACAAATCGAAACTAGTTGCATTATTCATGTATGAGAAAATGTTACACTAACCATGCTATGACTTCTTCGGTGTCGTTCATAGCTAAACTTGGTCATATATTTGTTTCCAATACCAATAGGTAATGGAGCGTGACGAGGGCTTTAGCTGGTGACGTCACAAGTGGACTTTACCAGTTGTGTTTGCTCAATTGTTCGATATTCGTTTTGCTCTGGTCACGGCTCGCTGCCTCCATTATTGTATTAATAAGGTTGAGCGATGCTCACAGAGATGCTTAGAGAAACTTCTGATTATTGACGCACTGTATCCTCCACACACACACACACACACCTCTTATACTTCCGATTCCACACATGAGCGACTTTTCACAAGAAATAATCTGGAAGTAAAAAAAATGGGAGTCAGACCAACCTCTGAATCGTACTCTTCTAGAAAATTACAAGCAACTGTCTGAGTCTGGAACAGATCCGAATGGGTAATAACAATATCTGAAAGATGTATATTCAATCTTCAACAAACAAAACTCAGACTGGACGTAGTGCTACTGGTATAGTTGGTATACCTTTCACATGATTCACACAGTGAAAAATGTGCTTCAAATGTGCTTCTTCCATGAAATACTAACATTGCAATACAGTGCACACAATCACACGTAATCGTTAATGCCAGTTATAGAGCCCATACTGATCCTATATTTAAATACAATAAAATACTAAAATTATAGGATATATATGAAACTTAAGTTCTGTTATTTGCCTATGTCAGACTATATCTCACATTTTCTGTTAAAACCCCAAATTATCGAACTTCGTAACACGTCAAAACAAGACACCTCATTTGTATATCCCTATGTCCAGAACAAACTTCTCGAAGAACTCCAGATATTTCACCATTCCCACTATTAGGAACCACGCAGGTGACAATTTCAAAACTGAGCTCAATCGACTCAAATTCAAACATTCCGTAAAAACAAATGCATTGGATACCGCGTAGATATCATGAATTCTCTATGTGTGATAATCCGACTTGTCAAGAATGGGACCATGTACCGCTGGTTACTATTTCTTCTAAATTCAATGAAGAATAAAAATGTGCCAGACGGATTAAGTATGGTATACATTCAGTTGGTGAGAAGTGTTAGTAGAATAAGGTGTGCTACTTGTCAATAACTGTAATCCATGCTTCAGTTTCTGCCCACTGATGTCAATGTCCCTGTTATACTGACTCAGACCGTCTGGTCCTCACGTCCGTGACCAGTTGCGTTTGCTCAATTGTTGGATATTTGTTTTGCTCTGGACACGGATCGCTGCCTCCATTATTGTTGCGAAAACCTGCTGCATCTGTTCTCTCTTTCTTTCCCTCGTAGTCATTAGTACCAGTAAATTTGATAACTATAAGAATCTCGCTGATTATCGAGCAAAAATTTCTGACGGCAATTGCATGAGAGAAATCATTGAGCCGCAAATTGGATTACGGCCCAGTGTTTTGGCGTAAATAATTATTTACCGCCCAGCAATCACGTCACATTTCATTCACATTTCATGACCCTTTGTGTTTAAGGTATACATAGACGATGCTGTTTTCTGGCACATAATCTGGATTTATCTACTGTAGACTGTTTGGTTCGAGATCTGGGAAGTGGAATAGAGTTTGCAGGAATGTCCAGTCAGACAATAGTGTTGTAGAAGTGCAAAAGTAGTTCAGTTACTCAGTACTGCCCCCTGGCGAATGCCAGTACAAACTGTGCATCGGACGCTGCTGCCATCTGGCGAAGAGCCCAACTTGGATGATGCCGGACGGTGCTGCCCTCTGGTGAATGAGCCACCTGCCAGTGACGTCAGATTCACGCGCATCCAAGGGGACCAGCGTTTGGGCGGCAGACGGAACCCAGACACTGAACAGACAGCACCTCGGCCTGACGAACCTCCACTCGACACACAGAACAAGGTTAGGTTCTACTTTATCTGGTGTCAGAAGTAAACGGCGACGTTTGGTCAATCTGATACCGTCTCAATTTAGGTTTTTCTGAGTGAAAACGCCAGAGAAAATCACTTGGAATTGAGTTGCAAATTTTTCAATTTTTCCGCGTAGCCGCCATCTTGTATTTTTTTGTCGAGGTCAAAACTTTTTGCACCGAGAATTCGGCGCACCTTTTGATCTGTCGTGTCACGCATGTCAGATATCACGTAGTCATTTCATAACGTACATTCATCCAAGGTCATAGTAGAATTTAGTTGTTTGAAAGTTTGTCTCAAAATTTCACTAGTTCGTAGAAATTTGTAAACTTTGTAGAATTTGTCAAACTTTGTAGTATTTTACCAAGTTACACTGGTCTAGACTGTAGATTAACAATTACATTGCTTCACTTTCTACATTTCCGATTTCTATCTAGAATTAACATAAACTAGGATTGTTTTTTTTTCTAAAATCTTATAGAATTTAGATTCTAGGTATATTTCTGTAGTGTGTTTATAATTTATAACACATGGAATTGAAGTCAATACTGAGTTAAGGCTGTCTTAGTATGGACTGACTCACCATTTGACAACAATTTCATGTAATTGTGTGGCACAGTAATTATTATTAATTACTTAATTTATTTCAAAAATTATTTATTGAAGTGAATGTTAGACCTGTGATATTTATTCGCAGTTGTCGTTGTTATTTATCACTTCAAATTTATTCAAAATATTTATTTATATCAACTGTGCTATAACAGAGTTGTGTATTTACAAAAAATATACATCGAAACAATCTACTATTTACATAAACATACAACTTTGTTAAATTTTGTGGTGGATTGACTCGACAAGTTATTTCAATGTTTATGTTTCATAACTTCGTGCTGTCATAGTATATGCTGTTGTTGTGAAGGCATAATTTTGCGACGTAAAATATATTTATTCATATAAATTGAGTCAATCTATTACAAACAACAATCTACTCGCCTTGTATTCATCATATATTGTGTGTGAATGATTTAGTTAATATCATCGGGTATTGAATCTGTGTGTGAAAGTTATTAATTGCATGGTGTGATTGAAATAACCATCCTTTGGTGTGCTTGCATTTTTTCGACGTTTATTTTTGTTTTTTGCTTTAAACGTCTGGCGTTTGTAGTATTTTCTGTGAGCTTCGGTCACAGGAAGTTAGTATTTTCTGTGAGCTTCTGTCACAGGAAGTTGTTATTTTCTGTGAGCTTCCAGTATAGGAAGTCAATATTTTCTGTGAGCTTCTCTGTCACAGGAAGTTGTTGGTTTCTGTGAAAATTTATTATTATTATTATTTTTTGTGAATTCCACACAGAAAATTAATTATTTTCTGTGATATCTGCTTCTAGGCATATTGCGCTTTCATCAGTAAACATTGTTTTTTTTTTTACTCATAGTGGCAATTCATTGATTGATTGATATTTCAATTTGACTTATCAGTTGGAAATCATCTCATTTTCTATTCATTGTCGATTTCGTTAGTTGGTTCTAGAATAGTCTTGTCTATCTTTTACTAACCCGAAATTAAAACTTCATTTAAAATCATCTGGTTAGGTTTATATACATAAAAAAAAAAAAACCTGATCAAGACCGAATCAACAAAACATCACGGAGATTCGACAGAATTGAGAAACAAGCAAAGGAACATCGAGCAAGTTCAATAAAATCAAGAACAAAACGAAGGAACAGCAAACAAATTCAACAAGAAAGGAAAGGAAACATCAGGGAATTTCAAACATGGCTCCGATAAACCTGCAAACAGCCACAGTTCCTGAACTGAAATCAATCAAGGAGATTGGAGATTCCCGAGCCGCCGCCATAGTTAGGCTACGTAAAGACACTAGTCTGACAATACAAAATCTAGTTGCTGCAACCAGCTTGACAGCACGTTTCTTCACAAGGTTGATTCAAGAGGAGATCGTACAGCCACTTCCACTTGATGAAGAGGGGAAAGAGGATAAAGAAGAGGAAAAAGAGGATGAGACCCAGGGGCCCTCAACAGTTTTCAACAGTGATGTCCCAGCTAGTGTTCCGGATCAGTCCTCACGATCTAGGACTGCAGCGATTCTCTCAGCCGAAGACGACATTGATCGACATCTCAGTCGCCTACAGGAGTCTGATGAGATGAACCGTTTACGGCAGCAAGTGGCCCAGCTGGAGCGAGAGAAATTTCAGGCTCAAATCGAGCAAGAAAGACGTTTGGCGGAGAAGGAAAGACTGCTAATACAAAAGGACTTGGAAAAGGAAACGTTGCTGGCAGAGAAGGAGAAGCAGGAGCGCTTAAGACGACGTGATGCGGAGGTCTTTGAGGAGGAGCTGGAGTTGCAAAAACAACTAGCGATTTTACGTAGTTCTATTAGTTCAGCTAAGTCAGAAAGGAAGAAGAGTGTGGAAAAGGTTCAGGCCTGGTCGTGCAACTTCCCAGATACTGCATCGGCAGCAACTACCAGGAAGATGGATCAGCGCACACCAGCTGACCTAAAGGAAAAACCTACATCAGCGGACTTGCGAGAGCAGCACACTTCAATTCAGGCGAACACGTCACAAGAGCGATTCATCAATCGAGTCCTGACTGACTGCTCCAACGTGTACCAGAGTGCACCCCCAAGTCATCATGCTCATGTATTGCCGCAACCACAACCATTGGAACCGGAGGTTTTGATAGCTAACTTGGCAGACCAGCCAGGTGATTCTACCACCAGTCGATCCGGAGGCATCCGATCTCAGGGAGTAGGTTACGGGAGAGAGTCTGTGAACTCGTATCAACGGAAACGAGAGGCCCCGTTGCCTAATGTCAACAACCGACTGGGATCGGTGAACCCGCCTTCCGAGCCGTACACTTTGCGAGGACCAGCTGACACCCAACCTGATCCAAGGGGAATACACCAACGTTCTGACGTCTTCAACACTTCAGTTCATCGAACAGGAAGCCGAGGCGAATATCTTGATTCCGGGGAAGATTACTGTGGCTCAGACTATGGTGCTTTCTCGGATCAGGATAGACGTCATGGATCCAGCAGAGCTCATCTTGATGAGGACCGAGGCTATATGACTCCACTACATCGGACCAGGGAAAGGAAATGTGTGGACTACACTTCGGCTCGACAGACCGATCGGGTAGATCGTGTGGATTCCACTCTTGAGCGGAAATCTAGCAGAGGGAAACAGATGGAGGCGACATCCACACGACTCATAGAGCGGAGAAGTTCTAAAAATGTAACACCAGCTCGACAACGCGATCGGGGAGGGCGCAGTGACACCCGCCACCGCAACCCAACCAAGGACCTAGGCAGTGAAGACCTCCGTGGCCGAGTCTATGGAGACTTCACTGTCCGAGGCCGTGAGAAAGGACGAACTCGAGGTAACCGACGGAGAGATCGACAGGATTCAGACCGAGATGAGGAGGATCTGGATCGGGATCCAGCACCAAGACGTCATTCAAGAGACGAGGAAGCAGATGATGGGGACTTCCGAATCCAGGACCGCCGAAATCGGAATCGACCCCAACGTAGAAACAATGGCCCATCTTTGCCAAAAATGTCTACCTTTGAAGGAAAGATCAAGGAGTGGGAATCATTTTTTCTTCAATTCAAAAACACAGCTGAGACACATGGGTGGGATGAAGCTGAGAAAGTGGAACGTCTGATGGCTTGTCTACGAGGACCTGCCATCAAATTTGTTTATAGTAAACCTGATCATGTGAGGTACGACTTTGAGGAGTTGGAAGATGTACTCACGAAGAGGTACGGGCAGAAAGACCCCCCAAAAGCATTGCGAAAGAAGCTTCAGATAGCCCGTCAAGAAGAAGAGGAGTCACTGGACGATTACGCAGATCGTCTAATGATGTTGACCTGCGATGCATATCCAACCGCTCCAGAGGACTTGATCGACTCCATTGCCGTGGACCAGTTCCTGCGTGGAGCACGGGACAGACATGCTGCTTACATGACTATGGATAAAGAGCCCGACACTCTACAGGAGGCTCTAGAAAAAATTAAGGGTGCCATTCACAATAAAAAAGCCTTGGCTAACCAAAAAGGGTTTTCAACACGCCAAGTGAGTTTCGAGGCAGATACTTTCTACCAAGATGAAGATGTGAACACCGTGAGAGCTATCCAAAAGTCGGAAGGAGGAAGTACCGCGAACCTAGGTAAATTGGTGGAACAGCTATCTACCACCATGGGGACAGGATTGGAACAACTGACCTCTACAATGGTTACGGGATTCGAGAGATTAGGAAGACTCTATCGTTCACCGCAGCGATCCTCAAGGAGTCCCCCTCCCAACCAGTATCGAGATTCTACTGGCCCGAGGTCTTCATCACCAGGAAGCCCGAATAAAAAGTCATACATGTGCTATAGCTGTCACAAACCAGGTCACTTCGCTCGTGAGTGCCCTGAAAAACATGAGCAATCAGCTTCACCTAGCCGATCTCCGAAGGCAGAGTCGTCCCAGCGAGATTTAAACGCTACAGAGCTGAAGTAGGGGGCCACCGTTCAGCTCAAATTCAAAATATTGGCCTCAACCAGGATAAGGCTAAGAAAACAACTGTACCTGAAATACAACGGGATGTTGGGGACAAGGAAGTGGCAAAGTCTATTGATCTGTCCTCCGATATCCCAGAAGATGTTTCCATGCATTCAGTGTTCAAGTTTCTTGGAGATGTCGTGGGTGTGGAAGCGGCAGAGTCTGTTGAGACACTCACTGACACTCCAGAAGACACTAGCACAGATCTTCATGACACTCGGAAGCTCAAGTCATTTGAACCAGACAAGGGTTTCAACATTATCGATCCTGAGGTGAAAGAAGTTTCGACACCAGTTACCCGCTGGAACATGGTAATTCCTGTTAAAATCAACAAGGAAGAATTATCAGCAGTAGTGGATACAGCAGCCGACATCACTCTTATTAGTCATGAGTTAGCACGACGTCTGCATGTGAACCTGCGGAAGGCAGTTGTATTTCCGATGACGGGGGCCTTCCGTGATAGTAATACTGAAGGAAGACTAGTCCCAGGACTATCCCTAGAGATTGGGAAGCGAGTCTATCGTTGGGATGTAGTGGTTGCTGCCATCCATGATGACATGCTGCTAGGATGTGATTTCTTGAAAGAGAATGCAGCTACCATCGATTTGCAGAAAAATATCTTGATCCTGGGGGATGAGATCATTTCAGCCCAAAGTAAGAAGAATGCTCTGGGGAAGACTGTAGCAGTTCGACGAATAGAGTTGCGTCGTAACGTCATTGTGCCACCTTATAGCAAGAAGATTGTGCCAGGTCGCTTCAGTGATGGCAAAGTGGTAACCAGGGATACACTGATGGCGATGGAGCCTATAGGATACCACAACGAGTTGTTGGTACCCCGTACTATACATCAAAGTAATGACAACATTCCAGTGTGTCTGTACAATGGGACAGATAGATACATAAAGCTGAAGATGGGACACCCTATCGGAACGTCAGAAGAAATCGAATCCATCCTAGAAGGACGGGAAGGTGAAGATGACTCCGTGGGGGCGTCGCAGAATGTACCCTCGGATGATTCTTCCCCTTCTGAGGTTCGACAAATTTCCGCTAGTGAAACACCAGACCAAGACCGGTCGGTGCCGGAACATCTAACCAAGTTGTTTCAAGACAGTTGTTCGGAGCTCAATACTAGGGAATCCAAGCAGTTGGCCAAATTGCTGACGGAGTACTCTGATGTATTTTCGAAGCATGATTTCGACTTAGGTCAGTTTTCTGTGATCCAGCATAGAATTAATACAGGTGATGCGGCACCCGTACGTCAACGCATGCGGAGGACTCCTTTGGGTTTTGAACAAGAGGAAGAGTTGCACATCAATAAGATGATCAAGGCCGGAGTCATCCGTCCTTCACAGTCAGAGTGGGCTTCTGCCCCTGTCCTGATAAGGAAAAAAGATGGATCAGTGAGATATTGCATCGATTACCGAGCTCTCAATGCAAAGACTGTAAAAGATGCTTTTCCGCTCCCTTTGATCGAACAGTGTCTCGATAGCCTGAAGGGTACACAATATTTCAGCACCCTAGATTTGTCATCAGGGTATTGGCAAATAGCAGTACACCCAGACGATGCTCATAAAACAGCATTCATCACTAAATTCGGATTGTATGAACACATCAGAATGGGGTTCGGTTTGTGTAACGCCCCCGCAACCTTCCAGCGAATAATTCAACTGGTGTTGAGAGGAATGATTTGGAAGGAAGTCCTGGCATATATAGACGATGTCATTGTATTAGGGAAGACCTTCGAAGAAGAGTTATGCAACCTGGAGCGAGTATTCCAGAGGTTCCGACTCCACAATCTTAAGCTTAAACCTCGTAAGTGTGTGCTGTTCAAGAGATCTGTGGAATTTCTAGGAAAACGCATCTGCTCTGATGGTGTCAGCATCAGTGAGTCGAAAATCAATAGTGTGAAGAAATGGGGAAGACCAACATCTAAAAAAGAAGTCGAATCCTTCTTAGGATTCATGAATTACCACCGGGAATTCATACCAGATTTTGCTAAAGTGAGCACCCCACTGTATGCATTGACAGGGAAAGGGAAATACTCATGGGGACCTACTCAACAACATGCCTTTGAAGAATTAAAGACCAGAGCTATCAAAGCCACCATGTTGAACTTTCCATCTAGAGATGATACTTTCATATTGGACACCGACGCTTCGGACGTAGCAATAGGAGCAGAGCTATCCCAGATCCAAGACGGCAAGGAAGTCCCGATAGCATATGCTAGCAAAACTCTAACCGAGGCCCAACGAAAATATTGCACAACCCGCAAAGAATTGTTGGCTGTAATTGCATTTACCCGACAATTCAGGCATTATTTGCTTGGACGGAAGTTTATAGTAAGGACTGACCACCACAGTCTCGTGTGGCTCACACGATTTAAGCATCCGGAAGGACAGCTTGCTCGCTGGCTTGAAGAGATAAGCCAGTTTGACTTAACCATTCAGCATAGAGCTGGAAAAAAACACTGCAATGCTGACGGACTGTCCCGAATACCAGCTGCTACTGACCATTGTGACTGCTATATGGCTGGAGACAGTGTAGAGTCATTACCGTGTAATGGATGCCAGTACTGCACTCGAGTACACCGACAGTGGGACCGATTCGCCATTGACGTGGATGATGTCGTTCCTTTAGCGATAAAGAAGACTGCCTATGTTTCAACTGGAGGAAATTTAACTGGTCGAGTCCCGCGGGGTGACATTGATTTGGCGTCGGAGAATGTCGATGACCATGTCACTCCAACGGTTCGGGCAGTTGTCCATGATGATCCATATCAAGTGTTGCCAACCTATTCATCTGAAGATATTCGAGAACTTCAGCTAAAAGATCTGGACCTGGAACCGGTTATTCGTTGGTTGGAAGAAGAACGGGAACCGACCGAGGGAGAGTTATTCATGAAATCTGCCATAACCAAACATCTTTGGCTATGTAAACCATTATTGCAGTTGGAGGCCGGAGTCCTGTACTACCGATGGGAAGATCCAATTCAAAACAAACTGAAACTGGTAGTCCCTACTGCGTTACAAGCTGAAGTGATGCGCCTTTGTCACGATGTCCGGTCTGTCGGACATCTCGGTCAGAATAAAACACTGGAGCGACTGAAACGTTCATTTTATTGGAAGAATATGACTGTGGACTCAGCCGTGTATGTGAAAACATGCGCCGCTTGTAACGTCAACAAAAAGGCAACACGCATCCCACGAGCTGGGCTCGGAGTCTACCATGCCGGAAATCCTTTGGAGAGAATCCATATAGACATGATCGGCCCCTTCGTGGAAAGTCAGAATGGTAACCGTTATATTCTGATGATTGTCGACCAATTCTCTAAATGGGTGGAGTGTTTCGCAGTTCCCGACCAATCTGCAGAAATGACGGCTAAAGTTCTGGTAGAACAGTTCATCACCCGGATGGGTGCGCCAGTACAGATCCACTCTGATCAGGGTCGCAACTTTGATGGCAAACTTTTTCAGAGCGTGTGTGATCTCCTTGAAGTTTCAAAAACACGGACCACCCCGTATCGACCAAATTCCAACGGGCAAGTTGAACGACACAACCGAACTGTCTTACAGTGCATCCGATGTTACGTTGGAGGGAAACAGATATATTGGGATAAAGACCTTCCTTTGATTTCGATGGCTATTCGTAGCACAGTCAACCGAAGCACCGGCTTCACACCGAACTTCCTTATGTTAGGGCGTGAGATCTCCATCGCTGAAGACCTCCTGGGAGTGCGCAGAGATAATACCGACAAGGAACAAACAATGCCCGAGTACGTCCAGCATCTTCTGGCGACAATGAGAAAAGCCCATGAAATAGCACGACAAACTCTGAATAGCGAACAAAAAATTCAGAAACGGTACTATGATTTGAGACTTCGTCAAAACAGTTATGAGGTGGGAGACTTAGTCTACAAGTTGGATACTTCTTCAAAAGTGGGGGAGAGTAAAAAACTGCGACCTATCTACATTGGCCCCTACCTGGTGATTGCCGTTCTGTCCCCAGTGTTATACCGGGTCGAAGATCGTAGAGGTGCCTCTGTGGTACATCATGATCGCCTGAAGTCTTGTCATGACCGTGCCGTTCCTTTGTGGGTTAGACAACGTCGTCACACCTTACTGCACAAGGAGGACTCTTTTGTGGAAGGGGGAGAAGAGACAGGAGTTGAGAATGAAGAGGAAGTGCAACAGGAGGAAGGAAATGAGCAGGAAGAGGAATATCTGGAGGAAGGATTGCTTCCAAAATTGTTTGAGGAATCCACTATGACCCGACATGGTCGAACAATAAAACGGCCTGGATACCTTCAGAGATTTTGAGACAGGAGTTGAGAATGAAGAGGAAGTGCAACAGGAGGAAGGAAATGAGCAGGAAGAGGAATATCTGGAGGAAGGATTGCTTCCAAAATTGTTTGAGGAATCCACTATGACCCGACATGGTCGAACAATAAAACGGCCTGGATACCTCAGAGATTTTGAGATTTGAGAGATTTCAACCCGCATCTGAAACAACCATCATGTATTAACTTAGCTAAGCTAGTTAAGGTTAACAACATGGAGCTGTGTTAATGCCTGACAATATTTCAGATGTCGGATGAAGTTCCGGAGTGGAAGTTCGTTCCTGATTATGAGGAAGAGGACGAGGATGAAGCTGGCCTGTCTGGGGAGCCACGCCGAAAGAAACGTCGATCTCGCGTGAAGGCCCGTCAGTGCTCCATCTGTCATTCCATGACATGGACACGCATGAGGAGGCACATCGAGGAGGCTCACCTGCCTTGGTATGTGAGCCCGCATCTGGCTTGCTGGACATGTGAAGAGAGCTACCCGGGGGTCGGCCTGGTAACAAAATTCCACGGCATTGATAACCCGGGGCATTCTGGCGAGTCACGATTGACCGATGCTAACCTCTTGAGGTGGATCCGCTTGATGGTAGGGCTGTTGTTATTCATCGGCTCTCACCTCGGCTGCTCCTCTCTGGAAGCCCTGCTAGAACTGGTGGTATCACGCAAGTGGTATCCGGATCAGCAGGAGGCTTACCTCAGCTGTGAGATGCAGCGTCTTTGCTCACGGATGTTTGAGCTGTGCACAAAGGGACAAGTCACAGACTGGAACTATAACCTGTGCCCGCCTGGCCAGGTAGCCGCTTTAGTGCACTGGAAGTTGGTGGCGGAATTGGTAGCCCATCTGCCCGGGGATATCCAGAGGACGGTCAAGACCTTTTGCAGCGAGGGCGCTATCGACACACGGACACCAGAGATGTCAATCGTGGACGCCCACTGCCATCTAGATCGTCTCCTGATAGCAAGCCCGAGGATGCAACACCTGCCCGGCCTGCGACTGAAGTTGTTCAAGGAGGAGAGTTCGATCCCTTGTTCGAAGATCGTGTGCTCCCTGGCGTTCCCTGGTGGCTGGCGTAGTCTGGACACCTTGGACTCGTCTGGGGAGGTAGTCTTTAACATGGGGTTACACCCTCATCAATCCAGCGATCCCGTGAGTGAGGAGTTGTATCAGCAACTCGTGAGATTAATCGAGCACCCAAGATGCGTGGGAATCGGAGAAGTTGGTCTCGACTTTCATAACCACCCGTCAGCTCGTGACATACACAATCAGAAGGTATTCCTGCGGAGGATCACTAAGCATGCTGCCGAGGTCCACAAGCCTGTCATCATTCATGCCCGGAGCGACCGTAACCCTGAGGAAGCGTACCAGCACACACTGGAAGTCCTTCAGGAAACACTGCCAAAACAACATCCAGTGTATGTGCACTGCTTCTGCGGCACCATGAGGCTCGTGAAAATGTGGACGGACGCGTTCCCGCGAGTGCGATTCGGGCTCGGACAACGTATTGTTGGGAGTCTCGACCATACTGCGATGGTCCAAAGCATCCCACAGGAGAGGATCCTTTTGGAAACAGATTCCCCGTACTTGCTCCCAGACCCCTGGAGCCTGCGGCCGGTGGTGAATATCATCTGTCGACTGAAGAACATGTCCCCGCTGATGGTGTGTGAGCAGGCCAAGCTCAACGCAGCCGAATTCTTCGGGATCGACGTTTGAACCCTCACCTTCATGTTTTTCCCTGGTTGTTGGGTGGTGGCATAGACTATCTAACAGCAGCTGGGGATTCATTCTCATCATCAGTAGCTTTTGCCGAAGTTCTCTGGTTGCTGGGTGGTGGCTTAGTCTATCTAACAGCAATTGGAGTCGGTTTCATCCACTGCTAGTAACCTTGCATATATGTTGTAAATAGTGTATATAGTTAGCTAGTTGAATTAGCTATCGGTAGTAGGGCTAAGCCAAGCCTGTGATATGTTTTTCCTCAAGCTAGAGGTTTAGTTGAATATATGTATGTCTCTTGGATGTGGTGTGAATGTTCGTTTGAAAGTTATGACGCCCCTTAAGTACATTGGCTGAAAGGTCGCAGAGAGACTTTTGCATAGCATGTCGTCTACCGTAGTTCGTGTATCCGTGTACTCGGTGGAGTTAGCAAGTAGGTTAGTAGGTTTTATCTTCTGGTTCCTGCCACTCTGCAGTTTAGTTCTTGGGGATTCAGTCCTATCATTCTGTTCAGTAGGATCTCTCAGCTTGGTAATCTTTTTGAAAAATTTGTAAACTTCATTGAAAGCATAGAATCAGTCCGTATAAAGCTAGCGGAGCGCCTTAGGGTGGCTTAGTCTGTCTAGGGGCGTTCCTTGGTCACATTAGTCAAAAGATATCAGAAGGAGATTAAGCTCGACTCTATCAAAACGGGGGAGGGTGTTGTAGAAGTGCAAAAGTAGTTCAGTTACTCAGTACTGCCCCCTGGCGAATGCCAGTACAAACTGTGCATCGGACGCTGCTGCCATCTGGCGAAGAGCCCAACTTGGATGATGCCGGACGGTGCTGCCCTCTGGTGAATGAGCCACCTGCCAGTGACGTCAGATTCACGCGCATCCAAGGGGACCAGCGTTTGGGCGGCAGACGGAACCCAGACACTGAACAGACAGCACCTCGGCCTGACGAACCTCCACTCGACACACAGAACAAGGTTAGGTTCTACTTTAATAGTGCTTGACGAAGACGCCATGGATGAAATGGTTTGATCTAGGCCTAAGTGACCCTGGTTAGGTGCAGGAATAACATAATGGTACTAATTGTAATAATATGTGTTTGGCGGGCATGGTGATTTTACGGCCCAGCTCAGAACTGTCATATTGAGAACACGAGGCGGTGGTGTTTTTGACATAGCATTACAATATACATTACATAATAAATAAAATGCTTATGAATAAAGTTACACTCTATATTTTGAACCAAAGTATATATTGTTGGATAACTTAATTGGGACAGTTGTTAGGTAAAATGTATCAGTATAAACTGGAGGCCAAAATCAATTTGATTTTATTGATATGTCCAAGGCTCTTTCATGGGATCTGTACAACTCTTTTCACAATCAACGTATCATGCCCAGCTGAAAATTGCAGAGAGTTCCATCTCGTTTATGTTGAAATTGATTCTTTATCCTTGCATCAGATCTTTTTAATAAATGCACGCTTATCTTGAAGATCAGCATGCAGGAAATAACTGCTCTAGACAGGCAAGCAAGCAGTTGAAAACTGACATGAATGTATGACGCAATGATATTCATGCTTGACACGAAAAGATGGCAGCACAATAGCTCGAGAACAAAAACAGATAATAGAATTCTTTAAAACTGTCGCTCCTGACTGATCATTGAAGAGCTCAAGCTAAATTGAATGTTTTCTGATTCAATTTAATACCAATAAACTGATATTGATATTTCATCATGAATGTAGATGATGTGTTTTTATCTCATGGTTTTTTTTCTCTCATAAATGGTTATCTTTGACGAATTTTGCAAAATCAGTGCTGAGTGATTCTTTTATCAAACCCATATGAACATCACAGACACCCAGAGAGCTGAGTGTGAGATGAGATGCTCCGGAGGAGCTAGCATTTCCTACTCCGCATGCGACACCTGGTGTGATATCCACACTAGCATATCAGGATGCAAATATATGCAAAAAAAACTATCATGATGAATTGATATCAATCATAAGTGTGACAGGTTCAGTTTAACGTAGTCCGCTAGAAACAGGGAGGTAATGTAAAGTCAAAATTCAAAAGTTATATCTTGAATATTATCTCTTCAAAATAACATATATTATAGAGTAACTGATCAGCATTCTGATACGGAAAAGAAAATAGGGGGTCCCCGTGCTGGTTTCTTCGACATATTCGATCAAAAATCACAAACATTTACTAAAATGACTTAATTTATGGTATTTTTACACATTTTTTTTGCCCATTTTCACATCTGGCATCGTGTTTTCCAAGAGAACGGATACGGTGACCCCCTATTGTCATTTCGGTTTTAGGATGCTGATCAGTTACTCTATAAAATATGTCATTTTGAAGCTCTAGATTTTGTTAATACAATCATTTATTTTGAAAAACTCTTTGACCCCCTCCCCTCACTGTTTGGAGCGGACTACCTTAATCTTCAACCAGATCATAGTACGATCGTAACACTTCTTGAATGTCGACCTCTGCCTAGGCATTACATATCCCTGTTTGAGCAGTTTGAAAGTCAGAACCTGTGCTCTATGAACTCGTGGTAAGATGAACATACTCTAGCACAATGTTTTATTACCATTCACAATACCGCCTAAGATTGGATGTTTCAATTGCACGAACCAGACGTTTTTGTCACCCCGTCTGGGGCAAATTTTCACAACCTAGGTCAAAGTGCGGATCGGAACACATTTTGCACACATTAGAGACACACCTTATGTGGTTGCTAAGCTTAACATGTATGCATTATTCCATTTCACAGCTAGAATTACTGGTTAATTACGGCAAATAAAACGTGATATGCGTTTACAGCTAGAGGATGTTTCTGCTGATGTGGCGATTGCCATTACAAGACCACAAGACAGTGTAGTGTGATCATTAAATCGTGCTTCGTCCATTTTGTTTTATGGTGAGTGTAACCAAACAACACTAAAACGTGTCGTGGGCCACGAGAAATATGTGTTGTGTAATTGTTACATGTACTTGTAAGCTGCAGAGCACATCAAATTGTCATGTTGGGCCGTATCGTGTATTTAAAGCAATCAAGATGATTTGGTTTGGTTAATGCGGCCATATCCCTGACCATACGATTATAGCGTATCCACTTGGAGGACGAGCCAAATTCTGCCATTTTATTCAACGTCTGCAGCACGTTTTTTACACTTGGTAGAACATGAACCTGGTAGAACTTTTTTGCGCATTTCTTATATCTGGTAGAAGATGAACCTGGTAGAATAAAAAGTTTCCAGAAACCTACATGCGAGCTATGTGTGAAACGTTCTACCAGTTCATGTTCTGTGCACGTATCTTACAGTTGGTATAACTTCTACCAGTTTTTATTTGGTATAACTTTTGGGGTCACAAAGTTCTACCAGATTCTCAAAAGTTCTACTGGTTCATGTTTCACCAGGTGTAAGAGGCGCGTTCATACATGACTATAACAAAGAGCACGACTTTCATACAGAACAAACGTTATCATCGTTATCAAGTAAGTAAATAAGTACTAAGTAATTTATTTCGCACTACAATTTTACAAGACTGAAAGAACAATTCATCACAAGGAGATCAGAAGTACGTTTAGTTCATCAGGCTGGTGACCTTATAAGGAAGTAAAGTAGGAAAAATGGTGATAAATGAATAACAATTGAAAAACAATACATTGCATAGAGGTGTACACGCAAAATAAAGAATGGAACACATTGTATAGCCGTCAATGCTGCCAACAGTTGTTCTATCATATAAAAAAATTATATAACAGAAATTAGGTATTGTATTACATAATTATATACATAGAAAATGTAACAGTAAGACATATACAGTGCGAACAAATTTGTGTTGCATGTCTCTGTCTGTTTGGCTGTGCTGTTCAGATGATCCAAATGGTTGGGAGCAAACCCTGAATACCCTGTATTCATATCCTTTTGACTGACATATATATATAGCCCTTTACATCTCTTGGTCAGTCAAAGCTCCACCGGTGAATATTAAAAATTTCATTGGTGCGGCTACTCTTTTTGCCTGATAACAATGGCAGGGCGTTGTACATAAGCGGTCAACATTTTTTTTATCTTTAAAGCTTCAAGTCAAATCTCGTTGAAACTTTTTACAAAAATACCTGAAAATTAACACCCAAGTAGTGTGTGGGAGATTCGTCACCTGTGAACTATAATTTTCTGACAGGTTTGCAAAGCAAAATGTTTAGTCTGAAGTCTGTCACTATCTGTTTTCAGCCAAAAAGTAAAAAAAATATTTGATCAATGTTACAATCCATAAATACAAGTGTAACCTTCCAAACTCAGATGTGTCTTGTTTTGTATCAAAAATGAAGTGTGACCATGGTAAGCAAGCAGTACCTCAGTTGGGCACAACCAGTTCATTTTTGTCAATAAAAAAATGATAAATGAGATTGCGTTCTATGTGAAGGTTGAATATGAAAGATTGTTTCCCTTCAAAATCAATGTTTTATTTGCGACAACACTAAATGAAAAATTCCAAGTAGGCGTTCATTTAATATTTGAGAAGACGACTCTTTCTATTTGATCTCTCAGGGAAGATCTCTCAGGGAAGTTCAATTTGCCTAACGACACACATAATGCAGAAACTCTTTGTGATGATACTTATGATCAATCTGATAGGAATGACTGGTTTAATGAATATGAACAATAGATATTTTCATGTGTTTCATTTTCCTGTTCAAAACATCTTGGTAGACGTTCATGGCCTGTCTAAAAAATAATGGTTCCTTTTTTCATTCATGTTACAAGATAATAACTCTGTTATGCTTGATAGTTTCAGGTTTACTGGTGGTGGATGATGCATGCTGTTACGTTTCGCCACCTCCGTTGAAAAAACGAAGCCTCTATGACAATTATTCACAAAATAATGATGCTTTTCATGTGCTGAAATGTCAGGAGTGTTACGCTTTTTGGCGTGACAAGAGATTTATTGTTTTTGTTTCAAAGCAATATTTTTGGCATAATGCATATCGTTTGGTATCTACTTGATGTCCAGAACTAAGCATCTGACTCTGAGAGCTATCCTACGGAGCCCCTGAGGTGACATACCGAAAATATTTATTAATCCGTGTGCACGGTTTACCAATCCGTGAGAACGGTTTACCAAATACTGAATAAATGGAATATTTTACTTTGAGGTCTCATAATGAAATATATACTAATATGGAACCAAGATACATGTGTTACTATGAAAGTATAACTTCTTTTGACCAAGATTGATTGCCCTGTTAGTTCAACTGTTTGCAGCTGTGAATCACAGTAGAAATTACTTTTGATGCCTATTGTTTATATTTGATGCGTTGTACTTCATCATATCTTGTTTAAAAGCTATTATATAATGTTAGATCTAGTAAAAAAAGGTAATTTTTTCTCACACATTTGCTATCTTGGCAGTATCACTGAAACGGTTGAAATTGGAATTTGTACCATCTTCATATCCCTGAACATGCTTATACACAAATTGTTCATCAACTGAATGTATGATATACGGTGATGTGTCTTCCATTTGTATTCCAATAATACAAAGTGAAGCTCTGAGTAGTTCCAAAAGCGTAACACTCCTGACATTTCCTTCATAAATGTATGAGGTTCCTTTTTGTCACCAAGATATCCACCATGTAATTCAGGTATAGATAAACCATAGAAACAGTCTTCTATGCCAAAGACATGCAAAACGTAACAATATTACATTAAATTTTTGTCATGTTTGTTTTTGCATAATGCAGACAATGGGCATGACGTTTTTGTACTTCTTGGGCATAATAGCCTGTTCTAGAGCCCCAAAAGCACATGGCATCAAAGGCATGTACCCATTGATGTAGCATGTGCGGAATAACCATGTTATTTGTAATAACCATGTTATTTGTTCCAGAACAAAGACTGTGCATGATAGAAAGTTGCTTTAGTGCATGATAGACATTCTTTTGGCTGTATATAAACTGTGGTAGTGGTGACAATACTGCATTCAAAGACTTGGATAAAATGGTCAAAACAAGAAAGCTGACGATCAATTGCCACACATTCCGGCAGCTGAAACTGTGGTGAGACGTGCAGATGACTCTGGTTAGTCTGTGGGCCATTCTGAAAAAAAAAATTTTCGTCGCCAAATCGGGCATATTAGGTTTCTTGGTGTCATTTTGTAGGTTTTCATGTCAGGAAAAATATTAGACCGGGTAACCTTCTCTAAAAGTGTCCAAACAATGGAAAAATGACTTTTTCCAAGATGGCCGCCGAGTAAGATTAAAAAGTTTGTTTTTGTTTTTTCTCTGCTTCTAGACGTGCTAGAATTGTAATCTTAGTGTCCTTTCTTAGGTTTTGAGGGTTGAGGAATCCAATCAGACACCTTCCAATAACAATGATGCATTATTTCAATTGTAAAAATGCACTTCAACTGGTATTTGAACGTCAGAAATAGCTATTTGCGAAGGAAATATGTTTTCAAATGTAGTTGCGCTATTCATTACCACGTATTACCATTTCGTACAAAACAATCCCATGAATACATCATTAAGAGTTTATTGTATCCCCTGAACAAAGTTAAGATACTATGGATTTGCGATTGTCGCGCCGCTACAAGTGCCTTACAGACTTCCTTGTGAACGCTCTACAAGGTGCAAATCTGAACTGTTTCTGACAATATTCCATATGGATATGCCTTATAGCAGAAACCCATAAGAGATCCTCTTATGGGTTTCTGCTTATAGTAATATCCCAAAACCTATCGATTTTGGTTGCCATGGCGACCAAGATGGCCGATTGGCGACACATTTCGTGACAAAATGAGCTGTTTTGACACACATGACTTGTGAAGGCTCCAGGGGTGGTACTTTTACAGGTATCACTAGGATATTGAAGACGCATATTGAGCAGTGACCAGAAACAGAAATATTAAATAATTATAAGTATAGTTAATGAAAACACTTATTAAAACAAAGTTAATATCCAGCTCGAGGTCAGCGATCATTCCTTTTGGTTGCAATTAGAAAACATATCACACTGAATGTGTGTACAAGTATAGAGCTGATGGATTTGTTCAAAAGATATACTACAGTGTTGTATTATCGAATACATTAACTTGACTTTCATCAGTTAAGTCTATTATTGCCCACAATAAAAATAGTGAAGATGAGAACATTTTATTATATGACTAAACGTAGCAAGTCTTTTGTCAGGTATATATTTTATAGCTGCAGTAATAATATTAATTAGTTAATATCACCAACTTATTACAACAGTTGATTCATATTCAATATCAGTGAATGTAGATAAAGAAATCACTTGTATTGTTGGGATTTGGATATGCCAAATTATTTGGTAACAAATAATTTGGTGAATATTTAAGTAGTTTAAAGTATTACTGCATGGCATAAAATTAGCTAAGGCTTAGAACTTTTATTGCTGACATTGATGAAAGACATTGGGGCAGCAGTGCTATTTTGATATAATATATTTTGTCTGAATTAACATAATATATTTTGGGCAACAGAGATGACAGGGCATCACGGGGATACACCCATGTGGTCGTAGGCGACCGGAACGCGTCTAGTTTATGAACATCAAATACATATATTGTAACGGTTCTAGGGTTGATATAGTAGTAACATATGTTCGTTGGGTTGAGGTTCGCTCCCCAGCCTTGCTTAGCTGACCGGATGCCTATGAGTTTGGCTCTTTGCCTCGTTTCAGACTGCAGGTGTCACTCGGTTGACTCTGGTTCTCTGGCTGGAATGGCCGCTTGGCTGACTCTGGTTCTCCTTCTGGAATGGTCACTCGGCTGACTCTGGTTTCCCGACTGCAGGGGTCGTTCACTTGACTCTGGTTCTCCGGCTAGAATGGACGGTCAGCTGACTTTGGTTCTCCGGGTGCAAGGGTCATTGGGCCGCTGAGCCGCTCGACTGCTTAGCTGACCGGATGCCTATGAGTTTGGCTCTTTGCCTCGTCTCAGACTGCAGGTGTCACTCTGTTGACTCTGGTTCTCTGGCTGGAATGGCCGCTTGGCTGACTCTGGTTCTCCATCTGGAATGGTCAATCGGGTGACTCTTGTTCTCTGGCTGCAGGGTAGTTCAGCTAACTCTGGTTCTCAGGCTGGAATGGCCGGTCGGCTGACTCTATTTCTCCGGCTGGAATTGTTACTCAGCTGACTCTTGTTCTCTGGCTGCAAGGGGCCTTTGGCTTACTCTGGTTCTCCGGCTAGAATATCTGGACGGCTGACTCTGGTTCTCCAGCTGGAATAGTTGCTCGGCTGACTATAGTTTTCCAGATGCAGGGGTTGCTTGGCTGACTCTGGTTCTCCGGGTGCAGGGGTCACTCGGCTGACTCTGGTTCTCCATCTGGAATGGTCACTTGGCCGACTCTGGTTCTCTGGCTGTTGGGGTCGCTTGGCTGACTCTGGTTCTCCAGCTGGAATGCTCACTCGTCTGACTCTGATTCTCCAGCTGGAATGCTCACTCGGCAGACTCTTGTTCTCCCACTGTAGTGGTGTTTCGTGAGACTTTGGTACTCCGGCTGCAGTTTGTCTCGATTGACTTCGGCACTCTGGCTTTGGGTTGTTTCGGGTGACGTCGGTTCCCTGGCTGCAGGCCGTCTCGGATGGTAGCCAATCGCCAATCATTTGGGTTTTAGTCCGCTTTCCTCATCGACCTCTTCCTCTTCGTCTGGTTGTTCAGTTGATAGCTTGGGTTCTGAGCTGTCTCAGACGTTATAAGCTTTATTTTACCCGACTGCTCTTCCAATCAATTCTACGTTCAACTTTGGTTGACTTTACTTCTTGAAATTATCTAAGTTCGGTTTCGTTCCATCTGTATACCTGAACACGGAGCCGGCTGGCCCGACTCAAAGATCAACTCTCGGCTTGATTTCAAGGTTTCTTGACGAAGCACACATTCGGATGAAATTGTTGCAGATACATCTAGAGAGAAAGTTGACTATGATCGAACTCAACCACATGTGTTATATATGTTGTACAACAATTGCCAAGTTTATTTGTTTCACATATAGAGTATTGAATATGAAGTAGAAAAAAAACCAAGACAACCTTAGAAACGAATGTTCATCAGGTAGATAGCATATGACCTATATGGCCATTGTTCCACTTTTCTTCATATAAAAATTTGGATGTGCATAAACTGATATGTTGATGATTTATTCATGGAATTGTTTTGTTCAAAATGGTAATACTTGGTAATGAATAGCGCAGCTACATTTAAAACAGACTTCCTCCGCAAATCGCTATTTCTGACGTTCAAATATCAGTCAAAGTGTAGTTTTTGAAATAACGCATAAATGTTCATGAAATGCATTCCATTGGATTCCTCAACCTTCAAAACCTAAGAAAGGACACCAAGATTATACTTCTAGCTTGTCTAGAAGCAGAGAAAAAACAAAAACTAGCTTTTGGATCGGACGAGGCGGCCATCTTGGAAAAAGTCATTTTTTCCATTGTTTGGACACTTTTTGAGAAGGTTACCCGGTCTAATATTTTTCCTGACAAGAAAACCTACAAAATGACACCAAGAAACCTAATATGCCCGATTTGGCGACGAAAACCTATTTTAGAGGTCTCCTGGAAAATGGCCTAAGGTCTAGGTGCAGAACGCATGCATCGCTATAGTCGGCGTCATTGGTCTGTGAGCGGTGGTTTTTCGGCGATTACTCGATCAATATTTGAGATAATCTGATGCAATTTCGACAGGTATATTATCTTATGACCGCCTAACTAAGGATGCATTTTCGAGAAGATTGGATGCGAAGCAAATAAGTTGGCCTATCTCGTCCATAGTAAAAATCTGGTGAAATCGGCCGTGGACCGCCCCCGATCGCCGTAGCTTTGCTATAGATAACGTTTTGACGTTTTCCTATTTCGTTATATATAGGCCAAATGGGCTACTTTTTTTTGTTTACACACCAATCTCTCCGAAAATGCATACCCTATTAGGCGAGTATAAAATAACACTCCTGCCAAAATTTCATCGAAATATACGAAATATTGACGGAATAATCGCGAAAAAACCACCGCTCACAGATCAATGACGCCGACTATATCAGTAAAGAATCAAAGAAGATTCAGAATGAAGAGACCTTCAGAAGAAACGCAAACAATAACAGAATAAGAACTACAAGGATCATATGCGTCAAAATCGAGACAATAATGCAGCTTTTAAAGCTTTCACTTTTAGAATTGACAAGTATGCTAAATTTGGCTGATTTTAAAATTGATTTCACGCGTACCTTCGAAACATCCAAGAAAAAGTTGGCGGTGATACGGGCGCAGCTCAACCGACTAAAGAAGAAGTACTTTGATGCAAAGACAGATAACGAGATAGCGGAACCTGCCGAGTCATCACCTCACCGAAACGTGCTACTACCAGGAAAAGGGTGCAACGTGTGCGGCAGTCTTTGCAGTCTTTGGAAGGTTCATGCAAGGACTGGGGAGTACCCTTGCTCATGTGGTGGACCATACAACGCAAAAAAGCGGAGTTCATGAAGTGCTGCAGTGCCACTAGAGATCCCCGAAGTGATGTGTCATTGTTCCCGGTTAGATGAAATGTTCAGCCCTAAAGCAGGGGGAATGCCAACGAAGGACCACTCAGCAGTAAGAATGGCGTTGTTCACCAAAGTGCCTGGGCTAACGATACTAAGAAGATGAAGTGCTTTGTGAAACGGAAGGAAGCAGCTCTTTCAGCAGCACCAAAATCTGCACAAAACCACGAAGCTTGGGGTGATAAGGTGCGCCAGTTTTATTCACGTGATGACATCTCGAGGGTGATGCCAAACAAGCGAGACGTGATAGTGGTTGATGGCGTTACCGTTGCGAAAAGACACCTGCTCCACACGAAACTTCAGGTCTACAACATCTTCAGACTGGAAAACCCATCATATAGGTACAGATATACCACATTTCTTTGAATAGGTATCAATGTTAGAAAAATATTTTAGATGTTCCCATTGCGAAATATTGTCGCATTGGGGTTCTTATGACGGTCATCTTGGATTTCGGCCCAATAGCGCCAAAAATTATTAACTTATTCAATAATGATCACACAAAGATGTGTGATACCAACTTTCATGCAATTTTCACTTCATAAAACGCTTGGAAACAACAGTTAAAGGTTTAAACAATTATTTAATGACTTGGTGACAATTTTCCTCAAAGCATATCCAATCAATGTGCAAAATCATTACGAACCAAAATCATAAATATGTTTGACACATTACACACAGTCGCTGTGTCTCAGGACATTTATTTTTCACAATGAGACCTATAATCTCTGTTTGGCGGGAAACTATATACTAGTAGTACGTGTCTTGCAGCCCTGTAACAGCTGACAGTTAATTTTCTACATCTGGTGGATGATCGCCGTACTGCTTGGAGCAGAGCTTCATTTTATAAAACTAATAATATTCTTAGTGACAACCAATAATGTAATCAATGTTATTCTTTCAAGTCATGATCAGAACGTCTTGTTGGTGGTAGTTGGTGGTGAAGAAATATGAAGTTTATTTGATTAAATGACACAAGAGGTCTGTTAAAATAAACCAAATAAAAGATATGAGAAAGCAACAATCATCTGTGCTTTCAAAGTAGTCCTCTTCTGCTTTCAGAGGAGGTGAAACCCCTCGAATGTATATTGCATGTTGGTGGAATTGATCATGGAACATTTACATGTACATCTTGTGGAGGTATCAAAGCTGAATCTGCAGAAAGCCTGGCTTTTTGCACCAGATTTGTGCAAAGAGACGAGCCATTGGGCCAGCCATTGGGCAAGCCATTGAATCCGAGCTATTGCATTCGTCTCATCGCATGGAGAGTATGTGTAAATTGGTCCAGGATGATGGTGCTGATCTTGAATTTAGTTATCTTGGATTTAGTTATCACAGGCAGTTCACTAAGAACCAAGATACATGTATGTTGATGGATTTTAGTGACATTGAGTTAGCAGCACCACGAGCAAACCTTCCTCGAAATAAACGACCAGCATCAGAAACTGCCTTCCTCACCGAAGGCATCTATTGTGGAATGGTTGAGACAACAAGCTTTGCAAGACTCAGCAGTACATGGGAACCTAATGAATCCAAGGCTGAGTAACTAAGGGATATACTTCTTGCCAGTAAAGTGAAAAATATCACACATAATGTCGTCGGAATTTCAAAACTGAATGCTACAACTTCAAACTGACACAGGAGAAAGCCAGTGCAACAGAGCTGATACAAAGACAGATCGAATCACGGCAGCACCTGATGAAGCATTCAGCTCTATTGTTCAGCTCATCCAGGAGCAGATCATCAAGGAGAACAAAGTTATACAATGCTCCACACTGAGACTTATTCACTTTCTTATTTACTTTGAACTTATTTTTTCACCTCGATGAATGTGGTTTCCCCAATTATCAGTATCGAGATGAACATCTTATGAATCAACTGCCAAAACACCCCATCATCAGTATCCATATTGCGTTTTGGGCGTCTCCTCCGAAGATCTACCCAAAGAGATTATGATGTTCTTGAGCAAAGGTCCTCGTCGGGAAACCAAGTCCAGGTCATCTGGGTCGGGCCAAGGTAGACTCTTATTAGTAACACAGGAAGCAATAGCGTGAAATTCTTGACCTCATCCGGGCCTGCCAGTTGGTAGGAACATGTAATTTCATCAGTAACATCAATATATATGTGTTGTACACAAGGTTCGTCTAGAATGAGATGCTGCTTTTACTACCAGGATCAACCGTTATTGCTGAACACAATATGGTGACTGATAATGAACTAATAATGGGATGTTTTGTAGTTGCTGCATCAGATGTTCACTTCGAACTGGTCATTTGGATAAACCATATTCATCTAGTTTATCGATCAGTACTTCATGAGCTGCAGGGATTCGAGCTTGTTCCGTGTCAGCTCTGAAGGTTCTCGCTCTCTACTGCTCTCTCCTGTGAACAGTTATGACATTCGGTTCTGATCGGATTCCAAATCAGGCACTACTCAGGGTGAACTTCGTATGCCGGATGTTTTTATCTCAACTTTTCACAATAGATGCAATCAGGGCGAAAGTGAGTTGTGGTCTCTAATGCTGATCGTTTGTGGTGAGAGCGGTGTGCTCAAGATGTTGATAGCTCAATGTCACACAAATCCCGCAACCTATCTAGGCTGATAGTGTACTGCTGGTAGCACTGTGTGTGATAACCAACAGCTTCAAGATCAGCACCATCGCAGGTCTCCTGGGTCAGGATACACACATCTTATATGTGGTGAGATGAATCCAATGACTGGGCATGTCTCTTCGCACAAATCTGGTTGGTACCTCTACAAGATGTAAAGGTTCCATGACCAATTCCACCAACATGCAATATACATTCAGGGAGCATCAACGTCAATTAAGGCACAAGAGGTTCAGGTGCTGTTGCTTGCTCATAATTGTTATTTGGTTTATTTTGGCATTCATCTTGTGTGGTTTATTAGAATCAAGTTCATATTTCTTCACCGCCAACTACGTTTACCAAACACCACCACCAAGATATTTTGATCATAAACTGGAAGTATAAGATTGATTACATTATTGGTTGTGACTAAACATATTATTAGATTTTCATAAAACGAAGCACATATAATCTTTAGCTCCGCTCCAAACAGTATGGTGCTCAACCATCAGTGTATCTGTGTTGTAGAAAAATAACTATCAACTCTTTGATACCTGCAAGAAACATAATATAGTTTCCAGCCAAACAGAGATTCTAGGACTCCTTGCGAAAAATATTTTGTCATGAGACACTGTGACTGTGTGTAATACGTCAAACATATGTAAGCTTTTCGTTCGTAAAAACCGCTCCTCAATTTGCACAATGATTAGAAATATTTTGAGGAAAGTTGTCAGCAAGTCATTAAATAATTGTTTAAACCTTTACTTGGTGTATAAAAAAGTGGTATCACACATCTTTGTGTGATCATTATTGAAGGAGTTAGGAAATATTTGGCGCTGTCGGGCCGAAATCCAAGAAGGCAGCCATAAAAACTCCATGGGATAATTAATATTCCGCAATGGGAACACATGAAATTTTTTTTCTAACATGTATTCATGAAAATAGGTGCCGATGATTATTCCGGGGGGTGCATGGGAAGCCTATCCAGCTGCCCCACTATTGTTATCACACACTGACATTGGCAATTTGTTGAAAATGTGCCTCCACTTGCCGAGCGAAGTACGCCATTTTGTGCGGTGATTTGTAAGTTGGGGCAAATGGATTTCAAAGTGAATATTTGATTAAAATCAGTCTCAACATGTATAGTTATACCAAGAGGTAAACTTCCTATTTCATAGAATAGATTTAAGATGACTTCAGATTATGCTCAAGTCGTAGCCACTATTGTTTTAGGCCTACGTAAAATCTACATCGGGTTAGAGAGGCTCGTGATATTGCAGGACATTGGTGCGAAGTGGGACACTTGTGTGACAGGATATATCAGCTTGTAAAAATAGTCACACAGAGAGTTTCGGGGGGCCACCTGAGCACTTCATGACGAAATTTTGCAAATTGTTCAGGTACAAGAAGTAGCAATTATCAACCTGGCAGACACTATATATATATACCCCATTATTTGAAGCGACCACTGTATATCGTGCCTTGCTAAATCAGTTTTAATTTGTACACGGAGCAGGGTCCATGTGCTATGTACTATTGGAGGTTCAAATTAAACATCCCAATGTTAACACAAAAGGCAACAAGACTTATGTTTTTTTCAAATTTATCTATATTTCAGGTGAATTTCAGCAGCATGTACCAAGCTGGAGCATTGGTGGCATGTTGAGGCTGGGGCTGGATAACTGATGTTGGACAGTCTAGGCTCTATGAAGACCTTAAGTTAGAGGCTGGTTCAACTTAGCCATCCAATTTTCACACAAATGCACAAGACACATGATTAGGCTAAAAAAATTCTATGTTTCTGGTTATCGCGCGCGTCACTCCAAACCCCGCGCATCATTTCATGTTTAAAAAAAATCGCATCACTTAAAGCGGCATTTGCACTTAGTTACTAATATTTGTTCAAATTGAAAAACCAGTTGACAAAGTTATATCAAAGCAATTAAGCATGATCTCCAAAATTGCATACACATGGCTATTTATGCGCTATTTCACCCGAAACAGAGGCTGAAAGTGGTGTTTACATCAAGATTGACAGGCGCGCAAGTTTGTGTTTATGTTTACATTGGAATCAGGTCTTTGAGAGAGGAATCCCTGACACGACACACGTTCAACCACGGTGGCCAGCCGTTCCGCATTGTTGCTGGTAAGAAATCGGTTTTAGTATGGTTTGGTCCGTGTCATTATAAACACACTGGATGCGCCTACGTTCCAGCCATGGTCCTGGTAATATGTGATAATTCAATACATAGAATATTGGTGTACAACACCAGTTTCTGGGAATATTGATTTTTTCATGACATTGCTGAAAATGCGCGGAATTCGATTTCTTAAATTAGCAACAACGCGAAACGAATGGGCACCGTATGTAAGACATCAACACTCACCAAGCTGATGAATATGCAAACTTCACGCATGGCTGCATACTAGGCCATCGAGTGAACCGAGGAAGTGACTGAGGAAATCCCTCGATATTTTAGCTTACAAGACCCGTGTGTGCTGTTCTATTGTCACTAATTTGCAACTGACATGTCTATCAGTTGATAGGACTCAAAATATGCATAGGCCCAAAAAATATTCTGGGAAGTGGAAGGAAGTGAAAGAGCCGCTTTAACATACCGTGCGGCACTTCTTTTCAAATATTTTTTTTGACCGCCGCCTTCGACGTTTGGTTATTGATAGATAAAAGAGCACATACAGTGTCATATTCTACATGTTTTACATTCAATAGCAGTTATTAAGTTATGCAAATTTGTGAGTTGTGTTTGTGTTGAAGAATATAGGCCTACTAAAAGTTCATAAATACATAAATGTAGCCGTGTTCGTATTGTGGTGTGTGTTAGCTCAAATATCACAAACGCTGATATTAATAACAATGTAGATTTAGTCAGTGCGGCGATCTGAAAGCAATGATAATGTCGAGTGAGTAACTGTGCGGTATAATCGTCATCAGTCAAATGAGTGGCAAATCGCGGCTACGAACGGGTAACAAACTGTTTTATACGTGCGCGATCGGCAATACTTACCTGCTACCGCACCAATGGGATAAATGAAATGCAGATGCAAATTGGTATGAATATGAACGAAAGGAATTAATAAAACACGGAAGTAAATTGGACAACCATATGTACAAAACATGCATAATGCTACAAAGCTTCTGGGCCACATAATGCTTAGTTAATAAAATGTTTATCAAAGAATACAAATATTTTGTTTAGAATATAAAAAGCAGTAGGATGTTCTATGCACAATATTAACATATAGGTGTTTTACGGAGGCAAATGTAGCTTTCATGGCTTCGGAGACCACGACTTGTGCTGATTTAGAAAAAAAGAAAGAAAGAAAAAATCGCATCACCGCATCACTTTTTGAAGACTGTTGTACCCAGAAATATAGAATTTTTTTTTGGCCTTATTCAAATTCATCTATATTTTGAAGGACTTCCAGCAGCATTTACCGAGCTGGAGCTGACGCTGGAGCGTGTTGAGGTCTGGGACTGGATGTAGTGATGTCGGTTTGCTGAAGCACCTTTAAAGCAGAATTGACAAAATGAATTGACAAAATGTATTCATTCTGCGGTAGCTTTATTTTGTCTATAGAATGAGAAATCGTACACATTTGGGTCTGAAAACGCGCCTAAATTGAGTTGCCAAATCAAGATTCAAATTCGAGCCAGTCAATCGTGTATCAATTTGTCCCCAAAGCGGCCCGCCTTGCGGGTGAGTTCTACACACAGTCTCATGACGTCATTAGTATTTGTCTAGAACTGGCAATGTAGACAGGCCGATCATTATCTATCCAATGTTTTCATGCACGATTAACAGCAATTTTCCAAGTATATGTTGTCGAACTGTGCATATTTCCTATATATTCCAGACTACTCGAGTTGTACCTTCAAGTTTGCGTGACAAACAAGAATGCTAAATTTGGCTGATTTCAAAATTAATTCCAACTTTAATTGGAGGCTGATCGGATGACAGCCGCCCGGAGACAACATCAAACACCACACCACCTCACGAATCAATCCCTCCAAGCCCTGATTAGCCGGGACCAAGAGTCTGAAGTGAGCGAGAAGGTCTATCGTCGTCCGGGAATTTGTTGAAAATGAAGATAGTTAGAGTTAGTGTTTGGTGTACCTACCGTGCAATCTATTTAGTTACACACGTACACATAATTAGCTGTTTTTCCGCTCTTAAGGTGTGTGTGTGTAGCTAGTTGCTTGTTTCCATAAAACTACATTGAGTTCAACATTGATTGATCTATGACATTTCCATCGCAATGCATCAATCAGGACCACGCATAAGTTGCAAAAAAGGGTTCTGATTTGTAATTTTATGGACGCCATGTCGTTTATGATGACATTGCGAGACTTTCCTCCCAAACTATTAACTGCTGACATACACGATTGGTCATGGCGTCTCATTAGTGATAGGGGGCAGATCTAATCATGTTCAAACTAGATAGACATTCAATCATCATGAACTCAAATTTAGATTGTTAAGGGAGTCAAATCACAACTGGCAGGGATGTTTTGTCAGTGAGAAGGCAGACATTTACGGAAAGGTTAGTGACCGGATTAGGACACGACAGACCAGCCACTAGACATAGGTTATTTGATGCACAGTTCCATGATCGAGTGCACAGTCAGAATCATTTAATGCGGTGGTATTTATCGTATTACAAGGAATTTATAAGGAACTGCTGGTGGACGTTAAGTCTGTCCCCGAGGATACCATCAACTCAGTAGCCTTTTGGCTTGTGATTAGGTACTTATGTACTTGTCATATATCTATTCCATGGAGTTTGTGTCGGACTTCTAAATTACTTTCATAGGTTGTTGGGCAGCTGTATACTAATTCCATCACGTGTACAGTAAAAACAACTACATTTACCACACTGTCTGCCCCTGATGACGCCAGTGTGTCTTTTGATAAAGTATTTGGTCGGGTTTTGTTTCTATTGCAAAATGCTATGTTTTACGTTTATTATTGGAATCATCAAAATTTGGCTGTATAGGTGGTAATAGATTGATACTTACGTCTAATATCTAGGCTAGTCTACATCATTGTTGTGTAGTATAGGATATGTTTCACCAAGACTTATAGCTGCGTTCAAGAAATTCTATGGACGTCATCATGATCTGGTTGATAAATACAGCAAATCCGTGTCTGCCATGCAACTAGATCTATTTTCATGTTAATTTTGGGGAATTCATGACGGGTGCCACTAGTGGGGCAGGAAATGCTCACTCTTTCCGGAACACCTGATTTCACCTCCTAATGGCCATTTTTGGGGGTTCATGAGTTTCCCTGTCATTTTTATTTTCTCTCACTTCGTATGCTGATATGACTTTCTGTCGCCGGACTATGAGATTGGATAACGGACCCTGTTTTGTTTGCTCGGAATACTTAATACTGGGTATTGATTCCACGTCTATAGTCGATCATCTAAATATCAGTAACCGGCCCTTTGGGATTTGGAGTAATCTGGATGAACGATTGCTCTCACAAACGCAAACATTTTACCCTGTCGTCTTTAAAGTCCAAGAATCGCTTTATAAAGGGGCAAACAATAAAGTCTGTCGGCGTCCGTCGTCCATCCATATTTTGATTTTCAAAGTTTACAGTCAAATCTATCTGAAATTTTGCACAAAAATACCTAAAAATATTCTAAAAAGGTCGTATATTTATTTTTGCTTGTTTTTATGGTGGCCATTTTGGAAGAGAAACAGCTAATTTCTGACTTTGATGGCCATTTTTTTTCAAAGCCGCTCAGACAGTTGTGAGATCTTTGTTAAGTTTCGTTGCCCTTGGACCACTGTTCCTAGTGTGGTGGCCATTTTCAATTTGTTGTCGGGTCTGTCATTATTGAATTTACAGCGTAGTAATCAATTGTGGACATGATGGATGCTGAATATTTTTGTGACATTGAATTTGACCAGTGACATCATTTTCACGGTTGAGGGACAAATTGGTTATTTCATAAAACATATTTTATCGGTTGAACCAATTATTTACTAGTTTATCATTATCCAGGGGCTCATCAGTTTACAGAAATATGTCTTTGATGGGCCCTCAACCTGTATCACATTATTCCAATCATCATATTTTACATTCTCTAATTATTGTTGATATAGTTTGATATAAATAAACAATAAAAAAAATATGCACTAGTTTTCAACAACTAGGATAACAGTATCTCTGGAACCATGTTGTTGCTGTATATTCTGCCAATTTCTGTAATCTAGCATTGTTTCTTGTCTTGTATACTACAAACTTACTACAAATATAGCAACATTCTTTAGAATTCACTTCTTCTAATGAGGCGCTAAACAGTTCAAATATCTCATCTACATATCTCAAGCTACGATTGGTCAGATATTGAGTGTGATGTACGGATGTGAAAATGCACAACTGACCCCTTCTGAACGATTGTGATTGTAATAACGACATGGATTTCCACAGCTGTTGGTATAACAAATAAATCCCGTATTAGATTCGTGGGTGCAATGTACAGAAATGCGTTGTTGGATCGATCTAAATCTGCTTGCATAAAGTATTGAATAATAAAGCAAATAACGTGAAGTCTTTGAGGCGATCTCAAGTTAAACATCCCAATTACAAAAGTAAACAGTCTTCTATAGAACTCAGTGCACATTATTGAATTCTTTGGTTTAAATGTCGCCAGCAGACAACAAAGCATATGCTTATTTCGTTCTGGTTGTTCTGTCGTCGGTATTATTGTTGAAGATATTTAGCTCACTGATTATACCAATCCTGCGGCTTACAAGTAGGCGTGATGCAGATTATACTGATACTCAGGAAAGCATTCATGTCCTTGGAATTAAGCATTGCATAATCGTTATGTGATCTGAGGTCAAGGTTAACGAAAAAAGTCAAGGTTATAACAAATGTCATCGAATGAATATTCATCTGTTTTCTGAGTGTGCTGATTGCGTGTGTATGACTCTTATTTCCAGTACAGGTCGTAAATTAACATTTCTCCAATCTATCAGATAATGCCGAGAAAAGCAGTCTGACGGTTAGTCTCACAATTTCATTGGATGTCGCAGGGCTTCGTCCGGGATTTTGCGTTGTATCACCTGTGTAAGAGGCCTGTCACCGCCCTGGATACCATCAGACATCATTTCTTCCCTTCCGAGTGCTCCACAGAGCGAAATACTCTTAATTTGCATAATTGTTGGTAACATCGTTTTTCCTTTCAGAAAAAGAAACTCTCAGAAAAGGCAGATTTTATTGTCGGTTGAGCAAAATTGATTACCAGCGTTTGCCTCACACAAACGTGGCATCAATTATGTATCGTATTCACACTTTTAAAAATGTGAAACGAAAATATTGACAGAATCATACCTCAGTGTGTTAAGTCGAGGCCGTAACACTTTTGGGTTTCCAAGTGATGAAAAATATAATCATTCATACATGAGAAGTGATAGATCTGCGCCGGGTCTAGGCCATAAATCAACTGCTGCATGTACTCCGGAACTATTTGACTATAGAACTCTACTGAGATTACCATACATTACAGAGTATGTATGATATGAGATTCTGGCTGTCAAAACCTACAGCATTGGCTATTAGATAGCATTAATTATTTAAGAACGCTCGTTCTGTTGCAATACAAGCAATTACAGATAATCAACGTAACCACTAATGGTGGATATACAATGTAAAGATATTCCTCTTTTATGTCTGTGTGAATCACAATAATGTCTGTTCAGCTGAATGATATATTCACAAGTGAACAATTTATTTGATCTGTATAACTCCACAGTCATTACAGTTGCTTTCATTATTTATCAATAATTGGTACAGAATCCCGCACTTAGATGTTCGAATAACTAATTCTTTCCTAATGTTTCATTGTCATGCATAATACAATAACCATAAATATGCGTAAATTTGCAAGGTGACGCCCAACATTATAGAATGGAAGAGAGGGCATTGACTGGTGGAGCAGTCATCAACCCAAAATACACTTGCAACAAAACATGTCGCTGGAATATTGAAAACAGAGCCGTCAAACACCCAGATAAAATATACACGATATAGTATTATCTAGGATGGACATGTTCTGCATAATACTGATGATATAGATAAGAATGACCATGATTCCTAATATGTTCTCGAAAGGTATGTAACCCTAACCATCTTGGACTCAAGTATCGTATGAAACGGTATTCAATTTATCCTCTATTTACACTACAACATTATAATTATATAATAGTAAAATAGAATATAAGAAGTTATAATTGTTCATGTCCAAGGTTTCATAGATTGGCATCAAGTAAACCATACTATCACTTGCTGTGATTCCTTAACTCTTCCGAAGGATACCACCCTCTAGCGCCCCACTGACGCCCTACAGAGGGTTATCTGTTTGATCCAACAGCTTAGGTGTCATCGTAGCTATTAGTCACCAGTCTAAACTACATTACCACATATGATTTCTGCTGTTCACAGTGGCGGCTCCATCAATAATGTAAAGCTTGGAGAGGCTCGGCTAAGTCCCGGACTACAGGTTGTTTTGTCGTCCTGCCATGGTCGAGTACAGTGTGATAGGAGTATGATGGATGACCAGTCACTTCACGCACAAGTGGAGATCTGACACCTGTGTCACTGGAAGCCACGTCCGACAGCCCAGCTCCTTTTGTGTCCAATCAAGTGTTTCAGGACACCGCCACAGGATTACTGACTGTGATCTCTTCTTTCTGCCTGAAAAACACGCCCAATTCATCATTTGATTGTCGGGCGGACAATAACGTGGTTTCACCATTGAAAAAAGAGCATACATAGGAGACGTCACGAGAGGCATGCTGGAGACCATGCAGCCTTGAACGCAAAAAGTTGCCGTGGCAGCACATGAATTATGGCCCGGATTAACAGAACAAAACAAGCCGCGTTGCCAGCAACAATAGATTAAATGTCTCACAGGAGAGCGGCCAAATTGAACGCTTTCCTGATTGCTGTCCACGATCAGGGCTACTCTGATATATGCCAGCCCCGGGTTGGGATTGCATTCCTGCCCTGAACATCAGGTCAGCTCGCCCGTTACCTCACCGGTATCTGTTACCATGGCAACCGGCGTCCTCTTAATCAATGCTGTTGATTATTCCTCGTGATTGATCGTTTGGATTTGACTCGGTCATCACAAGTGTCTTGGATGATACATGGAATGGTCCGTGTGAGACCATGGTGCACATCCCTCTAGTACTGAAGGTACGACACAGGTATTCGACAAGTTGTGGTCAACCACCTCGCTTTCGTTTGCATTGAATTTGTTTAAACAAACTAATTACATGTATGAGAGGATGTTACTTCAACCATGCTGTGCAATACATGTTGTTACATCATGCATGTACGACAGTATGTTACTTCAGCCATGCTGTGACTTGCTCCGTGTTGTCTATAACAAAAGTTGGTAATTTCTTTGTTCTAGACCATCTTGAACGAAAAGGATCATATTTCAATGTAGGGCCCACAAATTCGCTGTAGGTAGGGGACAAAGTGTCTGTAGCAGGATGACTGAGCGATGCTCACAGAGATGTTCAGAGGAACTTCTGGTTATTGACACACTGTATCCTCCATATACGAATACACATAGGCGCTTTGTCAGAGGAAATAATGTAAATTTAAACCAAACTTGGAGGCAAATCCACCTCAGAGTTGTACTCTATGGACACATCACAAGAAATATTGTCAAAACACATCATATCCTCCGTCAACGGTGGCATCTTAATGAGCCTTGAGCAGTTCTTGATGGGCAATAAAATTATCTGAAATATTAAATCTTCCACAAATAAAATTCATGCTGGATGGAGTTCTACTGGTATAGTTGATATATATATCTCGCATGATCAGCATAGAGTGCTTCTGTCATGAAATACTGACAATGTAAAATAGTGAAGGTGTGTTCAGTTTAATTTTAGTATGCTTTAGTTGCATTCTTGTGTCAATGTACTAGCATACAGCGCCTGGTTTTGAACTGCTACAAAATGTAGCACATTTATTCTAGAGATGACAAATTGGTTATTGGGGGCCAGATTTCGTGCCATAGATGGTCGGGTAGTTTGTGCCACATACCTCCTACAAAACTACGACTGAAGAAAAATGAATGTCGGCAGCTGGATCTGGGAGTGTATATGCAATATCAACTTATAACCATCTATATAAGCAGATTTTGATGATGAAGATTGCCAGCCAAAACACATACCTAATATGTTATTACTAGACCACCTGTGTTATTCTTTACTTTTCCAGTTAATAAGAATACATGTAACTAGTTTGGCTCCCTGAAAACTATATACAATGTGGATTTGGGGCTAGTTCGACCCAGAACGGATGTTTACTGGAATCTGTCTGAAGTCAAAGAACTGTTTCAAGTGGTTGCTATGCTCCCTGTGTGGTTCATTTCATATTAAACCATACTTGCATTGTTCTCTCAGGTGTTTAATCAATGCTGTATGTTGGTTAAACACCTGCCGGTCACGGCTGAGATGTTTTCTGTATGGTTTAAAATAGAGAAAGCCCTCGAGTAACAGGGAGTTATTCAACATAGTCTCGGCTGCAGCCCTCGACCATGTTGAATAACCCCCTGTTCCTCGGGGTTTCTCTATTTCTTCTAACAACTCAAGCCAGCTTGTGGTTTGGACAAAACTATGAATGTCATGTTGAGGACCTGAGGCAGTGCTATTGTTTGTTCTTCGTAAGACATCGCATCAGAATGTACACGACATCACAAAAAGGAAAAGATAAATTGGGTCACAATCTTTATTCTGTACCGAAGTATATATTGCTGGTTCACTTAATTGGGACAATTGCTCAGTATAAAATGTATCAGTATAAACTGGGGGGAAAATCAAATTTGATTGATATATCCAAGGCACATTCATGGAATATGTATGAAACTTTTCATAATAACGTTTCAAGCCCAGCTTAAAATCGTAGACAGTTCCATCTCTTTTCTGTTGATATCAATTCTTTATCCTTGCATCAGATTTTTAAAAAATAATTGCGAGATTATCTTGAGTGTCGACATGCATGAAATAAATGCTCTAAGAGGCAGAGAAAGCAGTTGAAAAGTGACATGAAAATATGACGCCCTGATATTCACGAATACACGAGAAGATGACAGCACAATAGCTTGAGGACAAAAGAAGATAATAGAGTTCTTCAGAACTGTTGCTCCTGACTCATCATTGAAAAAACTAAAGCTAAATTTAATGGTCTCTGATAACAGATACCTAGTTATGTGATAGCCATGAGATAAAAACGCATCATCGACATTCGTGATGAAATACCAATATCAATTTATAACAATTGTGCTCAAATGTGTAAAATATGATAAACACCTGATATGTACAGGGTACCAAAATTATATTGAATAATGAATGGTAGTATTGTGAAAAATCATTTCATTCATGGTTTTCGTGATTGCAAACATAACACATGCATTTAGCGTAGCACTGAAAAAGGACTGATTGGTGACAAGAGATGGTTCAAGAACATACAATACAATGATCATCAGCACTGACGTTACCAAACATGGTGGTTAAGATAAGATACAAAACATAAATCGTTACATGTGGCTGTTGGATGTGTTTTTCGGATGTAGCTAAGAAGATTGGTAGATCAGGCATGTCTAAAAACACAAGAGTCATAACCTAACACCTCTTATAGTCCTACAACGAAAGTAGAAAATGGAGTTTTGACAAACAGACAAATTTGTATTTCGAGACCAAATCCATTGACGAATTTATTAAAATCAGTATGAATGGTCAAATCCGATTGATACTAAAGTATCAAAATCAAAGTCATGTGAACATCACAGACACCCAGTCAGAGTTTGAGTTCCAGAAGAGTGAGCATCTCCTGTCCCGCTGGTGACACCCGCTGTTACAGCCACACTGGCATATCAAGACGCACATGTAAGAAGTAATCTATTACCACCAATACAGCCAAATTTTGATGATTTCAATAACAAACGTAAAACACAATTTTTTGCAATAGAAACAAAGCCCGACGAAATACTTTATCAAAAAAACACACTGGCGTCATCAGGGGCAGACAGTGTGGTAATATGTACACAAAACTGTCACGATGGGATGATATCGTCTGTGTGCAGACTTGGTGTAACCTTCAAACAAATCATAGTGACGAACATACGTCTTGAACGTCGACATCAGTTTAGACATTGTTCATCCCTGTTTGAAGAGTTTGTGAGGCAGAATCTGTGCTGTGAGTATGGATTCTTAGTTAGATGAACATGCTCTAGCATAACGGTTCCATTAAGATGTTTGTATGCCATAAACCAGTTTTTGCCACCCGGTCTCATGGCCATCTTCACAGCCCAGTTCAAATGCGGACTGGAACACTTTCTGTGCACATTAGAGACACACATTATGTGGTTGCTATGTTTCGCCTGTGTGCATTATTTAATTTTACAACCACATTTACTGGTGCCGTTAGGACTATTAAAAATGGTTTGCGGTCAAAATTCGAGGATGTCTCAGTTGACATGGTGGTCGCCATTACAAGACCATAAGAAGATATAATGTGATCATTAAATTGTGCCTCATCCATTTTGTTTATGATTAGTGTGACCAAACGACACAAAACGACGTTTTATTGTCCATGGGAAATCTATGCTCTGTAATTGTTACATGTACTCGACAGCTGAAGATATCGAATTGCCATGTTGAGCTGTATGAAGTTTCAGCATACTACACAGTTATCAAGTACCTTCCCAGGGGGTTCAGACAAGCAATTCCGTTGGCTTTGTACCGTCTGTGAATCTGCCGTCCCAATTATATTGTGTACTTTGAATACTTCGGTAAATGTCAGATCATGACTTGTTTATCCAGATATTTAGCATCTAACAATTTGACCATATGATGAACGTTTTTAATCTATGTTCATGAGAGTTTACTGGTTGAATAGGATCCATGATAGGACCGTCACTTGATGTGTGACAAGACAACACCTCACATCAAAACGACACATCATCAGCACAACTTTGATTTGGTGTCATAAACCCACGTGATGATCCAGGGTGACAATACGTTTAGTCCATTCGATCGAAATGACTAGGTTTATAGATATTCATGAAATAAATACTTTCATGTGTTACAACATTTGGGTAGACGTTCATTCTTATTTCAGTAACATTATTATATCAGAGCAGTGGGTGGCACTTGGTAACCGTTGTCAAGGACAGCAATCCAGGACACAGTGTTAATGATACTCCACCTCAACAACGCAGAGGCAATGGTCAGCAAAACATACATCACAGTAACACGAGCCTTTCTCTAATTCCCGTCTACATATTTGCATATGGCCGAGCAAACAAAATGACTAGGGTTTCTATGAATATATTAAGCAGTGTTCAGCACTCCATACTTTGAGGATGATATCGGATTTTGTGATCCAAACGGCAACTTAGTAACTTCATATAGTGCCACCCGATACCACGGCGGCACGGCAGGCAGTATATGATCAAACTGCGGGGTTATTCAGAGCACAGCGTGGACGTGGGTTTATCGACCAGAAATAACGATGTGTATCGCCCACATGCTTATAACCTCAGGCCGCATGTTCAGCAAACGTATAATGCTTGCAAAATAGCTGGGCGCACATTATCCTTATGTCATGAACTATCATAATACTGATTATTGTCTCAATGAGTGTTTTAGTGCACCAAAAACCCTTGACTCTTGGCATATTTTATACTGTGGCAAATGATAGCTACATGCTACAAAATCAAACATCTCTGGCAGCGGATAATATAATACTCCAACAATCACAGGAAAAAACATATTTCATGCGTCAGTAAACTGGTCAGTCAGTGTCACAAATATTCAGATATAAATTATAATCGGTTCATGTTTAGACATAGTGAAATTGACAAGAAACAAAGCATGAGGAATGGTGTGCCAGGTTTCATACACCAACCATGAGTGTTCTGACCAATTTACTATATATATTGTTTGCAATGTTACGTTTGGTCATTAACATCATTGTCCCAAATGTTCTGGATACATTTTATCACGATTAAGCATTGAAGGATTAATGAAAAGTGACGAATGAATGACTTGTTCTCTTGACAGCTCAGTCGTATCTTAAATGTCAAGCAGATGAATAATAAAAGGAAGTACTGTGGAGGCAGCACATATAATTCCCAGATGCTCAGTACACATAATATACGTTTGTATAGATATCAGTATATGGATTTCTGACAAATGGATAAATCGTATCCTCTTTCTAAAATATTTTTAGAAAAAAGTAGCCTCATACTATTTGGATCTCCTCATTTGTAAATAAATATTGGCAAGTATATTCTCAAATACCCACTTTGAAATTTCAATAGAAGCAAGCAGAACATAACTAGGATAATGCATTATCCATGTTGGGTTCCATTGATGGAGATTTGTCAATGTAACTCAATCAACTCACACCATGTATGTATTCCAAACATGAAATGTAACATTTTCCAGCTTGGATGTGTTTTGTATCAGAATTCTGATATAACATTGATGAAATGTGCAGTATCTGAAAGAAGAATCTGTTTGGGATATGCGAGATGAAGGATACAAGCAGCCCATTATATACGAATATTTATAGTGTTTCGTTCATATCAGAACAAAAGTAACCTTATCAGATACTATGCTAATCAATAGCACTCTCCTTAAGATAAGTTCACTATGAGAGTGTATTCTATGCAATGACCAAAGAGGAAATATTGCTGCCTTCCAAAATTGAATGATGCTTTGTTTGTCCATATATTTTGGATATCATTATGTAATGTTAGATATCATTATGTAATATTATAGAAATTTTGGATGTTGAGGAGTCCAATATACAGTTTACGAGCTGACGCCTCGGCCAATATGACATATCTGAACTCAATCAGCTGTGCGGAAAACTTAGGATCAACTCATTGAATAATTCGAGGCACAGGTGCCCTACCCCAGGCTAAACATCTCATAGCAGAACACTTACCTCATTGAGATAAATATATGACTAGCGACATCATCTAAAACTCGGCTTAAGTAACGTACAATGCTACTATTTCGTTGATATGCGGTTCTGATATGAATAAATATGATATAAATACATTATGTTACCATGATGTGCAGTTGAGCATGTGGAAAGTATCAATAAACAGCTAAAAGTACTCCTCATATTGAGCATTTTTCCTTGTACTTGGTGTTTATACGGATCAAACGATTTTGAAAAGCTTCTGGATAACACCGTGTGTCGAGAAATGTGCAAACAAGAGAAACTACGAACACATCATAATTATCCTCTAAATCTCACCAGTGGCATCTAAATGATCCTAGAGCAATAAAATTATTCGAAATATTAAATCTTCCACAAATAAAACTCACACTGCATGGAGTGTCACCTGTCACCTGTTTAATCCTTATTGAATGTAGAGAAAGGCGCAGGATGTGGTACTTGAGCCGGATGGAGTTCTACTGGCATAGTTGATATATATTTCTCTCGCATGATCAGCATAAATTCCTCCTTTATAGAACACTGGCAATGCAACACATTGAAGGTGCGTTCAGTTTTATTTTAGTATGCTTTAGTCGCATTCTTATGTCAATGTATACAGTGTCTGGTTTTGAATACAAATATACAAAATGTATACAAAATGTAGCACATTTATTCTAGAAATGGCAAATTGGTTATTGGGGGCCAGATTTCCTGCCATAAATGATCGGATAGCTTGTGCCACATACTTTCAACAAAAATACGACTGGAGTAAACCGAATGTTTGCAGCTGGATCTGGGAATGTATATATGCTATATTTTGATGATCACGATAGCAAACCAAACACAACATTTTGAAATAGAAACAAAGCCCGACCTAATATGTTATTACTAGACCTCATGTGTTATTCTTCAAAATTTCAGTTAATAAGAATACATGTAACTGGTTTGGCTCATTGAAAACAATATACAAAGTGGATATGGGGCCTGTCTGAGGCTCAAGCCTGCCTGAGGCTCAAATCTTCACAGTTTACAGACACTGGTTACATACACTGGTTCATCTGCAGAGCAAAGAACTGTTTCAAGTGGTTGCTATACTCGCAATTTCAACAACGCTTGTGGTTTGGACAAAATGATAACTGTCATGTTGAGGACCTGAGGCGGTGCTATTGTTTGTTCTTGGCTTCGCATTAAAATATACAATACATCATAGAATGAAAACATAAATTGGGTCACAATGTATATTCTGTACCAAAGTATATATTGCTGGATTAATTAATTGGGACAATTGCTCAGTATAAAATGTATTAGTATAAACTGGAGTAAAAATCAAATTTGATTTGATTGATATGTCCAAGGCAGTCATGGAATCTGTACAGAACTTTTCACAATTAACGTTTCAAGCCCAGCTTAAAGGGTATATATCACGAAAATTGGATATTGGTTTTTGTTATGTGTGTGAAAGCACTATCTTAACCGAACAGAATGGTTTTTACAACATATTGATATCATGATTCCTTCCAAAGTTATGACACTTTAAACATGTACATATTTACATAATCTGACAACAGAGTCTGACAGCTAATTAATATGCAAATGAGATGTATGACGTCATTGACAGACTGTTTTTTAATTAGGCATTTTTAAATGGAATAATGAGACCGTTTGTATCCATATTTGTTCACCAAAACCCATTTTTTATGCCTTTTAGTTAGAATAATCAGTGATTTCAAGGAATTCGTGGTTGCCATGGCTACCATTGGTCTCGCTGGGCCCTTAGCAACCATAGTTACTAAGGTCAATATCTAATTAAAAACAAGATATACATGTATGAAACCATTTCAGACAATAGAGTAATGACAATATATTGAGGAATATATCATCAATTGTCTGAACACAACCCTTAGCAACCAATACATGCTTGGGAAACCAGTAGTAATGGTACCATTCATTTGTAATGGCTCTAAACGTTGGTGATTTCTCAGGGCTGTATCGGTTGCTAAGGTGTGTTTTTGAAGTATTTGTTGATCAATTCCACAAAATATAGTCACTACCCTGTTATCTAAATTGGTTTGATACTTTCATATCATGTTTTAACTTGAATACCAGCCTTAGCAACCTGGTTGCTAAGGGCCAAATCAGCCCATTGGTTGCCATGACAACCAAAATTTATATACACTCACTGAATATTCCGACTAAACATTATATCTGATGAGTTTCGGTGACCAAATATGAGCTTAAATGCCTAATTGTGACATGTTAAATCGCCTAATTAAAAAAGCAAGCTGTCAATGACGTCACACATCTTATTTGCATATTAATTAGCCGACATATTTTCCAAGACTGTCTGGAGAAATTTGCCTGATTTTCTATATTAAAATAGCTATACCTTTTTAACAAATCGAGATATCAACATTCTGTAAAGACTGTTCTACTCAGCTCAACGAGTGGCTTCAAATAAGCTGATGTCATATTTTCGTGATATATACCCTTTAAAATCGTAGACAGTTCCATCTCTTTTCTGTTGATATTGATTCTTTATCCTTGCATCAGATATTTTTTAATAATTGCGAGATTATCTTGAGTATCGACATGCATGAAATAAATGCTCTAAGAGGCAGAGAAAGCAGTTGAAAAGTGACATGAAAATATGACGCCCTGATATTCACGAATACACGAGAAGATGACAGCACAATAGCTTGAGGACAAAAGAAGATAATAGAGTTCTTCAGAACTGTTGCTCCTGACTCATCATTGAAAAGCTAAAGCTAAATTTAATGGTCTCTGATAACAGATACCTAGTTATGTGATAGCCATGAGATAAAAACGCATCATCGACATACGTGCTGGAATACCATTATCAATTTATAACAATTGTGCTCAAATGTGTAAAATATGATAAACACCAGATATGTACAGGGTACAAAATTATATTGACTATTAAATGGTAGTGTTGTGGAAAATCATTTCATTCATGGTTTTCCTCATTGCAAACATAACACATACATTTAGCGTAGCACTGAAATAGACGTGGAATCAATACCCAGTATTAAGTATTCCGAGCAAACAAAACAGGGTCCGTTATCCAATCTCATAGTCCGGGGACAGAAAGTCTGATAGGTGACAAGAGACGGTTCAAGAACATACAATACAATGATCATCAGCACTGACGTTACTAAACATGGTGGTTCAGATAGGATACAAAACTCAAATCGTTACATGTGGCTGTTGGATGTGTTTTTCGGATGTAGCTATGAAGATTAGTAGATCAGACATGTCTAGAAACACAAGAGTCATAACCTAACACCTCTTATAGTCCTACAATGAAAGTAGAAATGGAGCTTTGACAAAGAGACCAATTTGTATTTCAAAACCAAATCCATGGACGAAATCATTAAAATCAGTATGAATGGTCAAATCCTATTGACACTAAAGTATCAGAATCAAAGCCATGTGAACATCACAGACACCCAGCCAGAGTGTGAGTTCCAGGTGCTCCAGAAGTGTGAGCATCTCCTGTCCCGCTGGTGACACCCGCTGTTACAGCCACACTGGCATATCAAGACGCAAATATGTACACAAAACTGTCACGATGGGATGGTATCCGCTGTGTGACAGATTTGGCATAACCTTCAATAGTGAATCATAGTGACGAACGTACGTCTTGAACGTCGACATCAGTTTAGGCATTGTTCATCCCTGTTTGAAGAGTTTGTTAGGCAGAATCTGTGCTCTGAGTATGGATTCTTAGCATCAGTAGGATGTTTGTATGCTATAAACCAGTTTTTGCCACCCGGTCTCATGGCCATCTTCACAGCCCAGTTCAAATGCGGACTGGAACACTTTCTGTGCACATTAGAGACACACATTATGTGGTTTCTATGTTTAGCCTGTGTGCATTATTCAATTTTACAACCACAGTTACTGGTGCCGTTAGGACGATTAAAAAGTGGTTTGCGTTCAAAATTAGAGGATGTCTCAGTTGACATGGTGGTCGCCATTACAAGACCATAAGAAGATATAATGTGATCATTAAATCGTGCCTCATCCATTTTGTTTATGAATAGTGTAACCAAACGACACAAAACGACGTTTCATTGTCCATGTGAAATCTATGCTCTGTAATTGTTACATGTACTCGACAGCTGAAGATATCGAATTGCCATGTTGGGCTGTATGAAGTTTCAGCATACTATACAGTTATCAAGTACCTTCCCAGGGGGTTCAGACAAGCAATTCCGTTGCCTTTGTACCGTCTGTGAACCTGTCGTCCCAATTATATTGTGTAATTTGAATGTAAGTATCAATATATTACCACCAATACAGCCAAATTTTGATGATTCCAATAACAAACATAAAATTAAAAAAATTTGCAATAGAAACAAAGCCCGACCAATTACTTGATCGAAAGACACACTGTCGTCATCAGGGGCGGACAGTGTGGTAAATGTAGTTGTTTCTACTGTACACCTGATGGAATTAGTATACAACTACCCAACAATCTATGAAAATAATTTAGAACTCCGAAACAAACCCCATGGAATAGATATATGACAAGTACATAAGTACCTAATCACAAGCCAAAAGGCTACTGAGTTGACTTCGGTATATGTCGGAATTGTCGGATCATGACTTGTTTATCCAGATATTTAGCAACTAACAATTTGGCCATATGAATGTTTTTAATGTATGTTCGCACTTCACTGCCAGAGTGTCATTCAGGTGTGAGAGTTAACTGGTTGAATAGGATCCATGATAGGTCCGTCACTTGATGTGTGACAAGACAACACCTCACATCAAAACGACATAACACCAAAACAACTTTGATTTAGTGTCATAAACCCATGTGATGATCCAAGGTGACAATACTTTTAGTCAATTCGATCGGAATGACTAGGTTTATGAATATTCGTGAATTAAATACTTTCATGTGTTCACAACATTGGGTAGACGTTCATTCTTATTTCAGTAACATTATGATATCAGAGCAGTGGGTGCATTTGGTAACTATTGTCGAGGACAGCAATCCAGGACACAGTGTCAATGATACTCAACCTCAACAACGCAGAGGCAATGGTCAGCAAACATACATCACAGTAACACGAGCCTTTCTCTAATCCCCGTCTACATATTTGCATATGGCTGAGCAAATAAACTGACCAGGGTTTCTATGAATACATTAAGCAGTGTTCAGCATTCCACACCTTGTGGATGATATCGGATTTTCTCATCCAAACGGCAACTTAGTAACTTCATATAGTGCCACCAGATACCATTGCGGCACAGCAGGCAGTATCCGAGCAAAATGCGGGGTTATTCAAAGCACAGGGTGGACGTGGGTTTATCGACCAGAAATAATGCTGTGCACCGTCTACATGTTAATAACCTCAGGCCGCAAGTCCAGCAAACGTATAATTCTTGGAAAACACCTGGGCACATATGAGCAGTGTCATGAATTATCATAATACTGATTATTGTCTCAATGAGTGTTGTAGTGCACCAAACACCCTTGACTCTTGGCATATTTTCCTTTTGTGCTGTGGCTAACAATGACAAAATGCTACAAAATCAAACATCTCGGGCAGCGGAGAATATAATACTCCAACAATCGCAGGAATAAACCATATTTCATGTGTCAGTAAACTGGTCAGTCAGTGTCACAAATTTTCAGATATAAATTATAATCGGTTCATGTTCAGACATAGTGAAATTGACAGGAAACAAAGCATGAATGATGTGCCAGGTTTCATACACCAATCAAGAGTGTTCTGACCAATTTACTATATATATTTTTTTAAATGTTACGTTTGGTCATTAACATTATTGTCCTAAATGTTCTGGATACATTTTATCACGATTAAGCATTAAAGGATTAATGAAAAGTGACGAACGAATGACTTGTTTTCTTGACAGCTCAGTTGTAGCTTAAATGTCAAGCAGATGAATAATAAAAGAAAAGTACGGTGGAGGCAGCACATATATTTCCCAGATGCTCAGTACACAAAATATACGTTTGTATAGATATCCGTATATGGATTTCTGACAAATGGATAAATCGTATCCTCTGGATGCTCAAAGCTTAATAGAACCGCAGGTTCGTATCGTTCAATATGATGTAAAACATTTACAGAAAAAAATGTAGCCTCATACTATTTGGATCTCCTCATTTGTAAACAAATATTGGCAAGTATATTCTCAAATGCCCACTTGAAATTTCAATAGAAGCAAGCAGAATATAACTAGGATAATGCATTATCCATGTTGGGTTCCATTGATGGAGATTTGTCAATGTAACTATCAACTCACACCATGTATGTATTCCAAGCATGTAATGAAACATTATCCAGCTTATATGTGTTTTGTATCAGAAATCTGATATAATATTGATGAAATGTGCAGTATCTGAAAGAAGAATCTGTTTGGGATATGCGAGATGAAGGATACAAGCAGCCCATTATATACGAATATTGATAGTGTTTCGTTTTATATCAGAGCAAAGCTAACAAAGATAAGTTCACTATGAGAGTGTAATCTATGCAATGACCAAAGAGGAAATATTGTTGCCTTTCAACATTTAATGATGCTTTGTTTGTCTATATATTTTGGATATCATTATGTAATATTAGATATCATTATGTAATATATATTATACAAATAGTGGATGTTGAGGAGTCCAATATACAGTTTACGGGATGAAGAAATGTCATATTGGCCGAGGCGTCAGCTGTCCGGAAAACTTACGATCAACTCATTGAATAATTCTAGGCACAGGTGCCCTACCCCAGGCTAAACATCTCATAGCGGAACACTTACCTCGTTGAGATAAAAACATGACTAGTGACATCATCTAAAACTCGGCTCAAGTAACGTGCAATGCTACTCCACTGAGTATGTCCCTAGAGTGAGGTTTTTTTCAAGAGGGAGTTGAAACTTGGCCTTTGGCCTTAATTTCGAGGTTTGAGCACATAATGGCTCATAGCTGGCCTTTTGTCGACTTTGCATTTTGGGAACCAGTTGCACACATATGACGGGGGGGGGGGATATGCTCCGTGTTCTCATGACTTTGAGCTTGACCCTTGGCCTACTTTTTTAAATCAGGGCGAATGGTGGCTAGTATCTCACTTGTTATCGATATTTCAGCTTGAGAGTCGATTGTGGTCGTATGGGGATGGTGTATGCTGAATATCTTTGTGACATTGGGTTTGACCAGTGATAATATTCTCAAGGCCACGGGACAAAAGGGCTAATATTAAAAACATAAAACCTTTATTGTCCGGTAACCTTCCTCAGCCTCTCGGCTAATTTTTTTTAATCGTGTACCCACATAAATATACGTATATATATCATATATAATACGCACTATCGTACACCTTCTGCTTATGCAAGCTTCATATTCTGGAGGTGTGAGGTGGTTAGTGGTGGTCCTTATAGGTTCCTGGTAGCGTTTGAATCATACAGATCCATATCCACATCATACATTCTTCCAATTTAGTGTTCATCTTATAAGGTGTGTGGTATATGTTACAGGTACATACAACAAATGCCATACACACTAACCGTACATACACATCTAACAGAGCCCAGCCAAGCCCTCTCGTGCCAAATATCTATCGCCAATTGCGATTATCATATTGCCACATGAGCGATCTAATCATCCCACAACCCATGTTAGTAAATGATGATAGGTTTCTGAACTTGGACACACAATATTTTGAAGTTGAAGACATAGTCTCACACACCTCGCCCAACAAATCCAAATATTGCACTCTTCATCTGAATATTCACAGTTTACCAAAGAAGATAAATGAACTTAAAATCATGCTTTCGAACTTACAAAACACTGGGATAGTTGTGCACTTTATTCTGTTATGCGAAACCTTTCTGAACGACAATACATTGCATTTATGCAGCATACCTGGATATAACCTTGAATGCCGTAACAGACAGGGTGGGACACGGGGAGGGGGTGTCGCGCTGTACATACATGATTCGCTACATTACGATATTAGGAACGACCTGGCCATAAATGTTGATTGCGAATTTGAGTCGATTTTCATCGAGGTAAAACATAGTCAGCGAAACACAATTGTGGGTGAAATATACCGAATCCCAGGCACAAACGAAACACTATCAATATCTAGATACGAAACAGTACTTGAAAAGTTAAACGGAACTAATTCTGACGTTATACTTGGTACAGATCAAAATTTTGATTATATCAAAATACACTCCAACAAGCACTCCGATGAATTACTTAACACCTTCATATCATCTGGCTTCCTACCGACCGTTAATAAACCAACCAGAATAACACATAATAGTGCGACATTAATCGATAATATATACGTAAAGTGTTCTAACTACAATAATGTTAAATCTGGCATAATACTAAGCGATATATCTGATCATTTGCCCTTGTTTGCTGTTATGGGGGATACTTCGTCCAGCAAGGTACAGTCCCTAACTATAACTTGTCGTCCTCTCACTTCTGAAAATATGATGTCTATATGTAATGATCTCAATTCAACAGACTGGACATACCTCGACCGAATTCCCATCAATGACGCTTACGCATCCTTCACAAACAAAGTAAAACAGGCTATGGACAAATTCGCTCCTGAAATAGAGAAAACAATCCCACAAAAACGTGTAATAAAAGAACCCTGGATGACACAAGGGTTGTTACAGTCATCATCCAAATGTATCAAACTTTATAAAAAGTGCCTACGTAAATCAAAAACAGATAGTTCTTACCAAAAATATATTAAGCATAGGAACTTATTCAGAGCTTTGAAAAGACAATGCAAACGCGAATACTATGGGTCCCTTCTTGATAAATACAGATGTGATGTGAAAAAAACGTGGAAAATTTTGAACAATGTTATAGGGCGAACAAATGACAAATCATCAATCACCGACACATTTCTTATCAATAATAAACCTGAGACTGATCCAACCAAAATCGCTGACGGGTTCTGCAAATATTTCTCAAACATAGGCGTTTCGCTGGCAGAACAAATTCCATCAGCCCCTAAACATTTCACTGAATATCTAAGCGAACAACCGAACCCAAACTCTATATTCATCAACCCCACTGATCCCAACGAGGTCATGAAAATGATAGACTCATTGAAAGGAAAAAAAAGTTCAGGAGTTGACAATTTGAGTAGTCACTTCATAAAACAGATAAAACATGCAGTTTGCACCCCGATATCATTACTAATAAACAAATCAATTTCAACGGGAATTGTCCCTCAGCAAATGAAAACGGCGAAAGTAATCCCAATCTACAAAAATAAAAACAAGCAAATGCTGAATAACTATAGGCCAATATCACTATTACCCTGTTGCTCTAAACTCTTAGAAAAAATCATCCACTCACGACTGTATACGTTTCTCGTACAACATAATATACTCTATCCTAAGCAATACGGATTTAGGCCCAAACATTCAACTATTAATGCAGTTACAGAATTTGTATTCGATACCCTGACTGGCTTTAACAATAACATGTACACACTTGGAGTTTTCCTGGACCTCTCCAAGGCTTTCGATACTATTGACCATTCTATTCTGTTGTCCAAATTAGAATATTATGGTATTCGAGGGATTGCCTTGGAGTGGTTCAGGAGCTACCTAAATAACCGTGAGCAGTATGTCAAGTTCAAAAACTCATGTTCGAACCTCTATCCTATAAAATACGGTGTACCACAGGGTTCAGTATTGGGTCCGTTACTTTTTATCATATATTCAAACGATATTCCCAACTCAATAACAAAATCAAAATGTATTTTATTCGCAGACGATACAACGTTGTATTATACTCACCATAACCTCCAACACCTATATCACATTGTTGAATCAGATATCCTCCTCATGGTTAATTGGTTCCGGAGCAACAAATTATCACTGAATGTTAGCAAAACTAATATAATCTTATTCTCCAAGAAGCTGGTACACAACTACAACACCCATTCGCTAAAAGTCGATACAGAATACATTACACCATCACTTTCTGTTAAATTTCTTGGTATCCATATAGACAGTAAGCTGAGTTGGAATGTCCACATTGAACACGTCTTGAAAAAATTGTCCAGCGCCCTATATATGTTAAACACTGTCAAAAACATGTTAAGTAAAGCCCACCTCAAATCGTTATATTTTAGTCTGTTTCATTCCTACCTAAACTATGGTATATTGTTATGGGGTTCTGCACAAAAAACGATACTGCGCCCGCTTGAAATCAAGCAAAATAAAGCAATCCGATGCGTCACTGGATCACGTTTTAATGCCAGCTCTACGCCACTCTATCATAAAACAGGCATAGCTAAGCTACATGATTTGTTCAATATTGAACTTAGTAAATTTATGTATCTTCATTCCCGCAATGAACTACCAAGTTCGCTGAACAATCTTTTTGTGGCAAACAATTCTATCCACTCCTTCAACACTAGACATTGTAAAGACCCCCATATAACTAGGTGGAATGTCCAAATTTTTGGAAGCAGCTTCATTCGTAAAGGTCCGGAATTATGGCTAAATACACCAACCCATATAAAAAACAGCATTTCAGTCAGTGCCTACAAATCTAAGATAAAACAACACTTCATTTCGAAATATTTGATGAATAACTAACTATCTAATCTAGTAATACTCCCTTGATACTGTAAAATTTCATGGCTGCATTGTATTTCATAAGTTCACGTTACTACGGTCGCTTTATTAGTTTGTCTTTTTTGTGTCTTGTGTCACTTTTTCATATTATTATTATTATTATTTTTTTTTTGCTCTACCAATCCTGTATCGTTTGCCAATAGTGTAAGGATGTGTGTGGGTGTGGGTGTGTGTGTCATGGGGGGGGGGGGGGGGGTATGAAAAAGGACTTTTTTCATTCATTTCTCATTCTATGTAATACCACAAGTTTGGCATTTCACAGTAGTAAATGTGTACATTTTAGGTTCAATCTGTTAATTCTAGCACAACTGTATCATCATCTCCTGTGTATATGGGTGTATGTGAATAATGTGAATAGTATGTATTTCTACGTGAAATTAATGTATATATATATCTACTTGTTTGTGATGTTGTTATATGTAGTATGCAACTCATACGTGAGTCCAACTTGTAAATATTTTGTTCCTATCCGTTCCATATTTTGTGTTACTATTATTTCAATGTAATGGGCTTCACCGCTTGAGCAATCAAGTTACAGGCATCGGCCTCTGGTGGAGTCCACAAATTGTGCATTTCTTATATCATCTATTGAATATGTTCATCTTGTGTGCAATTTGGAAATAAATTACTTACTTACTATACCGTCTCACAACTTTTCAAAGCCTATAGGAGAACATGAAGCACACGTTACCTAACCCTAGAACTCCTATGAATGTTACATTCTCCCAATCACTATGATACAGATAAATATGATATAAATACATTATATTACCGTGATATGCAGTTGATCATGTGGAAAGTATCAATGAACAACTAAAGGTATTCCTTATGTTGAACATTTTCCCTTGTACTTGGTGTTTTATACGGATCAAACGATTTCGAAAAGCTTCTCAATAACACCGTGTGTCGAGAAATTTGCCCGAATCTTACTGTATGTATATAAGTCAGGTTGCAAGAGGGCTTTTTTCAGTGTGACCCTGCATGGAATGTGAAAGTTTTTTTCTTGATGGATTTTACACCAACAGGGTGTTCATGGATAAAAGACACACTGCCTTTGGGCTTGTGACTAAGTACTTATGCACTTGTCATATATCTATTCCATGGTGTTAGTTTCTCATTTCTAAATTATTTTCATAGGTTGTTGGGCAGTTGTATACTAATTCCATCATGTTTACAGTAGAAAGAACTACATTCAACACACTGTCCGCCCCTGATGACGCCAGTGTGTCTTTTGATAAAATATTTGGTTGGGCTTTGTTTCTATTGCAAAATGTTGTGTACGTTTGTTATTGGAATCATAAAAATTTGGCTGTATTGGTGATAATAGATTGATACTTACATTCATACCAATGAGTCGGTGTCACTGCTGGTGGACGTTAAATCTGTCCCCGAGGATACCATCAACTCAGTAGCCTTTTGGCTTGTGATTAGGTACTTATGTACTTGTCATATATCTATTCCATGGGGTTTGTTTCGGATTTCTAAATTATTTTCATAGGTTGTTGGGCAGTTGTATACTAATTCCATCATGTGTACAGTAAAAACAACTACATTAACCACACTGTCTGAACCTGATGACGCCAGTGTGTCTTTTGATAAAGTATTTGGTTGGGCTTTGTTTCTATTGCAAAATGTTGTGTTTTACGTTTGTTTGGAATCATCAAAATATGGCTGTATTGGTGTTAATAGATTGAAACTTGACATAAGATACAACATATAATATATATATATATATATATATATACTTACGAATTCGACCTTTTTGACCACAACTTACGAATCCGACCATTTTGGCACATTGCAGGTTATTGCTTTTAGACTGTATTTCTGTACATTATTTTTCATATTTGGACCTTTTCAACACTTTTTGTCGAAATATATTACTCTGCTGCAGTTATTGAACATTTTATTTCAAACATATATTTTTTGAGCCAAAATGTATGAGCCAAAAAAGTCAGGACCGTACGGTCATGCAATATACCAACTATTTTGGCTCATGTTATATATTTGTATATCTATGATAATACCATTTTGGCACATACCATTTTGGCACATACCAGTATATATTATGTGTGTTGTAAAACAGTCTCATATTTGCCAGTGTATTGTAACTCTTTTATAGTCCAGCAGAACTGCAGAAAAGCATGTTTTGGCGTCATTATGAACTTTTTTTGTTGATTCATCATCTCTGAGCATTCCTGAGTCAGAATCAGCCGGGTGCCACCTTGGCACCCTTGGGGAATTTTTTTCAGAGCCGAAAAACAAAATGGCTGCCACCGAATACCGCTGAATTCAGTTCTTTGACAATATCTCCGCTTCTAGGCCACTTAGAAGCACAAACTTGGTGTCTACTACTAGGTTTTCATGGTCAAGGAATCCATTTATAATGATGCCAAACTTGTATATATAACAGCTCATCAGATTTTCGAGATTAACCACCCAGATATTTGAAAAATCTGGTTTTGGTCAAGTGATTAAATGTTCATGTATTTGCCACTCAGTACAACATTTATTGTTGTCCACTACAGTCAATGTATGTATTCAGGCTCAATAAATCAATGACAATAAATGTGACGATATGTTTTCACTATTAAATTAGGTGTTACATGTGGCAACATTACGAGTCATTGGCAATTCTTCGTAAATTGAACCGACATCATCATCATCTTCCTGAAAAGGTTCTTCCTTGGTATGTTCATTGCAACAATCTGGTCCAGAATAACAGGCACAGAACTTTCAAAAGACATCTGTGGCACTACACAGCCACATCTCGCAGTGGAACATGGCCGGCTGGTGGAGCATCCACATTCGACTGTTTGTACAATGGCGACAGGTAAAGTGTATGTACACCAGTTGGAAGCGGGGTTGGACGCATGTTGTGCCGTCTCCATCTGTATTCCGACCACATCGGGTCGGGTCAAAGTGTGGAGGATCTGATTGAGCAACGGATTTATACATAAGAATTGTTACAGTAATTGAGTACGATGTGGATGCTGAACAAAGTCATATTGTGATAGGGGCAATACCTTCAGTTTCGAGGCTAATGTGTTCTTCACAGGATGGTGGTGAACAAACATATCATCTCTCAGTTTGAAACCATGATAGGTAGCAAAAGAAGCAGTCGTTTCGGGCATCAGGTTTGTTTCATTTGCTTCTGGTTGACCAAGTGAGATTAGGTGATTTCCCCTCTTGGGGGTCTTCAATGTTGTGGCCTTTCCAATGCCAAACAGATACTGTAGTACACAGTGTTACACCCACCTCCCCCATGGAGACATGTACACCTGGCATATATTTTGCTGTGCTTAGGTGTGTTCGAGCATTTTGACGAATGCTGGAGGAAAGCTAATGTGGTCCCAGTGTGGATGTGATAAAGATATAGTGGCACCACCGTGATTTGCAAAGTGAGGAAACATATTCTGGTGAGCAACATGAACCATTTCGACGAACAAAATATCCTAGTTGACTGCCAACACAGATTCCGAGCTAAACGTCCATATGAGTCCCAACTCATCATTGCGATTCACGACCTGACTTCCCCAAACAGGTGTAAACAAGTACATATGGCCATACTAGACTTCAGCAAGACACATGATCGGGTCCTACACTCCAGACTAAAAAGCAGAACTGGACTATTATGGAATCAGAGACAAACATTTTCCATGGATTGGAACCCAAAAGATCCACATGGATGGAAATCTGGCCCCTAAATGTCTAGTACCTGCTGTTCTCACTCTTCATAGATGATATCACGATGAATATAACATCAACCACCAGGCTGCGTGCAGATATTTGTTTGATCTTTCATTAAATCTCGTCAACTGAGAATCACATTCTGCTTCATAATGACATTGACAGACTGGTAGCCTGAATTCACAAAAGGCAAATGAATTTCAATACTGAAAACTGTTACATTGTAAGAATTTCACTGGCCACAAACCTATTGCTACCTACATGTATCAATATTCCATAGGTTGCAGGACAGTACAGGATGATAACCCATAAACGACGGCGACACGGGCAATATTCTTCCCTTGTAGAAACCTTATTCGATGTGACAAGTCATCCAAGCCAAAGGAAAAATTTCGCTCTCATCTGACCTCATTTAATATTGCTGTGTGGTCAGGTGCCCACATCAGGCCAAGCTATGAAACCGGCATGGAAAGGTTCAGTGATCTGCGGCCAGATTTCTAGCAAACGAACCCTATGACAATCGTCATTCAGACAGCATGACAGCTATTCCTATTGACCTCGGATGGATATCACTCATGGAGTGGAGGAGAATGACGCTGACCCTTTTCTTTAAGATGGCCAATGGATTGACCATCATCCTTCTGAACTGTCTCAGACAAGGACCAGGCAACCAAACGATATTGTGCAGTTCGCAGAATATCAAACAACTGTCAACATGTACCAGTCATTCATTCCGGCACAACACCTGATTGAAATGGCCTTCCCCAGGGTGTGATCAGCTCACATTCCTTGGTCGTCTTCAAGACATGACTGGTGGCTATTCCACTGAAGTAGATGAACGGTTTCAATCGAGCCTTGGTGTAGGTTACTTTGTGAACCACCTTTTGCAGAAATAGTATCGTGTATAGACTGAGGTGATGTTTTTTTTTATTATTCCATGTTTTACCGTCTGGCAAGATCTTTTTGACATTTGCTTTATGTTTGGTCTGTATCTGTCAAAGATAACGTAAACCTCACAGCACCCCAAACGGTATATTATGCTGGCCATTCTGTGCAATTTTGTATCTTGATATCTGTTTGTGAATGCCTCACCATTGAAGTCCCATATGGGAGGACATCGCCTCAACTAACTTGGTTAACTAGGAACAGAAAAAACAACGACTGCCTCTATTGCTGCATGTTATTGTTCCAAACCGAGAAGTGTACGGAAGGTGTAGATGGCAAACTCGAAGATCACATCAGCTGCAAAACTGAAGGTATTGCCCCATCACAAAATGCCTTTGCTCAGCATGTACACCATGCTCGAATGCAAGTTTTGTGGAAATCCGCTGCTCAACAACTTACAGATGTGCTGTTCAAAGTTCCGTGGCTGTATTTTAAGCCAAGATTGTTGCAACGAATATACAAAGAAGAACCTGTTCAGGAAGGTGATAATGATGACTGATCAAGTTATGATCGGTAAATGCCCCACAATGTTGTCACATGTAACAGTTGATGAGTTAAAATCATACAGCTTTTGTTGGGTCAGTACTATAGATTCACTAGCCCAGTAGTGAACACCAAGATTGTTGATTAAAGTGGAAAATGCATATGACTTGAACAGAACCAAATTTTTTTAAGAATCAGGTTCGTCAATCTCGAAAACCGGATAAGCTGTTATATATACAATTTTGTCAGTATTATATTTGGATTCCTTGACCATGAAAACCTAGTAGTAGACACCAAGTTTGTGCTTCTAAGTGGCCTAGAAGCGGAGATATTGTCAAAGAACTGAATTCAGCGGTATTCGGTGGCAGCCATTTTGTTTTTCGGCTCTGAAAAAAATTCCCCAAGGGTGCCAAGGTGGCACCCGGCTGATTCTGACTCAGGAATGCTCAGAGATGATGAATCAACAAAAAAAGTTCATAATGACGCCAAAACATGCTTCACAAGAAAATAGTCATTTGGCAACTGGACTATTAATCCAATGGTAAGATGAGAGTGAAAATTGGGAGAGGATCGATGTATCGTTCTTGCGATGAGTCGTGACTCTCTATTCACCGGGACGCGGTCGGTTGGCCACAGTTCCCGTTTTGCTATCCATGTTAATCATGCAGGCGAATGATTACATGGCGATGACATCGCACAGGGGCCCAATTGCACCACTTGCAAAACCTGCCCGTAACATTCCAAAGGACTTGCGCTTGGCATGTTGCGTTTCGGAAAGTTTTCTCTGTGTTTTCATCATTGATTTTATATTATAATATATTCACCACAACCAAATTAAGCACTCAAGCCTGAATCAAAACACGACACGTGACTCGTTTCTGGTAAATAAGGGAATAGTCGAAACGGCATGCAAGAAATATTGCAAAATTCTGTGTTGCTCACTGATATAAACAACTAAGCGATATCATTTCTAGCGCAACAAAAACGTGAATGTGTATGAAATATACAATTTCGAAGTATCTTATATCTCAGTATGCCAATCATGTAAAGATGTATCTGAAATTCTCAGATAATCATGCATTCGAAGGGAAGCTGGACACAATGTTCAAAGCGCTCCATTGCCTTTGGTGTGCTCAAAAAGCACATCACATGTTCGCATCTCAGGTACGTTTCTGAGGTACGCATCGTAACTAAAGCCTTGAAATAAAAGCATGGTATTCTCTCCATCTTTCGTTTGATGAAGGAAGAATATGGACCTAAGTTTTTTCTTGCTGTCTGTCTTTCTTGTAGATCATTCTGCCTAACATGAACACAATATCAGATTGGGCTGTGGCACCGTATAGGTGCGGGACTTGCAGGGCTGGTTGTACAGGGTAATTGCAGGGTATCGTAAAACTTCTAATAAACGCCCGGGCGTCTATTGATTTCAGTTACACTCTCTCAGTTGGACCTGGCGTTTATTGGAATTGGCGAGGCCTGTGTTACGATATGAGAAATCGGACGCCAGTTTAGATATCAAAAGCTGGAAATTCCCGACTGGGACGCGTTGACGTTGTCGATATTAGTATCTATACGTTGCTATGTTACACAATGTACGTAGACCCGGCGTCTATTAAAACCCGGCGTCTATTAATTTCAGTATACCTGAACCCCCGGCGTCTATTAGAACCCGGTGTCTATTAGGAACGTGATGTACACTGTAGAGGGAAGGTGGACACGTAGTTGCGAGAGAGATGTACAGGATATATGTGAAAGGTGTACAAGGTAGATGGAAGGAGAACAGAGTAGGTACGCGATGTACAGGGCATGTGGATATAGTGTTTTGATTTGATTTGATTTATTTGGCAAAACAACAATAAAATACAGATATGTAAAACAACACAAAAGGACGGGTACTAAAGATGAGAAGTACTGACAGTTACCATAATATATTTATGATTAATACTGTTGCACAATGCCGGGATAACACAATAAAGCTCTGGAGTGTGCTTATTTACATGGTGGTCCCATTATGCTAATATAAGTATTTTTGAAATGGAGACAGGCACGTTGTGTAACAATCATATGACATGGATAAAAGGGTTGTGACATTTGAACATTAAGGTGGTAGACAACAATATTCACTGATATATGAAGTCATCGTTTTCTGTTGATTGTAGTTTGGAGAACAGATAATGTTTAACTGCTGCCTTGAAGTGAGGCTTGATGACAATGTTTCTGTGTGATGTAGGTAGTTCAGTGTACAGGGTAGTGTACAGGGTAGATGGAATGTGTACCCAGCGATGTATGCTGGGTAGGTGGGAGGTGTACAGGGTAGGGGGAGGATGTACAGGGTAGTTGAGAGATGTAAAGGCTAGGTGGAAGGTGTACAAAATAGGTGCGTGGTGTACAGGGTAGGCGGACAGTGTACAGTATAGGTCTGGTGCGCGATGTACAGGATATGTGGAAGGTGTACAGAGTAGGTGTGGCATATACAGAGTATCCGCGCGATGTACAAAGTATGTGGAAGGTGTACAGGGTAGGTGGAAGTATTACGGAGTAGGTGCGTGATGTTCAGGGTATGTGGAATGTGTACAGGGTAGGTGGAAAGAGTACAGAGTAGGTGCGCGATGTACAGGGTATGTGGAAGGTGTACAGGGCACGGGATGATGTACCAGGTATAGGTGTGAGATGTAAAAGGTGTGTGGAAGGTGTACAGAGTAGGTAGGTGACAGGGTATGTGAAAGGTGTACAGAGTAGGTACGCGATATACAGGGTAGGTCGAAGATGTACGGGGTAGGTGCGCAATCTATAGGGTATGTGGAAGGTGTACAGTGGCGGTGCACGATGTACAGGGAATATAGCAAGTGTACGGGGTCGTAAAAAAAGTACAGAGTAGATTCGCGATGTACAGGGTATGTGGAAATTGTGCAAAGTATGTGGAAGAAGTAGAGAGTAGGTGAGCGATGTAAACCTACAGGGTAGGTGGGAGGTGTACATGGTAGGTTGAAGGTGCACAAAGTATGTGTGTGATGTGCAGGGTATATGGAAAATGTATGGGGTAGGTAGAAAAAAGTACAGAGTACTTGAGTGATGTCCAGAGTAGGTGGAAGGGGTACGGGGTAAGGTGGAAGGTGTACAGGGTAGCTGCGCGATGTAAGCTGAGTAGGTGGGAGGTGTACAGGGAAAGGAAAGGATGTACAGGGTAGGTGTGAGATGTAAAGGTTAGGTGGAAGGTGTACAGAGTAGGTAAGTGATGTACATGGTAGGTGGAAGGAGTACAGGCTAGGTGCGCAATCTAGAGGATATGTGGAAGATGATCAGTGTCGGTGCGAGATGTACAGGGTATATGGAATGTAAACGGGTAAGAGTACGGGGTAGGTAGGAAAAGTACAGAGTAGGTGCGCGATATACAGGGTATGTGGAATGTGTACAGAGTAGGTGCGGGATGTACAGAGTATGTGCGTGATGTACAAAGTATGTGGAAGGTGTACAGGGTATAAATATTACGGAGTAGGTGCGCGATGTACAGGGTATGTGGAAGGTAGGTGCGTGATGAACAGGACATGTGGAAGGTGTACAGGGTAGATGGAAGGAGTACAGAGTAAGCGCGCGATGTACAGGGTATGTGGAAGGTGTACGGGGCAGGTGCACGATGTACAGGGTATGTGGGTGTACAGGGTGGGTGCGGGATGTACAGGGTATGTTAAAGGGGTACAAGGTAGGTGAAAAATGTACAGAGTAAGTGCGCAATGAACAGGGTGGTTGGAAGTTGTACAGAGTAGGTGCGTATATAGATGTACGTTATAGGTGGACGGTCTACAGGGTATGTGGAAAAAATACAGAGTAGGTGCGCGATGTACAGGGTATGTGGACGGTGTACAGGGAGGCTGGGCGATGTAAGATGGGTAGGTAAGAGGTGTACAAGGTAGGGGGATGATGTACAGGGTATGTGTGAGATGTAAAGGGTATGTGGAGAGAGTACAGAGTAAGTGCGTGATGTACAGGATATGTGGAAGGTGTACGGAGTAGGTACGTGATATACAGGGTATGTAGAATGTGTACAGGGTAAGCGGTAAGAGTACAGAGTAGGTGCGCGATGTACAAGGTACGTGGAAGGTGTACACAGTAGGTAGAGGATTTACAAGTTATGCAAAAGGTGTACACGGTAGGGGGAGGATGTACAGGGGAGGTGGAAAGTTTACACGGTAGCTAGAGGATGTAGAAGGTATGTGGAATGTGAACACGGTAGAAGGAGTATGTACAGGGTAGGTGGAACGTGTAAAGGGTAGGTAGAGGATGTACAAGGTATGGGAAAGTGAACACTATAGAAGGTGTGTACAGTTGAAGAATGTAAGGATAGGTGGAAGGTGTACATGATAGGTAGAAGATGTACAAGGTATATGGAAAGTGTACACGGTAAAAGAAGGATGTACAGGTCAGGTAGAAAGTGTACAGGATAGGTGGAAGAAGTATACAGTAGGGGGGCCATGTACACGGTAGGTGGAAAGTTGCATGGTAGTTGGGATGTGTACAGGCTAGAGATAGGATATACAGGGTAGGTGGAATGTGCACAAGGTAGGTCGAGGATGTACTGGGAAGGTGGAAAGTTTACACGGTAGGTAGAGGATGTACAAGGTATGTGGAAGGTGAACACGGTAGGGAGAGTATGCACAGGGTAGGTAAAAAGTGTACAGGGTAGGTAGAGGATGTACAAGGTATGTGGAAGGCGTACATGGTATGAAAGGATTACAGGGTAGGTGGAAGGTGTACATGGTTGGTAGAGGACGTGCAAGGTATGTGGACACAATAAGGGGGATGTACAGGGTAGGTGGAATATGTACATGGTAGGTGGAGGATGTACAGGGAAGGTGGAAAGTTTACACGGTAGGTAGAGGATGTACAAAATTTGTGTAAGGTGTACACGGTAGGGGAGGATGTACAGGATAGGTGGAATGTGTACACGGTAGGTTGAGGATGTACATGGTATGTGGAAGGTGTACACGATAGGGGGCATGTACAGGGTAGTTAGAGAGTGTACAGTGTATAACATTATCATCTATATACTATCCCGAACATGCTGGGAAATTTTATATCAATCCGCCCAAGAATGAATGTGCTTGCAATCATGTATGTGCGCTCTCATTGTGAGCCCTCGTTAGGAAATGTCTATCTTGAAATATTGGGAGTGGGGGGGGGGGGGGGGACAAAGTGGGTAGACGGGGGATGCACAGGGAAGGTGGAGAATGTAGGCGTACAGGGAAGGTGGGGAGTACTAGTAGGTGCGGGATGTATAGGGTAGGTGGAAGGTTTACAGATTACGCGGGATATACAGGGCAGGTGTTTGATATACCAGTATAGGCCTATACAGGTGCGTGATATGAAGGATATAGGTGTAATGTTTACAAAGTAGTTGAGGAAGATAGGCTACAGTGTAGGTGGAGGCTGTAAAGGGTACGTGCAGGATGTGCAGTGTAAACGAGAGGTTTAGCCTACATAGAAGATGCAGGATTTACAGTGTAGGTGGGGGATGTGCAGTGTGGGTATGGGATGTACAGGGTGGATGTAGGATGTACAAGTCCTTTGCGGGATGTACAGGATAGGTGTGGGATATACAAGTCGGGTGTGGGTTGTACAGAGCCTTTGCAGTATGTACAGGGTAGTTGCGTAATATACAGGGTAGTTGCAGTATGTAGCATATAGGTGCAGTTTGTACAGGGCGGGTGCAGGACTTACCGGGTAGATGTGGGATTTACAGGGTAATTGGAAGGTGTATAGGGTAGGTGCAGTATGTACAGGGCGGGTGCAGGATGCATACAGGGTAGGTGCGGGTTTTACAAGGTAGGTGTGGGATTTACAGGTTAAGTGAAACGTGTACTAGTGTAGGATAACTGCGGGATGTACAGGGTAGGTGCAGTATGTACAGGGCGGTGCGGGATTTACAGGGTAGGTTGAAGGTGTATAGGGTAGGTGGGGGATGTACAGAGTACTATATATAGATGCAGGGTGTACAGGGCGGGTGCGGGATTTACAGGGTATAGGTGGAAGGTATACGCTGTAGGTGCGTGATATACAGGGTAGGTTGAGAGTGTGCAGGGCGGGTGTGGGATGTAGAGGGCGAATATGTAAATCCAATCCAGTCCAATCTGATATCAAAGATTTTCCACACCAAGATACATGTAGCTAACTCACGTCATTTCGTGCGACTAACTGAATAGTGGCGCCAAGGAGTCTGTGTAAAAATGACGTTTTGATGGTAAACGGGCGCACGAATTCTAGCCCGACATGCAGCATTCAAATGCAAATTGCGAAAATTCTACCATAGTTACCCCCACATTTTATTTCAATAATCTCATTGTAGTTTATTATCGTTCAGCGTTTTGCAAAATAAAAAAATCCATCGCACTGTTGCACAATTTTTAATCAATGAGTTCGTTCGATATACTGTAACGGGTTTACACCCTTCTGTGACGTCTTGATGAACCGGTTTTCTTGGGAGGTGGGTGAGTTGTTATTTAACCGGAGCTGAAACGGTAAAACTCCGGGAAACTGCTACTGCTGTACGGTTGAACTCCGGCTAGAAGTCTCTGAAGGTTGGTAGCGTGGTCTGGAATGGACCTCTTAACCGTTGTCCGACTGCCAATCTGCAACTGCACCTGTAAAGTAAGAATCCGGAGGCGTTTCCGCCTCCGGGTACTGCAACTGCTCCGTCGGGATACCGCTTTACTGCAACAGCTCCGTCGTTTTCCGCCTTTCTGCAAACTGCGACTGCACCTGGAAAAGAGAATCCGGGAACGTTGCCGTTTCCGAATACTGCAACCGCTCTGCCAGTTTCCGCCTCACTGCAAACTGCTCCGGCTGGCTCCGCCTCACCGCAACCTGCGACTGCACCTGAAATGGAGTATCTCGGAAGTGCTCTCACTTCCGGTTACCGCAACCGCTCCGTCAGGTACTGCCTCTGCCACTCCGTCGTCCGGTACCACCTCTGCAACTGCTTCGTCGTTCCCGTCTCTGCAACTGCTCCGTCTGGTACCGCCTCCGTAGTTGCTCCGTTGAATTCCACCTCCGTCTCCGTCTCCTTCCTTGGTGATCTGGGTTCTTGGATCACCCTAAGACGTCGTTACAACTTGGTCTTAACCGACTGTGGACTTATCTCCCTTTTCTCCGTATTACTTTCTTTTCCGGTGAACTAACTTTGTTATAACTTCCAGTTCCCTAACGAACACGGAAAAACAACTCAGTTGAAGTTTTCATGTTTATTTTCCAAGTGCACAGTCAGAAGACTTAACTGCTATCATCTGGATGACTCTATCCGGAACAAGGGAGTACTCTGCTATGGGAGAAGGGGTCTGCACAGGTCGACGTCAGGACACCAACTCCGCCGTCCGCTGTGAAGCGGGGGCTTTTATAGACCTGAGACCCACGTCACGTGACCAACCTATTGTGACGTCATAGTCCGCCAAAATACTGATATTTTCCGGATTTCTAAAAACACTCTAGAACCAATCAGTGGCTGACACGTCACCTTTTAAACCGAAAACGAGGCTGATCACATGACCTTCCGGAAATAACGTCATTACGTTTTTGTACTCCATTGTTCCGGCTCCGTCTCCGGTTCCGTCTCCGGTTCCGGCTCCGTCTCCGGCTTTACCAACATCACAAATATACCAAGTTCCGAGACGGAAAACCTTTTAAACATTAACAATACGGAACCGCATGAACCTTTAAACACATATACATTTTAATAAACGGTTATTTAACCATAATATCACAAAACACTAACAGAATTACCTAGGGGAAACTTTTGGGTACGCCCCAAAACCGTTACAATACATATCACATGAAAATTGGACAGATTTAAAGACCACATGGTTTCTTGTGGGTGATAATTTATCAACATTTTGGAAATACTATCCGATTATTGCATGATAAATCCAGTGTGACGGAATAGCGACTATATATTAGGGCTTTTGTTGTGTAGATTTTTTTTTCAAATTAACGATAGCCTATATTGTATTATAACATTATTATCCATATACTATCACGAACATCTCATTGTGAGAACTCGTTCGGAAATGTATCTTGAAATATTTGAAGGGGGGGGGGGGGGGGAGGAGGGGGGCAAAGTGGGTAGACGGATGATGTATAGGGTAGGTGGAGAATGTAGGCCTACAGGGAGGGCGGAATGTGTACAGAGCACTAGTAGGTGCGGGATGTAGGGTCGGTGGAAGGTTTACAGATTATGCTGCATATACAGGGCAGGTGTTTTATATACCAGTAGGCCTACATGGCAGGTGCGTGATATACAGGATATAGGCGGAGTGTTTAAAAATAGTTGAGAAATGTACAGTGTAGGTGGAGACTGTAAAGGGTGAGTGCAGGATGTACAAAGTAAGTGGGAGGTTTAGCCTACATATAAAAGGTGCAGCATTTACAGGGTAGGTGGAAGGTGTATAGGGTAGGTGCGGGATGTACAGAGTAGGTGCAGGGTGTACAGGACGGGTGCGGGATTTACAGGGTATAGGTGGAAGGTGTACGGTGTAGGTTCGTGATGTACAGGGTAGGTTGAGAGTGTGCAGGGCGGGTATGGGATGTAGTGGGTGAACATGTAAATCCAATCCAATCCAATCTGATATCAAAGATTTTCCACACCAATATACATGTAGCCAACTCAAGTTATTACGTGTGAATAGTGGCGTCACGGAGTTTCTGTAAAAATGACGTTTTGATGGTAAACGGGTGCACGAATTCTAGCCCGACATGCAGCATTCAAATGCAAATTGCGAAAATTCTACCATAGTTACCCCCACATTTTATTTCATTAATCTCATACGTACGATCCGTCAGACATGTAGACTAAGTTTTGGAAGTTTCTACCGTATGAATTTTTTTCTAGTACTGGTCATTCCTTGTAGTTAATATCGTTCAGCGTTTTGCAAAAAAAAAAATCCATCGCACTCTTGCACAATTTTTAATCAATGAGTTCGATCTATATACATATCACATGAAAATTGGACAGATTTAAAGACCACATGGTTTCCTGTGGGTGATAATTTATCAACATTTTGGAAATATTATCCGATTATTGCATGATAAATCCAGTGTAACGGAATAGCGACTATATATTAGGGCCTTTGTTGTGTAGATTTTTTTTTCAAATTAACGATAGCCTATATTGTCTTATAACATTATTATCCATATACTATCACGAACATCTCATTCTGAGAACTCGTTCGGAGTGCATCTTGAAATATTTGAAGGGGGGGGGGGAGAGGGGCAAAGTGGGTAGACGGATGATGTATAGGGTAGGTGGAGAATGTAGGCCTACAGGGAATGTGGAATGTGTACAGAGCACTAGTAGGTGCGGGATGTAGGGTAGGTGGAAGGTTTACAGATTATGCTGGATATACAGGGCAGGTGTTTTATATACCAGTGGGCCTACATGGCAGGTGCGTGATATACAGGATATAGGCGGAGTGTTTAAAAAATAGTTGAGAAATGTACAGTGTATAGTGGAGACTGTAAAGGGTAAATGCAGAATGTGCAAAGTTTTGGAAGTTTCTACCATATGATTTTTTTCTAGGGCTGTTAATTCATTTTAGTTAGTGAAATATCGTTCAATGTTTTGCAGAAAACATTTTGGAAATATTATTCGATTATATTGCATGATAAATCGAGTGTGACGGAATAGCGATTAGGGCATTTGTTGTGCAGACGTTTTTCAAATGAGCGACATATTTTATTATAACATTATCATCTATATACTATCCCGAACATCCTGGCGAAATTTATGTCAATCCGCCCAAGAAGGAATGTGCTGCAAATGCTTGCAATCATGTATGTGCGCCCTCTCATTGTGAGACCTCGTTCGGAAATGCCTATCTTGAAATATGGGGGGGGGGGGGGGGGAGAAAAAATTCTCAAAAAAGTGGGTAGATGGAAGATGTACAGGGTAGGTGGAATGTGTACAGAGCACTGATATAGGTGCAGGATGTAGGTGGTATTCATTCCCGGCCCCTCAGGGCCGGGTATATGTGATTGTCGTTGACCTCACCCTATGTATTTCCTTCTTCCGACTTCTCCATACGACTCTCTCACATTCAACATACACTGGTGTTGGTTTCGCGAATTTGAAATAGAAGCCGATATATTCTGTTAAGCTGATACAAAAACACTGCTAATAATGATGTTGAAACAACAATCATCATATGGCAATGGAAACTAATGTTTTAAATTAGATTGCATGTCGAATGCGCAAGTGCAATTTCCGATTATCCTGCCAGTTATCTTAGAACTCACAAAGTATGACCGCTCCAATTGTGTGGTTATTCCCGGCCCCTCAGGGCCGGGTATATGTGATTGTCGTTGACCTCACCCTATGTATTTCCTTCTTCCGACTTCTCCATACGACTCTCTCACATTCAGCATACACTGGTGTTGGTTTCGCGAATTTGAAATAGAAGCCGATATATTCTGTTAAGCTGATACAAAAACACTGCTAATAATAATGTTGAAACAACAATCATCATATTGCAATGGAAACTAATGTTTTAAATTAGATTGCATGTCGAATGCGCAAGTGCAATTTCCGATTATCCTGCCAGTTATCTTAGAACTCACAAAGTATGACCGCTCCAATTGTGTGGTTATAATTACTGTAATTACTTATAATACTACGCCAAGAAGTAACCACCAGAAATATGTTGTATTGCAGGGGTTGACAAGGACGAATTACTTTTGAGCATTTTAGACAATAGTTTAAAATACTCATTCCGAATTATTTCGATTATGCTGAGCTTATCAAGCTATTTCTCTCGAGACGACCAGGGACTATTTGTCGCAGCGCATGTGCATGTGTATGTGTATGTGTATGTGATCTATGAATCTAGGCAGAGTGTAGGCAGAGTAGGTCCCTAACATTCAGAGCGGAGCTCCGCATCGTTTGGACTGCCAGAGAGTGTACACTCTGGCTTCAATGGCTCGACTGCCCGCATATATGCAACTCCTGAATGACCCCCCCTCACCTCCCCCCTACCGCTCGAAACACCATACAGGGAGGGGAATACATGGCCTATACATCTACGGCTATTTGTCCGGCCTGTTAGCCCGACTACTATATTCGTGGTAAGTTGAACGGATAGCGAGCGATTCCACCTTGGACATACGTTGCGCGCTATTTTGCGGGCTTCGCTGTATTCTGTGAATTGTACTGTATATGTACAATTTGATTTTACTGACTCAATTACACCGTTTTCACTGATATTATTGCGATGTTAAATGGTAACATGGCATACTTCATCTGGGTGTCAAACGGCAAATTCTTGCAGAATTTCAGATCTCTACTCGAGAATTGAAAAAGCTGCCAATCTACCCCAATGTTAAATTTCAGTCTCAATTTTGTATATATGCCCAGCTAGGGGCCTAGTGTGCAGGAACTACATATTTATTCATTGTAATAGGCCTGCACGTATATCAAATCCTGCCACCTGTTAATGAATATTTAAAGGGAGTGAAAATTGTTTTATCATTCATGATAGGCTGTTATGTCCTATCGATATTTTCTTGCATATCTTCGGTAAGGGGTTAGACCTGATTGTGGAAAGTGTTAAATAAGGCGCTTTGTGTGTACCTATAGTGACGTTTACAGGATATTGGTAATGCGGCATGTTAAACTAGAAGGTAGATTCTGGGGCGACTTATGGAACTGGAATTCAGTAGGATGATTTTAACAGAGCAGCCGACGGCACTGGCGATCTGACAAGGATACGGTACATCTAAACAGACTTGGGGAGATAACTTGGCTGAGGACGTACACAATTTCCCGCATCAGTTACTTTGATGTGACTGATTGTCTGACTTTCTATATCAACTGGGCCCAAGTATCATACACTGCGCCTTCCTCTAAATTCAATATTAAAAAGGTGACAGACGGATTAAATGGCATTCATTTAGTGGACGAGTAGTATTAAGGCGCAGTGTATGATACTTGGGCCATGAAGGGCATAAATATTGGTGCGACTTATTCATATGGAAATAAGCTGTTCAACCAGGTTTTATGGGATAACTTCTTACAATGTGGCCTCGACGACAATCAGCATTGTGAGTCCATGGAAAACATGCACACATAAAAGGGCCGGGTTTTCTGCCATGTTTTTCTAAAAACATGGCGTTATACTTGTAGATTATGTGGGATATACAGGGCAGGTGCGTGATATACTAGTAAATGGCAGGTGCGTGATATACAGGATATAGGTGGAGTGTTTACAAAGTTATTGAGGAATGTACAGGGTATATGGAAGGGGTACAAGGTAGGTGTGGAATGTTCAGGGCAGGTACGGGATGTATAGGGCGGGTGCAATATGTACAGGGTAGTTGTGGGTTGTACGGGGTAGGTGGAATGTGTACAGGACCGGTGAGATATTTACAGGGCGGGTGGGAGGTGTGGGTGCGGGATATACAGGGTAGGTGGAAGTTGTACAGTGTAGATGCAAGGTGTGCTGTAACAGGGCAGGTGCGCGATGTATAGGGTAGGTGGAAAGTGTACAGGGCAGTTGAGAGGTGTTGAGGGCGGGTGGAATGTGTACATGGTAGGTGCCATATGCAAAGGGCGGATGCGCGATGTACATAGTAATGGGAAAGTCTACAAAACAGATGCTGGATATAGAGGGTTGGTAGAAGGTCTACAGGGTAGACGCCGGATATGCAGGGTAAGTGGAAGGTGTACAGGGTAGGTGCCATATGTATAAGGCAGACGGGGGATGTACATGGTAGGAGGAATGTCTACAGATTAGATGCTGGATATAGATGGTAGGTGGAAGGTCTACAGGGTACACGCGGGATATAGAGGGCAGGTGCAGAATGCACGGGGTAGGGGTTGGAGGCACATGGTAGGTGGAAGGTGTGCACGGCGAATGAAAGGTGCACAGAGCAGGTGTGGGATGTACAGGGTAAGTGGAAGCTGTACGCGGTAGGGAAAGGATGTACAGGGTAGGTGGAAAGTGTACTATATGGGTGGAAGATGTACACGGTAGGGGAGGATCTACAGGGTAGGTGGAAGGTGTACAAAGTAGGTAAAAGATGTACAGGGTAGGTGGAAGGTGTACAAACTAGGTAAAGGATGTACAGGGTAGGTGGAAGGTGTACAGATTACGTGTGGGATGTACAGGGCATGTGTGGGATGTATAGGGCAGGTGCGGGATGTACGACGTAGGTGGAAGGTGTACAGTGTAGAGGGTAGGTATGATAAGTATAGGGCGGATGCGGGATGTACATAGTAGGGGGTCTACAGAGTAGATGCTGTATGTATACATGATGACTGGACTCTGTACAGCGTAGGTGCGGGATGTAGAGAATGGGTGGAACATGTACATGGTAGGTGCGGGGTGTACATAATAGGTTGAAGGTGTACAAGGTAGGGGTGGTATGTACAGGGCATGCAGGTACGGGATGTATAGGACGGGTGCGAGATGTACAGGGTAGATGTGGGTTGTACGGGGTAGATGGAATGTGTACAGGATAGGTGAGAGATGTACAGGGCGGGTGGAAGGTGTACAGGGTAGGTGCGGGGTATACAGAGGAGGTGGAACGTGTACAGGGTAGATATGGGATGTACAGGGTAGGTGGAAGTTGTATACATGGTAGGTGCGAGATGTACAGATTAAGTGGAAGGTGTACGAGAACGTGGGTGTTGCTGGCCTCGGTCACCACTAGTACTAATTCCCGGCCCGTCCGAGAATCTTGTGGTGCAGATTAAAATATACTTGCATTAGGAAAGAGTTGTCCGATCCCCAGGGAAATCCCAGCTCAGCTTGACTCCTTCTGTATTCCTGATCATACTTGAGGACATGCGCCAGTGTAGCTCTCTTAATCACGTAGGCCACCTGTTGCATGACATCGCAAAGACCCGCACTATCCTCTGTAACCATCAGCCGCAGGATGCGTAAGCTAGCTTCCATATACTGGGATATTTTGACAGATTCAAGTGGTATTTTGCTGTCTTTCAGGCAGAATTCTCAATAAAAAAACGTGGTCTGTTTGAAATATCTAAGCACGACTTCGACATATTTATACACAACAAATGGCCCTGGCATTTGTTAACGGTTAAAACGGTTAATAAAAAACAGGCCGTATTTACTGTCCGCCATTGTTGGATAACGATTAGGGCATTCAGTCTCGCCACAGTGATACATATCATTTCTCGAGAATATCCGACATGTTTGGACCGTGCGTTTTCAATGGTGTTCGCGAATTTAGCACCTGATATGTTGTCCTCCGGCGGGGGAGGACTTTAAACTTGGTGCTGGGTGAGGATTACGGTTGCTGCACAGGAATTCTCAGCGGTGGTTGAGGGGAAGCTGATAGATGTTCCGTTATCTGTTTCAGGCCGCTATAGAACAATGCATTACATACACAACACAAAACAGGACCCTCACTGGAAATAGGTGCATGCACTTTCCTGGATTATCCTGAGGGCTCATATTCCTGAATAAATTCAATCCAATCCAATCCGATATCGAAGATTATGCGTACCAAGATACATGTAGCTAACTCACGTAATTGCGTGCGACCAATTGAACAGTGGCGCCACGGAGACTCTGATGACGTTTTGATGGTGAACGAATGCACGAATTCTAGCCTGACATGCAGCATTCGAATGCAGATTGCGAAAATGTTAACATCGTTACCTCCACATCTTATTTCATCAATCTCATACGTACAATCCGTTAGACATGTAGATTAAGTTTTGGAAGTTTCTACCGTATGAATTTTTTTCTAGGACTGTTCATTCATTTTAGTAAGTGAAATATCGTTCAGTGTTTTGCAAAACAAAATCCATCGCTGCAGTGTCGTGCAATTTTTAATCAATGAGTTTGATCTATACATATCACATGGAAATTAAGGACAGATTTGAAGACCACATAGTTTCCTGTGGGTGATGATTTATCAACATTTTGGAAATATTATCCGATTATTGCATGATAAATCCAGTGTGACGGAATAACGACTATATATTAGGGCATTTGTTGTGCAGAATTTGTTCAAATTAGCGATAAGTTTTATTATAACATCTGTATACTATCCTGAACATACTGGCAAATTTTATGTCCAAATTCGCCTAAAAATGAATGTGTTGCAAATGTTTGCCATTATGTATGCACGCCCTCTGATGCGCGTTCGGAAATGTCTATCTTGAAAAACTTATGTTGGGGGAGGGGAGGGGGAGGGGGTGGGGGAGAAAATTGGGTAGACAGAGGATGTACAGGGTGCGGGATGTATAGGGTAGGTGGAAGGCTTACAGATTATGCGGGATATACAGGGCAGGCGCCCTATATACTGGTACATTGCAGGTGCGTGATGTATTAGAAGCCGAGAAAGCCTTCGTTTCTAATAATGACCTGTGTCAAGCCCATTATCTGACTTAATGGGTGCCTGCTATTAGGGTATTATTGCAAATATTGACCTCCGTTGAGGTTATCCAACAAAAAATTTTCATGGTTTTCATTGTAGGTGGAAGGTGTATAGGGTAGGTGCGGGATGTACAGGCTGGATGCATGTACAGGGCGGATGCAGGATTTACAGGGTAGGTGCGAGATTTATAGGGTAGGTGCGGGATGTACAGGCTGGATGCATGTACAGGGCGGATGCAGGATTTACAGGGTTGGTGCGAGATTTATAGGGTAGGCGTGGAATTTACAGGGTAGGCGAAAGGTGTATAGGGTAGTTGGAAAGTGTATAGGGTAGGTGGAAAGTGTATAGGGTAGGTGCGGCATGTACAGGCTAGATGCATGTACAGGGCGGGTGCAGGATTTACAGAGTAGGTGCGAGATTTGAAGGGTAGGTGCGGGATTTACAGGGTAGGTGGAATGTGCATAGGGTAGGTGCGGGATGTACAGGCTAGATGCATGTACAGGGCGGGAGCAGAGTAGTTGCGAGATTTGCACTGTAGGTGGAAGGTGTAGCCTATAGGGTAGGTGCGAGATGTACAGGGCGGGTGCGGAATTTATAGGGCAGTGTGGGATTTACAGGGTGCGGGATTTACAGGGCGGGTGTGGGATTTAAAGGGGAAGTGCGTGATTTACAGGGTATGTGGAAGGTGTATAGGGTAGGTGCGAGATGTACGGAGTAGTTGCAGGGTGTACAGGGCAGGTGTGGGATGTAAACGGTGACAGTTTAGACAGTAATTCGGGATGTGTAGGCCTATATAGGTGAATGTGTACGGTGCACAGAGTAGTAGGTTATGGGGAGTATTACATAGTACGTGTGGGATATATGGGGTAGGTGGGTAGTGCATGTGGTATAATCTCGCAATACAATGTACAAATAAGATACAATGTACTTATTTGTTCAGTACAAATAATGTTATGAACAAATAAGGTGTTCATAAATATATATATGCCGGTATACCGATATATCTAACTTTTTGGCTCACGGTCTCAAATGTAACCAGACACGGTGTCACGAATTGGCCAATTTATATATTTTACCATTTACATACGAAACCTGGCCATTATGGGCTCTATGTGATGTACTAGTATAAAGTAGTAAAATATAAAAATTCGAAGTAAATATATACGTGAAACTAAAGAAAAAATTGATGTCAAAAACCCATGAGCCAAAATAGTCCATTTCATAGAAACGACAAACACTTCGCCGCCTGTTACTCATGAGTCGTTCAAGATATTAAGGAAATAACAAGGCCTAGACCTTCTATGGGACATGTAAGATCGATAGAAATTGTAATGACAGTGAATATTGGACTTAGAAATCGTTGGCGAGGTGATGACTTTTTTGGCTCTTCGCCATGAGCCAAAAAAATGTTGATGTGCCAAAAAGGTCGTATATATGCGCCAACAAGGTCGCATTCGTAGTAATATATATATATATATGTGACAAATCTGGTCTTTGGTAAAATTTGACGCAGAATGATTTTTAATGTTTTATTTGAACTGTGCACCGGTAGATGGGTATATATACAATTTGACCCCCAGATAAGTCTGAGGGTCTCCAAAGAAGCCACATGAGATGATGAAGATGATACTGGGATGACTATGATGATCCTACTTTGTTGATGAACATACAAATCTTAGAGATGTTGACAGGTGAATGTGAAATGGGCGAATGACAAACAACAAATATTCCCGCGCAAAATAACAAATTACATTGACGACAAGTAAACAAAACAAACAGTGACACCTGGCGAATACAAAACCATGCTAGAATGGAGTTAACATAGATGCGTTATGATGCATGAAAAACACGATCATAATGGAACCAATGAAAGACTGTTAAACGAAATTTGATGACATAAAACCGATGAAGATTACTCCTGCTACATACTCCCCCCCTTTGATGAATGTTGTCCCAACATTCATACGAAACATGAAAACTTACATTGTGATAATAAAAATCGGAACGATATTATAACGAGTTACAAGTTTAATACACACAGTAGTTGAATTAACATCAAATCCACTGCAAAAAAAGTGCATTGCAATCAATTTAGGAAAATCACATAGTTATTTTGAAAATATTATGCACCATGACCAAATAAATAAATAAATAAATTAATCGATCAGTGGCTGACACAGTGCACAAATATCGTACAAATGAACAATCGTGATTTAGTAAATGAATAAATAAACAGCGTCGTAAATTCACTCACGTCTTTTGGGATGTGTTCACAACATCGATTATGGCCTTGCCGATAGAATCTGACATACCTTGAAATCTGGTGTCAGTTGAGAGTTGTTTTAGAACCTCCACTTTAGCAAACCAATCTGGCTGTGGCTCTGCTACTTGTGCCATGGAGTACTCACCTGATGTCAACCACTTAGGTTGAGTCCTGTTCCTGGAGCTCCGTCTAGGCGCTGGTATCGGACGGTCTGGACTTTCACTCATCTCTTCTGCTGCATCGCCATCATCTGATGTTGGTGGCAAGTCGATTGGCAATTCTTCTGTGTCTTCTTCCCCTGCGTTTGAAAATTCTGCTCCTGCTGAATCAGGACGAATAGCAATGGGTGACGGTTGTGATGGTGCTTCCACTATACGGTATATGAGATCCTCTTCATCTTCATCTTCACTCTCATGATTGTCAGGTTCCAGTACTCGGTCATCCGGATGAGGCTCCTCTTCAGTACTAGGAACTGGTATTTCCATGGTGGGAACTGATCCAATGGGAAGTAAGACATTCCTGTGCAGAGTCCGAATTCGACCCTCTCCATCCTCACGTTGGACTTCATAAACTGGAATCTCCGGATTTGGTTGTCGAAGCACTACATATGGTACTTTCTCCCATTTGTCAGAGATCTTGTGTTTGCCATCGTATGCAAGAATCTTAACTAGAACACGGTCTCCTTCTTCCACTACAGCTCCTCTACACTTGTTGTCATAGTGGGCTTTTTGTCGTTCTTGTGAAGTCTTTGTTTTAGACGCCGCTATCTCATATGCTTTCCTCAGACCTTTACGTAGGTTGCTGATGTACCTGTCATAACTCTGTTCTTCTTCGTCTTCATTGATGATTCCAAGAATGACATCCAGAGCTAGTCTTGGTTGGCGTCCAAACATCAACACGTACGGTGAATAACCTGTACTGTCATGCTTCGTGCAATTATATGCGTGGACTAATGGGCCGACCTCTGCTTTCCAGTTGATCTTCCTATCTGGCTCTAAAGTCCCCAACATTGCCAGGAGTGTTCGGTTGAATCTTTCTGTAACTCCGTTTCCAGCAGGGTGATATGGCGTTGTTCGTGACTTTGACATGCCTGTTATTGTACATAATTCTTGAATTACATTACTTTCAAAATTAGGTCCTTGGTCACTGTGTAGGCGTTTCGGGAATCCATAATGTACTATGAATCCGTTGAACAGGGCTTCAGCAGTGGTTTTAGCTGTCTGGTTCTTAGTTGGGATGGCAAGTGCGTATTTAGTGAAATGATCAGTAATGACTAAGATATTTTCAAACCCTCCTTGTGATGACTCCAATGACAAAAAATCCATACAAACTAGCTCCATGGGTTGTGACGTTGTGATGTTGACTAGAGGTGCTTTTTCCTGATTGGATTTCCTCATTAAGCAACGCTCACACTGTTTGAGGTATGTTTCAACGTCACTGTTCATCAAAGGCCAGTAGACTCGTTCCTTCAATGTTGACAAAACTCGGTCACGTCCTAGATGTCCCATGTCATCGTGGACAGCTTTTAGGGCCATTTGCCTGAATCCTGCTGGTAAGATGAGCTGAAACTTATCTACTCCATTGTCGGATACTCGACGGTACAAGACTCCTCGTCTAATGACTAAGCGTTGATACTCACGTTCCAGTACCTTGTCTTCCCTTGTTGTGATATCTGATGGCTGAAGGCGTACCTTGTAGGTTACTGATCTTACAAACTTACCGATCGTCTGATCCTGACGTTGATATAATCTCCAGTCCCTCGGCACAATGTCGTCATACAAGCTGAACTCCTCTGGTATCTGTACTGCCAGAGATATAGTCTCCATGGCCGAGAAACATGCATGCTGCTGACAGACTGCTTTAACCTGTTCCTGTGTGATGGTGTCATGACTTTCCTGATTCCTCTCAAGCTGTGGTAGCCTTGACAACACATCTGCATCTCGATTACTCTTACCTGGTCGATATTTGATGGTGAAATTGTAGTTACTAAGTGCTGCAACCCAGCGTTGTGATGTTGCATCCAACTTGGCTTTATCCAGCACATAAGTCATTGGGTTGTTGTCAGTCATGATCAAGAAATGCTGTGTACCATACAGGTAGTCGTGAAACTTTTTAGTCACTGCCCATTTGAGTGCCAAAAACTCTAATTTATGGACAGGGTAATTAACCTCTGACTTGGACAAACCTCTCGATGCATAAGCAATGACACGATCCTTCCCGTCTATCTCCTGGTAGAGCACAGCTCCCAAGCCTGCAATGCTGGCATCTGTGTGTACGACAAATGGCTTGTTGTAGGATGGATACGCCAGTATCGGTGGTGATGTCAATTTCTCCCTGATTTTTTCAAATGCATGCTGTTCTGCTGGTCCCCACTTCCATGTTTTATGATCTGGCATGATCTTTTTACCTCGTTTGCACTTTCTTGACTTTTGTCCTTGAAGCAGGTCATTCAATGGCTTCGCTATTTTCGAGAAATCTTTTACGAACTTTCTGTAGTAGCCACAAAATCCTAGGTACATTCTGACCTCGTCTGGGCACGATGGCACTGGCCATGTCTCAACCTTGCGTATCTTGTCTGGGTCTGCTTCTATTCCATTGGCAGAGATGATGTGTCCAACATATTTGACCTTGCTCCGAAACAAATCACACTTCTTGGGTGAAAACTTCATTCCTGTTTCCCTCATCTGAGCAAAGACTTGGCGGAGTCGCTCCAGATGATCATCGAATGTCTTAGCTACAACTATTACATCATCCAAGTAGATATGACAAACCTTGTCCTCATTGACATAAAGGTCACCTAGAGTTTCCTCCATGAGTCGCTGGTACGTACTTGGTGCATTGGACAAACCAAAAGGAAGCCGGTTATATTCGTACAATCCTAGTGGTCCTACTGTGAATGCAGTGTAAGGCTTATGATGTTCCTCTACCTCTACCTGATGATATCCACTCTTCATATCAAGAACACTGTAAAACTTGTTGTCTCCGAGACATTCCAAGATATCATCAATTCTTGGTAATGCATATGCATCTTTGATTGTTCGTTTATTTAACTGGCGATAGTCAACGCATAGTCTCAAACTGTTATCTTTTTTCCGAACGAGCACGATGTTTGAGGCCCAAGGACTTTTACTTTTCCTGATAATGCCGATGTCCAGTAATTCTTTGATGTGGCGCTTTACTTCAGTATACATGGCGGGCGGGATACGTCGGTGTTTCTGCTTGAACGGAACATAATTGTCTAGAGTGATCGAGTGCTTGACAATGTTGGTGAATCCCACGTCCATGTCGTTATGGGAAAATACATCACTCCACTCTGACAGCAGTTCCTGAACTTGTTGTACCTGATGTGGTGTTAGCTCACACTGGTCCAGTGAAATCTTTTCCAGTAAACTGTCCCCAGTGCTAACCTCATGGGCCGTTCCTGTGTTCCTGGCCTGTAGTGCAGTTTGATCCTCTAGGTCGCATGCTTGCACTTCACAGATGGTGGAACTTGGTGCGATAACAACTGGTCTGGTAGTTAGGTTACAAACCTGAGCTATCAGATGACAACTGTCCCGTCCTACTCTGACAAGTGTTGGTGTGATACTTACTCCATCAGGCAGTGATGAACTAGTGAATCCTTGGGTGATCCCGGTGGATGCTACAGGTGTCACAGACTTATCAGTCCAACATGGTATGTTGACAGGCTGGTTACTTGGTAACACGACCCTCCGATTACACATGGTTTTCAGCACACATAGACGACCATTGCATCGTTCAAGTTGCTTAGCCTGAATCTTCATGCAGCGGAAAGTCAAACTCCATGCATCCGGTAAATTTGCCTTTTGTTGGAATCGCTCGCCATGTTGCTCCTGGATGTTGTTCATGAGGTGTTGGAGCACATTGGTGCCCAATATCACTGGAACTTTTGAAGCATACCTGGTGTCTGGGACCACTAACATCAGACAGCTAACCGGGTTATCTACATGTGGTGTGGATACTTCAACCTCTATGTAACCTGCATATGGTAACTTCTGGCCACCTACACCCTCGATGTCCAAGATGAAGTCAGTCAATGGATGTATCTCCAGTTCCGAAAATGTTTCCCTGTACTTGGTAAGACTGATGGTTGATACATTTGAACCGGTGTCTAACAACGCTAAACATTTATGCCCGTTGAGCATAACAACTGATTCAGTTGAGCGGCCTATCATATTGCGTTGTTCCAGATTCGAGTCCACAGCACCGGCCATGCAGACTCCTACTCGTTTAAAGGCAATCGAGCTCTGCATCCACGTGCTATGTGTCCAGGCATGTTGCAGCGGAAACACACAATGTCAGGATTGTGTAAGTCTGGTCCTGGAACTCTATCAAAAGGTGGTTGGTTGTTGCTCCACGACGAGTTCTGGTTTCGATTCCAATCACCGTCGTTGGGTTGTCTGTACCTATTGTACCCACCTTGCTGATTCTCATTACCTCCGTACCACTGGTTGTTGCTGTAATTGCCTCGATTGTTGTTGCCATAGTTACCTCGATTGTAGCCATAGTTACCTTGACCTCTCTGCGGTCTGTAGCCTCCTCGGTAATTCTGTCTCCCCCGGTTGCATCCTCCAAAATTATGCCTTTGCTGTTGTTGGTTCTCTTGTGAAGCAGACTCCTGTTTACCTTTAGACTTAATGGCTCCCTGAAGTTCCTCCATTGTACAACTAAGCTTACACACCACCGCTTTCAATGATTCAAACTCTGATGGCGCCTCCGTCACCTCCATTTGATGAACATGAGCTTCCTTGGTCACTGTCTCCTGTTCACTCTCGATCCGGCGAACTTCAACACGTAGACGGTCAAAGTCTCTGGTCGCATCCACTTTATGTCGCGCTGCTTCCCGGAGTTGAGGTAGAAGTCCGCTCCAGAACCTTGAACGAAGCTGATCATTCGCTGACCGGATCTGGACGGCAAGTCCTCGAGTCGGCATCCCCAGGCTGATACAGATTCCTTTGGTTGCTGCTTGGCACTGTAGAACTGGCATAAGAGCTCCTCAGAGTCCTCTACAAGTCCATAGATCCCATTCAGTTTCAGGAGTATGTCGTCGATTGATGTATCTATACCCAATCTGCGCACGATATTTGCCGCTTCGCCTCGAAGAGATATTTTAGCTGCTGTGCAGACTTCCTCAGTTGAATAGGTGCCTTCACGAAGCAGAGTTTTGACTTCGTATCGCCAAGCTTCAAACGAAATTTCCTTGGAATCGCCGCTCCCAGAGAATGGTGCAATCCGCGGAGTGTGTACTACTGTGGTCTTACCTACAGGTAATGGCAGGTTCGAGGCTCCAGAAGGTTCTTGTACTTTTGACTTACCTTTAATGTAGTCAGACATCCATTTTTGAAGGGCTTCTGGATCATCACACTTAGGCTTTATGTCCAACGACTCAAAGGCACTCACCAATTTTTCCTTTTCCTCCGGGCTAAATGATGTGGCCATAACTGCTATGTTAGTACAAACCACTATAATCAAATAAATTGTTTGCCCTCGTCAGTAGTGAGTGCAAGTATTAGATTGCTAATAATACTTGAAGTGCAAGTATTAGATTGTAGCAACACACACAAAGACAAATAATGTTATTGAATTAGATAAAACCTAACAAAGATCATTCATTCAGCATTCACTCCAGAGAAGTATGAAAATGAGTGATGACAGCTAAGTACCTAAAGTGTTAATCTAACTTAGATAGTACTAACTTATACCAGTGATAAACTAAACCAACAATGAAAAAGATGAATGAATAAGATAACCTTAAACCTAACAAGCCAGGTGAAATCCTAATGATGACAATAACCTACTAAAATAAAACTCAGATATTATTAATTAAATATTATTATCTATGATCCTAACTAATATGACTCACTTTTCACAGCAGGGTCTCAGTGCACAGTCTTCCAAATCTAAATAATTTTTTTATTTTTTTTTTTTTTTGTGAATTAATTTCAAATTATAATTTACAATACCTGACAATCAGGTACACAATTGAGAAACTATGTAAACAGAATGAAAACTAATCCTTCAGAGATAATAAATGCTGTCTAAATACACTTAATATAAACTACTGTTATTAATAATTTTATATAATTATATATATATAATTATTATTATTACTATTTTAATATATATAAATTACTATAAGTTTATGTTTTTGTGAACACTAAAATTGAACTGAATTATTCAAATTTACAAGTTGACCAAATATATCAGACACCAATTTACATATATGAGATGACAGTGAAATTGAAACCACACAAGCACACTACTGATCAGACACACCAGAAATACAATGTGAAGTTTGACCTACTGGTTGTTACAGTCTCTGGATCAGTGGCTGGATCCCTGCTGGCTTGTGTACAGTCCTGTCGCAGAGGTGGCTGATGTCTGCTGGATGTCACCGCACGTACAGTTCAATAGTACATTATGACAGTTCTGTCCGCGAACACACACACTGAAGCGATGATCTTGGTGGCGACCTTGGTGATGACCTTCTCGATGAAAGATGTGATGGCGATGCCGCGATGACTTCGGTGTCGGTCAATGCACGTGGAGGGCTCCAAGGCTGGCTCCGACTGATCCCTGGGTGTCACGTTGGCCGGGTCCACCACTGGCTACGACTCGCTCGGACTTCTCTCGTTACCTCGTCACGACTCGTCACGGCCACTGGTCCGGATCATCACCAATCATACAAATACCCATCTACTTCTGGTACACAGCGGGTCTGGGCACCATTGTGACAAATCTGGTCTTTGGTAAAATTTGACGCAGAATGATTTTTAATGTTTTATTTGAACTGTGCACCGGTAGATGGGTATATATACAATTTGACCCCCAGATAAGTCTGAGGGTCTCCAAAGAAGCCACATGAGATGATGAAGATGATACTGGGATGACTATGATGATCCTACTTTGTTGATGAACATACAAATCTTAGAGATGTTGACATCCGGGTCTGGGCACCATTGTGACAAATCTGGTCTTTGGTAAAATTTGACGCAGAATGATTTTTAATGTTTTATTTGAACTGTGCACCGGTAGATGGGTATATATACAATTTGACCCCCAGATAAGTCTGAGGGTCTCCAAAGAAGCCACATGAGATGATGAAGATGATACTGGGATGACTATGATGATCCTACTTTGTTGATGAACATACAAATCTTAGAGATGTTGACAGGTGAATGTGAAATGGGCGAATGACAAACAACAAATATTCCCGCGCAAAATAACAAATTACATTGACGACAAGTAAACAAAACAAACAGTGACACCTGGCGAATACAAAACCATGCTAGAATGGAGTTAACATAGATGCGTTATGATGCATGAAAAACACGATCATAATGGAACCAATGAAAGACTGTTAAACGAAATTTGATGACATAAAACCGATGAAGATTACTCCTGCTACATATATATATATATATATATATATATATATATATATATATATATATATATATATATATATATATATATATAAAATTTATGCACTGATATGGAAATATTTTCTTTTTCCTGATATTGTTTGAATGGCCAACACTAGAAACACAAACAAATTTACGAAAACGTTGGTGTATTATAATATGAATGATATCCAATAAATATCTAATGAACACTCGCTCTGATTTCCTGCAATGTTCCACAAATGGTAATGGTTTCACTGTCTATGTCATTAGGGCTTGTACGCCAGTCCATGCACATCTTCTTTGCTCTCAGTACAGGTTAAAGTCCAGTCCAGGAAAGACACACCTCATGTGGTTGCTAGGATTTGTGGCCCAAGTATCATATCCTGCGCCGTCCTCTATTTTCAATAAGGATTAAAAAGGTGCGAGACGGATTAAATGGTATGTTTTCAGTGAAAGAGTAGTATTAAGGAGCAGTGTACGGTACTTGGGCCGGATTTGTGTGCATGTAATGTAACGTTTCAGACCCCACAATTAAGGCATGATTAAGGCAAACAAAAAGTGATTCACGCCTTGTCGCCATGTGGTGATTAAATTGTGCTCCGCCAATTTTGTTTTATGAGGAGAGTAATCAAATAATACTCAGGCGTGTCATGGTCCATGGAAATTTAGTGCTGTGTAATTATTGCATGCACTTGTCATAATGTGAGAATGTGTTTCAAGATGGCGTGTTAGTCTACACCGGTGTTTATTAATCAGATGCACACACTGGGGAAATGTTTTGAATTACAAATGCCATCACTGGCGACATGTTTCTGGTTGAGCTGAATCCAATATTAGGGACAATCACAAAACGAAGAAATTCACATTACACTTCAAAACCAATCAAAGTAAATGAATCATTGTTCGAGACACATAAATATGTATGTCTCTAGAATGATCTCCTTGCAACCCTCGGGAACAGTACTTTTGTCTTTGCCTTCAAGGACTCTAAACCCTGTATTTCAGAGAATATTTCAACCTGATCGTCTAGAAGGACAAGCTAAGTTCCTTATTATTAGATGATAATTCTGCCGAGTTTGACATGTTTTGTACATGACATATTTTGAATACAATAGTATTTAACCGAGGTTGAATACTATTATGTAATGAAGAATATAAACGATTGGGTATTTGATAATCTGTGAATCCAGGGCAATATCTGGCATTCTGTGAGGTGTTGATAAGGTATTATTTCCTTGTGATCCAAAATCCGTTACAAAATGTGTTCCAACTCTAGGTCGTCACTCTCTGGATACAGTAGATTGGCAGCTCATCAGTGACTTCTTCGATTTTGGTAGGTGTATGCTTAATGCTGATCAACCTCGTGACGTACAGATGAATGTGGTATGGATTATCAGTCTCAAAACGATTACATTTACAAAAAAGCAGGTGCCTGCATTCACCAAAATGGACAATTGGTGGTAAATATGAATACTAAAGACATGGAAACTGGTGTGGAAGCTTGATATCATCTGTTTGCAGTTTTTATTCCACAATCCAGGTGGTAATTACGAACCAATCCGACGGGGGTAACAGAGTAAAATAGAAATTGAAACAACCAAAGTGAGAATTAGTGTTTCAGGAATTTTTTTTGTTTAAAATAAAAATAGTATGGTATCTTTATCTGGGAAGATCTGTGTATAATTTCGGAGTTGATTTGATTGATCCAATGTTGGAAAAAATGAAATAATCTGCAGTTAGCCAGATTGATTTCAACAAGAAGAGTAAACCTACACGTGAAGACGAGTCCCGATGACCATAGATGGTCATCAGAGACATTGCAATGCCAATACCCAAGAACACTCTAGTAATGGTACTTGGCCTTAACTATGGTAAGACTATGGTCAGTGAGACATGGATCGTGTATTGGAATCTCCTGCTAACCCTCCTCTTCATATTTGCATATGACTGTAAATACAGTGGCCATGAATATATTAACCAGTGTTCAGTTTCCACACACTGTGTTAATGTGTCTGGTATCGATTTTGTGTCATCTTGGTAACTTCATCTACCGACATACGATACCACGACAGCGTGGCAGACGATGTATGATCTGCCGGGTTATTCAAACCACATGATAGCAGGGACGTGGGTTTGTCGACCAGGAATAACGCTTTTATCGATCACACTTAACCCGGGCCTCATTTACAACAAACGTAAAGTGCTTGGTAAATAGCTGGAAGCTCATAAACTATCATAACATAATAAGGTATCCAACTCTGTCCCAAAGTGTGTTTCAGAAACGAACATCGGCTCACGTAGAACAGAGAGTCACAAAACATGAGTAAAATCAAACCAGGCATTATACACCAAATATGAGTATATCTTACATACAATATTGATATAAGTAATGGATGCACGTATATTTTGCACCATGTGACTTATGGTTATTAACATCATCATCCTCATATGTTCTGGTTCTCGTGCATTAAAGGATTAGTGAAAAGTGATAAATGAATGACTTGTTTTCTTGACAGCTCAGTCGTAGCTTTAAATGTAAGTACATGAATAGTAATGAAAAAAAAATCCACTTTGGAACCCAATGGAAATTGTAATAGTCTGAAGTATGTTCCCTACTCATCATTTCCTCGCTAGATGTACAAACTTCACATACAAACCCAAGTTCGTGATCACCCTGCAGCTAGCTGCCGAACGTGTACTCACCTGATTCTATTATGTAGAGGTCAAGTCGTTTTTTATGTTGACGTTCTAATGCCTTCAGATATCCGACAAAACACATCACGTAAAAAGGTGAAAAACAATTATTTCCAAGTGAGTAGACGTTTATGATCCATCCAATTCCATGCCCGAGGGTGTTAATAAAATAGTCTTGTACTGCTACCATGTAGCAAGAAATCAGGTGTGGATGCAAACCTCCCTCGATTTGAAGCATGGAAAAATTGCATTTTCGAGACAAATTTAGCATATGGGGATGTTGTCCAATCAACTACTATCAATGGATTTCAAGCGCATTTGGTTGATTTGCGCAATACGTCGATCTCCCTGCACGTTTGGTAAATCGACCAAACTTGGGACTACCTCGAGATGTGCGAGCGTTTGGTTGATGGCATTCATTCCAATTTAAAACACTATCCTCATATCGCATGAAGTGTGCGAACACGTTGGAAACCGTCAGACTGACAAGTTTGAATTTCACATCATACATTTTCTGTCATAATATTGAAGCACACAAAGAAACACACATAAGAAACAACTCAATGGAAGAAATGAGGTTGTCGTTTTGAGAAGTTATGTTGTCAGAATTAGAAAAAAACCATCCACAGAATTTTGACTCAACAGAATTTTATACTAGTACGTATTGAGTGGAGAATTGGGGAAATGTAAGTGAGAATTATACTAACGGTCAGATAAATCATAATGATCTATTTTTATCAAGTTTGTTTTAACTGACAGACTGATGTGTTTTCGTATACACTGTCGCATGATATCTGTTACATTCAGATATACATTAGATCAAATAATATAGTCATATATATTTGCAGAGTAGTGGTGGGTTCTCAGCAATTGGTAAATTAATTGTGTATTTTATTGTTGTGCCTGTAGTTTTTATGGTGTTGATTATCCAAACTTCAGTATCTTAGGTCTATGCCAGCTTACGGAATCTCACTAATTTCCGTAATTTCAACGTATGATATTAGCTTCAACCGAGAATACCCAAAGTTGGTATTGTTAACCAGGACTGAACAATTGATTAGCTCACATTATCTTCCTATGTGACGAACATGTAAAGCGATCTCCAGATGTGCACGTATTTGGCCAATCGACCGATCGACCGACTGCGAAAATCCGTCAAATGCGCTTGACATGTACGACCAGGAGTTTCTCTGGGAAATCATGTGTTTTAACTTACGGGAAAAAATGGAAGAACATCTAATTTATATGACCCTTTTCCCAGAAACGGGAGAGTAATCTACCAGATTTACGATAAGCTCCTAGGAAACTCTGGGGGTGCGACTGATTGGGGGTGAGCCACTGATTGGTGTTGTCTCAATAATACGTGCTTTTGAAATCGGGGGGAAAAGAAATCATATAAAAAATGTAATTACATAAAATACATGAAACAAAAATATGTATGCACCGATGTGAACATTATTTTCTATTTTCAAATGTTTTCCCATAACTTCTAACTCCCGTTTTGATTTAATTTGTTGTTTGATGTTCCAACAAATGGTAGTTGCACCTTCTATTAGAGCTTTGTTCAGTCAGTCCCTTACCGACAGTTGAGGGCAATGTGATTGAATATTTAGCATGCAGTGACCAGTGCCTGAACACAAACAGAACTGAAGTGTTTAGTGGATGTAACTGAGATATAAACAGATCCAGCATGCAACAGTCCAGAAAGAACTGATTTATCAGCTCGTTATGAACAATTCAACATTATTGCATTATTGCACGGACAACCCGACGGCGCACATACATGTAATCACGTCCTCAATTCCAGTTTGGAATTCCTCAATTCCAGTTTGGCACACTTCGTGTGCTAGGCTTTGTGTGCATCCTTTGTTCCATTTTACTCACAAGGTTACAAGTATCATTGAGGCAAATAAAAAGTGATTTGCGTATCACCACCATTACAAGTAAACAAGATGATATAATGTGGTGATTAAATTGTGCTCCACCAATTTTGTTTTATGAGGAGAGTAATAAAACAATACTCAAGCGTGTCAGGCTAAATGGGAATGCAGTGCTGTGTAATTATTACATGTACAAAATGTACTTGCCATAATGGGGAAACATGTATTAAGTTAGATAGTCTGCGCTGGCATTTACCTTAATCAACTTGCCTATCAATCAACTGTACACACTGGGGAAAAGTTTCGAGAACATGACAACCGGCGTTCTTCTAGGCGAGGTGATTCCAGTACTCAGAGTAATCACTTTTATATCTTTATTTAAATCCATCAAAAAAAAACTAATGATGCTTCATGGGTAAAAAAAAACACATATGCATCTCATTGAAATCCCTTACGAAGACTGAATCCCCACTCTTTTGGAGTCTAATTTCAGCATGTACATGTCTATGAGAGATTCCGATCTACAAACTAAATACGATATACGAACAAATGTAACCACAACAGTTTACAATTTGATGCAGGGCATAGTTTACGCTCTAAAACTGCATGGTCAAAGTTTCACGGATTTTCTCCGAGCAGTATAAACAATCATTGAGGATGTCTTGCGTCTAATCATCCAGAATAACACGCCGAATTTCCACATTGTCAAAATCAAATTTCAGCAATCGTGACTTGTGGCTAAAAGACTCTACAACGCTGATGTTATCTTATCCATTTCAGCGACATTCAAAAGTTCAGTCCGAAACACATCTTCCAACGTTAGTGTTGGCCCATCATGAAAATTCATGATTCCGGAGCACTTGCTTGATACTTCGGGTCGTGCAATCCTAGATCAACAACTTTCCTGATTCAAGTTGTCAAAACATTTATCTTGAACATAAATATGAATAAACCCTAGATTTTTGTCAGATTCCAGAAATATTATTCTTGGCTAAATTTTAAAATAGGAAAGATACATTTCTTTTTATATTACCTATGGTCTGATAACCGTATGGTATGGCATTGCATCCGTCAACATTTTTTTTTATCTTTTGAGGTTATGATCAAACTTTTCTGAAAATTTGAACAAAAAAAAATGAGTAAAAATATTTCAACAGGCAGTTGTTTCTTTTTTTTTTTTTTTTTTAATTTTTGCATGTTTTTTTTCTAAATGTGCATAAGACTCCCCATATAGACCTTTGTGATGTGTATAAGTTTCGTTGCCCTTGAATCGTCAGTTGCATATGGTGGCCTTTCTGATATTTCGACAGGTTGGCATAAAAAAGGTTTTCGACCCAAATCAAGTCACTCTTCGTTTTGAGGAATTTCCAGCCAAAAAAAGATTTTCCATTGAAAACTCTTTAACGTTTCCCTTCATGATTGGAGAGTGTGGAGTAAACTACTAGTACACTTCAAGATAGAGCTTAAATATTGACACAATCAACTGGGGGATAATATATTGTGCTTTCATTGGTTACCTTGAATTGAACTTTATTCAAATGGGAAGTCGTATATGGCGAATTACGGGCGACCTTGAATTTGACCTTCATTGGTCTTGCAAGGTCAAAACGGCAATTTTTGTGAAAAAAAATGTGGTTTAACACTAAACACTCCTCCAGTAACCTTTCTCAGCCCTTGTGATCATTTTTATTTTTAAAGAAATCAAACAAAATTTGGTAGACAATCATCGTTGGAATATATAACCTTTGATGAACCACATACAATCGTGTATAAATACAAGGTGTAAAATGCGAGTAAATCATATTGTCAGTTGGTAATGGAATAGTGTTTCAGTCCCTGATATTACCTGGAAAGGAAGAATACTCACAATTCATCATATGTATATATATATAATACACATCCGGAACAGGATTGGAAATACATAGAGAGCAACTGCTTTTTTTCTTGCATGATCAGAGAATATGGATTGATCAATGCTACATTCCATTAATACAAGTGTAACATTCCCAACTCGGTTGTGGCGTGCTTAGTATCAGATTTGAAGTGTGCCTCCGTGAGAATGTGGCATTTGTGTTGGACGTTTGGCTGTGTGGGATCAAGGCTAAGATCAACCCTTTAACATTCAATGTATGATTAATTTTTAGTCAGAAAAAAGCCCTCACTAACCTATAAAGGTCACCAAAAATATTTACTATAGAGCTTGTTGTGAAGGTGAAGATAAAATGTTATCAAAACCCCACAATTCAGTGGCGAGGTATTCGTGGCTGCACTGAATGAACAGTTACAGGCAGGCGATCATTTGACAATTGAAAAGTGTATATTATATGGCAAAAGACCATCATACTCTTTAAGATGTCGGATATTATGCAGTGAAGCTACCGGTATGTTAGTTATTTATTATTTCAATGAACATTCTACATATTATTGGGTTGAAAGTATATGGTTTTATATGAAAAGTGTCTGCTAGAAAACAACACATTTTCAAGCGCCGAGAGCCTCCGAATTCACCACAGAACATCTAGAGATCTTCGGCTTCTGGCCCCCACGGTTTAATACTGATTACATTCTTCTCACATTAGCTGGTTCGACGATCTCTACGATGGAGGTCGGGAATAAATGATTAAATAAGCATACAAAATATTAAATATGCGTAATAAATCATTAAATACGCGTATAAAATGTGGTCATGAGCAGCAATTGACGTTTGCAGCACTCTGCAAATACCATACAAGTGCTTCCGTGCAAAGTCCTGTATTTCAATATGAACAGATTCCTTTTCTAATCCAATAAGCATAGATGCGTGCTAGGTGATGGCTATAGACGCACCAAAACTATGTGGCATTAAAAACTATGTGGTTTTAAACGTTGTCAAGGACAACAGTCCAGGACAGGGAAGCATTGGTACTCAACATTGGCAGGACATTGGTCAGCAAACGTGAATCATGTTGCCTGGGCTACTCCTTTAATCTCCGTCTTCATATTTGCACATCACTCCTCAAATACCGTGGCTATGGTTTCTCATGAATACATTAGGCACTGTCCCGTATTCCACGCCCTCTTTGTGGTATCGAGTTTTGTCACTGCAACGACAACCGGCTGAACTGGGTAACTTCATCCAGTGATTTTCGATACCCTCGCAGCACGGCAATTTATGGTCAATTTGCTGAGTTATCCACCAGACCAGACACTACACAGTGTATTGTTTACAAGTGACTCTACCGGGTCAAGTGCCTCATCTCCAGCAATGCAAGCAAACTGGGATTGTTCTGGTCATCGTATATAGAATTTTGTCTCAGGGAGTGTTTCAGTAAAGTGAGCACACCTGATTTGGGGCCTAATCTGTGACGTTTGCGCTTAAATGTTGGTTTGAATGGTGGCGGTAGCAAAAAAAACCAACACATTTTGCCAATGGGAAACTATACCGGTATTTCAAAAGAATCACATAAGTTCTAAAAATGCAATACAGATTGTGAGTGGCAGGGAAAACATGACAACCATTAGTGTTGCATCATGAAAAAAAACTACACTCTCCGTATGACTGTTTATAATGTAAATGAAAGATTACATGTGACTGATCACAGTTAATTACAGATAATATCACTAAGTGTCCTCATATTACACAAAAACTCAAAGCTTACTCTGATTTATCTTGCTTATTACTTAGTGTTTCCATTGTCTATGTATATCATCATAGATTGTTTTTATAAGTTCAATACCTACAGCTGAAGTAAATTGGAAAGGAATATAGTACGCAGTAATAAGAATATAACAAACATCAAGTATTCCGAGCGAACAAGTCCGAGTCCGTTATGCAATCTCAGATTCCAGTGTCGGGCGAAGTGACGAGATAGCATGGAACTTTATAAACCCCCATGTACAGTCATAAGGAGGAGAAATCATGTGTTCCAGGGAGAGGGAGCATTTCCTGCCCCACATATGACACCCGCCGTAAATTAAAAAAAAAAATAACATGCAAACAGTGAAAGTGAAAGACAATGTTTGACAATGAAACAGTGAGTGCTTGAAACGAAACTGAAGCGAAAGTAATTATAAATATATGTAGATCCATAATGCAATTGTAAATACCCGGGAATTGACACCTGTTTCAGTCCCATTACAGTATTACAATCTCGCATGAAACTGAGTGTTTGTATGGTACATAGTTACTCTTATCTCGATCTTGTTCCCAGCGGATTTTACATCTGCCGTCACAGGTCAGAGTCCAGACTGGAAACTTTACACGCATTAGGACTTACTAGGCTAGGCTTTGTGTCCATGCATTATTGCATTTTATAGCCACATTTACTGGTATATTTATGGCAAATAAAAAGTGATTAACGCGCACTGTTAGAGGATGTTTGAAGTGGCGCAATGGTCACCATTACAAGCCCACAAGGGGTTATAGTGTAACAATTCACTTACAGAAAGCCAATTCTGCTTGATGAAGACTATAGTAAAACAATACTGAAGCATTTCATGGTCTTCGGATAAATTGATGTTGTGTGATTACTGAATGTACCTGTATTGTCGTGAGCCTAGTTGACTTCCTCTGTTGTCTTCCTCAAAACTTTTAATACATGTGAGTCGACTGGAGACAGAAACAAAATCAATTGCAACACAAACTCACACCACACTAGAGATGAAGAAATTTCGGCAGTTCGGATTTTCCATCATTTCGTCCTCAACTCGTTTGAGGATGACATATGGCTATGGCCATTTCGAACAACAGTACTCGCCGATAATGTTTCTATGTACTCATACATTTAGCAATTTATTCACATTTATATGTATTTATATTTTACCTGAGTGTTTTACTTTTACGAGTAATATTATTCATCATATTCACATACTCTCCTCGAATTATGTGCACCATCGGAGTATTGTCATTATGTTAGTCAGTGTGTGGGAAGAAGCTGTATCATATATTAGAATGGTACAATTCAAGAAATACAATACAATGTTCAAGTTTGTATGTTGTACGTTTTGTATCAGAATTGAATAGTTACCTTGATAGGCAGTTAAGATCTCCCTCAGTTAAAGCAGCTGCCTTCGAAACCAGTCAATATTTTTTGAAAACTGTATTTCATATTAAACATCCTAAACTAACTGAATGAAACATACTCACATCAAATGTAATGACAATAACCAGTCCTCAGGGAAATTTTGCTCCTTTGAACAGGCGGTTCTAGCATAAATACAGTATCTGTATCCATCACACGCAGATGTAAACAAAGCATAGAAGTGCGAGATAGACTGACAGTTCCACGCACATCATAGTATACCACTGATTATTTCCTCACAACTACACTATATACGCACATACGAATTGGAAAATGTACTCGATGTGGACTTTTAGGCGCGACTTGAGCATTTGTTTACATTCGGGTTTGATGGATACACTTCGTTTGTTTATTTACAAAAACGGTACAAAATGGGCACTAAAACGGATGAAAAGACAACTCGGACGCACTGTAATCGTCAGAATCATTGAGCACACCTTTTGTTATATTGCATTAGATTTGTTTAACGAAAAATTGGTTTTGAAAAAAATATTGCATACCATCGAAGGCAGCAGCTTTAACATCTCCCTCCAATCTCAGTTTTACAATGGTTCCTCCGAAAACCCCTTGGATCGTGACTGGATAGTTAGGGGCCGGTCATTATTAATCGGGGGGGGGGGGGGGGTTGGATGGACCCCCCCCAATCCCCATGTACATGTGCAAGGCTATAATACACAAACGATGACAATTATAAGGAGCCAGTATCATAATATACTAGTATATGATACTTAAATGCCGTTTTTACACTTCATACACTTTTGTCGCAAACTTTTTTTTATACTATATCGTCAGTGGATATTATGAATTTGTGGCCTTCGCGTGTCCACCATGTCCATTGCTTCAAGTGTGAATGCCATCACAACTGATTCAATTATGATTTGTGGGCATATTATATCAGTATGGTATTGACAGCCTCTGATTGGATGTTGAGGGCAACACCCCTAAGACATCTATGTCCAGGATCACGTTCCCCAGAATACTGCAATTTTTTTTCACTCTAAAACCGACGTTTCCAAGCCCTCTTGAAACACTCGAGACCTGGGTTGAAGGTTATTCAGTTCATTCATTGACTGTGAAATTTGTTGGATGAATGAAAAAATCCATGAACCTTATTTTTTCCTCATGGACTGACTGGACCCCAGAGCGAACTCGGAAAAATTATGACTCTTCCACATATCATTGATGAAACAGGCCATCCCGGACGTACATTTCCGGCATTGAATCAAATTTGTGTTGTATCCATGATGGGTTCATAATGTTCCTTTATGATCCGCTTTTGTCTATCAATGTCCTGGCCACCAAGAAAGTCGGGTACATTAGATTCACTATAGCGTCATCCGGGAAGATCCAGGACTATTTTGCAATCTTCGGTGAAAAAGTCCATGCTTTGTCCATGTCGGTCCAGGACAGTCCTGAGCTCATAGAGGATAATCCTCAGTGGCCGGGGTTCCTGTGTTGGCTACGTGTTGAGTGGAAAATCGGTCTGTGGTTTTGACATGCTAGTTCGGGGTGATTGGATGTTATGACATGTTGATCAGCATGGTATGGGTCAGATGATCCATTGTTAGTCTGTGACAGTGCCCTGCTTGTCGATCATCCTGGCTGGCACCGTATCAGACATCTCACGATACCTCCTGATTTTTGGTGTTACTGGATGGTCTTATCTAGGACCAAATGTCGGCGAAACTATAGTTTCACTTATAATGTGATTGTATACTCCAATGAACCATCAGTCCATGTTGAGTGGATCGATTTCACATAATTTTAACATATTTTAACATACATATTTTCTCAAATTACCTAAAATTCAAACACCGACCCCCCCCCCCCCCTTCCCCCCAGTTCCATTGAAATTAAAAGTATGACCTCCCCCAAAATGTTGAAAATGAAAGTGTGACCATTGTTTATACCCCTCCCCCCCCCACACCTGATAAATAATGACCGGCCCCTTATGTACTTGTCATACACTTTTTCATGGGGTTTGTTACGGATTTCTAAAACCTTTTAAAGTGAGAGAAAGCTGGAATTGAGTTTGGGAGAAAATTATAGTTTCTGACGGAACGAAAAAACACAACCCGGTATACTAATTCAATCAGGTGTATAGTAGAAACGTGACAATCGGAGATCGCAGACCATCGCGCCTCCAGATTTAGTTACTAAAATTAAAACTGATGACAGTTACATTTTGACTCGAGCAATAATCGGGGATTTTGGTCGTACGACCAATCGTCATATTTCAAATGGTCGGGAATTGGCCATAGAAAAATACAAATATCCTGGGAGAGATAATCATTAATATAATTAGCTAGTGATTCTCCGGACAATATTCTCGATCACAACCTGAATTCTTACCTGATACTGATACTGACCTCCCAAACTTCGCAAGCTCTCAGATTTATACTGCATATTTTATGTTCATTTATAATCTATTGAATATTGTCAGTGATTTAAGAATTATTACCACTTAAAATATTACCATTCATGATCTTACGACCATCGGTGATATTGATCGTGATATTGATCGTAGAAAAATACAAAATTAATAAAGAAAATAATCATGAATATGATCTGAGTTATTGCAACCTCTTGATTTTGGAATTATTCTTGGGTAGAACCTCAGTTATAGCCAATGATGTGATTTTCATCATTTTTTCGGTTGCCATGGCAACAATTTGTATTTGATTTGGACAAAATTTGAGGAGGACCGAGCCACTGCCATACCGCTTCACGGCCATAGGCCCTACCGCACCTATAATTTGGAGTCGATTGGATGGTTTTTGAGTTATGCACGGGGACAGACAAACAAACAGGGAGACAGACCCAAATGCAATACCCTCTCTTCCTCGGGGCGAGGGTAACAACTACATTTACACACTGTCTGCCCATCACGACGTCAGTGTGTCGTTGGATATAATATTTGATCGGAATTTATTTTTATTCCAAAATGTATTTTAGGTTTGCTTTTGTCAACATCAATATGTCGTTGCATTGCTGGTAGTGGGTTTATACTTACATCCCTCAAGTTTCAGTGATGATGCATTCGTTGCAACACTGAGTGAACCACAATTTCATTCATGTGCACGATACTCTCTGTTCATGTGATATTGCATGAGAAGATACATAACATTCGACATTTGATTATCGCTCGTTCGTCAATTCACACAAAGTATGCATAAGTTCAATAAACGTATGTCTGCGGTCATTTTGATAGGGATGATTAGCTTTGTGAGTATAGAGATATCACATACAGGATGAGCAAAAAATACTACACCATGGTGGTTTGCCTCTATCCAGGACTCCCTTGTGAAGTGGCCAATTTCATATGCTAGTATTGGTATTATATATAAATGAGAAGTTCTTTTTCCAGTGGCATCGGAATTATTTGTCTCACATCACAATATTTGCCATGACACACAGGTGACTAGTCTTTTGATTTCATTTATTTATCATAAATAATGAATTTCACTTAGTGATGAGCATTTCATCATACTGATTTAATACACAGTTCTTCAACGCTCTTGGACAGTTCAAAATTATGCCCTCTCCACATGGGCAGTAATCTATGGGGTTTTGTCAGGAGCAATGTGTTCTGGTGAACTTGGGATTTTTCTTTTGTGTTGTATTCTCTCAATATGTTTACCATGAATTACTTTCCATAAATTTATTACTTTCTATGTACACCACAAATATTTTTTTTTCGGAATAGTTGTTTTGGCATACTCTATACTTTCATCGGGTGTTGATAGCATATGAGTGGACTATCCATTATCTGGATAGAAACACGTTCAGTGTAAGGTGTTCAATTTCTGAGAGGTTTGTCAAATGTTGTAAACTTTGGATAATCTGCAATTAGCCATATTGACATTTGCAGCGGATCGGTAAAGAAAAGTGACCATACAAGTGCATGGCAAGTACTGTTCCTTTCCAGGTACATGTATGGCTTCAGCTGTACAATTGAATTATTCCAGAGCAGCCCTGTATGACCGACGACTGTAGACATAAACAATGCGTGCCGTTTCAATAAATGTCAGGCTGAAAGAAGAACAGAGAATCAATGATACTTGGCCACAGCAGTGCAAAGATAATAGTCTGCAAAGTATGAATCATGAATGGTAACTGGACTCTGATACTAATCTGCTTTATATTTGCATGTGGCTCATCCAATATGATTGCTGGGACTTCTATGAATATATCAACATTTTCAACACTCCACACCCTTCGCATTCACTTCGCCGATTACACAAAGCCCATCGCACCGTATGAATCAAATGATTTTAACAGAGTGAAAAGGTGTACTCGTGTGCACTAGGTAAGGACGAAGTAGGCGTACCTCTTTGCTAGTGCAGACCACCGTTTTATTATAAACATCATCCGTGACATCTAGCCAAACTAATATATCTGTGATGTGGTACCTAAAAGTTGTTATAATTGGATGTAGGAATAGATTCACACATCCAATTAGGTGCGACCTGTGCTGAGTGATATCTAGGGAAGCTCCAGAACGAAGTGACTCGTGGTAAGGGTCATCAAGGACAACAAACCAGGAGAGTGTAGCATTGACACTGAACATTAACATTGGTCAGGAGACGTGAATCATGTTATCGGAACTCTTCCGCTATTTTGGGTCTCAATATTTACAGTGGATGAGTTTTCTATGAATATCCGAAGCAAAATTCCACAGACTGTTGGCTGTGTTATGCAGAGCACGTAATCGTTGTTATTGACACTTATCAGGGACAGGGTAGCAATGATACTCAAGCTTGACCGTGGCAGGACACTGGTCAAGAAACGTGAATAAGTTTATTGGTTCATTGACCAAAAAGAACGTTGTGTATCGTTGTAAGTTACTAGCACATGCAGAGCTTCTCTTTGCCAATAGTATGCCCAAGAAGCAAAGTGCTTGGTGAATAGCTAGTCGCTCGTTCTCTGGTCAACGTAAATAAGCCGTGCCACCTCCGAGTATTGTCTCAAAGTGTTTTACTGCAGCGAACACACTTGATGTTAGGCTTGTTCACCGACGCTGTCATCCTAATTATGGGACACATGGCAACAAAATGCGACGGAAAGTCTCAATCAATAGACGACCGTAGAAACAGTTATCTTTACAAACATCACAGTCGAATATATGGTGTACAGTGTAGAGGATGACCTTACACACGCAATATTGTGCAATGATGCAACGTTAAGAAGATAAATCAAACGTTTTGTATGTAACTTCTTTATATCCCATTCGTTTACCTCTTGTTACAATGCCTTCCACCAACGCCGTTGGTGATTATTTTACCTACCTTGATTTATAGGTGTTAACACCATTTTAGTGTCACACATTAAAAGATTAGGTTGATGAATGGGTTACTGTTAAATTACACTACCAAAACTTAAATATGAAGAAGATAGATAGTAGAAAACTTGAAGGCAACAATATAATTCATGGATGCAATCAGCAGCACGCTTGTATCGTGCCGTGCTAAGTGTCCGTCGTGAACAAGAAACAGTATCATCCCTGGTCGATGACCCCACGTGCCTCGCGCTGTACGCTATAGACGGGGAGTAGCAGGAGAGCCCAGTCACAAAATTAGGTTTCAAAGTTAATGGGTGAAACTTGTGCTTGTGAATGTTTGAGGATCCACTAGTATAAGTTTGTAAAAAATCTTTGAGATTGACTAATGCTACGCCGTCCTCTGTTTTATCAATACCATTGTTTACCAAGCGATACCTTTATTTATTCTGCATGCATAGTCTGTGGTTCAAAGCACAGCTCTGAAAGTAGTCAATAATCGATGGTGAACTATAATCACATTTCCTTTACCTTGTGAGTTTACTGGTTTATTGTTGATTATTGTTGACTATGTCAAGAATGAACAAAGCATAACAGAGACGTCGAAAATGCTTTGCGTGAATATAAGTTATATAAATATAACTAAAAAAATATTACCTGGAACAGAGCGATACATTTATCGTTCTCAAATTACTGTCATACTTGCTGGAGACATTTTTAACGGAAAAAGGCTGATGGTGGCATACATGAAATAACGGCACGTTGGTGTATGTAGAGACTGGTGTATATTTTATATGGCTCTTGTATGTTACTGAACATTTGAATACATAATAATGATGATATATGTGTTACTGGTGAGTTTGTACATCACATGAGTCTTCCCTAAAAGTAAATTGAAAGTAATAGCCTTCTCAAATGTCAGGCCATCACCTGCATGTAAACAGACATTCGGTATTGAGATGAGGAATATTGAAACCCATCTACATATTATCCATATTAAATAATGCGTCCGACCGAACCGTGGACCCACTACCACATCAGGCAAACGTAACCGATTCCGATATGCATAATTCCATATTCCATATCAGGCCAAGTCGGTGGTAATTCCATGCCAAATCCTCGAACTTCATACATAGAGGTGAGATTTGCATTGCGTTCAGTGACAGCGAGCGCTTTGCGAACGTTCGCCGTGGCTTCCTAGTTGCTATGCAAGAACAATAGGAAATACTAGTTCCGCCCCGTAGCGTCACAGAAGGTTTCCTTCACTGAACGCAAGGCAGGTGTTCCGGGGAACTTATTGTCCCACCTCCAAAACCATATATTTCATATTATGTATATATGTTATGATACCTGTTTCAATATAATAATAACCCACCTTTGGTTGTTTTTCCGCCTTCCTTGAGTTGTTGGACACTGTATATTGCATATAATATTCGTTGTTGTGTCATAGCCTAATTCATAATTATTCACCAGGTACATGTATACAGTTAGATTGGCTCAAGCCTTTTATTTCACCACTGTCTATATGTTTTCTTAAGTATTTCTTAAGTACCTCAAGTAATATTTCTTAAGTACCAGTCACATCTCTCTTGTATATCTCTTAGTGGTTTATCAGCATATCTACTATTTGTTATGATGTGATTCTGAATGTTTTGATTTGTAAATGTAAAACATGTATCCCAGCCACTTGGGATAAGTAACGCCTAATACAGAATAATTATTACATGGTTGTAATATATCAAGATCATAGAAAAGACTATCAAACCGATGTCTTGAACCTTAGTAAGGTTCAGGATGCTATATATTTCCAAAATAGGTGGGTGAACCAAATAGACATGCTGGACTTGTTTCCAGTAGGTTTCAGATGCAACAGCTGAAACTAGTGACAAATGATGGACACAATAAAAGAATGAGTATATATTACATAATATAGTTAATGGATATTAGCATCATTCTAGTGTCACTCATTACTATATTTGTAAATAATATATAAAATATACAAGTCCGTTCGTCATACATTACACAGACATTCCATCATCACTGTAATGTAGCCCGCTGTGCCGAACCCGGAACGCCATGGGCGTGGCACCCGGAACCCCGCGCACTTGGGCGTGTTGCTGGCCGGCCTCGCCGACGGCACTGCCGCGGGAATAGACGGTCTGCCAGAGCCTGTATCGCACCATCCCAGGGCGAGAGACTACCGTTCCAGGGGGCGTGTTCCAAGTAGGCCCCCAATTGGAAATTGCCCCCCGGGGTTCTCGCAAACCCGCTTTAGCCAGGAAAAGGGGACGTGGACCACTTGGCCTTTCTCGCCGTCGTCCTCTTGCCTTGACTGCTCTGAGACAACTCCCGAGTTCACAAGCAAGACGGGCTGGCAGCTTAAATAACTACCAGCGCACGAGAGCGAGGGCTGACGTCAGACCATTGTTACAGTATAGTGGAAAGCGGATTAGCAGTGCGTTACTAAGCAGGACACGGGCATCGAACTTGAAGCGGCCAAAACAAGAAGAGTGTGTGAAAAGCCATATTCTATCGCAATGTTTGGGCAAAATCGCCACATATTGTATTGGCCATAAATAGACAGAAAACAGTTGCATTGAATGAATTTCGAAGTGATCAACCTGTCATGCGCTAGCACTGTTATTCAGCTTCACCTTGCTAATTTAGTTTCTCCTTAACGACAGAATTACGCGCAGATACACACAAACACTTATGTGTGGGACTATGAAAATTATCATGTGAATTCATTCATTGTAGACACAATGTTTAGAAGTAAACACCCTAAACACATGCATCACGGTGCTAAGATTAGTTCCAATATGAAACAGGATAGTGGTGCTGAATCGCGTTGAGGACGTCACAATTCCTTCTATTCTTTGACTACACAAGTATGCGTCATGAATGTACGTGTGGTAAAACTGTGACAGTCTCAGCAATGCGTACCTTATATGTATGCCTGGGTCACATTTGCACAGGTCGCCGGCCGATGTGGGGACATCGGTGGTATCTACCGATGTTCCGGCCGCCGGTGATAGTTTCTCAGGCATCTTTCCCATATCTTTCGAGTGGTCATGAAACCACTGGGCATTGTCCACCGATGACCGCTATAGTCACCTACGATCACGTGTCTTCACCGTGTCCGCCCAAATATTAAGAATTTCATGAAAGACTGACCAACTAACCATGCCCTACCGGAGACTGCTTGATACCGTACTGATACCTGTTCGGTGACCTCAGATATGTAACAATCGGCCGATTATCTGAAGGCACCTTCCGTACATTCATCGGCGCCCGGCAGGATACCCTGTGGTGCTCGCCTGTTGAGCTACCTACATTGGTCGGTCGGTTTGCCTATTCCCTCTGCACCTGATGGGCAACTGGAGGGGCTCTGGCCGCTCGCCGGTAGGCGTGCTAGCGATTCACAACTGATGCCATTTTTTTCCAACGGTCGCCGCAAGAAAATAACGAAGATGTGTCTCCGATGTCCGATTGTTGCGCGATGGTCATTGATGATCTTCAGGTGCTCGGTGGATGACTGGCCGAATTGGGGAAATTTCAGCTTTTTGGGGCATCGTATCCTCATCAGCGTAGGCATCGGTGCAAAAGTGACTTAGGCATAACCAGCAGCGTGGGGCATCGGGGTATGCAGGCCTAGGGAAGTCTGGAGTATCATAAAGAGTTTTTTTTAAGACCAGCATTAATTGTGTCATTATAGCAGGCTATATGTGGTGACTCAGGCTTTCACCCCCAGGCTCTTATGGGTCAGCAATTACAAACTTTATGTTGTACAAATCTTTGGACACGCATAGGTCAAAACTGATTGACGCGGCTAAAAATGTTCCTTCACTGTGTACAGGTATTATAAGAATAACTCCTACGTGCTAGCTCATTTCGCCGAGAGATTACGTGTGCTACCTTTTCAGTTGTACTCTATTATTTATGTACTTTACATTTAAGCGACAGCAGAGCTGTCAAGAACACGAATAATTCATTCATTACAATCTTTTAATGTCCGACCCGTAGCCACAATGCCATTCAGTGACACACAAATCATCGTCTTAACCATAAACCATAATCATACTGTCAACTCTAAATTGCATTATGTAAAATATTCATATTTTCATACAGTAATTTGAAGTTGATTGTGAAATAGATTGGATCCATCCAAAAATGCTAGAAATATTCAGCTATCCTATATCACCCGATATCTAATATGTATCTAACATGCTACCTAATATCACGATCTATAACATGTATCTAACATGCTATTTTATATCACACGATATCTAACATGCATCTAACATGCTATCAGTAATGACATGATAACTAACATGTTTTCCATATGCTATCATATATCACACAATATCTGACTTTTATCACATCTTTGTAATACAACTTGACACTTCACTGAAAAATGAGGGAAACATATACGCAGAAGTAACAAGACAATCGGAGACTTGCAGACTCTCGTCCCACAGATTTAATCAATTAACTGGTTGAACACATTTCTATGAACGTGTTTGCATACTTTTTTTCGTTATAGACCGATAAAAACACGAATCCCCAATGAGAGACATACCAAGTTTCAAGTGATTTCATGCATTTTTGCCAAAGTTTTGACGTTTCTGAAACTCTGGAAATTATATGTTTATGATGTCATTGTTACGTCACTTTATATCGTAGTGCTAAACATGAGATATATCCGAAATCTGGTGCTCAAGACCTTCGTCATGGTACTCGCCAGCTTTCTAAAGATTTGAAAATGTGTCCTTGACATCATGATGAATTGACCTCAATTATCTGACCAACTCGAGATCGAATGGAAATTTGAAATACATGACTGAGTGATTGCAATTCCTTTCCTGCATGTTATGGTCCAGCCGCATACATCGCTTCGACACAGAGTTTTAATAGAGATTCAGATTCTTAGTTACCTTTACCGTGACCCTTGACCTGCATATCAAGTTCCATTCCGTTTTGACAATGTTATGGCGTTTTGAAATATTGGAAATTCGATGTTTATGACGTCATTCTGACATCACTATACGTCGTAGTGCCAAAAATGAGGCAAATCTTGAATCGTGGGCACAGAACCTTCCCAATGATATAATGCCCTTCAATATGAATCAAGTTTGAAATCTCTACAATGATGTTCAGAATGTTCTACAATGTTCAGAAGCTATGGCCAAAAATATATGTCTCATGTTATCCGTTGCCATGGCAACCATATTCACCGGACAGACCCAAATGCAGGTAATTAGAGAAGAATTTAAACATTTTCGAGGCAGGCGTCGCCTATTGTTGCAAAAATTACATCTTGTATAAACTGATCCTCGCGTGAAAATAGTTTATGTAGTGCATCTATAATATCATATCTTATCATTTAGCATTTTGTGTTTGAAAAGTTACCGGAAATGTGTCCAGTATGGAGCCATGTATTTTTTCAAATGCCAGTTTGATATTTTAATGTCATATACGATCACTACCAAGATGATTCAAGTCGCCACCCATGGTCATATTCAAGCTCCTTCGCGAAGTCTTATAGAAGCACAAATACGTATACTCAATGCAGCTAATATTATGAGGGAGAGAGGTGAGTAAAGTTCATCAATCAATATTCCAATGGAGAAAAATGGGCTGATAAGGGTTATTTTCTAATTACAGAAAAAAGTAATTCGAATATACAAAGATGTTATTTTTCTCACTGACCTCTTGGTTAATCGAAATGGCCGTGATCGATTGAAACAAAACTTGATCAACTCACCAAGATCCCGTAGGGAGTGAAATGCAGCATTTCGGGGAAGAGTTGTTACACGAATTTTAATTCAATTTTACCATACAAGGTAGTCTAACGTCAATTTCCTATTTGAATATGCCAATATTTGAGTTCCACCTTGAAGTTGTCTAGGAGTTCATATCACACAGCTCCCCCAAAAAAAGATGATGAATATTTTAAACGAGCAACGTTCAAATGTCTATGATAGCGTTGTGACCATTATGTGTGTTTCAATGCCGAATGGTGATCAGGGATATAATTGGACTATGATAGATAGAACGCTCTCTACGAGACAAAAATACACTATGAAAACTCAATTTTTAAAATATTTTTAATCGAGGTCAGCAATAACAAAGATTGCACATTGTGACGACAGATAACTCGATCATTTTCACACTTGGACCATCCACAGCACATCTCAGAGTATATTATGGTGTAGGACGGTGGCCATTTTTGGATCTCGTGTTTTCGCCTATAAAAAATGTGTGAAAACACGAAGCGAAAAGACGAAAACACGAAGCGAAAAGTCGAGATTGAATTCCGTTATTTCGCTTCGTAATTTCGTTTTTTCGCTTCGTGTTTTCGTCAATTCGCAAGTATTTACCAGATTATATGAGCACATGCACAGTATTACGCACAAATTCTAAGTGACAGTAGTAACCAATCAGGGTATTTTTTTATGAATGGGGACGGGGCGAGGAGTGTGTGTGTGTGTGTGGGGGGGGGGGGGGGGGGTAGGGGGGGGGTCTGTTGCAGGGGTATTGATAGACGGATTAAAATTAGATTATTTATATAATACATGGTTTTATAGGGCGTCAAACTTATTTGGTGGCCTGACATCAATGATTGTGACGGCCGCTTTTCATGGATTGAGGGACACTAATATGTAATGTATAATACCCTATAAAATCATGCATAATATAAATAGTATCAATCAATTCAGTCTCTCTCAAACGCACAAAACAAATATTACCATTTTTATTAGTTGCATTTTATTCAATAAAGACATTTCAGACATTTGATCATTATCAGTCAGCCATGTCGGGTGGATAATCATTGCCGACTCGTCAGGTCAAATGTACAGCATTCAGTGCACACGACGCCGGCCATTTTTTGATCTCGTTTTCTCACCTATAAAAATCGGCGAGAATGCGAAAACACGAAGCGAATAGACGAAAACACGAAGCGAAAAGACGAGATCCAGTTTCGAGTTTTCACTTCGTGGTTTTGGGCTTTCGCTTCGTAGTTTCGTCTTTTCGCTTCGTACTTTCGCGTTTTCGCTTCGTGTTTTTGTGTTTTCGCCCTATTTTTACACGAAAACACGAGATCCAAAAATGGCCGCCGACGTACACCATAGAGTATACTGATTCATGACTCTCAGTAGCCACTATGTGGTTGCTGGAATATAGCTAAATACCAACAAGCTAATAAATCTAACTTGATATAAATGAATATTGAAAATATACTATTCTGAAACATAATTTCAGGAAGAAATCTGAGTGTTAGTCGAAAGGCATCGTAAAGTGACCGAGCCCATTGTGAGTTTTTGCATACTACTTCTAGTAACGTCACAGTCTTGCGTTCGGCCCAAGGAACCTCGTGGGACAACGAGATGAAGTCAATTAGACTGATATGAAACAAAATCACAGATCATTTCGGATTAGGAAAGACTGTGTCCATGTAATCCAGCGTTTACGTGTGATGCACAATGTGTGATGCACAATGTTTTGAAGAAGCTTTGTATAGATCCCACAAGGGCAGCGACAGTCGTGCTTCCGTAGTTACAAATCCTGTTAGCTAAGAGACGATGACTAGAAACGCCCGAGATGACATCCCACATGGTCACCAGAGTGGTTACGGGACACGAACGTAATAGTACTCGACCTGAAAGGTGATCAGCAGCAGGACACTGGTGAGTAAATCATAAAATCAGAGCAACTGGGCTATCCCGATAAATCCTGTCTATGTATTTCCACACGGCTGATCAAATACTGTGACTGGGGTTTTGCAATTAGTAGTAACCATACAAATGCAGAATCCTGGGTATTTGTTGGAATATATTTTGTTACAAATCCAGTTAGCTCAGATCCGTACTGAGTGATGACCAGAGAGGCACTACGACGGTGTGACACGTGCTAACTGTTGTCAAGGACAATAATCCAGGACATGGTAACACTGGTACTTAACATTAACATTCGCTCACAGGACACTGGTCAGCAAAGATGAATCGTGTTTCTGGACTCTCCTGCTAAGCCCCAATTTATTTGCTTGTGGCTGATCAAATATTGTGGCAGGGGTTTGCATGAACATTTGAGCTGTTCAATATTCCACACCCTTTCAATATATCGCGGTTTGTCACTGTAACGACAACTTAGTAACTGCATCCAGCGATATCTGATACTGTACAATATCTATTATCGAATTGCTGGGTTATTGGAAGCACAATATTTGAGGGACCTGGGTTTATTGACCAGGAATAACGTTGTCTATTGTGATTTTGTTTCATAGCTGCCCCACTGGTGGGGCAGGAAATGCTCACTCTTTACGGAACACCTGATTTCACCTCCTAATGGCCATTTTTGGGGGTTCATGATTTTCCCTGTCATTTTTGTTTTCTCTCACTTCGTATGCCTGATATGACTTTCTGTCCACGGACTATGAGATTGGATAACGGACCCTATTTTGTTTGCTCGGAATACCTAATACTGGGTATTGATTCCACGTCTATGTGTTTACAAGTGACTAGAACCAACAAACCGCCTCGAACCTGTGAAGTACATGGTAAATTGCTGGCCGCTCGTGTTCTGGTCATCGTGGATAAGCCGCCCAACCTCCCAGTATTGTCTCAATTAAGTGGTTTAGTGTGACGAGCACACTCGATTGTTGGCCTGATATTAGGCCAGGCAATAAAGTGCTGAGGTTGGACAAAAATGTGAACAAAGCAATTTCACCTGAAACAGGTTCTTTGGGGGTATCTCTGACCACACAAAAAAGTCCACTCGAATCCACCCATGGCAAATACTGATTTTCACTGAAAATCCAAAATGGCCGCCACAGCGGATCGCGAAACATTAAAACAGTCATAACTTCGTTAAAAGTCAATGTAGAAGCACAAGCAAAGTGTCAAATCCTACTAATTATCAGGTGTTCTTTCATTTAAAATCCTTTTAAAAGAGATTGGAAACATTTTACTTGATGAAAATCATGATAGAACTAAATTTTTACCCAATTGGACCGTGAAAAGAGTCATATATTTTGTCTGAACCATAATCACTGCTAACGATGATAATTTACTAATGCCCAAATGTATATAACAATTCTATGCGCAGTATGCTTGTACAGAATAATAATGTCCTGTACAGAAATGAATTTATACAGCATAAGCCACAAATATGACTAGAGAACACAAATGGTACATGTGCCATTACGAAGCAACTATTGACAAGGCACGGTATATGTATTCAGTTTAAGTATATTAGTGATAAATAAGTAAGACAAGTACTTGAGGTTTCCTGATGTTCAACAGAAGTGAGTTCTGGAGTTCAACTCCTAGAGCATTTATTGGAGTTGTACCATGTTTGCTAGCAATTGTCATTCGTATTCTGCACAGCTTCCATGGATCACTATACACATGATACATGGAACGAGATAGTCAAGTATCGCAGAGTGGAAACATGTGTAATGAATTTTGGGCATGGGTGTGTAACTTGAAGTTCACTCGCTGGTAACAGCGTGGAACTAGACTGATGTCTTCTCAGTGTCTTGTCCCCATATCCAAGTAGGCTGGGTTGTACGAGATGGATACATCCAGTGAAGGCTTCAATGACCCCTATCACGAATCTCTTGTATTAGACCCGTTGGGTGACCATGTCAAACTGAACCACCTTGTCATATACATGTATTCCCTTGTAATTAGATCCCATTCGGATGAGGACTGTCCAATGCACTATGTTGATCCTGGAGCATCCACTATCACACTTGAACGTATGACAGTGATTCACGTTTTGGCCACTCCCGGTTAGGCAGCCTTGATGCTTTATAAGAAAGTGGCAATAGAGTTGTATGTAGTATGTCCACCTATGTGTATGGATATTAATGTGCTCATACCCCTGAGTGGTACTGTTATTAAATACAAAATAATCAGAAGGTTTGCCTATCCTCGAGGGACTCCTATGACCATGGGGATGTCTTCCATGCAAACATAATAATTCCCTGGCCAAGTAGGAACATATTTAATCGAATGCAGTTTCACCCAGTCCAACACTGTGCTTGCATGAGTCAGAATAACAGAACAGAATACCTTGGTCGACAGTATTGAACATCGTACTAAGTCCAACAGGACAGGGAGACTGACATCACCTTGATCAAGAACCAGCATTTGATTTGATTCTACATTGTATATTCAGGAGAGGAGTTGTTTCTGTTCTATGTCCTGCTTTGTGAGCTGTCAGGAGCTCACACTGTAGGCCGTCTTCATCCAGATACTCGAAGACGTGTGTGCAAACAACTTATGGCAAGAGTTTTTTCGTGAATGATATATTCGATACTGGCTTATAGTTGTTGGAACTCTGAACTTCCAAACCTCCTTTCTTCATGATTAGCGCCGCCATTATCATTGCAGTTGAGATGGAAATCATCGCTTTACATTGCTATCCACAAAATTTTGGTACCAATAGGTTAGAAGGCTAACAGCTTGGTGACGTCGGATAAAGTCCTAGCTCGACTGGTTGTTGGAGTGCAGTTCAGAGTGCAGTCCACCCATTGCACTCTGAATTTTTTTTTCTAATTATTCATCACAAACTTCACTGCAAACCAGTTATTATTCCTCATATACTATATACTGGCCAGTTGATCAATGACAAAATTCCCCCAGATGCATGTATGTTATGTTTATGTGTTATAACGTATCAAGTCTATTCTTAACTAGAAATGTATTTAAAATTCTGAACCAAGCACAACTATATATAATGGAATATATTTATACACAATGATGGAACAAATAATGGAAAATTTTACATTTGCATGGTTGCATTTGGGGGCAAAACATAAAGCTCTGCAGCCGTAGTAGGTCTGTCAGGTCAAGTTTGAGGCGTGTGTTCAATCCAGATGACAGGAATTCAAAATAATAAAAATGGTACAATTCTCAATAAATGAGAATAATTTATTGTTGAACTCCTTAGAAATCGTGAGGATGGAGTTATGTTAGTACATGTATAACTGGATCATTCAACAGCATTTTGCTAGTTACACCTTTGTGCTCCTATTATTGCCCACCATTAAAAATATCTATGATGAAAATATAGTGTATGCTTGCAGCATTATCTGACATAGGTTTATTACACCACAAGTCATCATAAAATATGTCTATTGGTGCTTGCATACATGTATGTATAATAACACAAAACTAAAAGTGATATGGATCATTCTGGGGTCATTTTGGGCTGAAACTTTGATTTTTCACGAATTTCATTATTAACACTGCTTTTTATCTCCTCCAAAATGATTTGGAAATGGAAGAGCACCTCCTAATTAGTAGGACTGGACACTTTGTTCATGTTTCTGCGATGATTTTCAACGAAGTTATGACTATTTTAATATTCGTCATTCAGCTGTGGTGGCCATTTTGGATTTTCAGTGAAAATCAGTATTTGCCATGGGTGGATTCGAGTGGACTTTTTTGTGTGGTTAGAGATACCCCTAAAGAACCTGTTTCAGGTGAAATTGCTTTGTTCACATTTTTGTCCAACCTCAGCCCTTTTTTGGTGCTCATTGTCTGGCCTATATGTGATGCTTTCATCTCAATGCTGGAATATTGGCAAGAAAGTGTTAGGTAAAAAATTAATATCAATGAGGGCCGATAATGTAACACGATAACCAAGTATCACTGACACATGTCTATTGGCACTCATGATGTGAGACACGTGTGGCAGGATCACATCACAAATATCACTGACAAGTGTCAATTGACACTGGTGATGTGATACATGTGTGGCAGGATCACATCACAAATATCACTGACTTATTGTCTATTGACATTGGTGATGTGATACACGTGGGGCAGAATCACATCACAAATATCACTGACTTAGTGTCTATTGACATTGGTGATGTGATACACATGGGGCAGAATCACATCACAAATATCACTGACAAGTGTCAATTGACACTGGTGATGTGATACATGTGTGGCAGGATCACATCACAAATATCACTGACAAGTGTCCATTGACACTGGTGATGTGATACATGTGTGGCAGGATCACATCACAAATATCACTGACTTAGTGTCTATTGACATTGGTGATGACTATTGATGTGAGACACATGTGTCGGGAACACATCACAAATATCACTCACAAGTGTCTATTGACATTGGTGATGTGATACACGTGGGGCAGGATCACACCACACCTGCAATGCCATGATACAGCCCGAACATTCAGTCATGATACTAAATACAGTTTACCTGTGTATCTGTCGTATTCAATAAAAAAAATGAAGGATTCCAATCACAAAATATATTTCTATGAAAATCAATAAAATCAATATGAAACAGCTCTGAGGTAATGGATGAATGATTGAATTTCTCACATAGATTTATTCATACACACTAACACGGTTTCAGTACCAAACAGTAAAATGTATCATGAATAAAATACAAAAAAGAAACAGTACACATTTGGATTGTACTCTGTGATGTACAGGCCAAATAAATCATGGAATTCCACGAGTATGCAGCTAGCCGCCAAACGTTAGCTGACAATACTTTATTGTGTTTGGGTGACCATAAATTGACATCACAATGTGTTAGACAGATATGACAATAATTTGTTTGAAAAAATGAATCTTAGAATCAGACTTGTTTCCATTTGTTCAATTTTTCCTGAAAATGCAATACTTTCATGCTCCAAATTGCGGGAAGCCAATAGCCATCTCTATGCTACATCGTTTCTATTCTGACAAACTTACTATTAGTGGGATAATCCTGACCCACACTTTTTTTAGGAAAATTCGTATTGGATTAAGTGAAAAAACTGTACTTATTTGGAAAGTGCAATCTTTACACCAATAGCCTTGGCGTTCAACACATTATGCGATTACACTCGTCTGGTAGCCCCCTTTAGTTCCCAATCTGGTCTTCCTTTGAAAGCAGGATCTCGTGTCAGATACACACACACTTGTGGACTGTTACATTCTATGGACATAGATATAGAAGAGAGATGGACTGCCAACTCCGAGAGGGGGTGTTTTTTGTGTACGCATCACAAACCTGATCCTGGATCACATAACCTGATCCCACAGAAAGCATACGCACCAGGTTAGTGATCTGGGAACAGAAAGACCATAAATATCGAAGAGATCTAATAAACCTGCTCTCAGCATTTGATTTTGCTCTGTTCCTTCCATTTTGGGAATGATTTGTATTGTGTTTGCTACGTGGTTACCAAGCAACTAAAACCTATCCGAATTATCACATTTTGGGGTTAGAAGTGTTTTTCGCGTACGAATAAAAAACCTGATCCTGATCCGGGATCAAGTTTGTGATCCGTACACAATAAATGTAAGAATCAATCTATTACCACAATGCACCCTATATAACGCTATTATACGTAAAAGTATCACTGGGAACGTTAACAACAATACCATTCAACACTCATGAGGTTTCTTCACACTATAACAAAAAAGTTTAAAAAAAGGACTTATGTAAACATTACCGTCATCAATACGTTACGATATTATGGTGCAATTTCCCATGGGGTACCATAAGTTATCATGTGCTCCAGACCCCAATACGGCGTGATATCTGCCTGAAGTCACCATATACCACGAGGCCGCAGGCCGAGTGGGATATGCTGACTGAAGGCAGATATCCTGCCGTATTGGGGTCTGAAGTCCATGGTAACGATTTTATCATTGGATTATATGGAGCTCTCCAAAACGTCATTCCATATTACCCGCCTGAAGTCCACGATACAGAAAATATCGTGGGTACTGGGGTTGCGTCACAGCTCTCCATACACGGCGTGGTATTGTCGGAGAATTGACCAATCAGAATCGCGCATTTGCAGCCATCCGATGATAACTGTTGATGCCATGTGCTTTTGGGGCCCTGAAACAGTCTATTATGCCTAAAATGTACAAAAAAACGTCATGTCCATTGTCTGCATTATGCAAAAACAAACATGACAAAATGATAATGCAACATTTTTTTTTTTATTTGACCGCTCTCACTAATAGAATGTATTGGTAATTAAGTATTTGAGTGCTGAGATGAGACTGGATAAATTGTATTCCATTGTACAATATTTGCCAATAAAGTCTTTGTAATAAATAAAATAATAATAAATAATAATAATTATTACGTTTTTGTATTATATGGCACAGTAGACTGTTTCTATGGTTTATGTATACCCGAATTACATGGTGGCGATCCTGGTGGCAAACAGGAACCTCATTAAAGAAGCAACGTTCCATTCCTATATGACACAAGGTTCGTGATTGTTTTCGCCATGTGATCGCCACGGGACACCTTATAAATTGCATCTGTTGCCGGTAACCTTTAACTACATGTATTCGTAATATACTTCTCTCCCAACATTTTTTCCCTTTTATGATTCTCCATCATGCATATATTTTCACCTCTTTCATCTCCACCTTCAACCCTAGTGGTTGATGTACATTTGTTTGAGAGGTGACGGGTTTCATCACAGACTCATTATTATTCATGATTACTGTGTGTTTTTGCGACAAGCAGTAATTGAGTCATTATATCTGGCAATTGATTTTGTATGAATATGTGGATATATAAGAGGTCAGGGATCATATGTGTGACCAGAATATCCCCTGTCATAAATGCTCACGTGTCTGTATAATGAGAACTACTCCGATGTGCTATACCTTACCATCGAGGGATTATATGTGTTGCTTTCTCAGTAGTATTTCATTATTTATCTAACTTTAGATTCAAGCTATACCGAAGCTGTCATAAACACAAGTCAATCATGCTGGTGGACGTCGAATCGGTTCCCGTTAATACCACAAACGATTCAACTGTCTGTAATCACCGCGTATTCAAACAAATAATATTATGATTTAGTTTCCACAGTCTTCATTCACCAGGGCTTCAGCAGCTATGTGACAAACTGGTCTCCATTTGGCGAAGTTATAAATACACACATGAAGCAGTAGAAAATTGAAGATATTTGTAAATCCTAGATTATCCCCACCCTTATATATGATGTACTTTTGGTATATTTGGATATTAATAATTCCACCCGCCACTAAATGTATGATTCAACAACAAGCAGGTGATATTACGTAATTTGTGAATGTTTTCACTCACAAAAAAATCACATTTTGGAAATGTTGATACTTGAAAAAAATATATCGTGCACTGCCACGTGGCACGTACGAATGCATGAAGAATCGAACGAACGTGGGAATGGACAGGTTACAAACCCTATTACTTAGAAGATCATGACTGGAGATGCATCGGATGGGGTCGTGGGGTAAGGGAATATATAGAATGGGATGTAGTATCTCGAGTTCAGCTGTGGTAGGAAACTGGTCGACAAAACATAAATCACGGTAACTCGACTCCCGCTCATTCCCGTCTTCATATTTGCACATCACTCCTCAAATACCGTGGCTGTGGTTTTCCTGAATACATTAAGCACTGTCCCGTATTCCACACCCTGTTTGTGGTATCGAGTTTTGTCACTAGCAACAACATGGTACCTTCGTCCATGGATATTCGATATCCCACAGCACGGCGGGCAATTTATGGTGAAATTGCTGGGCTATTCAAAACACAAGGTGATTGAGGAAGTAGGTGTAGTGAGCGCGGATAACGACTTGTATTGTTTATAAGCGACTAGCCCAAGTAAAGCCCATCATCCCCAACAAAACACGTAAAGTGTTCGGTAAATAGCTGTTGGCTCGTTCTCTGGTCATCATAAAGCAAGCCGCATCTGCAAGTGTTTTAGTGCAGTGAGCACACTTGATTCTTGGCCTGATCGGTGGAGTTCCCTGTCACTATGTCTTAATGACAACAAAAACGCAATATTGTCAGTGGAGGGCTAACGCAACATTAGTTATATTTCAGAAATTGCATTTTTCTTACCGTGTGTCGATCTTCTGTCCGAAAATTCTGAGCTCAAGTCGGTGACAATTACACAACCTGACCCCTAGACAAAAGAACAAGGTCAGTCACCGATTTAACATATGTTGCAGGGTGGTTATGTTGCATACCGGTCTACCGATGCACTGTATAATGGTAATGATAACCTCTGTTTGGATAGTACGAAATTTGGCAGTGTGTTACTTCAATTGTGATATGTTTACTGAAACGTAGATTAAGAGTATCCCAGATCATAGATCCAGAGTATAATGAGTTATTACTCGGGATATTCTGCGGGTCATTTTAATATATGACAAGCTGGCCATGTGGATGGGACTGGTGGCTCTTGAAGCAACGAAGCTCAGAGGCGGTAGGTGACGCGGGTTCGATCCCCGTCACCGGCACAAAGTAGGTTGAGTTTCCATCCTGGCAATGCAAAGGTTTCTCCATTAGTTTAAATCATATTTATTCAAAAAATTTAGCATTGACCAGCAGGGCAAGCCCTATTTCAAGATCTCTGCGTGTGCAAATCTACAAGGTGCATAGGCATATATTCACAAAATAAGTCCGCTTTAAAAATTGATACAAAGAAACATATATACATCAGAAGTATATACAATATTTACAACGAAAAATGTTAGAAAGATAGATGGTAATAAATAAAATAAATAGGACAATAAAACTTATCACAATATGTTAAACAAAGTGATTTTAAGTTACATAGTATTCCAACTATAATAATGACATAACTGTAACACTGAATTTTCCATTATCTCGAAATCTCAGAGAATATCAGTACAGTAGGCCTACGTAACTATTTACACAAAATACACTGATGCATACCGATTGGTGATCGCATAATTTATGGTGTATGTAGATGACTCGAATGGATGATTCGGTGCAGGTGTGAACAACCCCCGTTAATCACCCACAAGAAGAGTCCTGTGATGTCTCAGTATTTTGCATGTGGATGTATCTTGCGAATGATTCCTGGCAATGCAAAGGTTTCTCCATTCGAATGTGCTTTCCAAATTCTAAATTGTCACCCGACGGGGGATGGGGAACACAGGCAGAATTGCCTATCACCATGGACCGTCGTTAAATAAATCTGATTATTATTATTAATGTGTGACTTCTTCCAAATCCATGTACGTCTTCCAATTCATCATATTTCAAAATAATGAAAAACACGTAGATTAGGCATGGAGTATGTTCAGAAGTATGCATCAAGTTTCAAATAAATATCTTCAGGAAAACAGGTAAATTCTTTTTCTCAAAGAGTGGCACAAGAATTAAGTTGCAAATTCAACATAAGGCCAGAAATGTACATTTGCCCATGTGTGTGGGACGGCTTATTTCCGATGACAGGACAACGAGCGGTCAGCTATTTACTATGTATTTCACAGGTTCGAAGCGGTTTGTTGGAGCTAGCTATTTATATGTGTATCTGATAGTTGACTTTTATGTGTCTATTCAGTGTAAATGTGATGTCGGTGTTTCGTCATAATGCACGCAGCGTGGTGGGGCGGCTGTGTCTTGTCACAGCGTCAGTCCTTACCTTGCCACGCGTGGACCTCCTGGCCTTGGCCTATTTTCGCGAACATTTGTCGGAGTGTTTCACCGTTTGTAAGAAGTTTGTTCTGTATCGAATATTGTGCATTAACATTTCATTATTCCCTCCAAATTCCGCATTCATATACATTCATTAATAAGTATTTTCTACAAGGCAACTTGATGTCAGTAAACCATAGTGCACGTGTTGCACGTGGTCGGTTTCTTTTGGGACATGTGTAGTTTTCAAGTATAGTATATTTGCACAGATACACGTAGGTTATATTTCACAGTAATGTATAAACACAGATACTAATATTAAATACACTTGGCATAATTTGAAGGTAATTTGTTAAGGTTTGAAGGTAATTCAATTACAGGTGAGACGACCTTGCCGGACCTTCCCAGGTCACCAGGTCTCGATATTGAAACCCCAGGCCTGTCAGACTTTCAGTGTGAGCATGTTTTGTATTATGTTTTTGTAATCTGCAGTTTGATCGGTATAAATCAGCACAACTAGCATAATGACATTGCAAAGTTTAGAATGTCATACCACAGATTTAGAAAATCACTGTATTTGCATTTCTGTGATATATGTTGAGAATTTAATATATTTGTTTTCAGGGTTTTATTCACCGCACCACATCAACAACAAAAACCCAAGCCGTTTCGTATGTGTATGGCTGGTACACTAACAATAGACAACGTTATTACTGGTCAATAAACTCACTTCCTTCAGACAGTTTGCTTCCAATAGCCCATCAATCTGAGCATAAATTGTCGCAGTGCAATGTCGTTAGATGAAGTTACCAACTTTTCGCTACATTTACAATCACGACACATTGAACAGGGAGTGGAAAACCAAACAGCTATCAAGTATATTAATGGAAATTCTGGCCACAGTATTTGATCAGTCATATGCAAATACAAAGACAGAAATTAGCGGGATGTTCCAATTGCTCTGATTTATGTTTTACTGACCAGAGTTCTGCTGTTAATTGGTCGACCTTTAGGTAGAGTAATATTGCTTTCATTTCCTGCAACGGCTTTAGTTATTATGTGGCATATGATTTAGGGCGTCTCTTATCATCATCCCTTAAATAACAGGATTTGTAAGTTTGTAAGGAGTTACCACTGTCGATGCACCTGTGACCTTACGCCTGTACACGAAGTCTATCCAGGTGGTTTCTTGGCCTGGACTGCGACGTCCAGATTCTAGATATAGCATTCAATCATTCACGACACGCACAGTCACATTCAGATGTCCTATGCCATACTCCTGTTGTTCACTGAAATTAGGTTTCGAAATTTCTATATTTATTTACATGTGAGAAGTTGGCCTTATTAGCCTGCTGGTGTAAAGCCATATTTCACATGAGCAGCTATAGTCTATGAGAGTCACAAATTCGTATACTCTGTGCTTTCAAATTGTGAAAGTATACAGAGTGTAACATCGCACTCGCCTATCGTCAGTTCTGATATCAAAATCACACTCATCAGAAAACACAATACAGGACCAATTCGGATGGACTGTTTAGTTCCAGATTATGTTGACCCAGGTCACTCAGGGTTGCCTATTATGGACTGATATAAGATGTTTCCGCCTTGCTATCCTAATGTACACCCTTTGAGCTTGTAACGGACGCCCTGGTAGGGCGACCTTGTATGGGCAATTTGTCGCTTGATCCAGTGTGCCTGTATCGTGAACAAATATTCTGGGAGTTCTAACAAAACATTCAACTAGATATTCTAGCATTGGTTATATTTTGCCTCTTTCTCTAGATTGTCTGATATCTTCGGACATTATTCACTTGCTCGTCTGTCATCATACTGAAACATATGGCGCCCCGTTCGTGCCACAAAAAAGAGAATTTATTTTTTTTCTAACTCATACATATGAGATAGTATCTCATACGTATGAGTTACTATCTCATATGTATGAGATACTAAGTCATACGTATGAGATACTAAGTCATATGTATGAGATAGTATCTCCTACGTATGAGTTAGTATCTCCTACGTATGAGTTAGTATCTCATACGTATGACTTAGTATCTCCTACGTATGTCATAGTATCTCCTACATATGACTTAGTATTTCATACGTATGTCTTAGTATCTCCTACGTATGACTTGTTATCTCATACGTATGTGTTAGTATCTCCTACGTATGACTTTTTTTTTCATACGTATGAGATAATAAAAAAATAACTTCCCTTTTTGGTGGCACGAACGGGGCGCCATAGAAACAGGACAACCATCAACATTTTTTAAAAACAGTCAAGCGATACACATTCCGTTGCGCATTGATTTCATAAGCAAAAGAGCAAAATGCTCACAATTTGAGAACTTGATTTCTTGTTTCAGTGGGTGACACTTCTACGTATTGTCCAGTGTGTGTACATGACAAACGTGATTGTAGTTGAGTGGCAATATTCCTATGTGTATATAGGAACATATTCCTATATGTGTATATATGAAATGCGAAAAAGTTCACTGTTTTGTTTTTCTCCCTGAGAACATGTTATGCTTGGTAATAGTTCTATGTTATCCTTATTACCGTGCTGTAATCAGCGGCTTCGATATCAAGAATCTGAAGCGATTGTCTCACAGAAAACGAGTTGTTCACGTGTGTAATAAAATACGTCTTAACAAGATGAGAGATGCATTACCCATGCTGTATGCCGCTCAGTATAGTATAGATAGTAAGTAAGTCAGTAAGTAAGTAAGTGAGTTATTTTTTTACAACGGCACATACACCAATACTAATAGTATGTAGCAATCGTGAGAGAGTGGATTCAATCTATTCCACAATCAACTTATTGTTACTCCATGACAATATGGATATTTTACATAATGCAGTTTATAGTTGACACCTATGATTATGTTTTATGGTTGACATGAGTTTGGTGTCATTAAATGCCATTGCGGATATATACCAGGTATTAAAAAATTGTGATAAATGAATGACTCATGATCTTGACAGCTCTGATATAGCTTAAATGTTAAGTACATAAATAATAGAATATTACTGGGTAGGCAGCTCATATAATCCCTCGACGAAGTGAGCTAGCACGTCTGACTTATTCTTATAATAACTGTACGGGTAAGGGATATTTCTGGTCACATCAATGAATTTTCAATTATGAATGTCCAAAGACTCGTACAACATAAACTTCGTATTTGCTCAACCACAAAAGCCTGAGTCACCACATGTGCCAGATATATTGTCACAATTATTGCTGGTTTCAATAAAAATTCCACATGAAACTCTCCATAATAATTTGAGTAGGGATAGATATTTCTGTCACCCCTCATACAGCCGCACAGAAACTAAGGGTGTAGATTCAGGGGGTGGGAGGAAAACAGTGGAGATGGAAGCAAGTTAACAATTGAAAATCATTAAAGGGAATTTATTTTACCTCCATCATGACGTGACATATTCAAATACGATGAAAATAACGTGGGTGTGGGTGGCAACGGAATTGCTCTGAATGAGATAAACTTATTGATAGTAGCCTCTTCTAATATATGGACCTATGACGACTGGGTTGGATACTGTGTTGACACCAGGGTGTGCCAAGGTCTAACGGGCGCTACCAGGGTGTGCCAGGATGAAGATATTTATTTTTAAACATGTTTTAAAATTGCCAACATGGCATGCCGGGGCTTGCCGTGGGTTCGTGTCTATTGGACCCTACCATGTTGGTTCGATGTGGCTGCCGTATTCACACTGGGACTACCGTGTTGGCACCATGTTGACATAAAACAAAATGGCTAACATCTTGCTTATTTTGACTTTACAGCTTAGGAATAAATTGTGCACATATAGGAAATGTGATATGCTGAATATTTGCATGGCCTTGCGACCTTTGACCTTATTTTCAAGGTCAGAGCACAAAATAGCTAAAATTTAGTTATCGACATGACACATCAGCAATCAATTGCTTACATAATGATATATGATAGACGAATGATATATGCTGCCTATTCTCCTGACCTTGACTTTTGATTTTTGACCTAATTTTTACGGCCACAGGAAAAAATGGCTGATATCTCGTTTATTATCGATTTATATATTGAGAATCAACATATGCCGAATATTCTGATGACCTTAAATTTGGTTTTTGAATTGATTTTCAAGGTCACGGTAGAAAACATCTAATATCAAAAATATAACACTTATATTATCTGGTAACCTTTCTTAGCTCTTGGGCTAATCTACCTTCATAATGGGCGATGTATGGAATAAACTCCTAGAACACTTCAAGATAGAGCTTAAATATTGACACGTTTTGGGAAATCATATATTATGGTTTCAGTGCTGACCCTGAATTTGACCTTCAATGACCTCGACATACTGATATCAATACACATGTATATTATGTGTACTGAGCATCTGGGAATTACAATTATGTGCTGCCTCCACGGTACTTTTCTTTTATTATTCATCTGCTTGACATTTAAGCTACGACTGAGCTGTCAAGAAAGGAAGTCATTCATTTATCACTTTTCAGTAATCTTCTAATGCCTAGGCGTCCTATAATGTATCCAGAGCATTTAGAGACAATTATTTTGATAACCATACGTCAAATTGTAAAAAATATATACAATAAAATGGTTAGAAACATCTAAAATTGGTGTATGGTACCTGGCACGGCATTCCTCGTGGTTTGCGCCTTGTCATTTTCACTATGTATCAACCTGAACTGAACATAATTTATATCTGACCATATTTTTACACTGACTGACCAGATTACTTACACCTGAAACATGTTTTTGTTCATAAGGTTGGGCTATTATGGTTTCCTTTGTCAAAGATGTTTGATTTTGTTGTACTTTGCCATCACTGACCACAGTATAAAAAAGAAAAGTGCAAAAATCAAGGGGTTTTGTTGCAACAAAAATCTCAATAGAGTTTTTATGTTTAGCGGTATAATACCACGACACCCGGTATTTTACATACCCATTGGCGCGTAGCGGTATTTTATGAATGCATCACTGCCCAAAGGACCGGCCAGGCCACGCATATTGAATTGTGAATTCATATAGCTCACACTCACTGGTTGTCCCGTAATACAGCTTATCCAGTAAAACATACCATTTAATCCGCCTCACCATTATAATGCTGATTAAATATAAAAACTAGCAGCGCAACCTACCTGGGTCAATTAGTGATACGTCTGCTGTCGGGGTAAAGTTTAAGGTGTGATTGCACGTAACTTACCGGTGACTGCACTGAGGCACTTTTCCATTGACTTATAATGTGAAAGTAAAGGTAACAAAATCACCAAAACAATACAATCCCCTGACCTAAAACTTGGCTAGCACACACACATATACTCATGGATGATGAACCGAGACATGGTTTCATAAATGATATCACGGAAGCTGTGCTATTTGATGATTAGATAAATCCTTTTATACGTTTCACCAAAACGAAGATTCGAGTGTTCTGCTTGACAAGCACTGGCTGATGCATATATTTATTCCTTGTTGTCGTCACAATAATGAGAATATCCAGGGCTGTACTTTCTGTGAGATGAATACAATGAGCTGAACATTCATAATCCCAAACACCTCGGTGCACCCGAGTGCATATCACTTGTGAGTTTTACTGGCCTCACTAGCTATTTGCTGCACAGCATAATCCTTTCGCTCGCCCTGTTGTGAGTGTATTTTGTAGACTGAGAAATAGGTCGGAAAATGACATATGAAAACGATGAATTTAACAAATTTAACATTGCTTAGTAAGAAACAGAGTCTCGGTTAGTAATCCTTGATGGCTAACAATCAGAAAGGCAAAGTTTCACGTTGATTGGAAGTGTCTGAATTCATGAATTTGTTACCTTTATATTTACATTATACGTGAATGGACAGCTGGTCAATGCCAGGTTCATGACCATCACATGCAATCAATCCTTAAATAAATTTGAAACATGGATCGACGTTCAATCGTTTCGATTATAAATGAACATCGACGGCGTAGACGTATTTTACGTCGCATCTTAGCGTGTTTGGTAAATTTGAGTCATATCAACGTGAGATTGCACACCCCGTTCCACCAACTGCTTGATGGTGATGATGATATCCAGATGGCCATTGTCCAGGTGTTGCACCTCCGAGACATTCGCCAGTGTCCGCCCTCTACCCTTTGGTTTCTGTCCGGGGAAACACACCAGGAACTTTCATGGAGTTGGTGACACAAATCCATGACCGAGTCGCGATGCCGTTGCATGGTGGAGTTGCCAACAGAACCCGTCGCTTGGATCCGGAGCATGAAGTCCTGCTGACCCTCATATGGATGCGCCACAACTGGACATACCAAAACTTGGCAAGAAGTTTCGGAGGGAGCGTGCATGCCGTGTGGCACATCACCCGACACGTGGTGGCTGCCATCAATGAGGTCGTCACGCCGAGGGAAGTTTTACTGGCACCCGCTACACTCGTGGGATTCACTCCAAGGTACTCTTCCGAACACAATTTATGGATTTTTACTTGGAGTGTGTATACCGCACATTTGAGTCATATCAACGTGAGATTGCACACCCCGTTCCACCAACTGCTTGATGGTGATGATGATATCCAGATGGCCATTGTCCAGGTGTTGCACCTCCGAGACATTCGCCAGTGTCCGCCCTCTACCCTTTGGTTTCTGTCCGGGGAAACACACCAGGAACTTTCATGGAGTTGGTGACACAAATCCATGACCGAGTCGCGATGCCGTTGCATGGTGGAGTTGCCAACAGAACCCGTCGCTTGGATCCGGAGCATGAAGTCCTGCTGACCCTCATATGGATGCGCCACAACTGGACATACCAAAACTTGGCAAGAAGTTTCGGAGGGAGCGTGCATGCCGTGTGGCACATCACCCGACACGTGGTGGCTGCCATCAATGAGGTCGTCACGCCGAGGGAAGTTTTACTGGCACCCGCTACACTCGTGGGATTCACTCCAAGGTACTCTTCCGAACACAATTTATGGATTTTTACTTGGAGTGTGTATACCGCACATTACACGTGTCTTTTATGACCAGACCAAAATATAAATACAAGTGGGCATGTGGTAACTGAGATACGTATGCCTGAATCTTCATCTGCAGCTCATCACACCCATGGTGAAATTATCACAAACACGCGAGCACAAATTTCCATTTCTCAAATTATTACCATTACTATCCAAAAATTGTTAATGTCTTGATTTTGACCGTTCAAAGTCAATTTCAATGTCACCAACTTTGTATTACGTTCATAATTGGAACTTACTTGGTACTTTTTCTGTCAATGAGACTTTTTTGCATGGGAAATCCTATTTGAGTCAGATAACAGCCAAAAATGTACAATTTCATGCAATTCAATCACTTGCTCATTTGGAACAAACATTACCCGACAGTGTTCGAGGAATGAGACAATTAAGTGTGTATGGCTTTGATTTTGATATATCAAAGGCTTCCATGGTCAAATTCAAGGGTATTACCAGTAAACCACAATGGGACTGAACGCTGACGGACGCCAAGCTGGATCATTGAAATGAAATATTCATTACCAGCCCCTCCCCCAACGAAAGAGTGAATCCATTTGATCCCGAAATGCATATTTGTTTAGAAATCACTTAAAAGATGTGGTGAGGCTGGACTAAATTAATACACGTACATGTAGGCCTTCTACACTTACAAACGATAACATCAGTGTTGTTTGCATCGATATAGTTTGCCGTATCTGCTTTTCATTCCAGGATCGGTTGAGGGATTCCCGAACGTCGTCGGTATGTTGGACTGCACGTGCATCAAAATCAACAGACCCCCCTCTCCACTACAGAGGCTCTACTACCGACGAGACAAGGGTTTCCACTTCATCAACTGGTTTGTCGTCATTGATGCAACTGGCTTCTTCGTACATGGCAGCTGTGGGTTCCGAGGGCACATGTCGAATGCTGACTGCATGCGATCTGCACCTCGCATTGGAACAGATCTTCCACTAAGGGCCGGTCAAACAGTAATGGCCGACGCCGCCTTTCCAGTTGGTCCCCATGTCGTCACTCCGATCCACCACAGACAGAACAACAATGACAGACTTGTCCTAAACCGCGCGTTCAGCAGACAGCGAGTTCTTGTAGAGCATTGTATAAAAGACCTCAAGATCTACAAGGTCGTCGAAGGAAAGTATCGGGCCTCGCGCCCCTTCCTTCCACGAGTAGCCAGTGCGGTGATGTGATGGCGCTGACTAATCGGCGACGCCGACAAATCTTGGCACAGCGACTCCATATTCAATAGTTGTTCCAATTGTATCTCAGGTTAAAATAGTGCTACTGACTTTAGACATGTTCTCAAGAAAACTATCAATAAAAATGATGTTGCTGGTTCATTATATGTGCACCATCCAAACCATAACCACACACACAGCTGCCGATCCCCATGACACATGATCTTATTTACAAATCGTCGTATCAGTAGCACGTTCAACGCAACAAAACGTTCTGGAATGTTCGCTAAATTATGGGATATCTATTACTAAACTCCATCGTTACAGGTAATGGACGATGGACGCGCTACAGCTAAAACCTCTAGCCAACCACCGAACGGGATACAATGTATGACTTTGAACCTGAAATCGAGTCCATATGTTAAAAGTTGCAAGGCAAAAACTCATATTAATATACATCCAACAATATATTTTAGTACTAATATTCATGGGTTTTATATTACTATCCATGTGTTCAAATCCCAGGCTAGTTAACTGTGCTGTGCAACCAGGAATAAAACAAAGATAATCAGCAAAGATTTCCTTTATTTCCTTTAAATACTTCTCACATGAAATCATTCAAGTTCATGCCTCTTCTTGCAGCATCCGCTTTCAAATATGCAGTGAGAACATTGTCTGTTTGTTGACTCTGACGCAGACGGTCTCGAATGTCCCTCATAGTTTCTACCATGTCTAGGATCAATTGGCGTTGGCCAATTTGCGGTCGAAGTGGTGGTCCTGCTGCTCCAGGCGCTGCTGCTCCTACCACTGGTCCTGCACCCAGCCTGCTCCCTGGCCTACGCCCTGTCCTTGGCCCTGTCCTGCGCCCTGTCCTTGGCCCTGTCCTGCACCCTGTCCTGCACCCTGTCCGACGCCCTGCCCTGCACCCTGTCTTGCTAACTGACCCACGCCCTGGCCTACTGCGTTTACATTACCTGCATTTAGATGTACCACGTGTTGTACGTCACCTTCGTTTCGAACCAACCCTCTGCAGAACATATATAACATTAAAACATGTATGCGTACTTCCTGACAATCAGGACGACATTGTATGTGGCACGTTCATACGACTTACGGGAACTTCCTTCGCAAGCCTTTGATTCGATTGATGACTGGTTTCCAGTGTCCATCACGTGGGTGGAATCGCGTGCCATTCGCTTGGGTATAGAGGACTCTCACTGCTCTGTTCAAGTTGTTGAACTCGCCATCTTGCACCATGGCGGCAACAACAGCTGCAGGTTGACCTGCGTTCCGTGCACGCTGGTATATCTCAGTACCAACTAGCTGGTTTGGGCCCAAGTATCATATCCTGCGCCTTCCTCTATGTTCATTAAGGATTAAAAAGGTACGAGACGGATTAAATGGTATGTTTTCAGTGGACGAGTAGTATTAAGGAGCAGTGTACGGTACTTGGGCCCTGGTTTGAACGTGGCATTTCAATTATGGGTATATTTGCCCACAAACCTTTTTAATTCTTACAAGATGGCGGCCGGCAAGAATGCTATTCTGATTGCTCTGACAGTGTTACTGATACACATTAAAATTGACACAACTATAGCCGATGAAAATACAGTTAATTCTGGTCACAGTCAGTCAAGAAACCATCTAGAAGATATTTTGGGTAATTACCTGGTCCGCTCTTGTGGTAGATCGACGAAGAACTATGGACGTCTCATATTATCGCCCACACCGCATCTGTACCTGACAACCGCTAGAGGGCGCCCAACGCTGGTAACCAGATGCCTGGCAACGCTGTTGTTGTGTTGTGGGGACGTCGAGTCACAACCTGGCCCGACTTCGAAGAGAACACCAGCCAAGCCATGCACAGCCTGTGGGAAAGCAGTCACCAAACGCAGCAAAGCCATCAGCTGCGATGGTTGCCATCAGTGGACACACGTAAGATGCAGCGGTTCCATGACGATCAGCGAGTACGACTGCCTGGTCCAAACAGACGAAAGTGAGTGTGTAGACTTCCTCTGTCATCGTTGCTTGTTTAACGAACTTCCAAATCTGTACAACGACTACGATCCGATCCCAGATCTGAACAACCCCCCTGAACCCCCTCCTGAGCTATTACCTAGTGACAGTAATTGCTATGCTTGCTTCCGAAAAAAGGGCATCCACATCGTACACATCAACGCAAGATCGCTACGCAACAAAACATTCGAGATAGTGCACCTGGTCAAATGTACTAACGCAAGTGTCGTCGCCGTTACCGAAACATGGCTGGACCCCTCGATTACCGACGCGGAGGTCGCTCTCCCTGGTTACAGTATAGTTCGCAACGACCGGCATTCGCACGGCGGGGGAGTCTGCTTCTACATCAAGGACTCCATGGTTTTCAACCCTCGACCTGACTTGCATTTGGACAATATTGAATCAGTGTGGATTGAACTTTTGTTAAACAAAACAAAACCAATTGTACTCGGTTGTGTATATAGGCCACCCCGACAAGTCGATTTTCTCCAAGGTTTCAATACTATTCTGTCTATTATCCCTGCTCATTCTGAAACTATAATATTGGGTGATTTCAACATCAATCTAGCCAATCGAAACACTGACAAAGGTGGTTCTCTCATAAAACAGTATAATGAGTTATTGCTGTCAAGCGGATTGTCTCAAGTAATCAATGACCCAACCAGAATTACCTCGAGCAATTCTACTTTGCTAGATCATGTTCTTGTATCACACAGAGAAAAAATTGTGCAAAGCGGGACTATTCCCGTCGGTTTTAGCGACCACAACATTGTTTATTGTACCAGAAAGGTTAACCGTGAACCACGCTACAGCCAAAACTGTATCAATATGAGGTGTATGAAAAACTATTCCAAAGAACGTCTATTAACTCGTATTAATGAAACAAGCTGGGCTAGTGTGTGTAAGTGTAACGACACAAATGTTGCTTGGGAAAATTTTGTAACCATCATGAACACAATTATTGACAGTATCGCCCCTAGAAGAGAGCGCAGAGTAAAAACACGCACTGAGCCTTGGGTATCGTCAGAAATAATTGAAACAATCAACGAACGTGATAAATGTTTACGTTCATATCATCGCAGCAAGGAAAGGTCTGTGTACAAACAATTTTGTAAGCTACGTAATAAAGCTCAACGTTTAGTGAAATCAGCAAAAGCTGAATATCTATCAAGTCAAATTGAAATCAACAAAAACAACAGTAAGGGGCTATGGAAAACTCTGAAATGTCTCGGGTATAGTAATAAAGCCCAGGTTAAAGAGTCTATTGTACTAAACATTGATGGCAACACTTGTTATGACCCGGTCACAGTGGCCGAGCATATAAACAGTTTTTTTGTTAACATAGCACAAAGTCTCACCGAAAAACTACCTAATCTTGTCGATCTGTATGGTGCTTTCACGGACTGGTGTAAATCCTATTATAGAAACTTAGGTGTACAGCCTGGTGTGTATAAACTCAAATGTGTGTCTGCAGCATTTGTGCTAAAAGAACTCAAATCCCTAAAAAGCTCAAAAAGTACCGGCCTTGACAATATTGACCTCCTCTTTCTTCGCGATGGAGCTGACGGACTATCTGAAATTGTAACTCATCTGGTGAATCTTTCTATAAGCCATCGTGTTGTACCAGAATGTACTAAAAAGGCGGTGATAACACCACTGTATAAAAAGAATAGTAAATTAGATGTGGGCAACTACAGACCGGTTAGTGTTCTGACCACGTTGTCAAAGATCTTAGAAAAGGCTGTTCATGTTCAAGTAGAGTCATACTGTAAAGAGAACAGTATATTCTATCCCATGCAGTCTGGATTTAGGGGTCAATTTTCAACAGACACATGTCTTACTTATTTGCACGACTATATACGTAATGAAGTTAGCCAGGGAAATTTTGTGGGCATGGCCCTCCTTGATGTTCAAAAGGCATTTGATAGTGTAAGTCACAAAATGTTATGTGAAAAAATCCGCTTAACTGGTATTGATCCTGAGTGGTTTATATCATACCTTCATGAACGTAAACAAATTGTAACTGTTGGCAAAACCAAGTCTTCCGAACAAACAATTGTGTCTGGTGTTCCACAGGGTAGCATCCTTGGTCCCTGGTGTTATCTCATATATTCTAATGATATGCACAATTGCGCCTCGTGTAAAGTTGTAATGTACGCTGATGATACAGTCTTACTTATGAGCAACAAAAATCTTGATGTTTTGTCTCACAACCTCAGCACAAATATATCAAGTTGTTTTCATTGGTTAACCAACAATCTGTTATCCATGCATATGGGTAAAACCGAATGTATTGTCTTCTCGTCTAAACGTAAGCAACACTTGACTAAATCCTTTACTATTTCGTGTAATGGTCAAATCATTAAATCTAAACCTGAGATCAAGTATCTGGGCCTAAGGCTCAATAGCTGTCTGTCTGGAGTCGAAATTGTAAACTCTGTTGTCAGTAAATGTAATTCACGGTTAAAGTTTTTGTACAGGTATCGAGATGTTCTCAACCAAAGCTCTCGTAAGCTTCTAACTACTGCACTTATCCAGAGTCATTTCGATTACGGTGTTTCAGCATGGTATCACGCAACTTCCAAACATTGTAAGCGTAAACTCCAGGTTGCACAAAATAAAATTGTTCGCTTCATACTTAACCTCGGACCACGTGCTCACGTCGGTCAAAACGAACTCAGCTCCATAAATCTTCTCTGTACTTCAGACCGAGCACAACAACTTATCCTTAACCACATGTTTAATGTGTTTCATGGAATTGCTCCCAGATATTTGTCAGAGTCTTTCACCAGAGTCCAATCTCAGCACGCATATCGTACTCGCAACTCGGAATTAAACTTTGTTGTACCAAAATCACTGGGAATATCGCATTCAAATATGTCCACCCAAGGTGTTAAGTACTGGAATAATCTTCCATCCTCAATCAAGAACATTGATGTCAAGTATTTGTTCAAACGAAAGGTCAAGTCTTATATACAAAATAATGCCGTATCCACAAGCCAGAATGTCCTCACCTAGAACTCCAATCACCCCTTTCGTCAGCTTTTTAATATACCATATCATTCTTGCCGTCCATTGTCTTCATTTATGGACCATCCTGGAAATAAGCCTTGTGGCTTTAGGGTGCTATCCATGGTGTACATTGTTCTCATGTTCATTTCATTGTATTTTACGTGTTTTTACATGTCATGCTTTTTACACCGAATAAAATCAAATCAAATCAAAACTTTCTATGACTTACGTTTTTGGACTACTTTCAAGAACTGGTACCGATTACCAGGAACCACTGGAATATATATAGCTGTGAGCTCCGTGTATGTTAATAAAGATTGAAAAGTGAGAGACGAATTAAATCCAATGTTTTAATTCCAAAGTTTTAATTCCTGTGATGGGAGCGGCACAATATATTTGGACCAGGAGGGGGTTGGGTCATAAAATTACGCTGGGCGCATCGGCCCAAGTAGAGCACATTGCGCCCTAATACTACTCGTCCACTGAATCAATGCAATCTAATCCATCTTTCACTTTTTAAATCTTAATTGAAAAAAGTAGAAAGCGCGACAAACCCTACTTGGGCCGATACATCCATGACCATTCAATATACAGTGTATCCTCAACCGCAAAATTATCATATAGGCCTAATACTCAGTGTTGCATCCGATGTCGATTCAACACAGGGGAGAAGACGGCGATCCACATCCATGTGAACGAACACTTTGTAAATCAACTGTTTAACATGCGCCTGGCCTAATCAGGCCCTTGGTCAGTGATGCGCCAAAAATACCTCTACGCATCAACGCACAAGTAAAACATCCGGTGCCGTGGTATTATACCGCTTAACCTAAAAACTCTATTGAGACAATATTCAGCTTTAAAATACCTAATCATGGTTATCCTGGTTATAACCAGGGGAATGAGGTCTGAGGTATTTACCAAGCACTTTCCTGTAGTAAATATATGACCCGAGGTTTGTTACATGTGGACAATATGCAGCGTTATTCCTGATCGATGAACCCACGTTTATAATGTGGAATAACCTAGTTTGATCATACATTACCTGCCGCGATGCTTTGGTATCCGGTAGTGCTATATGAAGTTAGTATGTTGTCCTTAGAATGGCAGAATTCGATATCATCCACAAGATGTGGAATGCTGAACACTGCTTAATATATTCATAGAAACCCCGGTCACTTTATTTGCTCAGCCATATGTAAATATAAAGGCAGGAATTAGCGAGAGTTCAGTTACACTGATTTATGTTCTGCTGACCATTGTATCTGCATTGTTGAGGTCGAGCATCATTCCTAGTGTGTCCTAGATTGTTGTCCTTGACAGCGGTTACCAAGCAATATTCACTGCTGTGTAATAATCATACCTTCCACTGAAATAAGAATGAACGTCTACCAAGATGTTGGGAAGACATTAAAATAATATGACTGGTGACCATGACTGGTGACTGGTGGAATGACATGTGACCATGAGTCACATGGTGACTCGTGTGAGTCACCAGACGAATTAGAGTACCCCGAGAGATCAAAAAGAAAGAGCGGTCTACAGGAATGCCTATTTGGAATTCAGTGTGTCACAAATAAAACAGTGATTTATTTTGAAGGGAGACTATGTTTCATATTCAATCTTTTCATAGAATGCAATCTCATTCTCATGTATCATTTCTTATTTCTTGACAATAATGACCTGGTTGTGTTCAACTGAGGTACTGCTTGTTCACAATGTTCACACTTCAATTTTGATACAAAACATGCCACATCCGAGTTTGGGATTTTACACCAGGAATGTATTCGTACTTATGCTAAATAGTTATGTGTAACTCGAGTGGATATCCAAATCTTTTAACCGGATACATAATATTCGTAGGATCAAAGCTATGGCCGCATGAATAAGTCCAGACTCCGTTTCGCCTTGAGTGCTTTTAATACAAGAAATACGGCCCAACATGACATTTCAATGTGCTCTTCAGTCTACAAGTACATGTAACAATCACACCGGCCAGATTTTCCATGGCCCACGACACGTTTCAGTGTTGTTTGGCTACACTCATCATAAAACAAAACAGACGAAGAAGGATTTAATGATCACATTATACCGTCTTATGGTTCTGTAATGGCAACAGCCGCGTCAGCTGAAACATCCTCTAAATGTAAACGCAAATCACTTTCATTCGCCTTAGTTTACCAGTAACTATGGTTGTAAAATGGAATAATGCCTAGCAATCATATAAGGTATGTTTGCATGTATTTCAAAAAGAAAATTATATATATTAGAATCAGCAAATACAATTACTATGTTTTTATTTCGACCACCCGTGACTTCAATATTAAACAACAATATTATGTTTTATAATTATAGATATGATCATAGACATAGAGAAAATTTATACAGGGAGAATAAAAGTTCTATGATCCGTGGAGGCGGTGACATGTGCCTAGAGCTGTACATAGTTTTCAGCCGGAATTGAGGTAAGGTCGGTTGTTTGTTAACGTCAGTGCTAATACTAGTCGACCATTGCATTGGATATTCTTGACACATCTCTTGTCACCAATCTGGCCTTTGCAGTGCTATGCTAGATGCATGTTTTCCATAAATGAAATTATATTTTCACAATACTACCTTTCATTACTCAATATAATTTCAGAACCTGTACATAACATGTGTTTGTCGTATTTTACACATTAGTACATAATTGTCATGAATTGGCATTTGAATTCCATCATGAATGTAGATGATGCATTCAACAAAATAGGCATCTTTTATCAGAGACCATTCAAATTAGTTTGAGCTTTTGAGTGACAGCTTCGAAGATTTCTATTATCCTCTTTTGTTCTGGAGCTATTGTGCTGTCATCTTCTTAAAACAAGCATGAATTTTATGGCGTCATATTATCATTTCAGCTTTCAGCTGTTTTCACCATAGTTTTTCTAGTCTCCCGTGTTATTTCCTGTTGATACTCAAAATAAATGTGCATTCATTAAAAATGATAAGACTCAATATCATCAGAAATGAGATGGAACTGTCTGACATTTTATGCAAGGTTTGACACATCCATTGATAGAAGAGTTATACAGATTCCATGACTCTGCCTTGGACATATCAAGCAAATCTTCCTAATTTATATTTTAATTCAAAGTCTTGTGTTGTGTGGTTGTATATATTCAATAGCAACATTGTCTTAGATCCTCAGTATGATAGTTAATGAGGCATGTCTCGAATTGTTATAAAGATGCAATAAAACACACAGGCATCATAGCAACCACTTGAAGCAGTTCTTTGATCTGCAGAAGATATGTAACCAGTGTCGACTTTGACCTACGCCGAAAACTGTAAAGATCCGCGCCTTAGACAGGTTTGAGTAAATATTTGCTTTGTATCAAACTAGCCCCAAACCCACTTTGTATTTTGTCGAGGCGAAATTTGTTATTCATAATAATAGGAATGGTAAAATAATAACACGGGTGGTCCATTAACAACCGTTAAGTCGGGCTTTGTTTCTACGTCGAAATGTTGTTTTCGGTTTGCTATTGTCATCATCAAAATTTGGTTATATTGACGGTTGTAATGTAAGTATCAATCTATTACCACCAATACAATCAGATTTTGATGATGACAATAACAAACGTATAATACAACATTTTGCAATAGAAACGAAGCCCGACCAAATAGTTTATCCAAAGAAACACTGGCGTACATTTCCAGATCCAGTTGCAGACATTTAGTTTTAACTTCAGTCGTTTTTTTTGTGAAAGGTACGTGGCACAAACTATTGGATATTTGTGCCGGAAACGATAGTCACCAATAACCATGATAACCAATTTGCCATCTTTGGGATAAATGTGATGCATTTTGTGTAAAGGCCCAAATCAGGAACACTGCTTAAATCAAAATCGATATGTCTGGCGCTGTATACATAACTACCGATAAAGCGTATATACTCACATTAAACTGAACAAATCTTCATCTTCACTTGTTCACCGAACAAGTCACAACATTATAATATCCTCTGATACATGATTAATGTTATTAGTTGCGATTTGTTCGAACAAGTTGACTGCCCTTGTGTTTTTAACGCATCAACGAACGAAAGCGAGGTGCTTGACACCAAGTTGCCGAATACCGCAATATCGTGTTTTCAGTACTAGAGGGATGTGCACCACGGTTTCACATGGACCTTCTTCCCATGTATCATCCCAGACACTTGTGATGACCGAATCAAATCCAAACGATCAATCACAAGGAATAATTAACAGTATTGATTACGGGGTGCCGGTTGTCATGGTAACAGACACCGGTGGGGTAATCGGTGAGCTAATCCAGTGTTCAGAGCAGGAATGCAATCCCAAACCAGGGCCAGTGTACATGTACCAGGGCAGCCCCCGACCGCAGACAACAATCAGGAAAGCGTTCAATTTGGTCGCTCTCCCGTGAGTCATTTAATCTATTGTTGCTGGCCACGCGGCTTGTTTTGTTCCCTTAAAGCAGCTGCCTTCGAAACCAGTCAATATTTTTTGAAAACTATATTTCATACTAAGCATGCTAAACTAACTGAATGAAACATACTCACATCAAATGTAATGAAACTAACCAGTCCTCAGGGAATTGTTGCTCATTTGAACAGGCGGTTCTCGAGTAAATACAGGAACTGTATCCATCACACGCAGATGTAAACAAAGCATAGAAGTGCGAGATAGACTGACAATTCCACGCACATTATGATATGTCACTGATCACTTTCTCACAACTACATTATATGCACATATGAACTGGAAAATGTACTCGATGTGGAGATTTAAGCACGATTTGAGCATTTGTTTACATTCGGGTTTGATGGATATACTTCGTTTGTTTACTTACAAAACCGGTACAAATTGGGCACTAAAACGGATGGAAAGACAACTCGGGAGGACTGTAATCGTCAAAAGCATTGAGTACACCTTTTGTTATATTGCACTAGATGTGTTTAACAAAAAATTGGTTTTGAAAAAAATATTGCATACATTCTAAGGTAGCAGCTTTAAACCCGGCCATAATTCACGTGCTGTCACGGCAGCTTTTTGCGTTCAACGCTGCGTGGTTCTCTATGTATGCCTATGTCCTATGTATGCTGCTCTTTTTTAAATGGTAAAACCATGTTGTCGGCCCGGCAATCAAATGATAAATTGGGCACCTTTTAAGGCAGAGACAAGAGATTGCAGTCGGTAATCCTGTGGCGTGTTCAATCCTGAAACACTTGATTGGGCACAAAAGGAGCTGGGCTGTCGGACGTGGCTTCCAGTGACACAGGTGTCAGATCTCCACTTGTGCGTGAAGTGACTGGTCATCCATCATACTCCTATCACACTGTGCTCGGCCGTGGCAGGACGAAAAAAACAACCTGTAGTCCTAGACTTAGCCGAGCCTCTCCAAGCTTTACATTATTGATGGAGCCGCCACTGTGGACAGCAGAAAGCATATGCAGTAATGTAATTTAGACTGGTGACAAATAGCTATGATGACACCTCAGCTGTTCATTCAAACATATGACCCTCTGTCGGGCGTCAGTGGCTGGTAGAGGGCGCTGTCCAGAGGAAGAGTAAAACCTTGGACAGAAACAACTGTAATCTCAGGAAAGATTGCATATCGTTTCCATATGATACTCGCCTATCCATGAAACCTTGGACAACTACATTCTCTCCCAATGTTGCAGTGTCTCAGGGAAGATTGCATTTTGTTTCAATATGATACACGAATCCTAGGGGAAAGCAGTAAGGGATGCAAACCTGTCGAGAAAGTTTCAGATGTCCTTCTCATCTATGTCATTCACATCATAAGTATGATACAGAACAGGTTCGTCTTATCTGATCTAATATTGTGTATATTTTTTTCACGTTTTGACGGCTCTGTTTTCATGTTTCCAGTGACATACTTTGTTGCAAGAAGATTTACGAGTGCCATCTGTACATGTTTATCTTAATATTATATGCATATTGTACGTTATGGTATTGTGGCTGTACCAGTTGTCACCATCCACCCCTACCCCTCTGCCCATGTAATATTGGGTGTTACCTTGCAAATCAGTAGCGGATTTAGAGGGGGGGGGGGTTACTGGGGTCAGGACCCCCCTTTTCGGTTGATCATAGTGAGTTTGTTTGAATTGTATACTCAGGAGAGACCAGTATGCTCAGCTGCCACAGAATATAAAAAGAGTTCTGGCTTATGGGGCCCTTCAGTGGGCCCCAGACCCCCGGCCCAAATGTGCAGCTTCTCTTCTACATTTTATTACAAACTTTTCAGAACATGGTAATCAATAATTTTTAAGTGCAATTTCCCAGGAAAGGCAACAAAATTGATTCAGAACATATTAAGCCCTTCAGCGGGCCCCAGACTCCCGGCCCAAATGTGCAACTCTCATCTACATTTGTCTATTTTACAAACTTTTCAAAAAATGGTAATCAATAATATTTAAGTGCAAATTATTCTCAGGAAAGGCCACTAAATTAATTCTGAACATAAAAAGGCTCTGACTTCAGCGGGCCCCAGACACCTAGCCCAAAAATGCAGCTCCTTTTTTAGATTTTTCAAACACATTTTTCAGTACATGGTAATCAATAACTATTAAGTGCAAGTTATCCCCAGAAAAGGCCACAAATTTAATGCAGAACATAAAAAACGCTATGATTTCTGGGGACCTTCAACGGGCCCCAGAACCCTGGCATGAATATGTAGCTTTCCTTCTACATTTTTTTACAAATTTTTCAGAACATGTTCATCGATGAATTTTCAAGTGCAATTTTTTTCCCAGGAAAGGCCACAAAATCAATTCAGAGCATAAAAAAGGCTCTGACTTCTGGGCCCTTCAAGAGGCCCAGACCCCCCAGCGGAGACGAGCTCGCTTCGTTTCTATTTTCAGAATTAAATATGAAAGTAGGGCGATCAATGGTATTCAAGTGGAAGTCATACCAAGGAGATGCTATCAACTTAACACCGAACATCAAAAAGACTTGCTTCGAGGTCTCTTGAGCGGCCCCAGACCCCCACCGTGACAGGCTTGCTTCACTCCATATTTTTGTATATACCAGAGGCATGAAGTGGGATTTATACCCAGGAGATGCCAGGAAGCTACCACAGGACATAGAAAAGGATCTGGTTTCTGGGGCCCTTGAGCGGGCCCCAGACCCCACGCCGTATAATGTTGGGCCCCCTCTTTTCAAATTCCTGGATTCGCCCCTACAAATGCACGCGTATATACGGTAGTTTATGATACCTGACGATGAAGCATTAAACAATTAGTTTCTATCCATGTGCCGAATCTTGTACCCATTCTTATTGAATAATAAACATAAAATCAGTTGTGCTGACTCAGGTACGACCGAGGTCAATTCAAATTTGTAACAACCCATGTGGATTCCATATACATTTCCCACCATCTGAACATACATTATTTTGATTCTCTACAACATAAAAATGCCATAATGTCACATTGTGTATCTACCATCAGTAGATTACCTCTTATTGCCTTGTGGTGCAATGAGCCTCCCTAAATAATTAATGCTTACTAATAGCTAAAGCTGTAGGTTTTGACAGCGGGAATGTCAGATTATACTCTGTAACGAGTGGTAAACTCACCAAAGTTCCATGGCCGATTAGTTCCCGAGTACATGTACTGCACCTGTTGGTTCAAGAGATGTGGTGATAGCCGATCTCTCAGTTCTTGTGTATGAATGATTATATTTCAAAACTCGAAAACCCAAAAGTGTTACGGCCTCGACTTAACACACCAGTGTATGATTTTGTCATTGATTTCGTTTCACATTTCAGAAGTGTCAATATGATACATTAATGATGCTAAGCTTGTGTGAGGCGAACACTGTTAATCGATTTTGCTAAATCGACAATAAAATCTGCCTTTCCAAATCAATATATCACGTGCCCAACGTCATCAATAACCATTCAAGGTTAAAAGTTCATGGCTCAACTTTTTACCCTGGATTTATTTTTGTGAGGGTTTATTTTTTCTGAGGGGATCAACGATGTTGCCCACAATTATGCAAATCAAAAGTATTCCGCTCTGTGGAGCTGGCAAAAGGGAAGGAATGATGTCTTGTGGTATCCAAGGCAGTGACAGGCCTCTTACACAGGTGATACAGCACAAAATCCGGATAAAGCCAGCGCCCTGACTGTCACAAATTTGTGGTTATTCACTTCTGACAAGGGGTATATTGTGAGGTAGCTCTATAATTATTTTGCTGAGAGTATTTTGGGAGTGACCAGAGCCCAGTTTATTAATGTTTCCGCTTGAGCGCATTAGTGTCTGGTGAGAGTAAAGTTGAACAAAGTAAAAGTCTATGTCAGAGTAGCAGTATTGTCTAGTGGCGTGTCACTGGGATTGGTTAATTGTGTATATAAGACTGTGGTAGATTTCTAGGTATTGTCAGTCAACTTTGGTGTCAACTTGATGTCAGCTACGTGGTGAAAAAACAACAACCTGTGAAGTGGTGAAACCTTGTATCTGAGCGGTGGAATATTGCAAACTTTATGTGATTGTTATTCGTTTGGGCAGTCCAAGAGCCGTAAGTTACATTATATTTGTACTTTATGTTAGGTTAGAATTCGGTAGGGTATTTCAGTAATCATGTAGAAACTGTATAACTTATGTCAATATTATTCAGTTTTAGATGTGTGTGTCATGGCCTGTGTTGTCCGTGAACGCTCGGCCCCAAGCCCGTGAGTGCAGTGACCAACATACACGACTGCTATTTGTACTTGCTACTGTGTACGGACTACCACGGAGGACTGACGTCCTCGTTATTCGCACACTCGGGAGAGCAGCCGCAACCTGTAGTCTGTTGGGTTGTCTTCGTCGCCTCGTTGCCTGGAATATTATTATTGTGATTGTCCAAATTGGGACTGTGTACATGTGGAACTGCTCAATTCGTCTTGAGAAATCGTCGAGGAATAGTCGTCGTGGGAAGAAAAACAGACTGTCCATCAGGCCTTGTGATGTGTTGTGCTGTGTTGTGTCTATTTGTGTTACCCAGTATATATTCACTTTCACCCATTTGTATATATGTATGTATATTACGTCATTAAACTATTGAAATTCTATCGGTGTTTGTTCCACATTATTGCGGAGATACGTGATCCTTGACATCTTGATATCCTTGATATCTAATGAAATTGTGAGACATGATTTCGATAAATTGAAACTGAGCGTGAGGCTGCTTTTCTCGGAATTATCTTTAGATTGGAGAAATGTTAATTTACGACCTGTGATGGCAATGAAAATCTTACTCACGCAATCAGAACACCCTGGGAACATATAAATATTCATTCGACAACGCTTATAATAACCTTGATATGACTTTTCTTGTTAACCTTGACCTTGATCATACTGCACGTTTCCCTGAGGATCTCTAACTGCATCACACACAATCATATAAGCAGGAAGATTGGTATAATTAGTGAGATAACCACCAACAACAAATACCAAAAAAAAACAGCAACCACAACGACATGATATTGCATAATAACATGTATGGCTATTAATTTCAGTGCATTTATGTCTATGCGTGTTCAACTCTTAGTCCATGAACCAGGAATATCGTCCCTGATCCATGACTCTTCCCGTCCATGTGTTAAGCCCTGGTTCACAGTCGATACACAGGCGATTACTCTATGCTAGAGAAAAATTGTTGCTGTATATTTTCGCATGTTTAACTCATCAGAAATCAGTAGCAAGGAATTAGTGACACTGGCGAAGGAATTGAGACCCCACACGAACGTTTCAATCATTTGAGAGACTCCCTCCTTTCAGTGCGATTGCGATTTGCCACTAAAAACAAATTGTAATTCGTTGACATAGGGGTTTTAGTACTGTGTGAACTGCCCTATATATTTGGAGGTCTATATTTACTTTGAAACACCGTAGATGGTTAGTGTATTACACATACAGACGACAGTGAAACTGACACCTTACCTATTAATACTCAACTCGTGGTAAGTTATGCCACCCGTGTCGATCAGCTGACCGTTTCCACGTGTGTGGCACATTGAGAATTTTGTTGACAATACATAAAATTGAGTATTATTGCTATCCCACTTGAGTCAATGGACCTAGCCCCATACATAAATTGAGTATGTAATTATATTCTCAAACAAGTAGTCCCACAAATCTCACATTATATCGTGACTATTTATTTGAAATGCGGCCTTCTTTTCTGTCTTGTACCATACACATATGTACATTAGTTAAATGAAGTCCTTTTTTGTTTCATTATATCTAAATGTGGCTTATAATGTCTTCATGCAAATGGATCAGTGCAAACTCTGGCAACACCTGGAGCTACTGGATTGTTGTCATACGTATTCCTATACACTGGAAAAACATGCGTAGCTTTATAAATATGATTTTCAGTTCCTAAGATATGATATACACGAACACTCAAGGAACATACCATTTGATGGTTGATTTGATGAAGACTCTATCACCGCTTTTTCTACTAGAATTGTTTGGTAACCTTTTCCCATCAGCGCTCCAATCAATTCAGCTACAACAGGTCAGTCGGTGCCATTTTTGAATATTTTGCTCTCAGATATGGTAGGGCTGGTGTTTAAAAAATATGTATAAATATCAAATTGAACTGTGCCTTCTGGGGTACAAAGTGCAAATGTCTACATTTTGGACCATTCGTTGTGTGAATAAGGTGTACCGTGAGGATCAAACTTATTCAAAATCCCACCATGGACAGCGCTGTACAGAATTCGGTATGTCTGCATGTATTTCTAAAGGAAAATAATATATATTAGGATCAGCAAATACAATCACTATGTTTTTATTTCGACCACCCGTGACTTCAATATTAAATAACAATATTCTGATTTATAATTATGGATATGATCAGAAACATAGGGAGAATGAAAGTTCTATGATCCGTGGAAGCGGTGACATGTGCCTAGAGCTGTACATAGTTTTCAGCCGGAATTGTGGCAACGTCCGTTGTTTGTTAACGTCAGTGCTAATACTAGTTGACCATTGCATTGGATATTCTTGAAACATCTCTTGTCACCAATCTGGCCTTTGCAGTGCTACACTAAATGCATGGTTTCCATAAATGAAATTATTTTTTTACAATACTACCCTTCATTACTCAATATAATTTCGGAACCTGTACATAACATGTGTTTATTGTATTTTACACATTAGTACATAATTGTTATAAATTGGCATTTGAATTTCATCATGAATGTCGATGATGCATTTTTATCTCATAGTTATCAACAGAATAGGCATCTTTTATCAGAGACCATTCAAATTATTTTGAGCTTTTGAGTGACAGCTTTGAAGAATTATATTATCCTCTTTTGTTCTGGAGCTATTGTGCTGTCATCTTCTTAAATCAAGCATGAATGTTATGGCGTCATATTCTCATTTCAGTTTTCAGCTGTTTTCTCCCTAGATTTTCTAGTCTCCCGTGTTATTTCCTGTTGATACTCAAAATAAATCTGCATTCATTGAAAATGATAAGACTGAATATCATCAGAAAAGAGATGGAACTGTCAGACATTTTATGCAAGGTTTGACACATCTATTGTTAGAAGAGTTGTACAGATTCCATGACTGTGCCTTAGACATATCAATCAAATCAAATCCACTCGAATTCTTTCCCAATGTATATTTCAATTCAAAGTCTTGTGTTGTTGTATATAATCAATAGCAACATTGTCTTAGATCCTCAATATGATAATTAATGAGGCATGTCTTCAATTTTTATAAAGATGCAATGAAACACACAGGCATCATTGCAACCACTTGAAGCAGTTCTTTGATCTGCAGAAGATATGTAACCAGTGTCGACTTTGACCTGCGCCGACAACTGTAAAATTCCGCGCCTTAGACAGGTTTGAGTAAATATCTGCTTTGTATCAAACTAGCCCCAAACCCACTTTGTATTTAGTCGAGGCGAAATTTGTTATTCATAATAATAGGAATGGTAAAATAATAACACAGGTGGTCCATCAACAACCGTTAAGTCGGGCTTTGTTTCTACGTCGAAATGTTGTTTTCGGTTTGCTATTGTCATCATCAAAATTTGGTTATATTGACGGTTATAAGATGATCATTGTATAGACATTTCCAGATCCAGTTGCAGACATTTAGTTTACTTCAGTCGTTTTTTTTTGTGAAAGGTACGAGCCACAAACTATTCGATCATTTGTGCCGGAAACGATAGTCACCAATAATCATGATAACCAATTTGCCATCTTTGGGATAAATGTGCTGCATTTTGTGTAAAGGTCCAAATCAGGAACACTGCTTAAATCAAAATCGATATGTCTGGCGCTGTATACATAATTACCAATAAAGCGTATATACTCACATTAAACTGAACAAATCTTCATCTTCACTTGTTCACCGAACAAGTCACAACATTATAATATCCTCTGATACATGATTAATGTTATTAGTTGCGATTTGTTCGAACAAGTTGACTGCCCTTGTGTTTTTAACACACCAACGAACGAAAGCGAGGTGCTTGACACCAAGTTGCCGAATACCGCAGTATCGTCTTTTCAGTACTAGAGGGATGAGCACCACGTTCTCACGCGGACCTTCTTCTCATGTATCATCCCAGACACTTGTGATGACCGAATCAAATCCAAACGATTAATCACCAGGAATAATTAACTGTATTGATTACGGGGGGTGCCGGTTGTCATGGTAACAGACACCGGTGGGATAATCGGTGAGCTAATCCAGTGTTCAGAGCAGGAATGCAATCTCAAACCAGGGCCAGTGTACATGTACCAGGGCAGCCCCCGAACGCAGACAACAATCAGGAAAGCGTTCAATTTGGCCGCTCTCCCGTGAGTCATTTAATCTATTGTTGCTGGCCACGCGGTTTGTTTAGTTCCCTTAAAGCAGCTGCCTTCGAAACCAGTCAATATTTTTTGAAAATTATATTTCATACTAAGCATACTAAACTAACTGAATGAAACATACATCAAATGTAATGAAAATAACCAGTCCTCAGGGAAATGTTGCTCATTTAAACAGGCGGTTCTTGAGTAAATACAGGAACTGTATCCATCACACGCAGATGTAAACAAAGCAAAGAAGTGCGAGATAGACTGACAATTCCACGCACATTATGGTTTGTCACTGATCACTTTCTCACAACTACATTATATGCACATATGAACTGGAAAATGTACTCGATGTGGATTTTCAAGCACGATTTGAGCATTTGTTCACATTCGGGTTTGATGGATATACTTCGTTTGTTTATCTACAAAACCGGTACAAAATGGGCACTAAAACGGATAAAAAAAAAAACTCGGAAGGACTGTAATCGTCAAAAGCATTGAACACACCTTCTGTATATTGCACTAGATGTGTTTAACAAAAAATTGGTTGCATACATTGAAAGGCAGCAGCTTTAAACATTGAAAAAAATATTGCATACATTCGAAGGCAGCAGCTTTAAACCCGGCCATAATTCACGTGCTGTCACGGCAGCTTTTTGCGTTCAAGGCTGCGTGGTTCTCTATGTATGCCTATGTCCTATGTATGCTGCTCTTTTTTAAATGGTAAAACCATGTTGTTGTCGGCCCGGCAATCAAATGATAAATTGGGCACCTTTTAAGGCAGAGACAAGAGATCGCAGTCGGTAATCCTGTGGCGTGTTCAATCCTGAAACACTTGATTGGACACAGGAGGAGCTGGGCTGTCGGACGTGGCTTCCTGTGACACAGGTGTCAGATCTCCACTTGTGCGTGAAGTGACTGGTCATCCATCATACTCCTATCACACTGTGCTCGACCCTGGCAGGACGACAAAAACAACCTGTAGTCCTGGACTAAGCCGAGCCTCTCCAAGCTTTACATTATTGATGGAGCCGCCACTGTGGACAGCAGAAAGCATATGCAGTAATGTAATTTAGACTGGTGACAAATAGCTATGATGACACCTCAGCTGTTCATTCAAACAGATGACCCTCTGTCGGGCGTCAGTGGCCGGTAGAGGGCGCTGTCCAGAGGAAAAGTAAAACCTTGGACAGAAACAACTATAATCTCAGGAAAGATTGCATATCGTTTCCATATGATACTCGCCTGTCTATGAAACCTTGGACGAAAATTCTCTTACAATGTTGCAGTGTCTCAGGGAAGAGTGCATTTTGTTTCAATATGATACTCGAATCCTAGAGGAAAGCAGTAAGGGATGCAAACCTGTCGAGAAAGTTTCGGATGTCATTCTCATCTACGTCATTCACATCATAAGTGTGATAGAGAACAGGTTCGACTTATCATATGTAATATCGTGTATATTTTATGCTTTATATATGTTTTTACGGCTCTGTTTTAGTGTTTCCAGTGACATACTTTGTTGCAAGAAGATTCACGAGTGCCATCTGTACATACATTTATCTTATTATTATATGCGTTATTTTACGTTATGGTATTGTGCCTGTACCAGTTGTCACCATCCACCCCACCCCTCCGCCCATGTGATATTGGGTGTACCTTGGAAATGCACGTGTATATATGGTAGTTTATTATACCTGACAATGAAGCATTAAACAATTAGTTTCTATCCATGTACCAAATTTTTTACCCATTTTTAAGAAATAATAAATATAAAATCAGTTGTGCTAACTCTGTTATGATAGGTCAATTAGATTTGTAACAACTCATGTGGATACCATATAAATTACCCAACATATGAACAAACATTCTGATTCTCTAGGACATAAAAATGCCATAATGTCACATTGTATATCTACCATCAGTAGATTACCTGTTATTGCCTTGTGGTGCAATGAGAATCCTTAAATAATTAATGCTTACTAATAGCTAAAGCTGTAGGTTTTGACAGCGGGAATCTCAGATTATACTCTGTAACGAGTGGTAAACTCACCAAAGTTCCATGGCCAATTAGTTCCTGGGAACATGTACTGCACCAGTTTGTTCAAGGTCCAGGCGTGGTGATAGCCGATCTCTCAGTTCTTGTGTATGAATGATTATATTTCATCACTCGGAAACCCAAAAGCGTTACGGCCTCGACTTAACACACCAGTGTATGATTTTGTCATTGACTTCGTTTCACATTTCAAAAGTGTCAATACAATACATTAATGATGCCAAGCTCGCGTGAGGTGAACTTTGTTAATCAATTTCGCTAAATCGACAATAAAATCTGCCTTTCCAAATCAATATATCCCGTGCCCAACGCCATTAATACCCGTGCAACGTCGAAAGTTCATGGCTAGACTTTTTACCCTGGATTTAATTTTGTGAGGGTTTATTTTCTTTGAGAGGATAAACGATGTTGCCCACAATTATGCAAATCAAGAGCATTTCGCTCTAAGGAGCTGGTGATAGGGAAAGAATGATGTCTGGTGGTATCCAAGGCGGTGACAGGCCTCTTACACAGGTGATACAGCACAAAATCCCAGATAAAGCCGGCGCCTTGAAGACATCTATTCAAATTGTGAGACATGATTTCGATAAATTGAAACTGAGCGTGAGGCTGCTTTTCTCGGAATTATCTTTAGATTGGAGAAATGTTAATTTACGATCTGTGATGGCAATGAAAGTCTTACACACGCAATCAGAACACTCTGGAAACATATATATATATATTCATTCGACGACGCTTATAATAACCTTGACTTTTCTTGTTAACCTTGACCTCAGAAACATAAGGATCATACTGCACGTTTCCCTGCGGATCTCTAAAATCTTTCGACTGCATCACGCACACAGTCATATAGGCAGGAAAATTGGTATAATTAGTGAGATAATTATCAACAACAAATACCGAAAACACAGCAACCAGAACGACATGATATTGCATAATAACATGTGTGGCTATTAATTTGAGTGCATTCATGTCTATGCGTGTTCAACTCTTAGTCCATGAACCAGGGATATCGTCCCTGATCCATGACTCTTCCGGTCCATGTGCGAAGCCCTCATTTCTCTATGCTAGAAAAGAGACTCCCTCCCTCCAGTGCGATTGCAATTTGCCACTCAAATCAAAGGAAATTTGTTGCCACTGCTCAAATTTCTCACAATTTGTAATTCGTTGACATACGGGTTTTACTACTGTGTGAACTGCCCTATATTTCGAGGTCTATATTTACACGGAAACACCGTAGATGATCAGTGTATTACACATACAGACGACAGTGGTGAAACTGACTGTGCATGTCAAATGGGTATGGAAAAAATGAACAATTTATTCTGCTTTATCATTGAATCCATGTGACAGGATCAAATGCATGGACGCATGCTTGATTTTTCCCTGTCCCTCTCCTTCGCTCTCTTTCTCTGGCCTGTTACAGCTATAACTAATGAGCTTGTAGAGATCGCGCCCACTTATCATTTCGTGGGCAATACATCAAACGTTGCATGACTTTTATCGAAGTTTACGATAGGGCAATAGAGTGGATAACTTCCACTATTTTTTTATGTACCCATTTCTTCTATAACATCTTTACAGCTTGAAGTGTGGACACCTTACATAATAATACTCAACTAGTGGTAAGTTATGCTATCCGACAGTGTCGATCAGCTGACCGTTTCCACGTGCGTGACACATCGAGAATTTTGTTGACAAGACAGAAATTTTAGTATTATTGCTTTCCCACTTGAGTCAATGGACATAGTTCCATACATAAACTGAGTATGTAATTATATTCCCAAACAAGTAGTCCCACAAATCTCACATTATATCGTCACTATTTATTTGGAATGTGGCCTACTTGTCTGTCTTGTACCATACAAATATGTACATGAGTTGAATTAAGTCCTTTTTTGTTTAGTTATATTTAAATGTGGCTTATAATGTGTTCATGCAAATGGATCAGTGCAAACTCTGGCAACAAGTGGAGCTCTTGGATTGTTGTCATACGTATTCCTATACATTGGAGAAACATGCATAGCATTATGAATATGATTTTCAGTTCCTGAAATATGATATACAAGAACACGGATACACTGAAGGAACATACCATTTGATGGCTGATTTGATGAAGACTCTATCACCGCTTTTTCTACTAGATTTGTTTGGTAACTTTTTCCCATCAGCGCTCAATCAATTGGGCTACAAGTCGGCGAGATTTTGGAATATTTTGCTCTGGTTAAATACCAGCTATGGTGGGGCTGGTATTTAAAAAATTATGTATAAATATCAAATTGAACTGTTCTCATGAAACAACACTCGTACATTGTAGCCATAACCCCAGTAATGATTGGTTACATTTTTAAGCTAGCATATATTGGCTGTAACATAGACATTTTTGGGAATCCCTTACCCTGTATATTTTGGAGTAGAATTTATTATGGGAATAATCAGTTAAGGTGTTCATGGTTTTATGTGTTTTATTCATAGATTCAGTTGGTATGTCACTTGTAACAAGCAGTTACCCATTTGATAGCGTTTTTTGGTCCCAAGTTTTCCACATATTTATTTCAACACACATTTCAGAATGGGTTCAGCTTCTGGGACCTGCTCTGAATGCGAAAGTGTATAATTGCATCCCAATAAGGTAGTTCGTGCAGGCAATGAATCTTTGGGGGTGTAGTATAATTTTGTGAATGTGCGTGGAACATGCATTAAAGAAATGATAGGGATGAAAAATATGCAAGAATTTATCTCATGTATGTATGCAATGAATAAATGTACACAAATAATTATACCCGAAATCCTGCTTAAAAATATGTGACTACTATGCCGCACAAAATATCACTGGTCTGGCAAGGTACAACACCATACCGTAGTCGCGTTAGGTAATCGGGTATACATATATTGTCACTGTAAATGAACAATCTGCAACATGTCATGAAGTGTCCAGATGAAGAAATCAGCCTCAACGTTGAGAGCCTTGAGGTCTAATGATGTGTTCGGTGTCATAACAACCAACATGTACCCCCGGTGATCACCAGCCCCCAGGGGCGAGTACACCCTAATGTCAGTGTGTGCTAACAAGGGCTAGTCTGGCCACACTGCCCGAGGGTTATAGATTCCAGACAATCAAGGGGGATACGGTTACGTAAGTTGGCGCGTAATATAGAATCACAGAGTGTCGTGTGGGGAAACATTCGCCCCAGGTGGTGGTTGATCGCCTTTTCCATGTAGTGATCACATACTCACAGAATCATGTAGTGTACAGGAAGAAAATATAGTCGATTTCTGGAGGTCGTAAAATTACTGTAATGTCTTTTGACCGATTTGTTGTAAATTGACAGGTTTCGCGCTGTTGTGTCACTGGCCAACAAAACGTCACATCAGGCATCCAGAATGCACTCTGTATGCAAATGAATTTAGTCTAATGCGTGGCCATTACACAATCATTACAGGAAACATTTATTTCCTCAACAAATGAGCTGCCAAGAGTTGGGATAAACTGGTCAGACTCGAATTAGCGCGAGACTCTGATGTAAATAGTCTTGTTAATGTAATAGACCATTACCAGCAGTCGGGAGCGCCCGTAAAAGACAACCAATGTATCTACCTTTGAGTTCTTTGTTCCCACCTTTCAACAATAACCTCAAACAAAAATTTGCATAATTTGTCATTCTTAAGTTTCTGACCGACGAGGGCTGTTTCCATGGAAATCGCTCTTTGCTGCATCTATACATCAAAGTTTGGAGACATGTTCGTTTACCGGCAACAAAAAGCAAGAATCATCTTTTTGAGACACGTCACATGCGTATAGACTTCTGTACAGCAGACAATTGGGACGAGCGCTTAATAGAGGCGACCTGACAAGCTGAATATGAACCCACGTCCCTCTGACGCCTACTGCATGTGTCAATTAACAACCCACTTCAGAGAACAGATTCTCATCCCACTCGCTTGTTGTATGTAGGGAGATGTGCCAGACCTTTCCGTTAAACATTTCATTTTCTATTTTTGCGAGAAGAACCCCGACCCGATAACGACTGAGATACAGCTACGGTCATGAATCCATACGATTGCACAAACGTGAATAATTTCAATTGATCGGATGAACATGAATTCAACATTCAGATTTTCTGGGGAGTGGCAGACTGGCTAAATGGGCTACTGTAGTTTAGGAGTTTAATCAACGGGCATGACACAGAACTACAACATTCTGACGATTTTTGGACAATTAATTAATCAGACAACAGCAGTCATATGACTGTGCTATGAATGATCAGTCATATGTGAATACTTCAGACTGACTTGTGCTGAGGGCTGTAAAATGTTTTTCCTATATATATATAATGTATATAGATTGTTATCTTTCTTGTTTATTTATGCTGAATGATTCTGTATTGGTTGAAAATGTGTTTTTGACTTAATGTACTTTACGTTTTAAAATATATTGAATTATTTGTCTATTCTACAACTGAATTTGTCTTTTTGCCACAGGTTCCTTGTTTGCCATGTCCGGTTTGACATACTTGCCCATGTGATAGCTTGCTGGAAAATTAACCGAATGTCTCATTTGTTATCTTTAGATATTTCTTTAGATTTTGTTACGTTAGATAAACGTGGCTGTTAGTACGTACATTATATTGCCACATTTGACATTGTTTTGGTGTTGGGTCATTTTTGCATTCATAATGTCAATGATAAGGTTTTTATGCTCTTTGTCATCAAATCAATAGCTTACTTTTATCAATGACTCCCCACAAAGAGTGAGCTTTATAAAGAAGATTTACCAATCAACACGGTTCTTTTATCTTTCATTATCAACTCATTGAGCTGTCATAGTGCAATTCAAGATAATAATATTTAATGACATCTTTGATTGACGAAGATGATGTGAATTATGCATTCACACTCGAAACAGATTGCATCTTTTAAATATCTTTTGCAGTGGAAATCAGCATTTGCAAAATTAGCGTGGAATTTCCAACAACAACAAAACAATTTCTTTGCAGCGCTGTGAAAAAGAGTGATATATTAGACAACGTTGAAGGCAGCCAAATATCTTGTTGTATTTTAAGAGATAAAATCAAGTCCAGCTTCGTCTGTAGTTCATTCAGTTTCAGATGAGGTTATGGTAATGAATATAAAGCAGTATCTGTATTTCACGATGTATTGAATGTATTTACCTGGGGAGTTCCTCTGAAATACTGTCCGGGAACAACCTTATATGGCTATAACCATCATCGATATCAGATAAATGCTTCCATTTGGTGTCTGTCTAGGTACAGGGTGATACATACAAACAAAAAATATAATCAATTTATACAATAGATATATGATCATCCTTGAAATATGTTACACTTGCGGTGGTCTATGTCGGCCGTTGTTTCTATTCCAAAATGTGTTTTAGGTTTGCTATTGTCATCATCAAAATCTGGTTATGTTGATGGTTATAAGTTGATATTGCATATACAAATCCAGTTGCAGAATTCAGTTTACTTCAGTCGTATTTTTTTTTGTTAAAGGTATGTGGCACTATTTGATCATCTGTGGCAGGAACGCTAACCACCAATACCCATGATAACCAATTTGCCATCTTTGGGATAAATGTCCTGCATTTTGTGTAAAGTTCAAAATCAGGAACACTGCTTAATCCAAATCGATGTGTCTGGCGCTGTATACTTGTTGACACAAGAATGATACTAAAGCATACTCGCATTAAGCTGAACAAATCTTCATTGTGTTGCTTTGTCAGTATTTCATGGAAGAAGTATATTCTCAGATCATGCGAGAGACATATCGCATGACAGCCTATATCTCTTCCAGTAGTACTCTTCTAGTAATACTCCATCCAGTGAGTTTTATTTGTGGAAGATTTATTTCAGATAATTTTATTGCCCACTCAGAAGCGTTCCAGGCTCATTTAGATGATACCCATGACGGTTAGAGGGTATGATGTGTTAGTAGTTTTTTTTTGCAGTATCGCTTGTGATGTTCCAATAGAGTACGACTCAGAGGTTGGTTTGCCTCCGAGTTTTGGTAGAAATTACCATTATTTCCTCTGAAAAAAATTGCTTATGTGTGGGATCAGAAGTATTGGATGTGTTCGTGTATGGAGGATACAGTGTGTCAACAAGAATCATACCTGGTGCAGATCACTAGATATTCCCAGATAACAAAAGTCAATAACGTGTTCATTTCTACAGTTCAATGTTTTATTTATATACGATGTCCATGCAGGACGAATATTGAAGTAAAATGGATGGTAGTTGATAGGAATACTAGTCCTGATTGACTACACCCATAAAAAATACCCAGGACAATCGATTTGTCCCGGAATTCAATACATTCGTCAGGTTGATTTTGGTCAATATTATACAAATAGACGCCTATATATGCTCATATTACAAGTGTTTACAAAATTTGAGTACCGTCAGAATAGTTGTAAGCACCGAAATATCACTGTGGAAGTCGGTGGTGTTGAACTCATTTTGCTTTTTACACATTGTCACCCGAGCATTCCGTGCTCGCAGCTCGTTGTGGGACAGCGAAAAATAAATGAATTTGATTGTTAAAAGCAACGTTGTGGTCATCAAAAGAAAAGAAACAAATGTGCTACCCGGAGCCCCCTTTAATAAGCCCACTTGATAAAATGCCGCTGGGCGTACTTACGGAATGGCTTCCTGAGAATAGGCTCAGAGCGTATTTCACGTATATTTTGGTGCGTTGTTATAAACAACGATGACGGTACTATATGGACATCACGAGCATGCATTTGTGCACGTGTTTCTATAACAATCGACGTTTCAATCGCCATCTATTGAATGGAAATCGAGGCGGCAATGTCAATCAAGCTATACATGGACGCATGACATACGTATATGCAATCTTCGAACATTATGTTCCTACCAACAATCGTTTATTTAAAACCTGATTCCGAAATTACGCCTATGAGCATATTTTTTAACCACTTTTTTACTCCTAAATGGGACATTTTCCGTGAATACGCCCGGGGCTTATTAACGGGGGCCCCGGTAATCCGGTATTATTTCTGCTCCAAAACAAGGAAAGCCAGACACTGATATACAGTATAAACATGCAAAGTGATCGATGGTTCGGCAGTAGGGACGAATATGATACCCGGTTTTCTGAATGCACACTGTGTTGATGTATGTATTCAGAAGTCAATAACGCCCTCATTTCTAGCACTGTTTTCAATTTGATTTCGTGCGCATTTACGATGTCCATACAGAACGAATACCGATGTGAAAGCAATTGGTAGTTCTTATGAATAGTCCCTGATCGAGTCCTGATCGAGTACGCCCACAAAGCTAGCAAGGTGTTTATAAAATTCAGCACAGTTTTCGATTTGGCCCAAAATTCAGTATACTCGTAAAGTGTTCTTTGTCAATAGTGTACAAATAGATGACAATATATACCCATATGAGAAGAGTCTACAAAATTTGAGAACCGTCGGAAAAGTTATAAGCACCGAAATATCTATGTAAAAGTCGGTGGTATTGAACTCGGAACCCATTCTGACTTTTACACATTGCCAACGATCAATACCACAGTTCCCAATATCCTGCATTCTGCGAGCGAAAAATTTGCTTGTTGTGGGACAGCGAAAATTAAATGCATATGATTTTTAAAAGTAAAGATGTAATCAGAAAATGGAACGAAACAAATGGGCTAATTTTAATGCTCCAAAACAAGGAAAATTGGGCACTTACAGAAAGTATAAGCATGAGAAGTGATACCTGATTGACTGAATGCACACCGAAATGATATATGTATTCTCAAATCCCGCCGACTCGCAAATGTTCACATAAATCGGCAATAGTTACAAAAAATTTGCTCCATTCGACGAAAATATTCGTATGGTTATATTGATCAACTGAATTATTTACGTCTAACCTGGTAGAATACACGTTCAAAGTATTTTCTTCTCGAAACCAGTTTTTTTTTCCCCCAGGGTCGAAGAGTGTTCCCCCATGGGATTCTCAGAGACCGTTTAAGAAACAATTAACAAGAAAGAAGTTAAGAGCGTTTAAGAGACAATAATCTGATTTTTTTCTCAGCATCTTTGTTAGCATCGCTCAGCCTTCCTGCTACAGGCGGAATGCGTGGACACATTGTCACCAACCGAAAGGGAATTTGTGAACCCTATTCTTTGAAAAATGACCCTTTCCGTGCAAAATAGTTTGAACAAATAGAAGACCAAGTTCTGTTATGGACATCACCAAGCAAGTCACAGCATGGTTGGAGTAACAGCCCCTCATACATAAATAATGTAATTAGTTGCAATTTGTTTGAACAAGTTCACTGTCTTTGTGTTTTTAACGCCCCAACGAACGAAAGCGAGGTGCTTGACACCAAGTTGCCGAATACCGCAGTATCGTTCAGTACTAGAGGGATGTGCACCACGGTCTCACGCGAACCTTCTTCCGATGTATCATCCCAGACACTTGTGATGACCGAATCAAATCCAAACGATCAATCACAAGGAATAATTAACAGTATTGATTACGGGGACGCTGGTTGTCATGGTAACAAATACCGGTGAGGTAACGTGCGAGCTGACCCGATGTTCAGGGCAGGAATGCAATCCCGACCCGGGGCTGGCATATATGTTTTAAGAATAGCCCTGGTCGCGGACAGCAATCAGGAAAGCGTTCAATTTGGTTGCTCTCCTGTGAGACATTTAATCTATTGTTGCGGGCCACACAACTTGTTTTGTTTGGATAATCCCGGCCATAATTCATGTGCTGCTATGGCACCTCCTTGCGTTCAAGGCTGCGTGGTCCCCAGCATGCCTCCCGTGACACCTCGTATGTATGTTCTTTTCAAAATGGTAAAACCATGTTACTGTCGACCCGAAAATCATATGATGAATTGGGCTTGTTTTAAGGCAGGGACAAGAGATTGCAGTCGATAATCCTGTTGCGGTGTTCAATCCTGAAACGCTTGATTGGGAACAAAAGGAGCTGGACTGTCGGACGTGGCTTCCAGTGACACAGGTGTGAGATATTTACACTTGTGCGTGAAGTGACTGGTCATCCATCATACTCCTATCACACTGTGCTCGACCGTGGCAGGGCGACAAAAGCAACCTGTAGTCCGGGACTACGTTAACGCATATGCTTTCTGCTGTCTGCAGACAGTAGAATGCATATGCGGTAATGTAACTCAAACTGGTGACAAACAGTTATGACGACGCCTAAGCTGTTGGTTCAAACAAATGACTATCCATGGGGTGTCAATGTCTCATAGAGGGCGCTGTCCGCTGGAAGAGTGGCGCGACCAGCATCTGGTCAGGAGTCACAGCAAGTGATGGTATAATTTAATTGATGCTTGTTTACGAAACCTTCCACAGAAATAACTATAATCTCTTACAATGTTGCAGTGTCTGAAAGATGATGCATATCGTTTCAACATGATACTCGAATGGAAGAGGAGAGCAGTTAGGGATGCATCCCTTTCGAGAGAGTTTCTACTGGTCTATTTTCATGTTTCCAATGACATGCTTTGTTGCAAGAAGATGACGAGGGTCAGGTGTACATACATATATCATATTATTATCGCAGATTGTATATTGTGGTATATTGGATGTTCCAGTTGTCAATATCCACCTCCCCCCATGTAATGTTGGGTGTCACCTTGCAATTGTACGCATATTTATGGTAGCTTATGATGTCTGACAATTAAACATTAGGGAAAATTTTCAGATAATTTTATTGCCCACTCAGAAGCGTTCCAGGCTCATTTAGATGATACCCATGACGGTTAGAGGGTATGATGTGTTAGTAGTTTTTTTTTGCAGTATCGCTTGTGATGTTCCAATAGAGTACGACTCAGAGGTTGGTTTGCCTCCGAGTTTTGGTAGAAATTACCATTATTTCCTCTGAAAAAAATTGCTTATGTGTGGGATCAGAAGTATTGGATGTGTTCGTGTATGGAGGATACAGTGTGTCAACAAGAATCATACCTGGTGCAGATCACTAGATATTCCCAGATAACAAAAGTCAATAACGTGTTCATTTCTACAGTTCAATGTTTTATTTATATACGATGTCCATGCAGGACGAATATTGAAGTAAAATGGATGGTAGTTGATAGGAATACTAGTCCTGATCGACTACACCCATAAAAAATACCCAGGACAATCGATTTGTCCCGGAATTCAATACATTCGTCAGGTTGATTTTGGTCAATATTATACAAATAGACGCCTATATATGCTCATATTACAAGTGTTTACAAAATTTGAGTACCGTCAGAATAGTTGTAAGCACCGACATATCACTGTGGAAGTCGGTGGTGTTGAACTCATTTTGCTTTTTACACATTGTCACCCGAGCATTCCGTGCTCGCAGCTCGTTGTGGGACAGCGAAAAATAAATGAATTTGATTGTTAAAAGCAACGTTGTGGTCATCAAAAGAAAAGAAACAAATGTGCTACCCGGAGCCCCCTTTAATAAGCCCACTTGATAAAATGCCGCTGGGCGTACTTACGGAATGGCTTCCTGAGAATAGGCTCAGAGCGTATTTCACGTATATTTTGGTGCGTTGTTATAAACAACGATGACGGTACTATATGGACATCACGAGCATGCATTTGTGCACGTGTTTCTATAACAATCGACGTTTCAATCGCCATCTATTGAATGGAAATCGAGGCGGCAATGTCAATCAAGCTATACATGGACGCATGACATACGTATATGCAATCTTCGAACATTATGTTCCTACCAACAATCGTTTATTTAAAACCTGATTCCGAAATTACGCCTATGAGCATATTTTTTAACCACTTTTTTACTCCTAAATGGGACATTTTCCGTGAATACGCCCGGGGCTTATTAACGGGGGCCCCGGTAATCCGGTATTATTTCTGCTCCAAAACAAGGAAAGCCAGACACTGATATACAGTATAAACATGCAAAGTGATCGATGGTTCGGCAGTAGGGACGAATATGATACCCGGTTTTCTGAATGCACACTGTGTTGATGTATGTATTCAGAAGTCAATAACGCCCTCATTTCTAGCACTGTTTTCAATTTGATTTCGTGCGCATTTACGATGTCCATACAGAACGAATACCGATGTGAAAGCAATTGGTAGTTCTTATGAATAGTCCCTGATCGAGTCCTGATCGAGTACGCCCACAAAGCTAGCAAGGTGTTTATAAAATTCAGCACAGTTTTCGATTTGGCCCAAAATTCAGTATACTCGTAAAGTGTTCTTTGTCAATAGTGTACAAATAGATGACAATATATACCCATATGAGAAGAGTCTACAAAATTTGAGAACCGTCGGAAAAGTTATAAGCACCGAAATATCTATGTAAAAGTCGGTGGTATTGAACTCGGAACCCATTCTGACTTTTACACATTGCCAACGATCAATACCACAGTTCCCAATATCCTGCATTCTGCGAGCGAAAAATTTGCTTGTTGTGGGACAGCGAAAATTAAATGCATATGATTTTTAAAAGTAAAGATGTAATCAGAAAATGGAACGAAACAAATGGGCTAATTTTAATGCTCCAAAACAAGGAAAATTGGGCACTTACAGAAAGTATAAGCATGAGAAGTGATACCTGATTGACTGAATGCACACCGAAATGATATATGTATTCTCAAATCCTGCCGACTCGCAAATGTTCACATAAATCGGCAATAGTTACAAAAAATTTGCTCCATTCGACGAAAATATTCGTATGGTTATATTGATCAAGTGAATTATTTACGTCTAACCTGGTAGAATACACGTTCAAAGTATTTTCTTCTCGAAACCAGTTTTTTTTCCCCCAGGGTCGAAGAGTGTTCCCCCATGGGATTCTCAGAGACCGTTTAAGAAACAATTAACAAGAAAGAAGTTAAGAGCGTTTAAGAGACAATAATCTGATTTTTTTCTCAGCATCTTTGTTAGCATCGCTCAGCCTTCCTGCTACAGGCAGAATGCGTGGACACATTGTCACCAACCGAAAGGGAATTTGTGAACCCTATTCATTGAAATATGACCCTTTCCGTGCAAAATAGTTTGAACAAATAGAAGACCAAGTTCTGTTATGGACATCACCAAGCAAGTCACAGCATGGTTGGAGTAACAGCCCCTCATACATAAATAATGTAATTAGTTGCAATTTGTTTGAACAAGTTCACTGTCTTTGTGTTTTTAACGCCCCAACGAACGAAAGCGAGGTGCTTGACACCAAGTTGCCGAATACCGCAGTATCGTTCAGTACTAGAGGGATGTGCACCACGGTCTCACGCGAACCTTCTTCCGATGTATCATCCCAGACACTTGTGATGACCGAATCAAATCCAAACGATCAATCACAAGGAATAATTAACAGTATTGATTACGGGGACGCTGGTTGTCATGGTAACAAATACCGGTGAGGTAACGTGCGAGCTGACCCGATGTTCAGGGCAGGAATGCAATCCCGACCCGGGGCTGGCATATATGTTTTAAGAATAGCCCTGGTCGCGGACAGCAATCAGGAAAACGTTCAATTTGGTTGCTCTCCTGTGAGACATTTAATCTATTGTTGCGGGCCACACATCTTGTTTTGTTTGGATAATCCCGGCCATAATTCATGTGCTGCTATGGCACCTCCTTGCGTTCAAGGCTGCGTGGTCCCCAGCATGCCTCCCGTGACACCTCGTATGTATGTTCTTTTCAAAATGGTAAAACCATGTTACTGTCGACCCGAAAATCATATGATGAATTGGGCTTGTTTTAAGGCAGGGACAAGAGATTGCAGTCGATAATCCTGTTGCGGTGTTCAATCCTGAAACGCTTGATTGGGAACAAAAGGAGCTGGACTGTCGGACGTGGCTTCCAGTGACACAGGTGTGAGATATTTACACTTGTGCGTGAAGTGACTGGTCATCCATCATACTCCTATCACACTGTGCTCGACCGTGGCAGGGCGACAAAAGCAACCTGTAGTCCGGGACTACGTTAACGCATATGCTTTCTGCTGTCTGCAGACAGTAGAATGCATATGCGGTAATGTAACTCAAACTGGTGACAAACAGTTATGACGACGCCTAAGCTGTTGGTTCAAACAAATGACTATCCATGGGGTGTCAATGTCTCATAGAGGGCGCTGTCTGCTGGAAGAGTGGCGCGACCAGCATCTGGTCAGGAGTCACAGCAAGTGATGGTATAATTTAATTGATGCTTGTTTACGAAACCTTCCACAGAAATAACTATAATCTCTTACAATGTTGCAGTGTTTCTACTGGTCTATTTTCATGTTTCCAATGACATGCTTTGTTGCAAGAAGATAACGAGGGTCAGGTGTACATACATATATCATATTATTATCGCAGATTGTATATTGTGGTATATTGGATGTTCCAGTTGTCAATATCCACCTCCCCCCATGTAATGTTGGGTGTCACCTTGCAATTGTACGCATATTTATGGTAGCTTATGATGTCTGACAATTAAACGTTAGGGAAAATTTAGTTCTTGACACATCTTTATGCCAAATCCTGTTCCCATTCTTGATAAATAATGAATATACAAGCAGTTGAATTGAATTGGTAACAACTCTAGGATATCATGAAAATTATCTTCATCTGAACAGACTTTTCTGATTCGCAAGGACATAACAATGCATTAATGTCACATTGTATATCTACCATCAATAGATTACCTGTTATTGCCTTGTGTTGCAACAAAGTGAGATTTTATGATAATTAATGAACGCTAATAGTCAAAACTCTATGTTTTGACAGCCGGAATCTCAAATCATACCCTGTAACATGTGGCAATCTCAGCAGAGTTATATGAACTGAGTACATGTACTACACCAGTTGGTTCAAGGCCCAGGCGTGATGATAGCCGATCTCTCAGTTCTTCTGTATGAATGATTATGTTTCATCACACGGACAATGGAACGTGTTACACGACCTCGACTAAACACACCAATGTATGATTTTGTCCTTAATTTCGTTTCACTTTTCGAAAGTGTCAATACAATACATCAATGATGCTAAGTTCGTGTGAAGCTAGCACTATTGAGCAATATCATTAAATTGACAATAAAATCTGCCTCTCCAAATCAATATATCACGTGCCCAACGCCATTAATACCAGTCTAACATTATAAGTTCATGGCAAGACTTTTTTCCCTGGATTTAAGTTGATGAGGGTTTTTTTTTCTCTGAAAGGAAAAACGATGTTGCCAACAATTTTGCAAATCGAGAGTATTCCGCTCTGTGGAGCTGGCAAAAGGGAAGGAATGATGTCTGGTGGTATCCAAGGTGGTGAAAGGCCTCCTATGCATGTGATACAGTGCAGAATCCCGGATGAAGCCAGCGCTTTGACATCTTACGAAATTGTGAGACATGATTTCGATAAATTGAAACTGAGCATCAGGCTGCTTTTCTCGGCATTGTCTGTAGATTGGAAAAACAGTATATTACGACCAGCACTGGAAATAAAGTCATAAACATGGAATTAGCACACTCAGAAAAGAGATTAATAATCATTTGACGACATTATGTACAACCTTCTCGTTAACCTTGAGCTCAGAAACAGTACGATCATACAACATGTTTCCCCGAGGGTCTCTGAAATCCTTCGACTGCTTACATTTAAGATGCAAGATTGATTTAATTAGTGAGATGATCAATAACCATTTTGCCATCTTTGGGATACATGTGTTGCATTTTGTGTAAAGGTCCAAATCAGGAACACTGCTTAAATCAAAATCGATATGTCTGGCGCTGTATACATAATTACCAATAAAGTGTATATACTCACATTAAACTGAACAAGTCTTCATCTTCACTTGTACACCGAACAAGTCACAACATTTTAATATCCTCTGATACATGATTAATGTTATTAGTTGCGATTTGTTTGAACAAGTTGACTGCCCTTGTGTTTTTAGCGCACCAACAAACGAAAGCGAGGTGATTGACACCAAGTTGCCCAATACCGCAGTATCGTCTTTTCAGTACTAGAGGGATGTGCACCACGGTCTCACGCGGACCTTCTTCCCATGTATCATCCCAGAAACTTGTGATGACCGAATCAAATCCAAACGATCAATCACGAGGAATAATTAACAGTATTGATTATGGGGGGTGCCGGTTGTCATGGTAACAGATTCCGGTGGGGTAATCGGTGAGCTAGTCCAGTGTTCAGAGCAGGAATGCAATCTCAAACCAGGGCTAGTGTACATGTACCAGGGCAGCCCCCGACCGCAGACAGCAATCAGGAAAGGTTCAATTTGGCCGCTCTCCCGTGAGACATTTATTCTATTGTTGCTGGCCACGCGGCTTGTTTTGTTCCCTTAAACCCGACCATAATTCACGTGCTGCCACGGCAGCTTTTTGCGTTCAAGGCTGCGTGGTTCTTTTTGTATGCCTATGTCCTATGTATGCTGCTCTTTTTTAAATGGTAAAACCATGTTGTTGTCAGTCCGGCAATCAAATGATAAATTGGGCACCTTTTAAGGCAGAGACAAGAGATTGCAGTGGTGATCCTGTGGTGGTTTTCAATCCTGAAACACTTGAATCGGCGCAAAAGGAGCTGGGCTGTGGGACGTGGCTTCTAGTGACACAGGTGTCAGATCTCCATTTGTGCGTGAAGTGACTGGTCATCCATCATACTCCTATCACACTGTGCTCGACCGTGGCAGGACGACAAAAACAACCTGTAGTTCGGGACTTAGCCGAGTCTCTCAGTCAGTGTCAGTGGCCGGTAGAGGGCGCTGTCATGAGGAAGAGCAAATAAGGGAACGGATTGCATTTTGTTTCAGTATGATACTCGAATCCTAGAGGAAAGCAGTAAGGGATGCAAACCTGTCGAGAAAGTTTCAGATGTCCTTCTCATCTACGTCATTCACATCATAAGTGTGATCTGATCTGATATTGTGTATATTTTTTCATGTTTTGACGGCTCTGTTTTCATGTTTCCAGCGACATACTTTGTTGCAAGAAGATTTACGAGTGCCATCTGTACATGTTTATCTTATCATATGCATTATTGTACGTTATGGTATTGTGGCTGTACCAGTTGTCACCATCCACCCCCATTCCTCCGCCCATGTAATATTGGGTCTACCTTGCAAATGCATGCGTATATATAGGTAGTTTATGATCCCTGACAATGAAGCATTAAACAATTAGTTTCTATCCATGTGCCGAATCTTGTACCCATTCTTAATAAATAATAAATATAAAATCAGTTGTGCTGACTTTGTTATGACTGAGGTCAATTAAAATTTGTAACAACTCGTGAGGATACCATTTAAATTACCCAACATCTGAACAGACATTCTGATTATCTAGGACATAAAAATGCCATAGTGTCACATTGTATATCTACCATCAGTAGATTAGCTTTTATTGCCTTGTGGTGCAACGAGCATCCTTAAATAATTAATGCTTACTAATAGCTAAAGCTGTAGGTTTTGACAGCGGGAATGCCAGATTATACTCTGTAACGAGTGGTAATCTCACTAGTGTTCTATGGCCGATTAGTTCCTGAGTGCATGTACTACACCAGTTGGTTCAAGGCCTAGATGTGGTGAACTCCCAGTTCTTGTATATGAATGATTATATTTCATCACTCGGAAACCCAAAAGCATTACGGCCTCGACTTAACACACCAGTGTATGATTTTGTCATTGATTTCGTTTCACATTTCAAAAATTGTCAATATGATACATTAATGATGCCAAGCTTGTGTGAGGCGAACACTGTTAATCGATTTTGCTAAATCGACAATAAAATCTGCCTTTCCAAATCAATATCTCGCGTACCCAATAACATTAAAACCGGTCCAACGTTAAAAGTTCATGGCTAGACTTTTTACCCTGGATTGAGTTTTGTGAGGGTTTATTTTGTCTGAGACGATAAACGATGTTGCCCACAACTATGCAAATCAAGAGTATTTCGCTCTGTGGAGCTGGCGAAAGTGAAGGAATGATGTCTGGTGGTATCGAAGGCGGTGATAGGCCTCTTACACAGGTGATACAGCACTAAATCCGGATAAAGCCGGCACCTTGAAGACATCTAATGAAATTGTGAGACATGATTTCGATAAATTGAAACTGAGGGTGAGGCTGCTTTTCCCAGAATTATCTTTAGATTGGCGAAATGTTAATTTACGACCAGTGATGGCAATGAATGTCTTACACACGCAATCAGAACACCATGGAAACATATAAATATTCATTCGACGACGCTTATAATAACCTTGACTTTTCTTGATAACCTTGACCTCAGAAACATAAGGATCATACTGCACGTTTCCCTGAGGATCTCTAAAATCCTTCGACTGCATCACGCAAGCAATCATATAGGCCGGTCTGCGTGTGGCGGCCATTTCATGTAGCAAATGGGACTTTCCCATGTTAAATTCTCCTATGCTTTATAATGGGACACATTATGCCTAATATCTCACTTAATATTGAGATTAGAGACTAGGAATCAATTATAGACACATAGGAAATGATACATGCTGATTACTGTCATGACCTTGAATTTGACCTTTGCCCTTATTTTCAAGGTCAGAGCACAAAATGGCTAATATCTCGCTTTTTATCGACTTTACAGCTTAGGAATCAATTGTGCACATATAGGAAATTATATAATCCGAATATTCTGATGACCTCGAATTTGACCTTTGACCTCATTTTCAAGGTCAAAGAACAAAACAGCTAATATCTCGCTTATTATCCACTTTACAGCTTGGTACCAAATTGTGGACATATAGGATATGATGTATGCCGAATATTTTGATGACCTCAAATTTGACCTTTGACCTCATTTTCAAGGTCAGGTACAAAATGGCTAATATCTCGCTTATTATTGACTTTACAGCTTAGGAACCAATTGTGGACATATAGGAAATGACTTATGCCAAATATTCTGATGACCTTGAATTTGACCTTTAACCTGATTTTCAAGGTCAGAGCACAAAATGGCTAATATCTCGCTCATTATCGATTTTTCAGTTTACGAATCAATTGTGGGCATATAGGAAATGATATAGTTCGAATATTGTGATGAACCTGGATTTGACCTTTGACCTCATTTTCAAGGTCAAAGAACAAAATGACTAATATTTCGCTTATTTTACAACTTGAGAATCAATTGTGGACAGATAGGAAATGATATATGATGAATATTGTCGTGACCTTGAATTTGACCTTTGCCCTTATTTTCAAGGTCAGAGCACAAAATGGCTAATATCTCGCTTTTTATCGACTTTACAGCTTAGGAATCAATTGTGCACATATAGGAAATTATATAATCCGAATATTCTGATGACCTTGAATTTGACCTTTGACCTCATTTTCAAGGTCAAAGAACAAAACAGCTAATATCTCGCTTATTATCTACTTTACAGCTTGGGACCAAATTGTGGACGTATAGGAAATGATGTATGCCGAATATTTTGATGACCTCAAATTTGACCTTTGACCTCATGCTCAAGGTCAGGCACAAAATGGCTAATATCTCGCTTATTATTGACTTTACAGCTTAAGAATCAATTGTGGACATATAGGAAATGACTTATGCCAAATATTCTGATGACCTTGAATTTGACCTCTGACCTGGTTTTCAAGGTCAGAGCACAAAATGGCTAATATCTCGCTCATTATCGATTTTACAGTTTACGAATCAATTGTGGGCATATAGGAAATGATATAGTTCGAATATTGTGATGACCCTGGATTTGACCTTTGACCTCATTTTCAAGGTCAAAGAACAAAATCACTAATATTTCGCTTATTTTACAACTTGAGAATCAATTGTGGACAGATAGGAAATGATATGTGATGAATATTGTCGTGACCTTGAATTTGACCTTTGACCTCATATTCAAGGTCTCGCAGGACAACTTAGCTAATATCTTTTTTATTATCACATGCTATGAACTTATCTTAAACTACAAACAGTAGGAACACAATGATTTCCGACAGTGTGATAACCTTTGTCGGAAACATCATGTTTGCACTATTTTTTCTTCACATTTTTGCTTCACATGTCCCATATTCACATTACTTGTCTTGATGGGAATTAACAATGGAAGCACGAGTGTTCTATGACGTCACAATGAAACATCGCGCGATTCAACCTGAAAACTTATAAGCATGCAAAAAAAACATGCAACCACTGTGACGTCATAATACAAAGTACTTGATGACCGGGTGATCTGCATTGTTTATACTGTTCCCTAGCAACGCACATGTTCTCGCGGGTTTTCCACTCAGTAGAAGGGGTCCTTGGGTACAATCAAAGATTGTAAGAGGTTCTTGCAATCTTCTTTACAATTTCAATTGACTTTACATGTGTTGGCTCTTCAAACATTTCAGAATCATAAATTCATAGCATGTTTTAAAAACAAAACCTGTTTCGTGTGTTTTCCAGCACGCGGGAAATATCTCGTTTGAACTGGCGGAAGAAGATCAGAAAGCACGAGACCGAATCTCTTGTATTCTTCCGCCAGTTCAAACTCGATCTTTCACGCGTGCTGGAAAACACACTCAACCAGTTTTGTCATTTTATCAAATTTACAACTTAGGATTCTGTTGTGGACATACAGCAAATAATATATGCTGAATATTCTGATGACCTTTAATTTGACTTTTGAATTCATTTTCGAGGTCACAGGATATAATGACTAATATCTGTGTTATTACTGAATTTACAGATTAGTTAGCAGTTGTGAACATATAAGAAATCATATATGCTGAATACTCTCGTGACTTTAAATTTGACCGTGACCTTATTTTCAAGGCCACGGGACAAAATAGCTATTATATATTGTCCGGTAACCTATCTTAGCCCATGGGCTAATTTTCTTGGATATACCCTTCTTCTTCTATAACATCTTTACAGCTTGAAGTGTGGACACCTTACATAATAATACTCAATTCGTGGTAAGTTATGCCACCATTGTCGATCAGCTGGCCGCCTCCACGTGCGTGACAAATTGTGAATGTTGCTGACAAGACAGGATGTTGAGTATTATTGCTTTCCCACTTGAGTCAATGGACCTAAGCCCATACATAAATTGAGTATGTAATTATATTCCCGAACAAGCAGTCACACAAATCTCACATTATATCGTGACTATTTATTTGAAATGCGGCCTACTTGTCTGTCTTGTACTATACACATATGTACATGAGTTAAATTAAAGTACTAGTAACACATTGAACTGAACAAATCTTCATCTCCACTTGTTCTCCACAAGTCACAGCATTATGATACTCTCTGATACATGATTAATGTTATCAGTTGCGATTTGTTCGAACAAGTGGACTGCCCTTGTGTTTTTAGCGCACCAATCAACGAAAGCGGGGTGCTTGACACCAAGTTGCCGAATACTGCAATATCGTGTTTTCAGTACAGGAGGGATGTGCAACACGGTATCACGCAGACCTTCTTCCCATGTATCATCCCAGACACTTGTGATGACCGAATCAAATCCAAACGATCAATCATGAGGAATAATTAACAGTATTGATTACGGGGGCGCCGGTTGTCATGGCAACAGATACCGGTAGGGTAATGGGTGAGCTAGCCTAGTGTTCAGAGCAGGAATGCAATCCCAAACCAGGGCTGGTGTACATGTACCAGGGCAAACCCCGACCGCAGACAGCAATCAGGAAAGCGTTCAATTTGGCCGCCCTCCCATGAGACATTTAATCTATTGTTGCTGGCCTCGCGGGTTGTTTTGTTCCGTTAAACCAGGCCATAATTCACGTGCTGCCATGGCAGCTTTTTGCGTTCAAGGCTGCGTGGTCCCCAGCACGCCTCCCGTGACGCCTACTATGTATGCTGCTCTTTTTCAAATGGTAAAACCATGTCATTGCCGCCCCGGCAATCAAATGATGAATTGGGCGCGTTTAAAGGCAGAGACAAGAGATCGTAGTCGGTAATCCTGTGGTGGTGTTCAATCCTAAAACACTTGATTGGGCACAAAAGGAACAGGGCTGTCGGACGTGGCTTCCAGTGACACAAGTGTCAGATCTCCATTTGTGCGTGAAGTGACTAGTCATCCATCATACTCCTATCACACTGTGCTTGACCGTGGCAGGACGACAAAAACAACCTGTAGTCCCGGACTTAGCCGAGCGTCTCCAAGCTTCACATTATTGATGTAGCCGCCACTGTGGACAGCAGAAAGCATATGCGGTAATGTAATTTAGACTGGTGACAAATAGCTTTGATGACACCTCAGCTGTTGATTGACACATGTGTCAGATCTCCACTTGTGCGTGAAGTGACTGGTCATCCATCATACTCCTATCACACTCTGCGCTCGACCGTGGCAGGACGACAAAAACAACCTGCAGTCCCGGACTTAGCCAAGCGTCTCCAAGCTTCACATTATTGATGGAGCCGCCACTGTGGACAGCAGAAAGCATATGCGGTAATGTAATTTAGACTGGTGACAAATAGCTTTGATGACACCTCAGCTGTTGATTCAAACAGATGACCCCCTGTAGGGCGTCAGTGGCCGGTAGAGGGCGCTGTCCTCCGGAAGAGGGGCACGATCAGCATCTGGCCAGGAGTCACAGCAAATAATGGGACGGTTTAATGGCTGTCTGTAAAACCTTGGACATAAACAACTATAATCTCAGTAAAGATTGCATATCGTTTCGATATGATACTCGGCCCACCATGAAACCTTGGACAACTACATTCTCTTACAATGTTGCAGTGTTTCAGGGAAGATTGCATTTTGTTTCAATATGATACTCGAATCCTAGAGGAAAGCAGTAAGGGATGCAAACCTGTCTAGAAAGTTTCAGATGTCCTTCTCATCTACGTCATTCACATCATAAGTGTGATACAGAATAGGTTCGTCTTATCTGATCTAATATTGTTGATATTTTTTCATGTTTTGACGGCTCTGTTTTCATGTTTCCAGTGTCATACTTTGTTGCGAGAAGATTTACGAGTGCCATCTGTACATGTTTATCTTATTATTATATGCATTATTGTACGTTATGGTATTGTGGTTGTGCCAGTTGTCACCATCCACCCCCACCCCTCCGCCCATGTAATATTGGGTGTTACCTTGCAAATGCATGCGTATATAGGGTAGTTTATGATGCCTGACAATGAAGCATTAAACAATTAGTTTCTATCCATATGCCGAATCTTGTACCCATTCTTATTAGATAATAAATATAAAATAAGTTATACTGACTCTATTGCGACTGAGGTCAATTAAATTTGTAACAACTCATGAGGGTACCATATAAATTACCCAACATCTGAACAGACATTATTCTGATTCTCTAGGACATAAAAATGCCATAATGTCACATTGTATATCTACCATCAGTAGATTACCTGTTATTGCCTTGTGGTGCAACGAGGATCCTTAAATAATTAATGCTTACTAATAGCTAAAGCTGTAGGTTTTGACAGCGGGAATCTCAGATTATACTCTGTAACGAGTCGTAAACACACCAAAGTTCCATGGCCGATTAGTTCCTGGGAACATGTACTGCACCAGTTTGTTCAAGGTCCAGGCGTGGTGATAGCCGATCTCTCAGTTCTTGTGTATGAATGATTATATTTCATCACTCAGAAACCCAAAAGCGTTACGGCCTCGACTTAACACACCAGTGTATGATTTTGTCATTGATTTCGTTTCACATTTCAAAAGTGTCAATACGATACATTAATGATGCCAAGCTCGCGTGAGGTGAATTTTGTTAATCAATTTTGCTAAATCGACAATAAAATCTGCCTTTCCAAATCAATATATCCCGTGCCCAACGCCATTAATACCCGTGCAACATCAAAAGTTCATGGCTTGACTTTTTACCCTGGATATAATTTTGTGAGGGTTTATTTTCTCTGAGAGGATAAACGATGTTGCCCACAATTATGCAAATCAAGAGTATTTCGCTCTAAGGAGCTGGTGATAGGGAAAGAATGATGTCTGGTGGTATCGAAGGCGGTGACAGGCCTCTTACACAGGTGATACAGCACAAAATCCCAAATAAACCGGCGCCTTGAAGACATCTATTCAAATTGTGAGACATGATTTCGATAAATTGAAACTGAGCGTGAGGCTGCTTTTCTCGGAATTATCTTTAGATTGGAGAAATGTTAATTTACGATCTGTGATGGCAATACAAGTCTTACACACGCAATCAGAACACTCTGGAAACATATATATATATTCATTCGACGACGCTTATAATAACCTTGACATTTTTTGTTAACCTTGACCTCAGAAACATAAGGATCATACTGCACGTTTCCCTGCGGATCTCTAAAATCTTTCGACTGCATCACGCACACAGTCATATAGGCAGAAAGATTGGTATAATTAGTGCGATAATTATCAACAACAAATACCGAAAACACAGCAACCAGAACGACATGATATTGCATAATAACATGTATGGCTATTAATTTGAGTGCATTTATGTCTATGCGTGTTCAACTCTTAGTCCATGAACCAGGGATATCGTCCCTGATCCATGACTCTTCCGGTCCATGTGCGAAGCCCTCATTTCTCTATGCTAGAAAAAAAAAATTGTTGCTGTATATTTTAGCATGTTTAACTCATCGGAAATCAGTAGCAAGAATTAGTGACACAGGCGAGGGAATTGAGATCCCACACGAACGTTTCAATCATTTGAGAGACTCCCTCCCTCCAGTGCGATTGCAATTTGCCACTCAAATCAAAGGAAATTTGTTGCCACTACTCAAATTTCTCACAATTTGTAATTCGTTGACATACGGGTTTTACTACTGTGTGAACTGCCCTATATATTTCGAGGTCTATATTTACATGTAAACACCGTAGATGATCAGTGTATTACACATACAGACGACAGTGGTGAAACTGACTGTGCATGTCAAATGGGTATGGAAAAAATGAACAATTTATTCTGCTTTACCATTGAATCCATGTGACAGGATCAAATGCATGGACGCATGCTTGATTTTTCCCTGTCCCTCTCCCTCTCTCTCTCTCTGTGGCCTGTTACAGCTATAACTAATGAGCTTGTAGAGATCGCGCCCACTTATCATTTCGTGGGCAATACATCAAACGTTGCATGACTTTTATCGAAGTTTACGATAGGGCAATAGAGTGGATAACTTCCACTATTTTTTTATATACCCATTTCTTCTATAACATCTTTACAGCTTGGAGTGTGGACACCTTACATAATAATACTCAACTAGTGGTAAGTTATGCTATCCGACAGTGTCAATCAGCTGACCGTTTCCACGTGCGTGACACATCGAAAATTTTGTTGACAAGACAGAAATTTTAGTATTATTGCTTTCCCACTTGAGTCAATGGACCTAGTTCCATACATAAATTAGTTAGGTCGTCTCCCTGAATATAAACAAATTCAGGAATCACCTCAAGTTTGTTTTAAAAATATTCTTTATTGTTCAATAGTCAGTTATTTGGAATGCGGCCTACTTGTCTGTCTTGTACCATACAAATATGTACATGAGTTGAATTAAGTCCTTTTTTGTTTAGTTATATTTAAATGTGGCTTATAATGTGTTCATGCAAATGGATCAGTGCAAACTCTGGCAACACTAGGAGCTCCTGGATTGTTGTCATACGTATTCCTATACATTGGAGAAACATGCATAGCATTATGAATATGATTTTCAGTTCCTGAAATATGATATACACGAACACGGATACACTGAAGGAACGTACCATTTGATGGCTGATTTGATGAAGACTCTATCACCGCTTTTTCTACTAGATTTGTTTGGTAACTTTTTCCCATCAGCGCTCAATCAATTGGGCTACATGTCGGCGAGATTTTGGAATGTTTTGCTCTGGTTAAATACCAGCTATGGTAGGGCTGGTATTTAAAAAAATTATGTATAAATATCAAATTGAACTGTTCTCATGAAACAACACTCGTACATTGTAGCCATAACCCCAGTAATGATTGGTTACATTTTTAAGCTAGCATATATTGGCTGTAACATAGACATTTTTGGGAATCCCTTACCCTGTATATTTTGGAGTAGAATTTATTATGGGAATAATCAGTTAAGATGTTCATGGTTTTATGTGTTTTATCCATAGATTCAGTTGGTATGTCACTTGTAACAAGCAGTTACCCATTTGATAGCGTTTTTTGGTTTTCCACATATTTATTTCAACACACATTTCAGAATGGGTTCAGCTTCTGGGACCTGCTCTGAATGCGAAAGTGTATAATTGCATCCCAATAGGGTAGTTTGTGCAGGCAATGAATCTTTGGGGTGTAGTATAATTTTGTGAATGTGCGTGGAACATGCATTAAATAAATGATAGGGATGAACAAATACATGCACATGCTATAGAGGAAAAATATGCAAGAATTTATCTCATGTATGTATGCATTGAATAAATGTAAACAAATAATTATACCCGAAATTCTGCTCAAAAATATGTCACTACTATGCCGCACAAAATATCACTGGTCTTGCAAGGTACAACACCATACCGTAGTCGCGTTAGGTAATCGGGTATACATATATTGTCACTGTAAATGAACAATCTGCAAAATGTCATGAGTGTTCAGATGAAGAAATAGCCTCGCCCTTGAGGTCTAATGATGTGTTCGGTGTCATAACAACCAACATGTAACCCCGGTGATCATCAGCCTCCAGGGGCGGGTACACACCAATGTCAGTGTGTGCTAACAAGAGCTAGTCCAGGCCACACTGCCCGGAGCGATAGATTCCAGACAATCAAGGGGGACACGGTTACGTAAGCTGGCGCGAAATATAGAATCACAGAGTGTCGTGTGGGGAAACATTCGCCCCAGGTGGTGGTTGATTGCCTTTTCCATGTAATGATCACATACTCACAGAATGATGTAGTGTACGGGAAGAAAATATAGTCAATTTCTGGAGGTCGTAAAATTACTGTAATGTCCTTTGACCGATTTGTTGTAAATTGACAGGTTTCGCGCTGCTGTGATTTAATGTCACTGGCCAACAAAACGTCACATCAGGCATCCAGAATGCACTCTGTATGCAAATGAATGTAGGCTAATGCGTGGCCATTACACAATCATTACAGGAAACATTTAATTCCTCAACAAATGAGCTGCCAACAGTTGGCATAAACTGGTCAGACTCGAATTAGCGCGAGACTCTGATGTGGTCTTGTTATTGTAATAGACCATTACCATCAGTCGGGAGCGCCCGTAAAAGACAACCAATGTATCTTCCCTCTGAGTTCTTTGTTTCCATCCTGCAACAATAACCTCAAACAAAAATTTGCATAATTTGTCATCGTTAAGTTTCTGACCGATGAGTGCTGTTTCCATGGAAATCGCACTTTGCTGCATCTATACATAAAAGATTCGGGACATGTTCGTTTACTGGAAACATGAAGCAAGGATCCTCTTGTTTGGGCAAATCACATGCCTATAGACTTCTGTACAGCAGACAAGTGGGACGAGCGCTTAATAGAGGCGACCTGACAAGATGAATATTGACCGCACGTCCCTCTGACGCCTACTGCATGTGTCAATTACCAACACACTTCAGAGAACAGACTCGCATCCCACTCGCTTGTTGTATGTGGGGAGATGTGCCAGACCTTACTCTTCGTTTACTTTTTACGAGATGAAACCCGACACCATAACTACTGAAATACAGCTACGTCGTGAATCCATGTGATTGCAAAAATGTGGAATTATTCACGCAAAAATTGGAACAAATTGATCCTCGTTTCCCGTGTGTCGTTCCTCATCATATTTTTGCTCCTTGTCAGTGCCGGAACACTGCAAAACGTGAAAAACAAACATACCAACACCGCTCATTCCCGACATGTCATCAAACTATTCCATTTTACATCATGACAAAAATGAACTGGCGATTTGGCATTTTGAATATTGGACCTGGAGATTTGTTTCAGATCACTTGACCCTGATGTCCATATTCATACGATATTATCAATTATTGCGAACTAACCTGATATCTGACCACAAAAAATAATGTAATATCATCGAATTTCCGATAACATTTCTGCTGAACCCCTGTGAAATGTACGGAATTCCTGTGAAAAGATAAACTATACAAATTACCACGAACTTCGGAAATAATTCAAATCTACTGTCAAATTTGTATTACCAAACAACGAAGTGTGTAATATCATTTTTTACATATCACGATAACTCACTCAAGAATTAGGCTAACAGTATTATAAACAACTTGTTATATTTCGTATTGATTGTGAATTTCATTGGTCTATTAATTGTTCTGTATTTACTGGAAGACGATTATGGCCAACCAGTTACAGGTATATGTTGTTGTTTTTAATGAAGAGTTCCACGAGCAGCCACTGACTATTGAACAATAAAGAATATTTTTAAAACAAACTTGAGGTGATTCCTGAATTTGTTTATATTCAGGGAGACGACCTAACTATTATTCCCAATTCCAACTGACCATTCGCACATTTCCACATGTCCAGTTTCTGAATTCTTTAATTGTTGTAGAGAGACCAACTTGGGGGATATTTATGTTGCTGAGATGATTAAAAATGAAAGTATAAACACAATGTTTGATCTGATTTTTGGATGAACACGAATTCAACATACAGATTTTTCAATATCCCCCCCCTCCAATTCATTCGAGTTCTTCAACATCCCCCAAAAACCTTCAAGTCCTTTCTGGGGAGTGATAGACTGGCTAGAGGGGCTGTAGTTTATCAGTTTAATCAACGGGCATGATACAGAGCTATAACATGTTTTAAAGCATGGTAGGACACTTCTATAGAGTATTTTTAACCCTGTTGTCGCTACCCTGTTGTGTGCAGTCTATCAAGTGTAATCAAATAATAGGGGTACTGCCCAAAAAATTATGACGCTTTTTTGGACAATTTAAAAATCAGACAACAGCAGACATATGACTGTGCCATGATCAGTCATACGTGAGTATGAGGACCTAGAAAAATAACCGGATTACTTCAGACCGACTTGTGCTGAGGGCTGTAAAATGTTTTTCCTATAGACATATATTATATATTCTTTTTTGTTTATTTATGCTGAATGATCCTGCATTGGTTGAAGATGTGTTTGTTGACTTAATGTAGTTTAAGTTTTAAAATATATTGAATTATTTGTCTATTCTACAACTGAATTTGTCTTTTTGCCACAGGTTCCTTGTTTGCCATGTCCAGTTTGACATACTTGCCCATGTGATAGCCTTTCGGAAAAATAACTCCATGTCTCATTTGTTATCTTTAAATATTTTTTTAGCTTTTGTTTTGTCACGTTAGATAAACGTGGCTGTCAGTACGTACAGTATATTGTGTTGCATGCCACATTTGACATTGTTTTGGTGTTGGGTCATTTCTGCATTCATATTTTCAATGATAGGGGTTTTATGTTCTTTGTCATCAAATCAATAGGACTCCCCACAAAGAGTGAGCTTTATAATGAAGATTTACCAATCAACGCGGTTCTTTTATCTTTCGTTATCAACTCATTGAGCTGTCATAGTGCAATTCAAGATAATAATATCTGATGGCATCTTTGATTGACGAAGATGATGTGATTTATACATCCACACTCGAAACAAATATGCATCTTTTAAATATCTTTTGAAGTGGAAATCAGCACTGGCAAAATTAGCGTGGAATTTCCAACAACGAAAAATTTCTTTGCAGCGCAGTGAAGATGAGTGATATATTAGACAACATTGAAGGCAGCCAAATATCTTGTTGTATTTTAAGAGATAAAAAATGAAATCCAGCTTCGTCTGTAGTTCATTCAGTTTCAGATGAGGTTATGGTGACGAATATAAAGCAGTATCTGTATTTCATAATGCATTGAATGTATTCACCTGGGGAGTTCTTCTGAAAAACTGTCCGGGAACAACCTTAAGTGGCTATAACCATCATCGATATCAGATAAATGCTTCCATTTGGTGTCTGTCTAGGTACAGGGTGATACATACAAACAAAAAATATAATCAATTTATACAAAGATATATGAGCATCCTTGAAATATATTACACTTGCGTTGGTCTATGTCGGCCGTTGTTTCTATTCAAAAATGTGTTTTAGGTTTGCTATTGTCATCATCAAAATCTGGTTATGTTGATGGTTATAAGTTGATATTGCATATACAAATCCAGTTGCAGAATTCAGTTTACTTCAGTCGTATTTTATTTGTTATTAGGTATGTGGCACTATTTGATCATATGTGGCAGGAACGCTAACCACCAATACCCATGATAACCAATTTGCCATCTTTGGGATAAATGTCCTGCATTTTGTGTAAAGTTCAAAATCAGGAACACTGCTTAATCAAAATCGATGTGTCTGGCGCTGTATACTTGTTGACACAAGAATGATACTAAAGCATACTCGTATTAAGCTGAACAAATCTTCATTGTGTTGCTTTGTCAGTATTTCATGGAAGAAGTATATTCTCAGATCATGCGAGAGACATATCGCATGACAGCCTATATCTCTTCCAGTAGTACTCTTCTAGTAATACTCCATCCAGTGAGTTTTATTTGTGGAAGATTTATTTCAGATAATTTTATTGCCCACTCAGAAGCGTTCCAGGCTCATTTAGATGATACCCATGACGGTTAGAGGGTATGATGTGTTAGTAGTTTTTTTTTGCTGTATCGCTTGTGATGTTCCAATAGAGTACGACTCAGAGGTTGGTTTGCCTCCGAGTTTTGGTAGAAATTACCATTATTTCCTCTGAAAAAAATTGCTTATGTGTGGGATCAGAAGTATTGGATGTGTTCGTGTATGGAGGATACAGTGTGTCAACAAGAATCATACCTGGTGCAGATCACTAGATATTCCCAGATAACAAAAGTCAATAACGTGTTCATTTCTACAGTTCAATGTTTTATTTATATACGATGTCCATGCAGGACAAATATTGAAGTAAAATGGATGGTAGTTGATAGAAATACTAGTCCTGATCGACTACACCCATAAAAAATACCCAAGACAATCAATTTGTCCCGGAATTCAATACATTCGTCAGGTTGATTTTGGTCAATATTATAATATTAATATTATAATAGACGCCTATATATGCTCATATTACAAGTGTTTACAAAATTTGAGTACCGTCAGAATAGTTGTAAGCACCGAAATATCACTGTGGAAGTCGGTGGTGTTGAACTCATTTTGATTTTTACACATTGCACCCGAGCATTCCGGGTGCAATATTAAAAAATAAATGAATTTGATTGTTGAAAGCAACGTTGTGGTCATCAAAAGAAAAGAAACAAATGTGCTACCCGGAGCCCCCTTTAATAAGCCCACTTGATAATATGCCGCTGGGCGTACTTACGGAATGGCTTCCTGAGAAGAGGCTCAGAGCGTATTTCACGTATATTTTGGTGCGTTGTTATAAACAACAATGACAGTACTATATGGACATCACGAGCATGCATTTGTGCACGTGTTTCTATAACAATCGACGTTTTAATCGCCATCTATTGAATGGAAATCGAGGCGGCAATGTCAAGCAAGCTATACATGGACGCATGACATACGTATATGCAATCTTCGAACATTATGTTCCTACCAACAATCGTTTATTTAAAACCTGATTCCGAAATTACGCCCATGAGCGTATTTTTTAACCACTTTTTTTACTCCTAAATGGGACATTTTCCGTGAATACGCCCGGGGCTTATTAACGGGGGCCCCGGTAATCCGGTATTATTTCTTCTCCAAAACAAGGAAAGTCAGACACTGATATACAGTATAAACATGCAAAGTAATCGATGCTTCGGCAGTAGGGCCGAATATGATACCCGGTTTTCTGAATACACACTGTGTTGATGTATGTATTCAGAAGTCAATAACGCCCTCATTTCTAGCACTGGAAAGAAAGAACCGTCGGAAAAGTTATAAGCACCGAAATATCAATGTAAAAGTCGGTGGTATTGAACTCGGAACCCATTCTGACTTTTACATATTGCCAACGATCAATACCACAGTTCCCAATATCCTGCATTCTGCGAGCGAAAAATTTGCTTGTTGTGGGACAGCAAAAATTAAATGCATATGATTGTTAAAAGTGAAGATGTAATCAGAAAATGGAACGAAACAAATGGGCTAATTTTAATGCTCCAAAACAAGGAAAATTGGGCACTTACAGAAAGTATAAGCAAGAGAAATGATACTCGATTGACTGAATGCACACCGAAATGATATATGTATTCTCAAATCCCGCCGACTCGCAAATGCAATAGTTACAAAAAATTTGCTCCATTCAACGAAAATATTCGTATGATTATATTAATCAACTGAATTATTTACGTCTAACCTGGTAGAATACACGTTCAAAGTATTTTCTTCTCGAAACCAGTTTTTTCCCCCAGGGTCGAAGAGTGTTCCCCCATGGGATTATCAGAGACCGTTTAAGAAACAATTAACAAGACAGAAGTTAAGAGCGTTTAAGAGACAATAATCTGATTTTTTTCTGAGCATCTTTGTTAGCATTGCTCAGCCTTCCTGCTACAGGCGGAATGCGTGGACACATTGTCACCAACCGAAAGGGAATTTGTGAACCCTATTCTTTGAAAAATGACCCTTTTCGTGCAAAATAGTTTTGAACGAATAGAAGACCAAGTTCTGTTATGGACATCACCGAGCAAGTCACAGCATGGTTGGAGTAACAGCCCCTCGTACATAAATAATGTGCTTAGTTGCAATTTGTTTGAACAAGTTCACTGTCTTTGTGTTTTTAACGCCCCAACGAATGAAAGCGAGGTGCTTGACACCAAGTTGCCGAATACCGCAGTATCGTTCAGTACTAGAGGGATGTGCACCACGGTCTCATGCGGACCTTCTTCCGATGTATCATCCCAGACACTTGTGATGACCGAATCAAATCCAAATGATCAATCACGAGGAATAATTAACAGTATTGATTACGGGGACGCTGGTTGTCATGGTAACAAATACCGATGAGGTATCGTGCGAGCTGATCCGATGTTCAGGGCAGGAATGCAATCCCGACCCGGGGCTGGCATTTATGTATAAAAATAGCCTTGATCGTGGACAGCAATCAGGAAAGCGTTCAATTTGGTTGCTCTCCAGTGAGACATTTAATCTATTGTTGCGGGCCACACATCTTGTTTTGTTCGGATAATCACGGCCATAATTCACGTGCTGCCACAACAGCTCTTTGCGTTCAAGGCTGCGTGGTCCCCAGCACGCCTCTCGTGACACCTCGTATGAATGTTCTTTTCAAAATGGTAAAACCATGTTACTGTCGGCCCGAAAATCATATGATGAATTGGGCTTGTTTTAAGGCAGGGACAAGAGATTGCAGTCGGTAATCCTGTTGCGGTGTTCAATCCTGAAACGCTTGATTGGGCACAAAAGGAGCTGGGCTGTCGGACGTGGCTTCCAGTGACACAGGTGTCAGATCTCCACTTGTGCGTGAAGTGACTGGTCATCCATCATACTCCTATCACACTGTGCTTGACCGTGGCAGGGCGACAAAAACAACCTGTAGTCCGGGACTACGTTATCGCATATGCTTTCTTTCAGACAGTAGAATGCATATGCGGTAGTGTAATTTAAACTGGTGACAAACAGTTATGACGACGCCTAAGCTGTTGATTCAAACAAATGACTATCCATGGGGTGTCAATGTGTGATAGAGGGCGCTTTCCTCTGGAAGAGTGGCATGACCAGCATCTGGTCAGGAGTCACAGCAAGTGATGGCATAATTTAATTGATGCTTATTTACGAAACCTTGGACAGAAGTAATTATAATCTCTTACAATGTTGCGGTGTCTGAAAGATGATGCATATCGTTTCAACATGATACTCGAATTGAAGAGGAGAGCAGTTAGGGATGCATACCTTTCGAGCGAGTTTCTACGGGTCCATTTTCATGTTTCCAATGGCATGCTTTGTTGCAAGAAGATAACGAGGGTCGTGTGTACATACATATATCATATTATTATCAGCATATTGTATATTGTGGTATATTGGATGTTCCAGTTGTCAATATGCACCTCCGCCCAGGTAATGTTGGGTGTCACCTTGCAAACGTACGCATTTTTATGGTAGTTTATGATGCCTGACAATTAAGCAGTAGGGAAAATTCAGTTTTTAAAACATCTATGTGCCGAATCCTGTTCCCATTCTTGATGAATAATAAATATACAAGCAGTTGTGCTGATGGCATATGACTGAGATCAATCGACTGGGTAACAACTCTAGGATATCATGAAAATTATCCTTATCTGAACAAGCTTTTCTGATTCGCAAGGACATAAAAATGCACTAATGTCACATTGTATATCTACCATCAGTAGATTACCTTTTATTGCCTTGTGCTGCAACAAAGCGAGATTTGTTGATAATTAATGATCGCTAATAGCCAAAACCATATGTTTTGACAGCTGGAATCTCAAATCATACCCTGTAACATATGGCAGTCTATGGCCAAGGTGGCAGTTTATGGCCAAGTCTATGGCCAATCAGTTCCTGAGTACATGTACTACACCAGTTGGTTCAAGGTCTAGATGTGGTGATAGCCGATCTATCACTTCTTGTGTATGAATGATTATGTTCCATCACTCGGACACCGGACACCGAAACATGTTACGACCTCGACTTAACACACCAATGTGTGATTTTGTCATTAATTTCGTTTCACTTTTCGGTAGTGTCAATACGATACGTCAATGATGCTAAGTTCGTGTGTGGCTAGCACTATTAAGCAATATCGTTAAATCGACAATAAAATCTGCCTCTCCAAATCAATATTTCGCGTGGCCAATGCCATTAATACCCGTCCAAAGTTATAAGTTCATGGCAACACTTTTTTCACTGGATTTGAGCTTGTGAGGGTTTTTTTTCCTCTGAAAGGAGAAACGATGTTGCCAAAAATTATGCAAATCGAGAGTATTCCACTTTGTTGAGCTGGCAAAAGGGCAGAAAGGATGTCTGGTGGTATCCAAGGTGGTGAAAGGCCTCCTACGCATGTGATACAGTGCAGAATCCCGGATGAAGCCAGCGCCCTGACATCTAATGAAATTGTGAGACATGATTTCGATAAATTGAAACTGAGCATCAGGCTGCTTTTCTTGGCATTGTCTGTAGATTGGAGAAATCAGCACACTCAGAAAATAGATTAATAATAATTTGACGACATTATGTATAACCTTCTCATTAATCTTGAGCTCAGAAACATTATGATCATACTACGTGTTTCCTCGAGGGTCTCTGAAATCCTTCGACTCCTTACATTTAAGATGCAAGATTGATATACTTAGTGAGATGTTCACCAACAACAAACACCTAAGAGAGAACAACCAGAATGAAATAATGATATATTTTGTCTGCTGGCGATATATGGGCCACAAAGTTAAAATATGTGAATTGCTTTTTGGAAGACTGTATACTTTTGTAATTGGGATGTTTAATGAGATATCACCTCAAAGACTTTACAATATTTGCTTCATTATTCAATATTTTGTGCAAGCAGATTCTGAATCATCCAGCAACGCATTTCTGTATACTGCAGCCACGTAAACTAATACGGGAAACCCACTGGAGTGCACATTTCGCCTGGAGTGTCACCTCCTATGTCACGATTACAACCACAATCGATCAGAAGTGGGGTCTTTTGTACGTATTCACATCCAAACATACACTCAATATCCGCCCAATCGCAGCTTGAAATATGCAGATGAGATATTTGAACGGTTTAGTTATTTGAGGCGAATTCGGAAGTATATTGCGATATTTGTCCCGAAGAGGTAATACAACACTAGAATCAACGCAAGATTAAAGAAATTGTCAGAATATTTAGCAACGGGGCGGTTCCAGAGTTTGAGCCAGGTATTCAGGTGTGGAAAACTGGTACATGGTTGTTGCCCCTTTGTAAAGTGATTTCCTATGGGTATGGAAACATTTCTCCCCAGACAGGCGGCAGCCTGTGTGAAAAGTGCGGCAGGGTAAATTGCTTTAGTCTGTGATAGCTGTCCTTCATCCATATTAGCACAAAGCCTTTAGCACAAAGGGTATAGTTCTGGATGTTTAGATAATTGAGGAAACTATGTAACAAAGATGTATATTAGCCTAGACATTAGCTCATTTACATCAAAGATGTGAGTTTTGCACCGATTCTAGTCATATAACAAAATACGTACTACATCAGTAAATCGTTCTGACGATGCACTCGATCATGGAACTGTGCACTGACATCCCTGCCACTTGTGATTTGATTCCCATAACAATCTAAATTTGGGTTCATGATGATTTAATGTTTATCTAGTTCGAACAAGATTAGATTTGCCCACCTCTCGACGTGATGACCAATCTCCATATCCAGCAGTTAATGTTTTGAGAGTAAAGTCTTGCAGTAAGTGGACATGTACTTTATGTCATCATCAACGACATAGCGTCCATATAATTACAAAAAAGACAGAATGAGACTATCAGAGATTGCAGACCCTCGCCCCTTCAGATTTAGTTACTAAAGTTAAAGCTGATGACCCATACATTTTTTACCAGGACAATAATTGGGTATTTTGGTCAAACGACCATTCATCATACGTCAAATAATGCGGAATTGGCCATTGAAAAATACAAAAATCATGGGAGAAATAATCATTAATAAATGTAGTGTTCTTGTTATTTTTCCATTTTGATCATGTTATCGACCATGACATGAATTCTTGGTACTGACCTCTCAAACTTGCAAGCTCTCTCAGATTGATAAAGAATATTTTATGTCTTGAAATATGATGAATCAGTGATTTCACCTGATGGCCCTTACATTTTCAACCTTGGGCGATAATAAGGAATTTCGGTCGTACGACCATTGGTTACAAAGCAAAAGATAGGGAATTGTCCACATACTTTGACCCTGTCGTTCAATATTGAGCTGCAAAATTTTCCAGTACTATTTCTATTATCAGGTTACATGGTTAAAAAGAAAACGGTTCAAACACACTGGAAAATGTGGACGATAATGGGGAGTTTTGGTTTCAGGACCATACGATCGGGAACTGGCCAAGGAAAAATACAAAAATAGTTGGATCAGAACCGGAGTTATAGACAATTACATGTATGTAAGTAAGTAAGTAAGTGTTTTTATTTTCTTCAAAAGGCAAAGATTACACAAAAGAGATTTAAATTGTAACGAATAAGCGCCATTTGAAGCGGTATTATCCAAAAACCATAAGGGTTGTGCATCTATAAACAGAATGACATATATACAGTATTACAGTGAAAGGAAATATAGATGTGCATAATACCTTTGGGAATGTGCAATAAGCAAACTTATGTACAATAACTACTAAATTAAAATGAAACATATACAATTGGCTAAAAACGCTTAACTTACATATATAATAGTTTGTTAATACTTAATTACTTAATTAATACTTAAGCCTTACAATTATAATACAACTAAAACATGACACAGAATCGATAGAAACACAAGCAAGACTAAATACACCCCATTCCATAATTGTGGATCAATCATCCACAATAACATAAACACAAATTGAAAAAAAGCACAGAAAAAAGACAATTACTTAACTACACATAAACGATTGAAATCAACAAAACAAATGGGACACACTCAATAGAGTCACTCTCATACATACACACTTCCCAGGGGGAAAAAATAGAGAACAAGAACAAAAACAAAACCCATTACACAAATGGATAAAGTAGTCCCCCCACACACACACCTACACCTACACACAGACCACCTACACACACACACACCTACACCCCATACCCTACAACCACTCCAACACACCCCCACCCACCCCCACGGAACACGCACAATGGACAAGCACACAATTCACACACACATAAACGCATCATATATACCATGGCAATAGCTAAAAGAAAACACTATGCACACAGGAGCATGAGAATCAATTAAATATTGTTATCATAATTCAAATCCGATAAATTAATAGTGAATTTTATTTCATTTTATAAAAGTTATAGTATATTATCAATCATTGAATATCGTATGTTTCAAGCAAGCTGAACTTGACTTTTCTAGCAAAAGATTTACGCTTTGTTATTGATTGAGTCATGCTTGGCAAAGCAGACCATATCCGAGGACCTGTATGAATTATGCCATGCAAAGCGATTTTGGTACGGGGGAAGAGATGGTGTATATTTTGTCGTGTATTATGGCCATGCACGTGGTGCGTGCTGACAAACATATAACTCACTCCGGCGGGCAGTGAATTATCAGAGAATGCATGCATAAATTTACCAATTTTAAGTGTATATAAATCATTTAATCTTAATATACCGACTCTTTTGAACAAGGGCTCAGTATGGGCGTTATAATGGGCGCAACAAATCATACGAATTGCCTTTTTTGCAGAATTTCAGTTTTCTTTAAATAGGTTTTGGTAGCGGCTCCCCAGCATGTTATTCCGTAAGTAAAATATTGTTGTGACGTCACACCATTGTCTGAACCGTTTGCTGATGCATGTAATGTCATGTATGTATGTCAATTTCCGTGTACATCAGGAAAACATTTTCCGTCAGATTCACGACTTTGTTCATAATCAGTAATCGCAAGATCATCTAATGTTGAATTTCCAATATCGTTCAGAATGTTTGCAGCATTAAATGACACCATAGTACTATCCACGGTTTCATTTAAAAATGTGTCCAAATTATCTGCGATGTTGAAATTTAATGTCAACCAGTCGATGTCCAGTAACAGAAATGCGAGAATGTATGTGGTAAAGGTCACTGTTTCGCTGTGTTTTGAGTACAATATATTAAAACTCACCATCATCCAATGGACGAGATGTCCATTGAAACACGTTCCACGTATCACTCTGCTGCTTAATACTACTCATCCACTAAATGATTGCATTTAACCCGTGTGCCACCTTCTTAATCCTTATTGAATATATAAAGGAAAGCGCGAGATATAGTACTTGGGCCGAAAATCATGTTGAGTTGAGCAATCTAAATTCACTCGGTTGCCTGTTATTCACGTTTACATCTTTGTCATGCTTGACTTGCAATAGATCTAACAGAAACAATATAAATATACGAGTAATCCGTTGGTCGCATTGTGATTGTAAGAGCAATATTTTAAGTCGGATAAAACACTCGAAACAATGAATTCGTTCACGAATTCACTCGCGCGTTGCGCTCGTGAATTCGTAGGCACGAATTCACTGTTTCTCGTGCTTTATCCATGACGTAAGATGCGACTGCACTAATGAGAAATATATTGCACATAAAGCACTACGAGAAATTTTCAAAGAGTACAATGCACTCGATATCTTTGCATTTACTCGATCGATATGTTCACTCCAGTTTAACCTATCGTCAATATATAATCCTAGAAGTTTTTTATCCTAGAAATCCCAGCAGATTTTTGCTCGATTGACACACTATTTATGTAGATGTTAAAATTGAGCGAGGTAGTTTGAGACAAATTGTGGGATATATACATATAATTCGTTTTTGACACATTAAGAGACAGTTTGTTTGCAGCAAACCAGTCATTAACACAGGATAAATCTTCATTTAGTGCGTCCAAAACACTATTCGAGTTGGAAGACGACGTATATATGGTAGTGTCATCAGCATATAAAATTACGTTTGAGCGATGTATAGCGTTGGGTAAATCATTTGTGTATGTTATGAAGAGTAAGGGACCGAGTACCGATCCTTGTGGTACACCACAAGTTACTGGCTTGGTATTAGAACATGAGCCATTATAACATACAAATTGTTTCCGATCAGACAAATAACTACGAAACCAGTGCAATGGCAATCCTCGCACACCATAGTGTTCGAGTTTATAGAGTAATACAGAATGATTGATCGTGTCAAATGCTTTAGAGAGGTCAAGGAAGACACTAGCAGTGTCCTCCCTGGCCTCAATAGCTTTCAAGCAACCACACAGAAAATAATTTATTGCGTGGGTCGTCGAATGACCCGGTCTCAAGCCATATTGGCTTTTGAATAAAATATTTTGAGACACAAGAAAATTATAAAGTCGTTTGTGCAATTCTTTTTCCAGAACCTTGGAGATGCTCGGCAATAATGATATCGGTCGATAATTTGTTAGCAGATCCTTCTCTTTCGATTTAAAAATTGGGATTACTTTGGCTTTCTTCATGGACAAAGGGACGAATCCAGATAAAATTGAGTCATTGATCGCCACTGACAACGGTAGAGCAATTTCCGCCCGGATCTGTTTCAATAAAAATGGCGATACCCCATCGTAACCACAGCTGGTTTTTGGCGCCATGCGTGTGATAATATTATATATTTCTACAGGATCTGATGGTATGAGATATAAGGATGTTTCGCAGCGGTCGGCCATATGGGACTCGAACGGTTTACTGGATTTTTGGATACTTGATGCAATGTGATTTTCACTTTTTTAGGTTACCGGACCTATGGTCCGATAACCTATTGGCATGGCGTTGTGTCCGGCGTCCGACCGTCCGTCCGTCGTCCATCGTCTGTCGTCCGTCCACATTTTTATCTTTAAGGTTTACGGTCGAATCTTTCTGAAATTTTGCACAAAAATAGCTAAAAATATTCCCAGGAACGGTTTTTTTTCGATTTTCGCATTTTCCTCAAAATGGCGGCCATTTTCGATGAAAAATGCCCAATTTAGGACTTTGACGGCCATTTTCTCAAAAACTGTTCAGACAGTTTTGAGATTTTTATTTCAAAAGATTCCCCTTATGGACCTCTGTAATGTGTATAAGTTTTTCACCCCAAATCGCATTACTATCCATTTTGGGCCATTTCTAGACAAAAAAAAATTTTTCACCCTTTGAAAAAAATTTTGGACTTTGGACCCGAAATTTTTGACCCAAATTTGCACCTTGTCTGTCAAATACTTTCTCAAAAACTGTTTTTAAGATTTTTGTTTCAAAAGATTCTCCTTATGTACCTTTATGATGTGTATAAGTTTTGTTGCCCTTGAATCGCCGGTCTCCGTGTGGTGGCCATTTTGAAGTTTTGACGGGTCGGCGGAAAAAAAATTTTTTTGCCCCAAATCACATTACTATCCATTTTGGGCCATTTCTAGGCAAAAAAATTTTCACCCTTTGAAAAAAATTTTGGAAAAATTTTGCCACTTTTTTCCTTCATAATGGGAGCTGCCAGGACTGTACTCATAGAACACTTGAAGATAGAACTTAGAAATTAGCACTTTCAAATGGGAAGTCATATATGGCGATTTGTGTGGTGACCTTGAATATGACCTTTGATGACCTTGAAAGGTCAAAACAGCCATTTTGGGGTAAACAAATGCCCAGATTTGCCTCTACAGATGAAATGCTTGTAGATAGAGCTTAAGTTTGCATTATGAACATATAGGAAGTCATATATGGAACAACTGATGATGACCTTGAACTTGACATCAGATGACCTTGAGTGCCAAATGTCTGACTCGGAATGTGTAAATTTACCTGAGCGGCCTAAACGATTCCACCCAGATATATCTTTGTATTATGAACATATAGAATATCAAATGCCGCACACATACATGTAATGGTGACATCGAAGTTCACACGGATGACCTTGATTGGCAAATCTCATGGTCATAATGTTCACACTGATAACCTTGATTGGTAAATCTCAAGGTCTGTTACTTGCCTATGCTGCCATGGCCAAACCAAAATTGTCCGGTAACCTATCTTAGCCTTTGGGCTAATTTTTATTGACATGTCAATCATTTTTATTCGATTTTGACAAACTTTGAGGAGGATTGAGCCACTGCTATACCTCTTCTTACCTATAAGTTTCAAGTGGATCGTGCTGTTCCTGTTAGATGTACACACTCGGACGGACAGACAAACAAACAGGGAGACAGTCAAACATACATACAGACAGTTTTCATGCAAACAGTTTTCTGCAACTTATGTGCAGTCCTGGTTGGTGTATTGCAATGGAAATGCCATAGATAGATCATTGTTAAACTTGGTGTGGTTTATGAAAACAAGCAACCAGTCACACACACATGCCACTTTGAGTTGAGAAGCAGCAAATGTATGTACAAATGTAGTAATAAATTGATTACACGTTATGTACACGGTGCCATCACCAAAATCTATCCCTCCCAATCATCAATATCGACAAACTGCCGGACAACGACTAACCTTCTCACTCGCTCCTGACACTCGGTCCCAGCTAATCAGGGCTTGGAGGGCTCGAGTGGTGAGGTGGTGTGGTGCTGATGTTGTCTCCGGGCGGCTGTCGATCCGATTACCCTCTAATTAAAGGCACTAATAGAGCCATAGCCGACCGACATCACTGCATGCAGCCCCTCAACACGCCGCCAATGTTACTCCAGCTTGGTAAGCGCTGCTGGAAGTCCTCTGAAATACAGATAGATTTGAATTCGTAGGTTGTGTTTGCATTCTGTGTGACTAGTGGATTGCTTGTTTCAACTTCTTGAATCTGAAAGTTAGACGATGTCCAGTAATATTATTTAGAATGTTTTCTCAAATAATATTACATAACTACTTGTAGACAGTTATGTATATTTTCATCGACCGAAATATAACAAAAATATACCTGTATGTATAGAAAAATATACCTGTATGTATAGAAACAAACTGTGCATCCTGTTTTGGTGGAATATCATGCATGTCATCGGTAGCACAGTAATGTTTCGGGACGTTTTCTGTCAGGCGTCATGAATGTGGAAGAGTATAATTGCATCCCCAATAGATTGTGCAGGCAATGACTTTTTGGGGGTGTGGTATAAATTTGTGAACATGCATTAAATAAATGATGGGGATGGATAAATACATGTACATACTATAGTGGGGAAAAATATTATGCAAGAATTCATCTTATGTATGTATGCATTCAATGAATGTAAATAAATAATCAAACCCAACGCGAGAGCCTGCTAAAAATGTGTCACTATTATACTGCACAAATTGGCAGTGGTTGGGCAAGGTACAAACCATACCGTAGTCGCGTTAGATACTGGGTATATATATATATATATATATTGCCACTGTAACTGAACAATCTGCAAAATGGCGTGAAGTGCTCAGATGACGAAATCATCAGCGCCGTTCAGAGCATTGAGGTCTAAAGATGTCTTCGGTGTCATAACAACCAACAGGTGCCCCCGGTGATCACCAGCCTCCAGGGGCGGGTACACACCAATGTCAGTGTGTGTTAACAAGGGCTGGTCCAGGCCACACTGCCGGAGGGCCATGCTAACGACTAACGAGGGGATAAGCTTGCGTAAGCTGGCACGTAATATAGAATCACAGACAGTATCGTGTGAGGAAACATTTGCCCTAGGGTGTTTCTGATTGCCTTTTCCATGTAGTGATCACAGAGACACAGAATGATGTAGTGGGCCGGAAGAAAATATAGTCGATTTCTGGAGGTCATAAAATGGCTCTAATGTCTTCTGACTGACTTGATGTAAATTGACAGGTTCCATGCTGCTGTGATATACAGTCACTGGCCAACAAAACGTCACATCATCCATCCAGAATGCACTTCGTATGCAAATTAATTTAGGATAATTCGTGGCCATTACACTGTCATTACGTGAAACATTTAACTCCTCAACAAATGAGCTGCCAAGAGTTGGCATAAACTGGTCAGAGTCGAACTACTTTTAGCCTCCGATGTAAATAGTTTTGTTAATGTACTATGCCATTACCAGCAGTCAAGACTGCTTGTGAAAGACAACGAATGTATCTTCACTCTGAATTCTCTGTTCCCGTCAAACCCTGAAATGGATAGCAATCGAGCCTGCATTTCTCCAGTCCCTTTAGCCGGGTCGACTGTAGAGCCGTTTCACCCTAGTTTAAATCGGTTCTACGGAAAAGCTGGTGTTCTCATCACCTGATCTGTCTTTTTAGGTTACCGTATCTTTGATCTGACAAGCCACAGCATAGAAGGAATAGAACGCGTAAGAATATGTCCGGAAGACATGTTTTAGGTTACCTGACAAAATGGCTAATATCTCACTCATTATCGACTTTACAGCTGGGGAATCAATTGTAGACATATAGGAAATGATATACACCGAATATTCTCATGACCTTGAGTTTGACCTTTGACCTCATTTTCAAGGTCAGAGCACAAAATGGCTAATATCTTGCTTATAATCGACTTTATAGCATGGGAGATAAGTTGTGGACATATATGGAATGATGTATGCTAAATGTTTTCATGACCGTGAATCTGACCTTTGACCTCATTTTCCAGGTCAGAGCACAAAATGATTAATATATCATATTATTATCGACTTTTCAGCTTAAAAATAAATTGTGCACATATGAGAAACGGTATATGATGAATATTCTGATGACCTTGAACTTGACCTTAGTTTGAAGGTCACAGGACAATATGGCTAATATCTAAAATATAACACATATAGTGTCCGGTAACCTATCTCAGATTTTTTTGACGTTCCGTACCAGGGTATATCACATATTGTGAATATGCTAAAGCCACATGGCAATTATTGAACTCATTGCTGTAGTATGGTTGCAATATCAATATATGCAATATCATATATTTTGCAATATCATATATTTGTATGATATGTCTAGTGTTGAGTCTCTCCACGGCTTTCAGCCAGTGAGCTAAAACACACTCAAATGGGCTATCATATTCGAAAGTGCCTAGGCCTATACGCCTAGGCGGTTATTTACATGTCACAAGATGAATAAATAACTTAGTTTTGCCCTTGGCCGATTTTTCACATTTAGCGTCGTGATTTCTTTTCACATTTACCGTCAAGGGTGATTTGCTTAATTTTCACATTTAGCGTTAGGTTTCACATTTAGCGTTAGTGTTTCTTTTAACACTCACCGTTAGGTTTCACATTTACCGTTAGTGTTTTTTTTTACATTTATCGTTAGGCTCCACATTTAGCATTGATTTCACATTTAGCGGTTCAACAGACGTCTCTATTCATCACTTAACTCACTGCCATAATAAATGAATCCTAAAGTATACAAGTGAACTCGTGACCAATGATGCACCTGTAAAATTACTGCTCTATTCAACGATGATTAAATAACACTGCTAAAGGTGCATCAGACGTTAAACTCTGAGCCACATAGATAGATAAAAACCCTCTGCCGACAGATGTTCTGTGGACGTGCTTCATAACATCTTTCATCTAGTTGTTACATGCAGTTTCTCGGCCTGACTCATCCTCTACAGTGCCCAGAGTGGCCTAAAATGGCATTCGTTTTGTTTTTGCTTGTGTCAAAAACACACACTCTTTTCCTAATAATCCTGGGCAGGGAGATAGCGGGGGTGAGAGCATATGCACGACTGAGAATCATAAAAGGGTAAAAATCGCTCGGAGAAATTTATTGCCTTTTGCCAAAGGTTAAGAGGAGGAATGGTGATTTCCATGTGGCGATTCAGCAACATCACCGTGTGTCACATATAGGAAGTGATATTGACATCACGATGCATGTACTAAATATTTGAGTGTTCACTTTTAAACCTTGGAGACTCATTACGAAGATCATTAATAGTATAACATATTAATATGTTTATAATGTTATAGTTTACATAAGTCAAGTTTTAATATATTTCTTTATTAAAGCAGCTGGCTTCGAATGTATGCAATATTTTTTTTCAAAACTAAATTTCAGTTCAAATAATCTAATACGATATAACAAAACATAACCACATGGATTTGATGGTTACAGCCCGTCTGAATGTTTTTTTCCATTCATATTAACACACATTTTATGCCAGGTTTGTATATGAAGAAACGAGATGCTTCCGTCAAGCCTGAATGTAAACAAATGTCCAAATTGCCTTTAAAAGTCCAAATCGAGCACATTTTCCAGTTTGTTTCTGCATATATAGTGTATTTATGAGAAAATAATCAGTGATATCTGATGGCGTGCGTGGAATTGTCAGTCCATTTTGCACTTTTATGGTTTGTTTACATCTACGTATGATGGATACGGTTCTTGTATTGACGTGTGAAGCACGTGCTCATATGAGCAAAATTCCCCCGAAAGCCGGATTGTAGCCATAACATTAGATGTGAGTACGTCTCATTCAGTTAATTTAACATGTTTTTTTTTTCAAAACTAAATTTCAGTTCAAATAATCTAATACGATATAACAAAACATAACCGTTCTATGTTTTATGATATTGGTTATTAATCAGGACTGTTGCGCCTTAGAATTCGTTATACGAAATTAAGCGCTATAAAAGTTTGATATATTATTATGATATATTATTATGTTTATTATGTTTGTGTGGACATTTGTGTAACTTCGGTATCTGTTACAAACTAGGAAGTTCCATTTCCTTCTGACTAATGTTGATATTTTAAGACAGGAGGACATATTTATGGTTGTTTAGTATCAATCAAATGAACGTGTAGCAATTGGCGGATGTCTATATTCTTGATCACTGTGAGCGATCTATTGAACGGGCTGATAATCTAACAATGCCGAACTTCGATGAACAGACAGCGCAATGTGTCATCTCACTGTGAGTATCTTTCAAGTTCTTCCACTACTGCATTTTTCTGTGTTTTTTTTTAGATTACCGGACCTTCGATAACCTATTGCCATTGTGTTGCATCCAACATCAATCTTTGTTAGTCTATATTTTTATTTTTAAAGTTCATGGCCAATTCTTTGTGAAATTTCGCACAAAAAATGCCTAAAAATATATTGAGATTGAGATACTTTTTAGTCATTTGATTTCCAAGCTGTTTTCTATATGGAAGCGATTTTTGGCGAAAAATATTCTGACTCTGCTATTCTCTCAAAAACTGTTTGGGAAGTTTTGAGGTTTTTGTTTCAACAAATTCCTCTTATGCACCTATGTGATGTGTATAGTTTCGTTGCTCTTGAATTGGCAGTCTGCGTGTGGCAGCCATTATGTTTTTTTGACGGGACCCAAAATGGTACTTTCCCATGTTAAATTCTCTTATGCTCTAAAATGGGGACACACTTTTTCTTAATATTTCAGTTCATATTGATATTAGGAATTAACTGTGGATATATAGGAAATGAAATGATATATTTCGTTTATTATTGACTTTACAACCTGCATGCCACATTTGACATTGTTTTGATCATTTTTACATTCTTATGGTCAATGATGGGATTTTTATTGTCTTTGTCATCAAATCAATAGATTACTTTTATAAATGACCCCCCACAAAGAGTGAGCTTTAATAACGAAGATTTACCAATCAACGCAGTGCTCAGTGCTGTCATCGTTGCAATTCAAAATAATAATATGTGATGGCATCTGTGATTGGCGAAGATCTCTTGATGTGAAAATTCGCTTGGAATTTTCAACAACAATAACAAATTTATTTGCAACGCTGTGAAAAAACATGATTTATTAGACAACGTTGAAGGCAGCCGAATCAACGCTTTTTGCATTCAAGGCTGCGTGGTCCCCAGCACTGGGCAGGGAGATAGCGGGGGTGAAAGCATATGCACGACTGAGAATCATAAAAGGGTAAAAATCGCTCGGAGAAATTTATTGCCTTTTGCCAAAGGTTAAGAGGAGGAATGGTGATTTCCATGTGGCGATTCAGCAACATCACCGTGTGTCACATATAGGAAGTGATATTGACATCACGATGCATGTACTAAATATTTGAGTGTTCACTTTTAAACCTTGGAGACTCATTCTGAAGATAATTAACATTATAACATATTAATATGTTTATAATGTTAAAGTTTACATCAGTCAAGTTTCAATATATTTCTTTATTAAAGCAGCTGCCTTCGAATGTATGCAATAATTTTTTTCAAAACTAAATTTCAGTTCAAATAATCTAATACGATATAACAAAACATAACCACATGGATTTGACGGTTACAGCCTGTCCGAATGTTTTTTTCCAATCATATTAACACACATTTTATGCCAGGTTTGTATATGAACAAACGAGATGTATCCATCTAGCCCGAATGTAAACAAATGTCCAAATTGCCTTTAAAAGTCCAAATCGAGGACATTTTCCAGTTTGTATCTGCATATATAGTGTATTTATGAGAAAATAATCAGTGATATCTGATGGCGTGCATGGAATTGTCAGTCCATTTTGCACTTTTATGGTTTGTTTACATCTACGTATGATGGATACGGTTCCTGTATTGACGTGTGAAGCACGTGCTCATATGAGCAAAATTCCCCCGAAAGCCGGATTGTAGCCATAACATTTGATGTGAGTACGTCTCATTCAGGTAATTCAACATGTTTATTATGTTTGTGTGGACATATGTGTAACTTCGGTATCCGTTACAAACTAGGAAGTTCCATTTCCTTCTGACTAATGTTGATATTTTAAGACAGGAGGACATATTTATGGTTGTTTAGTATCAATCAAATGAACGTGTAGCAATTGGCGGATGTCTATATTCTTGATCACTGTGAGCGATCTATTGAACGGGCTGATAATCTAACAATGCCGAACTTCGATGAACAGACAGCGCAATGTGTCATCTCACTGTGAGTATCTTTCAAGTTCTTCCACTACTGCATTTTTCTGTGTTTTTAGGTTACCGGACCTATGGTCCGATTTGTTTACCGGCGAATTTTTCTGAAAATTTGCACAAAAATACTTAAAAATAATTCAAGAAGGAGGTATTTTTTAGTTTTTTGATTTCCGCATTTTTTTCAAAATGGTGGCCGTTTTCGACGAAAAATGCCTGATTTTGGACTTTGGCGGCCATTTTCTCAAAATCTGTTCAGTAACTTTTTTTCTTTTTGATAAATAACACTCCTCATATGTACTCCTATGATGTCTATAAATTTTGTTGCGCTTGAATCGCTCGAAGTGGGCCATTTTGGCCCAAACTCGGCTCAAATGGGACTTTCCCATGTTAAATTCTCCTATGCTTTATAATGGGACACATTATGCCTAATATCTCACTTGATATTGAGATTAGAGACTACGAATCAATTGTGGACCTATAGGAAATGATATATGCTGAATATTCTCGTGACCTTGAATTTGACCTCTGACCTCAGTTTCAAGGTCAGAGCACAAAATGGCTTATATCTCGCTTATTATCGACTCTACAGCTTAGCAATCAATTATGAACATATAGGAAATGATATATGCAGATTATTGTCATGACCTTGAATTTGACCTTTGACCTCATTTTCAAGGCCACAGGACAAAATGGCTAATATCTCACTTATTATCGATTTTACAGCTTAGGAATCAATTGTGGACATATAGGAAATGATATATGCTGAATATTCTCGTGACCTTGAATTTGACCTCTGACCTCATTTCCAAGGTCCAAGGACAAACTGGCTCATATCTTGCTCCTCTATTGACTGTATGGCTTGGGAATCAATTGTGGACATGATATACATGTGTAACGGGTTTGCACCCTTCTGTGACGTCTTGATGAACCGGTTTTCTTGGGAGGTGGGTGAGTTGTTATTTAACCGGAGCTGAAACGGTAAAACTCCGGGAAACTGCTACTGCTGTACGGTTGAATTCCGGCTAGAAGTCTCTAAGGTTGGTAGCGTGGTCTGGAATGGACCTCTTAACCGTTGTCCGACTGCTAATCTGCAGCTGCACCTGTAACGTAAGAATCCGGAGGCGTTTCCGTCTCCGGGTACCGCAACTGCTCCGTCGGGATACCGCTTTACTGCAACAGCTCCGTCGTTCTCCGCCTTACTGCAACTGCGACTGCACCTGGAATGAGAATCCGGGAACGTTGCCGTTTCCGAATACTGCAACCGCTCTGCCAGGTTCCGCCTCACTGCAAACTGCTCCGGTTGGCTCCGCCTCACCGCAACCTGCGACTGCACCTGAAATGGAGTATCTCGGAAGTGTTCTCACTTCCGGATACCGCAACCGCTCCGTCAGGTACTGCCTCTGCAACTCCGTCGTCCGGTACCGCCTCTGCAACTGCTTCGTCGTTCCCGTCTCTGCAACTGCTCCGTCCGATACCGCCTCCGTAGTTGCTCCGTTGAATTCCACCTCCGTCTCCGTCTCCTTCATTGGTGATCTGGGTTCTTGGATCACCCTAAGACGTCGTTACAACTTGGTCTTAACCGACTGTGGTCTTATCTCCCTTTACTCCGTATTACTTTCTTTTCCGGTGAACTAACTTTATTATAAATTCCAGTTCCCTAACGAACACGGAAAAACAACTCGGTTGAAGTTTTCATGTTTATTTTCCAAGTGCACAGTCAGAAGACTTAACTGCTATCATCTGGATGACTCTATCCGGAACAAGGGAGTACTCTGCTATGGGAGAAGGGGTCTGCACAGGTCGACGTCAGGACACCAACTCCGCCGTCCGCTGTGAAGCGGGGTCTTTTATAGACCTGAGACCCACGTCACGTGACCAACCTATTGTGACGTCATAGTCCGCCAAAACACTGATATTTTCCGGATTTCTAAAAACACTCTAGAACCAATCAGTGGCTGACACGTCACCTTTTAAACCGGAAACGAGGCTGATTCTTCTTTCTTCTCCTTGCGCCGACTTGACTTGCGACGACTTGCGGCGACTTGCGACGACTACTGCCCACCAGTATCACGGCGTGAACTGCTCCCCGACGGCGGACGAGGTGGAATGGTATTTGGTACCAACGGTCGTCCGAAGCTTGTTCCTCTGGCAACAACCGGAAGAAGATCGGGATCATGGAGGCTCCACTGGGGCGGGACGTAGAACCCATTCCTGAGGCGTTCGTCCCGGATGGACCAATCTGGAATCCGGACGATCTGACGGGTCGGGACGAGACCAAACGGTGACTCTCTCTGCTCCATGATCTCCACGTAGACGCCGGAGTCTCTCATCTCGGCTGGCCCCCACTGCTCCGGTCCCCAATGTACTGCATAGTATCTGGCATGCTCCGGGACTGCATGTGCAAAGACGGAAGCGCTCCGTCCCCCAATATTTACCGGGAAACAATGGGACGGACACGGTTGAGTTGAAGGACCGCCAAATGGGTAGAATGTGTAGGGTGGACTCTGAGTTGGTGCACGGAGTTGGCTCCTCCCGGACTGCTCACTGGAAGACTGTCGAGGTCAGGTTTCCACAGGAGACAGGATTCCGGGTGTAGCTCTGGCTTGGTCTACCAAGATACTCCTCCGGGCTCTCTGCACGTCCGCATGGCCTCGGTCAGACGCGGAAGACTCCATTCCGTCATCCCTAGCCGCTGAACTGGTTCTGCTTCCGGCTACTGCTTGAATGGTTGCCGGCAAAGTTCTCTCCGTGGATCCTCGGGTCTCCGTCTCACTGCCAGCTCTGCTCCGGGTTCCGCCTTCCGCTTTGGTCTCCGATCTGCCTCCGGATCTGCCAATGGGTCAGCTATCCGCTCGGCTATCTGCTCTGTTATCTGCTCTGCTATCGGCTCGGCTATCTGCTCTGCTATCGGCTCGGCCGCTGGATCTGCTTTCTGCTCCGCCTCCGGGCCGGACAATCACGCTGCTCACTGCTCTGCCACTGCTAGTCGTTCTCGGAGGTGGGCTCCGGAAAAGGTCTTCCTCATCGTCTCTGCTCTGCATTTCCGCAATGTCTGCTACTCCAACTTCTGCCGCTGCTCCGCTGGAACCTTCCTCCAACAGCCGGAATTTGTAGTCATGCACCGCCTTGCCTTTTCCCTTGACGCTGCCTCCTGAAGACTTGGGTGGGGTGTGTCGTTTCTCCTCTCGGCCACGTTCTCCGCCTCGGTCCTTGGCGCGCTCCGGGCTCTCCTTCGTATATTCCCGGCGTTGATGGCGGCCGGATTTATCCGGCGAACGGCTGCGACTCCGCTTCTTTCCGCGGTCTCGATCTGCTCCGGTACCTCGAGATGGGTCTGGGCTGTTTTTCCGGGAGGTGTTCCGGGAAGAACTCCGGGTCACCGGCGGCTTAACCGGCTTCGGATCCTCCGGGTCCTGCAACTCGTCTTCACTTGCCATGATTTTCAGCTCTGCTTCTTCTTCCGAACTACTCCCTGCCTCCGTGGACGAAACGTCGGCTGCTAAGGCGGCCACCGACTGGGTACCGGAACGGTACCGGGTCCGGGACGAAACCGAACCTCCCGACTCCGACTCCGTATCCGACAACTGGTCAAGCCGTGTTACCGGCTTCTTGCTTTTCCGTGGGGTCATCTTGGACCGGAGGCTTTTCTCCTCAAACTGCTCTCTGCCAACTCTTAGTCGAATCGGGTTCGCGTCCATTGCGTGCCGGGACTGCAGATGCTTCTGTGTCCCCTCTTTCCGTCTGCTCCAATGTTCACACTGCGGACAGGCGAAGACGGTGACTTCAATCGTGTGCTGCTCCGTGACATGCCGGAGCAACGTGTGCTTGCTCTTGAACTCTAGGTTGCAGTCTCCACACCGGTGAGGGCGGGGCTTGCGGGGTGTTGTCTTTACTTTTGGCATTCTGATTCTCTGCTTTGTGTCGATGTTGACTCAGCTACAGCAAACTGCCTTCTGCATCCGGTAACAGCTATCTGCCCCCTTTTATAGTCTCTGGAAGTCACGTGACTGGCTTATCTGCTTGATGATTGGCTGCTCAGCAAACTGCAACTCCTCCTGGTGGTCTTCTTGGATAAATATTTTTTTTTTTTTTTTTTTTTTTTTTTTCCGTGTTGTTGTTGCTGCTATCTGCCACCGCTCTTTCTTCTCCGTCTCCGCCAAACTGTCAACCGCCTCCGTCTACCGCCACACTGCCATCTGCCTCTGCTACTGCCACACTGCCTTCGCTTCCATCCAGGATTCCTCATCTGCCATCACATACTCCGACTCATCCGTCTCCGGTTCCGAGGTGGGAGATGGAGGCCGGTATTCTCTGGCACGGATTTCCGCCTCCCAATCCTCCGCTTGGTCTTCTTCGGCGGCCCGGAGACAGCCCTGCGGGTCCGGGGCCCATTCCGGTTGATCTAACCACTCCGGTTGTCCGATGGGGGCGGCTGCTCCGGCATCCCAGTCAGGTCCGAACGGAAGCTGGTCCGCATAGGTCTCCGGAACTGGTTTCTCCCTGGGAGACTGTGTGCAGAATCTCCGGAACCGCTTCCGCCGAGACTGCGTTGCTGTCCCCCGCCAGGCCGAATCGAAGGTTCCCACATGGTTGAGGGTTGCCTCATCCTGAGGAGGACGGTTCCCAGAAGGGTACTTCCAGCCGTGCATCTCCCGGAGATGCCGCCTAAGGTCGTTCGCCCGGTTGCCGTAGAAGGCACACAAACAGCAATGATACCTTTGGGTTGGGCACACATGCCGTCTCCTGTCCGTCTCACTCTCGAACATCCGGTCACACCGCTTACACAGCCGGCGATACTCCAGTGGCTGAGGGCTTGCCCAATCTCTGCTCCGGCCGCGATCTTGTCTTCCAAGGAACGCCGAGTAGGCCATTCCGGAAAGCCGGGAAACTGAAGTTGTCGATCTACTGCACCACTTTTACTGCACCGCTTCTGCACCGCTTCTGCTGCACCGCTTCTCCGGACTGGTGGTCTTCCGGGAAACACTTAGTCGTTTTTCACTGCAAAATCTGCCGCTGCCGGAAAATGCTGGACTTGATTCGATTCCGCCAAACTTAAACAGCGATGTGCACAGCTCGAGGTCTGCTCTTCAACTGCTCTCAGAGCCCGATTTCAAGGCCCTTTTATACCCTTTCTGCTCACGTGACTTGAAAAGCTCCACGCTGATTGGCTGCCTCAGGAGTGACGTCACAATTATGCAAAAACTCAACCGTTAACCGAGAGGTGTCCGTCTCCGGCTCAACCGGCTTTTCCGGGTTTATCGGCTCCCTTTCAACTGCTTCTCCGAGCGGAGTATCTGCAATTTTGAAGTATCTCTGCCATCAGGAGGGTTGAATAGAGTCTCAGCCAGTTGAATCTGCCAGTCAGACGAACATCTAGACTGCAAGTTGGGCGTTTCTGCCATCTGTACTGCTTCTTCAACTGCATATCTGCTCACTGGTATTACTGCTTGTCGACACTGGAAACTGCATACATTCTTGTCCAGAAGGAGGGCCCTTCCTATCTGGAATGATGTTTCACCGCTTCTGTCGATCTGCAGCCGGTTTGCTGTCTCTGCTAAGTGGAAACTCCGGTTGGATGTCACAGCCGGAAAACTTTTCCGTCTTAATTCACTGAATACGCAAGACGTGTAGCTGCTTCTCTGGAGATACTAGACCGCTAACCCAGGTTCTTCTGGACCCCTGGCTGCTACCCTGGACTGGTTGACTACGCGCTCAACCCAGTCAGAACCTCTAGGATGTCTCTATCCGGTCTCTGCACCGCGTTCCGCTCTGCTTCCTTTCTCCGCCCTGTTTCCGGAACCAGCATTTGCTCACTGTTCCGACTTCTTGCGGTCGCTCTTCTGCCGGAACTCAACGTTTTACCAGGGTCTCAGCTATCTCCTTCTCCTGATCTACAGCTCACTCCGTCTTCTCATATTTCTTCGTCCTCTGCGGCTTTACTCCGAGTCCGTATCCGACTCAGAGACCGTCTGTTCCGTCTCCGGAACACTACTCTGTTTCGGCAGCTCCGTCTGCCTCCAGGAATCCGCCATTCTCTGCCTCATCCATCTCGGATGCTTGACACCATTATACGGTTTCAGCAAATCGAAGTGAACCACCTTCTGCCGAGTTTCACTCTCTGCAATCTCGTAGGTCACGTCGGTAAATCTGCTCAGCACTAGCTTTGGACCGCTCCACTTCCTCTGCAACTTGGGTGCTTTGCCCTTCTTCCGTGTTTTGACCGCCATCCACACTCGGTCTCTTGGCTGGAACTGATTGTCGACCTTCCTCCGGTCGTACAGATTCTTCTGCCGTTCCATCTCTCTGCCAGATTTCGCTCGAACCGCCTTGTATACCGCTTCTAGTCGCTCCCGGAGCTGACTACCATACTCTGTTACTTCTGCTGTTGATTCTCCCGGCGGCCTGCCAATCAGTAACTCTACCGGAGTGTTGACTTCTCTGCCCAGCATCAGCAGAGAAGTCTCCTGCGGGGTACTCCTGCGGGGTACTCCGGTAAGCTGCCATCGCCAACGGTACTAGCTGATCCCAGTTGGTCTGCCGCTCGCTTACGTACAGGCTCAGGATTTGCTGCAGCGTCCGGTTGAATCGCTCAATGAAACCGTCTGACTGAGGTCGGAAAGCGGTTGTCCGTGTCTTGTGAATCCCCAGGATTCTGCAAACATTTCTCAGCAAGTCGGACTCGAAATTTCTGCCTTGGTCGGTGTGTATCTCCATCGGGATACCGTACCGCGCTGCAAACTGGTTGACGAATATGTCCGCAACCGTCACCGCTTCCTGATTCAGGCCTCTACCCACTTGGTGAAGTAATCACCGATTACTAAGATGTACCGGTTCCCCCGGGTGGATTTAGGTAACGGACCCATCACGTCCATTGCCACCCTCTCCATGGGCGCTCCAACCCGGTATTTCTGCATCGGAGATCGTTTCAAGTTCTGCATACTTCTTGACGCACATTCGTCACAGCTCAGCACCCACTGCTTTATGTCCCGCATCATAGCCGGCCAGAAATACCGCCTCCGAATGCTAGCCGCCATCCTTCTGCTTCCGAGGTGTCCTCCCGTCCGGCTCTGATGGGCCAGACGGAAAATCTCCTGTCTCAGCTCCTTCGTGGTTATTAACTGCATTCGGCTGGTTCCTTCTGCCGTTTTCCATTTCCGGTAGACTACTCCGTCGACTTTTAGCAAGGTCTTCCGCATCCCGTACAGCACTTTCTCCTCGCTGCTCATGCTGGAAAAGTCTGCACTGCCAGCTGTACCGCCCCCGTCGATCAGCGACGTCACCAGTGGGTACCAAGGTTCTGCTTGATGCATTCTCCGCAAATCATCTGGTCGATATTTCTGCCCCAGCACAGTATCCTGGTCCGCATTTTCCGCCAGCCTAATCTGCTCTGCAACCGCATCCGCTTTTCCTGGAACTGCCTTCTCCGTCACCGCAACCGGCCTCCGGGACGCTGCTTTCTCTGTCACCGCAACCGCAACCGGCTTCCGGGACGCTGCTTTCTCCGTCACTGCAACCGCAACCGGCTTCAAGGACGCTGCTTTCTCCGTCACCGCAACCGCCTCCGACTCCGTGGAAATCTGCACCTTCCTGCTCCGCTCCGCCAACGGCACAACACTGCAACCGGCTGCTAAGGTGGTCATCGTCGCCAACTGCGCTCCTTTCTTGATGATTACCGGCTCCGCCATCACATTGATCACTCGAACCGGGACTGTTCCTTGCTTTATCCGGGATAAAGTTCTCCCGATCAGCCAAGGTCTTTTCTCAGTAGGCTCCTGTGGCATTTCTAGTACTCCTTCTGCTTCACGGACACTCTCTGCTTGTCCTATTATCAGCTGTTCCGTTTCCGGCGGAATTTGGTAATCTGCTACAGCGTTGATCGGAAACGGCTCCCTGGTCTGCTCGAACATGGTGAGGAACACCTCCTGGCTGCCCATCTGCATGGTCATTCGGTCGAAATTTATGCCGGATATCCGGGAACGGATGAAATCCATTCCCAGTATTCCTTCGTCTTCACAGTCTGCAATCTCGAACGTCACGGTCTCAGCTACTCCTGCGATGTTGAGTGGGAGTTCTTTCCGGCCATGCGTCCGTATGTTACTTCCGTCAACCATTGAAAGACGAATCGGCGACCGCTTCAGCTTCATTCCGTTCCCAGGTTTGTAGGTTGAGCATTGTGACAGTGCTGCCGGTGTCGATTATCAGCGTTACTGGCTCTCCGCATACTCTGGCTGTCACACACATGCCCACCTCGCCCCTGGGACCGGGTCCGTGAACCACCTGCCGGTTATGGGGGTGTCCTCTCTTCCGGGTCCCGGATTTCCCCTTTTCCGCGACCCGCTCTAGTTTTCCGACTGCTGCTGCTGCTGTCGTGGCTGCTGCAGTTGTTGCTGCTGCTGCGGCTGCTGCTGCTGCTGTTGTCGCGGCGACTGCTGCTGTTGTGGTTGACGCCGCTGCTGCTGCTGCTTCGGCTGCCTACAGTCTCGGGCAAAATGCCCTTTCCGGCCACAGTTGAAGCATTCTAAATCCGCTCGGGAACTGCGCTGCTGCTGCTGCCGGCTAACCGCTTCCTTGACCTGAGTCATCAGATCCGCCAACTGCTGCTGAGTCTGCTCGGCTTGCTTCCGCAATTCGTTCACCTGCTGGCTCCACTCCGGCTCCGTGTTCAGCTGCCTCGTCCGGTGTCGCTCCGCTGGTCTGCTGTTGTCCGTCTTCATAATACTCTCATACTCGGTAGCGAAAGCCAGGGCCTGCGACAGCGTTTCCGGGTGGCTTTTCAATACCGACAACCGCATATCTCGGTTAGTCAGACTGTTGCAGAAATGCATCTTCATGAGCACTTCTGTTGTTGCCGGATCCGCTTTTGGGTAAGCTAGCCGCGTCTTGCTCCGTATGTCTCTGGCCAGCTCGGACAGCTCTTCCTCCGGCTGCAATTTCCGTGTCTGCAATTCCGCCTGGAAAACAAATGTTTTCTCCCCCGGACAAAACTGCTGTTTTAATGCCGCCACAACCGTATCAAAGCTGCGTCTCTGCTCCGCGGACAGATCCAGTAGTATGCTGCGGGCGTTACCCCTCAAACTGACACAGTTTGTTCAGCGCATTTTCCTCTGCTGTCCAACGGTAGTACCGAGCGTATTCAAGGAGGTGAGCCTCATACTCCGGCCACGGATCAGTTCCGTCGTATGTCATTAATCTGGCTACTCCTGCCCTTGGTGCTGGTTGTTGTACTGCTTCTGCCTGCTGCTGCTTTCCGGTTACTGCCAGGTGCTGCTGAAACACCTCCATTTGGGTCGCCAATAATCTGGTCAGGTTGTCGACTAAATTCTCTCCGCCTTCCGGTTCCGCATCCGGTTCCCGATCGCCAGCCTGGTCCGGAAAGTTAATTTCCGCCTCTGCTAACTGCTCTGCAGGCTGTACTCCTTGAGGAACCCGAAGGGGCTCTTCTGCAACTGCTTTCTGCATTTCCGGCTGCAACAACTTTCGCTCGGCAGGACGAACTGCTTCCTTTTCCGCAACCGGCATCTGCAACGGCTCAGCTCCTACTGCTCCTACAGGCTGCTCCGTGTCCGACACGGCTGTCTTCAGCTGCTGTTCCGCCAATTTGCCCCGTCTAGTAGTCATACTGCAGATGATCCCACCGCTGCCACCAAAAAGTTGTAACGGGTTTGCACCCTTCTGTGACGTCTTGATGAACCGGTTTTCTTGGGAGGTGGGTGAGTTGTTATTTAACCGGAGCTGAAACGGTAAAACTCCGGGAAACTGCTACTGCTGTACGGTTGAACTCCGGCTAGAAGTCTCTAAGGTTGGTAGCGTGGTCTGGAATGGACCTCTTAACCGTTGTCCGACTGCTAATCTGCAGCTGCACCTGTAACGTAAGAATCCGGAGGCGTTTCCGTCTCCGGGTACTGCAACTGCTCCGTCGGGATACCGCTTTACTGCAACAGCTCCGTCGTTCTCCGCCTTACTGCAACTGCGACTGCACCTGGAATGAGAATCCGGGAACGTTGCCGTTTCCGAATACTGCAACCGCTCTGCCAGGTTCCGCCTCACTGCAAACTGCTCCGGTTGGCTCCGCCTCACCGCAACCTGCGACTGCACCTGAAATGGAGTATCTCGGAAGTGTTCTCACTTCCGGATACCGCAACCGCTCCGTCAGGTACTGCCTCTGCAACTCCGTCGTCCGGTACCGCCTCTGCAACTGCTTCGTCGTTCCCGTCTCTGCAACTGCTCCGTCCGATACCGCCTCCGTAGTTGCTCCGTTGAATTCCACCTCCGTCTCCGTCTCCTTCCTTGGTGATCTGGGTTCTTGGATCACCCTAAGACGTCGTTACAACTTGGTCTTAACCGACTGTGGTCTTATCTCCCTTTACTCCGTATTACTTTCTTTTCCGGTGAACTAACTTTATTATAAATTCCAGTTCCCTAACGAACACGGAAAAACAACTCGGTTGAAGTTTTCATGTTTATTTTCCAAGTGCACAGTCAGAAGACTTAACTGCTATCATCTGGATGACTCTATCCGGAACAAGGGAGTAATCTGCTATGGGAGAAGGGGTCTGCACAGGTCGACGTCAGGACACCAACTCCGCCGTCCGCTGTGAAGCGGGGGCTTTTATAGACCTGAGACCCACGTCACGTGACCAACCTATTGTGACGTCATAATCCGCCAAATCACTGATATTTTCCTGATTTCTAAAAACACTCTAGAACCAATCAGTGGCTGACACGTCACCTTTTAAACCGAAAACGAGGCTGATCACATGACCTTCCGGAAATAACGTCATTACGTTTTTGTACTCCATTGTTCCGGTTCCGTCTCCGTCTCCGGATCCGTCTCCGGCTTTACCAACATACAAATATACCAAGTTCCGAGACGGAAAACCTTTTAAACATTAACAATACGGAACCGTATGAACCTTTAAACACATATACATATTAATAAACGGTTATTTAACCATAATATCACAAAACACTAACAGAATTACCTAGGGGAAACTTTTGGGTATGCCCCAAAACCGTTACACATGATATAGAAAATGATATACACTGAATATTTTGATGACCTTGAATTTGACCTTTGCCCCTTCATTTTCAAGGCTACAGCATAAAATTGCTAATATCTCTCTGATTATTGAACTTACAGCTTAGCAATCAACTGTGGACATGATATATGCTTAATGTTATATATGCTGAATATTCTCTTGACCTTGAATTCAACCAGTGACCTGGCTAACACCTAAAATATTAAACATTGTCCGGTAACCTATCTTTGGCCCTTGGCCTAATTTTTTCTTTTTTAGATTACGGGACCTTCGATAACCTATTGCCATTGTGTTGCATCCACCATCAGTCTTTGTTAGTCTTTATTTTGTATTTTTAAAGTTCATGGCCAATTCTTTGTGAAATTTCGCACAAAAATGCCTAAAAATATATTGAGATTGAGATACTTTTCAGTCATTTGATTTCCAAGCTGTTTTCTATATGGCGGCGATTTTTGGCGAAAAATATTCTGACTCTGCTATTTTCTCAAAAACTGTTTGGGAAGTTTTGAGGTTTTTGTTTCAACAGATTCCTCTTATGCACCTATGTGATGTGTATAGTTTCGTTGCTCTTGAATTGGCAGTCTGCGTGTGGCAGCTATTATGTTTTTTTGACGGGACCCAAAATGGTACTTTCCCATGTTAAATTCTCTTATGCTCTAAAATGGGGACACACGTTTTCTTAATATTTCAGTTCATATTGATATTAGGAATTAACTGTGGATATATAGGAAATGAAATGATATATCTCGTTTATTATTGACTTTACAACCTGCATGCCACATTTGACATTGTTTTGGTCATTTTTACATTCTTATGGTCAATGATGGGATTTTTATTGTCTTTGTCATCAAACCAATAGATTACTTTTATAAATGACCCCCCACAAAGAGTGAGCTTTAATAACGAAGATTTACCAATCAACGCAGTGCTCAGTGCTGTCATCGTTGCAATTCAAAATAATAATATGTGATGGCATCTGTGATTGGCGAAGATCTTTTGATGTGAAAATTAGCGTGGAATTTTCAACAACAACAACAAATTTATTTGCAACGCTGTGAAAAAACATGATTTATTAGACAACGTTGAAGGCAGCCGAATGAATTTTTGTATTTTGAGAGATGAAAAATGAAATCAAGTCCAGCTTCGTCTGTAGTTCATTCAGTTTCAGATGAGGTTATGGTGATAAATATAGAGATCTGTATTTGATGATGCATTGAATGTATTTACCTGGGGAGTTCCTTTGAAATACTGTCCGGGAACAACCTTATATGGCTATAATCATTATCGATATCAGATGAATACTTCCATATGGTGTCTATCTAGGTGCAGAGTTATACATACAAACACGAGATATGATCAATTTATATAGTAGATATATCAGCATCCTGAAAATATATTACATTTGTTGTGATCTATGTGGGGCGCTGTTTCTATTAGAAATAAAAAGCCGTGTTTTATGTTTGTTATTGTCATCGTCAAAATCTGATTATATTGGTGGTTACAAGATGATATTGCATATACATTCCCAGATCCAGTTGCAAACATTTAGTCTACTTCAGTTGTTCTTTGTTGTTGTTCAGGTATGTGGCACAAACTATTTGATCATCTGTGGGAGGAAATCTGGCAACAAATAACCAATTTTCCATCTTTAGGATAAATGTGCTGTATTTGGGTTCAAAATCAGATAGTTTAAAATCAGGAATGATGCTCAAATCAAAATCAACATGTCTGGCGCTGTATACATTGACACAAAAATGATATTGAAGCATGTTCACATTAAACTGAACAAATCTTCACTGTGTTGCTCTTTCAGTATTTAATGGAACACATTTTGCTGATCATGTGAGATATATAGATATTATATCAACTCCAAAATTAGTAGCACTCTATCCAATGTGAGTTTTATTTGTTGAAGATTTAATATTTCAGGTAATTTTATTAGCCATTCAGAGCTGCTCCCGGCACATTTAGATTCCGATGACGTTTAGAGGGTATGGTGTGTTAGAAGTTTTTTTCGGTATCGCTTGTGATGTATCGATAGAGTATGACTCAGAGGTTGGTTTGAATCCGAGTTTGGTTGAAATTTGCATTATTTCCTCTGAAAAATCGCTCATGTGTGGGATCGTAAGTATTACATGTGTTCGTTTTGGAGGATACAGTGTGTCGATAATCAGAAGTATCTCTGAGCATTTCTGTGAGCATCGTTCAGCCCTCCTGCTACAGGCGAAATGTGTGGACACGTTGTCACCAACCTACAGCGAAATTGTGGGCCCTACATTGAAATATGACCCTTTTCGTTCTAGATGGTTTTGAACCAATAGATTACATCATGATTGAAGTTACAGCCCCTCATACATGAATAATGTAATTAGTTACGATTTGTTTGAAAAAGTTCACTGCCCTTGTGTTTTCAACGCACCAATGAACAAAAGAGGAGTGTTTGACTGCAAGTTGCCGAATACCGCAGTATCATCCTCCCAGTGCTAGAGGGATGTGCACCACATTTTCACAGGGGCCTTTTCCCCATGTATCATCTCAGACACTTGACGTGATGACCGAATCAATTTCAAATGATCAATCATGGGGAATATCTAACAGCATTGATTACGAGGACGCCGGTTGTCATGGTAAAAAATACCGGTGGGGCAACGGGCGAGCCGACCTGATGTTCAGAGCAGGAATGCAATCCCGACCCGGGGCTGGTATACATGTACCAGAGTAGCCCTGATCGCGGAGAGCAATCAGGAAAGCGTTCAATTTTGCCGCTCTCTTGCTTTTAATCTATTGTTGCGGGCCACGCGGCTTGTTTTGTTCCGTTGATCCGGGCCATAATTCACGTGCTGCCACGGCAGCTTTTTGCGTTCAAGGCTGCGTGGTCCCCAGCATGCCTCCCGTGACGTCTCCTATGTATGCTGCTCTTTTTAAAATGGTAAAACCATGTTGTTGTCGGCGCGACAATCAAATGATGAATTGGGCACCTTTTAAGAAGAGACAAGAGATCGCAGTCGGTAATCCTGTGACAGTGTTCAATCCTGAAACACTTGATTGGGCACAAAAAGAGCTGGGCTGTCGGACGTGGCTTCCAGTGGCACAGGTGTCAGATATCCACTTGTGCGTGAAGTGACTGGTCATCCATCATACTCCTATCACACTGTGCTCGACCTGTGGCAGGATGACAAAAACAACCTGTAGTCCTGGACTTAGCCGAGCCTCTCTTAGCTTTACATTATTGATGGCCCCGACACTGCGAACAGCAGAAAGCATAGATATTAAGATAATTTAAACTGGTAACAAATAGTTATGTCTGGTAGTGTCTGGTAGCCCTCTGGAAGACCAGCATCTGGTCAGGAATCACAGCAAGTGATGGTACGGTTACTTGATGGCTATCTAGAAAACCTGAGACAGAAACAACTCTTATAATCTCTTACAATGTTGCAGTGTCCGAGGGAAGATTGCTTGTCGTTGAAAGAACATGATACTCTATTCTACATGTAAGAAGAGATCAGTGAGGGATGCAAACTTTTCGGGAAAATTATTCTCACTATTTACATTACAAGTATGATGCAAGAACATGTTCGACTTATCTGGTATAATATTGTTTATATTTTATCTGAATGTTTTGATGGCTCTGTTTTTATGTTTCCAGTGACATGTTTTGTTGCAAGAATATAACGAGTGTCATGTGTTCTACATATATCATATTATTTCATATATATCATGTTCTTGTGGCTTTTCAACTCATCAACATCCACCCCTCCTTTCTGCCCATGTAATTTTTGGTGTCACCTTGCAAATGTACACATTTTTATGGTAGTTTAGATGCCTGACAATGACACATTAAACAAAAAGTGTTTAAAACAGCTATGTGCGGAATCCTGTACCCATTTTTGATAAATAATAAATATAAAAGCATTTGTACTGGCTCAATTATGACTGAGCTCAATTAAATTGACCAAGATCAATTAAACTGAACAGACATTTGTCTGATTCGCAAGGACGTAAAAATGCAGTAGTGTCACATTGTATATCTACCATCAGTATATTTCCTACTCTTCCTTTTGATGCAACAAAGAGCATCTTTAAATAATTAATGTTTACTAATAGGTAAAGGTGTATGTTTTGACAGCCAGAATCTCGGATCATACACAGAAACATGTGGTAATATCAGCACAGTTCTCTGGCTGATTAGTTCCCGAGTACATGTACTGCACCTGTTGGTTCAAGAAATGTGGTGATAGCCTATCTATCAGTTCTTGTGTTTGAATGATAATATTTCATCACTCGGAAACCCGAAAACGTTACGGCCTCGACTTAACATACCTATGTATGATTCGTAATTAATTTCGTTTCACATTTCAAAAGTGTCAATACGATACATTAATGATGCCAAGTTCGTGTGAAGCTAGCACTATTAATCAATTGTGCTAAAATGACAATAAAATCTGCCTTTCCAAATCAATATATCGCGTGCCCAACGCCATTAATACCCGTCCAACGTTGTGAGATCATGGCAAAACTTTTTTCCCTTGTTTTAATTTTGTGAGGATTTTTTTCTCTGAGAGGAAAAACCATGTTGCCTACAATTATGCAAATCAAGCGTATTCCGCTCTGTGGAGCTGGCGAAAGGGACGGAATGATGTTTGGTGGTATCCAAGGCGGTGACAGGCCTCTTACACAGGTGATACAGCACAAAATCCTGGATAAAGCCAGCGCCCTGACGACATCTAATGAAATTGTGAGACATGATTTTGCTAAATTGAAACTGAGTGTCAGGCTGCTTTGCTCGGCATTATCTGTAGATTGGAGAAACGTTAATTTATGGCTTGCTCTGGAAATAAAACTCATACACATGCAATCAGCACATTCAGGAAACAGATTGATATTCATTCGACGACATTTGTTATAACCTTGACTTTTCTCGTTAATCTTGACCTCAGAACATATGACGACAATACTACGCATTTCCCTGAGGATCTCTAAATCCATCCACTGTATCACGCATACATATAAGACTCAAGTTTGGTTTAATTAGTGAGATAATCATCAACAACAAATACCGGAAACAGAACAACCGGAACAAAATAAGGATCTATTCTGCTCGACACACCGAAGCCAGGTAACTCGAGGACGTAACGATATGAGCTGCTTTCTTTGGAAGACTGTTTACTTTTGTAATTGGGATGTTTGACGTGAAATCGCCGTTAACTAAAATTGACTTTACAATATTTGCTTTATTATTCAATACTTCATGCAAGCAGATTTAGAGCCGTCCAGCAACGCATTTGTATACACTGCACCCATGTAAACTAACACAGGATTTATTTATTATATCAACGGCTGCAGGAATCCATTAGAGCACACATTACAATCGATTGGAAGGGTGGTCAATGGTATGTATTCACCTCGTACATCACTCTCAATATGTGACCAATCACAGCTTGAGATATGCAGATGAGATATTTAAACTGTTTAGCGCCTCATTATAAATGTCAAGTACGGGAGTATATTGTGATATTTGTCCTGAGGAAGAAGTATACAACACCCGAATCAACGCAAGATTAAAGAAACAGATTATATAGCAACAGGGCGGTTCAAAAGTTTAGGCTAGTACATGTAATGTAGTGCATGTATTTTGCCCCTTTGTATAGGCCCAGCGATTCCCTAGGATCATGAAAACATCATTGTCCCTGAACAGGTGGTTGCCTACTTAAATCATGCCACAGAGTAAAAATTCTGTGATAGCAGTCGTTTATACGGAGTGATCCGAAGCCTTCATTACTTCTGAAAGGTCCTGGTTACTGATGTTTAGATAATTGAGTATAATATGTAACAAGTGATGTATACTAGCCTAGACATTAGAAATTAGGTAATTTACATCAAAGATGTGCTATTTATACCATATCATGTAATACGACACGCACTACATCATTGAATGATTCTGACTGTGCATTCGATCATGGAATTGTGTATCAGATAACCTATATCCAGTGGGCGGTCTGTCGTGTCCTGATCCGGTCACCAACCTCTCCGTGAATGTCTGCCTTCTCACTCACATAAAATCCCTGCCACTTGTGATATGACTTTAAACATGATTAGATTTGCCCCCTATCACTGATGGGACGTCGTGAGCAATCGTTATGTTCAGCAGTTAATAGTTTGGGAGGAAAGTCTCGCAGTGAGTGTACTCTTTATCATCATACACGACATGGCGTCCATAAAATTACGAATCAGAAACCTTTCTGTGCAACTTACATGTAGTCCTGATTGAGGCATAGCCATGAATATGCCATAGATCGATCATTGTTAAACTCAAAGTGGTTTATGGAAACAAACAACTAACACACATACACACCCACATATCTTTGGGTGGAGAAGCAGCGAATTATATGTACACGTGCAGTGCTAAATTGACTACAAACTATTGCACGGTACAAACACCAAAATCTATCCCTCCCAATCTTCATTTTCGACAAATTCTGGGACAATGATTAACTTTCTGGCTCGCTGCCCACACATGGTCTAGGCTAATCAGGGCTTGGAGGGATGGAGTCGTGAGGTGGCGTGGTGTTTGATGTTGTCTTCGGGCGGCTGTCGATCGTTTTACCCTCTAATTAAAGGTGCTTATAGAGCCACAGCTGACCGACATCACTGCATCCAGTCCCAGGCCTCAAATACGCCTCCAACGTTAGCTCCAACTTGTTAAACGCTGCCGGAAGTCCTCTCAAATACAGATAGGTTTGAATTTTCATGGGTCTTGTTGCCTTTTGTGTGACTAGTGGATTGCTATGTTTGAACTTCCGCAATCTGAAAGTTCAGTCGTATGATTTAGAGCATATATCATCAAGCAATATTACATAACGATAAAGACTGAAATGTGACTTGTATTAAAAAAAACCATAACCGTATGTATGGGAACAAACTGAGCATTTCTGTTTCGGTTGAATATCATGCATGTCATCATTAGCACAGTAATGTTTTGGGATGTTTTCTGTCAGGCGTCAGGAATGTGGAAGAGTATAATTGCATCACCAATAGGGCTGCTTGTGCAGGCAATGACTCTTGGTGTGGTATAATTTTGTGAAAGTGTGTGGAACATTTAAATAAATGGTGGGAATGGACAACAACAAGTACATACATACTATAGTGTTTGGCAAAAATATTATGCAAGAATTCATCTCATGTGTATATGCATTGAATAAATGTAAACAAATAATTAGGCCCAAGTATCATATCCTGCGCCTTCCTCTATATTCAATAAGGATTAAAAAGGTGCGACACGGATTAAATGGTATGTTTTAAGTGGACGAGTAGTATTGTGGAGCAGTGTATGGTACTTGGGCCAATAATTATATCCAACACAAAATCCTGCTAAAAAAAGGCCCAAGTATCATACACCTTCCTCTGCACCTTCCTCTATATTCAGTAAGGATTAAAAAGGTGACAGACGGATTAAATGGCATTCATTTAGTGAATGAGCAGTATTAAAGCGCAGCGTATGATACTCGGGCCTTAAAAAAATATGCCACTACTATGCTGCACAAATTAGCACTGGTTTGGCAAGGTACAACACTATACCATAGTCACGTTGGATAATGGGGTTATATATTTTGTTACTGTAGTTGAACAATCTGCAAAATTACGTCATAAAGTTGCTCCGATAACGAGATCAGCCTCGCCGTTAAGAGCCTTGAGGTCTGGTGATGTGTTCGGTGTCATAACAACCAACAGGTGCCCCCGGTGATCACCAGCTCCCAGGGGGTAGTACACATGAATGTCAGTGTGTGTTAACAAGAGCTAGTCCGACCACACTGCCCGAGGGTTATAGATTCAGGAACGAGGGGATAAGCTTGCGTAAGCTGGCACGTAATCCAGAGTCACAGACAGTATCGTGTGAGGGAACATTTGCCCTAGGATGTTTCTGATTGTCTTTCCATGTAGTGATCACAGAGACACAGAATGATGTAGTGGGCCGGAAGAAAATATAGCCGATTTCTTGAGGTCATAAAATGACTCTAATGTCTTTTTTGACTGACTTGATGTAAATTGACAAGTTCCCTGCCGCTGTGATATACGGTCACTGGCCAGCAAAACGTCACATCACGCATCCAGAATGCACTTTGTATGCAAATGAATTTAGGCTAATGTGTGGCCATTACACCGTCAATTCGTGAAACATTTAACTCCTCAACAAATGAGCTGCCAAGAGTTGGCATAAACTGGTCAGAGTCGAATGACTGTTAGCCTCCGATGTAAAGAGTCTTGGTAATGTACTAGGCCATTACCAGCAGTCAAGACTGTTTGTAAAAGACAACCAATGTATCTTCACTCTAAATTCTCTGTTCCAGTCCCGCAACAATAACGTTAACGACGAATTGCACGTAAAATCCCGAATCTGGAACGCGCCAGTTCTCCATTCACTTATAATGTAAATATAAAGGTAACAAAATCATGAACTTGCAAACATCCATTTGGCACCAGAAATTACTGTGGCGACCTATAGCCATCAGGGATCACCAATCAAGACTTGGTTCTTGACTAAATATGATTAATTGTCTGATTATTGTCATTTTCAAATGTCATTTTGTGACTTATTTCTCAGAAGACAAGGTACACTCAAAACAGGCCCAACGGCAGGATTATTTTTTACTGCAGACAACGGCCCAAGTATCATACACTGCGCCTTCTTCTAAATAAGGATTAAAAAGGTGACAGACGGAATAAATGGCATTCATTTAGTGGACGAGTAGAATTAAGGCGCAGTGTATGATACTTGGGCCCAGACAACTAGTAATGCTAGTAAAGCTCCCTGGTGATTTGCGCTTGGGTGCACCAAATCCGCCTATTGTATTCCTCTCGCAGAAATTCAAGTCATATATGCATCTATTATTGGATGGTTACACAACAAAGCGTACATACCAACAACGGCTTGTTTGTAACACTGAAGATACTGCGCGTTGTTTGCTGGCGTGTGTAAAAGTGATATCTATAATCATCAATTTGTACAATCGCTGTGATACTTTTTATAGAACCATGTCTCGGTTCATCTTCCATGGCTATACATATCTCTGTTAATGAAGTTTCAAGAAGAAGGGTTGGGTAGTCTTGCTGATTTTGTTACCTTTATGTTTACATTGCAAATGAATGGGAGAGCGGCTCACCACAGTGTTTGGTCTGTTACCCGCAGTCAATCCTTAAACAACAATTTGCATAATTTGTAATCATTAAGTTTCTGACAGATGAAGGCCGTTTCCATGGAAATTGCCTTTTGTCACATCTATACATCAAAGATTCGAGACATGTTCGATTACCGGCAATAAAGAGCGAGGATCATCTTTTTGAGGCAAGACGCCTGACCATAGACTACTGTACAGCAGACAAATGGGAGGAGCGCTCAATAGAGGCGACCTGACAGGCTGAATATGGACTGCACGTCCCTCTGACGCCTACTGCATGTGTAACAAAGCACATCAGACAACAGACTCTCATCCCACTCACTTGCTGTATGTGAGGAGATGTGCCAAAACTCACTCTACGTTAAACATTTTTTATTATTTTTATGAGACGAACCCGAAACAATAACGACTGAAATACAGCCCTGGTCGTGAATCCATGGGATTGCACAAATGTTGAATTGTTCCCGCAAAAATCTAAACAAATTGATCCTCATTTCCGGTGCGTTGTTACTCATCATATTTTTGCTCCTTGTTAGTGCCTGAATAATATGAAAAATATGAAACAAACACACTGACACCGCTTATTACCGATATGTCTTCAAACTATTTCATATTACATAATTAATGAAGTGGCGATTTGACATTTTGAAAATTGAACTTCAGGCCATTTGACCCTGATGTCTAGTTCCATATGATACTGGCACAATAGTGGCAAAAAAATGTAATATCACCCGGTCGAATTTTCATTTTGCTGAATTCATGCGAAATCTATCGAATTCCGAAAATGAAATGATAAATCATAATAGATCATTACGACGAACTTTGATAATAATTCAAATCTACTGTCAAAATATTATTAACAAATAACAAAGTGTTTAATAGTATTTTTTGGAGGTTATAGATTGATACTTGTGTATCACAAAAATTCACACAAGAATTAGATTAACTGGGTTGAATTTTATCCTTGTATCCTTGTATCATTGTTTGTGTCCTTGTATCATTGTTTGCTGAGATGATTAAAAATGTTAGTATAAACACAATGTTTGATCTTATTTTTGAATGAACATGAACTCAGCATATGAAATTTTCAATAACCCCTCGCCCCCCCCCCCCCCCCAAATAAAGTTCTTTAATATCCCCCCTAAAACATTCAAGTCCTTTCAAGGGAGCGGCAACTAAAAGGGCTATATTTTAGGAGTTTAATCAACGAGCACGACACAAAGCTACAACATTTTTCAACTTATGGTATAACACTTCTATAGAGTAGAAGTGTTTTAAAATATTCTCAGTTTGGCAGTAACCCCATTGAAGAATTCAGACGAATTTTTGGACAATTAAAAAATCAGACATTTCATCGTAACTACTCCAATACTCAAGCCATTGGCACATAAGTTATACCCAATCAGTTTTTGGTGGAGAAACAACCAAAAACTGTGTTCTCAAAATGAGGTCTATTTTCATCTGTCCGCTGACGGGAAACGAAGAAAAAAAATGGCTTAATGGTCATAGTGCCGTTTTCTCTTTATATAAATTTCAATGAATACAATTCAGAAAGTTACAAGAGGAGATAGAGATAGGTTCATGCCAATAAATTATGTGTCGACTTTAGCATACGTTGGTACATTCTTAATAGTGTAATGTTGCAAACCAGTCTGCCAGATTCGCTGTACAATCGTAGTTATAAACTCTGTGGGGAGAGTATGAACTATTTTTGATATGTGGAGATGTGTTATTTCAAGTTCAATGCGATATTTGCCACCAAAAAGTAGATCAGGGGATACTCTTCGTATCCTTTCAACGTGTGACCTCTTCGAAGTCTATGTACTTCTTCCAATCTATCATATATATATTTTTTTAAAATGGAAAACACGTTATTTACCCCTGGATTAGTACTTCAGAATCATTCAATCAAAATCCAAATAATTGGTGTCACAGTTTTTTTCCAAAGAATAGGATTTTCTGGTTAAAAAACACAATGGCACACAAATCAACATGCAAATTCAACTTAGGGCTACCCCTGTACTATTGTTCCCAGCACAGTCGTTTTTAGAGTCAGTAATACATATGTATTTTTTGTAGAATGGAACAAAAGAACACAATTTCACCAATGCTAAATCACACATATCAGTGTATGTAATATTTTAAGTAGATATGTTATTTTGGTCCTCCATTGGCGTTTTTATTCTATAGAACTAATAATAATTATATTTTATTTTCACAATGTAGGCAACCACCATTTGCGTATATTGTCAGAAGCCAGAAGCTTATAATTTACACTTCACGTTGGGTGACAAACTTTGAATTTGGCAAGCACTGTTCAATAAGGAAGACTTTATTCATAATAATTCAGGATGAAAACCCCCACTTACTTAGTACTGACCAATAAAGTGTCTTCATTGTGCTAAAACACTATGAGACAGTGCTCGGAGGTAGGATGGCTTATTTACGATGACCAGAAAACGAGCGCCCAGCTATTTACCATGTACTTCACAGGATCGAGGCCGTTTGTTGGGGCTAGTCACTTATAAAAAAACAAACAACGTTATTCCTGGTCAATAAACTCACGTCCCTTAGACCGTTTGCTTCCAATAACCCACCAATCTCTGTGACACTGGATAAAGTTATGTCGCTGGATGAAGTTCCAACTTGTGGCTACAGTGACAAAACTCGAAACCATAAGCAGGTTGTCGAATACGGGACAGTGCTCAATGTATTCATGGAAATCCTAGCCACATTATTTGATCCGTCATATGCAAATATAAGATAGTATGTTATATGCTTTAGATATTGTGTGATATATGATAGGATGATAGATACATGTTTGATATTGTGTGATATAGGATAGCATGTTAGATATCGTGTGATATAGGAGAGCACGTTAGATACATGACAAAGGTAATTCAATAGAGAGATCTCTGCAGGTGATTACATATCTGCGGATGGGGATATCCCATATGGGGATATGAGGGGCTACGACCCTGCTGTCTAACGGCAGCATTTGTATGAAAAACATTGGTGTCATCAAATATTTCCCTTAGTTCGTACAAGGTTTCACATTTTATTCATGTCTGAAAACTGCATATTATTGCGAGTATTTTTACATCTTTTCCAGGAATCTGACTTTGCGATTCACGTGATGGTTAAGCACTGTTTTGAAAAATGATGTTCATCAGCTTCATCAACTTATTGCCTGCCATTCGTGATATTGAAATTATTCAGAAAGCAATGAATGTATGAGAGTAACATTTTCTTATATGAATATAGATGACCTATGACGATCATATCTTAGCGTGATATGACTTCAGACTCCTTTAGGCCTGTATTCCCCGATGCGAGTGTCGCACGCGGCGCGGGAGATGCTCATTCTTCGTGAGCACCTGATCTCACACTCAGCTGGCTGGGTGTCTGTGATGTTTACATGGCTTTGACTTTGATACTTTAGTATCACTCGCATTTGACTACTAACACTGATTTGGTAAAATTCCTCTATGGATTCGGTCTTGGAATAGTAATTTGTCTCTTTGTCGGCATCCTTTTCTACTTTCACACTGAAGTGCAGCTGCACATTGATTACGCATTGAGCTACTCATCAAGCTAAATATTCAAAGGAACAGAAGGAATGGTGATGTCCTCAAGGCGATTTAGCTTAAATGTCTTGTGTCATATAGGAACTGATTTCAGCATGATGCTGATGCGTGTAGTATGGTATGGTATTGTATGTATTGCAGTTTGATTTTCGTGTTAAAAAAGATTTTTATTTGTTCAAAATGCTTCACTACAATACAGCACATTGAAAAATACCGGGGCCATCCGAAAATAAAATTTTCTGATCCGCCTCTCCCCCCCCCCCCCCCCCATTTTGTAGACCCTTTTCTTTCCAGATCCCCGTTCCAGACTTTCAAAACGGATCCTTGACCTAGTTTAGGTAGGAGAAATCGATTGGTTAAGTAAGATTTGTGATCTGACTTTCATGAATTTATAGGATCAGTAATAAATGTGTATTTTTCGTAGAATGGAATAAATGAACATGATTTCACAAATAGCAAAACACACATGTCAGTGTATGCAATATTCGTTGATATGTTATTTTGGCCCTTCACTGACATTTGTTTTCTATAGCACTTACTTGTCGTTATCCCTGTGTCCCATTAATGAGATGAAAGCGTCACTGATCAGGCCAAAATCAAGTGTGCTTGCTGCAGTAAAACACTCTGAGACAATACTCGGAGGTGGGACGGCTTATTTACAATGACCAGAAAAAGAGCGCCCAGCTATTTACCAAGCAATTTACATGTTTTGTTGGAGATGAGGTAATTTGCCGAGGCAGTCACTCGCAAACAACACATGCGGTATTCCTGGTCGATAAACCTACTTGATCATATGTCGCTGGATGAAGTTACCAACTTGTCGTTACAGTGACAAAGTTACGTACAATAAAGACACTGTGTGTAATGCTGAACAGTGCTTAATGTATTCATGGAAACACCAGTCTTAGTATTTGAACATAATATATGTGAATATAAAGACTGGGGTTAGTGGGATAGTCCAGTTTCATTGATGCTTCTTCTGACTTGCTGTTGCTCAAACTTTAGGCCGAGTGTCAGTGCTTTTATGTGCTGGAATAACTTTGGTGGCTGTGTCGAACATCGTCGACGTCTGTTGAACGGCTAAATGTGAAATCAACGCTGAATGTGAAAACACACTAATGCTAAATGTGAAACCAAACGGTAAATGTAAAAAACCAAGGCATATGCCTCGACGCTAAATGTAATAACTATGTGCTTGACGCTAAATGTGAAAAAATATATATGTTATACAAGTTATCACTCACTGTCATCAGACTGGTACGAACAACTACCCTAACCCTGAAATGGATAGCAATTGAGCCTGCATTTCTCCAGTCCCTTTAGCCTGGTCGACTGTAGAGCCGTTTCACCCTAGTTCAAATCGGTTCTACAGGAAAGCTGGTGGTCTCATCACCTGATCTGTTTGTTTAGGTTACCGTATCTTTGATCTGACAAACCACAGCATAGAAGGAATGGAACGCCTAAGAATATGTACGGGAGACATGTTTTAGGTTACCTAACAAAATGGCTAATATCTCGCTCATTATCGACTTTATAGCTAGAGAATCAGTTTTGGACATATAGGAAATGATATACACCGAATATTCTCATGACCTTGAGTTTGACCTTTGACCTCATTTTCAAGGTCAGAGCACAAAATGGCTAATATCTTGCTTATAATCGACTTTATAGCATTGGGGATAAGTTGTGGACATATAGGAAATGATATATGCTAAATATTTTCATGACCGTGAATTTGACCTCTGACCTCATTTTCAAAGTCAGAGCACAAAATAATTAATACCTCATATAAGACTCTTTAGCTTAGAAATAAATTGTGCACATATGGAAAACGGTATATGCTGGAATATTTTGATGACCTTGACCTTTCTAAAACACAGAGTGTCCAGTAACCTATCTCAGATTTTTTTTGACATGCCGTACCAGGGTATTTCGCATATTGTGAATATGCTAAAGCCACAAGGCAATTATTGAACTCATTGCTATATTATGGTTGCAATATCAATATATTTGTATGATATGTCTGGTGTAGAGTCTCTCCACAGCTTTCAGCCAGTGAGCTAAAACACATTCAAATGGGCTATAATGTTCGAAAGTGCCTAGGCCTATACGTCGGCGGTCATTTACATGTCATAAGATGAATAAATGTCGAATAGGCTTAATAACCTAGTTTTAACCTTGGCCGATTTTTCACATTTAGCGTCGTGATTTCTTTTCAGATTTACCGCCAAGGGTGATTTCCTTAATTTTCACATTTAGCGTTAGGTTTCACATTAGCGTTGGTGTTTTTTTTTAACATTCACCGTTAGGTTTCACATTTACCGTTAGTGTTTTTTTTTACATTTACTGTTAGGTTCCACATTTAGCGTTCATTTCACATTCAGCGGTTCAACAGACGTCTCTAGTCATCACTTAACTCACTGCCATAATAAATGAATCCTAAAATATACAAGTGAACTCATGACCAATGATGCACCTGTGAAATGACTGCTCTATTGAACGATGAATAAATAACACTGCAAAAGGTGCATCAGACGTTAAACTCTGAGCCACATAGATAGATATAAAGCCTCTGCGGACAGATGTTCTGTGGACGTGCTTCATAACATCTTTCATCTAGTTGTTGCAAGCAGTTTTTCTCCCCGACTTATCCTCTACAGTGCCCAGAGTTGCCTAAAATAGCATTCGTTTGTTTTTGCTTGTTTCAAAAACACACACTCCGTGTGATGCTTTTCCTAATAATCCTGGGCAGGGAGATAGCGGGGGTGAAAGCATAGGCACGACTGAGAATCATAAAAGGGTAAAAATCGCCCGGAGAAATTTATTGCCTTTTGCCAAAGGTTAAGAGAAGGAATGGTGATTTCCATGTGGCGATCCAGCAACATCACCGTGTGTCACATATAGGAAGTGATATTGACATCGCGATGCATGTACTAAATATTTGAGTGTTCACTTTTTAAACCTTGGAGTTTAAAACTCATTCCGAAGATCATTAACATTATAACATATGAATATGTTTATAATGTTAGAGTTTACATAAGTCAAGTTTCAGTATATTTCTTTATTAAAGCAGCTGCCTTCAAATCTATGCAATGTTTTTTTTTCAAAACTAAATTTCAGTTCAAATAATCTAATACGATATAACAAAACATAAGCACATGGATTTGACGATTATAGCCCGTCCGAGTGTTTTTTCCATTCATTTTGACACACATTTTATGCCAGGTTTGTATATGAACAAACGAGATGTATCCATCAAGCCCGAATGTAAACAAATGTCCAAATTGCCTTCAAAAGTCCAAATCGAGCACATTTTCCAGTTTGTATCTGCATATATATTGTAGTTATGAGAAAATAATCAGTGATATCTGATGGCGTGCGTGGAATCAGTCCATTTTGCACTTTTATGTTTTGTTTACATCTGCGTATGATGGATACGGTTCCTGTTTGACGTGTGAAGCACGTGCTCAAATGAGCAAAATTCCCCCGAAAGACTGGTTGTAGCCATAAAATTTGATGTGAGTACGTCTCATTCAGTTAATTTCACATATTTATTATATTTGTGTGGACATTTGTGAAACTTCGGTATCCGTTACAAATTAGGAAGTTCCATTTCCTTCTGACCAATGTTGATATTTTAAGACAGGAGGACATATGTATGGTTGTTTAGTATCAATCAAATGAACGTGTAGCAATTGGCGGATGTCTGTATTCTTGATTACTGTGAGCGATCTATTGAACGGGCTGATAATCTAACAATGCCAAACTCCGATGAACAGACAGCGCACTGTGTCATCTCACAGCGAGTATCTTTCAAGTTCTTCCACTACTGCATTTTTCTGTGTTTTCTTTTCAGATTACCGTACCTTTGATAACCTACTGCCATTGTGTTGCACCCACCATCAGTCTTCGTTAGTCTATATTTTTAAAGTTCATGGCCAATTCTTTGTGAAATTTCGCACAAAAATGCCTAAAAATATATTGAGATTGAGACACTTTTTAGTCATTTGATTTCCAAGCTGTTTTCTATATGGCGGCGATTTTTGGCGAAAAATATTCTGCCTCTGCTATTTTCTCAAAAACTGTTTGGGAAGTTTTGAGGTTTTTGTTCCAACAGATTCCTCTTATGCACCTATGTGATGTGTATAGTTTCGTTGCTCTTGAATTGGCATTCTGCGTGTGGCAGCCATTATGTTTTTTTGACGGGACCCAAAATGGTACTTCCCCATGTTAAATTCTCTTATGCTCTAAAATGGGGACACACTTTTTCTTAATATTTCAGTTCATATTGATATTAGGAATTAACTGTGGATATATAGGAAATGAAATGATATATTTCGTTTATTATTGACTTTACAACCTGCATGCCACATTTGACATTGTTTTGGTCATTTTTACATTCTTATGGTCAATGATGGGATTTTTATGGTCTTTGTCATCAAACCAATAGCTTACTTTTATCAATGACCCCCCACAAAGAGTGAGCTTTAATAACGAAGATTTACCAATCAACGCAGTGCTCAGTGCTGTCATCGTTGCAATTCAAAATAATAATATGTGATGGCATCTGTGATTGGCGAAGATCTTTTGATGTGAAAATTAACGTGGAATTTTTAACAACAACAACAAATTTATTTGCAACGCTGTGAAAAAACGTGATTTATTAGACAACGTTGAAGGCAGCCGAATGAATTTTTGTATTTTGAGAGATGAAAAATGAAATCAATTCCAGCTTCGTCTGTAGTTCATTCAGTTTCAGATGAGATTATGGTGATAAATATAGAGATCTGTATTTGATGATGCATTGAATGTATTTACCTGGGGAGTTCCTCTGAAATACTGTCCGGGAACAACCTTATATGGCTATAATCATTATCGATATCAGATGAATACTTCCATATGGTGTCTATCTAGGTGTAGCGTTATACCTGCAAACACGAGATATGATCAATTTATATAGTAGATATATCAGCATCCTGAAAATATATTACATTTGCGGTGATCTATGTGGGGCGCTGTTTCTATTAGAAATAAAAAGCCGTGTTTTATGTTTGCTATTGTCATCATCAACATCTAGTTATATTGGTGGTTACAAGATTATATTGCCTATACGTTCCCAGATCCAGTTACAAACATTTAGTTTACTTCAGTCGTTCTTTGTTTAAAGACCTAGTAGCATGCCAATGAAAGTGCTTTTCATTGAGTCTATTATGAATAGTGTTCAATAAATTCGAACGAATTTTACAAATACAATCAATGGGTTTCGAGATATTGAACCAAATAGGCACTCCTTCCGTAAATTGCCGAAGATTTTGATCCTGATTTCAGTGTGGGTCACGTGGTTGGTTACGTCAGTTGAGGCAGACCTGAAATTACATGTAGCCAGCAAGATAAACTGCATGTCGCATATTCATTCTCCTGATGTATGTTTGACAATTCAAGTGAAGGGGTGAGATGGCAGAAATATGGCATTTCTTCTCTTGATATTTAGAATCAGCACTATTTATTCACCCAGAACGGAGGTTTGTTGAACTGCAATATGTCCAGTATTTGCTGGTTTTAGCGTGTTTTCTGTTGAATCGCGTGCATTTTGAAGTGATTTTCCCTTCTTTGAGCTGGCCACCAAATTACGTATTTTACGTTTTCGGCGAGCCATCAAAGCACATTCTGCCTCAACTGACGTCACGATTACGGAAATTGCCGAAGCTATTTCTTTCATCAGCTGGAGAAGGCGATCGTAATTTACTGATCCAATATACTCCATTATATGTCGCTGTTATTAGTTACCAATTAACGCGAACACCTTTTTAATCACCAAATGTCCTCACTCTCTTTATGTGAACAGGAATAAAATCATATAATGGTACCTTGCTACTATGACTTTAAAGGTATGTGGCACAAACTATTTGATCATCTGTGGGAGGAAATCTGGCCACAAATAACCAATTTGCCATAATTTGGATAAATGTGCTGTATTCGTGTTCAAAACAAGGTAGTTCAAAATCAGGAACACTGCTTAAATAAAAATCAATATGTCTGGCGCTGTATACATTGACACAAGAATGATACTAAGCTGAACAAATCATCACTGTGTTGCTTTGTCAGTATTTAATGGAAGAAACACATTTTGCTGATCATGCGAGATATATATATCAACTCCACCAGTAGCACTCTATCCAGTGTGAGATTTATTTGTTGGAGATTTAATATTTCAGGTAATTTTATTACCCATTCACACCCTGCCAAATGGCATAGAGCGTTGTCCGTCCTAGTTCTTTTGTTTAGGGTTCAGGTCATGTTTTTGTCAACGCTGTAATGCTAACTTTTTGGCAGCTGATGCCGATACATGAGGAGTAAAATATTTTTTCTGTAAAATACTGACCATATTACCTTAGATCGGGGATTCGATGCAGTGTAAGAGATACCAATGGACAAGTATGTACTGTTCAATTATCCATAGGAGACTAATTTGTTCAGAAATAGGCCCTCGCCCACAGATGTTGTCTACAAATATGTAGTGTCCAAATATTGATCACAATGTTTTAAAAACTCATGACCCATGTACAACAACACTGTATGAACTGGAAGTTTCAATTACTTCAAAATTCAATTGTGAGCAATATAAAGGTCGAACGTCATCTAAATAGGGCTCTAATAATTAATTGTTGAATCGTCTGTGGCGTGTCAACGCTCTGAGGACATGGTGTACGCTCTAAAGCTGCCTGGTCAAAGTTAACAGTCTGGATTTGCTTGCAGTAATGAGTAGTCTTTGGGTGGAATATCCAAAACGGGTTCATTGAAACTTCACATGAAAGGCTTCCGAAAATGATTACTTGTTCATCAAAACAACCACAAGACATTCTCAATGGCTATCTATACTTCCTGGAGAAGGTCTATGTAACTTTGACCAGGCAGCGTTAGAGCGTTGACCTTGTCCTTAGAGCGTTGACACGCCACAGGCGTTACAATCATAAATTATTGGATCTCTATTTAGATGGCGTTGTGCTTTTATATTGCTTACAATTGAAGTTTAGAGTATTTAAAACCTCCAGTTCATACAGTGTTGCTGTAGGTGGACTGTAAGTACCGGATACATTGCGATCAATCTTTCGGCGCTACATATTTGTGGGCCACATCGGTGGGCGAGGGCCTATTTCTTAACAAATCAGACTCCAATGGATAATTGGACAGCACAGGATTGTACATTAGTATCTCGCACACTGCATCGAAAACTTGTTCTAAAGTAAAATGGTCAGTATTTTACAGAAAAAATATTTTCCTCACCATGTGTCGTAATCAGTTCAGAAAAAGTTAGCCTCACAGCGTTGACAATAACATGACCTGACCCCTAAACAAAAGAACTAGGTCGGTCAACGCTCTATGCCATTTGGCAGGGTGTTCAGAACTGCTCCCGGGGTATTCAGATGCCGATGACGTTTAGAGGGTATGGTGTGTTTGTAGTTGTATCCCCCGAACAAAGTTCGGCGGATACTATGGATTTGGCTTCGTCGTCCGCGTCCGCGCCCGCGTCCGCGTCCGCGTCCGTGTCCGCGTCCGCGTCCGCGCCCGCAGAGATTTTCTTGTGAACGCACTACAGGCCGCAATTCTCACCCGATCACCATTATTTTTTGCAGGCACATATATAATGGTAAGATCCCGACACCAATCGATTTTGGTTGCCGTGGCAACTAAATTGGTCGTTTGGGGACATATTTTGCATTGAAAACAGCCTGTTTGAGACACATGGCTTGTGAACGCGCTACAGGCCGCAATTCTCACCCGATCACCATTATTTTTTGCAGGCACATATATTATGGTAAGGTCCAGACACCAATCGATTTTGGTTGCCGTGGGAACTGAATTGGTCATTTGGGGACACATTTTGCATTGAAAACAGCCTGTTTGAGACACATGGCTTGTGAACGCTCTACAGATGGCAATTTTTGACGAATCTGGATAATATTTGGAAGTGTTGTTGGGAAGGGCTGCCACACGAAACCAATAGTTTTTTTAGAATGATCATATAAATATTAATATGTTAACAGCCTAACTTATTACAGAATTTTGAAATATCCATTTTGACATGTACGATCATTCCAATAGCCTGTACAATGGAAGGTAATGACACTGTTTTTTTGTTCAGAATGGAGAACTGAAGTTTTCAGTGAAAACAGGATAATATTACTGAATAAGTTAACATTAGTTTTACTAGTTAAGTCTATTATTGTCCACAATAAAAATAGTTAAGACGAGAAACGTTCATTATTAAGCTCAACAAGGTGAAGGTTTTGTCCAGTACAGATTTCATGGGTGTAACTAAATAAGTTACCATTATTTTTAATAGTTATGTCTATTATTGACCACAATAAAAATAGTTAAGACAAGAAATATTTATTATTAACCTCAACAAGGTAAATGTTTTGTCCAGTACAAATTTCATTGGTGTAACCGAATAAGTTAACATTATTTTCACTAGTTAAGTCTATTATTGACCACAATAAAAATAGTCAAGTCTATTATTGACCACAATAAAAATAGTTAAGATGAGAACTATTTATTATTAAGCTCAACAAGGTGAAAGTAGATCCAGTACAAATTTCATGGGTGTACTGAATAAGTTAACATTATTTTTACTAGTTTAGTCTATTATTGACCACAATAAAAATAGTTAAGACAAGAAATATTTTTTATTGGGCTCAACAAGGTAAAGATTCTGTCCAGTAGACATTTTATGTCTGTAACCAAATAAGTTAAGATTTTTTTTTGCTAGTTAAGTCTATCATTGACCTCAATAAAAATAGTTAAGATGAGAAACAATTATTATTGAGCTCAACAAGGTTAAGGTTTTGTCCGGTAGAAATTTCTGGGTGTAACCGAATAAGTTAACTTTATTTTTACATGTTAAGTCTATTATTGACCACAATGATTGGATAACGGACCCTGTTTTGTTTGCTCGGAATACTTGATACTGGGTATTGATTCCACGTCTATTTATTATTGGGCTCAACAAGGTGAAGGCTTTGTTCAGTAGAGATTTTGTGGCTGTGACCAAATAAGTTAACATTATTTTTTTGCTAGTTAAGTCTATTATTGATCACAATAGCTTTTTATGAAAACATTGATCAACTTTTACTTTGAATTTCGACTTGAGACCATATTTGGCACAAATTATGAGTTAAAATATAACTTATGGTGAAAAATTCGATCTGGCTCCAATTTCGTCATCTTGAAATGCAGTTTTGGTCAACTTTTACTTTGAATTTCAACTTGAAAGCATGTTTGGCACATATTATAAGTCGAAATATAACTTATGGTGAAAAGTTCGATCTGGCTCCATTTTCGTCATCTTGAAATGCAGTTTTGGTCAATTTTTAGTTTGAATTTCAACTTGAAACCAAGTTTGGCACATATTATGAGTTAAAATATAACTTATGATGAAAAGTTCGATCTGGCTCCAATTTCTTTATCTTGAAATGCAGTTTTGGTAAACTTTTAGCTTGAATTTCAACTTGAAACCAAGTTTGGCACATATTATGAGTTAAAATATAACTTATGACGAAAAGTTCTATCTGGCTCCAATTTTGTCATCTTGAAATGCAGTTTTGGTCAACTTTTACATTGAATTTCAACTTAATACCAAGTTTGGCACATATTATGAGTTGAAATATAACTCATGGCGAAAAGTTTGATCTGGCTCCAATTTCGTCATCTTGAAATGCAGTTTTGGTTAACTTTTAGTTTGAATTTCAACTTGAAATCAAGTTGGGCAGGTATTATGAGTTAAAATATAACTCATGACGAAAAGTTTGATCTGGCTCCAATTTTGTCATCTTGAAATGCAGTTTTGATTAACTTTTACTTTGAATTTCAACTTGAAACCATGTTTGGCACATACATGTATTATGAGTCGAAATATAACTTATGGTGAGAAGTTCAATCTGGCTCCAATTTCGTCATCTTGAAATGCATTTCTGGTCAAATTTTACTTTGAATTTCAACTTGGAACCAAGTTTGTAAAATATTCTGAGTTGAAATATAAATAGGTGAAAAGATTGATCTATCTGTATTTTCGTTATTTTATCAAATTCATATAAAGATTTCAGTGGTGATTTTGAATTCGACCTTCAGTAACCTCGAAAAATCAGTGCAGCAATTTTGGTGGGGAAAAGAAAACAGTTGTGACTTGAGATTTAACATTTCTCTGGTAATCTTTTTTAGCCCTTGCTCTAGTTTTTCACACTTGACAGTGATATATTTGGGGCAACAGAGATGATAGGGCTATGGGGGATACACCCAAGCGGTCGTAGGCGACCGGAAGCGTCTAGTTTTTTTTGCAGTATCGCTTGTGAGGTTCCGATAAAGTACGACTCAGTGGTTGGTTTGAATCCGAGTTTGCTAGTAATTTGCATTATTTCCTCTGAAAAATGTGTGGGATCGGAAGTATTTCATGTGTTCGTGTATGGAGGATACAGTGTGTCAATAATCATAAGTATCTCTGAGCATTTCTGCGAGCATCGCTCAGCCATCCTGCTACAGGCGAAATGTGTGGACACATTGTCACCCACTGACAGCGAAATTGTGGGCCCTACATTGAAATATGACTAGATGGTTTTGAACAAATAGATGACCAAGTTTCGTCATTGACAACACGGAGCAAGTCACATCATGATTGGAGTTACAGCCCCTCGTACATGAATAATGTAATTAGTTACGATTTGTTTGAAAAAGTTCACTGCCCTTGTGTTTTTAACGCACCAATGAACAAAAGCGGAGTGCTTGACTGCAAGTTGACGAATACCGCAGTCGTCCTCTCAGTGCTAGTGGGATGTGCACCAAATTCTCACAGGGGACTTTTTCCTATGTATCATCTCAGACACTTGACGTGATTACAGAATGTTTCAAATGATCAATCATGGGGAATAATTAACAGCATTGATTACGAGGACGCCGGTTGTCATGGTAACAAATACCGGTGGGGCAACGGGCGAGCCGACCTGATGTTCAGGACAGAATTGCAATCCCGACCCGGGGCTGGTATACATGTACCAGAGTAGCCCTGATCGCAGACAGCAATCAGGAAAGCGTTCAATTTGGCCGCTCTCCTGCGATACTTTCAATCTATTGTTGCGGGCCATGCGGCTTGTTTTGTTCCGTTTTTCCCTGCCATAATTCACGTGCTGCCGTGGCAGCTTTTTGCGTTCAAGGCTGCCTGGTCCCCAGCACGCCTCTCGTGACGCCTACTATGTATGCTGCTCTTTTTTAAATTATAAAACCATGTCGTTGTCGGCGCGACAATCAAATGATGAATTGGGCACCTTTTAAGGCAGAGACAAGAGATCGCAATCGGTAATCCTGTGGTGGTGTTCAATCCTGAAACACTTGATTGGGCACAAAAGGAGCTGGGCTGTCGGACGTGGCTTCCTGTGACACAGGTGTCAGATCTCCACTTGTGCGTGAAGTGACTGGTCATCCATCATACTCCTATCACACTGTGCTCGACCGTGACACGATGACAAAACAACCTGTAGTCCTGGACTCTCCAAGCTTTACATTATGATACATAGGAAAAAGCCCCTGTGAGAGTTTGGGGTAATTTGGGGTGTCACCTTGCAAATATACACATATTTATGGTAGTTCAGATGCCTGACAATGAAACATTAGAAAAGTAGTTTCTAAAACATATATGTGCGGAATCCTGTACCCATTTTTGATAAATAATAAATATAAAAGCAGTTGTACTGGCTCAATTATGACTAAGGTCAATTAAATTGGTAACAACTTTTGAGGATATCATACAAATTATCGTCATCTGAATAGACTATTCTGATTCGCAAGGACATAAAAATGCAATAATGTCACATTGTGTATCTACCATCAGTAGATTACCTGTTATTGCCTTGTGTTGCAACAAAGAGCATCTTTAAATATTTAATGCTACTAATAGGCAAAGTGTTATGTTTCGACAGCCAGAATCTCGGATCATACACTGTAACGTGTGGTATTATCACCTGTTGGTTCAAGAGATGTGGTGATAGCCGAACTGTCTATCAGTTTTTGTGTTTGAATGTTTATATTTCATCACTCTGAAACCCTAAAGCATTAAGTCCTCGACTTAACATACCTATGTATGATTTTGTCATTAATTTCGTTTCACATTTCAAAAATGTCAATACGATACATTAATGATGCCAAGTTCGTGCGGAGCTAGCACTATTAATCAATTGCGCTAAATGAGAATAAAATCTGCCTTTCCAAATCAATATATCGCGTGCCCAATGCCATTAATACCCGTCCAACGTTATGAGATCATGGCAACACTTTTTTTCCCTGGATTTAATTTTGTGAGGTTTTTTTTCTCTGAGAGGAAAAACCATGTTGCCTACAATTATGCAAATCAAGCGTATTCCGCTCTTTGAAGAAACGTTAATTTACGGCCTGCTCTGGAAATAAAACTCATACACATGCAATGAGCACACTCAGGAAACAGATAAATATTCATTCGACGACATTTGTTATAACCTTGACTTTTCTCGTTAATCTTGACCTCAGAACACATAACGAAGCCAGGTAACTCGACGACATAACGATATGAGCTGCTTTCTTTGGAGAACTGTTTACTTTTGTAATTGGGATGTTTAATGTGAAATCGCCTTTAACTAAAAGTGACTTCACAGTGTTTGCTGTATTATTCGATATTTCAGGCAAGCAGATTTAGAGGCGTCCAGCAACGCATTTGTGAACACTGCACCCATGTAAACTAATACAGGATTTATTTGTTATATCAACGGCTGCAGAAATCCATTGGAGCACACACATCGCCTGCAGTGCCACATTCATGTTACAATTACAATCAAAACCGATTGGAAGGGTGGTCAATTGTATGTGTTCACCTCCGTACATCACACTCAATATGTGACCAATCGCAGCTTGAGATATGCAGATGAGATATTTCCAGAGTTCCAGAGTTTGGGCTAGTAATTCAGTTGTTGGAAATTTGTGCATGTCTTTTGCCCCCTTTTATAGGCCTGGCGATTTCCTAGGATCATGAAAACATCATTGTTCCTGAACAGGTGGTAGCCTACTTAAATCATGTGACAGAGTAAAAGGTCTGTGATAGCAGTCGTTCATCCGGATTGATCCGAAGCCTTCATTACTGATTCTGGTTCTGGTTACTGATGTTTAGATAATTGAGTATAATATGTAACAAGTGATGTATAGTATAATATTCCGATTGATGGCCTCCCGCCTGGGCTGGTTGAGATATGGGCAAATGGGAGAAGGGCCCAAAGCAAAGAGGCCACCAAAACCTGTGTGCTGTAGGCGCATGTGCTTCTGGTCCCATTGGTGTATCTGGATTAATATATCTATATATATATATTCTTTCTTTCTTTTTTTTTTTTTTTTTTTTTTTTTCCCCCAAACAAAGCTCCCCTGTACCGTCACACCCTTAACTCGGGTCTCTCCGACAGCTGCCGGCGGACTGGTAGCCCTAGGCGGGTGGCCAGGCGATCGGAATAGTATAATATTCCGATTGATGGCCTCCCGCCTGGGCTGGTTGAGATATGGGCAAATGGGAGAAGGTCACAATCTTTCCCCAACCCAAAACCTAAGCTACAATGCTCCCCTCTACCCCCTTAATATCTCCAAACCACACACTTCCCTAACCTACCACCGTCTTTTCGTAACATGACTTTTCAGATCTCCTAAGCCGCAATAACACCAAGAAATGAAAATGTTCCTTTTAAGCAACTGCGCGATTTATTTGCATTTGTTGTCAGTACATGGGCATTTTTGATACTTCAGAGACCTTAACCGCCTTAACTTTCCTCAATGCATTTCTGGATGTTTTCACGGAACCGGTGTTGGCCCTGCTCGTTCATGTGGAGCCCATCCCTTAAGTGCTTGGGGCCAATGTTCTGATGGGACATGGCGACCCATCCCCTCTGCTTCGCAGCCTGTCGCCACCAGACCTGCACCACTTTGATGTAACCATTTGCTCTGGCGCATGAAGTGAGTAGCGGTTCCGAGATGACGACGGTGGTCCCAGATACTTGACACTCCTTCGCGATCAACGCCACTAGTGTGTCGAACTCTGACCTGATGCGCCCTAAACGACCCCAGGCGTTGTGTGGTAACCGGTTTACTTCGTTCGTGCCCACATGAATCATCACGAAGATTGGTTTCCTTAGCAGTGCCTTCCGGATTGCCAGTCGTATGGTTGCGAATCTTGCCCCTCCGATCGATATCACTATCAGGTTTTTTTGTTGTCCCAAAAATTTGACCATGGAGTCCCCCAACTCGAGACACCGGGGACGGTCTATCATGAGCTTCTGACTTGTCTACATTTCACCTGTCTTCCCCTCACTCTGCTTCACCGCTATTCTGGCCACAAGCAACGGCCACGCTGCACCCTGCGCTGGTGGATGAAAGCCTGTTTATGAGGGATACAGGAGTGTGCTTCTGTCCCCTGCGGAGGCCAGGATCTGGACCTCTTTCGCATCTGCGAGGAATCTGGGCCACCACACGGGCGTTGGGGACATCTTTGGGACCACCATTGTGCACTCCACCTGTTGTTCCCCCATGAACTTGAGCGTGGCTGCTATCAGGTTGAAGGGAGGGAAGACGTAGTAGTTGTGATGCTTGGATAGGGTTTGGGCGAACATGTTCGTTCCTGCTGCCCCCATACACAGCCTCGGCGCGAAATGTGGCAGAGGGTGCCCTTCATGGTTCTTCATGGCCTTCGAGTCCAACGCCATGAGATCGAACGTGTGTCCCGTCTCTCCACCGAACAACTGCTGGATTCTGCTCCAAGCAAGTGGTGACAGTGTGGCATCTGCATTGGTGAGTCGCCTGGAGGGTTCAACGGCCAAGTTTTGCGATGACGGCACGTATATGCAGTTCAAGCGGATGTTGTTCTGCAGTGCGAGCATGAAAACCTGCTTGAGTACTTCATTCAAGGCCGCGGACTTGGAAGCTTGTCGGTCCCAGGCCCCTAGCACCGCCATGTTGTCCACTCGTACGTCCACTCTCTTATCCCTCAGAGACGGTAGTGCGGTCTCGATGACCCTCAGCAGTGCGCGCGCTTCCTTTATCATGATGGGTGGCTGGGATTCATCTTCTGTCCAAAAATCTCCAACTTCAGTGTCTGAGTCCGGCGTGATCACCCTGCCTCCCCATCTGAAATTGGATGCATCCGTCCACAGCACTATCTCTGAGTGACGTTCGTCCAGTTTTGTGAGCAGTGCATGCTTTGAGACGAGCCGGGGGACGTCCACCAAAGTGTCCAATTTAAAAGGGCAATCTCGCGTGAATAGGTTGAGGTACCTTAGATCGATGCACATTCTGGGCTTGGAGGGCTCGACGACGATGGGAGAAACAATGTGAGGGGGTTTTACTTCACCCACTTTACCCCAGACTTTTATGGAACCATTTTTTCGCCTATTAGCTATTGTCTCTCTGACGAACTCCGCAAACTCCTGGATTGACCGGTAGTTGGGTTCCAGTCTGGGTGGCGGGAATGCATCATCTAGGGGCGTTTGTTTGAAGGACCCTTTGTAGTGTGCGATGTATGTGGGAATATCAACCCCGTGTCTGACCCACGATTGCTGTTCCTCTGTCTGGCTCCCTTCCTCCTGCAGATATTCCCACGCGGCCGCATTGGCCTGAATACCCCCCGCCAGGAAGACTTGTGGGTTTCTAAGGGGCCATCTGTTCATGGGGGGTGCCTTAGGGTTTTCATCCAAAAACTGTCGCCACTGGTCGCCCGAGGGAGGAGGGGAAGCTTGAGCGCCCTGCCATGTTACCCATGGGTGTGGCGTCGCTGTTACCTGAGGTCAATAGAGAAAAATGAGGGTTATCAGAGTATGGAACTACTTAGCCATTGGCTCCCTCTGTACATCGACCTCGTGGATGTAATGAATAATAATGATAAGCGTATACCCCTAATAGTGGTAATAACCCGCTTTTTACGGACAGGCTGTGCTGATAGGCAAATCAGCCCACATGTCCTCCCCATCCCGACTGGTTAGCAATCTGACCCCTTGTTAATTGATATAAATATCCTCATGGTTAGATTCTTTATTGCTATTATTCTCAGCATAAACTGGAATACCCTTCATGCGAGTTTGATGTGTGATAATAACCCCCATCCGATCATGATTTTACACACAATGATCTATGCTAGTAGGTATTTCCGCCCATCTTCCCATTCCCCCGTCATTAGCGTCGTGGCACCTCGTTCATCGTGATGAATTCTAGTTGGAATGATCGAACTTTATCCTTATTGCCATTTATTGCCAGCAGAAAAGGGATATCCTTTATGCGTTTGATATGTAAGTGGCACGTTGGCCTTGTGCTACCATGTATTACCTGTTTGTGGGATACTGTTTTATCTGCATCAACTTTCTTATTAGTCCATGTATCTATTTTCCGCCAGACCCCGACGTTCACACCCGATCTTATCCAAAGGGTACATGTAATTGTCGGAATGTACAGTGATCGGATACTGACCCTGCACCTTGTTATATAGATTGTCGATATATGTGTCAGTCACTTGTACTCGGACTGTATACTGTTTGCCATTACTGTTTTATTCATTGTTATTCGCGCTTGCTTAATCATCTATTTCAGAGAAAGTTAGACCGTATATATGCATATTCACCATATTTGACACTGTAAGCCATATATATCTATACCTATATATACATATAGATAATTATGTGTATTTATATTTCAAACCTTGCCGCCTATACCGATCATAGCGTATCATAGAAACAAACAACCTTGTACATATATATACTTTTATTGTGCCTGCATCGGTCTACATTTTATTTTATTCACAGACTCATCATGATATCCGGAAATGAACAGTTCAAACGTTCTTTTTTACTGAAGGGCAGTCCCGAGCGAAGTGCCCCTCCTCTCCACACGCGAAGCAGGCCCTCGGTGGATACGGCCGCTGGCCGTAGGACCGCTGGGACAAACCACGGCCCCTCCCTCGTCCTCGTGGTGGGGTGGCTCCAAATGGGGGGATGGGCGCCCACGGCGCGGCCCACCACGGCGGGTATGCCTGACCTGCGAGGGACGGAGTCGGTGTCTTCTCCTCCTTGCCTTGTCTCTTCGCGTGGTCATTGGCAGCGTCTTGTTTCGTTTCCTTAGTGTCGTTTGCTTTGTAAAACTTTCTCTCCTTCTCCAACAAGTCGGCTTCCTCCTTGGAGCAGAGAAGAGTAGCCACGAGGAGGCCAGAGTTCTTTTTGTTCTTATTGGCCAAAAAACGCTTAATGATCAGGTTAAACTTGTCTCCCGGCCTGCTTGCCTTCCTGGCTGTTTCCTCCAGCACGATGAGCCGCCGGTACATGCTGTCGGCGTCGTAGTCCGTCGTCTTTAGGGCGTACTCTTTAGCCTCTGTCAGAGCCTTGTCGAGGGCCGTCCTGGACTCCTTGGCCTTCGTGTCCCCGATTTGCTTTTCCAAAGCCGCCAGGCGATCAACCAGACTACCCTTAAAAGACAGAAAGTTATATGTAAATTTCACTATCGCACAACCCTGTGAGAGTGATTAAGTGGGACGTGAGTTGTTAACTAGAAATAGGCTTCGCCTACCAATGCTTCGTTATTATTATTATGCTTATTTATTCATTTATATATATATATATATATATATATATATATGTATAGAAATAGGCTTCGCCGACCAATGCTTTATTATTATTATTATTATTATTATCATTGTATGTGCTTATTTATTCATTTTTTGTTTTTTTTTTTTTTTTTTTTTTTTTTTTTTTTTTTGCATGGGGGCTTTATTACGATCCTACGTTAACGCTCACGTGCTCCTTCCATTCGTATGTCATTTTATTCTATTTTTTTTTTTTTTTTTTTTTTTTTTTTAAATATTTGTATCCTGTCCAAAATTACCATAATATTGCCTATCTTATATCCGTCTTGCTCATATGTGGCAGCCCGACTCATTCATAAGCTAATGGTAAATCCGTGAGTCGTATTGGAGTCACCGATGGTTGTTTCGATGCCCTCGCTCTCTCGATTTCCCCTTGCTTGGTGGAAAGGATGGAGCGGGTGTATCTCTGCAGCATCTGCGGCGACCGCCAACCTATCTACTTGCGCACACTCTCTTCCGAAGCGCCCTGTGCTATAAGGCCGGCTGCACATGCGGATCTCGCTCCATGCACAGTCTCGCCCTCATACATCCCTATACCTTTTAGGTGTTTTTTTAGCCGCTTATTCATGGAGTCTGCCGTCATGGGCTGATTGAAAATAGTTCTCCCGTTAGCGTTTGCGCCCGCCCTGAATAGGAAGCCCCCGCGTATGTCCACACCCGCTCGCCTAGCCTCCTGGAAGTACTGCTCCAAAGCCTCTACTGGGCACGTGTCTGGGTCGTCCTGTCTGCGGAGCTCTACCGACTTCGGCCCGCACCTCGTCACCGTTTTTCCCGCTGACATGGTGAGGATGAGATTTCCCTGCGGGGTACGCCTAACTTGCTCTGTGTGAGTTTGCCCTAAGTCACTGCCGCGGTCCCCAGTGTGTGCTAAGAGTTTAAGGTACGCTATGTCCCTAGCCAACGCGTAACATTTCGCAGAACCGTCTTTCTCCACGTGTATTGCATAGGACAACGCTCTGCCCAGCGCCATCAGTTTGTCCCTGGAGAGGGGTCTTGCTGATTTTGTAGGTACCATGGCTTTCGCTTGCTCTTGGCGTATAAGCGCCACATACGACTTAACTACTGCACTGTCTGCGGGGTTATTCTGAGGGTTATTATGTGTCCAACGACCCACGCGTCCGGCATCCCTGAAGAGAGCGCGAATTTTTCCGACAAGTGAATCTACGGAACCCGCAGCCAACCTGACTGGGCAACTACAGCGGGACTTTCCAGTGTTGCCCTTGAATGTACACGATATGGCGTGCACCTTGGTCTTGCCCCCTTCATCTTTCCAAATTAGGAATCTCCTGATGTCATACGGAGATGCAGACATAATGTCTCTAACTGGATTATGTGCCTGCAGAAAATCCTGTAGCTGGGCCATGAGGGCCTTTTTTTGGCCGTGATATTTAGACGCTTGCTGCAGCGAATCCAATTGCTGGATGCGACGTTCGATCGCCACGTGGTCGATGATTACACGTTTCTTCCCTTTGGGTGCCGATGCTGGCCCGCACGTGACGTCTAGCCCCCCGGGATCCCTGCCCTCCTCCTATAACAATACACATGATGGATATAGTCCTGTAGGTTTATTATACACTCACGCCATCCGTTGTTGACGTTACCTATACCCATTATGTGTTTTGCATAACTATGTATATATTATTCATAATTTATTGATTACTACTGATTTTTTTTTTTTTTTTTTTATTTTTTTTTTTTTTATTTATTTATTTATTTATTTTTATTTTATTTGTTTTTTCTTGTTTTTTCGCGGTACCCTGATCTGCTGGCAGCAATTGGCACTTGAGATATAACACTGTAATGCCCCGTCTTCCCCACTAACAGTATGCCAATATGCTTCATGGACCCATGCGACTAACCTGAGCTTGGCTCTGTGCCGTCTTCGTGTTCTTCACGGGAGGGTCCCGGTCGCCCGTCCCCGTCTTCCGGCTTGGGCCCGGTCTGGGGTCGACCTCCGAATCACTAGCCTTGGCCTTCAGGATGCTGTGCACGAGTGCGACCAGCTGGTCCCGGGTGCCGTCGATCCCGAGTATGCCGGTTAGATCGGACAACTCGCATCCCTCCTGGCGTACAAACTCCACACACTGGTCCCTCGTCCATGTATGGATGGGAGTCTTCCCTTCCACCGTAAGGAGGTCCGCTGGCGCTGGGTCTGGACTCTCCCGATATAACTTCATGACTTTCATTGTTCGATCCGCCATGCTGAATTTAATCTCAACTCTCCGTCTGTGCTTGATTTTTACTGAGGTGTTACCCTGTCGCGAGCCGCTTGAGGAATGACCATCCCGTGGGATCTCCTAGCTTCCCCAACCCCCCTGCGATCACATGACCCCCGGCCTTGTCCGACCCCTGGGGGGTGGCGGAGGGGGGGGGGGGGGGGTCCATAGTTTTTGACGCACCAATAAAGAAGATGTGAGTGAGAAAATGGGGGAGGTGGACCAAAGGTGGGAAAAAGGTGAAGAAAGATGTATAGCAGTGTTGATTGCCTATCCAGATCTCTTTGCCTGGTGATTACTGCTACTGAAGCCTGTGAATCACTGGCTATCTACCCTGGGCCATGTGTTCGCTGCTTCCTTTGAAGACAAAAAGGCCCTTGACCTGTACCTGTGAGCCTGTGGCCTGGAGATGGAGCCCTACCAAAGTTATTCCCTATCTCCTGACCCTCCGTGATTGCCGTAAATTACCGGTAGACATCTGGGCGGCAGCTGCCGATATCCCGTGTTCTGGCCTGCCCATTGAGGGTTTGGACGGAGGTCCAATAAAAGAGCTTTATGCAAATCTTGTGGGTATGACCTGAGTTTGACCCGTAATTATAACTCCCACTTCCCCAACGCAGGCTTACTGAATTATTTTGTGGGATAATGTATACCGTGGGAATTCTGGATACCGTTTCGGCTAGCGCTTGAGCCTCAAGACAGTGGTGCGACTGTTCCTTGTCCTCCGTACTACAGCATACATGTCGTATGCATTTCTGTCCCAAGAAGCCCTCTTTTTGAACCAACCCGTTTTAGTTTATCACTTTGTGTGCGTATCAACATGTACCCGTATAGAATATATGTCCACTGTGTTGGCTTATTCCTTTCCATATGCCTTATGATACTCTTGTGATATTGTCACGTATTGACCCAGTTACCAACATACCATATAGTTGAGTGTAGTAGTAATAATATTTAGTATTATCATTTAGTGTTTAATTGATAACACACTAAATGGTCTTCTGGCCCATCCATTAATCCTGAGCAGACTGGTGTCTATAGCGCGGCCCCGTTGTTTGGGTTGTCGCCGCAACTTCATTATGCTCACAGATTCATACCCCTCGCTGTGCCGTCCTTGCCCACCAATGTCTGAGATGGCTCCGGCCGAATTGGCGCCTAGCTTCGTAATTTGATGATTTTCCAAAGTCACAGACGGCCCCAGACCGGATTTGCGCCCCGCGCCGTAACTTCATTATGCACCTAGTCTCACATGACCCTTGACCGAATTAGCGCCCAGCGCTTATACTTTTCTCATTCACTAAATCCACTGACGACCCAGGCCGCAGGCCGAATTGGGGCCCGGCGCCCCATCTGTATCATTCACCCCAGGCCACAGGCGGCCCCAGGCCGAATTGTCGTCCAGTGTCTCCACTTTATTATTCAACAAAGTCTCAGACGGCCCCAAGCCGAATTGGCGTCCAGGGCCTCCAATTTATCGTACACCAAAGTCCCAGAGGGCCCCAGGCCGAATTGGCGCCCAGCACCTGCACTTTATTATTCACCCGAGTCTCAGACGGCCCCAGGCCGAATTGGCGCGCGGCGCCTCCACTTTATTGTTCACCAAATCCCAGACGGCCCAGGCCGAATTGGCGCCCAGCGCCTCCACCTTATTATTCACCAAAATGTCAGACGGCCCCAGGCCGAGTTGTCGCCCAGCGCCTCCATTTTATTGTTCAGCAAAGTTTCAGACGGCCCCAGGCCGAATTGGCGCCCAGCGCCTCCACGTTATTATCCGCCACAGTCTCAGAAACGGCCCCAGGCCTGATTGGCGCCCAGCGCCTCCACTTTATTGTTCATCAAAATCTCAGACGGCCCCAGGCCGAAATTGGCGCCTAGCGCCTCCACTTTATTATTCACCAGAATATCAGACGGCCCCAGGCCGAATTGGCGCCCAGCGCCTCCACTTTATTATTCACCAAAGTCTCAGACGGCCCCAGGCCGAATTGGCGCCTAACGCCTCCACTTTATTATTCACCAAAGTATCAGACGGCCCCAGGCCGAATTGGCGCCCAGCGCTTCCATTTCATTGTTCACCAAAGTCTCAGACGGCCCAGGCTGAATTTTCGCCCAGCGCTTCCACCTTAATTTTTCACCAAACATGACCAAAGTCTATTTTGAGTTATTTCTTTGAAATAAATTATTACTCAATTATTATTGTTATACTTGTTTGTTTGTTTGTTTTTTTTTTGTTTTTTTTTTTTTTCCATATAAGAATTAAGGTAATAAGATAATTCTTATTACTACGCAGAGTACGGCAGCGCCTCTCCCTACATTATTGTTGTTGCAACCTGCCCTCTCAACCGGACTCTCACAATTTTGAGATCCATTCCGTTGCATTATTCTTATTTTATTTTTGTTATTCTATTGTTATTATTATTATTATTATTATTATTCACTCGTTTCTCTGTCATACCGCAGGTCTATCTCTATACTGCGCCGTGTTAGTAGTCTCGGTTATGCTTGGAAGTAATTACGTTTGTATGGAGACAGAAACACTCCTACATGTAGGCTATTTAAAACTTCCGTTTCTTGCCCATCGTTCCAAATACTAATACTCTCCCTTTCTCTACCTGTGTCTAATGTACCCTCACACCCTTACTTAACAGTCTTTTTCACATCAGCTGTATATTAAATACCGGATTTACAATTACAGTACATCACATACAAAAAGTTAACATCAGTCAAGTAGGCTGTGTCACCTGTTACATACGCGGTTATCAGGTTATGTAATACCCAAGTGACTAACCTGTGACCGGGCGTTTTTGTCAGATCTGTAATCGTTCTGCTCCTTGTAGGGTAAGCCACTACCCATCACTTCTTAACCCACAGAAGGTATATCAATAAAATTCTTGTTCGTTCAGGGATTTCCGTATGCCGTGTGCCGAATTTCGCGGCATCGTTGTGTTTTTATGATTGCAAATAAGATTGTTCAAGCATCCCATTCACTAGTAGGCCTATGTTGTATATTTTTCTGCATATTCCTTTGTGTTTTGTATCCGGGCTGAAAATCCCCGGGATCCTGTGAAGAAGCATTCGCTGTTGTACTTGGTGTGTGATCCTGTGTAGCCTCTGGAGCGAACACCGCACACGTGTGGTCTCTCCGACAGCTGCCGGCGGACTGGTAGCCCTAGGCGGGTGGCCAGGCGATCGGAATATTAGCCTAGACATTAGAAATGAGATAATTTACATCAAAGATGTGTTATTTATACCATATCATGTAATACGACACGCACTACATCATTGAATGATTCTGACTGTGCATCCGGTCATGGAGCTTTGCATCAAATAACCTATGTCCAGTGGGTTGTCTGTGGTATCCTGATCCGGTCACCAACCTCTCCGTAAATGTCTGCCTCCTCACTCAGTGAGCCTTATCCCTGCCACTTGTGATATGACTCGGATCAAAAATTTCGGATCATGATGATTGAATGATTATCTATTTTAAACATGATTAGATTTGCGCCCTATCACCGATGGGACGCCATGACCAATCGTTATGTTCAGCAGTTAATAGTTTCAGAGGAAAGTCTCGCAGTGAGTATACTCTATATCATCATACACGACGTGGCGTCCATATAATTACGAATCAGAATCCTTTCTGTGCAACTTATATGTTGCACATATATCATATCATAGAAAATATGGTTAATTTTCTGATTGATAATATCAATCAGAAAATAATATCAATAATATCAATCATATCATAGAAAATATGGTTAATTTTCTGATTGATAATATTTTTGTGGAATTTGGTGGTCGAATATTTCAACAAACTATTGGTATTCCCATGGGTACAAACTGCACCATTATTGGCAGACCTGTTTTTATACTCATATGAATCAGATTTTATCCAACATTTACAAAGAGGAGGTTCTAAGAAACTAACATGTAATTTTAATTTCACTTTCCGATACATAGATGATGTATTGTCGCTGAATAATCCCAAGTTTGGTGATTATTTGGATGTCATATATCCTAAGGAACTTGAAATTAAGGATACTACAGAATCCGCTAATTTTTCCAACTATCTAGACCTGAGGTTGGAGATTGATAATGATTCTAACCTGTCAACTAGATTATATGACAAACGTGATGATTTCAATTTTTCCATAGTCAATTTCCCTTTTCTAAGCAGCAACATTCCTATGTGGCCGGCATATGGTGTGTTTGTTTCTCAACTTATATGCTATTCCAGAGCTAGTTGCAAATATGAGGACTTTGTCTATCGAAGTGCCCAGCTAGTCTCTAAACTGCTACGACAAGGATATGTTTTACCAAGACTTATAGCTGCGTTTAAGAAATTCTATGGACGTCATCATGATCTGGTTGATAAATACAGCAAATCCATGTCTGCCATGCAACTAGATGTATTTTCAGGTTAATTTTGGGGAATTCATGACGGGTGCCACTTGTGGGGAGGAAATGCTCACTCTTTCCGGAACACCTGATTTCACCTCCTAATGGCCATTTACGGGGGTTCATGAGTTTCCCTGTCATTTTTGTTTTCTCTCACTTCGTATGCCTGATATGACTTTCTGTCCCCGGACTATGAGATTGGATAATGGACCCTGTTTTGTTTGCTCGGAATACTTAATACTGGGTATTGATTCCACGTCTATGTAGTCTTGATTGAGGCATAGCCATGAATATGCCATAGATCGATCATTGTTAAACTCAAAGTGGTTTATGGAAACAAGCAACTAACACACATACACACCCACACATCTTTGTGTGGAGAAGCAGCGAATTATGTGTACACGTGTAGTGCTAAATTGACTAAAAACAATTGCACTGTACAAACACCAAAATCTATCCCTCCCAATCTTCATTTTCGACAAATTCCCGGTCAACGATTAACTTTCTTGCTCACTGCCCACACTCGGTCTCGGCTAATCAGGGCTTGGAGGGATGGAGTCGTGAGATGGCGTGGTGGTTGATGTTGTCTCTGGGCGGCTGTCGATCCTATCAGCCTCTAATTAAAGGTACTTATTGAGCCACAGCTGACCGACATCACTACACCCAGCCCGGGTCTCAACATGCGTCCAACGTTAGCTCCAACTTGTTAAACGCTGCTGTAAGTCCTCTGGAATACAGATAGATCTGAATTTTCATGGGTCTTGTTGCCTTTTATGTGACTAGTGGATTGCTATTTTTGAACTTCCGCAACCTGAAAGTTCAGTCGTATGATTTAGAGCATGTATTATCAAGCAATATTGCATAACAATGAAGACTGAAATGTTACTTGTATAAAAAAACATAACCGTATGTACGGAAACTGAGCATTCCTGTTTTGGTTGAATATCATGCATGTCATCAGTACCGCAGTAATCTTTTGGGATGTTTTCTGTCAGGCGTCAGGAATGTGGAATAGACGTGGAATCAATACCCAGTATCAAGTATTCCGAGCAAACAAAACAGGGTCCGTTATCCAATCTCATAGTCCGGGGACAGAAAGTCATATCAGGCATACGAAGTGAGAGAAAACAAAAATGACAGGGAAACTCATGAACCCCCGTAAATGGCCATCAGGAGGTGAAATCAGGTGTTCCGGAAAGAGTGAGCATTTCCTGCCCCACTAGTGGCACCCGTCATGAATTCCCCAAAATTAACATGAAAATAGATCTAGTTGCATGGCAGACATGGATTTGCTGTATTTATCAACCAGATCATGATGACGTCCATAGAATTTCTTAAACGCAGCGATAAGTATAATGGAAGAGTATAATTGCATCCCCAATAGGGCAGATTGTGCAGGCAATTTGAACTTACACAACCTGAAAGTTCAGTCGTATGATTTAGAGCATGTATTATCAAGCAATATTGCATAACGATGAAGACTGAAATGTGACTTGTATAAAAAACATAACCGTATGTACGGAAATAAACTGAGCATTCCTGTTCTGTTTGAATATCATGCATGTCATCAGTACCGCAGTAATCTTTTGGGATGTTTTCTGTCAGGCGTCAGGAATGTGGAAGAGTATAATTGCATCCCCAATAGGGCAGATTGTGCAGGCAATGACTCTTTGGGGTATGGTATCATTTTGTGAAAGTGCGTGGAACATTTAAATAAATGGTTGGAATGGACAAAGACATGTACATTCTATAGTGTTTAGCAAAATTATTATGCAAGAATTCATCCCATGTGTATATGCATTGAATAAATGGGCCCAAGTATCATATCCTGCGCCTTCCTCTATATTCAATAAGGATTAAAAAGGTGCGAGACGGATTAAATGGTATGTTTTCAGTGGACGAGTAGTATTAAGGAGCAGTGTACGGTACTTGGGCCAATAAATGTAAACAAATAATTATACCCAATACGAAATCCTGCTAAAAAGGCCCAAGGATCATACACTGCTCCTTCCTCTATATTCAGTAAGGATTAAAAAGGTGACAGACGGATTAAATGGCATTCATTTAGTGAATGAGCAGTATTAAAGCGCAGCGTATGATACATGGGCCATAAAAAATATGCCGCTACTATGCTGCACAAATCAGCACTGGTTTGGCAAGGTACAACACAATACCATAGTCACGTTAGATAATGGGCGTATATATTTTGTTACTGTAGTTGAACAATCTGCAAAATTACGTCATAAAGTTGCTCAGATGACGAGATCAGCCTTGCCGTTAAGAGCCTTGAGGTCTGGTGATGTGTTCGGTGTCATAACAACCAACAGGTGCCCCCGGTGATCACCAGCTCCCAGGGGGTAGTACACATGAATGTCAGTGTGTGTTAACAAGAGCTAGTCCGACCACACTGCCCTAGGGTGATAGGTCCAGGACTAACGAGGGGGATACGCTTGCGTAAGCTGGCACGTAATCCAGAGTCACAGACAGTATCGTGTGAGGGAACATTGCCCTAGGGTGGTTCTGATTGTCTTTCCATGTAGTGATCACAGAGACACAGAATGATGTAGTGGGCCGGAAGAAAATATAGCCGATTTCTGGAGGTCATAAAATGACTCTAATGTCTTTTGACTGACTTGATGTAAATTGACAAGTTCCCTGCCGCTGTGATATACGGTCACTGGCCAACAAAACGTCACATCACGCATCCAGAATGCACTTTGTATGCAAATGAATTTAGGCTAATGTGTGGCCATTACACCGTCAATTCGTGAAATATTTAACTCCTCAACAAATGAGCTGCCAAGAGTTGGCATAAACTGGTCAGAGTCGAATGACTGTTAGCCTCCGATGTAAATAGTCTTGGCAATGTACTAGGCCATTACCAGCAGTCAAGACTGTTTGTAAAAGACAACCAATGTATCTTCACTCTAAATTCTCTGTTCCCGTCCCGCAACAATAACGTTAACGACGAATTGCACGTAAAATCCCGAATCTGGAACACGCCAGTTCTCCATTCACTTATAATGTAAATATAAAGGTAACAAAATCATGAACTTGCAAACATCCATTTGGCACCAGAAATTACTGTGGCGACCTATAGCCATCAGGGATCACCAATCGAGACTTGGTTCTTGACTAAATATGATTAATTGTCTGATTTGTCATTTTGTGACTTATTTCTCAGAAGACAAGGTACACTCAAAACAGGCCCAACGGCAGGATTATTTTTTACTGCAGACAACTAGTAATGCTAGTAAAGCTCCCTGGTGATTTGCGCTCGGGTGCACCAAATCCGCCTATTGTATTCCTCTCGCAGAAATTCAAGTCATATATGCATCTATTATTGGATGGTTACACAACAAAGCGTACATACCAACAACAGCTTGTTTGTAACACTGAAGATACTGCGCGTTGTTTGCTGGCGTGTGTAAAAGTGATATCTATAATCATCAATTTGTACAATCGCTGTGATACTTTTTATAGAACCATGTCTCGGTTCATCTTCCATGGCTATACATATCTCTGTTAATGAAGTTTCAAGAAGAAGGGTTGGGTAGTCTTGCTGATTTTGTTACCTTTATGTTTACATTACAAACGAATGGGAGAGCGGCTCACCACAGTGTTTGGCCTGTTACCCGCAGTCAATCCTTAAACAACAATTTGCATAATTTGTCATCATTAAGTTTCTGACGGACGAAGGCCGTTTCCATCGAAATTGCCTTTTGTCGCATCTATACATCAAAGTTTCCAGACATATTTAATTACCGGCAACAAAGAGCGAGGATCATCTTTTTGAGGCACGACACATGACCATAGACTACTGTACAGCAGAAAAATGGGAGGAGCGCTCAATAGAGGCGACCTGACAGGCTGAATATGGACTGCACGTCCCTCTGACGCCTACTGCATGTGTAACAAAGCACATCAGACAACAGACTCTCATCCCACTCACTTGCTGTATGTGAGGAGATGTGCCAAAACTCACTCTACGTTAAACATTTTTTATTATTTTTGTGAGACGAACCGGACACAATAACGACTGAAATACAGCCCTGGTCGTGAATCCATGGGATTGCACAAATGTTGAATTGTTCCCGCAAAAATCTAAACAAATTGATCCTCATTTCCGGTGCGTTGTTACTCATCATATTTTTGCTCCTTGTTAGTGCCTGAATAGTATGAAAAATATGAAACAAACATACTGACACCGCTTATGACCGATATGTCATCAAACTATTTCATATTACATAATTAATGAAGTGGCGATTTGACATTTTGAAAATTGGACTTCAGGCCATTTGACCCTGATGTCTAGTTCAATATGATACTGGCACAATAGTGGCAATAAAATGTAATATCACCTGGTCAAATTTTCTGAAAACATTTTGCTGAATTCATGTGAAATCTATCGAATTCCTAAAACGAAATGATAAATCATAATAGATCATTACCACGAACTTTGATAATAATTCAAATCTACTGTCAAAATATTATTAACAAATAACAAAGTGTTTAATAGTATTTTCTGGAGGTTATAGATTGATACTTATGTATCACAAAAATTCACACAAGAATTAGATTAACTGGGTTGAATTTTATCCTTGTATCCTTGTATCATTGTTTGTGTTGATCTTTTGTATTGATTTGTTGATTGCTGAGATGATTAAAAATGTTAGTATAAACACAATGTTTGATCTTATTTTTGAATGAACATGAATTCAGCATGTGAAATTTTCAATAACCCCCCCCCCCCCCCAATGAAGTTCTTTAGTATCCCCCCTAAAACATTCAAGTCCTTTTAAGGGAGCGGCAAACTGGCTTAAAGAGCTATATTTTAGGAGTTTAACCAACGAGCATGACACAAAGCTACAACATTTTTTAAATTATGGTATGAAACTTCTATAGAGTAGAAGTGTTTTAAGATATTCTCAGTTTGGCAGTAACCCCATTGAATAATTCTGACTAATTTTCTGGACAATTAAAAAATCAGACATTTCATCGTAACTACACCAATACTCAAGCCATTGGCACATAAGTTATACCCAATCAGTTTTTGGTGGAGAAACAACCAAAAACTGTGTTCTCAAAATAAGGTCTATTTTCATTTGCCCGCTGACGGGAAACGAAGAAAAAATGGCCTGATGGTCGTTTCGCCGTTATTCTCTTTGTATAAGTTCCAATGAATAAAATTCAGAAAGTTACAAGAGGATCTAGAGATAGGTTCATGCCAATAAATTATGTGTCAACTTTAGCATATGTTGGTACATTCTTAATAGTGTGATGTTGCAAACCATCTACCAGATGCGCTGTAGAATCGTAATGATAAACTCTGTGGGGAGAGTATGAACTATTTTTCATTTTTGCTATGTGGCGATGTGTTATTTCAAGTTCAATGCGATATTTTTTACCAAAAAGTAGATCAGGGGTATCCCAGGATCAGCAGTTATTACTCAGGATACTCTTCTTATCATTTCAACGTGTGACCTCTTCGAAGTCTCTGTACTTCTTCCAATTTATCATATATATATATATTTTTTTAAAATGGAAAACACGTTGTTTGCCCATGGAGTAGTACTTCAGAATTATATAAAATCCAAATAAAAAATCTTCAGAAAATTTGTGTCAAAGTTTTTTTTTCAAAGGATAGGGTTTTCTGGATAAAAAAAGACAATGGCACACAAATTAACATGCATTTTCAACATAAGGCTAGAAATGAACATTTACCCCTGTACTATTGTTTCCAGCACAGCCGTTTATAGAGTCAGTAATACGTATTTTTTGTAGAATGGAACAAAAGAACATGATTTCACCAATGCTAATTCACACATATCAGTGTATGTCATATTTTAAGTTGATATGATATTTTGGTCTTCCATTGGCGTTTTTATTCTGTAGAACTAACAATAGTTCGATTTTATTTTCACAACGTGGGCAACCACCACTTGCGTATATTGTTAGAAGCCATAGGTTTATAATTCACAGCTTCACGTTGGGTGACAAATTTTGAATTTGGCAAGCACTGTTCAATGAAGAAATACCTTAAAGACCCAGTAGCATGCCGATGAAAGTGCTTTTCATTTAGTCTATTATGAATAGTGTTCAATAAATTCGAACGAATTTTACAATTACAATCAATGGATTTCGAGATATTCAACCAAATAGGCACTCCTCCCGTAAATTGCCGAAGATTTTGATCCTGATTTTAGTGTGGGTCACGTGGTTAGTGACGTCAGTTGAGGCAGACCTGAAATTACATGTAGCCAGCAAGGTAAACTGCATGTACTGCATGTCACATATTCATTCCCTTGATGTATGTTTGACATTTCAAGTGGAGGGATGAGATTGCAGAAATACGACATTTCTTGTCTTGATATTTAGAATCAGCGCTATTTATTCACCAAGAAAGGAGGTTTGTTGAACTACAAGATGTCCAGTATTTGCTGGTTTTTGTGTGTTTTCTGTTCAATCGCATGCATTTTGAAGTGACTTTCCCTTCTTTGAGCTGGTCACCAAATTACGTATTTTACGTTTTTGGCCAGCCATCAAGGCACATTCTGCCCCAACTGACGTCACGATTACGGAAATTGCCGAAGCAATTTCTTTCATCGGCTGGAGAAGGCGATCGTAATACTGGCCCAATATAGTCCATTATATGTCGCTGATATTAGTTACCAATTAACGTGAACACCTTTTTCATCACCAAATGTTCACAATGTCTATATGTGAACAGGAATAAAACCAAATAATGGTACCTTGCTACTATGACTTTAGTCATAATAATTCAGGATGAAAACCCCCACTCACTGAGTGCCGACCATGGCACTAACCCAGCCTCCTGCAATGTGAGCTTCGTTGCTTCAAGAGACACCAGTCTTATCCACTCTGCCACATAGGCGTTACTTATCAATACATACCTAGAGAGAGTGTGTTATACACCCTGCAACATATCTTAAGGCGGTGACTGACCTAGTTCTTTTGTCTAGGGGTCAGGTCATGTTATTGTCACCGACTTGTGCTCAGATTTTTTGGGAGGAAGATCAACACAAGGTAAGAAAAATGCAATTTCTGCAATTTACCATGTACTTCACAGGGTCGAGGCCGTTTGTTGGGGATAGTCACTTATATAAAAACAAACAGCGTTATTCCTCACGTCCCTCAGACAGTTTGCTTCCAATAACCCACCAATCTCCGTGACACTGGATGAAGTTATGTCGCTGGATGAAGTTACCAACTTCTCGCCACAGTGACAAAACTCGATACCATAAACAGGTTGTCGAATACGGAACAGTGCTCAATGTATTCATGGGAATCCTAGCCACATTTTTTGATCCGTCATATGCAAATATAAGATAGTATGTTATATGCTTTAGATATTGTGTGATATATGATAGTATGATAGATACATGCTCGATATCGTGTGATATAGTATAGCATGTTAGATATCATGTGATATAGGATAGCACGCTAGATACATGACAAAGGTGATTCAATAGAGATATCTCTGCAGGTGATTACATATCTACGGATGGGGATATCCCATATGGGGATATGAGGGGCTACGGCCCTGCTGTCTAACGGTAGCATTTGTATGAAAAACATTGGTGTCATCAAATATTTCCCTTAGTTCGTACAAGGTTTCACATTTTATTCATGTCTGAAAACTGCATATTATTGCGAGTATTTTTACATCTTTTCCAGGAATCTGACTCTGCGATTCATGTGATGGTTAAGCACTGTTTTGAAAAATGATGTTCGTCAGCTTCATCAACTTATTGCCTGCCATTCGTGATAATGAAATTATTCAGAAAGCAATGAATGTATGAGAGTAACTTTTTCTTATATGAATATAGATGACCTATGACGACCATATCTTATCGGGAGATGACTTCAGACTCCTTTAGGCCTGTATTCCCCGGTGCGAGTGTCGCATGCGGGGCAGGAGATGCTCATTCTTCGTGAGCACCTGATCTCACACTCAGCTGGCTGGGTGTCTGTGATGTTTACATGGACTTTGATACTTTGACTTTGATACTTTAGTATCACTCGCATTTGACTACTAACACTGATTTGGTAAAATTCCTCTATGGATTCGGTCTTGGAATAGTAATTTGTCTGTTTGTCGGCATCCTTTTCTACTTTCACACTGTAGTGAAGCTGTGCATTGATCACGCATTGAGCTACTCAACAAGCTAAATATTCAAAGGAACAGAAGGAATGGTGATGTCCTCAAGGCGATTTAGCTTAACTATCTTGTGTCATATAGGAACTGATTTCAGCATGATGCTGATGCATGTAGTATGGTATGATATTGTATGTATTGCAGTTTGATTTTCGTGTTAGAAATGATTTTTATTTGTTCAAAATGCTTAACTACTACACAGCCCATTGAAAAATACCGGGCCATCCGAAAATAAAATTTTCTGATCCCCCTCTCTCCCCCCCCCCCCCCATTTTGTAGACCCTTTTCTTTCCAGATCCCCGTTCCAGGCATTCAAAACGGATCCCTGACCTAATTCAGGCAGAAGAAATCGATTGGTTAAGTAAGATTTGTGATCTGACTTTCATGAAATGAAATAAAACCGTTCGCAAAGAACTAGTGATTGATTGATTTATAGGATCAGTAATAAATGTGTATTTTTGGTAGAATGGAATAAATGAACATGATTTCACAAAGAGCAAAACACATATGTCAGTGTATATAATATTCGTTGATATATTATTTTGGCCATTCAGTGGCATTTGTTTTCTATAGCACTTACTTGTTATCCCATTAATGAGATGAAAGCGTCACTGATCAGGCCAAAATGAAGTGTGCTTGCTACAGTAAAACACTCTGAGACAATGCTCGGAGGTGGGACGGCTTATTTCCAATGACCAGAAGCAAGCAATTTACCAAGCAAACTATGTGTTTTGTTAGAGATGAGGTAATTTGCTGATACAGTCACTCGCAAACAACACAGGCGTTGTTCCTGGTCGATACACCTACTTGATCATATGTCGCTGGATGGAGTTACCAACTTGTCGATACAGTGACAAAACTAGGTACAATAAATACATTGTGTGGAATGCTGAACAGTGCTTAAAGATAGGGGTTACCCTGCGGTTTTTTGCAATAAAATGGATGAATACATCCAGTTGAACATTCTGAAATTTTCTCATAATTTATGAGCACCTAATTAGTACATTGCAAGTGTTCCGATAATCAGCATTCTAATCAAATTACCCGCCTTTACGTTTATCCGCACGGGGGCGCATGTGTACCGGAAATGACGTGTACTCGTGCAAACAAACCGGACCCGAGTTTGCCGTTCTTGCCTGCTTGAAGTGCTTCTGTGCTCACTTTGTTCGAGCGATTTTCACGTATTTGCTTTGATCTGTGCAGTTATCGACGTGTGGAAAGATGAGGAATGAGTACCTGCGTTTCGTTTGAAAGTGACATCAGTCAGATTTATTGTGAATCTTGGCAGCAGCCTAGGTAAAGTTAGCCTACTTCATCACTCGTGTGGATGGCCCGACTCGCACAGTGTGTGGGTCCACTATGCCTATGGAAATCGGGTCACGACATGGCGTTTGATGACTGTAACTTGTCACTTCTCATAAATTTATGGTAGAATCAGCGACGTGGATGGGGCTTCAAATGTCAAATAACAATCACCAAGCGTCGAAAGAGTGCCGACAAAAGACAAATATCAAATGACAAGTGAAACTTGTGAAAAGTGATGTGGCTGATTCCATGCAGGCCCCCTACCATGAATTTATGAGAAGTGACAAGTTCCAATCATCAAACGCCATGTCGTGACCCGATTTCCATAATCCACCCCAGAGTGAAGTAACTTTACCTATCTTGGCAGTAACTTGCAATTTTCTGTCAAACCTTCACCATTTCACGGTTCACCACACACTGACACAGTGACAGTCACCAGTGAGTGGACGTGCCGCCTGTGTGGCTGACGAGTCCTATCGACTATCCATCTTTGTCTTGTTACTGTTGGTATGATCAGATAGTGATTGGACGAAAGTAGGAAGATCAAAAACATTTTCAAAGATGGTGCGACGGTGTGTGGTTTTGGCATGTGGTGGACTACCTGAGCCCCAAGTGCGAGGAACTCACGTTTTCCCTTTCACCAACGGAGTGCCTGACCAGCGATGGCTAAGATTTGTGCGAGTCTGGAGAACTAACTTTGTGCCTTCAAAACATAGCCACGTGTGTTCTGAACATTTCCAACCAAATGACTTCGTCAACTATGCAGAGTTTAAAGCTGGTAAGAAATTTTGAAAGATGGGCGTTCTGGGACATATAGGCTATACTAAAGTTCATCCATCAATGAAACACGCTTTTTGGCCGTAGTTTTGTTATAAACAATCGGATCAACTTGAAATTTTATGTGTATTTATTGGGCATCATGCCATAATTTTTCACCATAGAGTTCTATCTCATAAATTGAGAAAGTTGGCAATCTAACCCAATGTTAAATTTCAGCCCCAACATGGAATTTCAAAGTCTGCACAAAATACAACAATTTTTATTCGATGTACGAGTTATATATTACTTCAGAATACACATATTAACTCAATATAAACTGACTATGCCTTCGGACTCTAAATCAACACAATACAATGTAGGTTCATTCTGTATCCATGGGCATAAACACGATAAAAGCCTCGAATTTGTTGAAATTTACTTGATCACATTTCCGACTGAAATTTAGCATTGGGTTAGACTGCCAACTTTTTAAATTTTTTAGATAGAATTCTGAAATTTTGTGAAAAATTCGGCATGATACCCAAAGGACAAACACAAAACTTCAAGTTGATCCGATCATCCAAAACAAAACTACGGCCAAAAAGCATGTTTCACTGATGGACGAACTTCACTTTAATTTTGCCGCAACGCTGAATTCACGAACAGTGATATTTTTTCAAAGCTGTTTTATCCTTTTGATAGATGTTGATGAAAAATGTAACATTTCTGCACTCAGTTGGGAGTTTAGCATGTTAGTGGTTGTATGGAAATCATTGATTTGCAAGTTTCATCCAGCAAAATTGCAAAATTGGCAAGGGTTTTTCAGCAATTTAAGCTGAATATTGTCACCAATGTAGACTATATTTTGATTTTGTGTGAATGAAGGCTAAGCCTGATATGTTAATTGGTGCCAAATATGGACATTCCTATTCTGGTAGATCCAGTAGACTAGTGAAATGTATCAGATGCTTATCAGTCATACTGACATGCACATCTTATAATTGTGTGTGTCAACATTTGAACCATCGAAAAGCTTTGAACCATGTTTTGTTGCAGGTGTTGTGAAACTACTACGGTTGAAGCAAGGAGCTTTTCCCACGGTACAGCCCTCAAACGAAAAGCTGAACAATGTGCTTCTGAGGCCGAGGAAATCGAAGACTGGTATGTACCTGTGATTGTTATGAATATGGTGTATTGTATCTATACAACTATTTGCACGGGTGTTTGCCTTGTATATCATGATTCATGGTACTGATATTTTGTCACGGTACTGTCATTTGTACTTAATCAGGTCCCAGCTATTCCGAGAATGTCTTCAAGACCACGGAGACATTTGCCGAGTCGAGGAGTCAAGATGTTGTCAAGATGGATCCAGCGCGGGTAAATATTCAACAAAAATATGTTCTCACTTCTATTCAGAAAAATATGTTAGTTAATCAACTTTACAATCTAATTATCAGTTTCCAAATCTCTATATGTGTTCGTGATAATTTAATCTTGTTCAAAGATTGGGAAAAAAATTAACATGTGTTAAGTGTGAACAGTTTGGATGTTTGTTACATGTATTTGTGTATCCACCGACCCTTCAGGAGATCAAAGGACCTAAACAGGTTATTGAACCACCTCTATCAGTGACTGAGGAAAGCGTTGAAGAATCGAGAGATCCTGTCTTGGTGGGTCCTCCACAGTACGATTGGCACCCACTCATGTCATCGAAAGGTGAGTAGGCATAGCTGAAGTCATGTGTGAATTGGTTCCACTGGTAATAAGATCTTATTTTCCATTACAGCAATGATGGTGGGATATTTTCAATTTTCCCCTTAAATGCTCATAATTTTGATGTTGAACAAACTGAAGTTTACCTTGAAAAAATATATTATTTTGCATGGCCTAGATATTGAAATTTCATCCATCAGGTGTCCAAACTGCCCCACCTGTCCAGAACAACGACAGCGCATCGAGGAGTTGTCAGGCGAACCTTGCCAACCTCCCACCGTTGGAGCTGCTAACAGTGGTGTGTTCTAACGGTGGCGTGTTCATAATACAGCTACTTATGTCCTCGTGTGTTACCTTGAAATTCTTGCTATATACAGTGGTCCCTTTCAGATCCATTGATCTTACCTCCTGGCAACAAAATCAAGGTTTTATCTGAGAAGAAGTTTTTCTACAGGTGTTCATCTACATGTAAATGTTAAACTTTTCCAAATAACGTCTTTGTTGAGGGGACGTCTTCATTGAGGGGAGTCCTGTATGAGTGAAAACATTGCTATTTGAGGGGGGACATCTGTTTGTAGGTGGTTTACAACGTAATTTTGTATTACATGTATTCCTGGCCGAATAATGTTAAATCGTGTATTATTCCTTGTGTACTCCAGAAGGCAACTGAAGCACCGATGGAGCAGGTGGCAGATAGTGAGTGTAACAAGGAGCCTGACGACATGAGTGAGGCTGGATTTGACCCTGAGGATGAGTTGTGGGAACCGGCTGAGGACTGTGATGACCACACTGATTCAATCGGAGAAAATTTTGACAGTGAAGTCAACTACAATTATTCATTGTGAGTATACATTAGTCTGAAGCCAAAATGCCCAATATAGGTGCTCACAGAGTTATCATGTCCTTTGATACAATGTTATACAGATATTTCATCCAGATAATCATGTAACTTACTTTTGTTCCAGGAAAGTTGGAGAGCGGCCTCCCCAGCATTCGAAAGAATTCTTGATCTTTTGCAACATGTGTGGAATGCAAGTGCCAAACAGACCTCATCATTGTGAACAAGTTGAAAACATGCATCAAAGTTGAGCAAGTATGTGTATAGCATATTTGATGATGGTATCATAGATTCACTCAAAATGAATCCTCAATTATTTTTGTTTTCCGGGCATGTACATGTTATAAATATATTTTTCCGATAACATGTGAACTAGTGCATGTATTAAGATAGAGCAAAATGTGTTGGTTTAGTGCAATGTTGCACATGTAGAAAATATATTAATAATTTCAGTCTATAAGGATTTCATATGTTTTGTATAAACATCGTCATACCTAATTTTACAGAAGTGCAATTGTGGCTACTTTCGGACATGATTACCAACTCCCTCTATATTACTGTTGTTGATGACAAAATTGGTTTTGCATATTCCTAGTCTCGCTACCTTGAAGCAACATTTCTGCAACAGTGGCAAGACGAGCAGCAGTCCATGATCACACAACTGAAGGAGCGAGATGAACCACTGCACATCGCAGGAGATGGCCGAAACGACTCCCCTGGTTACTCGGTGAAATACGGCTCTTACACTGTGATGGAGTGCAGCGTCAACAATGTACTAGATTTCCAGCTTGTTCAGGTGTAATATCTTACAGTAGTATATTTCTGGTGCAATAATACATACACTGTCTTAATAAGGCATTTCAACAGAAATGCCTTTATGTTTTTGTCAAATTATTAGTTTTTTTTCCACATTTTAGTTTCCGCACGATAACTTCAGTTTGCCTCGATGTATCTTCGCCAAATTTTCACCGATGATCAGAAATGTTGTGTAGAAGAGAAGGAGCCTATTGTTTTTGAGCCGGGTCTGTGGGGATAAAATATATGTTTCTGGTTCCCGCACGATAACTCAAAAAGTTCTATGGCAATGACTGCGGAACTTTGCATGGAGGTTCATATATCACCAGGGAAGAAGCCTATTGATTTTGAGGCCGATCCGTCAAACGACTTTTGACCTAGGGCTTGAAATAGTTTTAGCTGAGTCATCCTTGAGGCTCTCATACATATCTCGAAACATACATTATATTCGGAATCGTCATACATGTACTAGGCAAATATGTCTAAGGGGTTGTCAAAGAGCTTCATCGATATCTCGGAAACGGTGTCTCGTAGAGCGAAAAGGACGTTATTTTCATACTAATCGCCCTAGACAAACATGTCTTAAGGGTATTAGGGGTGACCTTTGACCTTGATCTGAAATTTTTTATCCGAGTCGACATTTTTCATTTTCGTCGATATCTCGGAAACGGTGCGTCGTAGAGTGAAACGGATGTTATTATTTTCGGACTCATCGCCCTCGACAAACAATAAGTCAAACATGTCTTAATGGTATTAGGGATGACCTTTGACCTTGACCTGATTTTTTTTCGCTGAGTCGGCATTTTTCGATTTCATCGATATCACGGAAACTGCGACCTAGAGCAAACCAGACATTAGACAGATAGTTTTTGGGGGTATCAAGTTTGTCCTTCACATAGATGTAATTGCATAAATGTCTTATAGGTCTCATTGGGAGCTTCGTCATATTTTGTTTTTAGGTTACCGGACCTATGGTCCGATAACCTATTGCCGTCACGTTGCGTCCGTCGTCCGTCCGTCGTCCGTCCACATTTTTATCTTTAAAGTTTACAGGCGGATTTTCCTGAAATTTTGCACAAAGTTGCCTAAAAATATTTCAAGAGGGGGTTATTTTTTATTTTTTTGATTTTCGCATTTTTCTCAAAATAGCGGCCATTTTTGACGAAAAATGGCCAATTTTGGACTTTGGCGGCCATTTTCTCAAAAACTGTCTGATCAGTTTTGAGATTTTTGTTTCAAAAGATTCCCCTTATGTACCTTTATGATGTGTATAAGTTTTGTTGCCCTTGAATCGCCGGTCTCCGTGTGGCGGCCATTTTGAATTTTTGACGGGTCGGCGAAAAATTTTTTATTTGTCCCAAATCGCGTTACTATCCATTTTGGGTCATTTCTAGACAAAAAAATTTTTTTCACCCTTTGAAAAAAATTTTGGACTTGGAAAATTTTCGGCACTTTTTTCCTTCATAATGAGAGCTGCAGGGACTGTACTCATAGAACGCTTGAAGATAGAGCTTAGATATTGGCACTTTTAAATGGAAAGTCATATATGGCGACTTGTGTGGTGACCTTGAATTTGACCTTGGATGACCTTGAAAGGTCAAAACAGCCATTTTTGGGTCGAGAAATGCTCAAATTTGCACCTGGCCTGTCTTTTCTCGAAAACTGTCTGATCAGTTTTGAGATTATTGTTTCAAAATATTCCCCTTATGTACATTTATGATGTTGATAAGTTTTGTTGCCCTTGAATCGCCAGTCTCCGTGTGGCGGCCATTTTGAATTTTTGACGGGTCGGTGAAAAAAATTTTGTTTGCCCCAAATCGCGTTACTATTCATTTGGGTCATTTCTAGACAAAAAAAATTTTTTCACCCTTTGAAAAAAATTTTGGACTTAGAAAATTTTCGGCACTTTTTTCCTTCATAATGGGAGCTGCCAGGACTGTACTCATAGTACGCTTGAAGATAGAGCTTAGATATTGGCATTTTCAAATAGGAAGTCATATATAGCGAGTTGGGAGGTGACCTTGAATTTGACCTTTGATGACCTTGAAAGGTCAAAACAGCCATTTTTGGGTGAAAAAATGCCCAAATTTGCCTCTACAGATGAAATGCATGTAGATAGAGCTTCAGTTTGCATTATGAACATATAGGAAGTCATATATGAAACAACTGATGATGACCTTGATTTTGACCTTGGATGACCTTGAGTGCTAAATGTCTGACTTGAAATCTTGAAAGTGGCCGCTGAAGCATAAACTTTTGCACATACAGGTTAGGATTGTGTATAAGCCTGTAAAAGAGTCATGTATAAATGGCACATGTTTTGGTGACCTTGAACTTGACCTTAAAGACCTTGAAGGGCGAATCTCAAAATCTGAAATTGGCCTCTACACACGAAATACTTATTGATAAAACTTTTTTTTTTGCCGACTCGGCACTTCCTGTTTGGTCGTATCTCGGAAACGGTGAGTCGTAGAGCGAAACGGAGCTCAATTCCGGCCTTCTGTATTATGAACATACGAAGTCATATGCAGCATACCTGATGGTGACATTGAGATTCACAAAGATGACCTTGACTGGTAAATCTCAAAACATTATGTCACCTACAATGCTTGAAACCAAAATTGTCCGGTAACCTATCTTAGCCCTTGGGCTAATTTTTAGGTTACCGGACCTATGGTCCGATAACCTATTGCCGTCACGTTGCGTCCGTCGTCCGTCCGGCGTCCGTCGTCCGTCCACAGCTGTATCTTTAAAGTTTACAGGCGGATTTTTCTGAAATTTTGCACAAAAATGCCTAAAAATATTTCAAGAGGGGTTTTTTTTTTAGTTTTTTGATTTTCGCATTTTTCTCAAAATGGCGGCCATTTTTGACGAAAAATGGCCAATTTTGGACTTTGGCGGCCATTTTCTCAAAAACTGTCTGATCAGTTTTGAGATTTTTGTTTCAAAAGATTCCCCTTATGTACCTTTATGATGTGTATAAGTTTTGTTGCCCTTGAATCGCCGGTCTCCGTGTGGCGGCCATTTTGAATTTTTGACGGGTCGGCGAAAAAATTTTTTTTGCCCCAAATCGCGTTACTATCCATTTCGGGCCATTTCTAGGCAAAAAAAAATTTTTCACCCTTTGAAAAACATTTTGGACTTGGAAAATTTTCGGCACTTTTTTCCTTCATAATGGGAGCTGCCCGGACTGTACTCATAGAACGCTTAAAGATAGAGCTTAGATATTGGCACTTTCAAATGGGAAGTCATATATGGCGACTTGTGTGGTGACCTTGAATTTGACCTTGGATGACCTTGAAAGGTCAAAATAGCCATTTTTGGGTCGAAAAATGCCCAAATTTGCAGCTTTTCTGTCTTTTCTCGAAAACTGTCTGATCAGTTTTGAGATTTTCGTTTCAGAAGATTCCCCTTATGTACCTTTATGATGTGTATAAGTTTTGTTGCCCTTGAATCGCTGGTCTCCATGTGGCGGCCATTTTGAATTTTTGACGGGTCGACGAAAAAAAATTTTTTTGCCCCAAATTGCGTTACTATCCATTTTGGGCCATATCTAGGCAAAAAAAATTATTTCACCCTTTGAAAAAAATTTGGGACTTGGAAAATTTTCGGCACTTTTTTCCTTCATAATGGGAGCTGCCTAGACTGTACTCATAGAATGCTTGAAGATAGAGCTTAGAAATTAGCACTTTCAAATGGGAAGTCATATATGAAGACTTGTGTGGTGACCTTGAATTTGACCTTGGATGACCTTGAAATGTCAAAACAGCCATTTTTGAGTCGAAAAATGCCCAAATTTGCACCTTGTTTGTCTTTAATCGAAAACTGTCTGATCACTTTTGAGATTTTTATTTCAAAACATAGTAATTGGAGTTTTTGACATGATGTGTATAGATATGTATATAGTGTATAAAGTGCCTTGAATTGCTCAAAAGGCTAGAAATTTAGGCTGAATAGGCCCCAAATTTAATTTTTGGTCGTTTTCCTTCAAATTTATCTGATCAGTTTTGAGATTTTTGTTATAAAACATGCTAATTGGGGTCCCTGACATTGTGTATAAAGATGGAGTGCTTTGAATTGCTTAAAAGGCCCCTTGAGTGTGTAAATTGGCCTCTACAGCCAAAAAATGTTTGTAGGTATAGCTGGAATTGGAAGTCATATACATGTGTACCACATATATATGTGGCTTTTTTGGGTGACGTTGAACTTGACGTCAGATGACATTGAGTGCTATATCTCAGTGTCACGTCCAACAAGAAATGTGTAAATTTCGTTTATAGACAAAAGACTTGTAGATAGACCTTGTATTTGTATTTTGAACATACATGAATACAAGGTTATATGCTGCACACTTAATGATGACATTGAAGTTCACGAAGATGATTGGTTTATCTTAACGTCATATCTCACCTGTCCTGTTTCAACTAAAGTTGTCCGGTAACCTATCTTCGCCCCTGGGCTAATTTTTTTTTTATGCTTCACCCTGAAATGCCTCCAAGGCCTTTAGGCCTTGACGTCTAGTTTTTGCATTAAATTTCTCTGTATATTTCATTTCTATTGGAAGAAGCATTGATCACCATAAATCTCAAACACCATTTCAGTGACTTGTGCATAAAGATTAGAAGATGTGTAATCTGAAATTTTTTTTCCAATTACAGAGCAATGAAGTTCAAAACTCGGCAAGGTGCGAACTGGAGGGTCTGAAGCGAGCGATGGACTGCCTGTCAGCAAACGACTTGGTGGTGGCAGAACTGATCACTGATCGCCACAAGACGATTGCGAAGTGGATGCGGGAGACCTATCCAGAAACATGAGAAACGAAGCACCGCAATGATGTCTGGCTTAGTCTTATCAATGTTATGATGGACACTGGACAAATGACATTTTGTAGACTTGCACCTATGCTTCCATTTCCTTTCTGATCCATTTGATTCAATGCTGGCTTTGTAGCTGTGTCTTCGATTGCAAAAAATTGGTTAATGTGTGCAAGATATTCTGACATTCCACATACCGAACATTTACCCAACTGGTTTGCTTTATCCATGGAGTCACTAAGTGCGTTGTCATGTTGTCTTACTTGTGTCCTCCATTATTTACCATTGTCATTGTTTATTGCTCAGTGTTACATGATGTACACAAATTGGTTTTAACTTTGTGATGCGTCGCAGACAAACATGTAGTCGGGTCTTCTCGACTGCAGCGTTCTCTGTGTTAAATCTTGTAAAATATCCTAGTTGACAAATGAACCAATCTTCAAGCATTCGTGGTTGGTCTGGTTCTGATAAATGTGTGTCTATTAGTACATGAATTCAGCTCATTTCAAATGCTGCTGTTCTGATGTGGAGTTACTTAACCAAATGTTCCTAATGTTACTTGTTTCATTATAAATTAATTCTTGTATATAGACTTCTAGTCAGAATTGAAGTGTAAATGAATACATGAATATGTTGTGCCTTGGGGTGTCTGGACAGTGATTACTAATTTACTAGTACATTGTGGTAGTAACCAGGCAACAGGGTCTTGTTACAGTGTTTGTGAAAAATATTAATAAACATCATGATACACTAAAGTTGTTTGTCATTATTGTCACTAAAAAACAAATCAATTTTGAACCATCAAGAATTTTTGGAAATTGAATTCTTGAGAATTATCATTATCTACATAATTTTTGGAATATGTATTCAAACTTGCGATAAAGTAGATTTTAGTAGGCAGGGTGTTGGCCATTTATTACTATTTCGAGTAAACTTCGCTGTCATTTTACGATATCCGAAATTTATTCGGATAGCAATCCAGATACATAAACATATACAAACGAATCAAAGAACATGCTACCCTAGGTGGCACATAGCCGCATGGCTGTCTTCCTGTGTCGCCTATTATAATCTGAAAGACCTTTTGATTTGGGAATTCAGTTCGCTCAATCACATGGATGAACTGGGGATAAGTACAGTATTATGAGTATATCATTTGGAGTTTGGCATGCACAAAGTCGAAGCCAAAGAATTTTGATCAGATCACCAAACGCGCTAAACAATGTGATACTGGATTCCTCGGCACCAAACTCAGGCTGAATATACCGGTAGATGTTGTTTTTGCAATGAATGGGTTGATTGATGTCCGGGAAATGGAACGTGTATCTGCAACACGAGCAAATGTCTCGGCATGGGCAGGGATCTGACTGCTAATCTCAACTTGCAGAATATACGTGCGTCGTGCGCGCGCGTTTTACAAAGGAACATCAATGGATTTAGCCCCTTCTTGAGATTTTCCAATGATTTCATAACTCTGGATAATTGCATGTGTCTAATTTGTCAGCTGTCAAAACATAATTACGACTGTTTGGAATTCGGGGTCAATTCGTGCATGGCACGTCTCCTCACTTCCTGTTTTGTTTGCACGAGTTTGCGTCATCAAGATGGCGGCGCCCATGGTACATGTGCTCGCATTGGACAACGATATAAAATGTTCGATTTATTGATTATTCGTGGTCACAATCAGTTGAGACTTGGTAGATGGTGATATCAGGTTATATACTGCATATTTATTGCAAAAAACCGCAGGGTAAACCCTACCTTTAATGTATTCATGGAACCCCAGTTGTAGTATTTGAACATAATATATGTGAATACAAAGACTGGGGTTATTGGGATAGTCCAGTTTCATTGATGCTTTTTCTGACCTGCTGTTGTTCAAACTTTAGGCCGAGTGTCAGTGCTTTTATGTGCTGGAATAACTTTGGTGGCTGTGTCGCACATCGTCGACGTCTGTTGAACCGCTAAATGTGAAATCAACGCAGAATGTGAAAACACACTAATGCTAAATGTGAAACCTAACGGTAAATGTAAAAAAACCAAGGCATATGCCTTGACGCTAAATGTAATAACTATGTGCTTGACGCTGAATGTGAAAAAATATATATGTAACAGTTATACAAGTTACCACTCATTGTCATCAGACTATCTTCCAATATCTTCTGATTTTAGGTATGCATGGCATTTCGAAATGCTTGGCTCGTTTACAAAGTTTACTGAGTCGCTCGAAATGCCTAGAATGCAGGCTCAAAGTGCATAAATTGAAGACACATCGCTTGTAGATACAGCTTAAATATGTATTATGGACATACATTATATTATGCCACATATGGAACAGCTTTTGGTGACCATGAACTAATATGCATGATATGACGTTCAGTGGTCATTGTTAAGGGCCTTGAACGTGTAATTTGGCCGCTGCAGAAAACAAAATTTGGTGTGTAGAGATTAGGTTATGGGCATCAAATATGCATATAGGTGACCATACGGTGATCTCGAATTCTACCTTCAATGAATTTGATTGATAGGTCAATGCATCGATTTTATTAAAAACTGATATCTTTTTTTAAAATTACAATTATGCAGTGGATTAATCTGATAGATAAGTAAGGCATGATCAATACTATAGGCTACTAGTGTTTTGGAAAATGAGTAATATTTAATCAACAAGAACACACGTTTGTGAACAAGCGCATGGGGGTTACCACTTATAGCCCTTTGGGTTTTTTCAATAACGATTTGTTATTATGCAAACTATGCCCTTCTGATGAAATCTGCCCCTGCCCTTCAAATTTGCTTCCGGTGCTTCTGAAGACTGTGCTTTCCATGAATACATTAAGCAATGTTCAGCCTTCCACACAGTGTGTATTGTATCGAGTTTTGTCACTGTAACGACAATTTGGTAACTTCATCCAGTAGGTCGTTGCTGACAATGACAAATAATAGTGTACAGTGTGGAAAAGTCATACATTCGAATGTTGTGACAGTGGAAAAAGAAATAAATTTAGGGTGATGTATTAACTATGGAGTTCTTCAATACTCGCATTTGGTTTATACCATTTCTGGCAAAGTATTTCTGGGATAAGCCATGGCACAGTATTTCTGGAGTCCCCCCTTCACTGTACGTGAAGACTTAGTTGGAAGCAATGAGATGGGCTTTGTGGAACATAGCAGAACATGCAATATAACGCTGTTTGTGTGGACATTTGTGTAACTTCGGTATCTGTTACAAACTAGGAAATTTCATTTCCTTCTGACTGATGTTGATACTTTAAGAAAACAGGACATATTCATGGTTGTCTAGTATCAATCAAATGAACGTGTAGCAATTGGCGAATGTCTAGATTCTTGATCACTGTGAACGATCCATTGAACGGGCTGAAAACCTAACAATGCCAAACTTCGATGACCAGACAGCACACTGTGTCATCTCACTATGATTATCTTTCAAGTTCTTCCACTACTGTATTTGTCTGTGTTTTTTAGGTTACCGTACCTTTGGTACCATGCCTAAAAATATTTTGAGATTGAGATACTTTTTAGTTATTTGATTTTCAAGCTTTTTTTTTATATGGCGGCTATTTTCGGCGAAACAAATCTCGACTCTGGTGGCTATTTTCTCAAAAACTGTTCAGGAAGTTTTGAGATTTTTGTTTCAACAGATTCCTCTTATGTACCTATGTGATGTGAATAGTTTCGTTGCTCTTGATTTGGCGGTCTGTGCGTGGCAGCCATTATGATTTTTTGACGGGACCCAAATGGTACTTTCCCATGTTGAATTCTCTTATGCTCTAAAATGGGACACATTTTTTCTTAATATTTCAGTTCATATTGATATTAGGAATTAACTGTGGACATATAGGAAATGAATTGATATATCTCGTTTATTATCGACTTTACAACCTGCATGGCACATTTGACATTGTTTTGGTGTTGGGTCATTTTTACATTTTTATTGTCAAGGATAGGGTTTTAATGGTCTTTGTCATCAAATCAATAACTTACTTTTATCAATGACTCCCCACAACACCCGGGGTAAACGGTTGTGTGCGTACTGTATTGTATGCTAAGCAAAGTCCGGATGTGTACGCACTCAAAACACAAGGTAAGAAGGAATCGTAGGTGATTTTCTTGTTGTGTTTCGCCCACTAGGGTCTATTCAGAATGAATCCAAGACACAAGTAGCTGGATTCGATGTCAGTTTTCACGAGCACACTAACTATCAAGCAGTTTGGGGTGCTTTCACTGCTAACATTGTGTAATTTGGTACCGAGTGTACACGTACCCCTATTATCGCCCCATTCGAATGTTACAGTCCCCTCACTGTCGTCCGAATTCCCAGTATATTAACCAGTATCAGCACAATTCGATCAAAAAATAAGCAATGCTTTAGTGTATAATGAAATATTCGGACAAAACTTTGGATTTGCCAGTAAATTGACAATTTTAGCCAATGTACGCACTCGGCGAATTATTAGCAGTGAAATAACCCCAAACTGCTTGATATTTAGTGAGCTTGTGACAATTGACATCGAATCCAGCTACTTGTGTCTTTGATTCGTTCTAAATAGGCTCTAGTGGGCGAAACACAACAAGAAAATCACCTACGATTCTTTCTTACCTTGTGTTTTGAGTGCGTACACATCCGGTATTTTGCTTATCATTCAATACAGTACGCACGCAATCGTTTACCCCGGGTGCACAAAGAGTGAGCTTTAATAATGAAGATTGACCAATCAACGCGGCGCTGTCATCATTGCAATTCAAGATAATAATATGTGATGGCATCTGTGATTGGCGAAGATCTTTTGATGTGTAAATCAGTGTTAGCAAAATTAGCGTGGAATTCCCAACAACAACAACAAAATTCTATGCAGCGCTGTGAAAAAACGTGATATATTAGACAACGTTGAAGGCAGCCGAATGTATTTTTGTATTTTGAGAGATAAATAATGAAATCAAGTCCAGCTTCGTCTGTAGTTCATTCAGTTTCAGATGAGGTTATGGTGATAAATATAAAGATCTGTATTTCATAATGCATTGAATGTATATACCTGGGGAGTTCCTCTGAAATACTGTCTGGAACAACCGTAAGTGGCTATAATCAGCATCGATATCAGATGAATACTTCCATATGGTGTCTATCTAGGTACAGCGATTTACCTGCAAACACGAGATAATATGATCAATTTATATAATAGATATTTCAGCATTCTGAAAATATATTACATTTGCGGTGATCTATGTCGGGCGCTGTTTCTATTAGAAAAAATGTTGTGTTTCATGTTTGCCATTGTCATCATCAAAATCTAGTTATATTGGTGGTTACAAGAAGATTTTGCATATACATTCCCAGATCCAGTTCCAAACATTTAGTTTACTTCAGTCGTTCTTTGTTGTTGTTAAAGGTGTGTGGCACAAACTATCCGATCATCTGTGAGACGAAATCTGGCCACGAATAACCAATTTGCCATCTTTAGGATAAATGTGCTGTATTCGTGTTCAAAATAAGGTAGTTCAAAATCATGAACACTGCTGCAAATCAAAATCAATATGTCTGGCGCTGTGTACATTGACACAAGAATGATATTGAAGCATGTTCACATTATACTGAACAAATCTTCACTGTGTTGCTCTGCAGTATTTAATGGAACACATTTTGCTGATCATGCGAGATATATAGATATATATCAACTCCAAAATTAGTAGCACTCTATCCAATGTGAGTTTTATTTGTTGAAGATTTAATATTTCAGGTAATTTTATTAGCCATTCAGAACTGCTCCCGGCGCATTTAGATGCCGATGACGTTTAGAGGGTATGGTGTGTTAGTAGGTTATTTGCACTATCGCTTGTGAGGTTCCGATAGAGTACGACTCAGAGGTTGGTTTGAATCTGACTTTGGTAGTAATTAGCATTATTTCCTCTGAAAAATCGCTCATGTGTGGGATCGGAAGTATTACATGTGTTGGTGTATGGACGATATAGTGTGTCAATTATCAGAAGTATCTCTGAGCGTTTCTGAGAGCATCGCTCAGCCATCCGTCTACAGGCGAAATGTGTGGATACGTTGTCACCATCTGACAGCGAAATTGTGGGCCCTACATTGAAATATGACCCTAGTTACGATTTGTTTGAAAAAAGTTCATTGCCCTTGTGTTTTTAACGCAACAATGAACAAAAGCGGAGTGCTTGACTGCAAGTTGTCGAATACCACAGTATCGTCCTCTCAGTGCTAGAGGAATGTGCAGCACATTTTCACAGGGGCCTTTTCCCTATGTATCATCTCAGACACTTGACGTGATGACCGAATCAATTTCAAATGATCAATCATGGGGAATAATCAACAGCATTGATTAAGAGGACGCCGGTTGTTATGGTAACAAATACCAGTGGGGCAACGGACGAGCCGACCTGATGTTCAGGGCAGGAATGCAATCCCGACCCGGGGCTGGTATACATGTACCAGAGTAGCCCTGATCGCGGACAGCAATCAGGAAAGCGTTCAATTTTGCCGCTCTCCTGCTCTCCTGCTTTTAATCTATTGTTGCGGGCCACGCGGCTTGTTTTGTTCCGTTAATCCGGGCCATAATTCACGTGCTGCCGCGGCAGCTTTTCGCGTTCAAGGCTGCGTGGTCCCCAGCACGCCTCCCGTGACGTCTCCTATGTATGCTGCTCTTTTTAAAATGGTAAAACCATGTTGTTGTCGGCGCAACAATCAAATGATGAATTGGGCACCTTTTAAGGCAGAGACAAGAAATCGCAGTCGGTAATCCTGTGGTGGTGTTCAATCCTGAAACACTTGATTGGGCACAAAAGGAGCTGGGCTGTCGGACGTGGCTTCCAGTGACACAGGTGTCAGATCTCCATTTGTGCGTGAAGTGACTGGTCATCCATCATACTCTTATCACACTGTGCTCGACCGTGGCAGGGCGACAAAAACAACCTGTAGTCCTAGACTCAGTCGAGCCTCTCCAAGCTTTCCATTATTGATGGCCCCAACACTGTGAACAGCAGAAAGCATATGTGTTAAGGTAATTTAAACAGGTAACAAATAGTTTTGTCTGGTAGTGTCTGGTAGCCCTCGGGAAGACCAGCATCTGGTCAGGAGTCACAGCAAGTGATGATACGGGTTACTTGATGGCCATCTAGGATACCTGCGACAGAAACAAGTATTATCTCTTACAATGTTGCAGTGTCGGAGGGAAGATTGCTTATCGTTGAAAGAATATGATACCCGATTCTACATGTAAGAAGAGATCAGTAAGGGATGCAAACTTTTCGGGAAAGTTATTCTCATCTACACCATTTACATTACAAGTATGATGCAGAATATGGTCATCTTATCTGATATAATATTGTTTATATTTTATCTGAATGTTTTTGCGGTTCTGTTTTTATGTTTCCAGTGACATGTTTTGTTGCAAGAATATAACGAGTGTCATGTGTTTTACATATATCATATTATATATATATATATTATGGTCTTGTGGCTGTTCAACCTATCAACATCCACCCCTCCCCTTCGCCCATGTAATTTCGGGTGTCACCTTGTAAATGTACACATATTTATGGTAGTTTAGATGCCTGACAATGAAACATTAAAAAAAAAGTTGTTACAACATCTATGTGCGGAATCCTGTACCCATTTTTGATAAATAATAAATATGAAAGCAGTTGTACTGGCTTAATTATGACTGAGGTCAATTAAATTGACCGAGATCAATTAAACTGAACAGACATTTGTCTGATTCGCAAGGACATAAAAATGCAATAGTGTCATATTGTATATCTACCATCAGTATATTACCTGTTACTGCCTTGTGTTGCAACGAAGAGCATCTTTAAATAATTGATGCTTACTAATAGGCAAGGTTGTATGTCTTGACAGCCTGGATCATGGATCATACACAGTAACGTGTGGTAATATCAGCAAAGTTCTCTGGCTGATTAGTTCCCGAGTACATGTACTTCACCTGTTGGTTCAAGAAATGTGGTGATAGCCGATCTATCAGTTCTTGTGTTTGAATGATTATATTTCATCACTCGTTAATCCTCGACTTAACATACCCATGCATGATTTTGTCATTAATTTCGTTTCACATTTCAAAAGTGTCAATACGATTATTGATGTAAAGTTCGTGTGAAGCTAGCACTTTTAATCAATTGTGCTGAATTGACAATAAAATATGCCTTTTCAAATCAATATATCGCGTGCCCGACGCCATTAATACCCGTCCAACGTTATGAGATCATGGCAAAACTTTTTTCCCTGGATTTAATTTTGTGAGGTTTTTTTTTCTCTGAGAGGAAAAAATGTTGCCTAAAATTATGCAAATTAAGTGTATTCCGCTCTGTGAAGCTGGTGTAATGGAAGGAATGATGTCTGGTGGTATCCAAGGCTGTGACAGGCCTCTTACACAGGTGATACAGCACAAAATCCTGGATAAAGCCAGCGCCCTGACGACATCTAATGAAATTGTGAGACATGATATCGATAAATTGAAACTATAGTCCAGTTTCCTTGATGCTATGTTTTTTTTTAACCTGCTGTTGGTCAAGCATCAGTGCTTTTATGTCCAGGAGTAACTTTGGATACTGTGTGGCACATCAGCGAGGTCACTAGTTATCACTGCCTCGGCAGATTACCTCATCTCCAACAAAACACGTAAAGTGCTTTGTAATTAGCTGGACGCTGGTTTCGTTGTCATCATAAATAAGCCTTCTCAGCTCTGAGTATTGTCTCAGAGTGTTTTACTGCTCTGAGTACATTTGATTTTTGGCCTGACCAGTGACGCTTTCATCTTAATAATGAGACAAACGGATAAAGACAAGTTGCTATAAAAGAAAAACAAATGTCAGTTGAGGGCCAAAATAACATATCAATTTTACACACACTGGCATGTGTGTATTGGCATTGGTGAAATCATGTTAATTTATTCCACTCTACCAAAAATATTGGTGGTAATAGATTGATACTTGCATACACATGTATTACTGATCCTATAAAATAAGTAATTACTAGTTCCCTTTGAATGGATTCATTCCATTCCATGAAAGTCAGATCACAAACCTTACTTCACCAATCGATTTTTCCTACTTGGGAACTGAATGCTTACAAATATTTCAAAAGGGAGGTACTTTTGAGTTATTTGATTTTCGAGCTTTTTTCTATATGGCAGCCATTTTCGGTGACTTTGGTGGCTATTTTTTTCAAAACTGTTCGGGAAGTTATGAGATTTTTGTTTCAAAAGATTCCTCTTATGTACCTATGTGATGTGTATAGTTTCGTTGCTTTTGAATTGGCGGTATGCGTGTGGCAGCCATTATGATTTTTTGACGGGTTCCAAATGGGACTTTCCCATGTTAAGTTCTCTAATGCTCTAAAACGGGACACATTTTTTCTTAAAATCTCAGTTCATATCGATATTAGGAATTAACTGTGGACATATAGGATATGATATATCTCGTTTAATTTTTTTTAAAATCGACTCTACATGCTGCATGCCACATTCGACATTGTTTTAATGTTGGGTCATTTTTACATTTCATATTGTTCATGATAAGAGTTTTTATGCTCTTTGCAATCAAATCAATAGCTTACTCTGACTCCCCCAATGACTTCCCACAAAGAGTGAGCTTGATAATGAAGATTTACCAATCAACGCGGTGCTGTCATCTTTGCAATTCAAGATGATAATATGTGATGACATCTGTGATTGGGGAAGATCTTTTGAAAAAATGGTAAAACCATGTTGTTGTCGGCGCAACAATCAAATGATGAATTGGGCACCTTTTAAGGCAGAGACAAGAGATCACAGTCGGTAATCCTGTGGTGGTGTTCAATCCTGAAACACTTGATTGGGCACAAAAGGAGCTGGGCTGTCGGACGTGGCTTCCAGTGACACAGGTGTCAGATCTCCATTTGTGCGTGAAGTGACTGGTCATCCATCATACTCTTATCACACTGTGCTCGACCATGGCAGGGCGACAAAAACAACCTGTAGTCCTAGACTCAGCCGAGCCTCTCCAACCTTTCCATTATTGATGGCCCCAACACTGCGAACAGCAGAAAGCATATGTGTTAAGGTAATTTAAACAGGTAACAAATAGTTTTGTCTGGTAGTGTCTGGTAGCCCTCGGGAAGACCAGCATCTGGTCAGGAGTCACAGCAAGTGATGATACGGGTTACTTGATGGCTATCTAGGATACCTGAGACAGAAACAAGTATTATCTCTTACAATGTTGCAGTGTCGGAGGGAAGATTGCTTATCGTTGAAAGAATATGATACCCGATTCTACATGTAAGAAGAGATCAGTAAGGGATGCAAACTTTTCGGGAAAGTTATTCTCATCTACACCATTTACATTACAAGTATGATGCAGAATATGGTCATCTTATCTGATATAATATTGTTTATACTTTATCTGAATGTTTTGACTTCTCTGTTTTTATGTTTGCAGTGACATGTTTTATTGCAAGAATATAACGAGTGTCATGTGTTTTACATATGTTATTTTATTATATATATATTATGGTCTTGTGGCTGTTCAACTTATCAACAACCACCCCTCCCCTTCGCCCATGTAATTTGGGGTGTCACCTTGCAAATATACACATATTTATGGTTGTTCAGATGCCTGACAATGAAACATTAAAATATTAGTTTTTAAAACATCTATGTGCGGAATCCTGTACCCATTTTTGATAAATAATAAATATAAAAGCAGTTGTACTGGCTCAATTATGACTGAGGTCAATACTGAGGTCAATTAAATTAGTAACAACTTTTGAGGATATCATACAAATTATCGTCATCTGAACAGACTATTCTGATTCGCAAGGACATAAAAATGCAATAATGTCACATTGTATATCTACCATCAGTAGATTACCTGTTATTGCCTTGTGTTGCAACAAAGAGCATCTTTGAATAATTAATGCTTACTAATAGGCAAAGTTGTATGTTTCGACAGCCAGAATCTCGAATCATACACTGTAACGTGTGGTAATATCAGCACAGTTCTATGGCTGATTAGTTCCCGAGTACATGTACTGCACCTGTTGGTTCAAGAGATGTGGTGATAGCCGATCTATCTATCAGTTCTTGTGTTTGAATGATTATATTTCATCACTCGGAAACCCAAAAGCATTACGGCCTAGACTCAACATACCTATGTATGATTTTGTCATTAATTTCGTTTCACATTTCAAAAGTGTCAATACGATACATTAATGATGCCAAGTTCGTATGAACTAGCACCATTAATCAATTTTGCTAAAATGACAATAAAATCTGCCTTTCCAAATCAATACATCGCGTGCCCAACGCCATTAATACCCGTCCAACGTTATGAGATCATGGCAAAACATTTTTCCCTGGATTTAATTTTGTGAGGGTTTTTTTTTTCTCTGAGAGGAAAAACCATCTTGCCTACAATTATGCAAATCAAGCGTATTCCGCTCTGTGAAGCTGGTGAAATGGAAGGAATGATGTCGGGTGGTATCCAAGGCGGTGACAGGCCTCTTACACTGGTGATACAGCGCAAAATCCCGGATAAAGCCAGCGCCCTGACGATATCTAATGAAATTGTGAGACATGATTTCGATAAATTGTAACTGAGCGTCAGGCTGCTTTGCTCGGCATTATCTGTAGATTGGAGAAACGTTAATTTACGGCCTGCTCTCGAAATAAATGTCATACACATGCAATCAGCACACTCAGGAAACAGATAAATATTCATTCGACGACATTTGTTATAACCTTGACTTTTCTCGTCAACCTTGACCACAGAACACATAACGACCATACTGCGCATTTCCCTGAGGATCTCTAAAATCCTTCGACTGCATCACGCATACATATAAGACTCAAGTTTGGCTTGATTAGTGAGATAATCATCAACAACAAATACCGGAAACAGAGCAACCGGAACAAAATAATGATCTATTCTGCTCCAGACACCGAAGCCAGGTAACTCGACGACGTAACGACATGAGCTGCTTTCTTTGGAAGACTGTTTACTTTTGTAATTGGGATGTTTAACGTGAATTCGCCGTTAACTAAAATTACATTTACAATATTTGCTTTATTATTCATTTTTTCAGGCAAGCAGATTTAAAGCCGTCCAGCATCGCATTTGTGTACACTGCACCCATGTAAACTAATACAGGATTTTTTTGTTATATCAACGGCTGCAGAAATCCATTGGAGCACACATATCGCCTGCAGTGCCACATTCTATGTTACAATTACAATCACAATCTATTGGAAGGGTGGTCAATTGTATGTATTCACCTACGTACATCTTACTCAATATGTGACCAGTCGCAGCTTGAGATATGTAGATGAGATATTTAAACTGTTTATTGCCTCGTTATCAGTGGCAAATATGGGAGTATATTGTGATAGTTGTCCTGAGGAAGAAGTATACAACACCCGAATCAACGCAAGATTAAAGAAACAGAACAGATAGCAACAGGGCGGTTCCAGAGTTTGGGCTAGTAATTTAGTTGTTGGAAATTAGTGCATGTCTTTTGCCCCTTTGTATAGGCCTAGCGATTCCCTAGGATCATGAAAACATCATTGTCCCTGAACAGGTGGTAGCCTACTTAAATCATGCCACAGAGTAAAAAGTCTGTGATAGCAGTCGTTCATCCAGAGTGATCCGAAGCCTTCATTACTTCTGAAAGGTTCTGGTTACTGATGTTTGGATAATTGAGTATAATATGTAACAAGTGATGTATATTAGCCTAGACATTAGATATTAGGTAATTTACATCAAAGATGTGTTATTTATACCAATTCATGTAATATGACACATGCTACATCATTGAATGATTCTGACTGTGCATTCGATCATGGAACTGTGCATCAAATAACCTATGTCCAGTGGGTTGTCTGTCGTGTCCTGATCCGGGCACCGACCTCTCCGTAAATGTCCGACTTCTCACTCACATAATATCCCTGCCACTTGTGATATAAAAAACATAAATTTCGTATCATCATGATTGAATGATTATCTAGTTTGAACATGATTCTATTTGCCCCCTATCACTGATGGGACGTCATGACCAATCGTTATGTTCAGCAGTTTTTTTTTTCTTTAAACGTAATTTATTTATTGAGGATATTTACACGCATATAAAATGCACAAAGGTAATCTCCTCATCCAGGACGTATCATACAAATCATTTTAGCAAATATTTATATTCATAAAAAGCGTTCAGTTTCTGAAATGTATTGATAGAATGCATCAAATAATAATTTATTTTGTCCCAAAGAAAGTTGATTATTTCCTTCAATAAAGCTGTCACATATGATCTTCTTTTGTTGCATGGAAAAACTTTGCAGGTTGAAATTTGTAATAACTTGTGACAGGAGGGGGCTGGAAGCGACAAGCATTCTCTGGCGGGCTGCTCGATAGGTTGGACAATCCAGGATGTAGTGTGATATATTTTCATTATGGAAACCACATGAGGCACATTCAGCAGAATTAATGAAATTATACTTCTTTCTATGACTGTTTAAGCCACTGAGCCCCATGCGCATACGTGCCTGATGTACTGGAGCACGACCAGTGCCATACGAAAACAACGGATTGCTATCTGGAAATAAGGAGTGTTTTACTCTCCGCTTGAAAATGGGAAAAGTTTGAGAAGATTTCAGAGATGTATTCATTTTGTTCCAAGCATTAGAAGCAGACAAAAAGAAAGATTTCTTAAACGAAACGGTTCGTGCTCGCGGAACTCTTAAATTCCGAGAGTTCCTCACTTCATATTGGTGTATATCAGAAACCAAGTTCGGACAGGCTTCACGGAGGTAGGGCGGAGTAAGGTTGTTCATAATTTTGTAAAACATGGAGAGCTGATAGTAAGTACGTCGTGTTTTTAGTGTGGGCCAACCCAACTCTGATAGTAGAGCAGCGTTACTGACGGAGTTGTATGCACCTGTGCATGTGATAGCCGCAGATCTTTGAATTTTTTCCAAGGCACCCGACAAATGTTCAGGGCAGTTATTATATAACAAGTTACCATATTCTAAAATTGGGCGGATGAAAGTCGTATAAATATTTTGTTTGCATTGTCTTGGTAACATATTTGACATTCTCTTCAACATGTTCAACGATGGCCCAGCTTTGGATATTCTATCTTGGATGTGTTTTTCCCAATTCAAATTATCTGTGAATAATACTCCAAGATGGCGATGTTCACGTACTATCTGAATTTCCTGTCCATTGAACATAATCGGGCTGTTGGCAAACGATTGTCTATGTTTTGAAAAAATAATGGCTTTTGATTTTACAGCGCTGAAAGACACAGCCCACTGACTTGCCCAATTATTCAACGTTTCAAGATCAATATTAAGTTCTAGTATACTATGGTTCGGGTCCGTAATCGGCTTCATCAGACATGTGTCATCTGCATATAAAAATATGTCACTATTTATGTCAATTGTTATATCATTTATGAATATCAAAAATAGCAAAGGTCCAAGTATTGAGCCTTGAGGAACTCCTGCATCTATATCCAATAGCGGAGACTGTTGACCCTGAATGACTACCCTTTGCTTTCTATCAAGTAAGTAATTTTTTAACCAATTCAGGAGTGACGTTTCTATGCCCAGAGAATGAAGTTTGTGGATTAGTCCTGTATGCCATACTTTGTCGAATGCCTTGGAAACATCCAGAAATACCATACAAACGTCCACTTTGTCATCAAGATTCTGATATATTTTATGCGTTATCATTAATAACTGATTCATAGCTGAATCCAGCGGTTTGAATCCAGAATTCCTCCAAGTCAACAAATTGTAACTGGAGCAGTAATCGTATAAACGATTAAAAATAATTCTTTCTAGAACTTTCCCGACAACTGAGAGAAGTGACACCGGTCTATAATTGCATTTATTCTGATGGTCACCCTTTTTATATATGGGTGTAATATTTGCAAGTTTCCATAACGTAGGGAATTTTCCTATTCTCAATGACTTGTTAAATAAATCGGTAAGATAAGAACTGACAGGCCCCGCTAAATTTTTCAATAACCTGGCACTTATACCGTCCGGACCGTTGGCTTTTCCTACGTCAAGATTGGATAAAATGTGTAATACTTCTTCATTTTGGACATGTATATGATGCAACCTTGAGCGCGTCACAATTCTTAGAGGCGGCAATGCACACGGAGGTGCTTGAATGGCACATTGTTCAGCGAAATATTCGTTCAGGAGAATAGCTTTTTCCAAATTCGTGGAGTAGTCAATGTTATTATCGTGTAACGTGGGAACTCCTGGTTTAGCTTTGCTGCCAAGCAGCTGTTTAGATATTCTCCAGTATTCTTTCTGAGATATGGGATTGTTGAGTTTATTAATCATTTTTTCATCATAAGCCTGTTTCGCGAGCACGCGTACCGTTTTCGCTCTTTTTCTTTTTTCTTTGTAAGTTTCATAATGCTGTGGATTCCCAGAGCGGCGATATCGTCTATGCCAACGATCTCTAACAGCGTCCGCATGGCGACACGCACCAGTAATATACGGTTTGTCGCGTGGTCTTATCGTGATGCACTTATATGGAATAAATTGTTTAGACGTTTCCAAAATGAAGGTAGTAAATCTGTCCGTGCACAGATCAATATCATCAGTGTCAAAAATGAAACCTCGTACTGCTTGGCGTAGACCAGGAAAATTAGCATTGGAGTAATCCCATATCTCTCTAGAGAAAGGTTTGTCTCTGTTGTATGTGAACGCACAGGTGCAGGTCACTATACAATGGTCTAAATTTGCAATGGGAGGATGGACCTGGATATTTTTCATGTAGCCAGGAGAGTCCGTAATTAATAGATCGAGTAGACTTGCTGACACCTCAGTAAGTCGTGTGGGTTCCGTTACCATCTGAAATAAGTTGAACGAGTTAACGATATCGACAAGTTTTAAACCAAGTTCACTCGTAGGATGATTATCGTTCCAATCAACGCATCTGTCGTTGAAATCTCCCGTGATTATGACACAATCAAAATTAAAAGATAATGCCGCGTCCATGCTATGTTGGAAAGCTTCAAGGAAATTGTTAACATCACGTGCCAAGTCTGATGTTGATGGTGGGCGATAGAACACCGACACTAGCATGGATTTAATGCCAACCCTCAACTCAATCCATAAGGATTCAACATCACCAGACTCTAGATCATGGCGCCTATTTGAAACAAGATAATCTGACACATATATAAACACCCCTCCCCCATGTCTATTTCGATCCCTGCGGTGGATATAATACCCATCAATGCATATGTCGTCGTTATTAATATTTGCATCGAGCCATGTTTCACAGATGCATAATAAATCGATACCTTTGCTCAGAACGAAACTTGAAATTTCGTCGAGTTTCATATTTGTGTTCATTGATTGACTGAAGGTTCCAAGACTACGAGCATTAATATGACATCTGAATCATTTTCTCCTCTTTGGGTCCGGGGTTAATATGTATATCCCCGGAACACACCAGTAGCAGAGATATACACAACAATGGAAGCAAGAGAATCAATAGTCCATCTGACGAAATCCCAGGCGACTGAACAGGTGTGGACATCTTTACAAACCTTTTCTTTAGTGGCCTCCCATAACAGAAAGAATGCCAGAGACCTATAGCAGCCCGATATTGTCCGAGACATATCATGGTGGATCATAGATGACGATTGTCAACAGCACATGCTTGTCGCCATCACCCCCCTCAAGGTGAGTTTGAATTTGAACGTAGTATATTATATTAGTCGCGTGTAAGAGCTTCACATTTGCACAAAGTAGGTTTGTATGAGCCGTCCCGGTGTACATATAGCACAATATTACATACATATTCATCATGGGTAAGAGAGAGCTTAGAAAGGACCCAGGTGTGGAGACAGTGATAACATACGATATAACATGCCTCATTTTCAGAAACGTTCGTGCGTCCTATTTGATTGCACAATGAAACATGCGAAAACAATACAAAGATGTTACTACCAAAAAAAGTTACAAATATTATCTAAAACGAAGATGAAACAAAATATGAATCCGAACAGAATGCCATGGTATATTTGAACAGTAACTGTGTTCTTTATATAATATTCATGTCCACCATATCTTCGAGGGTCACAGTTATAACAGGCACCGTACAATTCGAGTTATTACCGTTCGGTTGAGAATATACAAGTCGGAAAAATTGTAGCCGTACCCGAACGTAAGCATCAATGGTGAAAATGAACCCCAGTACTTTGGCAGTATTAACCACGAAGAACTTTATAAATCTTTGAGACCGTGAACGTGAACACATAAGGGCTTCACATGAACTTTGACACGGAATACCAAATATCCCCCCCCCCTTTCCGTTGATGTATGAACTCCAAAACAAAAACAACAAACATCAGACCGAATGTTATTAAAATAGGTTACCGGACAATCCTAGTTCAGCAGTTAATAGTTTGAGAGGAAAGTCTCGCAGTGAGTATACTCTATATCATCATACCTGACATGGCGTCCATAAAATTAGAATCAGAATCCTTCCTGTGCAACTCATATGTAGTCCTGATTGAGGCATAGCCATGAATATGCCATAGATCGAGCATTGTTGAACTCAAAGTGGTTTATGGAAACAAGCAACTAACACACATACACACGCATACATCTTTGGATGGAGAAGCAGCGAATTATGTGTACACGTGTAGTGCTAATTGACTACAAACAATTGCACGGTACAAACACCAAAATCTATCCCTCCCAATCTTCATTTTCGACAAATTCCCGGACAACGATTAACTTTCTCGCTCGATGCCCACACTCGGTCTCGGCTAATCAGGGCTTGGAGGGATGGAGTCGTGAGGTGGCGTGGTGTTTGATGTTGTCTCCGGGCGGCTGTTGATCCTATTAACCTCTAATTAGGTACTTATAGAGCCACAGCTGACCGACGTCACTGCACCCAGTCCGAGGCCTCAACACGACGCCAATGTTGACTCCAACTTGTTAAACGTTGCCGGAAGTCCTCTGAAATACAGATAAATTTGAATTTTTATGGGTCTTGTTGCTTTTTGTGTGACTAGTGGATTGCTATGTTTGAACTTCCGCAATCTGAAAGTTCAGTCATATGATTTGGAGCATGTATTATCAAACAATATTGCATAACGATGAAGACTGAAATGTGACTTGTATGAAAAAAAAGCATAACCGTATGTATGGAAACAAACTGTGCATCCTGTTTGGTGGAATATCATGCATGTCATGAGTAGCACAGTAATTTTTTGGGACGTTTTCTGTCAGGCGTCATGAATGTGGGAGAGTATAATTGCATCCCAATAGAGCAGATTGTGCAGGCAATGACTCTTTCGGGTGTAGTATAATTTCGTGAAAGTATGCAGAACATTTAAATAAATGGCGGGAATGGACACAGACATGTACATAGCATAGTGTTTGGCAGAAATATTATGCAAGAATCCATCTCATGTGTATGCTACGGTGGCTTCTTTCGGCCATGATTTTTTTTTATTTTCAAGAACTTATGTAAAATTTATGTTGGCAACGAAAATCATTTTAGACGTGACGAAAATCAATTTCATCGTGACGAAAATGTTTTATACGTGTTGAAAATCATTATAAACGTGACGAAAATGTTTTAAACGCATCGAAAATGTTTTAATCGCATTGAAAATCATTTTAAACGCAACGAAAATGTTTTAAACGCAACGAAAATAGTTTTAAACGCAACGAAAATATTTTTAACACATTGAGAATAGTTTTAAACGCAACGAAAATGTCTTAAACGCGTTGAAAATCATTTTAAACGCAACGAAAATGTTTTAAACGCGTTGAAAATCATTTTAAACACAACGAAAATGTTTTAAGCACGTTGAAAATAGTTTTAAACCCAACGAAAATGTTTTAAACGCGTTGAAAATCATTTTAAACGCAACGAAAATGTTTCAAACGCGTTGAAAATAGTTTTAAACACAACGAAAATCCGGTCCTGTCTGTTGCTGTCTGAAAATCTGGTCCTGTCGAAAAGCTCGGTCCTGTCTGTTGTTATGGGTAAATCCATGATTGTGTAAGGTGCGTTTTCCAAAATGGCTGCCCTATTCATCACGTGACTCACTACGAGGAAGAGTAATGCATTTTGTTGCACTGTTGCAGTCACGTTTAAAACATTTTCGTTGCGTTTGAAACTATTTTCAATGCGTTTAAAACATTTTCGTTGTGTTTAAAACTATTTTTAACGTGTTTATAATATTTTTGTTGCGTTTAAAACTATTTTCAATGCGTTTAAAACATTTTCGTTGCGTTTGAAATGATTTTCAACGCTTTTAAAATATTTTCGTTGCGTTTAAAATGATTTTCGTTGCGTTTACAATATTTTCGTTGCGTTTAAAATGATTTTCAACACGTTGCGTTTAAAATGATTTTCAACGCGTTTAAAATATTTTCGTTGCGTTTAAAATGATTTTCAATGCGTTTAAAACATTTTCGTTGCGTTTAAAACATTTTCGTCACGTTTAAAATGATTTTCAACGCGTTTAAAACATTTACGTCACGATGAAATTGATTTTTGTCACGTCTAATTTGATTTTCGTCGCCAACATAAATTTTGCATAAGTTCTTGAAAATAAAAGAAAATATGACCGAAAGCAGCCACCGTAGTATGCATTGAATAAATGTAAAAAAAAATAAATATACCCAACACGAAATCCTGCTCAAAAATATGTCACTACTATGCTGCACAAATTAGCACTGGTTAGGCAAGGTACAACATTATGCCATAGTCGCGTTAGATAATGGGGGTATAAATATTTTGTCACTGCAACTGAACAATCTGCACAATTACGTCATGAAGTTGCTCAGATGACGAGATCAACCTCGCCGTTAAGAGCCTTGAGGTCTGGTGATGTGTTCGGTGTCAAAACAACCAACAGGTGCCCCCGGTGATCACCAGCCTCCAGGGGCGGGTACACACCAATGTCCGTGTGTGTTAACAAGGGCTGGTCCAGGCCACACTGCCCGAGGGCGATAGATTCAGGACTAACGAGGGATAAGCTTACGTAAGCTGGCACGTAATATAGAATCACAGACAGTATCGTGTGAGGAACATTTGCCTCAGGGTGTGGCTGATTGTATTTGCCATGTAGTGATCACGGAGTCACAGAATGATGTAGTGGACAGAGAGAAAATTTAGTCAATTTCTGGAGGTCGTAAAATGACTGTAATGTCTTTTGACCGATTTGTTGTAAATTGGCAGGTTTCGCGCTGCTGTGTCACTGGCCAACAAAACGTCACATCAGGCATCCAGAATGCACTTTGTATGCAAATGAATTTAGGCTCATGTGCTGCCATCACACCATCATTACGGGAAACATTTAACTCCTCAACAAATGAGGTGCCACAAGCTGGCATAAACTGGTCAGACTCAAATTAGCGTGAGCCTCTGATGTAAATAGTCTTGCTAATGTAATAGGCCATTACCAGCAGTCGGAACTACTTGTAAAAGACAACCAATGTATCTCCCGTCCTGCAACAATAACCTCAAACAACAATTTGCATAATCTGTCATGTTAAGTTTATGACCTACGAGGGCCGTTTCCATGGAAATCGCTCATTGCTGCATCTATACATCAAAGTTTCGAGACACGTTCAATTACTAGCAACAAAAAACGAGGATCATCTTTTCGGGGGCAAGCCACACGCCTATAGACTTCTGTACAGCAGACAAGTGGGACGAGCGCTCAATAAAGGTGACCTGACAAGCTGAATATGGACGGCACGTTCTCTGACGCCTACTGCACGTGTCAATTAACCACACACATCAGACAACAGGCACTCATCCCACTCACTACCAAACTCTCCGTTAGATAGTTTTTTTTGTTTCTCGAGGCGAACCCCGACACAATAACGACTGAAATACAGCTACGTCGTGCATCCATGCTACTGCACAAACGTGGAATTGTTCGCGCAAAAATTGAAACAAATTGATCCTTGTTTCCAGTGTGTTGTACATCATATTGTTGCTCCTTGTTAGTGCCTGAATACTGCAAAACGTGAACCACAAATACACCGACACCGCTCATTACCAATATGTCATCAAACCTTTTTCATATTACAATAAATGACACTAATTAAGTGGCGATTTGGCATTTTTGAATTGAATTGAATTTATTCCACCAATCAATCAATACATGTATACAGACAGGCAAACAGAATTACAAACATGAAAGGTGAAAAGGGAAATGCTAGAAGCTTAGAGCTCATCAATTGCATTACCCAAAACAATAATTATAACAACAATAATGGGGGGAGGGGGGGAGGGGGGGAATTGGACCTGGAGATTTGTTTCGTATCACTTGACCCCGATGTCTATTTTTATAGGATTTTATCAATTGCGAACTAACCTGAGATCTGACCACAAAAACAATGTGATATCATCTGGTCAAATTCTCTGAAAACATTTCTGCTGAACCCCCGTGAAACCTACCGAATTCCTGTGAAAAGATAATAAAGTATAGAAATTACCACGAACTTATACGAACAGGAAATAATTCAAATCTGCTGTCAAAATATTATTAACAAATAACAAAATGTGTAATATTATTTTACATATCACGATAATTCATTCAAGAATTATATTAACTGGGTGGAACCTTTTCCATGTATTATTCAAAACTTGTTTACATTTCGTATTGATTGTGAATTTCATTGGTCTATTGATTGTTCTCTATTTACTGGAAGAAGTTTATGAACAACCAACTACAGGTATATGTTGTTGCTTTTAATGCAAAGTTTATTTTAGAAGGTTACTGGAGATGTGTCCAGTGATGATTTATGAAACTGGCTGTATTTTTTTCACAAAAATTGCCAGTTTGACTTTTTCATATCATAAATGATCAAAATCAAGGTCACTGTAGCCATCCATTTGAATTTGTCAATATTCAAGCTCATTCACGAAGCATCGTAGAAGTAAAAAATATGTATACTCAATACAGCTAACATTTTGAGGGAAGGGGGTGATTAAAAACCATCAATAAAAATTTCAATGGCGAAATAATGGAACTGATAATGGCTCAAAACAATAGTGTTTTGAATTAACACAAACATTTTTCTCCCTGACCTGTTGGAAATTCGAAATGGCCCTCACGTGCAGATGATCGGAATAGGCCAAGTTACAAATTCTATTATTTAAGAAATGATGAGACGCCCTGAATCATATGCCAGATACCCAAGTCATTTAAAGACTTGAGAGCAATGCTACTTGATTTGGAAGTTTACCAATTAACAGCAGAAGTGGTCAGTTAAACATACATCAGAGCTACTGGATTATTTTGGTAATACTCGTCATTTATTTGCATATAACTGATCAGATAAAGTGGCTAGGATTTCCACTAATACATTGAGCACTGTTCCGTATTCCACAACCTGTTGATGATATCGAGTTTTGTCACTGTAGGGACAAGTTGGTAACTTGTTCCACAAAATTCCACAAAAATGTTATCAATAAGAAAATAAACCATATTTACTCCATCTATTTCAGTATATTTGTATGAGGCGTCAGAGTCGTAGAGAAAAATGAATTATTACTTCAGTTAAGAATGAGGTATAGTTGTGTACACAGTGGAAAAATCAAATGTTTTGATATACGTTACCGTTGAAAGTGTGTGAGCATGTAGATATTCCAATAAACATTGGAATTTTTTTTAATATCCACATTTGGTTCATACCACTTCTAGAATAGATTGTTTCATAGTACTTTTGGAGACCATGTTTAATTTTAGACAATATAACAGTTGATACTTTAGGGATTTGGTAGAATAGGATGCTGAACCTGAAATATATCTTTGTTTGTGTAGATTTTTGTATAATCCAATATAAGTTTGGTAGATTGGAATCTTTACTTGAGGTAGTAATACGAAACGAATGCAATACAGACACATGGTTTGATAATCTATCCTGTTTGGGAACGGTAATGTCTTGGTATGCATTATTGGAATTAGTTTTGTTGGAAATATCCAGTTCGTCAAACAGGCACTGTATATAGTATGCTTTACAAACAAAAACAACATTATTACAAGCTTTTTCAGCAGTTACAATGACGAACATTTCTTGAAGTTTCAACAAACTATTAGCGACCACAGAATCATTGAAGACAGAGCTACATTTAGTACTGACTGACTTTGACAAAACATTAATGCGTTTATTAACCAATGACCTAATCTGTTTGACCCATTCTGACAGAGAATCAGTTTCCACCTTTTCTTGCTTTGTCCATTTTCTGGCAAGCTCCTCAACTGTATCTCCATGGAAATTACCGAGGCTTGTAATTTATCTGTAAATTACAAGCCTCGGGCTTCCAACGATACACGTAAATGGTGGTTGCCCACGTTTTGAACATAAAATTGAATTATTATTGTCGCCTCCATCAGGAGGCGACATACTCAAATACGATAAAAACGGCCCATGGATAGATGCGTTGGTCCGGTCCTGCAATAGTACCGCAGCATTTGTTTACAAAAAAATTAGTGTCAACAAAGCAGATGGAGGCAATCACTAAAAATATATAGTCCAGTTTTGTGAATTGATTTCAAATTTTCTTCATGCCTGACAACCGCAAAATATTGCGAGTATTTCGATAGATTTGTCCGATCAAACAGCGGCTCCCCTGGAATTCCCCACTCCGTGGAGATGGCTTGTTGATGTATCATCATGGCTTGAGCACTGTTCCGAAAGATGTCATTTTGAATGAGGACGTATTGCCGACCATTCAAATTGTGATAATGGCCGGGGGGAAAAGTTTGTCAAAAAATATTTGTGCACGTAGCGGATCCCTTCTTATCAACCGATGTACCCAGTACAGAGCTATGCACTGCTAAGAGGCGACACGTGTCTTCTACTACATTTCCTGACGCTTACTTGTTAGTGCTGTAGAGAGAAAAAACGCCAGTGGGGGGTCAACTTTATCAACTTTACAAATATTACATCACTGACGGGTATCATTTCTACAAAAAATACATATGTATTACTGACTCTAAAACGGCTCTGTTGGAAACAATAGTACAGGGGTAAATGTTCATTTCTAGCCTTAAGTTGAAAATGCACATCCTACCCTTTGAGAGAAACTTTGGCACCATTTCTTCGGAAGAATGCAATTTGGATTTGTATGCATAATTCTGAACATACTCCATACGTAATCTACGTGTTTTCCATTTTTTAAAATATGATAAATTGGAAGAAATACATGGACTTGGAAGTAGTCACAGAAGTCAGTAATTATATCACATTGAACTTTAAATAACACATTGTAACATAGCAATAGTGGAAAAAAGTTCATACCATCTGAACAGATTTTAGAGGGAGAGAGAGAGAGAGAGAGCGAGAGAGAGAGATTTATTTTCGTTTCCACATAACAATTCAAATACATTTTATAGATTTAACAGAAGATACAATTAACACATTACGGAAAACATGGATAACAAATTAGCAATTTGCTGTCTTCCATTTGTACCCATTATATAATACATATTAAATTTAATAAATTATGATTAGCATTTATGTAGATTAGTTAATTCTAACACATTTAGGAATAAATAGTCAAATGAATATCACTTCACAGGCTTGCCCGGCCTGACCAAGTAGAAAAGATCGTGGACGAGACCGGCGGAGATCGTGGACGATAAAGTCATACCGTAAAAGTATTACGACCAAGTGCAAGCATATATTAATTTACGAGAATACAGAAATATATGATACATCCGCGAATAGCAACTCTTACAACAAAAGTTCGAGCAAGTAATGGTCGATGAAAAACGCGATATCATATATCTTTTGATAATATTTTTAAGTTTGCTGTTTGTTGAATTTCGTAGTTGTACTACTGATACAGGTTAGAAAAAGATACAGGAAGTTTTCCGTATAAGTAGTCATGCATAAACAAGACCACTTCATATCTATATTGATCTGTTAATTTTAAAATATTTGAATATTTAAAGAGTGGTTCTGTGTGACAATTACATTGTGCATTATGAATAGTTCTTATTGCCCGTTTCTGTAAGACTGTTGTTCTTTTAAGACTAGAAGGAGTAGCATTTCCCCATGCCATGATTCCATATATTAAATGTGGGTGGATCATTGCATAGTACAGTTGTACAATGTTTCCAGACTTTCTGTTGGTAGTTGTTTCTTAACTTGTTTAATTTGAAATAAGGCCCTAGAAATTTTATTATTAACATGGTTTATGTGATATTTCCATGATAATGTTTCATCAATGTATAAACCAAGAAATTTCGTACATTTCTCATCAAAATTTTCCACTATTTGACTCAAGGATATTCCATTTATCACAATATCTCAATCATCTAATTTGCATTTTTGGGATGGGGCTCTGAACACTATAAATTTAGTTTTACTAGCGTTTAGCGATAATTTATTTGCACAGAAATATTGAAATATCTCATCAACTTCAATGTTTGCTGTTTCGAATAGAACTTTTAGTTCAGAATGGGATATGAACAACGAAGTATCATCAGCGTAGGAAAGTGTATTTGCACTTGTTGAATTTGAAATATCATTCGCATATATTAGATATAATAGCGGCCCTAATATTGACCCTTGAGGGACCCCACATTCTATGGTAGTTACATCTGATTTGATATTGTCAATTTCCACAAATTGTTTCCTATTGATTTTATCATTACAAGTTTCAACACAGCCACTAGAGCAGGTAGGTCCGAGATAATGGGGATGTGCAGATCTCTGGAGTTCGAATCAGGCGTCCAGCAGCTTCTTTGGCGATGGAATTTCGGGTTTTGTGTGTCGTTCCAAATCAATGACTGATAGTATGATGCTTTATGTGTTGTACAAGACTGCCTCTAGTTGGAGGTAGTTTCTCTGATTCCGCTCAGGATATTTTGAACAAGTGCCACAGAACAGCAGAAAGTTCTTTGTGACAGGTTCCTGGTAGTTAGGGCTGGAACACAAACTCTTCGAGCAAATTACTCTGGAGAAATTGATAACAATATCAATATCATAATAAATTCAAGCTGTTTTATTACTGTTAAGTCACCAAATGAACATTTATTATTTTCAGGACTGTTTTGTGATGTAAATAGTGTCAGTGATGTAAATGTAATGGACTAATTGTTTTCTTTCACATGTGTCACATTTGAATATAACTCATGTGCCAATGGCTTGAGTATTGGAGTAGTTACGGTGAAATGTCTGATTTTCGAATCGTCCAAAAATTTGATACTGCCAAATTGAGAATATCTGATAGACCGCACACACAAATGTTACCACAACAGGGTTAAGAATACTCTATAGAAGTGTCCTACCATAACTTAAAACAGGTTGTAGCTTTGTGTCATGCCCGTTGATTGAACTCCTGAATTATGGCCCTTTTGGTCAGTTTGCCGCTGCCCTGAATTGACTTGAATATTTTTGGAGGATATTAAAGTACTTGAATGTTTGGGGGGAGTGGGGGGGGGGGGATATTGAAGAATTTGGATGTTGAATTGATGTTCATCCAAAACTCAGACGAACCATTGTGTTTAACCTTTCATTTTTTAATCATCTCAGCAACATAAATGCCCATGTTGTTTTTCATCACAACAATTTAAGAATTCAAAAACTGGACATGTGAAATTTTGTGAATGTTCAGTTGGAATAGTGGATTAATAGTTAGGTCGTCTCCGTGAATATGAACAAATTCAGAAATTGTCTCAAGTTATTTTTTTTATGAAAAAAACATTATATTGCTCAATTGCCAGTGGCTATGCGTGGAACTCTCCAACTCGCATAATATGTCTAGATGCACCACATGAACTATTTTGACGCCAGAAAATATCATTTTATTCTGACTACAGGTGATGACTGCCTTGAAAATGCTTCTATGTTTCTCCTGTGATTACTTCTGTGTGTATGTTTTGCTCATGTTTTATCATTTCCGGTCTGCCTCCCCCCTCCCCCATCTCTTTGCTCTCTTTGTGAAAATAATAATAATAATCAGATTTATTTGACGACAGTCCATGATGATGGACAATTCTGCCTGTCTCCCCCATCCCCAATCGGAGGTGAACGCAGATCATAACATAGAGAGTGTCTATATTGGACACAAACAATAATGATGTATGTTGACGCATTTGATAATATAAATAGTATCAATTATACACAATGCAACATAGGCTGATATATTTTCGGAACTGAGAAAGAAGGAACGTTTGTGTATCAACCCGTAACCACCAATATACTCTCCACGGAAATATGTGACAGAGATATAACTGACAGGTAACTGTAAGCAGGTCAGTCTTTCTTGGCAATCAAGATCAGCAGCTTGAGATATAAAATGCATGTCAATCATGTAACATAAGCTATCATGTTAGATACATGTTATGTATCGCGTGGCATAGGATAGCATGTTGGATATCGTGTGATATAGGATAGCATGTTAGATAAATGATGGATATCGTCTTATATAGGATAGCATGTTAGACACATGCTAAGTATCCTGTGATATAGGATAACATATTACATACATGTAAGTATCAATCTATTACCACCAATACAGCCAAATTTTGATGAATCCAATAACAAACGTAAAACACAACATTTTGCAATAGAAACGAAGCCCGACCAAATACTTTATCAAATGACACACTGGCGTCATCAGGGGCAGACAGTGTGTGAAATGTAGTTGTTTTATAGTAGTAGTTTTGTAGTTGTGAAATGTACATGTTAGATACATGTTAGATATCATGTCATTAAAGATATGAAGTTAGATACATGCTAGATATTGTTTGATATAGGATAGCATGTTAGATGCAAGTTAGATATCGTGTTATATAGGATAAAATGTCAGATAAATCTTAGATATCTGTAACCACAGGCGTATTTCTACATGCTGTACATAGCATAGCATGTTACATATCGTTTGATATGGAATAACATCTCAGATACCTGTTAAGTTTCGTGTCATATAGGATAGCATGTTAGATATCATGTGATACAGCATAACATTTTTATATATCGTATGATATAAAAAAAACGTGGTAGATACCTGTTATATATCCTGTTACATAGGATAGCATGACAGATACATGTCAGATATCATCTGGTATTGGATAGCATGTTAGATACATTGATAGATAGAGATACCTCTGCAGGTGATTACACATCTGCAGACGGGGATATCCCATATGGGGATATGAGGGATCCAGCCGTGCTGTCTCACAGCAGCATTTGTTTGAAAAAGATTGTTGTCATCGAATATTTCCGTTAGTTCGTTCAAGGTTTCACATTTTATTAATTTTCTGAAAACTGCATATTATTGAGAGTATTTTAATATCTTCACCAGGAATCCGACTCTGAGATTCAGGTGATTTCTAAGCACTGTTTCGAAAAACAATGTTCATCAACCGATTGCCTACCGTTTGTGATATTGAAATTATTTAGAATGGGGTGAATGTATGACAGTAACTTTTATTATATGAATATAGAGAAATGACCTATGACGGCCATATCTGAGCGGTAGGTCATGATTTCAGACTCCTTTAGACCTGTATTTCCCGATGTTCCAGACTGTAATCAAGCTACCCATTGATTACACAATGAGCTACTCAACAAGCTAGATATTCAAAGGAACAGAACGAAAGGTGATTTAGCGCCACTGTTTTGTGTCATATAGGAACTGATTTCAGCACCATGATGCATGTAGTATGGTATGGTATGGTATGGTATGGTATGGTATGTATTGCCGTGGGATTTTCCTGCTAGAATTGATTTTTATTTGCTCAAACTGGTTCACTACAGGTCAGCCCACTGAAAAATCCGGGGCCCCCCGAGAACATTTTTTTTTACCCCGGCCCCCCTTTTGGGGACCCTTTTCTTTCCGACTCCCGTCAAACGGATCCCTGACCTAACTTAGGTAGGAGAAATCGATTGGTGACGTAAGATTTGTGATCTGACTTTCATGGAATGAAATGAATCCATTCACAAGGAACAATGATAAAACGGACTATGTTATTTTCGGCACAAAACAGCAACTAGCTAAAATCCCAGATACGGTCAGGTCACTGTCTATAGGAGGATCTCTGATCCAACCCTCCGAATGTGTTCGGAATCTTCTGGCATATTTCGATAGTCATATGTCCATGCATGAACACGTGACCATGAAGTGTCGGGCAGCATTCACTCGGTTGTACAAAATCAGTAAAATTCGGATGTACTTAGACTTTCGGATTACTATGACACTGATACACGCTTTCGTGCACAGCCACATAGACTACGGCAATGCGCTTTTGTGTGGTATTCCCAAGTATCTGATTACAAAAATACAGATGGTCCAGAATACAGCTGCACGCATCCTCTGTGGCATTGGTAAATACGACCATATAACAGACACGCTCGAACAGCTGCACTGACTTCCAGTTTGGTACCGGATTGATCCTAAATTCTCCATGCTGGTGTACAAAGCCCTCATCTGTGATGGGCCTTCTTATCTTGCAGAAATGTTGACACTCCAGTCGTCCACCTACAACCTCCGGTCAGCCGCAACACCTCTTCTGGTGGTTCCAAAAACAAGGTGAAAAATTCTAGGTGACCGCGCCTTCCGCACTGCAGCACCCAGATACAGATGGTCCAGAATACAGCTGCACGCATCCTCTGTGGCATTGGTAAATACGACCATATAACAGACACGCTCGAACAGCTGCACTGACTTCCAGTTTGGTACCGGATTGATCCTAAATTCTCCATGCTGGTGTACAAAGCCCTCATCTGTGATGGGCCTTCTTATCTTGCAGAAATGTTGACACTCCAGTCGTCCACCTACAACCTCCGGTCAGCCGCAACACCTCTTCTGGTGGTTCCAAAAACAAGGTGAAAAATTCTAGGTGACCGCGCCTTCCGCACTGCAGCACCCAGAACAGTCTCCCGGGAGATGTCCATACAGCCCCATCACTTGACGTGTTCAAAAAAAGACTGAAAACATTTTATTTTTGTAAAGCGTTCTTGTAATTAACTTGGTTTTAACTCCAATTTATTTCTTTTATGTTTTTACTGGTTTTCAACTTATACATTTATATAACTACTACTTTCTGTGTTTTGTTCAACACTATAGAATATGTACTTGTACATAGTTATAGGGCTATATAAATCTAATAAACGTTAAACTTTAACTAATGTCCGTTCATTTAGTGTATTGGATCAAAGCGAGCTGAATAAGACAAGCTGTGCTCTCAGACAAAATTTTAATTGAAAATGGTAAAAACCGAACTGATTTAGTGGGTTGGACGATTGCATGAACAGTATTCTTTAAAGCAGCTGCCTTCGAGCCAGTCAATATTTTTTGAAAACTATATTTCATATTAAACATGCTAAAATAACTGAATGAAATATACTCACATCAAATGTAATGAAGATAACTAGTCCTCAGGGAAATTTTGCTCATTTGAACAGGCGGTTCTCGCGTAAATACAGGAATTTGTATTAACAAAACCGGTACAAAATGGGCACTAAAACGAATGAAAAGACAACTGGGACGGACTGAAATCGTCAAAATCATTGAGCACACCTCTCTTATATTGCATTAGATGTGTTTAACAAAAAATGCTTTTGAAAAAAATATTGCGTACATTCGAAGGCAGCAGCTTCAATCCTTTGGATTTGGAATATATAACTCAATATTCATTGCATTTGCCCCCCCCCCCCCCCACGCAACATACATATCGCGAGAATGTAGTTTTTGTTTCATTTGTCATCATTTGTCAGAGATCCGTGCTTGAAGAGAGCAATCTCCATGTTGTCTTCAACATCTTCATAGTTTGTCCTACACTTTTGTAATCAGTATACAAAAATGGCAAAATTGAAAAAAAATCTGAAATACTAATTCGACTCGAGGTTTTATCTCTATCGCCATACATACATCTATACCTCTGAGAACCCCCCAATGCTATAGTTGTACAAATAACTTCAAAAACACGTACATTATACAAGGCATACTTTGCGGCTTTAGGGAGGCTCGTGCCTCACTAACATTTCACTAATTTTAAAGGCTTTTAAAGTGTCACTTCGACACAAAGTGAGAGGTGTGCAATCGAAATGTGCGACTTAAGTTGAACTTTTCGCAAAGTGTGGCTAAAATACGACATGTGCAGTTGGGCCTGAGTACCTCCACGAAGTAGTACTTTGTGCAAACGACTTAGTATCTCGTGCAAACGAAGTAGATTTTTTTTTCATCATGTCCTATCAGGAGCAACGTAATAAGCACAGACTGTGATGCTTTTCGTAATAATCTGGACAGGAATGAGTTTGTGATGAATTCTGTAACCCTCATACAACTGCTCAGAAAGTACTGTATCTCAACATATCTTAAGTCGGTGACTGACCTAGTTCTTTTGTCTAGTGTTCAGGTTATGTTGTTGTCACCGACTTGAGCTCAGAATTGTTTGACAGAACATTGACACACGCTAAGAAAAATTCAATTTCTGCAATTTGATGCATATATACAGGTAACTGAGGGGGATGATACGATGTCCGAGATACTACTGCCCGTTTATGAAATTTACAAATGTTGATAGCGGTTGATGTTGCCCAAAAATAAGGTTTCTTTCGCCGATATTCCCCAGTTTTGACATGGTGATCACATTCATCGTCGGTTTCAAAACTTTCCAGACATTGTATTTTAAATATCTACACGGGAGTTACGATAGTCATATCACGTTTCACTTATCCATGTGTATGCACAAATATATATTATTTTTTCAGTTATTCCTAAATTACTCCACATGCTTGTCGTGTCACTGATTTGAGTCAAGCGTCACCGACTTAAGATGGTAGTTTTCCAGAAAAGGACTGGTATCTCTCCACGAAAAAAAATGTGAAAAGCAGTAGCCACCACCGATGTTCAATCAACGGTCTGAATTCTAAAATCATAATGCAAATGTTTATATTATTTTTTCTCCATAGTTATGCTCGAATTCATAAATTGGAAAATTAGCAATAACAATTCATAATTGTGGTCGCAGTCACATTGCTGCAGCTTAGAAAACAATTATATCAATAACTCGGTCTGTTGTTGGGATGTATACTACACATTATCATCGGATTGCTGACAATGCGCGATCCTGATTGGTCAATTCCCCGACAATACTACGCCGTATTTGTAGAGCTGTGAAACAACCCCACGGTATTTTCTGTATCGTGGGCTTCAGGCGGGTAATACGGAATGACGTTTTGGAGAGGTCCATATAATCCAATGATAAAATCGTTACCATGGACTTCAGACCCCAATACGGCAGGATATCTGCCTTCAGTCAGCATATCCCACTCGGCCTGCGGCCTCGTGGGATATTGTGACTTCAGTCAGATATCACGCCGTATTGGGGTCTGAAGCCCATGATAACTTATAATATATCACTACGTACAGACCACGATACCACGAATATGACATCGCTCTAACCGTAAGAACTTATTGTACACTTGAACTCACTCGGTATAATATACTCTAACAAATGTATACCTAAGTCCTTGACGTTTGACTCAAATCGGTGTCACGAAGCATGTGGAGTAATTTAGGAATAACTGCATATGCACAGGATATGTGAAACATGGTATGATTATCTTAACTCCCGTGTGAAGATTATTGAAATGAAATGTCCAGTAGTTCTTGAAAACAACGATGATTTTGATCACCGTGTCAAAATTGGGGTAAACAGCGGCGGAAGAAACCTTATTTTGGGGGAATTTCTACTGCTACTAACAATTGTGAAGTATATAAATGGGCAGTAGTATCTCGGACATCGTATCATCCCCCGCATTCACTGTATGCATGCTTTATATCGAAAAATTGAATTTTTCTTAGAGACTGTCGAGGTTTCATCCAAAAAATCTGAGCTCAAGTCGGTGACAATAACATGACCTGACCTCTAGACAAAAAAACTAGGTCAGTCACCGATTTAAGATATGTTGCAGGGTGTTGAGAATCATACAAGGCAAAAAATCGTTGGGACAAATTTATTGTCTTTTGCCAAAGGTTAAGAGAAGTAATGGTGATGTCCCCATGGCGATCTAACAACTTAAGTATGGTGTACGACGGCGGCCATTTTTGGATCCCGTATTTTCGCCTGAAAAAGTAGGGCGAGAACGCGAAAACACGAAGCGAGAACGCGAAAACACGAAGCGAAAATACGAAACTACGAAGCAAAAACCCGAAAACACGAAGCGAAAACTTGAAACTGAATATCGTCTTTTCGCTTCGCGATTTCGTGTTTTTGCTTCGTGTTTTCGCGTTCTCGACCATTTTTATAAACGAAAACCGGAGATCCCAAAATGGCCGCCGTCGTGTACACTGAATGCTGTATATTTGATGATGAACAATGTCTGAAATGTCTTTATTGAATGAAATGCAACTATTAATAATAACAATATTTGTTTTGTGCTCTTGAGAGAGACTGAACTGAATGATATTATTATTAAATGCATGATTTTATGGGTTATTATACATTGCATTTCAGTGTCCCTTCATCCATGACAAGCGGCCGTCACGGGCCGCTAATCATTGATGTCAAGCCATTAAATATGTTTGACGCCCTATAAAATCATGCATATTATAGATAATCTAACTTTAATCCGTCTATCAGTACCCCTGCAACACCCCTCGTGTTGACGAGATTCAGTTTCGAGTTTTCGATTCTGGTTTTCGGTTCGAAGTTTCGTCTTTTCGCTTCGTACTCTCGCGATCTCGCCCTACTTTTTAAGACGAAAACACGAGATCCAAAAATGGCCGCCGTCGTACACCATACTTAAGCGTGTGCCATATAGGTGATATTGACATCATGATGCATGTACTAAGTATTTGAGTGTTTACTTGTAAACATTGGAGACTCATTTCGGAGATCACACCAATACATGTATATTAATATGTTTATAATGTATACATAAGTCAAGTTTCAATATATTTATTTTTGAACTATTTTAGACTACCTTATGTACCTCTTAGGAAAAGTCGAATTATTATCATTGTCATTGTTTTGTAGATTTATAGGGCACATTTCTCAGAGTTGTAGATATGTAGATCACATAGGACTGGATGTTATTAGATAGTCGCCACCTATAATTTAGACATGTACAAGTTAATGTTGACAATGAATTTATATGATAGTTTTATCTGTATATCGTGTTGTAAACAGTATATTGTGTTGTGGAATGTATTACGTTATATAGCCTTAATAAACTGGTTCCCGTGATGCTTGTAAATGTAATATGTCACATTGGCGCTACACTGTCGTTTTTTCAGGACTTCCTTGTTATTAGCTTAATATTGATATGGACGCTTCACTGATCAGGCCAAAAATCAAGTGTGCTCACTGCAATAAAACACCCCGAGACAATACTCGGAGGTGGGACGGCTTATTTATGATGACCAGAAAACGAGCTCCTAGCTATTAACCAAGCACTTTACATGTTTTGTTGGAGATGAGGTGCTTTGCAGCTGCCAGTCACCTGCAACAACACCACGTTTTTCCTAGTCAATAAACCTGCGTCCCTCACAACGTGTGCTTTGAATAACCCAGCAATTTGATCATTCACTGTCCGCCAATCTGTCCAGGTATCAAATGTCGCTGGATGTAGTTAGCAAATTGTAATGACTTTGACGAAACTCATTCCATAAACAGGCTGTGGAAAATTTAATAGTGCTCAATGTATTCATGGCACAGTATTAGATCAGTCATATGTGAACATGAAGACCTCGGTCAGAAAGATAATCCGTTTACATCAGCTTATGTATTTTTTTCTGAGCTGTTGTTGGTGATCGTATAGACCAAGTAGCATTGCTTCCATGTCCTGCGATAACGTTCGGTGCATGAGGGACATCTAGATTTGTGGAGTAATGATGGCACTAGGTCACAGCTGACGACCACAGATAGTAGTGTACAGTGTGGAAAAGTGATATATTCGAATGTTGTTGACAGTGAATAAAGTATTAACTTGAAGTTTATGTATTAACTCTTTGGAATTCTTCAATACCCGCATTTGGTTTATACTATTTCTGGTATAATCCATGACTCAGTAATTCTGGAGCCCTTCCTTCACTGAACATTAGTGTATAGTTGGAAGCAATGAGAGGGATTTTTTAACATAGGAGAACCTGCAATACACCGCTGTTTGTATGGTCATTGTGTACCTTCTGTATCCGACGCAAAGCAAGAGAGTTACATTTTCTTCTGACCAATGTTGATATAAGACAGCAGTACATATTTATGGTTGTCTAGTCCTTCCTGTTTAGATCATAGTACAGTTCAAGTCATGAAAGGTAAAGTATCATTCAGATGTCCTCTCACTCATACTCTGGGTGCACACTAAATTAGTTTTTAAAATATACATCAATACTTGCACACAAATGAACTTCTACTTACAAGCTTACTGGTGTGAAGCAATAACCCAGCAACCAACCATAGGCGGCAATTAGGAGTCATGAGTAAGTAAAATCTCATAGTGACACATACATTCTGGATGGGCCTTAAGGAACTGGCCAGGAAGTTAGGTAGCTTGATTGCATCCAGCAAAGCCGAGATCTATCCTCATAGATCATCATAAGGATAGTTAGTCAATTCTCAAGCAGTACATCTATTGTTACCCTTCGTTATAATGTACAAAAATGTCAACGATTATTCTTAGTTAATGGAGAAAGTCGACTGCACCAGTAAGGTGTATTTTCATGATTTGTACTTTTGTGCGAAATCAAAATGCGACGTGTATTGAGCTATTTCCGCTAACAAACCACAGTGCAGGGTGGCTGCATTTGAAAATCAAAAGTGTGGGATTATTTCAGTTATTTCCCCTCACTGTCTGAATATATTTATTGATACTCTGAAAATGCTGGCTTTGAAAAAACACGTTTAGATATTTGCAGCTGCCAGACATTTGCAACAACACCACGTTTTTCCTAGTCAATAAACCTACATCCCTCACAACGTGTGCTTTGAATAACCCAGCAATTTGATCATTCATTCTCCGCCAATCTGTCCAGGTATCAAATGTGCTGGATGTAGTTATCAATTTGTAATGACTTTGACGAAACTCATTCCATAAACAGGCCGTGGAAAATTTAATAGTGCTCAATGTATTCATGGCACAGTATTAGATCAGTCATATGTGAACATGAAGACCTGGGCCAGAAAGATAATCCGTTTACATCAGCTTATGTTTTTTTTCTGAGCTGTTGTTGGTGAACGTATAGACCAAGTAGCATTGCTTTCATGTCTTGCAATAACGTTCGGTGCATGAGAGACATCTAGATTTGTGGAGAAATGATGGCACTAGGTCACAGCTGACGACGGCAGATAGTAGGGTACAGTGTGGAAAAGACATATATCCGAATGTTGTTGACAGTGAAAAAAGTCTTAAATTGAAGGTTATGTATTAATTCTTTGGAATTATTCAATACCCGCATTTGGTTTATACCATTTCTGGTATAATCCACAATTCTGGAGTCCTTCCTTCACTACGCTTTATTGTATAGTTGGAAGCATTGAGAGGGTTTTTTGAGACATAGGAGAACCTGCAGTATACCGCTGTTTGTAGGGTCATTTATGTAACTTCCGACACAAATTAGGAGAGTTACATCTTATTTTGACTAATGTTGATATAAGACAGCAGTACATATTTTTGGTTGTCTAGCCCTTCCTGTTTAGAACATTGTACAGTTTTAGAACATAGTACAGTTCAAGTCATGAAAGGTAAAGTATCATTCAGATATCCTCTCACTCAGAATTAGTTTTTAAAATATATCAATACTTGCATACAAATGAACTTAATAAGTTCATTTGTATGCAAGTATTGATATATTTTAAAAACAAGGTATCCGAACACATCAAAATCACGTTTATTTCAGAAGAAGAAAAACTACAGTGCTCATCTATATAATACGGCCTAAATGCATTAGTCACCCCGGAGGAAAACAGGGGCCTGCCCCCCCCCCCTCTCCCCTAGATCCGCCCTTGTGAGTGACATTGTGTAGAGCGTTCAAAAGCAATGTGTCTCAAACGGACTAATTTCAATGCAAAATGTGACGGTATCCAGTCAATTTAGTTGCTATGGCAACAAATAAAATTGATGGTTGTCGTGATTTTCCCATAATATATGTCCACTCACAAAAGCAAAAAATTCACCTTTAGAGCATTCACAAATGAATGTTCACGGCAGACTTGGTTGGGCAAGCGTAAATATATAGTATCCCTCCAATTTTTGTTTGTGGGAAAAGATAAATAAATAAATATAGAAATAAATAACACAAAAGAAATGTTATACAAGCGGTGCTTGAAGCGGTTTGATGTTATACCTATAATAACCACAAAACATTCCATCAGTCCATGTCTGAACTTGAATACCCGGAATAGAGTTTGTAGGTACGGCAACTTTCGGTCTGGCTGTCACGTGGAGGAAAGCAAAGGCAAAACGCCGTATCTGCAATAATTCATGCACAAAACGTATTACACTCAAATAAGTTTTATACGTAGTTGTAATTATGTGATCAATAATTTATTGGTGGTTTATAAGCACAATATAATAAATATGCCCATCTATAGGACGCCAAACAACAAAAACCGTTTTACTCAGTTTGACATTTTTGCAGATACGGCGTTTTGGCTTTGTACCGCAGTTATAGTTACTAGCTTGCTGGTGACAAGCAATAACCCCAACATATCCTCATAGATCATCATAAAGATAGTTAGTCAAGTCTCAAGCAGTACATCTATTGTTACCCTTCGTTATAATGTACAAAAATGCCAACGATTATTCTTAGTTAATGGGGAAACTCGACTGCACCAGTAAGGTGTATTTTCATGATTTGTATTTCTGTGCGAAATCAAAATGCTACGTGTATTGAGCTATTTGAGCTAACAAACCACAGTGCAGTGTGGCTGCATTTGAAACTCACAAGTGTCGGATTATTTCAGTCTTCTCCCCTCACTGTCTGAGTACATTTATTGATACTCTGAGAATGCTGGTTTTGACAAAACAAAGTTTAGATATTGAAGAATTCAGATGTGAGTTGGCATATGGCGATTTCGGTGGTGACCTTGAAATTAACATTTTATGAAGTTTAAAAGGTAAAACGGCAATTCCAGTGAAAACACATCAAGTTTTGTGTCTTAATCCTGGATGAATCTTTAGTAAACTTTTTCAATTCTTGGGCTAAATATTAAAATAAACGCACATGGTTTGTCCAGGAGCTTCGGTTGTGAATATTTGGTAACGCTTTTTTTCTATTTTGAAAATTTCGTATTTTAGGTTTATTGTTGTTATCATCAAATTCTTGTCGCAACGGTGGTAGTAAGTTGATACGTACACACCAAACAAATACAAATTTTTCTGCACGTGACATTGCCTTTGGTTTTAAGTTTGTTATTTAATTTTGCTGATTTTAAGATTTCCGTTTATTATGGAAATACGTATATAATAGACCATGAACTGCTGAATGACGAATACTTGAATCAATACTTGAGCTTTAGTGAGATGATTGACGAGTGCATATTCATACCCTAGGCCGCGAGTCTATTGTACCTATATGGTGTATCGACGTACATGTATAATCTGTTGTGAAAGGTGTAAACCTTGGTACAATCACATTTGTCCACTTCATGTGCTTCTTTTTGTGGTGCAGTTGTGTGAACGTTGTGGTCCAGGAAGCCAAAGTAAAAAGTGTTTCTTTTTATGGTTGTTGTCACCATCTGGATGCTACTTGCGTGACTCATGCAGATTAGGTCGAAGACGGAGTACGACAGGTTGAGGTCGCCAGGCACTTTGATATTAGTTAGAGTGTAGTGTCCCGCTTGTGGCGACGTTAGGAGACTGGACATTTAAGGCCTTGTTATTCAGGACGGGAGAGAGAAAGCCAACTTGATTGTGTACGAAGTCTCCAGAATGCCACTAGGCTCCAGACTCGTGTAGGCATCCAGCCTGTGAGAAACAGGTTGATTCCGATGGACTGAAAACCAGACGTCCGGCTGTTGCCCCTCGGTTCACCTCTAGACATCGTCAATTGAGGTTGGCCTGCTGTCGAGAACACGTTGACAGAACCATTAAGGCCTGGCCTTGCGTACTTGGTCATGCCTAACGAGACACAGCCAGATCTGTAGACCAATGTTGGCAGGGCGCAGCTGCAAGACGACAAACTGGAGTCTATCATGTTCCGATACGATGTCGCCCCTCAAAAAGTCAGAGATATTACACATACCTTCTGCACGGCTGAGAACTGGTCATTCACGGTTGAAAATATTGCAAATTATATCTTTAATATTCGAAACTATGAATTCACTGCTGAATATTCAGATTTTGGTGTTTAATTTATAAAAATGGTCCACATTATTCTGATGTTATTGAAGTGTGCATCCCAATGTAGTGGCCAAACCGAAGTGAATTCTGAGATCGACTGTCGCTGTTTTGCCACTTTCAGTTCAATTATAATTTATTAATTGTTGCAAATAACACTGAACAGTTTGACATCACAATTTTATATCTAGCATCAATACTAAAAAAAACTGGTACCTCAGATCCGCCATCGTCGCCGCCACCTGAACGCGCATAATTGTGATTCTCAGATTGAAGTGCAACGTTTTTAGATCTGCAACCAGGATTGTCCGATTTCACCAACACATCTCTTCAAATGAAAAATAGATTGTAGTTTGTTCCAAGATGGAAATGGGTACTCGATTCAACAGACCATTGAACTACTAGCCTAATTGATCGATTTATCGGGAGCATGCCCAAGGCGTCTCAGAATGTATCCAGACAAGCGGAAGTCGCACCCGTTGAATATCCTGTCAGGTGCAGGAAGAGTGCTCCGGAACATAGCTTTGTCCAGTGTGTGTTTATTTGGCGATTTCTGTGTTGGGAATTGTTGCCGATATTGTCTTTTGGTTGCAAATTTGAAAAAAAAGTGGTGTAAGTTTTTAAGAAATGTGCTTTGATACAGACTCACCAATGAAATGTACAGCAGGAAACAATTGGGTAAAACTTATAAAGTTTTAGATTTATCCCAACTTTCGCTTTGTAATGGACAGTCATATAGGCACATGTAACTTCTTGTGCTGCTTGTTCTATATTCAATAAGGACGAAAAAGGAGCGAGACGTATTGAATGGTATGCTTTAGTTTAAACATATTTATTCAAATTGGATTACTCAATAGCCAGAGGCTGGTCATGGACTTTTTCAATGAAAAATATAAAAAGTAAAGATAATAAAAAAAGAAAAAGGGAAAAAGTAAAAAAAAAAAAACGCACACACAAAAAAATTAGCCGAAGGGCTAAGAAAGGTTACCGGACAATACATATTTAGATATTAGTAGTTTGTCCCGTGACCTTGAAAATAAGGTCATTGGTCAATTCAAGGACACAATAGTATTCGGCATATGTCATTTCTAGTATGTCCACAACTGATTTTTAAGCTGTAAAGTCAATAATAAGCGAAATATTAGCCACCATGTCCTGCGACCTTGAAAATGAGGTCAAAGGTTGAATTCAAGGTCATAGCAAATTTCAGCTTATATCATTTCCTATACGTTCATAATTGATTCCTAAGCTATGGAGTCGATAATAAGCGAGCTAATAGCCATTTTGTCCTGTGACCTTGAAAATTAGGTCAAAGGTGAAGTTCAAGGTCATGACAATGTTCAGAATATATCATTTTCTATATGTCCACAATTGATTGCTAAGCTGTAAAGTCGATAAAAAGCGAGATATTAGCCATTTCGTTCTCTGACCTTGAAAATGAGGTCAAAGGTCAAATTCAAGGTCATAGCAATATTCAGGATATATCATTTCCTATATGTTCATAACTGATTCCTAAGCGGTAAAATTGATAATAAGCAAGATATTAACCATTTTGTCCTGCGACATTGAAAATGAGGTCAAAGGTCAAGTTCTAGGTCATGACAATGTTCAGAATATATCATTTTCTATATGTTCACAATTGATTGCTAAGCTGTAAAGTCGATAATAAGTGAGATATTAGCCATTTTGTCCTGTGATCCTGAAAATGAGGTCAGAGGTCAAATTCAAGGTCATGACAATATTCAGCATATATCATTTCCTATATGTCCACAAATGATCCTTTAGCTGTAAAATCGATAATAAGTGCGATATTAGCCATTTTGTCCTGTGACCTTGAAAATGAGGTCAAAGGTCAAAATCAACATCATCAGAATATTTGGCATATATCGTTTCCTATATGTCCACAATTGATTCCCGAGCTGTAAAGTCGATAATAAGCGAGATATTAGCCAATTTGTGCTCTGACCTTGAAACTGAGGTCGGAGGTCAAATTCGAGGTCACGAGAATATTCAGCATATATCATTTCCTATATGTCCACAATTGATCCCTAAGCTGTAAAATCGATAATAAGTGAGATATTAGCCATTTTGTCCTGTGACCTTGAAAATGAGATCAAAAGTCAAATTCAAGGTTATCAGAATATTCAGCATATATCATTTCCTATATGTCCACAATTGATTCCTAAGCTGTAAAGTCGATAATGAACGAGATATTAGCCATTTTGTGCTCTGACCTTGAAACCGAGGTCAGAGGTCAACTTCAAAGTCACAAAAATATTCGACATATATCATTTCCTATATGTCCACAATTGATTCCTAGTCTCTAATCTCAATATTAAGTGAGATATTAGGCTTAATGTGTCCCATTATAAAGCATAGGAGAATTTAACATGGGACAGTCCCATTTGGGCCGAGTTTGGGCCCAAAATGGCCAACTTCGAGCAACTCAAGCGCAACGAAATTTATACATGTGACAGGGGTACATATGAGGAGTGTTATGCATCAATAAGAAAAAAAGTTACTGAACAGATTTTGAGAAAACGACCATCAAAGTCCAAAATTGGCCATTTTGAGACGAAAACGGCCGCTCTGACCTTGAAACCGAGGTCAGAGGTCAAATTCAAGGTCACGAGAATATTCAGCATATATGATTTCCTATATGTCCACAATTGATTCTTAGTCTCTAATATCACATGTTTCAATTTTAAGTGAGATATTAGGCTTAATGTGTCCCATTATAAAGGATAGGAGAATTTAACATGGGAAAGTCCCATCTGGGCCGAGTTGGGCCCAAAATGGCTCACTTCGAGCGATTCAAGGGCAACGAAATTTATACATGTCACAGGGGTACATAGGAGGAGTGTCATGCATCAATAAGAAAAAAAGTTACTGAACAGATTTTGAGAAAACGACCATCAAAGTCCAAAATTGGCCATTTTTCGACGAAAACGGCCGCCATTTTGAAAAAAAATGCGAAAATAAAAAAAAACTAAAAAAAATTTCCTGGAAACATTTTTAGGTATTTTTGTGCAAAATTTCAGAAATATTCGCCTCTAAATTTTAATGATAAAAATGTGGACGGACGGACGACGGACGCCGGACGACGGACGCAACGCCACGGCAATAGGTTATGGGACCGAAGGTCCGGTAACCTAAAAACGAAAAGAACAAAAAAGTTGATACGTATATACATACAAACTCATAGAACATTGCAAAGTATAACTTCCAAAATAATACCAAGAGTGTAATACAAACATCAAACAACCTATCATATGATATACAAGTATCATATACTGATACATGTAGATATATCAACTAGCTGTCTATACAAACATTCAATTGATGGAGATATCATCTACTGTACTAGCAAACTTGATCATAATAAATGTCCATCTACATTTTCCCTAACTTAAGTAGCAACATGTGTCTGTACATGACAAACTTGATTATACACAACTTATATACGCTATTTCAGAGATAGTTGCAGCTATATAAATTTTGTTCACTTTTTTTTATTTTGTTTCAAGACTGTGTCGACAGAAATATGTTCCACTGGGACTAATAACTATCTGTTGGATATGCTGGACATCATCACGATCAGTACACAAAATCGACATAATATGACAAATATCACTCATTTTTCTAAAAGTCATTATCGGTGTTACATGTGGGAAGGGAATGCTCATTTATTTCGGAACACCTGATTTCACCATTTAATGGCCATGTATGGGATTCATGGAGTTCCCATATATTTCCCGATTTTGCCTGACATCGAACTCGGTTTTGGTTACGTTTCGGAAGACTTAATAATGGCAATGGTGCCATGTATTGCTCTTAGCACTACAGTATCATTGTTACACTTCATAGATTTATTTCCCAATAATGGTGCGCACAATACACTCGTATACACAAAGTCACAATATTCAGACAGATACATAATATGCTCAATATTTTCCCAAATCTAAAACGTTGGTTGAGACGTCACAAAAAAGCAAGAGATAAATATGATAGTAATTGTAGGTCCCTCCATTTTTCTAGAAACAATTCTAACTTGAGTTGTTCTTTCTTTGGAATTTTGTCTTCATTCCTACTATCTTTGGTGGTAATAGATTGATACTTACATTCATACAGTTTATAACGCCAGTTCCTGATGGTAAACAGCTCTTTAGTTTGCAGGTTTAAATATATCTTTTCGTAATAAAGTATAACGAATCATACCCTGTTGCAGGGGATTGTACCCAGTATTCCTTCTCATCATTACATTCGTCAAGATCGCTTCCGAATTTAGGTAATTTACCACAATATTTATGCCAAAATTTTACAGCAAAGATACATTTTAAACATAGGGGTATATATCTTTTTTTTTTTACAAAACGAACACTTTGGCGTATGTATAATACCTATTCTAGATAGAAAGGCATCTACAGACAAAATGATGTATAATAATCTCTACAGAACTGTAAGTGTAGTAGATTTACAGAAACAGGGAGAGCATACACCTTCTTGAAATGCATTTTTCAATCAGTATATAATGTAGCAACATTAAACCACCTGGACCAGAAGTATTGTGGTATTTTTGGTATTTCTACAATTTTCGTCACAATATTTGGATATACAAAACTTTATCAGGTTTTATAATGGCCGTGAGTTTGTTCTCTTTACAAGAATTATTCTATTCAACTCCAGTGTCTTTGATCAGTATAATGCTGTGAAAATGCGTAAAATTTGTTTCTATTTTATATTATTCGGTAAATGCGGAAAAGGTAATAAATTCACCATCTTTCAACAAATCTCTTTTGTATGTATTTTACGCCTCTGATATTCTAGTTTGGGGGAAAATATTTCCGTGTTGGTTACTCTAATATGGGAGTTATACCAAATAAATTGATTTTTCATCTTTTTATTTTTTTTGTATCTAAGTATTGTTTTAAGTTTTTATCTGTGGGTGTATCCACATTAGGTTCGAAAGAGTAGTCGAACCATGCAGTAATTACATTTTTGATGAATTGTATCGCAATCAACAAAAATTGGTAGTGTATCTTATGGAGATTGTTTTCAAGAAATTCTACTATATCGATCAAGTGCTCTGTTATACATATGTCGAATAATTCTTTCCATTCTCCAGGTATATTTGCGAACAATCGCTCCAAGGCACTATCGTGAGATGCGATGAACTTGATTGCTAAACCTCCATTATTTCTGGTATTGTGATAACATTTCGTTTTATTTTATCGGGCTTACCTTTCCATAAAAAAGTGAAATGTCAAAGAATTGATATTTGTATATACGATGTCGTAGGAGTGGGCAATAAATGTAATAGATGTAAATACGTTTTTGCAAGGTAAAGTCAAATCGCTTTGTTTCAGTTTATTGATGAGAATATCCATTTTTCCTTAAAGACGGACAAACATCGCTCACGATATGTTTCACGATATGGAGCCAAATGGCGAATACATCAGTTTTTTTTTATATTCAAAGCAGATATTTTCTGAAAGTTTATGAACAAATGTCTTAGGGAATCTTCACAATTTGTGTGTGTGTCTTTATATTGCATTTAACCCAATGAATTCTGTTATGGCCGGAGTTGAGTTTACTAAAGTTTTTACATAAATCCCACTCATCAAGGTCACGTGATCCGATTGTACTCTTTTGAGACTTCTCTCCTGTACTTGAAGTAGGATTTCTTTTTGGACGAACTCTACTGTATACTCTTGCCCCGGAAATTCATTATCATTGTATCCTATAAAAGCTGGGGGTCTGCAAAATGCTGAGTAATTGAATCGGTCTCGTACAAAATGCAATTGTCAACATTATGTAATAGAAAAGCTATACGCAAACAAAGCGCGACAACCACACACCATGTGACATGTTGTCTGTCGACCAGTAGGTCCATTAATTTAACATGGAAGGATACTTTTTTGTCACACATGTACGTGTTTACTCGTGAGAGTAAGGAGATATTCTGGTCACAAAAATTATTTTTGACATTATATAGATGTGCAGAGATTCGCACAATATGAAATTTGTAAGTGCTCAATAAAAAAAACCTTAGTCACCACATCTGCCAAATTTAACGACTTGTGTAAACAAAACCCGACTCCACTTGATACTCTCCCTACCAATTCTGATTCCGTCACCCCTCATATATGTTATTACCCCTCACAATATAATATTAATATCAATATTACCCCGCACATTCTTGCACGAAAGGTTTAGGGGCGAGAGAGATGAAAGCATATACTCGACGGAGAACTATGAAATGGAAGAACTCCGCTGAAAGCCAATAATGGAATGAAGGGCGATTTCGGAGCTCAGTCTCGTTCTACATAGGAACTAATTCTGGCATCATGATGGCAGTATTCGAGTGTTTACTTGTAATCACCACATGCTCATTTCGGGGCACATTTCTCGGGACTAGGTCACATAGGACTGGATGCTATGAGATGGGCGCCATCTGTTTTTGAGGTATGTGTAATTTGACGTCTTCAATAAATGTATGTGTTAGTTTTATGTGTGTATATATTCTATGTGTTATAAATATCACACTGTGTTGCAGAACGGAACAGTTGGTCCACATGCTCGCACACACGTGCGTGTGTATTAGACTTCAGGCTGAGGAATGGAGCAGCTTTACAAACGGAACTGGAACACCATCGCAAAGCATAACGTGGCGGGTAATATCTATTTATTACTATACCGCTATATTCCTAGCCAGTATTTCAACCAGTGTTTGATTCCCGGCCTTTTTTCCAAATGTTGTGATGGAGGTCTGCAAGTCCGTAAGAAATTGTCGTTTGACACTCAGGTGAAGTGGGTCACGTTATGATGAGATATCATCTAGCATCGCAATCATAGCTGCAAAATCAGCTTTTAAAAATTGGAGTATGATTCTATCTGGTGTACAGAAGAAACAACTATAGTTATTATTCTACACACTGTCTATAAAGTTAGGATGCCTTTGAGTACATGCCAAATCAAAATACATGCCAAAATTTATTTTCAAATGACCTCATATACTTAGTAGCTTCTTGGTGTAAATCCATATTCCAGCAACCAAACATAGGAGGCAATTGAGAATCAGACATTTGTACTACATTTTGGATAGGCCTTTGTACGATGGTTTCTATCTGCCAAAAGAAGAAATATGCAGTCAATTTCAACGCGTCGAAAATATTTTCGATGCATCTGAAACATTTTTGACGCATCTATTTTCGATGCGTCTAAAACATTTTTGATGCATCTAAAAACTATTTCCGATGCGTCTGGAACATTTCCAACATTCACAAATCGAAAATACTTCATGCTTAAGATGCACCTAATAATTTCCGATGCATAAACATCAGAACTGTTTCATACGCATCTTAAAGTATTTTCTATGCATCAAAAATGTTTTAGATGCATCGAAAATATTTTAGATGCATAGAAAATGTTTCAGATGAGTTGGAAATGTTTTAGACGCATCATCTGAAATATTTTAGAAGCATTGAAAATGTTTTAGAGGCATCGAGAATAATTTCTGATGTATCGAGAATATTTTAGATGCATCGAGAATAGCTTTAGACGCATCGAAACTATTTTAGACGCATCGAAAATGTTTTAGATGCATCGAAAATATTTTAGACACATCAAAAATAAACTAACACTTAAAATATTTTAGAAGCATTGAAAATGTTTTAGAAGCATTGAGAATAATTTTAGATGTATCGAGAATATTTTAGATGCATCGAGAATAGTTTCAGATGCATCGAAAATATTTTAGACGCATCAAAAATGTTTTAGATGCATCGAAAATATTTTAGACACATCAAAAATAAACTAACAATTAAACTATTTTCGATGCGTCTGAAATATATCCGACGCATCTGAAAGTGCTGTATTTCATAATTTCCTCTTAAAGCTACTGCTCGGGAGCAATACTGAAACTTTGGGACCCATTCAAGAATCCAGGGTCCTTGGATCATAACATCTAGATCCTGCACCAGTTATGGTTGGTCAGTTCTACATAAATTTTACGTTTATTTTACCTGTCGCTGAAACGTGTATCTGTGTACATATAACATATGCCAACTGGATACCAACTTGATGACTTGATGATTTTACCAACTTGATGACTTTTATTTTTGCAAAGCCTTATATCACTAGGAGTAATATTCCAAAGTCAACAGCATATGGCATGTAATCTGTCGTCGCCTAAATTTTTATATTCAAGGCTTATAGGCGAATCTTTTTCGAATTTTGAACGAGAGCAATTGAAGATAATTGAAGATAATTTAATTTTTCATATTCATTTTCACATTTCTTTCAAAGCAACAGCTGGTGATAATGCCCAATTTTGGACAAAAAAAATATATTTAGAATTTAGAATTTTCAAAAAGTAAATGGTGCAAAACATCGCCATTCATTTATATTGCAAGGAATCTAAAAAAATCTTCTACTTATGAAATTCTGTCCTTTTAAGAATTTAGAGTTTTATAAAAATGGTGGATTGGTTTTTACTTCGAAATTTGTGATAATGAGAAAGAATGTATTCACAATCTGAATGTAGTACTTCATGCGAACGACTTGGTACTTCGTGCGAATGCAGTAGTACTTTGTGCAAACGACTTAGTACTTCTAAAATGACTCAGCATTTCATGCAACCCAAGTAGTACTCCGTGCGAACAACTTAGTACTTAATGCAAACGACTTAGTACTTCGTGCAAATGACTTAGTAATTCGTGCGAATGAAGTTGTATTTCGTGCAAACGAAATAGTACTTCGTGGGAACGACTTCGTAGATTTAATAGGGCCCTTGGTCACGTTTCATCAATTACGGGAGTAATAAAACAATCGACTCTGAGATAATGAATAAAAAGACAAATTATTTAAAATGGCGTTACTCATTGTTATTAACATCAATTCTGCGTAAGTACATGTCCTTGCGGCTCATGACTAGGCATTAAAGTGATAAATCAATGACTTGTGTTCTTGCCAGCTTCCTTATAGCTTGAATCTAAAGTAGATAAATAATGAAATACTACTGAGAAGGCAATACATATAATCCCTCGATGGTAAGGGATAGCACGTCGGAGTTTTTCTCATAATACCTGTGAATGTGCGTACTGTGACAGTATGTGCATATTATTGGTCACATGAATAAATTCAAGTTATGAATATATTGTAGCTGGTAATCATGAATTCGGAGCAGTTTGTGATGGTCTGTCACCTTTTACAACAGCACAAAAAAAAACAGTCAGAGACAGGAGGTAGAAGCATGCGCATGATGGAGAATCATAAAAGGGAAGAAAAATTTATCACCTGTAGCGAAAGGTTAACAGAAGGAATGATGACGTCCCCAAGGCGATTTAGCGCCTCTATCTCGTTTCATATAGAAACCAATTTCTATATGTGCTATCAGTGCTGAGTGTACAGGTTATTATCAGTATAATTATTGTTGTTGTTCTAGATCACATAGGACTGGATGCTATGACATGGTTGCCATCTGTCCTGAGACATCTGTAAGTTTCCAATTAGTTTATGTGATAGTTTTATGTGTATATCGTGTTTTATACATTATATTGTATTGCAGAATGTAAGAGTTGATCCGCAGCCTCGCACACACGTGCGTGTGTATCATACTCCAGGTTCTGTCGTTAGGGAAGGAACAGCCTACAAACTGAAGTGGAATGCCACAGCACTGAGTTGATCATGTTCATACGGTGTACCGGCTAGCTTCTTATCTATAGCCAAATAAAATTTATCTACCAAAGACAATTCCATGATTCAACTTCATCTACATTAGTATAATATGTAACATGTGTCCTCGAAACTGATATCGACGCGAAGTACTGGGACGGATTCTATGTAAACTGCACCATTATTGTCTCCATTCCAAATTTATACATTATAGTTAAACGCTAAGCCCCTTCAATTTTCATCGTTCACATTGTGCCAGATTTGCACTATGACCCGAGTCGTGGAATAAGATGCAGTATGAAGCATGATACATGATTGATATTACTGATCCTGGGTAATTGGTGCACGATAGCGCTCCGTGCTAGCAGACGTCAAAACTTGCGCATGTTTGATGTTGCTGTTCCATGCACGACGCATAATTTTAGAAACTCCTGAATGTCCGGAATAAAGAACATTTCCCGTTCAGAGAAAAGCACGTCCAATTGATATTCCCTACACAATTCTCAATTTTATAATGCGCATTTCTGGTGGGAATATTCCATCTCAACAAGTCATTGGAAAACATTTACCGTCCTGATTCTGGTAACAAAGGAGCAAATTTGCTTCATCCTTGGAGCACAACAGAACGAATGTTCACATGCAGCTCCCGAAATCGAAAAAGACGGAGAAAAGAAAACACCCATCTTGGTCAGATAAACACAAACTGACAAATGACGACCTTGCCCTTAACAAGAATTCTGATAGTACTTGAAACATCAATAAAAAATCCTTCTGGGTACAGTAAATGACGGAACTCCTCTCTAAATATTGCTGACATTTTGACCTGTAATTTATCTATCTACCATCATGTTCATTACAGCCTCAAATACTATAGCACCCGTCACGTGACCATCCCACCCTCACCTGAATGAACCCGCGCTTGCAGAAATTATCCATCTCGTTTGTAATATGTTGTGGCAGTTAATTGCACGGTGTCGTAGCACTGTATGCCTCGCGTGGTACCTGCGAGTCCTATACGTGACCGGGACGGCCGTGTGTGTGGAAGCATGTTGCTGTCTCCCCGGGGTTGCGCTGTGACTGCAGCATGCGGTCGGTCGGTCGGTCGTGCAAGCCGCGGTCTCACGGACTGCTCGACTGAGGCAGCAGTCCCCGCTGTAAGAGCACGGCCCCGGTCGATCGCCAGTTCCTCTCTCCTCCTCTCATGCCTCTCGCAGCCTCAGCCCGGCCACTGCAGCAGCCACGACGAGCAATTGTCGCGCCAAGAAACAAGGAGCAAGGAACCTTCATCTTGTAGTGGGCTGCGTGGTCAGCATCCCAATCGCTCCGGCCGAAATTTAAGCGCATTTAATACAGAATTATATTGGATTGTGGGGGAGAATGGTCGGATTCGTGGTGTTGACGTGTGTAGAGTGTGTCTGATGGCACGTGAAGACTACCTCCATTGTGGAAATGACAGCTCTCGTGTGCAGGAATACAATCCAGCGGTCGCCGCTAGCCGCTTCAACACAGAAACCGCTCTCTTGTAACCGAATTTGATGAGAAATTAAGTGTATTTTTGCATATTTGTGGCACATTGGAAAGTGCACAAGAGGAGTGTTTGAGCGGTAATTATGTGCTGCTGCTGACCCCAAACGAAGGACGAGCGATATTTATATGCTTACTTCACGAGCACTCCTTCGTCCTGAAGAAGACAACGTTTGAGATTACTCGAAGATGAATCGCCTCAATCTTTGTGCAAGGAGATCTGAGGGAGAAGTATGGTCCCGATGTTAGAGCGAATGTATCTCCTTTAAAGGCCGGAGATAATTCGTCCGCCTCAGACGCTATTTGTCAACTTCAGTACCTGGGGACGGGAGCAACGAGCTCCAATCTGGACGGGCTCGGCGCGCCGCCGCCGGAAATACGTGAACTGACGTAATATCGAAAATTGGACATTCATTTGGGGATATCGGCGCATATGAGCGTATACGGAACCGGGCGACGGACGGGGACAGAGAGCTGGACCAGCGGGGTGTCCTCAGTGACTGGTCGATGCCTCCGAGGTGTGAACTGAAGCCTGCCGCGGAAGACAGATTTCCATTGACAGCTTAAGCTGCCAGCCGCAGAGCTTGCGACTTAGTCCGTGACCTTTAACTCTTCCTTCCGGGACCGTATCCCACCCGGCTTCTTAAGTGACGCTCTTTGTGTACATATATAGACACAGTCCCAAAGTGCGACTATCAGTGCTCTAAAATGAGACCTCAAAATGGACGTGGATACATATTCAGCAATGTCATGAGTGAATCACTCTTCTTCAAGTCACTTGGAAATCAGTCTCTTCACTTGGAATTGCACCAAGATAAACTGTGTGCGCTAGGGTATGTAAGGGAGCCGCGCGTGGAGTGACGCCACACGGGACGAGGGTGCCTCACACTAATGGCCGTCCTCCAAGCGGGGCTTAACAACCACTGGCGGAGTCGAGATTGTTGACGCTCCATCTGGCAGCGACCGTCCGTTCGTTGGTCCGTAGATCCGTCAGCCCGTCCCACGGATGCCCTTTAAGGGCCGCCGCTCCCTCGGCCACTTCTCGCTCGTGTTTGGGTTGTTCACCGGGTCCTTGCGGTATACACTAAAGACTGTGCTTGTATGTCTTCCCTGGCGATTACCAGCCGGTTTTCTGTATTATATTTATCCGGGAAGACCGTGGATAGGCGCGGGACGTCAGGTTCAATTTGCGGCGGCATTGAGCCGATTTGTTGGGCAGGAGAGGAACGGTCTGATGACTTCGGCGGTATCAGTTGGCTGCAGTGTAGAGGATAGTGCCCAGGAATAAATCTATAATCTATCGGAGAAAAGTTTGACAGGCGCTGGACGGAGGTCGCCAATGACGTACGATCGCCGTGCTCCAGTGTGTGACTGAAGCTGTCAGCATCAGTCGGTCATGTGTCGGGGGCACGCGACCTGCCTGACCCTGGCGCTGCTGAGCCTCGCCCTGGCGCCCACCCTGGCTCAGGAGCTCGTGGACATGGGCAGCGGCGAAGTCGAGGACCACCCGGGGGACACCTTGGCACCAGGAGACCACCCAGAGTCGGACCAGGTGCCCACACAGAACGAGACCGTCTCGGATATCGTGGACCAGTTCCTGAGCATGGTGGAGCGGTACGAGCAGAACAAAGACAATTGTACGCCCGGGGTCACACAAAGTCTGGGGCCGGGGGTGGTGGCCCAGTACGGCATTCAGAGGTTCAAGGCCCAAGCCATGCTAGCGGTGGAAATGGCCAATTTCCTAACCCGAATATGGAAGCGAAGTTCTCAGAACGTCCTAGACTCGGAATACTTCTTCTACACAGCCGTCAGAACCCTGCTCGAGAGCGACCCGAATCTCTTCGCCTTCGGAAACTGCTACGACAAAAACGAGTACAAAAACTACACATTGTTCTGTCCCTACGCCATGAGAATGGCCAACAACCCGGACCAAATAATGGTCAAAGATCTCTCAGTGGAATACAAATATCTCGGCAATGAATCAGACTTTTTCTACATGCCGCGGACGAATGCCGAGGCCAAACTGCAACAGCCATACAACTTGTCGATTGGTGAGTAGTCGTCATTAATTGTTATCGGCGTGTGACAGTGAGCAGGCCCGGGACACGGACAACGGCACAAGGCCGGTATCCCTGGAACGCGTCCCGCTAGTGGCCCTCGGTCTGGTTGACAAGATACCACTCACGCTGCCAGCAAAGTTTGGTTTGCAATCTGCCCCACTGTTCAATATCGGGCGTCTTTGGCACATTGTTTGCGCTGCGCCTCTGTTTCAAATTCCATTATATAGTCTCAGGACGGCGTTTTGCACTTGATTGGCGTCAAGGGCCCTCGCGGCGGACCGGTTTACCGAGCGCACTGCGTACTTGGTATGAGCGGGACGTCCGCTAAGCCGCTGACTTTACCGCCGGCCAATCTGGTCCACGGCCCCCGGTCATAAAGCCACCAGATGACGTCTGGGACGGCAGAATGGCACTGAAGGACAATTTTATGGTGTTAACATCATATAAAAGGGGATATTTTCATATGGCCACCGGTATTGACCTGTGAGTAGAATGTATAATGACACACGTGTGGCCTGGCGATAAATACTGTCCCCGGGAAGGAAGCGTTTTAGCTCTAGTAGATTTACCCTGAATGTGGAATACCTGCTTGATTAATGCATGGGCACTTGATAGGTGGTTGAGATCAATTTATCCGAATCAATTACAATCAATTCCTTGCAACCCTGTTGGAAGTGCACAGAGCGGAGCAGCTCACGCGAAGCTCCACCACTAATGCACTTTACGCTGTGTCTGATTGGCTCCTAACGAATTACACGCTAATCTGTCAAGTTGTCGTCAGATGTCTGTGCGGCCTGGTTTTGTCGGGAGAGCCTTCTCCGGAATGCTGTGGGCCTGTCGTCGCTTTGTGTCCGGCACACACCACGCGAATCTCCCGCACGCCGCGTTTTTGAGTCACATTAGTCGCGGTCTGGAGTGAGCTGGGTCTTAGATTGCCTGCTCCACTCCACTCCACTCCACTCTACATCTAGTTCTCCATCATAATCGATAGGGCCGTCTTATCTCGTCCCTAACATCTCATCTGAACAAGTAACAGACACTATCTGTAGTTATGTCTACTGCCATATAAAAATATACCTACCCGGGAGCTGTTCATAACCTCAGTAATAGACCATTGATTGTGGCCCCGTCTGAGCTCACATCATAGAGAGACAGAGCTAGGGATGCGACCTGGTACATAAAGCATCCCAGATATATAGGCTTCTTGGACGGGCAAAAATTACATGTACAGGGACTACAAAGACTGGCAGTAGACAGATGATACAGCCAGACAGACAGGCAGGGCTGGGAGGCATCAGGTATAGGCTATACGTGTGTGCTTGTCACAGCCTTCACATGACCGGGCTGGGTAAAGCGACAGACAGGAACTGCTGATTTCACTAAATCTCAGAACGGCAGGAGATATCTGGCATAAAACAGTCACTGCTCAGGTCAGACAGTATCGTGGTCTGCAATAAATTTGCTTTTTGTAACGTTATATAGGTTCGAGAACTATGTGTTTCAATGTTAAACAATCCTATTATCAAAAATCACGAATCCAACACATACACGTATACAACTACTTTGATACATCGAGCTATATTTACGTACACACGTATATAAGAACATATTTAAGAAGATAAAAAGATGTATGTGTGTTTGACACTTTTACATAATGCTACATCATAAGCACATGCATTTGAACATAAGTGGGTGCAATACTCGCAAATGGAATGGCAAATGAGATGAAAGAGATCGCTACCCATTAGCCGGGCTGGAATGATGCGCTCGCATGCCTCGAATCCTACGCTTATGTCCTAAACGTGTGCCTGAAATCTCGAGGCTAAGTTCAAATATCAAGGTCAGTGTACCTGCTAAGAAAAATCCATGGTCAATTCCCGCTCCCATTGCAAATGACTCCAGGCTGAAAACTACCTATCGATTCGCCTCCAAGGCCATGCTTCCGGGACCACAGATTGTCAGGGAAAGTATTTACACCAATTTGGCAAAGATGATGTACAACTGGACAAATCAAGTAGTACCTCCCAAATGAACAATTAGGGCCAAGGACATCACAAAGTGTCCAAGATGGAAATGTGCTTATTCTATCCATTAGGCCTATATTTCTTTGTGTTCGGTCGGTACAACTGAAAATAGGACAATACTTTTGATAAAATAGAAGTACTCTCTAGATATATGAGGAATTGATTTGTTCGATTCACTTCTTCGACCGTGAATTTTTGCGGAATATAGACAGTCAATCGAAGAAGGGGAAGAAGATTTGGGTTGAGTTGGTTCTGGGAAAGGCTCGGGTCTGGTTTCCGTCAGGCCAGGTCGGTGGTGTGACTGACTACACTGTGGCACCCTTCCTTCCCCTGGCTCGCATGCACCTCGCCGTCCGTACGTACGTCAGCTACGTCAGGCCGCCAGAGATTTGTTTACGGCCCGCTTCCCACCGTCATTTATAAGATGGTATCCCTCTGACGCTCTCTCGCACAGCCACACACATCACGCCTGAAAGCAGCTCAATCATCTGCTTCTATCACTTAGAAAGTCAGAATTTGATGTTTCCGGAATCAATCAGCGTGGCACCAGATCCGGAAGCGAAGAATTCCTCCCATAAATAGAACATTCGTGGCGAGTATCCCCTGCTGAAAGTGTCCTGCAATCACGTCCACGGAGTAATGGCGAGAACAGTCTGCAAGAGTACATTGCAATAAATGCAGTGGAAGAAACGTGTGAGTGATGTAACGATTTATCAATGTCATGCCGACTGGCGTGGCCGTGTGATGAGAGATCCCCGAGGTTCTGCTTGTGGTCCGTTCCAGCTGTATGGCAAGTTGAAAGCGTGGACAGTAGCTAATACAGTGGGCCATAATCACAGACATGTCCTGCAAAACCACTCTCAACAACCCGTATACTTCAAACTTCGTCTGTCAGTTTATATTCCGAAAAAACATGTCCGCAATCGCCGAGTTCGATTTTTATTTAGGGGCGAAGAATCTATACAAATAAAGTATCCCCGCGCCTATCTTGTTAGCGGAATAACTTAGGGAAGTCTAGGCGAGGGATGTGGGATTGGACCAAGGCTTGGATGTACTCAGGAGACGTGGGCAGGCAGGGAGAATCGATACATCTCCTTGTATGGCCATCGTGTGTCGTACTCTTTTGATTTATCTCCCAAAACATACACTCATACACGAATGTAAACTTACCTGCGTAATAGCTTCCCAAATGTCACGTGTTCTCATAATACATCAAATAGAGTGGACTCAAAGTGATGAACAGCGAAAGCTGTTAACGGGAGGATAGCTGAGAGGTCGGTGTTTTGTGGTATCATCCTGTCAAAGAACTATCGTTAATAAACCCGGTCTGTGTTTTTACGGCTGGCATGCTGTCGTTTGACCAGATATACTCTACACTCAAGGGTTGTACACGTGCACGATAGATGACATATTGAGAGCAAACATGACACGTCGAAAACTTTTTTCTCTATCATTTAATAATTGCAAGTAATTTATCAACGTAACCTGCCAATTTCATTGAATACGAAACAATGATTTCAATTTCCCTGGGTCCAGGGAAAGAGTAGTTCACATTAGCGCAAGGAGTCAACGGTCTGAAAATGTTTTGCTTTCTGGGAACATGTTTTCCTTCGCTATTGTTTTCACTTTTTTCAAACCATTTTCTTCCAAGACTACCCTCGCAAGAAAATGACAGTTAAATCTGGAGTGGTTGTTTGAGAATGGAAAGTTACCATGTTTTAATATCAACGTCGTTTCGCTCTCTGTTACACCAGTCTGCATGATCAATGCATGGCGTTAAAGTGCAAAGAAAATGCATTCCGATATTGAGCACACAAGAAACAGTTACCGAGAGCCAGATGAGAAATGAAAATCGGAAACGCGAAAAACATCCAGCGGAATTCAGTCCTCATGTCTTAAACACCGACTCCATGTCATTGAACAGGGTGTTTCTCCAGGGTCGAGCGTTGAAACTAATGCACCATACACTTGCAAGCACCTTGAACAATTATTAGCAACAGGGCGATCCCGATATATCTGCAAAAGATAGAGTATAGTTGTTGGAATTTATGGTTTGTCTAACGTACTGAAAATATATCACACAAATATGAACATGAAATAATTTAATAATGTTTTGCTTCAGTTCAACACGTATCGGTGTAACCATCGCAGAGCGCAAAAGGAAATCCACTCCAAGGATGTGCACATAACCACGTGATTGTAATGATACAGTTGTAATGATATCGAATTATAAACGCTATGTTACAGGCCACTCACCTGAGCACAGTCTCACCGTAATAGGATTTCATGTCAATATTGCCATCACGTATTGTTATTAATGCGTTTATAAACGCGTTCGGTAAATGGCTCATTTATTGCGGGAATCAGGCCCGTAACTCTATGCACTTACAGTGGTCCACACTGACGTGCCTCGTCTGGATGTGTCATTCCATATTGACACACGGAACGGACCGTAGCTTTTGTTCTGAAGATTGACGGATGTAAGTTTGTCACGATGTTCATTGCTGTTCTCGGGATTGATGAGAGTAAACAGTACATCATGGAACGCAAGGAACGTAAGAGAAAAACAGACCATGTCAGTACAATGCTACCTGAGGATCCAGTTACTTATAGATCAGTATACATAAACTAATGTCTTGCATACATTTGTGTTTAGGTAAAGCTCACCGACAGCTCGATCGATACGTGAATTTATGAACATTCACGCACCTTTAGAGAAAGACGCAGGAAGGTGTGAAGATCTTGTCTGGCTGCAGCTAAATCACCTTCATGACCATACAGCCGTGGGCAGGTTATCTCATACATGCTTCTATGAAGTAATGTATCGAAAGGTCGTAGGCATTTCGAACGAGCTGTCGGTAACACCCAATGATAGTGTGTTTTGTCATTCAATTCATTTCTGAAGCCTGCATTGCCTATTCACCATTTCGTTCACGAACAGACAAACATGGTTGTTTAACATCCCAAGGTAAAAAAATTCAAATGTACGATGGCCCGTTACTATCACCAATATTATGCACACCACAATTTGTTTTGCGCAATGCACAAATATAATAACTTTGTCGAACAAGCATATGTTTATATACCTCTTGCTGGTTCGGATATTGGCGTAATGGTGGTCCTCAGAGCTGGAGTAACTCTATAAATCAAAAATCAGAAGAAAATCAGAGAACCTGGTGAAAATCAATTTGCCCGAATGTGCGACCACATATATTTTCGCAGATATATCGAACTCGAATCTAAACCGACTGTATTAGTAAGAAGCCAGCCCACATAAACTCAGCTAACTGGGCAACTTTCAGTCTTACATCTGTTATGTTACTCTCTTTTTAACAAATCCTCATATGGCTCTGACAACAAAATGGAAACATAAGCCACAGATGGAAAGAAACAGGGCAACCTATTCACATCTCATATTGACTCATTCGTGCAATTAAAATTTGAGACTTTGTTTGTTTCACAATTAATGGCAACTGTGTTTCTGGGATTGAGGTATAGGTTGTACATACATGTAATATCGAACCGAATGGAAGGTGTCACCATATTTATCAAACCATCACTCATAATAGGCAAAATCAATCCAGTTTCCATTTACATGTTTAGTGTTTCATGTGTACGTATTAATGTAGAGATTTGAACCATCTGTGTAGACAACAATTTTACAAAAACGCAACCATGACCTGGAAGTAACCATCACTGCCGTACACATGCAGCTATAAGCATCTTTCTCTTTACACATTCAATGCTATCTTTCAGTTATTGAAGAGACGGACTTGTTGAAACCTGTATCAGTATCAAAATGACTTTGCCTAGTCTGCCTAAAACTCTTCTCGACTGTGGCAAATTATTTTGGTCTCTGCACGATGGTGAGACATTTGTGACACCAGTCGAATAAATCTCGGAAATTTTGTAAGCTTTTATATTGTCCACAGTATTTACAGTATGTGCAATGGAATGTATGTTCATTGATAGTTTCCTTGTGTCCCACGTGACCACAGACGATCCGCAGCCCTCTTCAGTAAAAATTACAGTACCGACCCCTGAGTACCGCACTCACTGGTATAGTGCACCGGTGTCGAATGGCGACCATCCTTCAAAACAATCAAGATTATTCTCTGAGATGACTGCGGAGTAACGCGTCTGAAGACTGACGTCGGTTGCTGCTTTTTGCCCGAAAATAATTACGCAAAGTGGCGATGCGCACGTTCTTGGGTATTTCTCTCGGGTTCCTGTGGTCCTTTTATTCTGAAAACTTGTTTCTGCATATCGTGCTCTCCTGCAAGACATGGAAATGGACGGGATGGAAATAAATCTGATGCATGTTTTCATCAGTCAGACTAATTGAATCAAACGGGTGAGGGATGAAATCAGTGCCTTCAGGTTAATCACACGTTGGAGTGTCGTTTTTTTTCTGTGCCATGTCGCCCTGTCTGCTTTGACGGGACGCTTACGACGGGGACTGGTTGCTTTCCGTCTCTACCCCCCCCCCCCACTTCCTCCTCCAAGCGAACCCCAGACTTCCAATGTCCACCCGGACCTGCCATGGGTTTCTGGAACACGTCCTTGGCATTGATCGTATACCAGGACACAAGACCGCATCCATGTTATGTTCCTCGAATATAACTCTACAGTCTCCACAAACAACCAACACAATACCGCATCCCCATTAATATCAACTCTTTTGGATTACGCGACAGGGGGTGAGACATACATGATACACAGCGAAACAATCCAAAACTAACGACGCAAAGAACAAAAACGTCCGCGAAAATAATGAACTGACGGATCAGTCTACAATCCCCGCCTTCAAATCTTTCCATTCATAAATCATAAATAGGATGTCAGACCAGACGTTTGGATCCAAAATTGCGGATGGATAATATTAGACTAGAAATGTAGTATCAAGTATCAGTGTAAATGCATTTTTTGAAAATGGTATATTGGAAGAAAAATGATCTTGCTCTAGAGACGAGGACTTCCACGTTGAGGACAACAGAATGTACGTGAAAGGCTGAGAGATTTAAAAGTTCTGCAAACAGTTTCAATAAAGTTCCATGACTTTTGCATACTAGTAGTCCTAATGCACGAAAAAGTGTCGTGTTTTATCTACAAATCCGAACGTAGCAAAAGACTCATGCACAAGTGACCACACTTTGATAGAGACGCCTTTGAAGAACACCACTGTGCTAGATACGTCAAAGATTATTACGCCAATGCCTTTAAGTCACCGCCATCATTGGATTACGACATACAGTCGGTATTTCTAATGGTCAGTGAAATCCCTCGCGTGAAAACGTGCAATTAGCCGGGCTACCTGGCAGCTTTCGGCATGAAATATTAATTTACTTGGTAAGTGTTCGAACGTGGTTGCAGACCGAGAATGGCTTTTGTGTTTCAACACTCCCTGATGGAAACTTGATTAGAAGCCATTTAGCGAACAGTACGAGTTGTCATATCGAGTGTCGCGAGCAATAACACACGATCGTATGTGGCGCCAGAATCTCCACAGTAATGCGATTATGTGGAATGATATCGATATGTGATACGTTCCCACATACCTTCTCCTCCCCCTCTAGCCGACAGGTGCCGATGTGAACGGACAGTGGCCAGTCTCCCAGCTCCTGGCACCGAGGTCCCGCATCATCCCGGCCCCCATCAATAATGTAACACACACTAACCGCACCACTACTGCAGCTATTGCTTCTTTTATTGCGTGTCATTTCAACCTCGCTTTGACAGCTCCCAACAGTCACTGATCGTCCTCAATCGATGATTTTGACACCATGAATGTGAATGGTATCAAATAAGTCATCATATTCAGATTTTTGTTATTGATCAGGCCACCTCGGCGAAGATGACGGCGCCGCGCTATCATTCAGCAAGGAGCTATCCGACACTCTGGAGGTATCAACAAGGGTGTCGAGGGCAAAACTCGACTGCTCCATTCCAGAAGTCTACTCCATCTGCATTGTTCCTATGAAAAATAACTATAAGGTATGGGGAACAGTTTGCTGTTAAATCATTGGTTTGTACGGCGCCTTCCATTCGCACGACTAATTTGCTTTGTGATTGCGCTTGGCTGCCGACGGCTTGATATGTTACCACTGAACAATGACATATGTTCTCCGACTGCCGGATTACGGCCTACTGAAGGGTTTCCACCCGAATGATTCTTTGTAAATTGCATAACAGTGGCTCCTTGTCGGCGCTCTTACAGTAAATCACATTAAACTGTGGCTACGAACTCAGATGGTGGATTGTTTGTATAATTTCCACTGACATAGGGATTATCGACAGACTGAATGTATCGGGAGAGAGCCTGCAGGTGTGGCGACAATAGTCAGGGGCCAGTGTATTGATGGGCGGGTACCGTCCGCTCAACGGGTGTCAGGGAGGAAAAACCGGGCCGGGATACGGATGGCCAAACAACGTGACACATGAGATATGCAAAAAAGCTTTTCCTCAACCTAACGAATAAATATGGATATAGATTGCTACTGTTAATAACCATTACATGTATAATGCACCCACGTTTTTCTTTACATTGCCTCTCTAACACCTTCCCATGGGTAATGTGAATTCAAAATGAGTTATAGGAAGTCCTATATTTCAAGAAGTACACTAAATCAGCACTCATCTTCAATACCAGAAGATAAAACTTCACCGACAATTGCCACCTACAACAAAATGTCAGCAGATGCGGTTTTGTTGCTGATGGAGTGGGTACAATCCGTCTTCCACCAACGCAGCTCACTGACACCGCTTCAAAAGGCACGGGCCATTAAATTCTAATTTTCGTTGGCTCTCCACCACAGAAGCGAGCACAACCCCTCGCAGACTTAGAACGACACAATGATGACAGTGATGTGGGATGTTTGGAATGATTTGAGTAACTCCAAATATAGCATTACTGGCAGTGAGCCAGAAAACAATACATCAATGTTTCAAGGTAGAATTGTTAAAATTACCTCACAAGAATGTTATTATTCCACGGAAGCGACCCAGACAACATCTTGCCCTCGCATATGACGAATGGCATCACTTTTGTCTTAGGAGTTCAGCGTTTACACAAAACAGTACACAAGAAACAGGTGCCGTGTGATAATAGATGTGTTGTTAAGTGCTCTATGTTGCGATCTAACACACAATCACTGCCATGAGGGATAGATCTGAGAGGTAACTTGGAAAATACCACAGGATGTAGCAACGTAGTTTATGTGACACCAAACTTCGCTGCGAAATGCCACGCTACACTCTTTTAATGCCATCCCTCCTTGTAAAATCAGATAAAACACCAAGCCTGTTTCTATCTTTATAGAGGGTAAGACATATCAACGATCATTTAGTGATTTTATAATTCTAGGTATCACATGTCTCGAGAATAATGCTGTAGTCTTTGTATTACGAAACGGTCTCTTTTTTTTTATCTCATTGTTGCAAGTGGTATTCCTGGTTGTAGCGCTAGACATTGGTAACTCGAAACCTGCAGTCATCTAAAAAAAGTGAATGATACATAATCCTTGCACACCTGCCCCTGTTGGCTAGTATTATGATATTTTTGGTGTTCGTTCTCACGCAAATTGTCTGCTGTTCTGGGAGATGATTTCGTGTTCTAGCTCTAAGGGAAACCAAGAAAAGTCTCGCCTTGTAAGCAATAATGGGAATAAAAACATCATGTAACTAGCATCAAGTTTACACAATGTCCCCAGTGTGAATCATCATAATGAATGAAAAACCACAATTTATTCACACACATCTTTGACCCTGGATTGACCTCGGAGTGACATCGGAGTGACCTATATCACCGTATACTTATGATGGGAACTTACATTGTTCGCGATCTCGAATTTCTTAACAGCCATAATTTTAGGGTACTGTAATTCAAAGCTTATCTCTCATACTGAGTTTAAAGTTTCATAACATTCCAGCAGTTTTTGGCAGATGGCCTGATTTTTATTGAATACATTTACATGTATGTTGAATCGACTTGATTATCGGATTTCCATAGATAACGCAGGCTCAGGCAGAAAAATAAATAGGTGGCAACATTATCGGGGATAATATCCAGCTTTATTGTTGCTCTCACAGCGGTGGTCCGGCAATAAAAACCGCGGGCTGCTGCGCCGTCTGTGGCCGCGCAATGACGACATGTAACCGTGCGAGGTAATGGAGCATACCGTCCGTGGGCTCGTCGTGGTAATCCGCCTCCTGGATCCACCTCATAGCCTCGGAACACGGCGCGAGAAGACCTTAAAACCAGCCATGTGTGAAATTGTCTGCTGCGCCCCGTGTTGGTCTCATCAAACAGCCTGACACTCCACGAAGAAAAGTCCACTTTACCCAGCTAGAAATCCTCACTCTGCACCGCTTGACGCTCTTTCAACAATCGAAACCCATCCCAGCTCATGCAAGTTTGTGTGGTTCTGTATGAATATCTATTCTCAGTGGTGTTTGTTTTCCCAAGACAGGGGCAGCAGTCAAGCTGTCATTGTCGGTCACCACCTCTGGATGGTCCTCACACGAACAGTGACGCGGCTCATCAAATGGCGAACATTTCTTTTGTTTTGGCGTCACTGCATGCAGCAGAACTCAAAACTCGCTAGGAAACGTTGGTGTATTTTGGAACGATGTGGAACTACTTCATCGTTTGCCCAACTCGAAGAGCAGTCTTTCTTATTTCATAAAACGAATGAATTTCACTTCCAAAGCAATGTAGACAGATTAATCGAAATTAAAACCTTGCGCGATTAACCCCCTGTGCTCGGTGCCCGGTTAAACCAGGCAGTAACTAATGAGATGTAATGAAGCAATGACACTCAGTGCTTGATAAATCGTCCAATTAAATTTTTTTGTTTGCAAAGCTTATTTGGGAGAATGATGTGAAAATGTGAGAGTAGAAACTAATTAAATCATTATCTTGGCTGGTGAGAATCGTTTTATGGCTTGAAAGTTGATCTTCATAGATATTGGACTTGTTTTGAAGGAAAGAATAATAACGAACCGGAATCGATTCTTTTATTTAAAAAAAAAAGAAATAAAAATTATACCAGACAAAGTAGTACGAACGTTTGTCGTAGTTAATCATATAATAATTTTTACGTGGACTTTCATGCAATTATGAATAAGATTGTGGTTGAGACAAATACTGGTATTTATCACTGTCTTGGATGTAGTAGTAAAGGGATTCTCGGTGACAGATTTCACTTGGCTGCCGAGAACCAAGAGAGATTTATAAGGAAATATGCCTCTGATTCGTTATCGTACTCCGGACAGATTTGCAATAGGAGCTGCTGGAAACAATAGAGCTGTAATTCGTTCCTTTGACGAGGGCTCCACCTCAGTTAACACTGCGCAGGGTGTGTTAAATCGCCAATGTAACGAACTGTTATATATGTGTTATGAATCATGCCGTGAACTTCAGTGATATTTCATTGGTATCCTTTCTTTGAATGTTCGCCATGTCTACTACCAGTGCTGGAGCAGATGGCTTATCCAGTAATAGCAATGTTTTACGATTCTTGTAAACACTATGGGCTAACAATAAACTAAGTGTTGTCGAAATTATGACTTGTTTACGACTAGAGATATCAATGTTAATGCATTCTCAATTTACTCTATTTCCTATTGTACAATATACAATATTGTTCAATATATCGAAGTTATGACTAGTTTACGACTAGAGATACCAATGTTAATGCATTCTCAATTTACTCTATTTCCTATTGTTCAATATACAACACCTATCGCAAACACTGTCAGAAACAACTCAAGAAATGGCGCAGTAACCGTCCTAGAGGATATCAGTTTAGAACAGTAATTACTTCATTTAGAGGAAGAGCGACCATGTGTAACAATTCAAGCAGATTTCCAGTTTGTGCAGGTTCTAGATGGTTCCGTTAAAATGTGATATGAACAGCTGGAACTGAATGACGTATTGATTGAAAACAACCAGGCAAGGTGGCGATCAAATAATTTCCTTTTGTTTATGAAGATGGCAACCATAAAACATTCTCCTTCCATGCTGGCACAGTATGTCAGAAAAGTTTATGTCCACAGTGATTTCAGATCGGTCAGGCGTATACTGACTGGTTGTATCACATCTCTCCAAATACACACATTGGTAAATTGTGCTCTGAACAGCAGGAACTGAGTACTATATTCATCGAAACAACCTTGCAAGGGCAAGATAAAAAATGCTTTTGTTCATGAAGATACTTCAATATTGTAAGCACCAGAATTTGTGTACATAGTGATTCTAGATTGGTGAGACGTATACAAACTGATTGGACCACATCTGCCAGAATATTCTCCCCATTGCATACATTGTTTATACTTGTTGATGTTTCTGTGTCAGACACTGTGTCGAATATGGGAATATATGTCTTATAGGTACTGAACAGTACTGCTTCGAAACTGTGTTGAATATTGCCAAGTTCATATTCCTAATTTTGTAGTTACTGAAGAATGCAGCTTGGAAACTGTGCACCATTATTGGCAGACCTGTTTTTATACTCATATGAATCAGATTTTATCCAACATTTACAAAGAGGAGGTTCTAAGAAACTAACATGTAATTTTAATTTCACTTTCCGATACATAGATGATGTATTGTCGCTAAATAATCCCAAGTTTGGTGATTATTTGGATGTCATATATCCTAAGGAACTTGAAATTAAGGATACTACAGAATCCGCTAATTTTTCCAACTATCTAGACCTGAGGTTGGAGATTGATAATGATTCTAACCTGTCAACTAGATTATATGACAAACGTGATGATTTCAATTTTTCCATAGTCAATTTCCCTTTTTTAAGCAGCAACATTCCTATGTCACCGGCATATGGTGTGTTTGTTTCTCAACTTATACGCTATTCCAGAGCTAGTTGCAAATATGAGGACTTTGTCTATCGAAGTGCCCAGCTAGTCTCTAAACTGCTACGACAAGGATATGTTTTACCAAGACTTATCGCTGCGTTTAAGAAATTCTATGGACGTCATCATGATCTGGTTGATAAATACAGCAAATCCATGTCTGCCATGCAACTAGATCTATTTTCATGTTAATTTTGGGGAATTCATGACGGGTGCCACTAGTGGGGCAGGAAATGCTCACTCTTTCCGGAACACCTGATTTCACCTCCTATGGCCATTTACGGGGGTTCATGAGTTTCCCTGTCATTTTTGTTTTCTCTCACTTCGTATGCCTGATATGACTTTCTGTCCCCGGACTATGAGATTGGATAACGGACCCTGTTTTGTTTGCTCGGAATACTTGATACTGGGTATTGATTCCACGTCTATTGGTTGTTGTGCCTTATAGTTACTGATGGGTGCAGTTTGGTAACTGTGTCAGGTGTTGGTTTCTGTCTCTCGAAGTTACTGAGGAATACATCTCAGAACATGTGTCCATGCAGTCGCCAGTATATATTGTGTTCTGAGAATTCATGCCATAGATATCTAACATGAGGACCTGGCCATAATATTACGTGTCTGGTCCATGAAGCATGACCAGGGTATTAATATTATGCGCCTTTTCGTCGATCTTCATCGGCACATATACAACAGGTTATGCCCAGGATCAGTTTCTCTTTTTGGCTAGGTGGAAACAAGTGTACAAACGACAACCCCACCAGTATACCAAGAAAAAGAAAATTACAGGTAATACTGAATCCATGTCTATAATAAATCCACTTTTAAATCATATGGTGTTTGAAAAGCATGCTTTGGAAACTTTGTAATTTATTGGTTGATGTGTCTTATTGAAAAGTACAACTTTGAATCTGTGACATGCTGTGGTTGTTAGGTCCCACAGTTACTGACGACTACATCTCAAACAATGTGTCTTGTATTCGTTGATGTGTCTTATAGTCACTGTAGAGTACAAACTAGAACTGTGTTGTGTATGGCTTGATGTGCCTCACTGAAGAGTACAGCTTAGAAACTATGTCGTGTATTGGTTGATTGATGGTGGCCGAAGAGTGCTTGTTCACCGTCAGATGCAGCCTTGTCTTGTTAAAACAGTCCATCAGCGCTGTGACTCCAGGGACTGTAATGTCAACAGGTATTGGCCTCACTCCGCAAACATCACGACATTCTCTCATTGTTCTTCTGCCTTGGGCCCTCGGTCAAATTAGCGCCTCCAGCAGAAGGCCAAGTATACACTCCTCTCTGTCTGTCGTAATCCAAATCAGGTGCAGCGCTCTCCTCTACTTTTTTCGTCTATTTGACTGCGAAATAGGTTACTTTTTCTCCTGTTTGGAAAGTCTATAGATTCTGAGATCTGACGAATTAGGGAAGCTAATTAGCTACAATTGCCACATTTATGGTTTCCGTTGGCTACAGAGGTTCAAAGCTTCGTGCATCTTCACAATGCCAAGTTCAGTAAAAATTCAATTTGAGGATTGCGTGATCGAGTTACCGCCGAACAACAGGGCTTCACGGTTAGTCTACGCTTTGATTGACAGAGAAAACAGATCGTCAAAAACAACACGTACATTGTATACCTACCTACATGCGCCTTGAACCGTACAGTGCTGGTTTTCGATATGCTTTTTAGTCAAATAAATGGCAAACTCATCAAGTGAATTCGGCCAATTTCATATCGACTTCACAGATCTTTGCCACTCATTGGGAGTGATAATGCAGGTAATTTGTGATTATGTACTAAACAACAACAAAAACAGACTAAATTTGGTTATGAAGGTTATGAATACACACTCTCTGGTACACATGCACTACTATAGAGACTATACCGAGGACAAATGTATATACTATTTTATCTTAATACAATTCTTCGAGTACTTATTTCTATGACGTTATGTAGCGATATTTCACCCTTTAGATATCTTCCATACCGTATAACCAGAAATAGACAGGATTGTTATATAACACATGCGATGTTAGTGTAAAATTGAGTGGTAATGTAAGATGTTACTTGAGATTCAACGTGTTTTTCTCGCAATCTGTCTGTTGAAACTTTGCTTCGTTCCATAACACCATACAAATTGTCGGATTCCTGTAAGCTCATTAAAAAGCACACAACCAGCAGAAAAAACAAGTGAAATTACGAGGTAAATCCTCCAGTCCTTGGGACGATGAGATGAAAAGAAACAGCCTAGAATTCCTCATGAATCAGTGCCAAAGATGAGCATCCTCAATCCGGCGTGGAGTGCCATGGGGCTCGTCTTAAACCCGTCCGCATTCTACACATGCAAGAAAAAAGTCATATCACCTGATGCGTTATCAAGTTGAAGAGGAACGAAAACTAGACCAAGTCGCCAACGAATTTTATTGTATGTACCGGGTCGTTGCGCATAACAGGTGAAATGCATGCATCACAATTAAACCATATGGCAGGTTTTGCTGCCTTGCAGCCACGGACGGATTCAAGCTTCAGGTCCCGGATGATCATATTGTTTGTCAGTCTCTACTAGTTACCTCAACTCTAATATTTAGGGGTTAGTCTCTTGTGATCGCATAAATTATATTTGTATTTCACTTGTTTAAAGGCTTCAGCCTACACATAAAATCCAATGACAATTGATAATTTCGATCATGTAAAATGGGTGCGTGTATACGCTCAGATACATCTATTTATGAGCATTGGCGCCATCTGTATCACTCCTTTCTTTAACAGAAAAAGCATCTGATCGATTTCGAAACGGCCATCTATTTGTCTGGATGGAAATTGGAATTCTAAATATGGTTTCACAGTGTATAAATGCTTCACCGACAGTTATAGATTTGGTGTATTATGTTAATCCAGTTCAATGAATGGCGATATATTATGGCCAACACCATACGTAGGCTATGTCATGGCACTAGGCCAGAGTTTAAACAAAGAGATTTATGAATCTTCGGTAATCATTTGTCTGAAATAATGTATACCACTTTCAGTTTTGTTACTAGAAAAAGCCTGAGAAGGCAAAATGAAGCAATTGGGACACTGCTCGGAAATCAACGCATTTGAGAGGGAGAAAATCCCAATTTAATGCCTAGTTGTGCATGAATTGAATAGTTCACTGTAAGTAGTGGGACAAGATGAGGTACTTGTAATGGAACCAGAATATAGAGGGTCGTTCAGAAGCACATCTCAAACACAATCCTAGAGGATAGGGGGGGGGGGGGGTCTGTCTAAAACACATAGACTTAAATACAAGCCCAGGGAATAGAGGTTATGTCACAGACACGTCATCTCAAACAGAAACCCAGAGAAATAAGGGTAGATCAGAAACACATCATCTTAAACACAAGCCTAGTGAATAGAGTCATCTGTGATTAGAACATAATTGTTTCCAGAACAAGGCCAATCGGTGTGTGAATGTGACGTTTGTCATCGAGGAATCATGGAGCTATCTCGTATGTACTGTAGATCCTGGATGATCGAAACGTCAAGAAATGCACGCTAAATTACATATGATGCGTATACAGTAGTAGATTGGTGTCACTCGTGTTATTGGTTTGTCTATGGGATTGCTGGTTGGAGAACTGGGTCGTCGGCGACAAAGATACATTGTGGTCTCATGTGAAAGCAATACGACAAAACACCTGTGATATGTAAGAGATTCATCGGGCATTTGCATTGGCAAATTTGTTAAGTTTATCTAGCTATATACACCAGCATTGCAATGCACGGAGTCCACACAAGCTCTGCATTATATTTTTTTCTCCCCCTGCCAAGGTCGTTGAAAAAATTATCCAGGTGGCTCAGTAAAATGCTGCGGGCTTGGCAATGAATGAAACCCATTCGAAATCTGAAATGTATCTGAAAATTGGAACAGTTTTTGGTTTTAAGAGTGAATGAAGTACGACTGCAGGTGTGTGAACTGACCTCCAGTGCATCAGCCCAGTGATATAACGGTAATCTGTGAAAACATGCCCAGACGGAAATTATAGTGAACAGTTTTATCTGATTGGGAAAAAATATTTAGTTAACAGAGTTCTCAATATAGCAATCATGTGCATGTTGAAATGCTCTGGAAATCCTAACACTTGGATGATGTGGTTTGACCACAAGCTTACCCCTTGTCATTTAATTTGTCCCTTGGTAGTCCCTTAGGGGGGCCAAAGTATAACCCCTACCCTGCCAATACTTATGCTTTATCAACATCCTCTATCAGCGCCTCCCCATCCCTGCCCAAATTCCGAGATTCGCCGGCATTAAAACAGGGTCCTCCCAGACAGGAAGACACACAAGACCCCGGCAAATGACCGTCCTTGTATCAATACGTAATTGGCCACTTAATCTGGGGTCATCGCGATAGCCAGTGGCGGGGGAATCAGCAAGCCCCGGGGGAGTGACGCTAATGTCCGAGTCTGGGTGATACAATGGGGACTGGGCCACGCAGGGATTGGTCACTGGTCAGTTATACCGCGAGACTGACCGCCCACACAATAACAAACAGGGCAATAACAAACCGGGCAATAACCAAGGCATGTAATAACTTTCCATGTATCGCCCGCACTTACTGGCTGTGATTGCATGACATGTGCAAATTATACATTCACTAAAAGGTGTCGCAATTAGTACAAATGCACATAATTAACTAAAAAGCCACTTCCTACAATTCCTCGGTTTATTCCAAACAAAAAACAGTTGGAAATACTACATCGGTTGATTATTGTTGAAGTCTGATTATGATAAATGATGTGCACTTTCTAACATAAAAACGAAGTGAAAGTATTTGCCGCTGTAGTCTTCTACAAACACAATTTTTTACCATCTTAATGGGGGACAACTGCCATTAAATCCATGAAACATAGTGTATGGAATTCAATTTGGAGTTATGACATAAAAAATAGATTATTCTTTTTCAGCATGTAGATCGCTGTGTAAATAACAATAATAATGTTGTTCAAGTGCGTGTTTTCTTTGAAATTCAAACCAACAGCAAGCATTCGCGACTCGAGAAATGCCAGGAACAATACCACTGCAGAGAATATCATGGGAATATCGCTACAACCCAATCTAGAGCTTACATTGAGTGATGCTGACAGTTACATGCGAACAAGACATGTAAGACAAGTTTGTTTAACATATGAAATTGGCTTGTCTACATACTCCCAGTGTGCAAGAACATATTTCACAAGGATAACAAACATAAGAGCCTGGTAACTTATCGCGTGCCAGTCGGGAATACCATACATTGTTATCAAGTATCGTGTTTTATAAAGTTATATCAAGCGCCACTACGTTCTGTGCGTATGTTACGTATCTATTTTCAGTGACTCATACGTGGATACCTACCAGTGGAGCGAACCTACAGGGACTCAGATGTTTAGCAGACAATACATGTAGACATTACCTTGGGTAACCAGCAGCCAATTTAGCTGCACAATACGGGGACTTATCTTCAGATCTATTCCGAAGAAAAGGTTGCAGCAGATATGTTTCGCCACGAACATGTATATTTATGCGATGTGCTCTCTGAGGCATACTTGGCCACTCGCTATATAAGTCTGGGGTTTTTCATTAACAAAGGTTAACTTCGTGTATTGATTTTTATCACAAACAAACTGCACTTTATTAGGTTACATTGTACGGGATCGAAGCTTTGATGGTGAATAAAACTGAATATTTTAGCAGGACAAAAATACTCCAATAAGTGCAAATACAGTGCAATTACAAATTGCTGGAAACATGCTAATATTTTCAGCAGCACACAGGCATCAGAGCATTGAACCTAAAGAGCCACAGTGTTGTGGGCGGGCGATAATACAGGTAAATGGATGACTATGAAGCCCGTCTAAATTCCTGCCAGAAGCAAGCTTGCCAAATCCGGAACTACAGATTTCTTTGTCTCAGCTGTGACAGCCATTAGCACATTGGCTGTTTTGCTAATTACTTGGAAGAATTGCTCTTAGCGTGCGGGATGTCCAACTCCAGTTCGAATCAATAAACAGAATTGAATTCAAGCAATAAAATTGAAAAAAAAAATCCCACACGAACAAATGAAGATGGACATTTGTCAAGATAAAGGGGCAAGCCAGTGACTATTTCAGTCACGTTAAACTGCGTTCACCAAACGCGCTATATTTAGAGTGAACTGAATGATGAGACAATAATCATAAATATCCTCACGCATGCAATGAATGTATTAGTTATTTGGTTCGCGAGACAAATACCACATTATAGAATACCCGTAGACGCATGTATGACACACCAATACAAACAAGCATGGATTTATTGACAATTCTGCTTTGCAGGTTACGCGATGTACCAGTTCAACGACACTCTGCACCACGAGGCTGTTCTGGAGGAGAGTATCCGGGTGCTGTACGAGGATGGGTACTGGGGGGACCCGTACTTCGACTGTAAAGGCGGGGACATCTGGATGATGACGTACACGGTACCCTTCTTCGGCTACAGAAACGGCTCATATTACTTCAAGTACGTATTCAAGTAGTACACGTCTATATGCGACGGTTCTGTCTGCAGTCCTGTAGTTACTAACTACCACTCGATCACAAGAAATCGTAATATATCGAAAGTACTACCTGAGAGAACGTACAATTCACAATGTAGATTGGAATCAGGTTCACTAACAAAGACTACACTAATTTATTCATCACAACACAGCTGCCAAGGTGCGAGATAGTATACTATCCCTAAGAGTATGTGACGACGGATAACAGATCTACACCTCAGTTTTATCTTATACAATTTATCTGTTAAATTGACAGTGAGCTGGAGAGAAGCCTGCCAGTTTAATGGTCTAATGGCCTATTGCACAAAGGCGTGTATTGAATGAGTAAATATTGCCACCAGATGTACTCACTATCGGGCACGCGCACTGAAAACCAAATCCGATAAAACTTAATGCTATTCAGAAGCAGCGACAGAGTGCAAGTGAAAATCAATTAAATTCAGTCCTTGGCATAGGCGACTTCTGTTTCTCCGTCAACATCTTCGACTTGAGGTTTATCTTCTGCGTTAATTCGATTGTCCAACATTTGCTGTAATACGGTAACGCTGGATAATAACAAACGGTATAGGAGGAACTTAAGTCTTGAACAGCGCTCCGGGCACTCAGACGTGGTATGAATCATACTCCATTAGCCTCCTCCTGTGAACGATGTCACAAAACTACCATCTATTAGGCATGTACCATTTCTGTATATGCGAGTGTATTTGGCCCTAGGTAATATTATTATTCCAGACTTCTCGGAATGAAAAAAGTATAATGGAATAATATCCGGCGGCTGATAAGGTCGATGTGACTCATATGAAGCACAGGTATGACTTTAAAATGTCATTATATTGAAAGACTGAATTATGGGACGACAATTCTCAGTGGAAGGTGTTCAAGCAGTTCCCTTAGATTCCCACTGTGACGCCATGGTAACCGACAGCTCTACCCGGACAGTTACTAGCTTACTCCCGAGGTGTTAGGGACCGTCTCCAGGATGTAGTCTGGTTAATGTATATGTTTCCTATTCCGCTATCAATTAGCAATGTCTTTGATAAGCGATACACTCATGATTCCCGGGGAGTGGTTTGCAGTTTCAGACGGGCGGTGTGTCTTCTGTTTCAGGGGCACAAGCGGTATTGACATTGACCTTGAGAAGGTCGACATTGACCAGTGTCCATTACCGACTGACAGCACGGTTGTTAACGTCTTCGCCGGCTCGCACAAATGCAAGGAGACAACAAAGGTATGCTAAGTGCTAACGACGCACCGACAGGTGATCCTTCCCTCGACTAGACAGACATGATACCTTATAGTACATGCTGGAATCATTTGCCGCTTGTGACGTTACTGTTCTCGATGTCATCAAGCTTATGACCTCATCAGACAAGACTGCAAATCACTAGTGTCGTTCAGCTTGGCAGTAAACTGAATTTTAGAATAGACTCAAATGCTAACTTGGATCTGAACGATGCGCTATTATGATGCCCATATTAAAACTGTTTCGTATTGCAGTGTAACAAAACTTCATTGTAATCGTGTCTGATTAGAATTTGTCTGAAGACCCGGCAATTGTATAGGTATCGGTTTGGCAATAAATACACTACGATAGCCTCTTGGTATGCATGCCTGTCGTACTTGCAGTGTGTACCGGTGCCCGGGCTCGGCTTCAGGCGAGGCTCCTACAAGTGCGCCTGTGAAGACGGGTACTACTACCCGAACACCACCCAGGCCGAGAACTTCTTCACGGGAGTCGACATCGAAAACGAGTACGAGCGAAAAATACGGGTGAGTCTATGGAATGCGGGCGTGTGGTCGTGTACCCAAACAGTCAATGAGCCAGCACGGGCAATGACACAATTTAACCCGCGATGTTATCATTTTATATGGGAGTCATGCAAATCATCTGTGACAAATGTGTTACTACGTGGCACAAAGTGACGTCACACTTTGACATCTCACCATCTGATTCAGAAATAAAAGCTGTACCAGTCTTGCATTATCGACTTCTCTGCTCAGGATTCAGAGAGAATTATTTGGCCACTGTCCGTCTTGAGTTTGACCTTTCGAGACCACCCAAAATTAAGTTTCCTAATGTAACACCTCCCCGCTGACTCATCACGGCCGGCAATCTGCTCCAACCAGTGGAAAAGTTGCTTATTTCGCTAAATAATGTGGGTGTTGTAGAAGGCTTGTAGTTAGCGAGCTAATTTTGATATATTGTACGAGCGAAGCCCACGTGACAAGTGAAGTCAACAAGGTAGAATCCTAGGAGTATCGGGATATTAAGAACGTAGTGTTTCATCACGTTGTAATGGTCTTACTAGTGAAGTAATTGTTACGGTCTTCTGCATGTTTATTGAAAGTTTTGGAACAATTCTCCTTGCCGTGTCAATTCATCAGAATCAAAACGCACTAATACATTGCCCGACTCCTTGTTTTCCTGTCCCCTAGGGCGAGTACAGTCGCTATGACGACTGGTTTGTGTGTCTGGAGTGCGCGCCGGGGTGTGGCACGTGTACCAACGGTAACCCGTGTATCCTGAGCCTGGACTGGGTCCTGAGAAGTGTCGTGCTCGGAGTCAACTCTCTCTTCATGTGCTTCATCCCAGTGCTCGTATGGTTTACCTTCAAGTATAGGGACGTCAAGGTAAGCATGCGGAGAGAGAACGGTGGCAAAACTAAGGGCGGTAATTTTTTTTTAGAGAGGTGTGGTAGCAAGTATTGGGTAAAACGGAATTTGATATCTCTACAAAGCTTCTCTGTGAACGGTAACGCCTATAATTTTGTTGCTGTAACAATGAAAAGAACACGTCTGTTGGTGTGGGCCCAGTTATGCTTTGCCTTTGAATTCTTCGGGATTGAAAATCAAGATAAGAAGTTCAAGATTATATTGTGGAAATAGGCAACCATATGTTTCGGAATGCCTTCATCAGTACACGAAATTTGAAGATATTTCGGGTAAATGTGTCAATGTATAAATAATTGCAGGAGTTTAAGCAAAGATCGTCGTGTATAATCAACGATTTCTACCAGGCCAAAGATCTCACATTTCTTGAATTTGAAAATGGGAAACGAATCACGTACGAAATTGGAGACACAGAGGGTCAACACCCGATCTGGCGGGGGCTTTCAGGAAGTGATTTCTCTTGTGGACAATTGCCGTTCCCGGGTGTCCTCTCCCTCAATAAAAAACCCACTGACACGATTCGTCGTTTTGGTTAGATCAGCCGTCGGGCACAAGACGGACCGTCGAGTGACATTTGTCATCACTGGTCGGACAGGTCGCCGGGTAAAAGTGATCCAAAGGAGATAAATGCTGAAGATCGGGTAGTTTTTCTCACGAGTTTCCTGGCAATCAGTCTGATTGCGCGGCGTTCACCGCAGGAGACAGCGGTCATCTCGTCCCTCGAGCGCTCTTCTTTGGTGGCTGCCGTCTAGCCCACGTAATCAGACATAAAAATTATGTCCTCATTACATCATATGGACAGACTTGTGGTTCTGATATTTAGCTCAAGGCACATTGAGACAGCGCCTGGTGGCTGTGGACTGTGGACATGGGACAATGGCGCGCTAGTGCGTGGGATTGCAGCTGGGGTTATGAAGCTTATATTTAAGGGGTTGTTGAAGCAATTACGTACGAGGTAGCGCTAAAGTCAGTTACTGTCGTGTCCATAGCACCTAGTCACAGCTAAATTCAAACGTTCTGTAAATCTCAGGGAGTTATTTATTTGATCACACACGCGAGAGACTATTTACCTCCGTGTAGAGTGAAGGACCGACACTTGGGGGCGTTCTGTCCTGTCCAAACGTCCGCTTTTTAATATCTCTAGAAACCTTAAGGTCTGATTGAGATGAAATTTGGCAGGAATATTGACAATGTGCCAGAGATTAGGTGATTAAGTTGGCGGAGGTGACGTAGCAGTGTCATGGCAAGGTCAACTCAACTCTAGACGGACACTTCCCATTAAAATTGATGAAACATCCTCCGTGAAAAGTCACAGTCTCTCTGGAGTTTACGCTACGCTTGAGGAATGGATCACAGATAATATGACAGTACAATAAAAAATTTGCATCATTAACTGAACGATCGTCTGCTAGAAAGAACGACATAAATCTGCAGATCCCAGTGAGGAGCCTCGGTTCGCGGAGATTCATCATAAGAGACACCGACACGTGTACGACACTGACACGTGTTTGACACTGACACGTGTACGACACCGACACATGTTTGACACTGACACGTGTTTGACACTGACACGTGTATGACACTGACACGTGTATGACACTTACACATGTATGACACTAACACGTGTCTGATATCGACACCAAATCTCAGAAGCATAGTAGTTCACTCAATGGAATCGAAGATTGGATGTCATGAATGTGTGTAACACAAGTATTCGTTTGGTTTTTTTTTTGTAATCACAAATAAAGGAAATACAACACGCGATTATTGACCTGCCTATGTAAACACCGTTCTAAAGACATCTGCCAGTGTGGCACGTACACATCCATGTACGTGTGTGCGAGGCTTAGGTAATGACGATATTCCACAGATGGTGTATGGCAATGTTTTTGCTTAATGTGTCACAAAAAGGTTTATTATTAGATAGACACGTATCAGCTTTGAAAATTGCGTCATGACTTCGATGATCTGCAGAAAAATACTTGCATTTCGGGTGTTGATCCTATGATTTTGTGGGGAGAGAAGTTTACATTACATAAATATTTGTTGAATGCTCAGTAACTATTTTGAATGTAATTCTGAAAGGATGAAATAATTGATTTGCGTTCTCCCAAGACCACACAAGAAAATGCCTATATCAAGTTGTTCATGTGAAACTTCTACATTGAAATTCTACATATACTATGCATGTGAAGCATCTCAATAGTCTCATCAAGATGCTCTCTCGTATGTGCATGTACACGTACAGTAAGTATTTCGACTACGGAGAACAATTTCTAACCATTGTCTCCGCCTGTTGCTGTATTGTAGGTACTGAAAGCAGCCAGTCCAATGTTACTCCGCACCATTCTCCTAGGAGCCACATTACTCTATGCACCGGTGAGTGTTTCTAATAACGAATAGATTGCCTCTTGTCTCTGAGTATCTATAGGGTCATAGTTTCATAAAGTCATCTGAATTATATATCTATTGCTTGAGGTCTGGAGTCGGTTGCAAGTTTTCTGGTTACGATTGTATACTTGTGGCAATGAATGATGCATGGATCATTTGCGTATTCCGTTGACGATATCTTTTGGCTATAATTATGCGATTAACATTTCTTGTTCTAATGTAGACAGATTATTTTCCTGCAGATGATCGTTCAGTATTTTGAGCCCACTGAAATCACGTGTTCGTTGCGTACATGGCTCCGAGAGATAGGCTTCTCAATATCGTACGGGGCCTTATTGCTGAAGACGTGGAGGTCAGTGTTACTTGTCTGTCTAAACCCGCTTAGCCAGCCTGAATAAGGGGATGCTCCTCACAGTAGAATAAGTTCAAGTAGAGACGGTTGCTCTGTGACGTGCGAAATCATCGAATATGTTACCGTTGTTTTAGTTAAGGTAAAGATTCTATCAATAAGGTACCTGCTGTTATAATAGTGCTGTCACCTGGTGATAGGGTTACAAAGAGGCGAATATTCAATGTTATTGACTGGGTCTGGTGTGTTTGCAGTCATTTGTCAGAAGATGTCATGTTTGCGATATCGATAGACCTAGCCAGTCGAAGTGGTGATATCGGATTCAACCATGGCGGAGTTTCTGGCTCTGCTTCCACTGGCCAAATAATCGTATTTGTAACGAGATCGCATTATATCAGGCCCAGTACAGTATGGATAACACATCAGATTACGTCTCTGCTCAAACAGATTCCGGGTAAAAATAAATAAGGCGACAAAGCTCCCACTCTATATATGTAGGTAACTCCCACTGTGATAACTTTTGATTCATTCTGCAGAATTTCAGTGGTGTTTCGGGTCCGCTCAGCCCAGCGAGTGAAGATATCCGATACAGATTTAATAAAGCGACTAGTGTTGATCGTGTTGCTGTTCGCGGCTTACCTCACCGTCAGGATGGTGGTGGGGCGTCCTCAGGTTGTTAAAGGTAAAACCTCGCCCAGACCGGGACAATAAACCAAATCCCAGCCACAATAGCACAGTAAAAGACCAGCATGTCTCCCGCCATTATCCGGTCAATCGCTGCCATTTCAGGTGAACATTCAAACGGGCTGCATACTTACCAGTGCTCCTGGGACGTATGGGACTACTGCGCTGCTATAGGTCAGTCGAGTTGACGGTCTCCACAATACGCTATCAGCTAAATGATCTGTGACCATTTATAACCAGGTTATACTGCTCATTTACAGCTTCATAAATTAGTTTCTACATAAATACAACATGAATGCTAATAGAAATGTTCCCAGCTCGTTTGATGACATGAATAACTTTCAATGTATGCTGTTTGACCAACTCATTGGTCTTTATTCAATAAAACCTCTATATTGCAGCATGACTAATTAATTCGCGAACAGTGTGTTAATTTGTCAGTAATTGCCGTGTGTTTTGTGGTCGAGCAGCTGAGTTGTGCCTTTTGTTGTGGGGGATCCGCCTGTGTATCGTGGTCAGGAAGGCGCCCTCGGAATTCAACGAGAGCCGCTTCATCAGCTGGGCCATTTACAACGAGACTCTCCTCTCGCTATTCCTCAATATCACAATGTAAGCAAAACAACTAAAATACACCGTGAAGTGACAGAAATTCTTTACTTGGTGTAGTGTAAGCACGGACTTGAACAGGTTGTAAGGTAGACTACAGCATTGAGGATGTGGACTTTATACAGTGACATTCATAAACTTCCATGATGGCAATGTGACTAAAGCTAATATTCATGCAATTCAATAAAAGCTGGAAATGTCCTTGACAGCACTTGGGTTGTCCACAAAGACACATTTTATTGGGGAAGGAAGTTCACCAGATGGCCAATTTCGCACAATGCCGATGTAACGCAGTGTCTGGCGTAATGGCCCGTACTCCAAAAACACATTACGAGAATTTGTTTAGGAAATGGCATAGCCCTTTGTTTGTTAATATTCGAACGGACCTGTTTGAATGTGTGGCCTCATATTACACATATTTTTTTTCTGTTTCATGTGTAATATATTGGACACTGCTGACTAAGTTCTGACATTACCATGACTTCAAGAACTATACCTCCCACAGTTCAGCCTCCAGGAGCCCAGATAAGAACCACTCCTGGACCTTACAGTTGCTCTGGGCTTTCGTTAGACATCCATTACATCAGAGAACCATTTTATAGACCACAAAGTTTATTGACGACAAAATCTAAATTACAATTTGCCTTTGTGGGTAGTATGAGATACACGCCGATTATTTGTTGGACTACGCTATCCCGTGGGATTTCAACAATAACAAATGTCAACTTAATGGCTTACCCGGCGGTGTACTTAAGTTCAGATCAAGTATTTGTGACCAATAAATGAAAATCTTGAGTGCATGCACAGAACAGTCATAGAACCCGGGTTACAGAAAACTCCTTCGACAAAATCAAATTCATCAATCCGAAACTTTTATTAGAGCAATGGCCGCACAACGACAACCGAAACACAGCAAAACAGCATACGTTTTATTGTGAAAACTATTGATATTCTTCCAGTAGTGTCATCATTCTGCCCTTTCCAACCTGAAATCCCATTCACGTGTGCATAAATCAAAGCAGAATGGACCAAAATCACATGCTATCAGATATAAAACGACCTTAGTTGACTTCGCTGTCGGCTATCGTTATCGATGATCCATTCAATAAATATATCAAACGGCCACGTTACTATACTCTGTAGTATCGCTTATTTTATCACCCAGGCAATAACATGTGGTAATAAATTTCGCCAATCTCCGGAAGCCGGATATCGACCAGGTGCTCTGACACCGGCGGTAATTTCCTGGCCGGAGTGTACCCAGATGCCTGTCCCCGGGAGTGATCCAGTGACCCTCCTGTCGTGTTCCCAGTTGCCCTGTCCGTGTGACGTGTAATCCTATCCAGCTTTCCACTGATCTCTTACCTCTAATATCGATATATTACAGGTTCTTCCTGCAGTCGCCAGCGAACCCAGACCTGCTTTACCTGGTCCTGTTCATCCACACACAGCTCACCACAACCGTCACCCTCGCCTTCCTGTTCGGCTCCAAGGTCGGTTCCATGTTTTACTCCACCATACTCTTCCAGCTATATCAAAAGAAAATGTTCGTTTTTCCTCTGTTGCATTCGTAGCGAAATCAATACGATGTACCAGGATCTGCACATAGCTCTATTCTTTCAAATGATCAAAGAAACAGTGGAACCAATTTCAATGGTATTAAGACGAAACGGGCATACGTCGGTTATAACTACATGTAGTATGATTTGCCCCGTATAGGCGTACGTGGTTTTGAAGTTGAGCGGTCGGGAGCAGCCACAGACGACAATCAGCCGAGGCTCCAAGTACGTGGCAGCGCCTAAGACAGCCAGCAGCATCCTTTACTCACAGAACCGGGACACCACCTGTATGACAGAACGACTCTGTGATGACGGGGACTGCGGCACACAAACCCTAGAGAAGGATATACAGGTCCGCACATATCACGTACAGTGTAGCACAAGCGTAATTACAAAAAAAATTCTCAATTATAGAATCAATAGATGTACTCAAAGTCTTGAGATGAAGACATGCATAGGTGAAAAATTCGCATGAAAGTGGGTAAAATTCCTGTCCCATATGTAGCACTATCTCAAATTGCTATGATTTGTCTCTTGAATTTGACCGTGAAATATTTCGATTTACAAATTGATATCGTTTACATTTCATATTTTTCTTGGAGAACATTGGACTGAGTACTCGTGAACTGTGCCTGAATGTCTTTTTATTGTTATATTGATCATATCAGTAAAGTCCACATCTTCTCAAATGCTATGATGGCAGTTGAAGTACGAGCATTTCCAAAGGAAAATATTTTTGCTCTCACTTATATTATAGTCTATTACTATAAATGTCTTCAAACTCAAATAGCAACAGCGCTACAACTGGACGGATTCACTATTATGACACTTATGGTCAATATACATGTACCATTAAACCGTCAGTCCAATATCCCGACTGTAAAACTAGCCACTTAGCATTCAGTTCCACGGCCATCGAGGCAGCTTAAGTACGAATATATTGCATAACCCCCCAGCACTTCCCTCTACTGCGATTTATTGTCTTTTCCCTGGGCGCCGATTATCTGGTACAGAAGTTCTCAGAACCTTCAAGCATAGATAGTTTGGGTGCAGTAATATATTGCTCAGCCTTCACATGCTGACCCATACTGGAACAGATCTCCAGTAGGGATTTGACTGTTCCTCTTTGAACCAAGTGTGCTTTTAAAATGCATTTGTTATATTAGAAGGAACTGAACTTGTTTTTTTTGTTAAATACTGGTTCAGTGCATCGATGGATTGCAGAAAATCCGGTCCGAGGCGATTGATGACTCATTAACGGATGGAATTTTCATCTTGATCTCTCTAAGCATATTATGATTATATGCGTTATGTTTCAGGAGGAGTTTAAACGGTTATACATGCAACTGGAGACGTTAAAACAAAAGAATATGAAGTTGGGTAACCCCCACTTAACTTACAAACTATCGGCCATGACAGAGGCCGCTATGAAGGAAGAGCCACAAGAAGCGGCGTCATATTGCGCCGACGCGCCACCGTACCCCAATACAGGGCCGTACTGTCCGGATCAGCCGCGGTACACAGCGGACACCAGGCCGTACAGTGGGGACACGCCCGCGTACCCCAGGGATCCAAGGGCGTACTGTACGACCAACCCACCCACATACCCGCTAGACACACACGCATACTCGCCAAACATGAATGGTAAACGGGTCGTCATCAATTTGGACACATTTCAAGAGGCCACAAGTTTGTGATGTCGTGTGTGACAGCGTCGTGTTTTTAACACTGACTGACCACTACTAGGATGGGATACATGGCTATGCAGTGTGTGAGTGATGGACCAGTGAGAGCCGCGTGAATGAGGAACATATAGCTTCATTTTGATGTCTTTAATTTATGTTGATAAAGTACAAACCCCATGCGCATACATTTGTTTGGATTACGTTCTGGAGAAAGAGTCATTTTGCCGAGAAAATAGAATGAAAATGTTGGGTCTTCAATTGCTTCATAACAAGGAAACAGTATCAGTGTTACTTGAAAGAACGTTTGTGATTTTTGATGTATGTGTGTCTGACAAACTAATTTCTTATTTGTAAAATGTTTGATTTATTGTGTACAGTGATACTTGCCTTACAAACAGTCTACTAATAAAGTATATACAACGTTGTTGTTTCTTCATGTCAAGTGAAGGTTGACACTTGTCATAATGTCACACTGTATTACAAATAACACGGCTTCTGAAGAGAGCGCACAGGTTGTAGACCATGTCATCTCGACAACACGCAGTAATTCCTGAGCAGTTCAAATCTGTATTGACTGAAATTCAATTGACTGAATTCATTTATTCTGCAGTATCTTTACTGTAACAGTCTTCCCCCATGCACGATTCACCGAGAAGTCATCGAATTAATCGGTATATTTCCTATATATTCCCAAGATAAAGCCTACTCTTCAGTTGTCTAGGTTGATTTTGAAATTGGTTCCAAACTCAAACAAATGCTACTTTGCACCAATTTATTGATAGTAGGTAATATTGTACCACGTTAATTGATCTTTAATTAAACTTCATTCGTGACTTGTGGGCGAATTCTTGGAGCAGTGTGTCAAATACAGAAAATTCCATCTGGAATTTTGCAACTATTGGTGGAATTGGTGGAGTGTAAAAGACTTTTCTATAAAGCGACGAATCCGTTTCAAAACAGTTCTCGGGCGATAACCCCAGTTAATTAAATCAGTACTAATACCACAAGAGAATACATCCGTGTACTACTACTACCGAATTTTTTGGCACGAAATTCATGTGAGAAGTCAAAATTACCGACCAATTTCATGATTGCCAGTTATATCAAAGATATTTGAGAAAAATATCCACAAACGTTTGAATTACTTCATGAGGACTAAGCTATACAACAGCCAATATGGATTTCGCAACAAATATTCCACGGTATACGCCATCGAAGAACTATATTGTGATATTATAACCGCATTCGATAATAAACATATAACAATTGCAATATTTTTGGATATATCATAAGCTTTCGATACTACCAACCATGACATATTGCTAATGAAATTGGAATTTTATGGTATTAAAGGCGTAGCAAGCAACTGGTTTCGTACATTACATACCTAATAACAATAAATTGTTATAAGAAACATTACTTATAACAAAATTACACAACTTAAAACAATAAATCACATGAACTTTCTGATAAACGTGTGGTGTGCCACATGATTTTGTTCTGGAGCCTCTTTTTTATATTCCTTTAGGTAAATACAAATGCAATATTTTTCGTTGACGACACCATGACTTACAAAACTTCTACAGATATATACGACCTATGTAGCACAAGACCTAGCTCCTAACACAAGACAACTGACTGGTTTCGGTATAATAAATCAATGCAAAAGTACAAATAGATACAGACAAACAAACAAATTCATATTCCAAAACCGAATCCATGGACGAATTTTACAACATCAGTGTAAGTGGTGTAAGAAGTTCTTTTCGACGTATATCCATATAAATTAATTCCTGTTTCTGTGCTCGCTATACTATGAGAACAATCGTCTAATCATTTCAAATAGAGAGATAAATATGTTAATTGGAGCACACTACCAGATCTTAAGCACGGCACAGAACAAGATACACCTAGTAACTGTGGTTAGGCGGCAGCATTTTTTTTCACCAAGTCACCAGAGCCAACTGAATTCGACCGCCCCTCCAATCCCACAGACACATTGATTGCACAGTCTGAATTCGTTTGATTTTGGAAATCTAAGGCATGCCGTGGAATACACGCAAGGGACCAATTAAAGCCGGGGGATTGAAGGTGCAAATATTACGCACCAAGCACTTTCATTTGAGCCGAGACAAGACACCTCATTATTGGGACAACTCATACTGAAAGTTAAGGGTTTTGTGGCCTTGATGTTGGATTCCACTCTGAAAACATCAGACCAAAGCCGAGTGGTGGCATTCACGCAAAAGTCAAGGATGTTTTGGAAGGTTCTTTGGCATAAAAAAACAACACACATGAAGAGAGCCGTGCCGGTGGTGAAGTTCTAGTCTAGTTCTAAAGAGGTACCCAGTTTCTTTTACAGTATCCTTTTCATTAGGTCGGTCACAAGATCAATTAGCTGTTATCCAATCAATACGTTTGATGCCTTTTAGAGAAAAGATGAAATCCGTTATAAGGCAGTCAGTGAGAATAAGACAACGGGACAATACAATACGCTTCACTCACCAAATAATGTGTATGACCTTCTGAACCAGCATCATTACCAGCTTTATCATGAAATACTCTTCGCTGCTATGTGTTCAATTTTTCAATTCATATCAAATGTATCCATTATAGTACATACAATGTTTCAATTAAATTTTCAAAGCAATATACTGAGTATTTCGAAAAGCCATTTTGTGTCTATTTATATGTGTATGAATAACATGAAAGATTTAACAAAATGCTTCCATTATAGGCAATAGTGTGCAGACACTCAGCTCTGTATGGGTTTATCCATGCCTTTATTCATAAATTTCACCCAACCAAAGTTATTCGATACAAGCAAAGGTACAAGCCTAAATAATTTTACACATAAGAAAATTGTTACGTGCTTCCCAGATTGATATGCTATATACAGAGAACTAATATAGCTCAATGGACGAATGATAAGTAGGCGGGGCATTTGTATTAAATTTACTATTGTTATCAAAATGGATACTGAAATACAAAATGGATGTCATCCACCTATATGGTTTGATATTGAAGTACCTTGGGCGCTATCGATTGATCTGTTGTATTTGGTGAAGTTATATTGTACATATTATCTCAGCAGCAAAAGTGTCCTCAAACTTGTGCGAGATTGTAAATTTAGTTTCAATTAGGCACAATGAAGCCAATAAAAATACATTATTAAACCAGATTGACAGGCAACACATCATTCACATGCAAATCATAATCTAACATAAGATCATAGGCCGAAAAGGAAAATTTGACATTAAATCACATATTAAACAATATATATTAACTAGACGGTTCCGTACTAAATAGAAGGAACCCAACCCATATCAGGCTGGAAAGCAGTTATACGAGCGAACCTATGGACACCATGGTAAAAACTTTATTTTGGACTGAGACACATTTACTGTAAAACGTACCGGGTCATATTTTAAACTGTAATTCATGACATAATATTATTATCAGCAGCATACTTCTTACCATACGTATTGTAATCAACGTCCATACACATTTATACCCGCTGTATTCACACCAATATCAGTTAATATGCCTTTTCTAAATCAATAATTATGTTTTCTCATTTTCTGCCAATCTTATTGTGGTATTCTCATTTTCTGCCAATCTTATTATGGTATTCTCATTTTCTGCCAATCTTATAGTGGTCAGGAAAATCAAATGAAAAAACAGGTCCTTTCATGACGTTTCATCTAACTCTTCAATGTCCGACCAGCTCTGCTCATAAAATGATCGAAGCGTCCATTTCATCTTCCTGTTTATCTTTGACATCAATTAATGAATGCAGCAATATGTGGTCTATGGTAATAAACAAAAGGACCAATATTTTCTTTATATTCCAAAAATGTGCATGGACTTGTATACATCGCTGCTAATTCTAAATGGTTTCTCCTTATAATATTTTCTCTCACATTCACAATGAAAATTATTTTTAAAATCCCTCGATCAAAAGCTTCCTCTATAAATATTACAAAGTTGCTGTTGATTCCATTTTAGGAGATTTATTGACCTATTGAGGAGACAAAAAAAATTGTGAGTTCCTTTGTGCATATATGTATGTTTACGTTTCTCACATTTGTAGTCTTATTTGTATACTTCTAAAAATAAGTATTCATTTCATTATTCTGTATGCCACAAAGTTTGGCGTATATATTACGTAGACTAGTTTCATGTTTATGTTTATATGTGTTTCGCAGTCATGGAAGGAAATGTTTTGGCCATTTTGGGGGGTTCATGAGTTTCCCTGTCCTTTTTGTTTTCTCTCACTTCGTATGCCTGATTTGACTTTCTGTCCCCGGGCTATGAGATTGGATAACGGACCCTGTTTTGTTCGCTCGGAATACTCAATACTGGGTATTGTTTCTACGTCTATTGGCCTATTATTGAACTTGTATCTTTGTATTTATATGTTTTATTTCGAAGTCCATAGAGTCAAGAAAAATTTTCCATAAGAGTTATGAATGTTAGTATGAGTGACCATGACAAATCGGTACAGTCGAAAGGAAATGATCATGTGCCTTAATGATTGATCGGATTCCTTTAGTAAGGTGCCTCACTACTCGGGGGACTGTACAATTCAAAAGTGTTTAGAATATTTGATAACGGGATACTTTGAGTTAATATGCCTTTTCTAAATCAATAATTATGTATTCTCATTTTCTGCCAATCTTATTGTGGTATTCTCATTTTCTGCCAATCTTATTATGGTATTCTCATTTTCTGCCAATCTTATAGTGGTCAGGAAAATCAAATGAAAAAACAGGTCCTTTCATGACGTTTCATCTAACTCTTCAATGTCCGACCAGCTCTGCTCATAAAATGATCGAAGCGTCCATTTCATCTTCCTGTTTATCTTTGACATCAATTAATGAATGCAGCAATATGTGGTCTATGGTAATAAACAAAAGGACCAATATTTTCTTTATATTCCAAAAATGTGCATGGACTTGTATACATCGCTGCTAATTCTAAATGGTTTCTCCTTATAATATTTTCTCTCACATTCACAATGAAAATTATTTTTAAAATCCCTCGATCAAAAGCTTCCTCTATAAATATTACAAAGTTGCTGTTGATTCCATTTTAGGAGATTTATTGACCTATTGAGGAGACAAAAAAAATTGTGAGTTCCTTTGTGCATATATGTATGTTTACGTTTCTCACATTTGTAGTCTTATTTGTATACTTCTAAAAATAAGTATTCATTTCATTATTCTGTATGCCACAAAGTTTGGCGTATATATTACGTAGACTAGTTTCATGTTTATGTTTATATGTGTTTCGCAGTCATGGAAGGAAATGTTTTGGCCATTTTGGGGGGTTCATGAGTTTCCCTGTCCTTTTTGTTTTCTCTCACTTCGTATGCCTGATTTGACTTTCTGTCCCCGGGCTATGAGATTGGATAACGGACCCTGTTTTGTTCGCTCGGAATACTCAATACTGGGTATTGATTCTACGTCTATTGGCCTATTATTGAACTTGTATCTTTGTATTTATATGTTTTATTTCGAAGTCCATAGAGTCAAGAAAAATTTTCCATAAGAGTTATGAATGTTAGTATGAGTGACCATGACAAATCGGTACAGTCGAAAGGAAATGATCATGTGCCTTAATGATTGATCGGATTCCTTTAGTAAGGTGCCTCACTACTCGGGGGACTGTACAATTCAAAAGTGTTTAGAATATTTGATAACGGGATACTTTGAACTGGGTACAAGACAAGTATGATACCAAACACCAAACAATCCGCAAGACTAAACTCAAAATCCATGGACAAAATTTACACAATCGGTATGTTAAGGTTGGACAAAAATTCTAAATTGGTGATCAAGGTCCGAGCAATTTGAATATCCCAGACATCTGGCGAAGCCAAATGTGAGATCAGGTGTACCAGTAAGAGTAAGCTTCTCTTGCCTCGCATGCGACACCCACTGTGATATCCAAAATAAATGCCATCGAGATGAGGGACATAGTTAGGTTATAATAACGACTCTACAAGTACCAATCAACATGATGTGATAATATCTCCCATCATCTGAGTTACAGACAGACCGAAATGGTCTATTAATTCCTGATGACGACCATAAAACTTCTTAAAGGTCGACTGCAATCTAGGTCTCAAATAGCCCTGCTTCAATAACTTATTAGTTAGCATTTGAGCTCTGGCTAGAAAATCTTGGTAATTGGAACATGCTCTAGCATATCGAATGAGTTGAAACACATAGACGCCATACGCAGGAGCTGCTGGTATGTTACTACTCAGTACTGGGAAATTTACGATTGGAAAATTGAAGTCATCACGTTTGTCATATAATCTGGTACATAGATTGTCATTTTTGTCTATTTCGAGGTATAGGTCAAGATATGCTGCAGACTTGGAGGAGTCGGTGTTGTCTTTAATTTCCAGTTCATCCGGATATATGAGATGTAAATAATCACTGAACTTTGGATTGTTCAATGACAATACATCGTCAATGTATCTGTATGTGAAATTGAATGAACTGGCTAGTTTCTTTTCTCCTCTCTTCAGAAGCGATTGTATGAACTCTGCTTCGTATGAATATAAAAACAAATCTGCCAACAATGGAGCACAATTAGTCCCCATTGGAATTCCAATAGTTTGTTGGAATATTTCACCACCAAACTCTACGAAAATGTTGTCGATTAGAAATTCCAGCATACCAACAACATCGGTTTCTGTATATTTAGTGTCTGATGCTGAATGTTCTTGAACGAAATAAACAGATTTATAATTAACTACCAGGTACTTATTTGTATACTTATATGTACAAGGGTACACAATTTCAAGTTATTAGGAGGGACAAAATAGTAAACAACAACAGATTTGTAAAATCATCCGTTCATCAACAATAGTTACATGTATATCTGTTAAAATTAGCAAAAGTTACTCGAAACACGTATAGTGTTGAGCGACAACTGTGTTTTGGCATTAGAGCGTTGGGCTGTGTTGACTTTCTCACGGAGGTTTCGTGTCAAACTAGCGATATCTATTGCAGCATGTTAACGTTCAGTGATGTTTTTGTTTCATCCTTGGCACAAAATCTCTCGAATTGCTAGCCCACTTCAATGATGCCATGGACATTTAATACATAAATCGACGTATTATGGTTGGGGATATTATGTGAACTATTCAAATCATGTCTAAGCGTCCAAGATGGCGGAATCAAGGGAAATTGGAGTTCTCATAGCATAAAAGCAAATTTTACCATAATGACGCATACTTTGGAACAAGCATCCAGGAGGGATGCTGCTTTGCTGGTGACCTACGTTTTTTTTCTGAGTCTTGAACCTCGTGTTTTCAAAACCGAGTCATACTTTCTCTGAGGTGAAAATTTTGACAGTTTTGAGGTTTCCGATGTTTTCATTTTTGTTCCCTGACACTTTCTATGTGTGGTTCAGATGCCATAAGTTAGACTTTATAACATCCAAACCGTGATTTGAGAGCAGAAAAGGCACGAAGACATACAGTCTTGTCACTTATACTCCTCGACAACTGGATTTTAAAGAAACCAGTTTTGCCATTTCAGACGACAAGATTTTCCTACAGTTAGATCGGTCAGATCTAGCCATTATGAAAAGATGAGCTGTGCTGATCAAAGGATTCTCGTCAACTATATATGGGTATTGGATACTAGTACTTGATCGTGAGACGTCAGGATCGAACACAACGTCTCGTTGATTTCATCATTCCATCTCTTGGGTTTATTTTTCTTGGTCATAAGTCATTGGTGCTGTGCTCTATGTCAATTGTCTCTGAGTTCCTTGGATAAAGTCTCAAATTTCTGTGCTAAACCAACCTCAAGTTCATTGAATTTATTGGAGAGTCTATCCTGACCATCTTCAGAACTACTATCCGATATGCTATCCCTGGCCGATATCTTCCTGTCGTACATTCGCCGTCCCAATATAATGTTGATATACATAACATTTTTCTGCCTCAATGCACAATGTTCATATTTCCAAGTACATGTATAAAGAAAATCATTTCAGAATCATGTCATGCGAACTGCATGGTATACAACCAACGCCAAAGTGATGGTCACCACAATCCCGTGACCTTGATGTCCGCGTCCATCTGACAGCAGAATGCCTGATCTCATAGTGAACTCACTCGCAGAAGTCAAGGACTTATGTGGGGAATTGAATGGCAGATAGACAAACAGACATCGAGAAATCGCGACCACACTGATAGCAAAAACTGCTTCTGGCACTGGAGATATTGTCATCTCAAAATATTTTCAATGAATGGTCAAGCGGAACAATAACTTTGTGACAGATCAATATATCAGCCTCTCCCACCAGAATCAGTTCATATGATTGCAAACTGTGACAGTAGAATGACAGGGTCAAAAACTGGTATGATCGGTGCAAACTAATAGGTCGAGTCAAGCATTTGCTCTCTCCATTGATATTTAATATGAAAATAGGCTGATGCACACACTTTTTCATGTGAGAATGAATGTAGACGTATACATTTCATTGTCAAATTGACATAAGCTTCGAATACAACAAAGGTAAACAACATGACTGGCTTTTGATAATTGGCCTTATCTACCATAACGCGCGAAAAAAAATACTTAACTGAATGTACACGTCTTCAGCATTGGATAATATGGGACTCTTATTTTGAAGCTATTGAATGTATAGGTGAAGTGAAGCCATTGAAGGATATGTGAAATACCTATTGAGTATATAAAAAACTGTGTTATTATTAATATTTACTTCATATATAACATTTCCTGCAATATTTGTAGATTGGGCCCTGCACCATATAAATGTACACTTGCCGATTCTGTACAAACTTACATTTTTAGATTTTCCATTTATGTTAATTAGCGGAAATATTCCATAAGTGAGACTATAAAAATCGAAACTACATTGTCTGAGATGGGCTGAAATGTTTTTTTTTCTCGGTTATCGACCCCTTTTTCAAGGTTACCGAACCTATTATCAGATACCCTATTGGCATCGCGTTGTGTCCGTCGTGTTCGTCGTCCATCTGCATTTCTATCGTTCTTGTTCACTGCCGAATCTTCCTAGAGGTTTGAACAAAAGTACTCATAAGTGACAAAAAAGGAGGTGTTATATAAAAATAAAAATATATTTGAAAAAACGGTAGATTTTAGAATGTGACAGCCATTTACTCAAACTAATGTTTCCATTAATTTAAAATTATGCAAAAAAAAAAGTTCCCATAAAATTCATAGTCTCGTTGTCTTTGAATAGCCGGTCTTTGTCAGACAGGAATCACCATCTGTTTCGAGCCCTATCCAGTGAAAAAAAACTCCATTGGAAAGGGTATCACAACATTACCTGACACGTCTCGTGGATAATTGTGGGTATGTAGTGGGAACGATTGTAACTGCATTCGATCAGTCTCCGATGAAACCAGTATGGATTTTGTATAAATGTCGGGCTTTGTTTCCGTTCTAAAAGTTATTCATCTTGATTTTTCTTGCCTCTATCGTAAGCTATGGAATCGGTAATACTTTTACTAATGCATACACAAATGTGGAAATATCAGGTGTTATGATTACAGTATGTCGGTCAATATTTGTTTTGTGGTCAGTATCAAAAATAGTAAATAATTTCACCGTAATCTTATTACATCTTCGGTACGCGTGAAAGTCCACAACCACACCCATGGCAGGCTCTCACCACATTCCCCAACATCCAATCTACTTGATTATTTTACTGAACTCCACCCGAGGATGCAAACACACCAAGAATGATTGGATTCGACATAAATACCTCACTTCAACATCCTGGAATTGAAACCACAATTCTCCTTCACATACAGTTTTTTTGTTCCAGATCCAGTCCCAGTTTCTCACCAATCTAATGCATTTCCAGTAACTCTGCTAACGTGAGATCACGACACTGTCACGTACCATTCAATTTTATTCATCACCAGTGACAAGACCCTGACAAGTGCGTGAGTGTCTCTGTGACAACATCGGTCGCTTTAACACATACCTCCAATTTTTAGCATTAAGAAATGAACTATACCTTGCAGTGTTCCCTGACAATCTCCACCCGCACAAGTGACATGGCTTGTTTCAATTGTTGACAAAGGAACATCATTTGGGTGGTGGAGATCGGAACCAACAGGCACCGGAATCAACACATAGAAAGTATGATTTTATATACCATAGATTGAGATAATGGGTGAAAAATTTTCTAGTTGACGAAGGCTGTGAATGTTTTAACATACAGTCCTACAATGTTCCGCAGCCGATATCATATGAGTATGCAACATTGTATGGTACACAAGTATACATATCGAAGAAATATCCATGCAAAAACCGAGTTCACAACACCGATGCATAACTCATATGTAGCCTTGAAAGGGAGTGTGAATTTGTATGCATAAAAGGAGATAAAAAATATTACATCAGCTAAGAAACAATGAATACTCGCGTACATATTTTTAAATACTATTATTTTCCCAAACTTCCCAAATCTGATATAAGGTAATGTGCTTTGGTGTTGATAAATACACCAGTCACATATATGAACATGTGCTATACTGACAATGTGCAGAAATGTTTCCTTTATTACAAGAAATTGGTTAATATGGAACGTATTTAGACCATAACTCCCATCTTCTCATTCGTGTTTGAACTACTATTGTGCATGATGTTCACTGATCTTCTTTTGTTCATTGTGCCTGTTCCATTGTGCTATTGGCACGCAGCACAACTGGATGCTCATCAGCGATAATATACCAGACATATTGCCTGATATATCAGCAATAATGATTAATCAGGCTATCATTTTACATAACCGACTCGCCAGGTTGTCATATTAAACAATGGGACAATCATAGTGACACAAAGCAAAATTAGATATTCATCAGGTATAACAGACCGGACATATTGCATAATATACCCGATATAGAGAATAATCAGGTCACCATTTTGCATAATCACCTTGTCAGATTGCATAATCGGGTTGTCGAATTGCATAACAAGGTTGTCATATAGCATACCTGGGTTGACATATTGCACGATAGACCAGACATAACAAATAGAATATAACAGAAAACAGTTTTGTTTCAGGTATCAAACTCATATATAAATGGACAATGCAGGTAAAAAAAATCAAAACACATACAAGTATTTAACCCAATGTTTCCACACATAATTGTGCTGTACCCACATGTTGCTATTCGATTCAGCGATAAATACATTTTGATAAATACATTTTGACATACTGACGATTTTTGCGTAAAGGAATGCAGGTTTTGCGTTGTTTGGCATCAAACGAGTCCATGCAATTTGATGCGAGCAGCGAACATATCACTTGCGCTATCACGAATACCATACCATCACAAGTTTCGATATATATTATTATACGCCACTCGAATTTTGTTACATATCTTGCTTGTTATATATTAGATATGAACAATAAAAGTTCATGCAAAAAGTTTCAATTAGATATGATTTCACTGACAAAGAACAATGGGCAAATTTTAAGAAGATACTATTTCCACATGCATACAGACTGCGCAGCTGGCGCTGTATATCAAGTTTGTCATTGCTTGTATCACTCAATGTCACACCAAGATATTTGACATTTTTCAACACGGGGGATAACGTCATTATTCAGAAACACCAATGGAGGACTGATAAACCTTGATCTACGTGGAACAATAACCATACCATAATATCATGGGATATGCCGTTTGCCTGCCATGCATCGAACATTACCTGGAGGCCTAATGCAGATGGAGCGAACAGGCAAATATCATCTGTATAGAACAAGCGGTTCATAATACAGATCCCATGTATTAACAAACTTTACGCGATGCAAGAATAGTACTCAGATCATTAATATATATAGCAAACAATCTTGGAGAGAGAAATAACCAAAGAGCAATACAGAATGAGAGTGATGGCCGAAAAACTTTCCATAGACAATATGCCGATATGCTATTGTCTATCTGCCGTTTAACCTTTCACAAAACTCTTGACCCTGGCAGTAAGTATATTTTCTGGTAAATAATTCTTCGGGCATTTTGTTGTCAGTTGTACGCGAGCTCACAAGGCCGCGGAATCGGCATTTCATTGTAGTAAACTGAAGTGACCCGTGCTTCACATAAAACTTTTGTGATATGTGCATGCAGTTGTTCAAATGTTAGCATGAAACATCAATCATACACACTTCTTAAATATCGTTTCGCCGTCCGTGAGTGAATAATATATATGTATTTGTGCAATGGACTGGAACAAAATATTCATGATTATTCATATACAGTAGCCTAATTTGGCCCTATCGATCAAATATAATCTCTTCACGGTCAAAGCTTTTCTGGTTTTCACTTAATACACAGATATACTGATATCATCACAAATTGAAAAAGTTCGGTCAAAACACAAACATGAGTAAATGTTTTCAGGTTGCAACAGAAATCATTCGCGCTGCAGCAGTAACATTAAAGCTATAATCACTTTTAGAATTGACCAAATTTATTCATTTTGCGATAGCTTTATTTTGTCTATAGAATGAGACATCGTACAAGTTTGGGTCTGAAAATGTGTATTATGTGCCTAAATTGAGTTTCCAAATCAAGATTCGAATTCGGGCGCATTATTTTTCCCTCAAAGCGGTCCGCCTTGTGGGCGAGTTCTATATACAGTCTGATGACGTCATTGGTATTTGTCTAGATACTGTGGCAACCGGCAATGTAGGCAGGTCGGTCATTCTCTATTCACTGTTTTCATGCACGATTAATGGCAATTTTCTGAGTATCTGTTGTCGAACTGTGCATATTTCCTATATATTCCCGACTATCCCGAGATGTACTTTCAAGTTTGCGTGACAAACAAGAATGCTAAATTTGGCTGATTTTAAAATTGATTCCAACTTTAATTTTGTGCTGTGGTGGTTTTCAGTTATACCTGGTTTGCTTCGACCAACTGTTTAAAATGAAGATCGTGTGATATGTTGGCCGCGTAACAATTATTGGAAATATCCAGTCCATATATCTCTTGATACAAACATGCATGTGTATCCATAGTTCACTTCAAAAGTGTTTTACCAACACCCTACTCATATTATGTTGCATGTTGGGGTAACCATTTCCCGCAGTCTACGTCGGTGCTAAACAACCTATATCACGAATACATAGTTGTACAATCAATGATTGTATACACCACGACACCAGCTACTTGCCAGGCGATCAAGAAATCTTCATTCTCTTCGAAGTGGTAAGGGATGTCTTTAACTAAAAGTATGGTAATTGTCCCCACGAGCCATCAGATCAACGGGACTTCGTGTAAGCTTGAGCTGACACACCCGTTCGAAGTGAGATAAATTTTCACTGGGACCCTTGGTTCTGTGCTTCTATATTAGCCAGGCCACCTACGATGGATTTTACCACTGCGCATGTTCGATACCCATGTATGATATTCACCAAATCTCATGGTACTTCGTCTTATACAAAGACGTGATTGTCACGCAGCACCGGTTGAATAGAAACAAAACACCTCATTATCAGGACAAATCACTGTGAAGTTAATTGAAGTTAAATGAAAATCACACAAAGATCAAGAAAGGTTTGAAAGGTTACACGGCAAAACGACAACACACGAAAGGATTGTGACAGCGCTACTGCTGATGTCAAGAACATGTTCCAGTTCTAGTCCATGGAATAAATGCCTTCTATGTGGTTTGTGTCGCTTGTTTGTCTTGCGAAATCTTTACCTTTTCACATTATAAAACATATCGTTCAGATAGAAGGAAACACCATAAAATTATACAAATCGCCGATAAGAACCTGTTATGCACTGGTATTTATTGTGATAGTGTGAAGAATAATTTATGTGATCAACGTGTAGGGAAGAAAACACGAAAATTTGCGTAATGTGGTGGGGATTTCTGCTATAAAATAAGTAATACTTCAGAATGTGAGATAGGCCTACTATATAGTATATATACTTCTTGAAAAGATAATACTATTTGGATGTATTGACATGACGAGACTGTCATACAGTGCAAATGTCACTCATTACACATTTCTGTTACTATTCGAGGTCCTATTCCACTAATATAACAAGTCAAGTATGTGTCACATATGGGTCAGTTAACGTTCGGCTGTAAGCTGCAGGTTGACTAAACTGACCACCGAATTCAGTCATAGGGGACCAGATTTATTTTTTCGAGTTTGAAAGGCAGATTGATATACAGACATCGGAAGATCGCAACCACATTGGTGACGCAAACTGTTCTGACGGTATATATATTGTGAGTTCAAAACCTGCAAACGTGTCAAGTAGTACGATACGTTCGTGACTGGGCAATATATATATGCCCCAGCAGGCATCAGCCTGTCTCGAATAAAAAGACCAGGCAGTGCGATCTATGAGATTCACCCTTATGGTTGCAAACTAGATGTCAGTCAAACTATGACAGTGTAACTACAGGGTCAAAAACTGGCATCGTGTATTGAGGGGGATTAAATTTGATAGGTCGAGTCCAATATCTGTGCCGTCCAATATGACAACTTTGACTTGACAAAAACACTCTTGTTTGAACTGTGTGTGGTTATATTCATTTCGCCATTTTTTATATCTAATTGTAATCATCTGCAAATGAATTTTGTAAAAAAAAAAAGGTGCTTTCATGTAATTTTTATACATAATATGCATGAATATCTAACATTTTTATATCGTTATTGAACATTTATATATCTTAATTGAACATTTTAATGTGAATTCCCACGACTATTAAATGTTCTCAGCGCATACCCAAACATCCAATCCATTTGATCATATTCTGAATGCTTCCGAAGAAAGAAAATACAAGAATGGTTGAATCCAACAAAACGGCATTACATCACCATCTGTGTATCGGATCCACAGTTCCGCTGACATTTCTCAGCCAATGTTTACTGTTCTACCTTTCACCCATCTGACACACAATTCACTCAAATACCACTGGTGAGCCATCATATAAATACTGATACATATTTATCATTTGACACGCGGCATGAGTATCTCCGCGAGTCATATTGATACACGTGTCTAAAGAATAGTGTCTCGCAAATATCGTGAAGTTACAGAGGTCTTCAAGGGATATACAAGGTATGGATGTCAATAGAACAGTTCCGTTTGACTCCCAGATGTCAAAGTTACATTGCGACACCCTTTGGAAAACTTCGGAAAGTAATGTATGCGGGCAGATTGTAAAAATCCAAGTATGAGTGACTTACATCAATCGTAATTCGCAGTATGTCAACATGAACGAGTTCAAAATGTGTTTATTACCTCCACACGGGAGAGCACGTGGTATAATTTACAAATCAATATTCAACACATGAATTGTCAGACATGCAATAGCGAACAAAACAATTACTGATTGATGGTTTGTGTAATAATAGTATCACGTTCTTTATAAGCGATATGGATATATTTACACACAACAGAGTAGATGTCATCCCACTCCGGAACATAATTTAACCCAGATAAACAGAAGATTGAGAGCTCCGTTGAAATCATGCTTTTCATTTCAAAGAGCATTTTTGGTGCGACAGTTTTGAGCGCCTTCCAAAAACTTCAACCTTATGACTCGTTTTGGATATATTTGATTTGCACCAGAATTCGAAGCCATATTGATGGAATTAATAGAAAATCTAGTGTATGCCTTTTATCCGAGATAGGACTTGTCTTCCGGGGCTGATGTATTGATCTGTCACAAAGTTATTGTTCCGTTTGACAATTCAGTGAAAAGATTTTGAGATGACAATATCTCCAGTGCCAGAAGCAGTTTTTGCTATCAGTTCGGTCGCGATCTTTCGATGTCTGCTTGTCTAGCTGCCATTTAACCCTCTGCAGAAATCCTTGACTCCCGCGAGTGAATTTCGTGGTGGTCTTTCACAGGGATATTCTGCTGTCATTTGGGCGTATCAAATCAAGGCCATGGGCACGTTATTTCACTGTATTTAACTGGAGAGGAGGACAAAAACATGTATCTCTTGCGTGCAGTGTTTTGGGTCAGGGATAGTTCTCTTTATGGTATGCATTCATCTATAGGAAAGATTATTGTTTCAACAATTCCTGTCAAAGTGAGATATTACTGGTTGTGTTTGCTCATGTATCTGCCACGCACACCACAGAAGTGTTGGTTTCAATATGACGTTATTGTATTGTCCCGGTCTTCAACATTAGAAGTTCTTGAGTTCTTTGACAATGTACATATCTATTTATCACTTCAATTGATTCCGACTTCAATTGATTTTGTTGCTTTTTTGCAACACATCACTCGTTTTTAAAATAGACCAATCCAGATAATGTTCTCAGCTTCGTAATGCAGTTAAATGGGATATATCTTTGTCGGAATAAGTACAATAAGTATTTTCCTGCCTGATGCAAATATATTGATAATATATTGACTGTAATACAACCAGTCGAATTCTGTGACGATACAGTGTCATGCCACAGGATAGTCACAAGTCCATCAAATAATACTCTTCGAAAATTGAACCATACACATTATTTTTTCTAATAAACACTAGATAAGGATATCGTTGGAGCAACATAGTTTGTTTAATGATCTAACGTTCTGATGTATATGTCAATTCGATGGTAGGTTAACTCATATCGTATATCGGCTGGCTTCTCAGCAACGAAATCGCTTAAGACACTTCTCAGCAACGAAATCGGTTCAGGCACTTCTCAGCGAAGAAATCGGTTAAGGCACTTCTCAGCGACGAAATCGGTTAAGGCACTTCTCAGCAACGAAATCGGTTAAGGCACTCCTCAGCGAAGAAATCGGTTAAGGCACTTCTCAGCGACGAAATCGGTTAAGGCACTTCTCAGCAACGAAATCGGTTAAAGACCTAGTAGCATGCCGATGAAAGTGCTTTTCATTTAGTCTATTATGAATAGTTTTCAACAAATTCGAAAGAATTTTACAAATACAATCAATGGGTTTCGAGATATCGAGCCAAATAGCACTCCTTCCGTAAATTGCCGAAGATTTCGATAATAGTGTGGGTCACGTGGTTGGTGACGTCAGTTGAGGCAGACCTGAAATGACATGTAGCCAGCAAGGTAAAACTGCATGTCCCATATTCATTCCCGTGATGTATGTTTGACAGTTCAAGTGAAGGGGTGACATGGCACAAGTGCGGCATTTCATGTCTTGATACTTAGAATCAGTACTATGTATTCACCCAGAACGGAGGTTGTTGAACTGCAAGATGTCCAGTATTTGCTGGTTTTTGCGTATTTTCTGTTGAATTCATAGTTCCGATGATACATAAGCCCCGCCCACTTCCATATTTACTACCCAATCAAAAGGCGTAAAAAAACGCGCCAAAACGTAAAAGTCCCACAAACAAAACCGGCATGTTCAACAGCCCAATCTCTTGAATGAAGTGGGATGATAGTGTACTTCTGATGCACTCACGGCCAAGTAAAGCCAAATAATTTAAATATTTGAGCTTACAATATATTCTCCATCCCCTTATGAGTATAGACGTGTGAAATATGGTGTATTATTTTACAAAACGAATGTGTAAACAGAAGCAAGCAAAAGTTACATTATTCCCGACTTGCTCAAGCAAAAGCACATGGTATGTTTGTGGGACTTTTCCTGCGGTTGCCAAGGGGGCGTGGCCTGTTGGGATGTCGTCGGAACTATGAATTGCGTGCATTTTGAAGTGATTTACCTCTTTGAGCTGGCCACCAAATTACGTATTTTACGTTTTCGGCGAACCATCAAAGCACATTCTGCCTCAACTGACGTCACGATTACGGAATTTGCCGAAGCTATTTCTTTCATCAGCTGGAAAAGGCTATTGCAATACTGGCTCAATATACTCCATTATATGTCGCTGTAATTAGTTACCAATTAACGCGAACACATTTTTTATCACCAAATGTCCACAATGTCTTTATATGAACAGGAATAAAACCATATAATGGTAATATGAACAGGAATAAACCAATATAATGGTACATTGCTACTATGACTTTAAGGCACTTTTCAGTGACGAAATTGGTTAAGGCACTTCTCAGCGACGAAATCGGTTAAAGAACTTCTCAGCGACGAAATCGGTTAAGATTCAGAAATACCCACCATTTTTTTTGTGTAGCACAGTAAATATTGCAGCATTGAATATTACTAAATTATTTTTATCAAACCCAATATGGGGAAAAAGGCCTAGAAATAGCATTTGAGCAAGCAATATTATATTAAAGAAGAATTTTGAAGTATTTAATCAAATTTTAGGATGCCAAATGACAAAGTTAAATTACACAATTTTACGCGTCACCGTTCATATAGAATTATACATTAACAAATCTGCTAACTATTTTTCCAACAATTGCCACATACCCAAGTCTATGAGCCGAGCCTTACTTTTTTAGATTTCCCCCTCAAAACCATACAATGGATTTTTGAAGTTGACTCTGCTGTGAGAACTGAACAACAAATCCATCATGGCCACAGGTTCACTTCCAAGCGGACTACTTTTTTAACCCTTGTACACCTATGGAACATTCATTCATAGTCTGGAAGGGGAAGATGTATGACAAATAAGTTGAATAAGTGAGAACAAGCAGATATACTTTGTTTACAGGAATCTTGTGTGCCACATGCTACAGGCACCTGCCTGGACTGTTTTTTTGGAAAGTACTCTCGAAGACCTTTCAAACTATCGGTCATACGCCTTACGTGTAAATGCAAAAGTTGTTAGGCTAAGTGAGTGCAATACTCTGGATTTACTTTCGTGTCTCTATCTTGCTTACTTCCCGAGATATAGTGACCCACATGGTTTTCACTTGCAGGTCAATATTGACCTTGACTTTCGACCTTTGACCTTGAAATTTCCTGGAACAAAAGAACTTATCCTTGACTATAAACTGGTGTATTATCAGAATTTTACGCACATTATTGACGCTTTTATCAGCATCGACAGCTTGAAACATGCAATTTCGCTTATAATGGGGCTGATTTCGTTGCCATAGAAACGTCAATTACGTCATAACGAATTGGCCGATCGGGCTAAAAATTGACATTGAGCATGATGGACCGGTCTCACATCGTTTCCAAGCATCAGATCGAAAATCGGAGGAGGTGACCTCCAAGGTCAAATATTCGACCTCAGGCGAACTTCTCAAGGTCAAGGTCAAAGGTCAAGGTCAAGGTCACGGAAGATAGAACTCGAGTTTTTCTACAATATGAACTTGGTTTGAAGTCTCTAGCACAAATAGAACCGGAGTTATGGCCACTTAGGTGTTTTCAACGTTTTGCGTGACCTTGACCTTGACCTTTGACCTAGATACACCAAAATAGGACGTTTTCTGCCCGGTGTCCTACAGAATATGTACACCAACTTTGAGAGAAATCAAGTAAGAATTGTGGACGCTAGGCTGGACACAAACAAACAAATCCACAAATCCACGAACGAACCAACATACTTGCCGAAATCTTTAGATTCCGGCAAGTAAAAATACCAGCATTTGTACATAACCATAATGACGATATGCTAGGTCATGATGCAATCAGGCTGTTTCTCAATAAATGTATTTACCATATATGTTCAATATTTCAATAGTTTCCTGTATAATAGAAAAACAGTACTCAAATGCTCATATGAAAATTGTATACTATGGGAAGAAGTACATATAAATTACCAAGGTCACAAAAAGTGAAATGAACATGGTCAGACATCTAATAACTAACATACTGTACATGTTTCACAATACTTTTTGTTTTGGCCATACACACACCAAAAAATTAAATGTATGAACTATTTTGGCCTTCATCTGAGTGTCCCTGTCACCATGGTTACTGTACATCATGATGAATTTGCTCAAGGAATACCAGGACTGGACCACCATCAAACCCTACTACAGACATTGAATGTGCATGGAAATACATGTACATCCAAAATACAGGGATCAATTTGCCCAAGTATGTAGAAAAAAATAGCCCAAGGGCTAAGATAGGTTACCGGACAATATATAATACTAGTAGCTATATTTTGTCCCGTGGTCTTAGAAATAAGGTCACTGGTCAAACTTAAAGTCACGAGAGTGTTCAGCATATTTGATTTCCTATACGTTCACAATTGATTACTAAGCTGGAAATTCAATAATGAGAGAGATAATAATCATCATGTCCTGTGACCTTGAAAATCAAATCAAATGTCAAATTAAAGATCTACAAAATATTCAGCATTTATCATTTACTGTATGTCAACAATTGATTTCTAAGATGTAAAGTCGATAATAAGCGAGAAAATAGCCATTTTGTGCTTTGACCTTGAAAAGTAGGTCAAAGGTCAATTTCAAAGTCATCAGAGTATTCGACATATAACATTTCCTATATGTGCACAATTGATTCCTAAGCTGTAAAGTCGATAATAAGCGAGATATTAGCCATTTTGGGCTCTGACCTTGAAAATGAGGTTAAAGGTCAAATTCAAGGTCACGAGAATATTCAGCATATATCATTTCCTATATGTCCACAATTGATTCCGAGTCTCTAATCTCAATATTAAGTGAGATATCTAGAACATTGTGGCCCATTATAAAGCATAGGAGAATTTAACATGGGAAAGTCCTATTTGGGCCCCGTAAGCAACATCAAAATGGCCGCTGAACGCAGGCCCGCGATTCAAGAGCATCAAAACTTATACACATTATAAATATACATGAGGGGAACATTTTGAAACTAAAATCTCAAAACTGATCAGACAGTTTTTGAAAAAATAATTTTTAAAGTTAAGAACATGCAAAAACAGCCATTTTCGGCATAAAAATGGACCCCAAAACTGCATAATCGATTCAATCAAAAAAATGAAAAAAAAAACATCTGGGGGTATTGACCCAATACGTAGTCACACAAATTTATGGACAAATTCATCAGCCCGAAAAAAAGATAAAAAATGTTAACAGATAATGTGGCGGACGACGACGACAGACAACACACGAAAAACCACGACAATAGCTTATCGGCCCTTATGGGCACGAATCAAACAGCTAAATCACAGTGATTAGCTGTTATCAACATCATCAATAATACGGGTAAAACACGTAGCAACACATCCATAATATCCATTCTGTCATCTGGTGACAGAATCTGTAATCTGGTGCTCTGGTGATTGCATGTGTTCACATGGCATGATGCAAGATACAGGATTTAGAGACGTGGGTGGGGTTCATTGTCCTCGGGGGGGGGGGGGGGCTGAACACCCCCCTTCCCCTAATTGTCATGTGGTAGAGGCCTGCAAATAAAAAAGTAAAGTGAACATGTAATTTGTGAAATATTCATAAGTAAATTTTGGGTGTACAGTATGCTAGACTGGGTACATGTAGGATTGAAACCTGCAACCTCTGGCACGCCAGTGGAATATTGACACACAATTTTGACACACAAAACTTGACACACAATTTAATGTTGTAGGAACTACGTATCGGAAATATCGAGAAGTACAGTTAATTTCAACAGCATTTTCCATGGAGTCGATGAAGCTGTTGTAGTTTAATGTAAATATTTCATGACACATTTCGGGCCAATTTTTTGTCCATAACGAATGTTCAAATAGTGAAATATGAACCGAATAATAGCAATTTTGGATGCATCAACGAATGATCCCTAAGTACTAGTTCTGGAAATAAATTTAAGACATACTAGTACCAGTAGATGGTCTACCCATATACTGTATGGTACCGGCAATTTAAATTATCAACAACATGTTCATTATTCAGTTCCTGTGCTTTTCTGTGTAAACAGACCGCCTGTCCTAATCAGTATCAATAATAAACAAACACTGTTTGTTGGTATAAAAATAAACAAATACTAACCTGTTGCACTGGCCAAAATGTGTGCATGTCCCTGAGTTGACAGACCAAATTCTACAAATGGCTGGCATCGGACCTTCCCATGTGCCGGACATGGCAAATGATAGGGTTAACCACACACGTGACCCGCATATCAGTGTTGTTTACATGCTGGTCAGCTGTTGATGCACATGGGCTTGCATGTGATTTTTGTGACAAATGTTTACTTCCGATCGGTTCCGAGTCGGATTGAAGGGCAAAGCACATGTGTCCTGGAATGGGTTGCGTACGTGATATATTCACCTGCAGACGTTGACAGTTGTTGGATCGTTGTAACTCATTGGTGTATAACATTCCTGTATCTAAATCAGTCATTTTGGACTAGCTCAAGTGTTTTGATTGACGACAGTGCCTCAAAACTTTTTTGTTGTTTGGGAAATTCCTGGAAACATTCAATGCGCCATCTGGCGAATAGAAGTCCTGAGTCATTCCTTGCCCAATTACGTGTGCGGCAGCAATGCAAATAGTCCCAGATTATTCGGTATTGTGGCATTGAAGAAATGTTATTTATCTGTGTATTACTTGAATTTACTTAGAGCATCTCCATTACAGCTCGAAAAGTCGATTATTATACTACTATTATTCCTGTTATGATGAGGCACCGATCAGCTGTTGGGATGTGTAATGATACAATGACGTATCATCTTGATCACGTGATTTAGGAATACAAACATGCCGTTTTGCCAAAACTGTTTTGAAATGTTATCATTTGGATTGTTTTTAGAACAAAATAACGGAACAACTGTTGTAATGGATGTGTGCAGATGAAGAATACATCTCAAGGATTAATAGTAAGTGCCACAAACTATGCATTGTCGCCTATTTCAATGCAGATTTGTTACAGCAATGTTGCCCCCAAAACGTGCTGAAAATGAAAAATGGCGGTTTTCTTGAAAATGCAGGTCGACTTCGATTTGTAGTAGAGTGCTAACCAGGTACGGGAGCGATAATGGGGTCAAATATGTAAATGAATGTAGGATAATCGAACAGCAAAAGGGCTTCTGGATGGTTACTGACGTCATACACAAAAATGGCCGTCTTGCTTGTATACCAGATAATTCATGATTTATTGTTTGATGACGATAATGATGAACTTGTTCTCCTTGAACATTATAGAACTGAAGCAGCATTGCTCACTGCCGTTATTGGATTTTTAAGGCGCGAATCCATACCACCAGAAATACATGTATTTCTGATACCACGCACCCGTCGCCATCTTGCCTGATGCACGCTACCCGACCCGACACAAACCACCTGGGAGGGCGGGTTTAACCAGGGTACGATTTCTGACGTCATGGGTAGGTTACCCTGTGCGTTCGTTTTGTACCATACACTATTCGTGTTAACCACGGTACGAAAACGAACGGGTATAGTTAACCCGAGTTCATAAATCGAAGTCGACCGCAGTGAGAACGATGACGATTTCTCACGTACCTATAGAGAAAGTCAAAAATGTAAGGCTCGGCTCGAATATTACACAGATATAACTTTCTAAACACTGAGGTCCCTAGGGACCTGTCTTCACTCAGTTTGAGAACCGCTATGCGTAAAATTGGGTTTTGATCCGGATGGATCCAGACCCACATGGGTTACCAACATATTTTTTAAATGTTGAGAACTGACTAATCTGTTACCACAACCTGAAATTTTAGACCTAGTATTACTGAATAATTCATAACAAATGACTCCTTTTTGGTGCGGTTCTGCCCTGAGCAAAAAATGGCTTCCAAGATGGTGGGTCTCACTGCATCTTAAGGCACTTCTCAGCAACGAAATCGGTTAAGGCACTTCTCAGTGACGAAATCGGTTAAGGCACTTCTCAGCAAAGAAATCGGTTAAGGCACTCCTCAGCGATAAAATTGGTTTAGGCATTTCTCAGCAACGAAATCGGTCAAGGCGCGGAGTATGTGAGGTTGTATGTGGGCATCAAATCGAGCGATTGTTATTCCCCAGGTTCTCCGGTTTCCGCCCACATTAGTGACCACTCTCAAGCGAAAGAGTCCAGCCAATAAGAGATTATAGTATCAGCAAATAATTGCTTGCTCATCGTTTGCTCATTGTGGTGAACTAAGTTTACCGTTTTTATGTGACATGCCTGTCAATTTACCAGTGCTGTCTTATCTTCATTTGCATTTGAGTTATGTCGAAACTAGAACAAATGTTCTTTACTAACACGAAAATCTATTACTGGCCACCAAACAGAGCTGCAACCACAAATCAAACAAAGGAGATATCGCAGATATCGAGCTTCAGGTTTACTCCCCATCCAGAATTATAGAAACAATAAGCGCCTTGTTACTCGAGGTGGAGTTTTGATGTTTGGTAAATCAATGAATTAGCCCCGGTATCGACCCATAACCCCTTGGCTCACCCCAGCAGGGAGCCAGTACCCAGTGATGGATGGACGCATCCTCCTGGCCAAGGTCAGCCATAAATTGCCACTGTCTATCATCGTCCCGGGCTATGAAAACTTCTTCCCTCTGACGTCACACCATCGCAAAACGATATCTTACTGCGTATCTAGCTCGGACAATTAATGAGACACTCTACGGGTCTAAATAGAGTAAATAATAAAACACCCCTCAAATCGAACTTGCAAAACGTATTCAGCTCGAACAATTATCAAATATACTAACTAAGCTGGATTTTATTCAGCTTAGCACAATTTCCAGATATCACACAGCCTATTGATAACAATAGCAGTTTGTGAGGTGAAAATATATAGTAAATTACCGGACATGTGTATTTCACATTCTTTCACACTCGCACACTCTAAAGCAGATAACTTCCCTGGAATGTTCATTTCAAATGTAAGTGATGGATCGGGAAGTGGCAGCGTAATCTGTTCCATGTCATATCCGTCCCAGAAATCAACTGTCTTGTCATATTTATCGGAGAGGTATAGCCATATGACATGTAATAAATCAGTGACGTATTGCAAGCGTCGTACGAGGTACCTCTACTCGGCCACGGATATTTCTGTTTCGATCGTTGTTATCAAAGAGTCAATCATATATCTTATTGCTTTAAATCACAAAACCAGCAGGTCCTCACATATAGACGTGCTACAATAAGGAGACGATATTAGTGTAAACATATAGCATTGAAGGCTGCTCGTATCGGTAAGTTCAGAAGCAGCGTCAAACCCCATGAAGAGGGATAGGATAGTGGGATATGATAGCTAAATGTGGATTATTGTGATTTATGACGATGGTACATTTAGCTAAATGGCTCAGTAAGATTGCCGGAGAAATATACAGTTTTGAACCATGTATGATTTTGTATCCGTCCATGATACAAACTTCACCATATTAACTGTATCTGCCACCAGTCATACTGCATAGCAGTCTACATACGCTGTCATTACGAGTGAAGTTTTGAAAATTATTTTTCTTTGAAAAGCCACCTTTTTGCATTCATATTGAAAATTCTAAAATATCAGTTTGTGAGGAATATCCCATTCAATTCAAGATTCCATTCAGTGGTAGCTCAGGGGAGAAGACATTAAAATTCCTTTTTATTATAAGTATTGGTTATTGTAAGTTGTCAAAGTTTAGGAAAATATGAACAAACCATTTTTTGGGACTATTCCATGGTACTACCATACACAATTTCAAAATATTCAATCAACATGAATGTAAGTGGTCTCGGAGGAGAAGATATGAATTCTCTCCATTATAAGTAAATGGCATTAAAAAAATCATTTTTTTTTAAATGTAAAATACTAGACAGACTACCCGATACTACGTTTGAAATATCATAGGTAAAAAGGTCCGGTGACTTAAAAATGGAAAGTTATGGTGTGTGAAATAAATGACTGCACCTTGGTTATTTTTACTAGTATTCGAACAAAACTTATTCCTGTGTTGTGGTCGGGAAGATACTGAATGACGTACTAGTTCCATCATAATTAACAAAATGAGATAAGGTCGTCTGTACGGAAAGAACGCTATCAGCAATGATTGCTGGCAAGATACAGCACAGAGACCTCATCAAACATGCATAAGCAATACGCGAATCATCCGTGAACTGTAATGTGCCTTGCATATATATTTCCACACATGTACTTTCCAACAATGCCAGGTTCATACAGTTGGTAATTTGGTGATTATCCGCACGAGAAAATATTTCTACGTCACTTTTTGTTATTAGCCTCATTTTCTCGATCGTGGTATTCACATATTTTATTGTTTACAAGATTTTATTGTTTATTTACACGCATATTCACATACCTGAGATGAGCAGTATGATTAACCTATTGTCTTCCTATAACTAATAGTACAATTAACTGGTAATCATTTAATAATTTTTACTAACCATTGCTCCGTTGAGTTCAGCCAGTTTGTACTATCTATTTATATAGTAATTAACCTATCATTGATTAACGAAGCGGACAATTCCCAAGATTAAACAAATAGCTTGCGAAGCCAGTTGTGGATGCAATGGTGTTGCGAATCTTGTCAACATGTAGATTCAGCGTCAGAACATGTGTTATGTCACATGGATGAAAGCGAACACAAAGCACTTTTTTGGACAATAACCACGAGACACGTGTCTGAGTATAAAGAGAATGAAACCAAAACCAACTTCGATTTCGAATGATCACCGCTCTAATTTGCTGTAAATATAGTGCTAAGCAGTCTCTGATTATACCAAATGATATTTTCCGTATTCCAGTAACCACCGAACCCACCAGTTCAGTAAACACAATTCCCGCAGTGACCGAGCAAACAATGTCCCCCGGACAATGGCCGGCCCCGACAATAGCTCGGAATAACCACCCGACACGGCCGGAAATGAATGGGAAATGACCGGATGTCCCAAAAGTTTGATGCTGTTGACTAGTGGAAGCAACTCGTCATCAACATGTTACTACGAGTGCTCAGGTCATTTCCTCTTGCTGACAGATTATATCCAGCATTACAAACAGGTTCGTGTGGACACATATTGACAAAATCAAAGGTCTCATCTACACATGGAGTACTATTGGTCTAATCTGTATAGTATCACTAGTGCCTACACACTGACATGCCGATGATCGAAGATTAGCAGGAAGTAAACACCAAGAATGCAAGAATAGCTTTGAAATAGCTTTGAAAACTATGAGTTCCAATGGGTTTGCAAATAGAAGACCTGTTCGAGTGACCATTATCTGTTGATGACACAAACATTCAATGTGCTGATTAATGCTTCTTACTATAAAACCCTTTTCAAGGAATGTGTTACGTATTCGATTGCTGTTTAATAGCACAAACTATTCTGGATACATAGGTCCTTTATATCATACCATGGAGACATATGTTGATGCACAGCCTACATTCATCAGTCCCTTGTAGTGATTTTATTGAAAGCTTTGGTACGTCTATACACCTGTCGCGCAAGATACAACTCATTGTCCAATGTTAGTCACATATGTAAATCCTTGTTGTGTTCCTGTGATATTCATGTTTTTGCATTCGAAAACATTCCTATATATGGTTACAACATAATAATTCATCAAGTACTTCAGCGAGCGAACGTCAATTACGAATGTTCGAGCAAAGTAATCGAATGAGACACCGTTTTTCGAGTCAAGGCCAACCTCGTGTAAATCACGATGATTTTAAGACCGGGGCCACGTTGATGTCACCAATTAGAAAGAAACTAGAATATTAATAAAACACCATGGCCCCGATTGAGGTCAAGGTGATGTTTCATTCTAGTGTTCATATTCCATTTGATGCCACAACTGTGACATAATGGTGACTGATCATCACTTCATGTCATGACAGACACGTGAACAAACAACAACCAATTTTATTGAGCATTATAAGCGGATACGAGTAACACTGCACGTAGAAACTAGTACTTGTTACTGGTCGTATGCAAATATCATGTAGCCACGCCATGGATTTTATTTACCATAATCAGGTGATCAGATATTCATTGACACGTGTTTGAGATTACCTCGAGTGTTTCCTCTGCATGAGTATTGAAAGATGTTTTCTTCGATCCATGTTTGATGTCTGCAAAATTCTCGGATTGATAAAGGACGGGACCTCTCGTGGCTCTGCCGAGAGTTATGTGATGTGTGTGCTATTGACAAGGAAGTGTCATCTTATTTCAGGATATTGTGGATATCATGTATCGGATCTGCAATCAAATATGACATTTTGTTGAAGTGGAACAGTTGCAAATGCCCACTTTCTCTGGTGCGTTGATGTATTCAATGTTTGGACAATCATACAATATGTCGATTGCCATTTGCGAACTCTTCTATTTGTCTGTGTATTATCCTTTCCATATCCTAGCAAATATCTTATGAAAACAAGGAACTAAATCAGGAATATATATCGATATACCACAAATTCCCTAAGATAATGATGACGCCAGCAAAAAATCCAAAACAAACAGGAATTATCTGAATTATCCATCCATCCGATGTAGCCATAGGATACAAATGTATACAACAAAAACCGCCCACTTTTGTTGCAATGTAATGGTAGAATGTTATGATTGTCTCCCCTGACAGCTGGTTGACAGTACGCGGTTTTTTTGTGATAGATGACATTGATCCGATCCAAGAATGAATGTCCGTTTGTGCTACTGCCAACTGGATCTATGTCATTCCGAGGTTGGCCAGTAGCTGAGAGGTACAGAGAGTGATCCATCATGTCTCTGTCAGCATTGAATCGTGTCCTTGGCGTGGTCGCCAATACTACCTCCCTAACAAGATAGTGAAATGGTAACTATCAACTGGGCGTTTTAACAATCAGACACAATACATTGTACTTCCCACATAACTACTTGTGTGTCGGGATTGTTTTATTGTGTGGATCATCCATTATCGTACGAATGACAGAAGCTAGAACAACTACAGACCGCCTACTACTATAGAATAAAAACACAAAACAGCCACAACAACCACCGGATGTTTATTCTTCATAGACATGCAATCATGTGACAATATTTACAAGTTTGTGGAAGTTGAAAGAAACAAATAATGATGACACAGTTGTACACATGCCTTACACACTATATGCCCCTGTTGACGCCAGTGTGTCTTTGGATGAAAATGTTTGGCCTAGATTTGTTTCTATTCCAAAAGTGTTTCATTCAAGTTTCTTACCATTAAAATCGTGTGGTGTTGAAGGAAATAGGTTTGATAAAACATTCGAGCCGTCGTGGACAGAATCAGTATATATTTTAAAAAATTAGCCTAATGGAAAAGATATGCTACCAGATATTTTTGCTCATGATAGAAACATAAGTTCCATCTAAAAGCATTTTGTCCATAGAGGTCAACTAACACGTTTCAGGTCAGCGTGATTATGAGATTTAGTCTTCAAGATCCTTTGAGGTCCACCTCAATTTCACCTAACGATGCGCTAATGCAGCGCCATAGATGACTTCCTGCATGCTTATGATAGAAACCTTAGTCCTATGTACAAAACCTTAATCCTCATGGCAATTTGTGCGAATAGGAGTTTTTTTCGATTTTGTAGCCACATATCGGGCCTTTTCAGTGTTGGAGGCACTCCATTTTTATACACAATACCATAGACCCCAATTAGCATGTCGTGGAACAAAACATCCGAAAGTGATCAGATAGTTTACATGGAAACAACCAAACACTGAATTTTGGTCCTTTTGTGTCCTAAATTCGGGCCTTTCGATCAATTCAATGCATTTTATATTTATACACAATGTCAAGGACTCAAATCAGCATGTTTTAAAACAAAAATTGTTACGAAACAAAAACTGTTATGAAAGTTTTAGTGAAAACAGCCGAAAACTGAATTTTGGACCATATTTTAGCCTAAAACTCTGACGTTTTGAGGGATTGAAAACATTCCATTTTATACAAAATGTCAAGAACCTCATTTAGCATGTTTTGGAACAAAAACCTCAAACTGGCCAGATAGTTTTTGAGAAAAAGGCCGAAAACTTAATTGTGGGTCTTTCTGGGCGTTCTGATCCTATAATTTGGGTCTTTTGAATGATTCAAGGTAATCAATCTTTATACACAACATCAAGAACCCAAATTAGCATGTCTTGGAACAAGAATGGAATAAATCAGCAAAAAAAAAAAAAATCTGTGGCATTCTTGTTCTAGATTTTGTGCCTATTGAGCGACTTGAGGATTTTGAAACAACAAGTTTGAGAAAATGACCGTCAAGGTCCACAATTTGCTTTTTGCCAAAAATTATCAAAAATGACAGCCATTTTGTAAAAATTGGGAGAAAAAAATTAAAACACCTTTTTTTTTTGTCGAAAAATAGCTTATTTTGGACTTTCAAGGTCATTTTCTCAAAAACTGTCTGATCAGATTTGAGATTTCTGTTTCAAAAGATTCCCTTCATACTTCTGTGCCTGTAGCAGTTGCATTGAACTTGAATTGACGGTCTGTGTGTGGCAGCCATTTTGATTTTCAGAAGGGTCCCAAATGGGACTTCCTCATGTTGAATTCTCCTATGCTTTATGTTGTAGGGGTTGTGCTCATGAAGCACTCAGACACAACGGGAGTTCTATTGTTTAACTCCGAAAACTACCCTGCAATGATATATGTATATTATACAGATGAGTGACCAAATCAAATATGAATATGTACAATGAACGACTACGTTAAAAATCGATTGATCAAACTAAAATTATGAATATGAAATGAATGTGATAATCGGATTAAATGAATGAGAACTCACTAATCGCTTACCCCTGGTGTTGATGTCATTCTGTGCAGTCGGTAACTGGCCCGAGACTGGCTTGTAGCAACCTGGACCCAAACAAAGTCAAAATGATGAAAAATGACAAAACAGTTGAAATATTGAGGTGATATGGATTTTATAATGTTTCCTTGTTTAAGTAGGTATTCTGTTTTGTGTGATGTATGTTCACTGATATATTAATCAACAGACTGGTTTAATTTTGAAATCGGAATATTTCGCACCAAAACTAGCAAAGACAAAAACAAAGACTGCAACCTCGAAACTCTATGTGGAACGAAATTGATTCAATAGTGAAACATAGATATGATGACCAGAATATACATTCTCATGACTTTGAATTTGACCTTTGATCTTATTTTCAAGGTCAGAGCACAAAATGGCTAATATCTCGTTTATTATCTACTTTACAGCTTAGAAATCAATTGTGAACATATAGAACATGATATATGGTGAATAATTTTATATCGTTGAATTTAACCTTTGACCTGATTTTACTTTCGTGATGGGAGGTATGGAATAAACTAGAACACTTCAAGATAGATCATATCTTGTTTCAATGGTGACCTTAAATTTGACCTTCAGTGATCTTGATAGGTCAATACGGCAGTTTTGATGAAAAAAAGTTATAGTTTGAAACTGATAAGTTATCCGGTAGCCTTCATTAGCCCTTGCGCTATTTTTTGTTCTTTTCAGAACGCAAAAATACACATTCATGTTTAACGTGGGTAAAATTGCTTCAAACACTTCAAACATAGAACTGTAAACGGAGAACGCTGACGCTGACGTACGCAACGCCATGGCAAAAGGTTATCAGACCAAAGATCCGGTAACCTATCAACTAACCACATGTGTATTTATGTTGATTTGGTGAAGGCCAATCAAATGAAATAAAAAAAATACTGTTAGCATCACAAATTGTTTGGAATACTGTAGAAAGAAAACAAAGTATTAAAGTCTTCCTTTTCTGTTTCCACCATTTTTCCATTTCGCTTGTTTGAAGAAGTTGTCGGCATGGATGATCCAGTATGGTCAGCGGGAGGGCCAGCAGAGGTCCATTGTAATATGACGTCCGTCATATTCTCCAACTCTAACTTTATATATCATTCTTGTATATCATTCCATCCCACAGCCTCCATCGTATGTCATCAATGCTGAAGACCCGTCAAAGTCAACAGAACAACAGAACTCACAGACTGATTTGTGACATCACACGTGCTCATACGCGAGTGTCACCAGAGGTTGGTTACACCGGAAACGAGAAGATTTTTATGTACGATTACTCAGTGCTGTACTCAAACTGAAAAACCTTGTGAGCGTCCCTTGATGTGCCATTCCACTGAGAATCGAGCTTGAAGTGTTGGAGGGATGATTCATGACTGAGTCGTTGATGTTGAACTCAATTCAATTCAAAAACGTTTGTTCACTGTACAATGTGACAAGAAATATGACAAGCTGAAAGGGGGTGTAAAAAGCATTGCTCGTACAAGTTCGCCCCCTGAAATGGGGAAACACAGAAGTACCATCAAATTAAGATAAAATCGTTGTCACAAGGTTCAGTTTGAAATAGACGCCACTAGGGCTTAAATGATTCACTTTGCTTGAACACTGCAAACAAAAACAACACAAACGTATAGTTAAAGTTTTATTAAAACAATATTGACGATAGTTTCATATATATATATATACAGGTAATAATAATATGGAATGTATACACCCAGTTATAAATGTCCAAATAGTAGGACTAATATAAATTGACTAGCTCTTTATGAAATCTAGGGTAACAACTTGATACCGCCTGTTTAGCAAATATTGAAAATAACAAAACAGTATACGAGCAAGTAGTACTCAGTTTACAGTCCAGTCGGCAAAGTACACCACTTGGCCTGTAGCCATCCACATAGAAAAAATTCCCATGGAGTATGTTGTCGTGATGCGGTCCCGTGGAGAGTTTCGACGTGATGTCATGTCACATGGCTGGTGACGTGGTGCGAGTCCCTCGAAGCTAGCGAGCTGGTCGTGTGACGTCAAGCGTGCGTGAGCTACTTGTTGGTCACGCGGCTCATGGTAGTATGCACGTGTGCGTCATGACTGTGGACCTCGAGCCTAGATTGGCTGATGTTTACGCCTTGACTATGCCCATGGTTGCCTTGCCCCAACCCTTGGAGATAACTACAATGATATTGAATGACAGAAAAAGACAACTACAATGACATTGAATGACAGAAAAAGACAACTACAACGATATTGAATGACAAAATATAAATACACCAAGTTTAAACTAGCGAGACAACTACAATGATGTTGAGTGACAAAATATAAATACGCTAAGTTTGAACACTTATAAACTGACACTGACACTTATAAACTGGAATAAATATCATGACAAACAAAAATGACTTGATAGTAATAATAATACAGGCCCATGTGAAATAAATATATTTTCCAGGCATATAAAACTAGTTTGTCCATAGAGCAAGCTTCATGCAATCTGAACCGTCAGTATTGGGAAAAAAAATGAAAACAGAGGTTTTCCATTTTTGTGTGTGACGTTTTCAATTGAAATGTACCTCGCGTGAATTATATGTGTGAATCTTCGAGCCGGATAATGTATGAAATGTGCCCGAACTTTATGATGTCTCCCGTACTGTTTCAAGTCTTCATTGGTCATCTAGGCACGGTCGTTCACATCACTTTTGTTTAGCAAGTGCTAATCAATGTGGGACTACTTTATGATAGTTCGAATTCTTTTCCGCTGAATACTATACAATGAATGTACTTAGTGCCAAAGTCAATGGTTACAATACACCAATGTAGAGTAAGTGCATAATGGTAAATAGAGGACCCGAATACATTTAGATACTCTCATATGTTAAGATATCTATACAAACGCCCCTGTTACCATGGTTACCTCAATACGAACAAAGTAATTTTCCTTTGCACTGTATTGGCGTTCACAGAGCTCAAATAAACAGTTGGCGTGAGGGATGTGGAGCTTGTTCTAGGGCCTGGACCCGAATATCCCCCGCTTCCGCCTGTCAAGACAACTGTGGTTTACACCCGCGATATCACAGCAGGATTTTGGTTCATCCTCAACATCAGTGCAGTTTGACAACTTACGTCACAGCAGCGATCATTTGCGAAAAAGAATTGGCATTTGGGCACTTTCATTTGGTTACGAGTGGGTCTCCTGAGCTGCTAATTTATTTTTGAGACACCAATTTACCTTGACCGTCATTCTGATTGAATTTTCGTGAATTGAATATATACACAAAAATTATCCTTGGCATACAATAGAAATTAAAGTGGTTGATGATTTGTACATTGTAGCTTAGATTGCATCTGAAAATATATATAAACAGGATTTACATTGTTCATCTCATTATTCTATATTATATCAGTCTCAATGTACATCATACGCCTCTCAATAATTTCTTTATTGCACGCATGCTAAAACAAAATACTGCTATCACCTTTCATTCCATTACAGAACACAATTCATAAGGCAGGCGGTGTTACTTAAGGTAGTCCGCTCCAAACAGTGAGGGGAGGGGGGTCAAAGGAGTTTGTAAAATAAATAACTGTATCAACATATTCTAGAGCTTAGAAATGACATATTTTGTAGAGTAACTGATCAGCATCCTAAAACTGAAAAGAGAATGGGGGGTCACCATATCCGTTCGAATGGAAAACACGATGCAAAATGTGAATATGGACAAAAATATGTGCAAAAATGCCATAATTCAGGTCATTTTAGGTAAATGTTTGTGATTTCGATCGAATATGTCGAAGAAACCAGCACGGTGACCCCCTATTTTCTTTTCAGTATTAGGATGCTGATCATTTACTCTATGAAATAGGTCATTTTGAAGAGATAATATTCAATAAATAACTTTTGAATTCTGCCTCTTCGTTACCTCACTGTTTGTAGCGGACTACGTTAAAGACGAGTTATTCTCGCTGTGAAACTGTCGATGTGTAACTGAAAATATATGTGTACCCTGACGTTTGGTTATCGGTCCATATTTTACAGATGGATATGTGGCGACATTAACCATCCTAGTAATGAAGGTGCCTTTAGCTCTCGCCTTTGTGTGATCACTGATGCACTTCTGACATCTTGATGCATGATAATAACCCAACATGCAGTTTGCTTTGTCATTTAGAACCTACATGCACTATGAAGTCGCCATTTGCCCATTCTGTTTCACATCAGGCCAAAGTACTCGCCATTATCCTCGCTATTCAATAATTTTAGGCGTGGATTGTAATTTACTAGCGGGACCAATTTGTGAATCTTTGAATATATTTGCCTGATAATTGACTAGAAATACTTCATAGTTCAATTTACCTATCGTACATATTTGACAACGTCATGTTTGACACAACAACAAAAGCAAATAATACAAATATAAAATCAATAATTTCTGCAATCAAAAATAACCAGCACCATTGTAGCTTCTAAATTATAGCTTCTATTTATGGACTGAATGCAGTAAGATATTGCAATTCTGCCATGCATCATAATTGATGGACAAACATTGTGTCCAACATATACTAATATTTAGTTATTTCCGATCGAAACGAAGTAGGTAAGTGAGACAAAACTGTACAAAAATAAAGTTAAGATCCGTGGTTCAATACGGTTATTCCTAGACATATGTTTGTGATAATGTCAAGGTGATATGTGTGCTATCGACAAAGATCTGACAGCCTACATTTTGTGCATATCGTATATGCAATCAAGTATGACATTTGTTAGAGTAGGCCATTTCTATATCGAAAAAGGCATGATCGTTTGCTTCATTTACCATCTTTACTGTTTGGCTAAGCATACCTGCTGGTTCATTCGTTTGTGGACAAATCCATGATCTGATGGGAATTATTCTATATTCAAATTAGAAGAAACCTGTGATACATAAATACATATAAAACATATCAGTATTTGAATCAAGCAGTTGATAACACATCTACAGTGTATTCCTCTATGCATGTGGTGGCTGCTGTTTACTAAAACATAGTCAACGAACGTGCCGAAATATACTGCCCACCATAACTCTGGAATCGCTTTATCATATTCATCATTAATGAGGCAATAGTCAGTCTGCAATGACAAATTGCACAGAGAAATGCACATAATTTTTTTTCCCATGTGTCTATCATGTTTCTCGTAAATATTGTATGTTTGGTTGAAGATAATGAAAGTTATAGTTGTTGAAAAATATGACAAAATTTAACGTATTCGGGAGCCAATGTTTTGTGGTCAATCGTCCCTCAATGTACGCAACTGGCCATATCACTTAGTGTCGAATGGGATCGTATTCCACAATATGATATCCTGGAATCGTATAGATCATGCAAGTCACGATGAAATGCTTGCATACCGGCCAATGAGTAACCCGCTACTGAATTGTTGAATTTGTTCATTCCTTCATCGCTATCACCGGCGGCCAGAACATCGGTAAATACCACCGATGTCCCCACATGGGCCGGCAACCTATGCAAATGTGACCAAGGCATTAAACTCCAGTCGGCAAAGTACACCACTTGGCTTGCAGCCATCCACATAGCCAAGTATATCGACGTGGTGCGGTCCCACGGAGAGTTTCGACGTGGTATCAGGTCACATGGCTGGTGACGTGGTGTGAGTCCCTCGAAACTAGCGAGCTGGTCGTGTGACGTCAAGCGTGCGTGAGCTACTTGTTGGTCGCGCGGCTCATGGCAGCATGCACGTGTGCGTCATGACTCTTGTTGAACTCGACTCTAGACTGGCTGTAATGGTGTTTACGCAAGTGACTTAGGTTATTGCTTTCATGAAAGTTTAAATGTGACTTAGGTTAGGGCCAAGTGCTGATCCTTCACTTTAGCCATACAGTCATGGAAGTTTAACTTTAGTAGCAATTTTCTTGGTTATGCCCATGTTAGTCATGCCCCAACCCTTGGAGTTATGATTCCACCATGGAGACAACTACAATGATATTGAATGACAAAATATGAATACACTAAGTTTAAACTAGCGTTTACTCGTGTGGTGGACTGAATTTTGTGACACTTATAAACTGGAGTACTTATCATGACATGAACAAAAATGACTTAGTAGTAATAACAATACAGGCACATGTGAAATGAATATATTATCCAGGCATATAAAACTAGGAATACTAAAATACGAATAATTTGTCCAGAGAGCAAGCTTCATGCAATCTGAACCGTCTGTATCGAAAAAATTAGCCCAATGGGCTAGAAAGGTTACCGGAGAAATATACAGAGTTAAGCCGAGAAAGTTGAAGGTCAAATTCAAGGTGACCGCTGAAATCGCCATATCTCTAACCTTGAAAATGGGATCAAAGGTTAAATTCTAGATCACCAAACTATTCAGCATACATCATTTCCTATATGTTCACTATGGACCCCTAAGCTGTAAATTTGATAATAAGCGAGATATAAGCCATTTTGTAATCTGACTTTGAAAATAAAATGACTGACCTTGAAATTTAGGTCAATGGTCAAACTCAATATCATTAAAATATTCAGAATATCTCATTTCCTATATGTTCACAATTGATTCCTAAGCTGTAAAGTCGATAATAAGCAAGATATTAGCCATTTTGTCCTGTTGACCTTGAAAATGAGGTCAAAAGTCAAATTCAAGGTCACCAGAATATTCAGCATATATCATTTCCTATATGTTCACAATTGATTCCTAAGCTGCAAAGTCGCTAATAAGCAAGATATTAGCCATTTTGTCCTGTGACCTTGAAAATGAGGTCAAAGGTCAAATTCAAGGTCACGAGAATATTCAGCATATATCATTTCCTATATGTTCACAACTGATTCCTAAGCTGTAAAGTCGATAATAAGTGAGATATTAGCAATTTTGTCATGTGACCTTGGAAATGAGGTCAAAAGTCAAATTCAAGGTCACGAGAATATTCAGCATACATCATTTCCTATATGTTCACAATTGATTCCTAAGCTGTAAAGTCGATAATAAGCGAGATATTAGCCATTTTGTCATGTGACCTTGAAAATGAGGTCAAAGGTCAAATTCAAGGTCATGAGAATTTTCAGCATATATCATTTCCTATATGTTCACAATTGATTCCTAAGCTGTAAAGTCGCTAATAAGCAAGATATTGGCCATTTTGTCCTGTGACCTTGAAAATGAGGTCAAAGGTCAAATTCAAGGTCACGAGAATATCCAGCATATATCAGTTCCTATATGTTCACAATTGATTCCTAAGCTGTAAAGTCGATAATAAGCGAGATATTAGCAATTTTGTCCTGTGACCTTGGAAATGAGGTCAAAGGTCAAATTCAAGATCACGAAAACATTCAGCATATATCATTTCTAGAAATGCTAGGTGCTAGAAACTGCACCTTTCTATTGTATTTCATATCTATGTATATAACATGTATTTGAGCAGTTTCAAATAAACTTCATTCATTCATTCATTCATTCATTTGCTATATGTTCACAATTGATTCATAAACTGTAAAGTCGATAATAAGCGAGATATTAGCCATTTTGTCATGTGACCTTGAAAATGAGGTCGAAGGTCAAATTCAAAGTCACGAGAATATTCAGCATATATCATTTCCTATATGTTCACAATTGATTCCTAAGCTGTAAAGTCGATAATAAGCGAGATATTAGCCATTTTGTTTTGTTGGGCCCAAAATGGCCCACTTCGAGCGATTCAAGGGCAACGAAATTTATACATGTCACAGGGGTACATATGAGGAGCGTTATGCATCAATAAAAAAAAAGTTACTGAACAGATTTTGAGAAAACGACCGCCAAAGTCCAAAATTGGCCATTTTTCGACGAAAACGGCCGCCATTTTGAAAAAAATGCGAAAATCAAAAAACTAAAAAATACCTCCCCCTCGAAATATTTTTAGGCATTTTTGTGCAAAATTTCAGAAAAATTCGATGTTAAACTTTATAGATAAAATTGTTGACGGACGACGACGACGACGACGGACGACGACGCCGGACGCAACGCCATGCCAATAGGTTATCGGACCAAAGGTCCGGTAACCTAAAAAATGAAAACAGGTTTTCCATTTGTTGTGCGTGACGTTTTCAATTAAAATGAATATTGTCCAGTTGAAAATTTTTGGTTAGTATGGTTCGGATTATCCTTGCGTGAAATATATGTCTGGATCTTTGAGCCAGATAATGAATGAAATGTGCCCGAACTGCCAATACAGTCAGATTCTGATGGTGCCAATAACAAACGTAATATACAACATTTTGCAATAGAAGCAAAGCCCGACCAAATAGTTTTTCCAAAGAGGCAGTGCTAATTCCATCAGGTGTACATTAGAAACAACTCAATTTAACACACTGTCTGCCCTTGATGACGCCGGTGTGTCCTTGAATAAACTATTTGGTCGGGTTTTGTTTCTATTGCAAAATGTTGTATTTTACGTTTGTTATTGGCATCATCAGAATCTGACTGTATTGGTGATAATAGATTGATACTTACATTTATCACATGCTATGAGTTTATCTTAAACTACAAACAGTAGGAAACACACAGTGATTTCCGACAGTGTGATAACCTTTGCCGGAAACATCATGTTTGCACTATTTTTTTCTTCACATTTTTGCTTCACATTTCACATCTTCACATGCATTTGTCTGAATGCGTTTTGATTTGAAAGAACAATGAAATCACGAGTGTTCTATGACGTGACAATGAAACATCACCTGATTCAGCCTTAGTAACATATAACCAAGCAGAAAACGTACAACCACCATGACGTCATAATACGAAGTATTTGACGACCAGATGATCTGCATTGTTTATACTGTTTCTTAGCAACGCAAATGTTTCCGGGTCTTCGATCTGCTCAGTAGAAGGGTCCTTGGGTACAATCAAGGATTGTAAGAAGTTCTTGCAATCTTTGGTACAATTTCACTCTAATGTACATGGTTTGGGTTTTCAAATATTCCAGAATCATAAATTCATAGCATGTGATAAAAACAAAACCTGTTTCGTGTGTTTTCCAGCACGCGGAAAAGATCTCGTTTGAACTGGCGGAAGAACATCAGAAAGCACTCGACCTTCGGTCTCGTGCTCTCGTGTATTCTTCCGCCAGTTCAAACTCGATCTTTCCCGCGTGCTGGAAAACACACTCACCTAGTTTTGTCATTTTATGAGGTCTCACGTAATGTTTCAAGTCTTCATTGGTCATCTAGGCACGGTCGTTCACATCACTTTTGTTGAGCAAGTGCTAATCAATGTGGGACTATTTTATGATAGTTTGAACTCTTTTCCGCGGAAACTATACAATGAATGTACTTAGTGCCAAAGTCAATGGTTACAATATACCAATGTAGAGTAAGTGCATAATGGTGAATGGAGGACCCGAATACATTTAGATACTCATATGTTGAGATATCTATACAAACGCCCCTCTTGCCTCAAAGCGAACAAAGTAATTTTCCTTTGCATTGTATTGGCGTTCACAGAGCTCAAATAAACAGTTGGCGTGAGGGCTGTGGAGCTTATGGTGCCCCTGATAGGATACCTACTTCGTTCGCACGAAGTACTAAGTCGTTTGCACGAAGTAGTAAGTCATTTGCACGAAGTAGGCCTACTACTTCGTTTGCACAAATTACTAAGTCATTCGCGCGAAGCACCAATTATGGAATGGTATTGCTATTCCGCCATGTATCATCATTGATGGACATATATTATGTCCAAAAAAATACTAATATTCAGTATCGTGCTTCAAACACGAAGCGGCCAGAAACAAGATAGTGTTTAGCAAAGAACCATCTGCCGCGATCATTGGGCAAAATCCCTCATTGCCAGTAATCATGGTTCATAAACTGTTATCATTGGCATATTATTAGTATTGTCCTTCAATGTTTGATGTGTTGTACAGTACTGTGTATGTAAGTAAGAATTAATCTATTACCACCAATATATTCAGATTTTGATGATGTTAATAACAAACATAAAGTACAACATTTTGCAATAGAAACAATATTATACACACTGCAATGACGATACCACACCATATATGTGGGTATGAACAAGAAACATGGTGCAGAAGTATCATTTTGTACCGTTTTCAACTTCGAGAGTATGGATTTCGATGTCAAAATACAGTGACATGCCGTAGGAGGAGGCAGATTTCTGGACCCAAGGACATGCAAGGTGTTAATATTTGTGGAATGATAGTGTGGTCCAGATAAACCATGCGTGAAATGTATATCTGGACGTTTCAGCCAGATAATGAATAAAATCTTTCCGACCGTTATGATGGCTTACCTACTGTGCAAATGAGCAGTTTGCGTGAAACTTACCTGATTACCCCCAACTTAACTTCACCCTCTCTCTCTTAGAAATATCCCGACCATGCAAACTTACCACATTGTCATGATGACAAGCACGCATCACTTCAAAATATATTCTCTACAAACAAATAACAACAGGACTACCAGAACTTAGCATTCATGACATTCAGCTATAGTCCAACAGTGAGTTTCTATTTGGATATAAATAAATTTTGGCGTGCATATAAGGACTAGTATGTTGATATCAGCGATGGCATGATTTCAAGCACGTGTCACTGCCAAAATATTTTCTACAAACAAATCACACCAGGGTTACCAGAACTTCACATTCATGACATCCAATTATAATTCAATTTTCAGTGAATTGCTATTTGGAGGTATGCGAATCTCGGTGTGCAGATCAGGAGTATATTGATATCAGTGACGGCATAATGTCAAACACGTTCCATCGTAAAATCCTCTACACACATATTACATGTAGGCCAATCCAGCTTTATTTTCTGTTTCACGTTCCCTCGCTTTTAGCTTTTTCCCTAGCTTTTTTTTTGCAACATTTGAGAGAAAAACAACACACGAAAAATATGTAATATTATGGAAATAAAGCGAATTTGATGAATAAACTTCTGCTCAATCTCAGTAAAGCTTACTCATAGTGGTCTCGCAGCACAACTTATCTGACTGGCAAGTGTGTACGAGATGTAATCAAATTTTTGCTTAAATTAACATTTTGAACATTTTCTTAGTACAACTAAGTTTCCAAGATTCATTATGGAACTATGATATATTTGACATTTGTAGATGCTCAAAGACATAGGTCGTCCACACAACACAATATTCATGAATTCAGAGGATCATTGTATGGTATATCGGTTTTTTATTCGAGGGTCCGTTTGATTTTACTACCCTCCCTCCTAGCTTTTGATTTTCAAATGACAAGAAAAAAATTAATCAGGAGCGGCCTCACAACAGAATCACAATCTCTTAACATTCCGTGATGATTTCATTTTAACTGAGCTGCTTTTCGATATACGTGAATGTTGCTGTGCAGAGGAATATTTTGATAGTAGGGGATATCTGACAAGCTCCCTTTTCTGACACTCTTCTGCACCAAAACCAACCTGATTGATGTGTGTTTCTGAATAGACAGGGTAAACAATCACGGGGCAAATATTCCTCTTAGCGTTGTTTGGCAGATAAACCTCCAGACAAAAATAATCAGTTTTCTAGATATGAAGCAGAATGAGACTTTGTGTAAATACCACTCCATATTATGTGTGGAGAAATAAGATAGTATCCTGGGGGAAGGGACAAGATTAGAATTACCAGATTCCTGAAAATGGAAGTTGAAGTGTAAAGCAATGAACACCATTATAGTTATTCCTCACAGACGGTATGCATGTATTGTGTGGAGGCATGCAATGAGCACATGGTGATATATTGCCAATGTATTGCTACAAGATTCGTTTAATTATCGATGAGACTGTTTGAATTGCTGAAAATATATATGGGCAATAATCATTCGTTTTGTCTGTGATAGAGAAGGGAGATAATTCACAACTACTTTGATACCTGTTTGATTCAGCACGCGTCATGATACAATCATATAACCTAACCTGCATTCTATGCTAATTAGAATACTCATTGCCACATGTGGGTAGCCCGTGTCTGACCCCTCCAAGTTATTTCCCAATCTTCCGCTAATGCCAATTTGGCTTAGAGTGCTATTGCACAAATTTGTTTTGTATTCGGAAGGATGGTATCTGTATTTCTAACACTTTGAGCATTTTGATGCTTATTGGTATAATGAAAATTACAAGTATCTGTCAAAGCCTTTCTCTCTCGAGAGAGCATGAGAGCTCTTTCCAGGGAAGTGTTTTGGTGTAACGTCCATTCACAAGTATTCCACGAACGTCTAACGCCTACTGGCTCAAGTAAAGATTTGTTCTGTTCACTTCATGGAAAAGTGATTTGTATGGTACAGTCAACATGTCCTTAGACCGTCACACTTCACTGTACATGGTATAATCCCAATAAGTTGTGATGAAATATCAGGGTCACAGTTGATATAGGATATACAATCGAGGAAGTCCAGTAGTGAATTTGAAATGTATGCTGTGAATGTTATTAATTTTTGGGCGGGTTGCGTGCAACCAACCCGCCTATTAGATTGGCGTGTCCGTCTAGCCGTCCGTCCGTCCGTCCGTCCGTCTGTCCGGCCGTCCGTCCGTCAACAATTTCTTGTGAACGCGATAACTTACAAAGTTTTTAACGAAATATCGCCAAAATCATACCAGAGGTACATCATGAGCAGATCTCGGACAAGTTCGATGATGGGTGACCTTGACCTATTTTTCAGGTCGTGGCAGGACTTCGAACTTGACAATACATGAAAACAGGACTTTGTACCTTGTGAACGCGATAACTTACAAAGTTTTTAACGAAATACCGCCAAAATCATACCAGAGGTGCATCATGAGCAGATCTCGGACAAGTTCGACGATGGGTGACCTTGACCTATTTTTCAGGTCGTGGCAGGACTTCGAACTTGACAATACATGAAAACAGGACTTTGAACCTTGTGAACGCGAAATCTTACAAAGTTTTTAACGAAATACCGCCAAAATCATACCACAGGTGCATCATGAACAGATCTCGGACAAGTTCGATGATGGGTGACCTTGACCTATTTTTCAGGTCGTGGCAGGACTTCGAACTTGACAATACATGAAAACAGAACTTTGTACCTTGTGAACGCGATAACTTACAAAGTTTTTAACGAAATACCGCCAAAATCATACCAGAGGTGCATCATGAGCAGATCTCGGGCAAGTTCGATGATGGGTGACCTTGACCTATTTTTCAGGTCGTGGCAGGACTTCGAACTTGACAATACATGAAAACAGGACTTTGTACCTTGTGAACGCGATAACTTACAAAGTTTTTAACGAAATACCGCCAAAATCATACCGGAGGTGCATCATGAGCAGATCTCGGACAAGTTCGATGATGGGTGACCTTGACCTATTTTTCAAGTCGTGGCAGGACTTCGAACTTGATAATACATGAGAACAATGCTAATTCCTTCCACTAACAGCCCTCCTCGATGCAACCCGCCCAATTGTCGCGGGCGCGACTTATACTTGTTTCATTATCATATCTTCGTGGAATTTGGTGGTTGAGTATTTCACCTAAGCATTGATATTCAACGGGTACAAACTGGTCCATTATTGGCAGACCTGGAGAAGACACTAAAGTCTCCTATGATTTGTTTAGCTACTTAGAAATACAGTTGGGATGTTGACGAGCATTCTGACGTGTCATCTAGATATAACAAGTCCATGATCAATTTCACTTTCATGAGTGAACGATCTTTTAGAGCTAGTTGCATATATAAGGAACTTCCATAAAGTTTCTCGATTTTGCCTGAGTTTTGTTTCGGATTTCCAAATGTTTTTTTATTCAGTTATTTTTTATTTATAATTTACATATTATGTAAATTCAGTGAACGAACCTTCGTTATATCTTCTCCAACGTAATCGAATGTGACAACGTTTGTTGGGTCAAGGCCAACCTCGTTTAAATCGGGGTGATTTTACGACCGGGGCCGCGATGGGATCTCCAATTACAGAGAGACTGGAATATTACTAAAACACATTAGCCACGATTGCGGCCAAGGTGGAATTTCATTCTGGTGTTCATGTTCCGTCTGATGCCACAAGTGTGACATAATGATGACTGATCATCACTTTATGTTCTGACTGGCACGTGAACAAACCACATCCATTTTTTAAAAAAATTGTTACCTGATAAAGTTGTTGATAAAGTTGCATGTGGAAATTAGTACTTGGTAAACCGCAACTGGTCTCATGCCAATATCATATAGCCACGCTGAGGTTTGTAATTACCATATTCAGGTGATCAATTATTCATTGACACGTGTTTGAGATTACCTCGAGTGTTGTATATTTCCTCGGCATGAATATTAAATGATGTGTTCTTCGATCCATGTGTGACAATTGCAAAATTCCCGGATTGATAAAGGACGGGATTGCTTGTGGCTCTGCTCAGTGTCATATGATGTGTGCTCTATTGACAAGAAACTGTCAGCTTATTTCAGGATATTGTGCATATCATGTATCGGATATGCAGTCGAATATGACAATCAGTTGAAGTGGGGCAGTTGCAAATCACAGAATCCTCTGGTGTATTGATGCATTCAATGTTTGGACAATCCTCGAAATTGTCGTTTGCCATTTAAGAACGGTTCTTCTATTTGTCGATGTATTATCCCTCCCATACCCGGCAAATATCTTAAGAAAAGAAAACCTGTTTTTAAAAGAAGTATGCATAAATTAGGAGTATCTATCGATATGTCACTTATTCCCTACGATATTTATGATGCCAACAACAACAAAAATCCGAAACAAAGAACAGGAATTATCTCACCACCACGAAAACTGGTTTTGTTCTACCCAATGTCCAGCAGCCACCGGATGCAAATGTATACAATAAAACCCTTTTTGTTGCAATGTAATGATAAAATTTTATGATTTCTCCTCTGACCGTTGGCTGGCATTATACAGTTTTCGGTGATAGATGAAATTGATCCGATCCAAGAATGAATGTCAGTTTGTGCTACTGCTAACTGGATTTATGTCAGAAGCTGAGGGGTACACGAAGTGATCCATCATGTCTCTATTAGCAATTAATCGTGTCCTTGGTGTGATCTCCAATCAACTGAGCGTTTTAACGATCAGACACAGGACATTGCACGTCCCAAATAATTACTTTAATTACTTTAAATAATTGTAAATGTTTATTGTGTGAATTATCAACTATCGTTTGAATGACAGCAGCTAGAAAAACTACAGATCAACCACAACTATAAAATGAAAACAAGAACCACCCACAGCAACCACCAGATCTTCGTAGACATGCTATCATGTCATGATATGTGCACGCCAAAAGTCCACCGCTCGTGCTTGTAGTCTGCGCTGTGTCTTTCCACAATCCCATTCACGGTGTTAGGTGTGAGTTAGACCTGGAACGGCTATTTCACACGTTCCTGGAGCTGCCTAGTATGTTTCTCTCTGGTACACGCCTCGTTAGTTGTGGTCCTCTGGCCCATCGCCTGCCATCTTCGCTAATATAATGTGTCTTCTTGCTTAGTGTGGATACTACCAGCGCCTTGACGTTGCTGTCATCTAAACTTGCATGCTCAGCCACATCAACATATTCAAATCTGGATTCTAAACTAGAGGAACAAACTCCTAATTCGACTCCTAATCTCCTGTCATCGATAACCGATTTCCATTGCAGTTATGAGGACTGTTTATCTAGGTTCCCAGCTTGACTGAACTGCTGCGACAAGAATATGATTTGCCAAGACTAATAGCTGTCGAAAAAAATTTAATGACGACATCATATGCTGGTAATTATGTAGAGCATATGACACGAATGAAGGGGGGTAGAAGGGGAGTAAGCTTGCTTGTTTATTTTTTTCGGAAATCACGAGGGGTGCAACATATGAGTCATAAATGCTCACTCTATCCATAAAATCTAATTTCACCCCTTATAACCGTATAATATACAGAGAATGGGGTTCATGAAGATCCTCAATGTTTTGCCTGGCAATGACTTGCATGAAAATTAGGATTGGGCTGTTTTAATGTCATCATTGGTCATCTAGGCACGGTCGTTCACATCACTTGTGTTACCCAAGTGCTAATCAATGTGGGACTAATTGATGATAGTTTGAGTCCTTTTCTGCAGAATACTATGAAATGTATTTACCTATTACGGTGGCTGATATATGCCATAATGTTGTTTTTCAATTTTCATTTATTTATTTTTTTTCCAGAAGGACATTCTAAGGAATGTGAAATATTTAAATATACGTACTTATTGTTAAATATGCATACTTAATGTGAAATTCGTGTACATAATATAAAATATGCATACTGAATATACCAATATGTCTGGTATTCAATAATAAGTATGCGTATGTAACGTTATGTAATTAATATCAAGTACGCAGATTTAATATTTTATATGCATATTTAATATTAAGTATGTATATATAATAATAAGAACGCATATTTAACATTAAGTATGCATATTTAATATTAAGTATCGGTACGTGTATTTATTAATTACATGTATTTAATATTAAGAATGTGTATTCAAACAATAAATACGCGTATTCAACATAAATACGTGTATTTGATCTTTCTGAAAAAATCCCAAATAAACGAAAACTAAAGAATAAACTTTGGCATATATCAGCCACCGTAACCTAGTGGCCAAAGTCAGTGGGTGTAATGTACACCAAGTACAAAATGTTGAATAGAGGATCCGATAACATTTACCTGCTCTCAGATAAAGGGTATTCATAAAAACGTCCCTGTTGCCTCAAAAGGAAATATATATATATATAAGCAGGAATTATATTGTTCGCCTCATTAATATGCATCATCTCGGTCTCAATCTGAATCATAATTATATGTGGCAACTTCTTTAATCCACGCGCTCTAAAACCAAATAGTTATATCACCTTTCATTCCATCACAGAATACAATTCATAAGCGCAGGCGGTGTTACTTAAAGACGAGACATTGTCCCTGTGAAAATGCCGGAAGAAACAGTGATGTACGTATACCCTGACGATTCGTTAGTGGATCATATTTTACTGATGGCTATGTGGCGACATTACCCGTCGTAGTAATGGATGTTCTCTCGCCTTTAGTAGAGTAATTAGTCCTCAAAGCAGTGTGAGCCTTGATGCACTTCTGACATCTTGATGCATGATAATCACCCAACATGCAGTTTGCCTCGTCATTTAGAACCTACGTGCACTGCACAGTCTCCATTTGGCCAATCCGTTCCACGTCAGACCAAGGTACTGTAAATCTCGCTGTCCAACACTGAGGTGTGGAATGTAATTTATCAGTATAACCAATGTGTGAGTCTTTGACTATATTTGTTTGTAATTTGCCTAGGAATAAACAAATACTACAAAGCTAATACCAATAATATATGCTATCAAAAATAGCCATCACCCTTTTAGTGTGTCCTGTCTTGTGTCGTCCTGTCTTTACTTCATGATTTCCATTTGATAGTATTTATGTCATCCATATGACTAGTTTTCAGAGTTTGTTTATAATATTTTGTTATATATAAAATGACATCCGTTGAATACGGTAAACAACTGAGATCAAATATCCGGAGTGTTTAATGAAGCCAATAGAAGACTCTAAATAAACAACTTTTGGAATAGGAGCCAAATCCGACGAGACATGATACATACTACATGCATGTATTGCTTTTCTATGATGTGCCAGCTTTGGTGGTTATCACCTGCTATCAATACAGCCAATCCCACAGCATCCAAGCAGTCGAATGTGGTGGGTGTATTTCTTTGGTTGAATGGTTAGCGTCGAAACTTTCTGAGGTCATTGATGACAAAACTGTGGGTTTAACCCTTTGACTACTGTAGTCAGTATGTAGGATACTCCCAAGTACCTAACTCTGTATACCCCTGCATTTATGAATTTATATAATTATGAATAGTCAAAGTTTCATGTAACTTAAGCTTCAATAATAGCAGGAGATTTTTCAACATCTGCATGCTTTGAATCATTTTATTTCAAGATGAAGTTTTTTGTCGTGCGAAAGAGGCAATATGTGACATATAAAAAACATAACGTGTATCAGGGTTCTGTCAACGAATATTACGTATAAGAGAGGTCAAACGTCAGCATGCGTTTATGATATACACGTATGTGACATCACCAATATTGAACAGCTCTTGTGACCTACATTTTCAATGTTCATATGCTGGGACCCAAATGAGCAGTTTGCGTGAGACATCTTCTGGAGACTGGGCCTGATCACCCATGCTCCCCACATCTTCTTCCCGTCACGTCAGCTCAGGAACTGCCCTTTTTGCTATTGGTATCCCGACTATGCCGACCATAACACATTGTCATGATCTCAAGCACATGTCACTGCAAAACGATTTTCCACAAACAAATCACAACAGGATAATCATATCTTCTATGGAATCCCAGTGACGACATGAGACCTGCGAGCAATAAACTGATATGGATATGTGACTTGCGAACAAAATACTGCGACTTGCGAGCTATATAGTGTGACATGCGAGCTAATACTGCAAACTGCGACCTGTGTGCAAAAAATGCAACATGTATATTTGGTATATACATTTTCCGTATTAAACCATAGTTTACTACGGAATAAGTCATCTATACAAGATCATTTCATGTTGTGCCAGACACATTGTCGTATGTCGCAAGTCGCAGTTTTTAGCTCGCAGGTCGTGACCGGGATTCCATATATTTTCTAATTCCGTTTTAATTTTCAATGAGCTGCTTTTCGATAAACGTTAAAGCTGGTGTGCAGATAATGAATATTTTGATATCGAGCATTATCGGACAAACTGTATTTCCTGACGCTAGGCTACACCAAAACCAGCTTGATTGATATGGGTTGCTGAATATACAAAGTAAACAATCATGAGGCAAATGTTCCTCTTGGCGTTGTTTGGCAGATAAACCTAGAGACAAAAATATTAAGTTTCTTGGGGATGATGCTGAATGAGATTTCTGTAAATACATCATGTAAAGTAATATGATGTCATCCTTGGGGCAGGGATGAGATTATATTTGGCGTTCTCCTGGAAGTGAACGTCATTGGACAAATGTTGACGGGCCACATTGACGTTGTTGTGTGTGGTGATGTCACAGACGGTGTACATACGTGGGATGAGTACATGCTGATCTGGTGTCGATGTATTGCGAAACAGGGATCAAAGATTTATGTATTTATCGATTAGAAAAAATATATATTCCTGACAATATGCACGGGCAATGGTCATTCGTTTTTATCTGACATATGCTTGCAAATTGAAAGTGTTTTGTTCAAAAAGGGATAATTCACGACTTTGATCCCTGTTTTGATTTTGCACGCGCCATGATGAAATCCTGACATCATGTGCCAGTTAGGATACCCATTGCCACGCGTGGGTATTGTTTAGGAGCTTAGGGAAGATTTCCACCTTATCCTCAGAATTCGCTGCAAGTTAGTGCCCAATCCCAGTCCTTTGACGGAAGCTGCTATTGTGCTATATTGTTTGTATCTAGAGAAAATGGCGTCTGCATTACTAATACTTTGATCATGATAATGCAAATTTGCACAATGACAGTACAGTTATCAGTAGAAGCCGAGAGAGAGAGAGAGAGAGAGAGAGAGAGAGAGAACATATCTTTTCTGAGATGTGTTTTGGTGTGGCGTCCATTCACAAGTATTCCACGTTTAACGCCTGTTGCATCAAACACAGACCTGTATTGTTCACTTGTTCCAAGTCGTCTACAACTCTTACAGTGATTTCAAATAAATACATTAATCAGGAACAAAGACCAATCCTATACATCATTGGCTCAAGGGTCTACGCCACTTTTGTTCTATCAACCAAATGTCAGGGCAGCAGTTGCCCGACCAATTTCTGACAGTGTCAACTCGTCTATGCCTTATTCAACCAATCCACTTCAAAAGTGACCTGAAATTCACGGTCTCAATTCATGTACTGTACAGCGATGAGTTGCATTTGGATGCTTTTACATATAGTTTTTGAATGATTGCCATGGAAATTAATAACTTGATTATCTGCACAGTGGAATGTCAATACTATGAATAATACTCGCCCATCACATTTGGTAGCATGGGTGCATTCATGTGGCTAGTGGGAAATGATGATAGTTTATTTCAAAGAATAAATGTCCACATCAATTCATAATCAATATCTAGATGTCTACAAATCACGTGTAACTGAACTATTGTTATGACTAATCGCAGCATATCTCACACCAACCATGATGTTAATGCAAACACTAATTGTTTAAGTGCTTGGCTAGCAATCGTGAATTTTCCAGCTAAAGTATTCATGATGCGAGGCAGATGGTTGACGAAGTCATATGCAAACAGCAGTGCTTGTTTTGATATTCCAAGAACTCGCGGCAACAAATTGGAGAAATGACTGTTGAAAAAAATAAGAATCGGGGACTCATCTACTGGCATGGCGTTGCGTCCGTCATTTTCACCGTCGTCTATCTACATTTTCATCTTTCATGAAGCAGGAATATTTTACTTTTTCTTTTTTGCATATTTTTTTCAAAATGACAGCCATTTTTGCCCCCTTGAATCGCCGGTGTGCGGATTGTGACAATTATGGTTTCTTAGCGAGTTGGCAAAAACAAATTTGTCCGCAATCAAGTCAGAAATGTTTTTTTTTGGAGTTGAGAAATTTTATCCAGTTGTTCCTTCATAATGAGAGCTGTATGGAGTAAACTCCTGGAACATTTCAAGATGTGGCTTAAATATTTTCACATTCACGTGGAAAATCATATATATATATATTGCAGTTTCAGTGGTGACTTTGACTTGGATCTTCGATGAACTTGAAAGTTCGAAACGATGTTTTTTTTGTTATAGCCTTTTCTTTAAATGTTGCATAGGCCTCCCATATGTACCCCTGTATTGTCGTAAGTTTAGTTGTTCTTGAACCGCCCGGCCTGTATGCAGTGGAAATGTTGATTTATCCGACTGATCTGGGGAAAAAAATATGTCCAAAATTAAGTCACCATCTGTTTCGAGCCACTTCCAGCCAAAAAAAAATCCGGCCAAAACAAAATTTGGGGGGCTTAATAATGGAAGCTATAGTGAGTCAACTCTTAGAACACTTCAAGATAGACCTTATGTATTGACAAATTCAAATGGGAAGTCAAATATAGTGATACCAGTGGTGACCTTGAATTTGACCTTCAGTGACCTTGAAGGTCAAAACGGCAATTTTGGTGAAAACAGTTCAAGATTATATAGATACATGTCTCCGTTAACCGTTCTGAACACTTTTTTATTTTTATTCTATTCTACACCATAATCATTCACCCCACAACTGTCTTGATGAAAACAGATGTATACATGGTCCCTGACATCACTCATGTTGTCAAAGTACCAGAGGCAACATAAATCTCAACTAGAAGAGGGTTCAATAGGGTTTCTAGTAATTGGCTGGTGTGTTATTTGGGCAGCAAATATCAGATATTGCGTGCAATATGACACAGTGTGGAAATTACGAAATGTTGGGATAAAGGTTGGAGTAGATAATCTGGATTACGTTGGCATCTGGTTGATGGTGTGCAAACACTGAATTGGGTATCTATCGTGTTGTCCTTCCGATTTATTAGGTATCGCTCTCTTTGTTTGGCTCTCAACCATCTGATTTATATATTTCTTGGTATTGTGATAGATATTTCTTAAACTGAGACGCAATCGAATATTCCACCTAATGTTTACTTGATAATTACCAGACTCATATTCCCGCTACCATAATACAATATCTGTTATTTGAAATCATTCGAGGTACTTGTATATAAAACAGAACAAAGGATATTTACTCAAGAAAATACACATGTTTCAGATGAGGGTTTTCAGATACCTTATATCGGAAGCTGTTGGAATTATCATTTCAACTTCACTTTCCGATATCTATGACAACAATTGATCTGTTTTCACCGATTTTAGTTATTGTTTGTTACACTATGGAGCAATCAAATATTCGCATATACACGTAATGTTTCATGAGATGGTACTTGAATACAAAGACCAAGTATCATGTAGCTTACAGGTAATTTACGTGCTGCAGTAACGGTTTTCAGATACCTCATATCGAAAGCTGTTGGAATTATCATTTCAATTTTCGTAGATAAATGTCTTTGTGTATGAATGTTATTCTTTCAATTATAAAGATGGGTTACCTGGATGGATCGTATGGCCCGAGTGATAGGCCCCCAAAACTGGATAGCTTTCGGGACACCAATTGTTTGAAGACTTAGCCTTGTATTATGGGCACTCGGGAAATCATACAACATGCAGTTGGGGGAGCCTGGACTTGACCTCGGATGACCTTCACTGGTAAATAGAAAAGGAACCACCCCACTACCATGTTTTCCGAGTGAACAAAACCGAGTTTATTATCCGATCTTAAATTGCAGTGTCAAGCAAAATTTTAAAAAAATTATAGAACCTCATGAGCCGCCACATACGGCCCCCACATACGGCCCCACATGAGCCACCCCCCCCCCCCCATAAAGAGGTACGTTTGATCAACTGCTTGAAGATAGGCTTATGGTTTGTGTCATGGCCAAATCATGAAAATGTTATGCAGCTTTCAGCTTGTGATGGGGTGTTCAAATATATTCACAAGTAATATATCGCCTGCTACACGGAATAATTGCATAAGTCTAGATACGCCCTTATTATCGTAAATTTGTTTGAAAGACATCTTTCCTTATTTTACACAAATATTGAAACAAGTTGACTCGAAATAATTCAAATTATTGCATCGAATATATTGAGATTTAATTTACTTTTTAATTAAATTTGCCAATAAAATGGTGAACAGCGATTATCACATTTTGAGATATGCCAATATGCTGATTGTTGCTATCAATGTTATTCAAGAACAAAGATGTCCATCAAGTTACAAATTCTTGAGAACCAATCATCTGTAAATATAATTGACTAAATGTTGTAATGTCTACCTAAGTTCATCAAAATATTCTTTCAAATTGTTTCCTAAAATAAGGGCGTATCTACACAGATGCCTTTATTCCGTACAACAGTCAATATAATTCAACAGGGTTTGTTTAGAATTTCTAACTTGCTTGCATTCAATAGGTGGTTTGACAATTGAGCACTATTTTAACGTATGCTCGGAGTTTGTTTCTATTCCAAAAATGTTTAATGTTTTTGTTTTCTTTGGCACTATTTCTAAACTTATTATAAATGTTCAACTATTGGTATTAGGTCGATATATACATTTGTGTTATCTTGAACTCGGATGAGATGACCTTCGGTAAATGATACTAAAGTCAACAATGTACTTTGATTTGTATTACATGGCGATTGGAGACAACTGTTTTGAAATCAGTGTGCTCCAACTCAATGCTTTGTGTGGCTCACATTGTGTACGATGTGAGCTGAAAAAAAGCCGTAAGCAAAACTCATGTTTGCATAAGTATGTCATCTATAAATACGTTTAATTCGGCACAGGCAGAGTGTTTTACTCACAGTGAAACTTTCGTCCACCTTGGTCAGTGAACCTTTTTCTGTGAGTACAGTGAAATTCACGGTGAGTAAAACACTCTGCTTGTGTCAAATTAAATTTATCTATATCATGATCCGAAGCGGATGAATACGTTTGGATATATTATCTATGCTGACCTTGAATGGGCTTTGAATTTGTGTAGTCACATTCACTGGTCTTTTGTTGATTCCTCATTCATCACAATTCCTAGATCCCGTCAGAACATTTATCACTGCTTTATTTCCCTGATGTATATTTTAATGATCATGAAAAATAGTAATAACCAGAATGTTATGGGCAATATCACAGTCTCACTGGATACTATTGCAGCAATATATGAGTATAATGGCTAAGGAACTGTTCTCTTAGGATTTCCACATATTATATCTCAGTTTACACTGCCTCAAATTTATGCTACTGGCTTTATTCGACTAGGACAGAAGTTATCAACTAGCAGGGGGGGGGGGGGGTAAAAAAGAACATATGTTACTATATCTACTTGAGCTATTGAACATCCGTTGTGACGAAGTTCCTGCTCCTAATCTCATGAATACAACACAGACCACCATACGAAATGTCCAAAGAATATTTTATAATTAAATCTACAAAATATTTTGTACCTCAACCTTTACAGATAATGAAAATCAAGTCTGGAAAGAGTTTGTTCCGAATGCAAACAGCAATGCTCGAGGGTGTTTTTTGTGTAGTAATTTCAAACAGCCATGATTTCATCTATTATTTTGGTTTATTTTAAAACAAAACAGAATTGCTTAGGGACGCAAACCCAAGATGAAACCCAGCAAACTCTACCAAACATGTATGTTAAAATCCACACTGACGGCACCAGTGGCAGAGAGTTCAGTGTGTAACTCTTTCTACATTTATATCTGTTGTAATTAGCATAGAATTGCCCAACACCAGGTACTGATTCAGATATCCAGAAAGAACCAGTGGAATTGGTGTATTACAAGTACAAGAACTCCCAATCACGCCAGTTTGATGGTATGTTGGTACTTCAAATCTATAGGCGTCATCAGTTAAACGTCAATACCACATTGTACAGCATAGCATCATAACGTGTAAGTGATGTTACATTTGTGGAACTCCTGAGGCCCGTTCATAAATATTACATACTGGAGTCAAGTCGGTGTGTAAATGGAATGTATTTTGACTCGGGCGGCCACGACTTTCTGATAGGCTGACAGGATTGTTGGCCCTATCCCTGCCTTGGAGCTATCCAAAACACTTCTACCGAGAGTGAACAACCTAGATGCAAATATTCCTCTTGAAGATATTTGACAAGATAATGAAAACATGCAGTTCTCTTTAGATGATATTGAGTCAAATATTGTATAAATATCACTTCAATTCAGATGGGGGAAAGTATGAAAGTATCCTGGGGCAAGCTGGAGACAGCAGTTGGTATGTTCCAAGGAGTGAGAAAGCGTGTGAGGCTAATTGCCTTGAGAATGGTGTCCCTGTACATTTAACCCATATGTCTTATAAGACATTCTATTTAATTGTCACGCGATTCGAGGTTAGCTGATAGGTCACACACTGCACTGTCCAGCTGATAATACTTTCGAACAAAGAGCTTGGTAAGCTTGGAATGCATTGACAACCTTATCAGATAATTATATTTTTTATCATTATTTCTCAAACCTGTTGTGAGCGCCAAAAGCAAACACAGTACATGTTCATATCATTTTAACATTTATTTCCGTATGGATAAAGCGACAGAAGTGTATATTGCAGCATGTGTGCTAGATTAAATATAAACCAATGTGTTTGAAGCAACGTTATTGTTTAGCATGGCATATTTTTCTGGCCACTGGAGGGCGTGACGGCAGATTGCGAGAAGATATTGTGTGACTGTCCTACATCAGAGGATGGCTGTGATGGACGACAGCCACCTTTACTATCATAACTCAAAGTCGTTATGGCAGCGAGGTAACAACACTAATGCACTTTCCGCATTTTTGAGGCTGTTGACTGACACAGAGACTACACAACGGCTTTAGAACAGATCGTATCAACGGATTTTATACATGTACGGAACGTAGAACATGGTAATATCATATAGTCATTTTTATCTGATAACATGTTATCTGGGCCAATCACCAGTAGGACCACAGACATCGACGGACTGACAGATGTATCCACCTTTTATTTTATATATTCACGCATCATTTGGACAAGTTATATTCGGGACTGGGGAATTATCTACACTTAACTGTACTTCAATAACCTTAACTACAAGGTCTACGATCTCACTGTAAAGATTTCATTATCGAATCAATTGTAAACACCAGTACATCATTTTATCTGATAACATGTTATCTGGGCCAATCACCAGTAGGACCACAGACATCGACGGACTGACAGATGTATCCACCTTTTATTTTATATATTCACGCATCATTTGGACAAGTTATATTCGGGACTGGGGAATTATCTACACTTAACTGTACTTCAATAACCTTAACTACAAGGTCTACGATCTCACTGTAAAGATTTCATTATCGAATCAATTGTAAACACCAGTACATCGTATTGGAAGTTACGGATGATTCAACTCTGTTATTTCACCACAACCAATGTTCAAGTCCACTTCGCATAGGAATTTGTATCTATTATGTCTAGTTTCCACTCGCTACAAGTTTCGATCTTTAAACCCAGCCAATAATTCTGATAAATAGAAATAAATTGTTATTCAGTTATTTATACACAGGAATTGTTTGGATTTCGTCCACAGATTGTATTTCAAGCAGTTTTACAATATTCACTTCATAGCGTATCCATGGCGTAGTAATTCTTTAGGTGAAAATCACCTGACATTGTAACTATTTGTATTAGGCATTATACCAGTGTGCCAAGTATTGTTTTTTATTTAAAACGGTAAATTATACCAGATTTGATGTATATCTGGCAGCTTAGTTCATATCATTAGGGGATTGGAGCATCAGCCTGTGTACTATTTTTCTATGCAGGACGGATTTTAGCCTGTTTACTCCCATCCTGGCCTATATAAGCACCTGAGAAATCCAAGCACTTCACTCTGGGTGATAGCGATCCTAGAGTGCACATCTCCAGATCTTGAGAATTCTTCAAAAACTCTTGAATTAACTTCAGTTTCTGGCATATCTTGGGCCTAGCCAAATTAAATATGAGTTTTAAATAAATAATCACCTAAAAAGTTCCGAAATATGTGATTGCTCGGTTTGCTTGGATTGCTCGGGTTTGCTCGAATTTTCTAGAAAATGCTCGGGTTTGCTCGGATTTTTTAGAAATGCTCGGGTTTTCTGATTCTAACATTTAGCAATATTGACGAGGAATTCCCAAGTAAATATAATCATAATGTAGGGTGATAATGATCCCTAAATGAAGTTAAATCCAAATGAAATTGGGTAGTATTTAGGGTGATTATTGGCCAGCCAATTCGCTAATGTTTGATTCATCAAATTCATACTAACCTATGGTACAGTGTGCAGAAATGTGTTATGAAATGAAGACGTTGTTGACTTTCATCTTCACACTGTTTTCTCCATATTAGTGGGGAAATTGTTTGAAAATTATATCTGCCAATTCAAGTGATAATGAACCTGAACACATCTACATCACATGAAAATTCAGGTGATAACGAACCTCTAAACATGAACTTGCATGAGTAATTGTAATAGAAAAGTTTTCACAAACATATTTGTAATGCCCTGACAAAAATCGGAATCGCTCGGAAAAATCGCTTACAATTTGATGACAACTTTATGAATGAGCATTGTTTGAAGAATTGATAGTTGAATATATGCCAGAGAAGCCAAAAACCACACACCCTCCATAAATCAACATACATATGCATTTAACTATTGTGTAGCACTTGTCCGTTACAATATCATAATTGTGTCTTCGCACTATTCTATTCAGGAAACCCGGTGATCGGTGCATGTTATTGTGCTGGGAATTGGAGATATAACGGAGTATATAACGGAGTGACCAAATATTGCAAAAGCATTAATTGAACACTACTCTCATTCAATTTGTAAGAAATAGCCACGCATATCATGTAAGCACAATGTAGTGGAGTCCCAGAATCCCAAAACATATGACTTGACTTGATTATAATTCCAATATCAACATATTACCAGTATTAAAATATTTTTCTGAACATCTGATAGTGTTCCGTGGTTGTTTTATTGAATTTACTTGGATAGAATCGACATAGAAAATTTACAAACGTATGGTACAACAACAATAACTAGAAATATTGATTACACAAAAAGGAGACATACTTTATACTGTTTTGGTTCCTTCGCATAATTTTATTATGTTCTTATGGCAACAAAGACGATGCGCATACAGGACAGAGATTGGGGGACATTTGGACAGTATGATGAAGTCACACGGCAACATGTATTCAAATAACGGTTTGTGATATATATATCATGCCTTTATGTTATTCGGAGAGTAGAACCCCTGCCCAGCATGAGTTGTACCAAGCGGTGAAAATTGAGTCCGTTGTCCACTATGTTTTGTTATGAATAAAAAATAATATTCATAAACAGCTAGTTGATTATTCGTCTGTTGTTCACTAGCATTGTAATTCAATGACAACAGCCACTTTCGTTTATTGAAACCATCAGTATAGATCTACTCAGCTTCTAATATTGATGTTGTCACATTACCTTGTGTAACATGTTAACGTACGTTTTGAGATATATGTATGCACATATGTCCGGGTTTATGAACAAAAGTCTAATGTCTCAAGATTCTCTTGAGTCATACCGTACGTGCCATGATAATCAGCTCTCTTGACCTACTTCTCAGAAGACTGGGACACAAATGAGCGGTTAGCGTGAGACATATTCTGCAGACTGGGGCTGATTACCCTCACCTCCACCCGTCACGTCAACTCGGAAACTACACCTTCTGTCATCCGTGTCTGGATTATATGCAAACTCAACATGTTTTTGAGGGTGAAATGCAGCAAACGTATATTTTATTGTCATAATGTGTAGAGCGTGCTACTGCGGTCATTCCTATACAAAACTAAATTGCAACCTAATTGACGGAATTCCAACAGAATCAGCGGAATCCACACATTCTGTTGTTAATGAATTTTCAGTGCGTTGCTTTTCAAATAAACATGAAGAGTAACGAGCATATTAGGAGTATTTCGAATTGAAGGATTATCAAACAAGCTTGTTCGAGCATATTTCGGAAGCTTGGTTATGCCAAAACCATCTTGATTGATATGAGTTGCGAAATGCACAGAGTAAATAATCGCGAGGCAAATATTCCCCTTTGGCAGATGTATAATTATCTCAAGAGACAAAAATATACATTTTTCTGAAGATTATCTGGATGAGATCTTGTGTAAATAACACTACATTTCATATGCGGAGAATTGCGATGGTATCCTGGTGAAAAGGTTGAGGTTGCATCTGTCAGTTTCCGGAAGTGAATGACATTACGAAAACTGGTGTGTGCGTCATTCGCAAATGGTCGTGCATTTTACTGAAGACAGCTGATTGTCACAGATTGAGTGCATACATGGGCATACAATAAACACCTGGTGATATGTCATCAGTGTACATTCACAAGATTCAGGGATTTATTGTGGACCTTTTTGTAAACTTCTCTCTCGTATGTTTTGTATTTTTCTCAGCATTTTTATGATAATATCTGGCTAACATACGTATAAGATACCAAGTCATGTGTAAGAGGTATTTATATCATACGTATGAGATGCTACCTCATTCTTAGGAGATACCGAATCATACGCAGGGATATTGATTGATTGATTGATTGATTGATTGATTGATTCAGGAACTATACATACATACATGTTCATCATATCATGTTAAAGTATAATAACAGTCATAAAACTTTGTATAGCCCTGAGCTATGGGGCTGGAGTCTGTCAGACTGTACCGCTCATCGTGTTTTGAACAGTTTACGTGTGGTAGATCTGATATTATGATAAAAGAGGCACCCCACAGCTCATCATAAACAGTTAGACTTCACGAACATAACATACATCTCAATGTAGGAATGACGTCAATATTGTACATACTGGTGCCTAAAAATATGAGTACAGATGAACAAAAAAAAAAGGAAGACAGCTCAGGGTATTAACCCATGAATGTTTTGGTAAATTTTCGGTAGGATTCATCAAGGCAAAAAAAGTTATTTGCCGGACGGACGATGGACGGACGTCCCAACAGTTTAGGTTAAAGGGCTTTTCACGTGTTACATTTCCTATCTCCAGCAAACCCCTTATACCCAGAATTAGCCCCTTATCCCATTTTTTAACCCTAAATGTTTACCGGGACGGACGGACCACGGACGAAAAACCACGACAGTAGCTTATCGGCCCATATGGGTCGGTAAGCTAAAAAAAAAATGCTGCAAGTTGTCCGCTCGTATCTACGCCGCTGCGCCGCTCCATCCGTGACCATACAGAATCCAGGTTCACTAATGTCTGGTGAATATTTGTGTAAAGCGTCGAGGGTAATTTATTCCAAATAATTGGGCCATTTCTTTCTATAGACCGACGAACAGCCTCACATTTTGCATATTAGTTGAGACGTAGGAGATATTTCACAATGAGTAGACAGATGTGTACACGGTGTGCTATTTTCATGAGGAACATAAAATGAGCAAGAAGGTTAGACGAAAAAAAAACGGAGAACGAACACGCTACTTTTATTTCCACTTCCGTCTTGGGTATATGGAAATTTTAGAATATCTTTTGCATATGACTTCTCTGTTACCTATGTGTTAGCACCCCATACGTTTGACCCACTACAGTATCTCCTAGGTATGAGTTACTATCTCATACGTGTGGGATATATATTTCGTACGTATGAGTTCGTATCTCCTATGTATGTGTTAATAATAATAATAATAATAATAATACTTTATTTTTGTATAGCGCCAAGCAAATAATAAAATTCTCATAGCGCTTCACAGACATTGTACATGTGAAAAGGTAAAATGACACTGATGAATATTATTCCCAATAATAATGTAAAACAATAATATAAATTGAAAAACATTGTATGATAAGATAAAGACAACAGATGTATAATTATGGAAAATTATTGACAGGAATAGGCCTGCCGGAAAAGATATGTTTTAAGAGATGACTTAAAGTGGAATACGGTATTGCACATCTTGATATGACTAGGGAGAGCGTTCCACAAGCGAGGAGCACATGCGGAGAAGGCTCTGTTGCCATAAGTCTTGGTGTTGGTCACAGGGACTACGAGGCTAATTGACGAGTCCGAGCGAAGAGAACGGCTCGACGAACGTACTTGTAGAAGGTTGGACAGATATGCTGGCCCCTGTTGATGGATGCACTTGTAAACATATACAAGAATTTTTCAGGTGATTCGCTCACGCACAGGGAGCCAGTGAAGATTAAATAGCACCGGCGTGATGTGGTCAAACTTTCTACATCTGGAGACCAAGCGTCCAGCAGTGTTCTGGATACGTTGTATTCTATCCAGTCTGTTGCCAGGTAATCCAACCAACAAGCTATTGCAGTAGTCTATCCTGGATGTTATGAATGCATGGACTAGTTTTTCACAGGCAGCTGTGTCAAGATATTTTCTGATCCTGCCGATATACCTTATACTGGCCAGAGCACTGCGAGATATGTGCTGGATCTGGCTATCCAATGTCATATGACAGTCCATCATGACACCGAGATTCCGTACTTTGGAATTGTACGGGATGACCGAATCACCAACAGTACGAATGTGTTAGTATTTTTTTTCGAGGTGGAAAAAAATCACTTATTCGTGGAATGAATGGATCGCCATAGATTGCTGAATATTCAACGGTAAGGGAAATTATCCTCTTAGCAATGTTTGGCAGATAAACGTCCAGGCAAAAATATTCGGTTTTTTGGAGTTGACGATGAATAGGACTTCGACTCTGTGTAAATACCGTACATAGCACATGTACAGAAATACAATAATATCCTGGGGGTGAGCAAGGTTGCAAATTACTGGTTTCTGGAAATTACGACAATGGGCGACACAGTTATTTGTCACAGACGGTGTGCATACATTGTGCGCATGCATGAAATTAGCATATATTGATGTGGGGTAATCGTAATCAGTAATAGTAATCGAACCCCTGATTACGATTACAATTAATGACCGGGTGACCACTTTGCTACATGTATGTAGGTATAAATCTATTTCCACCAATACAGACTGCATGAGGTATTACCGGGACATGTTTCATAAATCTAGCACTTGTAATAATGCTATAACTGGACATCAAAGAACCCTCAGGGTGGTCGTTAACAAATCACCTGCCCCAAGCAGAGATAGGTATCAACACCTGATAATCACAGGGTGTTCGGCTGCCTCAGATATTATTCAAGTATCACCACTGACCCCCTAACTTTCCTGCTAACTTTCTTTTGATTGTCTCCCACTCCTCCACGCTGGGAAAGGCGATCTCCAGAATCTGAGGTTGAACGCCGGAATTGGAGGTTGAACGCCCGAATCAGAGGAAATCGCGAAAAGAAACAAAACATTGTGAGGATGATTGAGGGAAAAGCCCTCAAAAGGTACGTAAAATCGTCCGTGTCATCGATATAACAGTGTACATCAGTTATGCGAATGATCATTGTCCCTCGCAACAACAAAGACACCTTAGTATATCACACAGTTATCTGATAAATCGCGGCACAGTTTTAGGTACTGAAACAACATCTAGGCGACAACACGCATCGAATGAATCAACCAGTTTTATTAACTAAATAACCAAATATAACACTTGAGATTGTGCAGAATGGTTGTTTAGGTGCGAAAGACTTTATACCTGAACAAATTTCTTCAATGTTTGGCGAAATTATTGAGTATTCAACGTGAAATGAAACTAGGCTGCAACTCCACGAGTATGAGGGCTCATAAAAACGGCAACACCGGGATTTACGGAACAGAGTGACGAGTGCTCACATCGCTCTCAGGGTTTGGTGACGTCTCTGCTTTGGTGATATGGGGTTCATGACACACGGAATATACAGCCATGTGGTCTTATCCCTCGTACATGCACCCAAATTCAAGATCCATTAGATTTAGCAGACAAGAAACAGATAATACGCGAAGCCATCGAAAGAAAGTGTATAATTTTCTTCATTCTACCGTGAATCCGTGATATAGATCCATTGTAGGACATTTTAAATAGGTATAAATTTTGTAATGAAGCTGGTTAGTGTATTCCAGGGCCAAACGGAAGGCTTGGAAGCACTATAATTGGTTTTAAAAGAACAGAAGTTTGCAACAGGAATATGCATATTGATATTTTATGCGCAATTGATGTACGTGGTAATTTCCACACACACAACATACCACGATATTCAGTAAGTATTTAACATCCTGTCATAATTCGCAGGTACTCTGCAGATTCATTTGAAATTTTTAAACGAAAATTGACCATATTAGTGAGTCTGAAATTTACGAGCACTGCATTGCACTGAATTACATGTGTTGCAAAGCAGCAGCCATGTCCATGAAAAATAAATGAAAAACTACAGCTGATATGGCAACATGAAATTATATTTAGATTTTTGGGATATCTTCTCCAAAGCAACTGTCACATTGCATATAATAATATATGTGCGAAGCTCAAATTCCTAAATCTACCGGAATAATTTAGGCACGAATATGTAGGTGTGACACGAACATTTTTTTTACCTAAATAAATTTCTCACGTCTTCCGATGTCTTTCATGCCTAACTCAAGTATTTAACCCTGCCAATTAGCGCTCAAATTGGACCATAAGAATGGATTCATATACACCTGTATTTTTTCAATCCTCAAGTCTGTCCTCATCCAAGTATACCTGCATGGGGGGGGGGGGGGGTTGTATGCAGGTCTCAACCAGAGAAAAGTATACTAGTAGGCAGATACGGTTTATTGATGAACATATTTGTCTCACACTATCATTACAAGCAGTAAAATGATGTTGGCATAAGGTAATAGTATTTGTGTTCATGATATGCGCAGTAAATTCTGAATAAACACATGCGTTCAACCAAATAATACCAGAGTAGGTCCCTAGATCTATCAAACTGTTGCGGAAGGCAAACCTAAATTCAACGTTTTTCAACTGTTTACAAACTAGCAAACACGCTGCTCTTTCAGGGCCACCCAATTCTACCTCATTATTGGAAATCATGGAGTTGCCGTCCTCAATACACATGGAGTTGCAGCTGTCAAATCGAAATGTACTCATAAATCGTGTTTTATCAGATGATGTATACATACTGATGTCTCTGTTGTAGTGATAGGTTAACTAGTAACTATTTCTATGCGTGAAACATGTGTGTTTTGCCACATATCCCTTGGAAATGTCAAATTTGGTTGCAAGTTCGCACTTCGTTTGCATACGGATATTGACCCGCTATTTTGTGTCCCAGTTTACTGCCTGGTCTGTGCATTCTCACACCAATCTTGCTCATTCCTGAAAGCCATATATGTTCGCATGCTCTATGGACACACTGTTTCATGCCGATAAGCGTTATGAAATACAGTATTCACCCAAAGTCATAGGAGCTACTCACAATGTTTTGCTTTCTTTGCGCCATTTCCTCAGATTCGGGCGTTCAACCTCCAATTCCGGCGTTCAACCTCAGATTCTGGAGATCGCCTTCCCCAGCGTGTCCTCACACCCAATAAAACTTGTAAGGCAGATTATTCATTACACTGCCATTGTGTAAAGGCGAAGAATCATCCAACAAAGGGAAAGTCTGTTATGTTTGTTGTTATTAGTAGCTTAGCTGTACTATCCTAGTGTCATGACATACGATGAAAACGGTTTATGGGGCTATGGTCGTCCCCAGTTTCGCTATCTTACATCAGCTTTTGTTATGAACGTATTGGTTCCAGCAAAAAGATTGAAACAATTACTCAAAAACTATTTCTTACTTTGATAGTTTTCTATCGGTGGCTTATTTTTGCTCAAGCATTATTTCGAAAGATACCATTCATGAGTGTCAAGAAGTTATTGTCTACAATTCATAATATTCATAATATAGAAGTTGGAAGAGATAACCTGAACCTGTAGGCCCTGTTACCCTTCTTGTATGACATCGTATAATTCTTGAAATGAAGCTGGACATCATTAAGGCATTTCGGCAGAAATGCCTTTATGGTTTTGTCAGAATTCTTCTTCTTCTTTTTTTTTTTTTTTCTTCCGCCGTTTTCGTTTCCGCGCGATAACTCGAGAACGCCTCGACGGATCGACTTGAAATTTTCACCACTGTTCAGACATATTATGTAGATGTGCTGTATAGTTTTGAAGCCGGATCCGAGGTCCGTGAGGATGAAATTGAGGTCATCTTTTGGACTTCGTTTCCGCGCGATAACTCAAAAACCATTCAGGCAATGGCTTTGCATGGAGGTTCATATATCACGCAGGAACAACCCTATTGATTTTGGGATCAATCCATGAAACGACCTTTGACCTAGAGGTCGGAAGAGTTTTCGCCCAGTCATCCTTGAGGTATCCTGCATATCTCGGAAACAGTGCGTCGTAGAACGAAACGGACGTTATTTTCGGACTCGTCGCCCTAGACAAACATGTCTAAGGGGTATTAGGGATGAACTTTGACCTTGACCTTGAATTTTTCTGCGGAGTCGGCATTTTCGTTTTCGTCCATATCTAGGGAACGGTGCGTCGTACAGCGAAACGGACCATATTTTCGGACTCGTCGCCCTAGAGAAACGGGTCTCAATTGTATTATGGATGAACTTTGACCTTTACCCAAAAATTTTTTGCCGAGTCGGCATTTTTCGTTTTCGTCGATATCTCGGAAATGGTGCGTCGTAGAGCGAAACGAACGTTATTTTTGGACTCGCGGCACAGAGACAAACATGTCTGGAGGGTATGATGGATGAACTTTGACCTTGACCCGAATTTTTTTTGCCGAGTCAGCATTTTTCGTTTCCGTTGATATCTCGGAAACGGTGCGTCGCAGAGCGAAACATACGTTATTTTCGGACTCGTCGCCCTAGACAAACTAAGGGGTATTATGGATGAACTTTCGCCTTGACCCGAATGTTTTTTGCCTAGTCGGCGTTTTTTTTCTTCCGTCTATATCTCAGAAACGGTGCGTCGTAGAACGAAACAGACGTTATTTTCGGACTCGTCGCCCTAGACAAACATGTCTAAGGGGTATTATGGATGAACTTTCGCCTTGACCCGAAATTTTTTTGCTGAGTCGGCATTCTTCGTTTTCGTCGATATCTCGGAAACGGTGCGTCGTAGAGCGAAACGGAGGTTATTTTCAAACTCGTGCCTCTGGGCAAACATGTCTAAGGGGTATTACAGATGAACTTTGAACTTGACCTGAATTTTTTTCGGCTGAGTTGACATTCTCCATTTTCGTCGATATCTAGTATATATTATAAATTAATCATCACACGGAAATGCCTCCAAGGCATCTTTAGGCCTTGACGTCTAGTTCATTATGTCATTTCACTTGCCGTCTCTAACGTTTTCTGTGCTGGTATATCTGCTAATAACGTCAACAACTTCCTCATCAGATTCCATGTTTGGGAGCAGAGACCAACCTCTTTATAGAAATTTAATTCAAACAAAGTAGTCGCAGACATTTGCCAATATGCTTAGATGGTGAGGTGATCGTCAATTTTGTGAGTATTTTTACTCTCTGATCAAACATTCTGGCAGTTGTGCTTTTATATGCCTAATATAATTTACTTGGTATAAATATACCTAATATAATATACTTGGGTTTGATTGCTCGGAAAATGAATTTATGCATGGTAATGGTACTGTTGATTTTGAAGTGCGAGTGAATGCTATCATACAGGTTTGTTTGCATGTGTTTCAAGAATTACTCGTTATCTTGGCTTTTTGACAACTTTAAACTGGCCAATCACCATCTACACTCAAAAGTATTTCTTCAGGTAACACCTTATACCCAAAAGCCCAGGACTGGCCACCAGAATTGGCTTCTTATCTGGGATATGTGACTGTTGTTGCTGCTTTTTTTGCAAAATTGGGCTATAATTTGGCAGCCATCTTGGATTCTGAGCAGCTTCAAAACATCAAATCACAAAACTGTTTATTTATTTGGAATCCTCATACCCAATATTCCAGGGTTAGACACCAAAATTGGCTTCCCATCTCAATTTGGCAGGGAGTTATAGCTAAATTTTATTATATTAGACCAAAAACATTATGGCAGGAAGAAAATTTTGATTTTTTCCTAAAACAGCAAATTCTCGGTGGCGGCCATTTTGAAAAAGGCCATAAAAAATTAGCCCACCAGAAAATTTTGCACATCCTCTGAAAAAGGTTGTCTTGGACCATTATGAAGCCATATCAATCGATAAAAAAATTCTGTACTACATTTCCACCCTGTGTGCTATATGCTCATTATTCCTCCTGACTACCAGCCCAGATGTTAGGCTACGCGCTGCTGGATGCGACACACATCTTTTATATATTTCCCGATGCTTACTTGTGTTATTCGTTATACCTCTAAATATGAGCGGAATAATCATGATTGTAATCATGAATACAATGGTTAAGTGATCGTAATTCAATCATCAAATTTGTGAGTAATCGTAATTGATTAAATTGACCACATAATCGCCCCATGTCTGGAACTTAATAGTGTTTTGCTTAGTGGGTGCATCCAGAGTGATATTCCTAGCTGTGGAGATATTTATAGATCACGTGAGAATATTTATCACTGTATTATTTCCCTGATGTATATTTTAATGAGGAGGGGAAATATCAATAACCATTAAGCATGCAATATTTCACTGTCTTGATGGCCATAACAACACGCACTATATCACTGCCTTATCGGATATTAGTGCTGCGATATATGAAACTCAGTGCTGACGGGATGGGATAATTTTAACCCCTTATGATTCCCGTATTGCATTTCGCATCGATCATTATCTTGTCATGTTTGTAGACAGCAGTTAGCAACTAAGAAGGGGATTAAAAATGAGAACTAGACATTTACTTTTCTAAATTTTTACTGAACGTCATTGGAAGGAATATTGCTGGACCACGTGGAAGTTGTAGTGCAATGAATGGCACAGTTATTTTTCGCAGATGGTATGCATACATTGTGTGGAGTCATGCAATGAGTTCATGGTGATATGTTACACACAATCTATTCTATATAGATGCTGCACAATTCTCTCGTTCTGTCAGTCAAATGTCTCGGAAGCTATTGCTTAAGCACTCTCAAACATTGCCAATTCAGGACTGTCTCAACTTCATGTATTGTACAATGTAGTGATGACTTGCATTTGGTTGTATTAACTACATGATAATTTTTGATGCTGTGGTGATGATTCTAAATCACGCGTTAAAGCAGATTGTACAACACCACACAGTGTGGGGTGTCATGACTATGAACAGTTCTCATCCATCGCATTTGTTAGCATGTGGGTATTGTGTGACTAGTGAGACAATCATGAGGAGCCATTTCAACAATAATTATCCACATCAAGTCCTAATGATTCCATAAAGTGTGCAGATATTGTGGATAACACTGTGTATATGTATTGTAACATAATTGCAACATATCTCACATGTAATTTCAACATATCTCACATCAGACACGATGTTGTGGCATACTAATTGTTTGAGTGTTTGGCCAGCAAATTCGAATCTCCCACCTAGGCGATTCATGAAGTGAGGCAGATGTTTCATGTTCTCTTCATATTCGAGCGACAATACATGCTCTGATATTTCAAGAAGTCCTAAAACTGATCAGCGGAATCAATGCTGAACACTATCATTTGGAGACTCTATTGGTGTATTTCCATTTCACAGCGAAATCATAGAAGCCATATGCAACGCAATGTTCATAATGTCATTCAAGTGTAATAATGACATTCAAGAGGATTAGTGTAATACATGTAGATATCTTTTTAATACAAAACAACATATAATATATTGTTGAACACAGTTGGATACAGGTCACTGACACCACTTCTGTTGTCAAAGTACCAGAGACAGCAGAAATAGATCCCAGCTGAAGAAGGGTTCAATAGGTTCGCACTTACTGGCTGGTGTGCCATTTGGACATCAACTATCAGATAATGTTTGCAATATGACACAGTGTGGAAATTACGAAATGTTGGAATAACGGTTCAAGTAGATAATCTGAGCTATGTTGGCATTTGGTTACTGGTGTGGATACACAGAACTGGATGGCTATTGTGTTGTTATTTTGATTTATTCTGAATTATTCTCTTGGTTTGACGCCTCACTGTTTCACAATCTAATACTCCATGTTTATGTTAACTTAATTTCCTATTCTGTAAATTATGATTGTCATGTCCTCGCTTTAAGAAGTGTTTTCATGTGTTTTATGAACAAGACTAATGCTCTACGGGATGTCTAGGGTGATGTGTTGAGAAATCTGAAACTATTACTTTCTAACGACGAAGATGATTTTATGAAATACTGTTTCTTTTCTCTTGAAATTGTTACTGGCAAGGAATTTCCATACTAAGATGAGATTAAGGATGCTTTTGTGCAGTTTCCAAGATGCAGTCAATGGTTTCAGTGACATTATATCGTTAAGCTGTTATCCTTTCGTAAACCTATTCTACAGAGAGCACACGAGTGAATGCTCAAATTTCGGGTTATCATGACATATAGTTCTATTAAAATTAAATGTATTCCATTATTTATTGAAATTGGCCTTGGAGGGTTCTAGGCTCAAATCTATTTTTGTGATTTATCTTCCAATACTAAATTCGTCGAATTTAGGAATTGATTGTTATGCCCATCAGTTTGTCACAATATATAATTGGCTCATAATCAAACACTGCATTTCTCATGTAACCTTTCTTAGCCGTTGGGCTAATTTTATTCTATTCTATATATATTGTAATAGCGGTGATGGCTGGAAACGTTTGTAGGATCTTGATCTTGATCTCGGACGACCTTGGGTGCTTATTGCTTAGCATATCAAAAGTGCGTTTGCATCAAATTATGTTCATTGGCTCTCAGCGGCAAAATCTCTGGAATAGGACGATGCTGAATTTCAAGCTTGCGTTTGTCTCAGAGTGTCTACAATGTAAATTGGCCTAGAAATTCGAGCAGTCACCTCACCTTCTGGGTGTGTTGCTTGGTGGATGTATCCATGGTGATATCCCTACCTATGAAGATTCTATAGCCATTCATGCGTTGATTCCTCAGTTTACCACAGTTTTATAGATCACATGAGAGAAATTTTATCACTGCATTATTTCCCTGGTGTATATTTCAGTATGAGGATGGGAAATAGCAATAACCATTAAGCATGCAATATATCACTGTCTTGATGGCCATAACAATACGTACTATGTCACAGCCTTACAGGATATTAATGCTGCAATATATGAAACTCAGGGCTGACGGGATGGGATAATGATAATCCCTTATGATTCCCGTGTTTCATTTCTTATATTAAACTGCGCCTAATTCGTGCTACTGGTTTCGATCAACTCTTTCTAAACAACAGTCAGCTAATAAGAAGGGGATTCAGCATCAGAATTAACATTTAGTTTCTAAACATTTACTGAACATCATTGGAGGAAATATTGCCGGACCACATGGAAGGTGTAGTGTAAAGCAATGGATGACACAGTTATTTATCACAGACGATATGCATAGCCCATGGTGATGTATGTTATATGCAATATATTCTGTATGATTATCTCGTTGTGTCTATCAAATGTCTCGGACGCTAATACCTATAAACTTTCAGACAACGCCAATTCTGATTGTTCATCCGTCATTATTAACATGTATTCAGAGGTGACTGGGTAGGAGCTGGTGCTCGTTCCGTGGGCATAAAAAGGATATAGTCAGGCTGTCTTAATTTCATGTATTGTACAATGTAGTAATGACTTGAATTTGGCTGCATTAACTACATGATAACTTTTGATACAGGCGTGATGATTTTAAATTACCAATTAGTGCAGATGGTACAACACCATAACTATGAACAGTTGACATCCACCATGTTTGTTAACATGCGGGTATTATGTGACTGTTGAGACAAGGATGTGGGGCCATTTTAAGAATAATTATCCACACCAAGTTCTAATGATTCTATAATGTGTACATATAATGTGTACTGTGTACTGTTATTATTTTTTGTTACTTTCAAATAATGAACAAAAATATTAAAACTATACAGACATTTGGTATACAAACACCGTATATACATACATACATGGCTCATATTTTGCATTAGTTCTACATGTAGCCAATTTTGTGTGTGTTGTATGTAATGCTTCTGGCATGCAACACGGTGCAGGTGGGAACAACCTCCGTTTGTTACACACCAGGATAAATATATGTTAAATTTGACTTGAGTTTGGTATGCGATGTCAGTGTTGTATGTATGCTCCTGCTCGAGGACCTCAGTTCGTTGGGGTCAAACGCTGAAGCCACTCGAAAAGGCTTATTTCTTTTGGTTTGTTTGATTTTTCATGATGAGCAAAGAACAACGCTTAATACAACCCAAACATCCAAACACAGATTTGATGAATTACACACAATCCTATTCTAAAGTGCGGTACATACACGATTGCCTTATGTGAGATGCAATATTTTTCCTGTTCATTTATAAATTAGGTCAGAGATATTTATTACATATTATGTAGCAAGCAAGTGTTTGAATGCCACATGTAATTCAAATCAATTTAACAGTCATCACGTATGAGACAACAACAAAAACACTGTGTACTGTTATGTATCGCAACATGTTTGCAACATCCCGCACATCAATTATTTGAGTGTTTAGATGGCAATTTCAAATCCCCCAGCTAAACGATTCATGAAGTGAGACACATATTTTATGTATTGTTATGCTCTAATATTTCAAGAACTCGCACAACTGACTGGGGAAATAATTGCTGAGCACTATTATTTGGAGGCTCTCTTGGTGTATTCTCATTTCACATTAAAATCATACATGCCATAATGCCAAACAATTTTCAAAATGTCATCCCAAGAAGGATTAGTGTAATACATGTAGGTAAATGTTAAATAGAAAACAACATATAATATATTGTTGAACACAGTTGGATACAGGTCACTGACACCACGTCTGTTGTCAAAGTACCAGAGACGACATAAATAGATCCCAGCTGAAGAAGGGTTCAATAAGTTCGCACTTACTGGCTGGTCTGCCATTTGGACATTAAATATGAGATAATAATTGCACTATGGCACAGTGTGGAAATTACGATATGTTGGGATAACTCAACAAGTAGATTCAGAATTACGTTGGCATCTCGTTGCTGGTGTCGATGGACTGAACTGTGTGGCTGTTGTTTTGTCATTTCGATTTATTCTGATTTGTTTTTGTTGTGTTTTTTTTTCTCCTGTTATATTTCTCGGTGTTGTGGTAGGTATTTTCACATTGTATTGCGATCGAATATTAGTTTCCCTTTTTATGTTGAGGTCATGATATCAAAACCTATAAACATGCGTTTTTCATTCGTTTTGAATGGAATGAAATGCTTTGTGAAAATGCATATTTATTTCGTCAGCAATCGTAGGAACGGGTCATGACCAATCTACAACCGTGCGATATTTTTCCGATAACTTCCACGTAAAAATTTTACGAACAGGCCCAAAATTGGCAGGAAAATCACATGTCACCAGAAAGGTCAAATATAATAAGAACGTGACGTTTTAAATCTCACTTACAGGCCCTATTGTAAGACTACACACCTTCATTTCAAGGCCCAATATAAATCAATGTAAATTGTCCCAGTTTAGACCCTCTTATCGCTGTAAAAAGGGAAGAAAATCAACAGACGTGATTTTATACGTATAAATATAACATAACCATGTGAATACTAATACGTATGTATATCATAAGTATGAGTTATTATTTCATACATATGCGTTGAAATTTATTCTTATTTATTGGGGGGGGGGGGGACACCAAAAGTGGGCGCCGTAGACGACCACGACCATCTGATTGGATTTTTAGACCCATTTCTGCCTTGGAGCCATCAGAAAAAGCGCACAACCCACATTCACATAACCCGACTGGTGTCATTGACATGAACCGTGATAATAAAAATACCCAGGTAGCCACGAGAGCAATCTGCCAATACCTTCGAACAAAGACTATGATAAACAAATGTAACCCAATTTAAATTGACCAATGTCAGTGTTCCACATATTATAGGTGACTAGAGGTGAATTTCCGGCCACTGGAGGGCGCGACGGAGTTATTTTCACGTGACTGTGCTTTGTTACTACACCAATCAGCCTGTGATGGACAGCAGTCACCTTTAATGTCATAACTCAAAGTCGTTATGGCAGCACTAATGCACTTTTGACATCTTGGTGCCTGATAATGATTACACTGGCGCCTGATAATGAATACACACGCAGCCAGCACTGCCATTTGCTGCCAGTCATGCATTCTATAACCTGTTGGCTGACATTGAAGAACGCCTTCATAGGAGATCGTTCCACCGACATGGGGATGTATATGATGTATAGCATCTTTCTATCTTGTAATCTCTTGCATGTAAAAAATATGTTATTTGGAACCATTGTCAGCTCCATACATAAAATTATACTAATTAAACCTTCTCGGTATATGATCTTCATACGACTTATCGTCGTCCATATATATCCTCACAACCACATGCCTTGGACATTTTTCATTATATCACATTACTTTGTATATGATTGTATGTGAACCAATACCAAGCACAGAGTGAACCAGCCAATAAGAACAGAGTCACATTTGAGTCCATTGTCAAATTTTTGTTGCCTATTATTTAATACACATCGTTGGTGTGGAAAGTGTGTTCAAATTGAGGTAAAACTTCAAAACAATATTCACTATGCAAGCTAATTGCGGAGATCGATCTTATGACGATATTATTCATAGAAATACCATAATGTTCCTGTTAGAGCAGAGACAGGCAATGACTCGAATGTGCAACGAAAATTACTTCATATTTGAAGATTCTGTTACTACGATGATGTATCCGGCGACGCTTCACCTTACTGTATCCGACGAAGCTTCATCGTATAATGTCAACACTATATTACGCCCAACGCATATACCTTTCTTGGCTGAACAATTTGGTGGTTCTTCATTGATGTATCGTCAATCATCGATATGCACCCAGCAGCACACACACACACACACATTTTCCAAAGTCAAAAGAATGTGCTGAAAAAAGGAGAAATTCAAAATTCAGAAGATCAGTTTGTGGGGACTAACCCATAGTATGGGGCATTTTTCGACAAAAAAAGTCCACCATTTTTTAAAATAATGTGAAATGAAAAAATACCACCCTTTTGAAATAATTTTTTTGGGTGATTGCAGAAATACGGAGCCCCTAAGAGGACACTTTTTTTTTCGCGTTCGAACGCGATGTTTTCGCGTTCCCTCGCGAACTTTTCGCGTTCCCTCGCGAACTTTTCGCGTTCCCTCGCGATGTCATTACGCTGAAAAATGGCGTCGAAGGCTCTTGAAATATTCCTAGTGAATAGAGGGATTCTTGACGGAACCATACAAAGAATCAAAAGAGACAATGTAAGATTGTAGTTGATATATTGTGGAAGCATAATCTCGACTTTAATTATATGTTTTGAAGGTTACGCAGAATGTTAGGAAGACATCGCGAATTATTGAGTATCATCTGACAGTATCGCTGTAATTTGTTCCTCTGGTAGTACACAAACATACGGAGCCCCTAAGGGGACACAACCAAAAGATAAGAAAAAAAATTTTTTTCGCGTTCCCTCACGATTTTTTCGCGTTCGAACGCGATCTTTTCGCGTTCCTCGCGATCTTTTCGCGTTCCCACGCGATCTTTTTGCGTTCCCTCGCGATCTTTTCGCGTTTGAACGCGATCTTTTCGCGTTCGAACACGATCTTGTAGCAAAACCTTCTCAGAAATCATGGGCGTCAGCACAATCAAGTTTTCGCGTTCGATCGCGAAAAGATCGCGTTCTTCGCAAGGGAACGCGAAAGATCGCGTTCGAATGTGAAAAGTTTGCGAGGGAACGCGAAAAGATTGCGAGGGAACGCGAAAAGATCACGTTCGAAGACGCGAAAAAAAATTTTTTTCACTCACTGGTGTGTCCCCTTAGGGGCTCTGTACAGAAAAAACTAATGTCAGAAATAAAAATGTGGGCCATGCTAATATGGCAACCTAAAAATTATCCTAAGAGGGCTAAGGATGTAACCGGATGATTTACGTTTTATAATTTAGATAGTAGCTATTTTGTCCCGTGATCTTGAAAATAAGGTCACTCGTCATATTCAATGTGACGAAAATGTTAGCATATATCATTTCTTATTTCTGTAAACTCAATAATAAAAGAGACATTAGCAATTTTGTGCTCTGACCTTGAAAATGTGGTCAAAGGTCAAATTCAAGGTCATGACAATATTCAGCATATATTATGACTTCCTATACCTTCACAATTAAGCTTTCACTAAGCCAAGTAGATAATAAGAGAGATATAAGCCGTTATGTCCTCTGACCTTGAAAGTAATTCAAAGGTAAAGTTCATGGTCATGAAAATATTCGTGTATAACATTTCCCATATGTTCACAAATGATTTCTAAGCTGTAAAGTCGATAATGAGTGAGATATTAGCCATTTTGTGATCTGACATTGACAATTGGGTCAAAGGTCAAATTCAAGGTCATCATCAAAGTCGGCATATATCATTTTCTATATGTCCAAAACTTATACCCAAGCTGTAGACTGACTTTATGTTGTTTGACCTTGGGAATGAGAATAAATGTCAAGTTCAAGGTCATGAGAATATTCAGCATATATCATTCCGTACATGTTCACAATTGATTCCTAAGCTTTAAACCTGATGTAAAGTTTGATATCGTCCGCTATCCCGGATCCTCGTGGATAGTGCGCTCACTGAGAGTCACTGCGGGCGCAGTATTTACTGCAGAACGTCAACCAGTTAGCAGATTTTGAGAAAAAGACCTTCAAAGTCCAAAAATGGCCGCCATTTTAGGAGAAAAAAAAGAAAATAAAGAAGCTAGAAAATACCTCCATCTTCAAATGTATTAAGGCATTTTTGTGCAAAGTTTCGAAACATTCGACTGTACACTTTAAAGATAAAAATGTAGACGGACGACGACTACGACGGATGACGGACACAACGACACAGAAGTAGATTATCGGACCATTATCGGACCAAAGGCCCTGTAAGGTAAACGAAATCAGCCTAAGAACAAAAAATAGGCTACCAGACAATGGTGAATTGAACAAAGTCGAATAATTTTTTTGCTGAATGGCCGTTTTGAGGTTACGTCTGAAGATCATTTCGCAGGGATTATCCCATAATATCCTAGATATCCCTATCCCATATTCCCATATCATATTCATTTCTTCTTTTATCAATACACAAAATTTCAACAGATTCCATCAAGCACTGTCAGAGGAAAGGACGTCTGGAAATCGAAACGTCCAGGACGGGGTTTCACAATTGGCCACCATTGAGATAGAAATGTGAAAATAATCAAATTGAAAAATACATCTCTCTTGATGTATTCTTTATCATTCTGCTTGAAAAATAGGAATATATGATCGTGAACTTAAGAATTCTCATCTTGAGTAAATGACATTTTTCAATGTTTGAAAAATTTGCAAGAAAAATGGAGAAATTAAACATTCTAAAATTCTTACAATATCAATATAAATTCAAAATACTCCATCAAGCAGTCTCGGAGAAGGCGTTTGAAAATTACAAAGTCCAAAAATGGGTGTTTTTGGTCAAAATCGGCTACCATTTTGGAGATAACGCGAAAATAGAAACAATAATCCGTTGTAGTATTTTTTAGTATATTGGTTCGAATTTCAGAAAGATTCGACTGTAAACTTTAGAAATACAAATTTGTCCAGTTATTATTAACTGGTGCTTTTTCAAAGTTAAAGAAAATTGATAAAAAACATGATCAGTTTGTGGCGATACGTTTTGGAAGATGCCATTCAGTGGTTTCGGAGGAGAAGACGTTTGAATAGTATAAAGTCCAAAATGGGCCGTTTTTCGATGGAATTGTCGCCATTTTGAAAGTAATGCAAAGTCTAAAAACTCAAAACTACCCCCCTCTTAAAATATTTTTTGGTATTTTTGTGCAAAATTTCAGAGAAAAAAAATGACAGTAAACTTTAAAGATAAAATTATGGACGATGGACGTAAGGTTATGCCAATAGATTATCAAAAGATCTCGTAACCTAAAAAGTGCACATACAAGGCGCGAGCCTGTTCGATCAAGTGTAAGGTCAGGACGACGTTGCATAACAGGTCGGCCCAAGTATCATATCCTGCGCCTTTCTATATATTCAATAAGGATTAAAAAGGTGAGAGAGGGATTAAGGCCACACCAAATTGTAAATTTTATCTATGGATTTTTTCCCAATATTTTCTATACGTTTTTAAAGTAAAATTTTCCATCTATGGAGTTTCGACCAAAATTTTCTATATGGAGAATTTTTTTTTACACTTCTTCTCTGAATTTTCGGCAATAATTTTTCTGCACGCGGGAAACTTTTTTTTTACGAATAATGTTTTGCTTAATGGACATTCCACTAATATTTTCTATGCGGAGGGTATTTTGGTCAAATGTTCCCACTCAGACTCTAATTACAGGTAACACATGTGCATTTAAGAGTTTTCATGATGAATTTTACATGTACCTTAGCGCACAAGTTGACCAACTCATATAAACAAAGAAAGAAACAAATCGGTGTAATAGATACACACATTTATTATGACCACTACTCTCTAGGCATCAAAATGAATGTAATTGATAAAATCAGGTAGGGAACATGTTGTATACATGATATACATGATGGCAATGCAATGATGAATTTTGTTGGACTGGCCATTATCATAAAATGTAGACATTATGACCAATCATAGTATTGTACTTAACTGCATGGAGGAAGATGTAAGTATTGGTATTATTAAATCTGTGGAAATCTTTTGGGATTAAAAAGTACGATGACACATATTTAATACAAAGAACAGTACAATTCCCTGGAAAAAAAACCTGTTTAGTACCATATTTTTTCTAAACTTTATATCGAATCGCTTTGCTCGTTAACAATCCAAGATGAAATACAAGTGGCGGTGGTGAAATAATAGGAAAAACAATTGATATCGTGAAAGTTTGTAAAGGCGATTTTTTTTTTTAAAGTGAAAAAAAAAAGGTTTTATAGGCGGCGATTCCACAGACGAACTTTACAATTTGGTGTGGCCTAAATGGCATTCATATAGTGGACGACTACTGTAAGGCGCCGCGTATCATACTTGGGTACTTGGGGCAACAGGTCTATTCGTCCAAAAAATACAGCTCAGTATGACTCAGCTTATACACTGTTACTAATAAGGTTCCAGTATGCATGGCTTGACCAAGGATCAATAAGTAAACCCTCAAGCCAATTTTGGCCCAAGTATCATACACTGCGCCTCCTTCTATATTCAATAAGGATTAAAAAGGTGACAGACGGATTAAATGGTATTCATTTGGTGGACGAGTAGTATTAAGGCGCAGTGTATGACACTTGGGCCGAAAATGTTTCAATGTGCGTTTGAGTTCTTTTTCGGCGCACGTATACCTTGTTCTGCGCTAATAATACTCACCTTTTAATCCCTGTTGAAATGAGAAAAACAAAGTTACCTTCACTGTTGGTCAATATTGCGAAACAGAAGCAATATATATATAGGCACGCGCGGCAACAGACGATCTTATTAGCCACAGAAAGCACCGCTGATTCGTGAAAATGCAGCATATGGATGATACTGTGAGTATGTGTTTTGAATTATTTATTTTCTGAATACATTCGCGAAACCTCATTCATCAGTTGATGTGACTAACCTGAATATCATGGTATGGTTAAATAGTGTGTGAACACGATACCAATATACCGGTGAGTTATTGGCCTGACTGACTTCAGAATCCTTGAGTTTGCAACAAAATTAGCATTAACGAGACAATCAGAGATTGCAGACCCTCGCCCTTCAGATTTAGTCACTAAAATTAGGCGATAATTGAGAGTTTTGGTCTTAAGACCATCGGTTGTATGCCATACGATTGGGAATTGGCCAAAGAAAAATACAAAAATAGGTTGAACATTTAATATTGATTAGAACCGGAGTTATAGTCAATTATGTGATTTTATTTTTTCAGTTGCCATGGCAACCGTTTTCACCCGATTTTGGCAAAATTTGAAAGGGACTGAGCCATTACCATAGCACTCCAGCCCTATAAATTTCAAATCTATCGGACCGTTTGCCTTTGAGTTATGAGCGCAGACATTTGCACTGAAACGTCGCTGGCCAAAAATAACCGAAATCGTGACCCCCAATTTTTCGACATCCGGCGATAATGGAGAGTTTTCGTCGTACGACCATCGGTCGTACACCAAACGATCGGGAATTGGCCAAAGAAAAATACAAAAAGAATTGGAAAAATTAATATCAAATAGAACCGGAGTTAGAGCCAATTAGGTGATTTTCTTTTTTTTCCGTTGCCATGGCAACCGTTTTCATCCGATTTTGGCAAAAATTTGAAGGGTCTGAGCCACCATCATAGCACTCTAGTTCTATAAATTTCAAATCGATCGGACCGTTTGCCTTTGAGTTATGAGCACAGACATTTGCACTGAAACGTCGCTGGCCAAAAATAACTGAAATCGTGACCCACAATTTTTCGACATCTGGCGATAATGGAGAGTTTTCGTCGTACGACCATCGGTCGTACACCATACGATCGGGAAATGGCCAAAGAAAAATACAAAAATAGTTGGAAAAATTAATATCGAGTAGAACCGGAGTTAAAGCCAATTATGTGATTTTCTTTTTTCCGTTGCCATGGCAACCGTTTTCATCCGATTTTGAAGGGAATGAGCCAGCACCATAGCACTTTTGCCCTATAAATTTCAAATCGATCGGGTCGTTCGCCTTTGAGTTATGAGCGCAGACATTTGCACTGAAACGTCGCTGGCCAAAAAAATTTGAAACCGTGACCCCCAATTTTTCGACATCGGGCGATAATGGAGAGTTTTGGTCGTACGACCACGGGCCATATATCAGATGATCAGGAATTGGCCATAGAAAAATACAAAATTAGTTAGAAAAATTTATCTTGAATAGAACCGGAGTTATGGTCAATTATTGATTTTTACATTTTCCGTTGCCATGGCAACCGTTTTTGTCCGATTTTGACCAGATTTGAGGAGGACCGAGCCACTGAGATACCGCTTCATCCCTATAAGTTTCATGTTGATCGGACCATTCTCCTTTGAGATATGCGCGCGGACAGACAGACAAACAAACAGACATACAAACGGACAGACCCAATTGCAATACCCTCTGCCCCTATCGGGGCGAGGGTAATTAACAGTTGTGTTCAGTTACGGTCTACTTCAAAAATTTGAACTGAAACTTTCTGAATCTGCTGAATGTAATAATAATAATAATAATAATAATAGCATGTGATGGGCAATCTGAGATATATATGTATATCATGGCGTTGATTTTTCACGCCCACATTTGTCCAAAGTGGCACTTAATCCTTCCAAAATATAATATAACACTTAATATGCTTCCAAAAATATACTCGCACTGCAACATGGGTTTCCTGCTATCGCACTGAGTGTTAGCTTTTTCGTTATTCAAGTGGGTGCTGCACAGTGCACATTTACTATGCGAAGCTGACACTATTTTGCTGTGAGGCGAAATATCAGAGCAAATGTGTTTATGTACACCGGCCGGTAGTTGCCACATATGCAATGCTTGGGTTACACGTCCTTGTGTATGACGATGAATGTTTGGAAAAATAGGCGTTGTTATTTTCCTCGTTATGTACACTAAGGGCAATATATTTGCTGCGTATGATATTGAAAGCTATTATATTCCCCATGTACCCTGCAAAAATATTCAAATTATTAAGTCATGTGTACATGACATTGATTTGCTGCGTACAGTTAACATTTGCTGCATACAGAAAAACATATATGTGTATTTAGACCAATTTGTATGACTAATTGACATTTTACCCCCACGCCACTCCATGCCTTCCTGAGATAAAGGCCTGTGGTTTTCATAAAGATTGCAGCGTAAATGGGTGAATTCAGAGGGGGTAGGCCTGCTTTGTACATATTGTTTCTTGGACTAATGACAGTTGTCTATAACTTATCACCTATGAGTGCCTAACACATATTTATGTGGAATGCGCATATCAGGCACGTGTGGTTCTCATAGTTATTACCAACATCTTAACTTTTATGGCAGAACTTTTTGCCCATTTCTTTCGGCATTTGCTTCGTACACATACGGGTATTCTGATAGCTTTCAATATCGTACGCAGCAAATAGGTTGCCTTTAGTGATGTAGTACATGGCAATTGACGAACAGAGTCCAGCAGCTGAACCCATTTAGACATCTGTGTTCCGTAAATATTTTGGAAATTGTGGATAACACTCAAATGGTTACTCGATTGTTACAAAAAGACATACCAACTGAATTTATGGATACTGTGGGACAAATAACCGACAGTATTGGCCATTTTAACCAATTATTGTCTTTCCTGGAGGGAGGGTTGGGCGAGACTATAACGGGATCCCAATGTCCTGTGGCAGATGCGATGGCGTGTCATTTTGGTTAAGGTGCCGTTGGCCCGGCGTCTTTAAATTTCCAAGAACGCCATGGGATCGCAGGAAAAATTACGGAGATCGTGGCTAGTAATATTGATATTTTTCTTCATGGAGATGTCACGGCGTCCGTTCGGCAATCGTGGCGTTCCCATGGTGCATCTGTGGATTACAACCCCGTTTTCACTGCGTTCTAGGTGGCGACCTACTGCGTGCTCACGGCAAGCCCATGGCATGCTCACGGCGTGCTAGAAGATGCCACTGCGCACCCACGGAGCACACACTGCGCGGACGGCGTGTCCTGAACGTTCGTAGCTTGGCTGCAAATGTTGTGTAAAGTTTATAAGCATGATAAACTCACCTGTGAGGGCAGGTGGCGTAGTCAGTTAAGGCGCTCGTCTCGTGACCAGCAGGTTGTTGGTTCGAGCCGCGGCGCTGGCGCTGCTGTGTTGGCTGTCTAACACCCTTGGGCAAGGTGTTCATCACAATGTGTCTCGGTTCACTCAGTCGTACAAATGAGTACCCGATTGGCAGTGTTTGCTAATGTACGTATGACTCAGTCACCATGCGCCAATGGCTGCAACATATAGGTGATTGTCAATGGACGGTGGTCCACCGTGGTGGTTCCAGGCCATAAAATTGAGGGTAATAATTGTAAAGCGCTTTGAGAATGTTGGAAAACGTTGAAAAGCGCTATATAAAAACCTACAATTATTATTAATTATTATAAAAATAACTGCAGGAATCTGCACCAAACGTCACATTCAAACTGGCAACTCGTCCGGAAATCTCCACCAAAAGTTACAGTATGTTAACTTTCCTATGATTGCATAAATTCTATATATCGTTGCATGTCGGAGCTGATCAACTGAACACGTAGCTGTATCATAATTATTCGAATCAGTATGGTACATGTGTAATGATAGCGAATATTCGCTGGTTGTGCATACATGCATGAAGTAATCCTGCTTGCTGTCGTTTTAGTACAGCCGTGATGAAGACAGATATATAAATGAGAGCTTCAAATGATGACCCAATATTACTTAATTTTTGTGGTGTTTGCTCAAAACACACCGACATCGATTGACCCGATATGGACACTGCAAAAACGCTGTAGTAGCTCCGTGCAATCTCTGTCAGCGCGCCAGGAGGACGCGATACAACGATACAACCGCAGTGACATCTCCATGGAATCCGTGAGATGACCGAATAATCGGACGGCGCGAACGTCGGGCGATTATGCGCGTCCCTGGGACGCTCCCACAGAGCTCCTGCGGCGCGCTAAAGAGCACACGTGCGCAAAAACTAGGTCCTGTAACACGAAATATCAATAAACAAAAGCACGTGGCTATATGTAATCATGCTGGTGCCATGGGCTGTGAGGGCTGTGTCCAGCTAACGTTAGATATTGTGTGAAGTGTACCTAATGGGCTATTTATGACATAAATTGCAGAAATATTGGTTTAAATTTACTCACTGACACAGCGTTGTGAAGATTTTTTTTCCAAAACATCTTCAGATGGGTCTGGTGGTAAACACCGGCGATAAGTAATATTCCACGAGCTATAGCAAAAAATTGAATCTGTCGATCCCATATGAAATACCATTTTTTTGTTAGACATATTGGCGAACTATTGTCACATTACGGTTAAGCCTCAAGTATCGCAGGGACTGATGTATGTTTCATGAAGTAAGGCAGCTTTAGCATTGGCATAAATGTGTTTTTTTGTGTGTGTTATGCCCAAAATACATCACGGCGATGCTACGAAGATCCTACTGCGTGTATGGCTGGCCAAACGTGTCATAAATAGCTAACATAACGGCGGGTCCCCAAAATAGTCTAGGGAAAATAGGGTTCAACCTCAAACAAATTGCAATACTCTCGATTCAGGTTTTTTTTCATTCTTCAATAGGAATACAACAATCAGTGAAGAATCTACTCGAATCAACAAAGTGGAAGCGTGTCTAATCAGCATAAATCCAATATGGCCGCCGCAGACTTGTCGGAAATACCGAAATCACCATATCTCTGCTTTTATTCATGCTGTTGACACGATTTTGGTGTCTAAACAAATGGTTTTTAGGTCAAGGAATTCAACTGGCACATTGAAGTTTTTCATAAATGTCATTTTTTCGAGTTATTGAACTTCTTCATGTGATTTGTATGACGATTTTATGAAACGCGATGTGTCGGACACACAAAAACGGATCTTACCCAATTTTTGATACATATCAAACTTTTCTATTCCTTCTTGCAAATACATGTTCCATACTTCAGTGGGTAGTGCATCTTGCACCTACCGTAATATCCTGAATATATCAATAAATATTTCTCTTTTTGGAAACAAAATTGAAAGGTCTGGAGGTTTTGACATTCTGGAGGAACTCCGGACAGGAGGTTGTGTCTGCGGATGTGTCCTCATCCATGGCTCTGGTCTGGATAGCTTATTCGCTACTCTGTAGTCTGTTGGAGTCATCATCTGATCCCTTAAAGCAACATCGTTTGCCACAGATGTGTCCTTCGCTTGCAGCGAGTGTCGACGATTCTGGATATAATTGGCACCCGTTTGACTCGTCGTCAGCTGATAAGAATGTGGTGCGACTCATGACTGTGATGACGTGACTGTAGCCTTAGACTTCCATTCATCCTCAGAACGAATGCAGACTTTATCCCCAGCAGCCTGGCAGCAGGTCATTCTTTGAGTGAGTTTGTAGTTCTTTCATAGAAGCGTTTCTGTTTGCAACTTTCCTCTCGGTGACAGTTTCTTGTGTCTCGAAGTCTGGAAGTCTACTCCGTGCCTGTCTGTTTATTAGGAGCTGAGACAGGACTTGCCACATTCCAATGGTGCAGTGTGGTAAGCCAAAAAAAGGCAAGGTATGGGTCCACTGTTTTCTTTGCACTATTTCCACAGTCTCTTAATAATTTATGCTCTTTTTTCACGTTGCAATTCGATTGTGCACAATGTGGGTAAATGTTCAAAGTCATAGTGTTCTGCGAACTGCTGAAACTCAAATCTGGCAAACTGTGGCCCATTGTCACCCACAACTTACATGTATGCCATTTCGACCGAATAGAGATTTCATGTGAGAGATGACTTCTTTTTAGTTGTGTTTTTGAGATGAGCAACATCAGGGGAGTTCGATTGATAATCGAACACAATCAGATAATATCGGTCCTCGAGGTGGAATAGATCCGTGTCCACTTTGTGCCATGCTGTGATGATGATGCTGGTGTGTAGGACAGTTAAAGGTCTTACCGTTGCAGCCTTATCATCAAACGTTGAATTCTTGAATTCATATCGACCACGTTTATTTTGGCTATGCTAACGAGCGGCTTGTGGTCTGTTTCAAATTGTAGTTCAAGTCCGTCCATTCCTGATCATGGCTATTGCAGCCAATTCCATTCAGTGCGTTGTTGGGGTGATGATATAAGCGTCGATGTTTGAGATGCCAAGTTGTGGTCCACGTCATTGGCCATGCCCATGAAGTGTTGCAGTGCATTATTGCCAGTAGGCTTTTCCGTTGATATGACTGCTGATACCTTCTTTTTGTCAGGTGGTACCCCGTTTGAAGACAACTTGTATCCAAGAAATGCTTTCTCCTCACTTGTGATGACATACTTGTCTTTATTGAGCTTGAGGTGGTGCTTGCAAACTTACTGCATTAATGCACGCAGTCTAGTGTCATGTTCTTTCTGTGTCCTCCCCCACACAAGGACTTCATTCATATACACTCTAACGCCTTCCAGACCATCAAAAATACCTTTTATCACTCTGTGGAAAGACTCATGGCAATCAGTTTCAACAATAGCGTTCAAATGGTGTATTGAATGTACATAATCGAGCACTAGAAAAAGTACTTTAGCTCCAATCATTTCACTCAAAATTTCTTCTTTCTATGGGAGTTGAAATTATCTCAAGCAAATGCGCAACACATCGTTGGGCTTGTGGACAATGACCATTGAATTTACCCACTCTTTGGAATAATGTTATTCTTAAAATAATTCCCATACTTCCATTCCGTTCAGTTTTTTTTTTTCAGCTCATAACGCAGAGCTACTGGTACTCTGCGTGCTGCATGTACCCAGGAGCAGAGTTATCTATCAATACAATTATGTGTGTGAATTACAGAGCTGCAAGCTGCCCTGCAATATGTTCAAATGCTTCAGAACACTTGGAAACAAGATGTTTAATTCGACTGTCATCATATACAACGTCAATACTCAACCTTTTCACAAGACCTAAGCCATCACAATCATTAACACCTATGATTGTTTGGCCCGACTGGATGACTACAATCATACATTGATAGGCATTGCCATGTTTAGTTACCTGCAGTCTATATTTTCCTGGAGTTTTAATCTCTGTGCCACTGTCTTTTTTTTTCTTATTTCTGCAATGTGACGTGGCTGCACAGCCAACTGTATGAAATCATCATTCAGTATCAAGTTACCTTCGGTCCCAGTGTCTAACCTGACAAGCAACAAACTCTCATTCACAATTAGGGGTGCTGTAACGATGTCTATTTGTTACAAAATAAACAAACAAAGGATTGGTTGAAAATCACATTTGTTTATCGTTCATGTTACGTTTCAACTACTAAACTCCAGACCAAATACAGAGCCGTTTTACAAACAACGAAATATGTGAATAGTAGGAACCCGGATATTGTTATGCTATCACTACATCTCCCCCCTTTTGGAGGATTCACATGTTTTCTATCAGTCTCTGAGGCTTCACTCTCACACGATCAGAGCGCCTGACTTCTGGTAAGTTCTCTAGCCGTGGAACTGCTGGCTCTGCCTGATTGTGCACATCCTCTAAAACTTGCTCATCAACATTTGGCAAGTCTACTAGGTCCCGAACATCCTCTCGAGGCGCATGCACTTTCTTCAGGTGGTGACGATTTCTTCTCAGCGTAGATCCAGCTTGAGTTCTCACGACATAGGAATGAGGAGCAACACATGTCACTACGGTTCCTTTGATGGACCAGTTCTTCTCCCTGTAGTTCCGCACAAGCACACTATCTCCTGGTGATAGCATTGGCAATGCTTTTGACTGCTGGTCATAGTAACGTTTCTGTGCTTGTGTGTTTCTTTCATGTCTCTCACACACCTGGTCAGTTGTTGGATGGACTGGTACTTGTTGCACCGGCAGATTTGACCTGATTTGCCTTCCCATTAGCAGTTGAGCTGGACTGTAGCCCAAGGCATTTGGTGTACTCCTATACACTAGAAGACTCATGTGCGGATCTTGGTTGTCTTCTCTGGCTTTCACAATCAAACGCTTGACTGTCTGTACAGTTCTTTCCGCCAAGCCATTGCTCTTCGGGTAATGTGGACTTGACGTGGTGTGTTTGAACCTCCACTCACGAGCAAATGTTGCGAACTGAGCACAGTTATATTGAGGCCCATTGTCACTAATGACTTCAGACGGCACTCCCTGTCTGGCAAACACTGATTTCATCACAGCAATGATAGCTTCACTTGTTGTACGTGTCAGCTTCACTACCTCCGGATATCCTGAATAATAGTCTACAATTTCTATGTACATTTCATGATTCAGTTCGAACAAATCCGTGGCTATTTTCTCCCATGGTCGTTTTGGAATGTCTTTCTGTTCCATCGGCTCCACTGGATACTGGTTACTGTGTTTCAGACAAACTTCACACTTCCGAATGCACTCATATATGTCTTTGTTCATTCCTGGCCAGAATAGAACTTCCCTGGCCCTACTTCTGCAACGTTCGATTCCAAGATGACCTGTATGTATTTGTTTCAGCATTTCCTTCCTAAGACTTCTTGGCACTATCACACGATTTCCTTTGAAGATAAGTTCATTGATGACGCTCAACTCATCACGGTAGTTCCAGTAGTCTTGGATTTGCACTGGGCACTGACTCCTTAGCTTCGGCCATCCTCTTTGTACTGTTTTCATCAGACTGTTCAGTTCACTGTCTTTTCGTGTTTCTAGCTGAAACTGTTCCTTCCTTTCATCCGAGATAGGAATTCGGGTGTAGATGGTATCAATGTGATACTCAACATCATCCTCCATCGTTGGTTTGTCATTTGTTTTCCTGCTTGCGTATCAGCAACAAACATGAATTTTCCTGGTGTGTACTGAACACTCAAGTCATATTTCTGGAGTTTATATCTGAACCGTTGGATCCTTGGTGGACACTCATTCAATGATTTCGTGAATATTGAAACCAAAGGTTTGTGGTCGGTTTCCACTTGCACTTTCATTCCGTAGATGAACTGATGGAAATGTTCGCATGCAAAAACTATTGCAAGAGTTTCCTTTTCTATTTGTGCATAATTTATTTCAGTCTTTGTCAAAGACCTTGATCCATAAGCAACTGGTTTCCATTCTCCGTCCTCCTGCTTTTGGAGTAGAACACATCCTAGTCCATATTGAGATGCATCAGCTGATATTTTGATCATTTTTCCTGGATCATAGTATTTCAACACAATATCACTTGTGATCAGAGTTTGTAAGTCCTTCCATGACTTCTCTTGTTCATGTGACCACTGCCATTCTACATCTTTTTCCAAGAGTTTACGAATTGGTGCTGTTTTTGCTGAGAGGTCTGGCAGGAATCTTCCCAGATAATTAATCATGCCTAAGAACCTCTGCAAATCCTTCCTGGACTCAGGTTTTTTCATCTCGTGAATTGCTAATGTTTTCTCCGGATCTGGCTTGATCCCAGTGTCTGTTAGTCTGTCTCCTATGAAGGTCAACTCCTTCACTTTGAATTCACATTTATCTCTGTTGAAGGTGAGATTGATGCTCTTGGCTTTCTCCAGCACTTGTTGGAGTCGTTTGTCGTGTTCTTGTTCTGTACTCCCCCACACGATGATATCATCCATCCATGTTTGTACTCCTTCCATTGACTGGAAGTATTGGTAGATTGTTCTGTGATACACCTCTGGGGCAGAACTTATCCCAAATGGTAGTCTCAGATACCTATACCTCCCATACGGTGTGGCAAAGGTTGTCAACAAGGAGCTTTCTTTGTCCAAACTCACTTGCCAGAAACCGGATGAAGCATCCAATTTTGAGAAGATTTTTGCACTTCTGAAGCTGGCAAGTATTTCATCTCTTGTGGGCAATTTGAAATGTTCACGACGAATTGCTTTGTTTAGGTTTCTCGGATCCAAGCAAAGTCGTATTTTTCCATTGGGTTTGTGTGCAATTGCAAAAGCATTCACCCATTCTGTCGGATCTTCCACTGGAGCTATGACACCTAATTTCTCCATCCTTTCCAGTTCCTCCTTCAGTTTACTTCTCATAGCGAATGGAACTTTTCTGCATGGCTGTATGACTGGTGGTACCTCTCTGTTAACATGTATGTGATGTTCTCCTGGTAAATGTCGCAGTCCTGTGAACACATCTCTGTTTCTGTCAATGACTGTACTGTCTCTTTGTACATCCACTGTGTACACACATTTTACCAGGCCAATTTTGACACTATCCTTCAGCCCGAGTATCGGTTGTACATCATTCGAAGTCACCATGAATGTCACTTTGTGCTGTTGTCCCTTGTACATTACTGTACTCACACACTGTCCTATCACCGGTATTTCATCTCCATTGTAAGCTGTGAGTTTCACTTTCACAGGCAACAGTTTTGCTGTTTTGAAGCTTCGAAAGTCATTTCGAGATATCACACTGACAGAACTTCCTGTGTCGATTTTTAGTGGCAAGATGACATCATTCACCTGAAATGGGCGAATCCATTCCTCATTATTTGTTACAGAGTTCACAGAGTGGACGAACAGTTCATTATTACTGTCTGGTGGTTCTGGTTGTGGGTAGTCAGTTTCCACAAAGTGTACTTTTCCTGGTTTGTGTCCTCTCTTTGTTTTGCAACACTGTGAGAAGTGATTTGCATATCCACATTTTGCACACTTTGTTCTGAATGCCGGACATTTTCTCGGTCCGTGTTCTGTTCCACAACGTCCACACATGTATTCTGTTGGTCTGTTCACCCCCTGTGGATTCTTCGCAGTGCTGGATTTTCCCCATGGTTGTTTGCTTCTTTTGTGCACCGAGTAAACTTCAGCTGAACTGGCAGCTTGATCTGTAGCCATGTCCTTCACTCGCATTTTTGTAGATTCCCATGCATGGCACATTTGCATAGTTTTGTCCAAAGATAGGTCGTCGACATTCAACAGTTTTTCACGCAAAGTATTGTCCAACATGCCGCAAATTATACGGTCGCGTATCAGTGAATCGTGTAAGTCACCAAATTCACAGTTTTTGCTCTGTTTTCTGAGTTCTGTCGAGTACTGATCAATTGATTCCCCCTCTTTTTGACACAGAGTGAAGAATTTGTACCGTTCATATGTTGTATTTGACTTTGGATTGAAGTAATTATCAAACTTTTCAATCACTTTTTCCAGGACTATATTGTCCGTTTCAGGATCAAACTTGAAGTTGTTATAGATATCTAGGCATTCCTCACCGATCACTGTCAGCAGTATTGACGTTTTTACTTTGTTGTCTTTCGTGGAAGCTCCGCTCGCGTCGAGGGAAAGTTGGAAGCGCTGTTTGAATTTTCGCCAATTTTCCGCCAGATTTCCTGTCAGGATCATTCCTGATGGTTGCTGTAGTCGATCCATGTTGTTGATAGTTTATCTCCACTTCTGATACCATGTAACGATGTCTATTTGTTACAAAATAAACAAACAAAGGATTGGTTGAAAATCACATTTGTTTATCGTTCATGTTACGTTTCAACTACTAAACTCCAGACCAAATACAGAGCCGTTTTACAAACAACGAAATATGTGAATAGTAGGAACCCGGATATTGTTATGCTATCACTACAGGTGCGACCCATTTCAGTGTTACAACATTATAATTCACATCACCATGCTTGTTCACTGTACACTCATTTGCATCATCATAATGTACATCATCATTTCACACGATGTACATTCTCATTTCACACGATGTACGTTCTCAGTACATTCTCAGTTCACAAGAACAAAAGTCTGGTCACTTTTATCATCTTGCTGATCTTGAACTACTTGAACTCTTTGATCAAGTTGTACCTTCTTCCATAGCGCACAGTCTCGACGTGGTTTAATCCCCCACAAGTCACATGTTTTTTTTTCGTAAGTGGAGCATCTCCCTAAGTGATGTGTATCTCGAGACCAGTTGCGGGCTGCCGGTTGCTGTTGATCACTTGATCTGGCACTGGTATCTTTCTTGTTGGACCACGATGACTGTGCTTTCGGGCCTTGCTGTTGATACGTTTGCTGTGGCTGTCGTGGCCGCTGTACACTTGCAGGTTTCGATACTTTGATTTGTTGCCTATTGTCCCTTGACCCAACATTGACGCCGCCTTCTTCGTTGGGACGAGCGCCCACTGGCTGATTGTTGAAAGCTTTCATTTGACTTTGGGTAATTTCGTTGGCATGGCAAATTTTTACATTTTTTTTCAAAGTCAAGTCAGCTTCTCACAATAACAGCTCTCTTACTTGGTGAAAGACACAATCTGGTCAGAAGAATTACATATTGCAGATCTTTAATTTCAAACGTAAATCAGTCACGAACGGATCACCATGTTTTTGTCCACGGCAGCGGAAAATATACCGCTCATACAGCTCTTTCTTTTTGGGCGAGCAATATTATTCAAACCTTGGAATCAATGTGTCATATTCCTCAATTTGTGCTTGAGTCAGGTGTTGGAAATGTTGATGTTACCATGGCCGGCAATGGAAAGAATGATGTCCCAGGAACAAAGTAGAACGAGTATTAACTAATCAGTGGCAGTATGGGTTAAAGGCAACATTTGACCTGTGGAATGTGTAAAACAGTCATAAAAAAGTAAAAAAAAATAGAAATGTGTGAAAACTCAACCAAATGTCACCCAGTATTAATTTGAGTGTGCTAATTGACTTCCTTGACATTGGAAACATATGGTTACACTCAAAATCATGTTAATAGCATGCATAGAAGATATGGTGATTTGAGGATTGACGAAAAACGAATTAAGTCGATCAGACTTTCTTCCACTATGATATACTTCATCTAAATGTCATCCAGTATTAATTTGGGTGTGCTAATTGAATTCCTTGACCTTGGAAACATATGATTAGACATCAAAATCATGTTAATAGCAGGCATAGAAGATTAGATATGATGATTTGAGGAATCACTAAAAAGTCGATGGTGGCCATCTTGGATTTAGGTCCATCAAACTTTTTTCCACTATGATATACTTCAACCAAATGTTATCCAGTATTAATTTGGGTGTGCTGATTGAATTCTTTGACCTTGGAAACATATGGTTAGACATCAAAATCATGTTAATAGCATGTTTAGAAGATTATATATGGTGATTTGGGGATTTTGGAAAAAATCGATGGTGGCCATCTTGGATTTACGTCGATTAGACATTCTTCCACTATGATAACCTCAACCAAATCCCATCCACTATCAATTTAGTTGTGCCAATTGAATTACGGCGTGACGCTGTTCTCTAAAATTCGGTAACGCCGTTACGCCGTAGTGAGGGCTGTGTCCAGGACATGACCCCAAAAATTGTTCAGGAAGCAACGCCGTACTCTAAATTTCAATCACGACGTTACGTCATAACATAAATTGTCATATAAGTGGTGCAAAATCTCCGAAAATAATTACTGTGTAATGCCGTGCTCTAAACTTCAATACCGTGATTGGCTGGTGTAAGGTGGGAAGAGATGACAATTAAACGTGAACCATGGAAAACAGTTTCAGTGAATTATACCATGGTAGGTATACAGTGCACATAATAAATTTGAGCAGTGCTCACTTCAGCACACCTGTGGTGTAGAACTTGAGTGGAATCAAACAACTTTGGGTTTACAGGCTGATTGTAATTGACAGCCTTGACCTTGATACTGCTGTCACAGCTCATTTTCTTTAATTAATTATGTATTCTATTGTATCTTCCCAGATTAGTGCGGTTTCCCTGGCAGTGAGAGGAGCCCCTGAAGGACGTGATGGACGATGCTTGCTGCTGCTGATATTCAGTTAAGTTTTCATTAATTATTTGTAAGATTCAGCCTGTGAACCCGCAGTCAAGTGGCTTGATTCAAGCCAAGCTCCACACAACAAGTGAGCAGGAGGGTCCACACTTCAGCACACCTGTTGTGTAGAACTTGGGTGGAATCAAACAACTTTGGGTTTACAGGCTGATTGTACTTGAAATTCGAAATTGAAAGACTGACAGTTTAATCCTATATGTGTTTTTGTATTTTTCAGGTGCGGCGGATGGCGGCCCCGGGGGCAGACGGCAGGCAGCAGTCATCAAAGTCAAGGCAGGTGATCTTGATGATGCTGCCACAGCTCATTTTCTTTCATTAATCATGTGCTCTATTGTATCTTTCCACATTAGTGCCTGGCAGCGAGATGAGGAGCCCCTGAAGGACGTGATGGACGACGCTTGCTGATTCAGTTAAGTATTCTTTAATTATTTGTTAGATTCAGCCTGTGAACCTGCAGTCAAGTTGTTTGATTTCAACCAAGCTCCACACAACAAGTGAGCGGGAGGGTGCACACTTCCGCACACCTCTTGTGTAGAACTTGAGTGGAATCAAACAACTTTGGGTTCACAGGCTGATTGTACTTGAATTCGAAATTGAAAGCCCGACAGTTTAATCCCATATGTGTTTTTGTATTGTTCAGGTGCAGCGGATGGCGGGCCCGGGAGCAGGCGGCAGGCAGCAGTCATCAAGGTCAAGGCGGGTGATCTTGATGATGCTGCCACAGCTCATTTTCTTTCAATAATCATGTGCTCTATTGTATCTTTCCAGATTAGTGCCTGGCAGCGACAGGAGGAGCCCCTGAAGGACGTGATGGACGACGTTTGCTGATTCAGTTAAGTATTCTTTAATTATTTGTTAACTTGACTGCGGCTTCACAGGCTGAATCTGTTTGATTCCAGCCAAGCTCCACACAACATGTGAGCAGGAGGGTGCACACTTCAGCACACCTATTGTGTAGAACTTGAGTGTAAACCGACTGGGTTTACAGGGTGATTGTAATTGAAATTTGAAACTGAAAGCCTGACGGTTTAATCCTATGTGTGTTTGTATTTTTCAGGTGCGGCAGACGGCGGCCCCGGGGGCAGGCGGCAGTCATCAAGGTCAAGGCTGGTGACCTTGATACTGCTACCACAGCTCATTTTCTTTAATTAATTATGTGTTCTATTGTATCTTTCCATACCTGGAGGACGCGATGTACGACGCTTGCTGCTGCTGGTTAAGTTAAGTATTCTTTAATTATTTGTAAGATTCAGCCTGTGAACCTGCAGCCAAGTGGTTTGATTCCAGCCAAGCTCCAGACAACAAGTGAGCAGGAGGGTGCACACTTCAGCGCTCCTGTTGTGGAGAACTTGGGTGGAATCAAACAACTTTGGGTTTACAGGCTGATTGTAGTTGAAATTCGAATTTGAAAGCCTGACAGTTTAATCCTATTTTTTGTACTTTTCAGGTGCGGCGGATGGTGGTCCCGGGGGCAGGCGGCAGGCAGCAGTCATCAAGGTCAAGGCGGGTGATTTTCATGATGCTGCCACAGCTCATTTTCTTACATTTATTATGTGCTCTATTGTATCTTTCCAGATTAGTGCCTTGCAGCGAGAGGAGGAGCCCCTGAAGGACGTGATGGACGACGCTTGCTGATTCAGTTAAGTATTTTTTAATCATTTGTTAGATTCAGCCTGTGAACTCGCAGTCAAGTTGTTTGATTCCAGCCAAGCTCCACACAACAAGTGAGCAGGAGGGTGCACACTTCAACACACCTCTTGTGTAGAACTTGAGTGGAATCATACAACTTTGGGTTTACAGGCTGATTGTAGTTGAAATTGAAAGCCTGACAGATTAATCCTATGTGTTTTTGTATTTTTCAGGTGCGGCGGACAGCGGCCGCGGGGCCAGGCGGCAGTCATCAAGGTCAAGGCTGGTGACCTTGATACTGCTGCCACAGCTCATTTTCTTTAATTAATTATGTGTTGTATTGTATCTTTCTAGATTAGTGCAGACTCCCTCCAGTGAGAGGAGCCCCTGAAGGACGTGATGGATTCAGTTAAGTTTTCTTTAATTATTTGTAATATTCAGCCTGTGAACCCGCAGTCAAGTGGTTTGATTCAAGCCAAGCTCCACACAACAAGTGAGCAGGAGGGTGCACACTTCAGCACACCTGTTGTGTAGAACTTGGTGGAATCAAACAACTTTGGGTTCACAGGCTGATTGTACTTGAAATTCGAAATTGACAGCCTGACAGTTTAATCCTATATGTGTTTCTGTATTTTTCAGGTGCAGCGGACGGCGGCCCCGGCGGCAGGCGGCACGCAGCAGTCATGAAGGTCAAGAAGAGAGATCTTGATGGTGCTGCCACAGCTCATTTTCTTTCATTAATCATGTGGTCTATTGTATCTTCCCAGATTAGTGCCTGGCAGCGAGAGGAGGAGCCCCTGAAGGACGTGATGGACGACACTTGCTGATTCAGTTAAGTATTTTTTAGTTATTTGTTAGATTCAGCCTATAAACCCGCAGTCAAGTTGTTTGATTCAAGCCAAGTTCCACACAACAAGTGAGCAGGAGGGTGCACACTTCAGCACACTTCTTGTGTAGAACTTGAGTGGAATCAAACGACTTTGGGTTTACAGGCTGATTGTAATTGAAATTTGAAATTGAAAGCCTGACGGTTTAATCCTATGTGTTTTTGTATTTTTCAGTTGCGGCGGACGGCAGCCCCGGGAGCAGGCGGCAGACATCAAGGTCAAGGCTGGTGACCTTGATACTGCTGCCACAGCTTATTTTCTTTCACTTTTTATGTGTTCTATTGTATCTTTCCAGATAAGTGTGGTTCCCCTGGCAGTGAGAAAACCCCTAAAAGACGCGATGGACGACGCTTGCTGCTGCTGATTCAGTTATTTGTAAGATTCAGCCTGTGAACCTGCAGTCAAGTGGTTTGATTCCAGCCAAGCTCCATACAACAAGTGAGCAGGAGGGTGCACACTTCAGCACACCTCTTGTGTAGAACTTGAGTGGAATCAAACGACTTTGGGTTAACAAGCTGGTTGTAATTGAAATTGAAAGCCTGACAGTTTAATCCTATGTGTTTTTGTATTTTTCAGGTGCGGCGGACGGCGGCCCCAGGGCCAGGTGGCAGTCATCAAGGTCAAGGCTGGTGACATTGATACTGCTGCCACAGCTCATTTTCTTTCATTAGTTATGTGTTTTATTGTATCTTTTCACATTAGTGCGGCTTCCCTGGCAGTGAGAGGAGCCCCTGAACGACGTGATGGACGACGCTTGCTGCTGCTGATTCAGTTAAGTATTCTTCAATTATTTGTAAGATCCAGCCTGTGAACCCGCAGTCAAGTGGTTTGATTCAAGCCAAGCTCCACACAACAAGTGAGCAGGAGGGTGCACACTTCAGCACACCTGTTGTGTAGAACTTGGGTGGAATCAAACAACTTTGGGTTTACAGGGTGATTGTAATCGAAATTTGAAACTGAAAGCCTGACGGTTTAATCCTATGTGTTCTTGTATTTTTCAGGTGCGGCAGACGGCGGCCAGGGGGGAAGGCGGCAGTCATCAAGGTCAAGGCTTGTGACCTTGATACTGCTGCCACAGCTCATTTTCTTTCATTAATCATGTGCTCTATTGCATCTTTCCAGATTAGTGTGGTTTCCCTGGCAGTGAGAGGAGCCCCTGAAGGACGCGATGGACGACGCTTGCTGCTGCTGATTAAGTTAAGTATTCTTTAATTATTTGTAATATTCAGCCTGTGAACCCGCAGTCAAGTGGTTTGATTCAAGCCAAGCTCCACACAACAAGTGAGCAGGAGGGTGCACACTTCAGCACACCTGTTGTGTAGAACTTGGGTGGAATCAAACAACTTTGGGTTTACAGGCTGATTGTACTTGAAATTCGAAATTGAAAGCCTGACAGTTTAATCCTATATGTGTTTCTGTATTTTACAGGTGCAGCGGATGGCTGCCCCGGTGGCAGGCGGCAGGCAGCAGTCATCAAGGTCAAGGAAAGTGATCTTGATGATGCTGCCACAGCTCATTTTCCTTCCTTAATCATGTGCTCTATTGTATCTTTGCAGATTAGTGCCTGGCAGAGATGAGGAGCCCTGAAGGATGTGATGGACGACGCTTGCTGACTCAGTTAAGTATTCTTTAATTATTTTTTAGATTCAGCCTGTGAACGCGCAGTCAAGTTGTTTGATTCCAGCCAAGCTCCACACAACAAGTCAGCAGGAGGGTGCACACTTCAGCACACCTGTTGTGTAGAACTTGAGTGGAGTCAAACGACTTTGGGTTTACAGGCTGATTGTAATTGAAATTCGAAATTGAAAGCCTGACAGATTTTTCCTATGTGTTTTTGTACTTTTCAGGTGCAGCGGACGGCGGCCCCGGGGGCAGGCAGCAGTCATCAAAGTCAAGGAGAGTGATCTTGATGATGCTACCACAGCTCGTTTTCTTTCATTAATCATGTGCTCTATTGTATCTTTCCAGATCAGTGCCTGGCAACGACAGGAGGAGCCCCTGAAGGACGTGATGGACGACACTTGCTGATTCAGTTAAGTATTCTTTAATTATTTGTTAGATTCAGCCTGTGAACCTGCAGTCAAGTTGTTTGATTCCAGCCAAGCTCCACACAACATGTGAGCAGGAGGGTGCACACTTCAGCACACCTATTGTGTAGAACTTGAGTGGAATCAAACGACTTTGGGTTTACAGGGTGATTGTAATCGAAATTTGAAACTGAAAGCCTGACGGTTTAATCCTATGTGTTCTTGTATTTTTCAGGTGCGGCAGACGGCGGCCAGGGGAGAAGGCGGCAGTCATCAAGGTCAAGGCTTGTGACCTTGATACTGCTGCCACAGCTCATTTTCCTTCATTAAGCATGTGCTCTATTGTATCTTTCCAGATTAGTGTGGTTTCCCTGGCAGTGAGAGGAGCCCCTGAAGGACGCGATGGACGACGCTTGCTGCTGCTGATTAAGTTAAGTATCCTTTAATTATTTGTAAGATTCAGCCTGTGAACCCGCAGTCAAGTGGTTTGATTCCAGTGAAGCTCCACACAACAAGTGAGCAGGAGGGTGCACACTTCAGGGCTCCTGTTGTGGAGAACTTGGGTAGAATCAAACAAGTTTGGGTTTACAGGCTGATTGTAGTTGAAATTCGAATTTGAAAGCCTGACAGTTTAATCCTATGTGTTTTTGTATTTTTCAGGTGCGGCGGACGGTGGTCCCGGGGGCAGGCGGCAGGCAGCAGTCATCAAGGGAAAAGCGGGTGATTTTCATGATGCTGCCACAGCTCATTTTCTTACATTTATTATGTGCTCTATTGTATCTTTCCAGATTAGTACCTTGCAGCGAGAGGAGGAGCCCCTGAAGGACGTGATGGACGACGCTTGCTGATTCAGTTAAGTATTTTTTAATCATTTTTTAGATTCAGCCTGTGAAGCCGCAGTCAAGTTGTTTGATTCCAGCCAAGCTCCACACAACAAGTGAGCAGGAGGGTGCACACTTCAACACACCTCTTGTGTAGAACTTGAGTGGAATCAAACAACTTTGGGTTTACAGGCTGATTGTAGTTGAAATTGAAAGCCTGACAGTTTAATCCTATGTGTTTTTGTATTTTTCAGGTGCCCCGGACGGCGGCCCCGGGGCCAGGCGGCAGTCATCAAGGTCAAGGCCGGTGACCTTGATACTGCTGCCACAGCTCATTTTCTTTAATTAATTATGTGTTGTATTGTATCTTTCCAGATTAGTGCAGACTCCTCCAGTGAGAGGAGCCCCTGAAGGACGTGATGGATTCAGTTAAGTTTTCTTTAATTATTTGTAATATTCAGCCTGTGAACCCGCAGTCAAGTGGTTTGATTCAAGCCAAGCTCCACACAACAAGTGAGCAGGAGGGTCCACACTTCAGCACACCTGTTGTGTAGAACTTGGATGGAATCAAACAACTTTGGGTTTACAGGCTGATTGTACTTGAAATGCGAAATTGAAAGCCTGACAGTTTAATCCTATGTGTTTCTGTATTTTTCAGGTGCGGCGGACGGCAGCCCCGGGAGCAGGCGGCATTCATCAAGGTCAAGGCTGGTGACCTTGATACTGCTGCCACAGCTCATTTTCTTTCACTTTTTATGTGTTCTATTGTATCTTTCCAGATTAGTGCGGTTCGCCTGGCAGTGAGAGGAGCCCCTGAAGGACGCGATGGACGACGCTTGCTGCTGCTGATTCAGTTAAGTATTCTTTAATTATTTTTACGATTCCGCCTGTGAACCCGCAGTCAAGTGGTTTGATTCCAGCCAAGCTCCATACAACAAGTGAGCAGGAGGGTGCACACCTCTTGTGTAGAACTTGAGTGGAATCAAACGACTTTGGGTTTACAAGCTGGTTGTAATTGAAATTGAAAGCCTGACAGTTTAATCCTATGTGTTTTTGTATTTTTCAGGTGCGGCGGACGGCGGCCCCGGGGCCAGGTGGCAGTCATCAAGGTCAAGGCTGGTGATATTGATACTGCTGCCACAGCTCATTTTCTTTCATTAATTATGTGTTTTATTGTATCTTTCCACATTAGTGCGGCTTCCCTGGCAGTGAGAGGAGCCCCTGAAGGACGTGATGGACGACGCTTGCTGCTGCTGATTCAGTTAAGTATTCTTTAATTATTTGTAATATTCAGCCTGTGAACCCGCAGTCAAGTGGTTTGATTCAAGCCAAGCTCCACACAACAAGTGAGCAGGAGGGTGCACACTTCAGCACATCTGTTGTGTAAAATTTGGGTGGAATCAAACAACTTTGGGTTCACAGGCTGATTGTACTTGAAATTCGAAATTGAAAGCCTGACAGTTTAATCCTATATGTGTTTCTGTATTTTTCAGGTGCAGCGGACAGCGGCCCCGGGGGCAGGCGGCAGGCAGCAGTCATCAAGGTCAAGGAGAGTGATCTTGATGATGCTGCCACAGCTCATTTTCTTTCATTAATCATGTGCTCTATTGTATCTTTCCACATTAGTGCCTGGCAGCGAGATGAGGAGCCCTGAAGTACGTGATGGACGACACTTGCTGATTCAGTTAAGTATTCTTTAATTATTTGTTAGATCCAGCCTGTAAACCCTCAGTCAATTTGTTTGATTCGAGCCAAGCTCCACAAAACAAGTGAACGGGAGGGTGCACACTTCAGCACACCTGTTGTGTAGAACTTGATTGGAATCAAACGACTTTGGGTTTACAGGCTGATTGTAATTGAAATTTGAAATTGAAAGTCTGACGGTTTAATCCTTTGTATTTTTGTATTTTTCAGGTGCGGCGGACGGCGCACAGCTCATTTTCTTTAATTAATTATGTGTTCTATTGTATCTTTCCAGATTAGTGCGGTTCGCCTGGCAGTGAGAGGAGCCCCTGAAGGACGCGATGGACGACGCTTGCTGCTGCTGATAATAATAATAATAATAATAATGTTTCAGTTAAGTATTCTTTAATTATTTGTAAGATCCAGCCTGTGAACCCGCAGTCAAGTGGTTTGATTCCAGTCAAGCTCAACACAACAAGTGAGCAGGAGGGTGCACACTTCAGCACACCTCTTGTGTAGAACTTGAGTGGAATCAAACAACTTCGGGTTTACAAGCTGATTGTAATTGAAAATTGAAATTGAAAGTCTGACAGTTTGATCCTATATGTTTTTGTATTTTTCAGGTGCGGTGGACGGCGGCCGCGGGGGCAGGCAGCAGTCATCAAGGTCAAAGCGGGTGACCTTGATACTGCAGACACAGCTACATATTATTTGATTAATTGTGTATTCTGTTATCTATTTCCAGATTAGTGCATTTTCCATGGCAGGGCGAGGAGATGGCCATGAAGGAAGCGGTGGATGACTCTTGGTGCTGCTAATGCGTTAAGTATTCTTCAGTTATTTGTCAGCGTTAGCGTATGAACCCATAGTTGTTTGATTCTAGCTAACTCCACACAACAGTCTACGTGTGCAGTTTAATTATATGTGTTCTCATCTTTTTCAGGTTTTGTGTGGTTTCCATGGCAGCACAAGGAGGTGCCCATCGAAAACGGCGTTAAAGACACCTGGTGCTGCTGATTCAATTATGTACAGCGCATCCCATAAATTCAGGAGCTCGGCTTCTCTGTCCCCGTGTACATTCTGGGATCGACTGGTAGTCCACTTCAGATTTACATTTAGATGAAGAACATTTCTTGTATAACCATAGAACTCCAACTCTAAAACGATCTACTGGTTTACTGACATGATTTGCCACTACTTCGCACAGTGTATGAATCTTGATTAGGTAATTTTATGGTGTTATTTGTATTTATGATAGGTGATTCAATCATATTATGTTTTTTTAAATAAAACAACATAGAATGCGGTCCAACATTCTAGCGTGTTCAGCACTGGTCAAATCGACACAGGTTTCCAGCACGGCTGGTTTTTCCTGGGCGGCGCTCACGCATTGCCAAAATTGTGCTGCTCAAATTGCACGTTTTACCATGTATCGGTATATGGGTGGCGCCTGTTAACCCACCTTAAATCAAAAGGTCACTGTATGAAGTTTCTGAAATGAATTCTCTAAGCCTCATCAATGTTATTTAAATTAAGAGATCCATTTCATGGTTTACCCACGTATTTTTTGCAACCATGATGGCAACTGTTATTCAATAGTTTACGTCAAATCATGATGAGATCAGGTTTTGTGTGGTTTTGTATTAATTTATAACGAGTACTTCGAATTGTTATTAACTCATGCATATGATTTATATCAATAAAATACCAATTGCAGCCGAGGTACGTGTTGATCATTGTTATTTGTGGCTCATTAACAGAAAAAGGTGTCGGTTTAATTTGCGACAGATACATCCATGAGTAAACCTACCGTGAGGCTTTCAAATAAACAATGGTAATTTATGACAATATCTACATAGTTTATTTTATTCAGTATTGAATTGAATGACAAAAGGAATACACTGCATCTGATAGCGGCTCTTAGTTATCGCTAGGCACACAAAATGGCCCAAAGGCATCTTTAGGCCTTGACGTCTAGTTTAAGTAGTATTAATACCCAAGAGAAATAGGGAGGCTACCCCCGAAGATAAAAAGGAAGGATCAAAGCGCATTACAAGATGTAAAAACGCACAACAGAACACGCACAGTGATCAGAACATATTGTAAAATTACATATTATGTAAGGGATAAGCGCTGAGGTGGAGCGCCTCTGGCAAATAATCGACGTCGTGCGGCGTTGTCGATTATTTTCCAGAGGCGCGACACCGGGTAACCGAGAACTTAGAGGCGCGACACCAGCCTATTTCTCGGTTCCTCAACTCAACTAAATCTCCGCTAGCATATGCAGAGTAGTAATCTGCGTGTACAACTATACCGGGCGATACTCTCTGAATTTGTGATGTCCAACTCTCTCACCATTATTATATCATGAGAATACAAGTACATGTCCACTTGCTATTCTCGCACTTTTCAACGCTATAGGCCTACAACACGGGGTCCAAGTTTCATATACGCTGCGCCTTAATACTACTCGTCCACTAAATGAATACATTTTAGTATGCCTGTCACATTTTAGTCCTTGTTGAATATAGGCCTAGAGGAAGGCGCAGGATATGATACTGGTTTCTGCAGTCCATAAAAGTCCCAACAACACACTCGTCTTAGATGGGGACGATCATACAACTGCGCCCTCCTCTTTTCTAATTCTGTATCCGCCCCTGTAGACAATACTGGTGTGACCCCATGCCGAGTGAGCATAATGCTTGTTTTTTTTATTGTCCATAAATGTCCCCACAACACACTCATCCGAGGTGGGGACGATCCCGAGGAATCCATCGGCCACCGCACAATCTTCACTACTAGTTCATCTTCAATATGAAGAGTGATAATGATCACATAGGCCTTACATAATTATCACATAGGCCTCACATAATGAAAACAAAGGCCTCACATAGGCCTACCATGTGTGTTAGGTAGAATAGATACTTAACTGTTTCATGGGAAATTTATTTGTTCACTTAATCTGTATCCAATGTTTAAATTTCAGTCTTATTATAATGATTGTGACTAATTTAGGCCTATTCAATAAACTACAGTTCTATGAAATCATGTTTTTCGTAGCCTAAACTGGCAGTATTGTCTGCTTGAATAAAAATACTCTGATATGCGTCTTTGTTAGATATGTTCTAAGGCATGTAAAACTAGCGTGCATATAACTCCAAATTGAAGCCCATATTCTGATCGCCATCAGGATGTGTTGTATCATTGGGGTATAAACAACCGAAACTTGAATTGGCACTGTCAGAATGTCCTTAGGCAATTGCTTCCGAGACGTTTGGCTGACAGAACGAGAGAGTCGTGAATCCTTGAGCCATTGATAGACGGCTGCCGACGGCTGGTTCATGTCTTTGTTCCAGATTAATGTCCTTAATTTAAGCCAGGGGTGAGAGCCTGTTGGACTATCTATGAGATCCCAGTACCGTTAGCTGCCTCAATAGTAATGTTGATATCCTGTGGATAATTGTGCGTATATTGTTACAGTCATTAATTTATCAGCCCGGTATATAAATTGTGACGAAATAGCGTTACTATCAGCGGCTATTAGGGATGTTTCATATGCACGTTCGTGGAGGCACGAACAGAACGTACTACGAACTGCACGAACAGGCCGATCTTGAGGGGACCGGTTACTATTTTGGTCGGAGTCGTTCGTTTAATAATATATTCACAAAAAGACAAAAACTGTCTACTTAACTCTTTAAAAAGTATTTCAAACGTCAGCGATGACTGTTCCAGCCTTGTTTTTTTGTGGGGGGGGGGGGGGGGTGGAGGAGTGTTCATACCCGGGTCAACCAAGAGCCCAAAATACCAACCGGGTACCATCGCTTCCATCAAAATACCATCGCCATCAAAGGGATGATCTGTAATAGAGAAAGTACGAGTAACTGTCCATTCGTAGATCTGAAAGGCCGAGGCCCGAAGGGCCGAGGCTTTTCAGATCTACGAATGGACAGTTTACGAGTGCTTTCTCTGACTTAAAATACACCCCCAGACTGTCCATTCTTAGACTCAATAAGAATGGACTACATTCTTTTATTTCTGTCCATTATTGAAAAAGAATGGAGCGAACAAACAATAGTGTGACGTCACAGGTGTATTTTAAACAGTAACTACTCACGTCAGTACAATTTTTATTTTGAGTTGTATGTTGAATGGCCATCAGAATAGTGGTAACTTTGGTTAAATCACGAAAATGTGATCAATAAAGTCATCAGATAGTGAGGGAGCGGAGGTTATATGCCCAGATGTTAGCATCATCACTCTAGCTATCGGTACAATTATTTAATATTTCGTGAGTGATTTTTTGTTAACACAGAACACATTGGATACAGATCCACTTTATCACTTGTTACATTTAGCTGACGTGCTGATGTCCATTGCACTGATTCGAATTCAGTACCCTTGCCAAAACCTCCACGAGGTATAATAGATTGTCACGAGATTTGAAGTTGCTTTTAAATTATCATTCTGAACGACTAAACAATCATTCGTATGACATTGTGCAGTAAGGTATACTTCGGAAAAAATATCTTCAGTGTTGTATAGGAATTATAGGTAATTCTAATTCAAATTATCTGCGAGATGGGTCAATTTTGGTAATTTTCACTGAAATCAAGTATTGATGAAATATATGAGAAATTTAACCCTGGGTTTGCTTGTCAATTATGAACCCGCTCGATTTTGATCGCCATGCTCGTTTTATCGCTACAGGAATCCATTCAAGATTACAGAATTTTGCTTAAATTTAGAAAACAATGACTTAATCTCACAATTCTCATGACAAGCATAACAACGAATTAAAGCCGTTAATATATACATTTCGTCATTGCGAAAAACAAATCTTATGATTTCAAAGGTAGCAGAAATCTGTTCGGTTGTTTGTTATTAAACGTTAGTTGATTGAAAATGGACAAATTACCCATTACGCAGATATTTTCGGGTTGAAATTACCATAATTCCACGGTGAACTGAAACTTTCATCCAAAGTATGTTTTTTAATAACACGTTCGGCTGAAAATGGTAGGTCACCATTCAGACCAATTTGCGGAATGTGCCTATATGACTGCCTTTGTATCGTTCATATGTCCCAGAAAGCACAAAACAAATTTATAGTTCGTTTGACAAAGAAAATATTTGGCAGTAATTCCGAGTGATCATAAACTCGGAATACCCACGCGGAAGATATGTATACTTGTATTGTCCAATGTCCTATATCCCAATATTCTTAGTATTGTACGTTGTTTTAACATGTATTTCATACACACACTGCTTTGGCAAAAAAATATAGATCTGAGTACAATGTTCGCAACACTTTCTTTAGCTTGGAGAATATGCAAAAAAAATATACATTGCATAAATATCTTCTCAGCTGGTACCAGAATATGTTAATCACATTCATTAATCACAATTCGACAGTTTTGTGTGAAAAGGTTTAAATTATAGCAAAATATAACTAATGTCACGGCAAATGTATTTCCATAAATTCAAAATATTTACTAATTATTACTATAATAACATCTATTACTAATCATAACACACAGCGGACGATAAATTTATGAACGCATTGTAAATTAAGTCGCGGCACGTATACAGTTGATGCATTGGTCATCTCCGCGTCGCTCAGGCTGAGGTCATCTTTGCATAATCTGTTCTGAAACAACAACCGGTCCCCTCCAGATCAGCCTGTTCGTACGGTTCGTACGTACGTGCTGTTCGTGCCTCCACGAACGTGCATATGAAACATCCCTATTACGACGACTCGATGATATAGTACGATGTAATGTCGTGCATCCGACGTTTCTTTTCAATAATCCGAGCTTAATTTGGATGATTGGAGTCCGATGAAAGGATCACGGCAAACACACGTAATCCCATTAATATAGTCCGAAATCTTCTATAGTACAATATAGTTCTAATTTCTTCTTAATTTCACAATATGCCTCTCAACACTCGTTGAAACTTCTCTTTCTTAGTCCATTCATTTAAAAAGGCATGATGTGCAAACATCGGCCTGTAGAGCCAAATGCTTGTACATAGACTTCGAGTTTGTACTATATTATAGCATATAAGGAAATCTAACCTTCTGGTGACCTTGAGCTAGACCTAAGTTGAACTTGAATGGTAATTGTCGAGGTAGGTTCTGATGTGAAAAATGTAAATTGACCGATGCAGACAAAATGCTTGTGGATGAAGCTTAGGTTTGTATTATAGGCATATAGGCAGTCACTTAAGATGGTACTTCTGGTGACCTTGAATTTGACCTTTGGTGAATCTGATTTGTCAAAAGCAGCAATTTTACTGGAAAGAAACTATGTCTAACATTGTACATTTCTCCAGTAACCTTACCTAGCCCTTTGGACTAATTTCTTTCCAATATTGAAGCACAGAAACAAAGAATGTTTTGAAGAGATGATGTTTATTGTGGCCTGTGCCAAAATCACTTGAGTTGTCAAAACAGATTAAAAATTATCAGTTTAACCTGTGCAGTGAATATCGTTTTCATTGATTATTGGAACTAGTTCGCCTGAATTAGCCTTCGTTTTTATTATTTTTATGAAAATAATATGGTCAGTAATATTATTTGCACTAGGATCGAGATCAATTGCTTTTCATATTTAATCACGACAGACTTCGTATATGAGATGGTATTGTACTGTCATCAAGTTTCCATTCTTGTTCAAAGCCAGGATTGAAGAGCGTGACCTTCTTAAATCCACCGAAAAAGACGGTGCCTTTTCTTATGAAGCTACATTAGGGACATTCGCCTTCGTGTATTTTCGCCTTCGCCTTCGTGGTGTTCTCGCCCTCGCCGTCGCGTAATATCGCCTTCGCCCTCGCCTTCGCCCACTTTCGTCTTCGACTTCTCGTAATTTCGCCTTCGTCTTCGCGTATTTTCGCCTTCACCTTCGTGGTGTTTTAGACCTCGGAATTTCGTAATTTCGCCTATTTTCACCTTCGCCTTCTCGTAGTTTCACCTTCGCCCAATTTCGCCCTCGCCTTCGGCCACTTTCGGCTTCGCCTTCTTGTAATTTCGCCTTCGCGTGTTTTCGCCTTCTCCTTCGTGGTGTTTTCGACCTCGCCTTCGCATAATTTCGCCTTCGCCTTCACGTAATTTCGCTTTCGCCTTCTCGTAATTTCGCCTTCGCCCAATTTCGCCCTCGCCTTCTCGTAATTTCGTCTTCGCCTTCGCGTTTTTTCGCCTTCATCTTCGTGGTGTTTTAGAACTCGTAACTGTGTAATTTCGCCTTCACCTTCGCGTAATTTCGCCTTCGCCTTCTCGTAGTTTCGCATTCGCCCAATTTCGCCCTCGCCTTCGGCCACTTTCGGCTTTGCCCTCTCGTAATCTCGCCTTCTCATGTGTATGAGATACGTATGGAATAATAAGTGATACGTATGGATAATAAGTCATACGTATGAAATAATAGGTCATACGTAAGATAGTATATCTCATACGTATGAGATACTATGTCATACGTATACGATACCGACCATGATGTTGCCATAGAAACTCCGTGAAATTAAAGCGCCTAAAGACTGCGATTGGTCAGGTGTTTTTGTTTCATTATTAAACTGAAGCATTTGATATTCACCATATCTTCACGATATATCACATGTGTCCACCATAACCGATACCGATCTTTATTGGCAATTAATATTAATTTCTAGAATAAGTTTTACACTGTACATAAATACAATTTATCCGGTCTCATCTCAGCATCCCAAAAGTTTTTTTTTTCATTTTTGAAATATTCTTGTTCTTATATTTCCGTTCGGATAAGGCGTTCTTCGAAATAAATATGACGGCTATATGTAGCATGAGTAGATTTCATTATTATGCATATCGTGATATCCAGTGAGTTTTATAATATTGTAAACATATGCACGTTCAAATCTATAATGGAACGCTGATATATTCTGTATTACTCCTCAGAAATACTTAGACTGACATTCCTTTTATTCTACAATCGTTCGGTTTGTATATATATTTGATTACGGCGGAATATTTATTCAGTAAGCTATTTCAACGAATATTTTAATGTTATAAGGATTCCACCATTTTTTTTTTATCAAGTATGGACACTATGATTTTTCTTCGCATTATGGTATATACTTGTAATATCTGTATATATTTTATATGGTTAGTTTTCGTTCAAAGGTTTATTTAAGATGAACTAAACAACCAGAATTCTCGTTGAAGACGAGGCAGATAACACTTGACCATGATTTGACCAATCAGTCGACTCGCTGCGGGGAAATAAGAGAGTATGGGTTGTAGGTGTGTGTGTGTGTGTGTGTGGGGGGGGGGGGGTGATGGAGGTGAGGTGATACCTATTATTGGCGGAGTGACAAACCACACCTTTTAGCGAAACTGGGCGAAGGAGAAGACGAAGGCGAGAATACGCGAAGACGAAGGCGAAATTACAAGAAGGCGAAGGCGAGTGGACGAAGGCGAGGGCGAAAACACCACGAAGACGAAGGCGAAATTACAAGAAGGCGAAGGCGAGAGTGGACGAAGGTGATGACGAAGGCAATATTACGAGAAGGCGAGGGCGAAATTACGCGAAGGCGATGGCGATAACACCACGAAGGCGAAGGCGAAAATACACGAAGGCGAATGTCCCTAATGTAGCTTCATACTTTCTCCTTGGCACTTGTTTACAAAGACTCCAACATATGTGTCCAAAATCGCCGTCGTCCCACAATTAGCGCTAATGGGACCTTATCTACACATTGATTCCGTCACACATAGCGTCTAGACAGGCTGTTACAATGCAACTGAGTCTGTTCCGTTCCTAAATATAAAAGTTTAGAAGAAGCTGGTCGATAGGTCGATACATTTAATTCAAGTTACTTCGACTTTGTTAGCAAAAGTAGACTAGATCATTGATTTTGTAAATTTTGTCACCGACTTTGGCCTTTAATTATGAAATGATCCTATTGCCATGGTGCCTTGTTGGGAGTTTCTCTTGAGTTATGTGTTCAATCTGCTTACACACCAAACTATTGAGATATTATAGTTCCATATGCACGTGTATCATTTCCTATCAACCCAAACATGCTATATTACTGCTGTTGTTGTATATCCATCCTAGGTATCTTGTGATTCACGAAAGAGCCCATTTCTCAGCATTTCTAGACTCCAAAGTAACTACTAGGTTACCGGACCTTTGGTCTGATAACCTATTGCCGTGGCATTGCGTCCGTCGGCATCGTCATCTGTCTACATTAGTTTACAGTCGAGTCTTTCTGAAATTTCGCACGAAAATGCTTACAAATATTTCAAGAGGTAGGTATTTTTTAGATTTCTTTCAAACTATCAAAGTCCAAAAATGGCCGTCATTTTGGAAGAAATGCAAAAATAAAATAATAAAAATACCTCCTCGAAATATTTTAGGCATTTTTCAGAATAAACTAGATAAATATGTGGAGGGCGATGCCGACGGCGATAGTATATTGGACCAAAGGCCCGGTGACCTCAAAAGCCTGACCAGATATGTATAGGCAACAACACACTGGCGTAATCGGAGGCAGACAGTGTGTAATATATGGATGTCTTTTGTGCAAAAACTATATGGACAATTGATAAAATTCAAAATTAACCCGATAATGTATAGGACAAGTACATTAGCACTTGATCACAACCTGGAAGTGGGTTGGTGATATATTGTCATTCAGCTACCTGTACATCAGAGAAAATCGAGTGACCTGGGAATTGTATTTTCAGGAGCCTATCGATATAACACAGTTAAGCCAGACCACTTACTTGCTCGGCGTAACGGACGACGGTGGGGGTAACCTTATCCAGTCTGGAACACATTCCACATCCCTCACGCCAACAGATTATTTGTGTCCCAGCTTGTCGGCATGCAACCTACCGGAAAAGTCGAAAAGTTGAACATTTGTAAAGTTCAGCAGCGTGGAAACGAAGTTAATGAAGCACCCTTGAACAATTGAAAATAACACATTCTTTTGTGAACCGATTTGTGCAAGCTGTTTGTCAGGAAGCATGATATTTTACCTATTATCATAATATTCACATATCACTATTGGTAATCATAGGGTGCCTCGATATCTAAATTTGACATCTGACTGGGCGTTACTGATTGTGGGAATGAAATATTATCACAATTCCCATAATTCACTTGCACTATTCTTGCATTAGTCGGTAATTTCCACACAAGGGCGCCCGGCATAATGCAAACATTGTCACACCCACTTTCCATCGAACTCATCGGTTGTGCAGAACAAACCTCTCCGACTATTTGTCAGTATCAGCACTTGGGCAAATTGAGTGATGTGAATGACCGTTTTTGTACCACTTGAGTCTGGTGCAAATAAAAGTATCATTTGATAACTATATAACATACAGTACCATTGTACACGAGGCCAAAAGTTTCTGTCACCCACAAGATACTTTAGAAAATTAATGTTAAATGCGAAAGCTACAACACGCCTGGAAAAGACCATAAAACTTAACGTTTTGATGATAGCTACTTGTTTTATACAGAATATAGACGCCCTGGGTGAAGAGCTACCAAGACATATATTGACACAACATATTTTTGCAGAGGTCATTTGTCAAGCAAAACCAGGTCCCTCTGTAATTGTGCATAGCTTAGCTGTCCGTCTGTTGTTTAGGCAGTATGTGTGACATCATTATTAGAGCAACTGCGACCTGCACTTTGACCAACGCGCAGCCCGTATTAAAGTTGAGACTCTACGTGTTTCCTGAGTAGGTCGTCAGGGCGAATTATATTGATTTCTGGTTCCTTTGAATAATGAAAACATCCAGTTAATAAATGACATCCAGCTGTCAATCATCCAACCAAACATCAGTGAAAAATACACAGTAAGCCACCAAGTATCGAAGTTTGTGAAGTTACAGGTTAGGCCATCGTTGTAACATGCTTTCATCTATAATCGTTGACCCTAAAAATAGCACATGTGTTGCTGTGTGTGTCCATAAACACGAATATACAAAACTGCACTCAATTGGCGATTAGTTCACACCAGTGTCTATGAAATTGTGTAACACAAATAATTATATATTACACCCTGTATGCCTTTGTTGACGTATATCGTCTGAAACGTATGTGTAAGCAATCGTATAAAGCTTCAACGTCAATAGGGCAGGGTGTCGTCGACGTTGAAACTTTTGGTATAATTGAGCTCCTGCTGCAAATAAATCCAGTGCACGACATCGGAAGTTACTTCTTTTCGGTAAACATTTATGGAAACAGGACAAAAGCCAAACAGTATATCAATACGCAGGCGGGAATAACTATTTATTTATTGTGAAATAAACGTGCGAAAGATATATAAATACATGTAAAGTTGTCCATGGGTGCAATTTGATGACATTAGAACGGACCGAAACTAACATTTACCAAGACCTGAAATATTCATCTTGTACCAGAGTGGTCAGTATTTCGACAAATGTTTGGTGAGGGATTGAGATACCAACACATGCCTATGATATGCTAACTCATACGTAGAGATTCTAATTTTATCCATTGGAGATACTGTACAAATTTGTCCATACACGTATGTGATACTAGGTCATACATATGAGATACCAAAATGTACTTACCTGAAAGGAAATAAAAAAAAGGATTTTCATCTAACCTCTTGCATGCTTCTGAGTGTTATAGTGGAATATCTCCTACATATCACGTGTCATTTCCTATGTATGATGTGGTCTCTGATACGTGAGACTCAATATCTCGTACGTATATTCTAGTATCTCATATCACTTAGTTTCTCATACGTATGACATAGTATCTCATACATCTATATATGTGCTAGTACCTATATATGTGCAAGTACATATGTATCTCATACATATGGCTTAGTATATCATACTTATGACTTAGTATAGCATACACATTATTTAGTATCCCATCTGTATGACTTAATATTAATCTCATATGTATGATCTGAAGATAAATTCACAATTGATGTGACAATCTTGACAATCTTAATGTGACAATCTTAAGAGTGTCAACGAAAATATTCATTTAGACCTTCTATATGTCCCCACTATTACCATGTTACTTCGTTATTGTCATACAACCTGTTATAGAGTACACACCTGGTGATTATAAATTGACTCATTGACTGTCTGTGAATGAGTGCGGGCTGTATGTGCGATCATTTTCACAGACGCCAAAATGTCAAAGGTGCATTAGTGCTGTATCCCTCGCTGCCCTGACGACTTTGAGCTCTGATTTTAAAGGTGATAGCCGTCCATCAAAAGCTGGTCATGGTAGTCAGGATAGTGCCTTTCATCAACTCAGTAGCCTTTTGGCTTGTGATTAGGTACTTATGTACTTGTCATATACCTATTCCATGGGGTTTGTTTCGGATTTCTAAATTATTTTCATAAGTTGTTGGGCAGTTGTATGCTAATTTCATCAGGTGTACAGTAGAAACAACTATATTAACCACACTGTCTGTCCCTGATGACGCCAGTGTGTCTTTTGATAAAGTATTTGGTTGGGCTTTGTTTCTATTGCAAAATATTGCATTTTACGCTATTGAAATCATCAAAATTTGGCTGTATTGGTGGTAATAGATTGACACTTACATAGTGGTGAAAAGTCAGCATGGTGATATGCGGATAAGTGTATATCGACATAGTACCAGGATATACACAAGTGACATTAGGAAATGTGAAATGCAGCCTTTTTGGAGATAGAAATAAGACCACCAGGCAAATAATATGTAGAACGATTTTTTAAGTGTATGCGGTAAAAGTCTTTTCCGTAAATTGAGTCCTTATTTCATGTCTTCCCGGTGAATGATGAATCTATAAGAGGGCAGGCTACAATCCATGGAGAGCTGTATAGACATGGAACACACATATCTGTCACACACAGCGAGGTGCTGAGAGACACAACCCGCCTGGATGAGCCATCAATCTTGGGTTACTCTCACATCATCGGGATGACGGCTTCTTGTCTTTCTCGGGATTGAGAGGCCCTTGGTGAATAGCTATCTAGACATATTATTGGCAGCAAATAATATGTTGTTCGCATAATAATTTGTCGAATATTTTGGAAGAACAATCATGTCATAGTGCACTATAATTAGTTTGCATGGAACATTAATTGTCCAAAGCAGGGTGTATGACATATTCGTGAGAATTGAGTGAGAACTCCAGAAACAGTTTCCTCTACTTTTAAGCTTTTCAGCATAAATAATAAAAGAACTGACACATTAAATGTCGAGTCGACTTTTATTAGTACTAACTCGCTTATACATTAATTATCATGCTATCTTATAATTGGCTTATTATTCGTCAACTGTTATAATTTCATGAGTATAACAAATGCACAGAGATTCCTAATTGGCCACTGATGGTAACGTATTCTTGCGACTATGGACTTATTGTACACCCTGAAGCTACCCGTAGAATGTTAGGCTTAGCTGACTTAATTATATCTTGTTGTGACAAAGTCATGCTCATTCTCATGTCCAGTAATGCGATTAGACGATGTGCACTGATATTGTTATACAAAAGGGAGGAGTTCATCAGGGAAGTGTCGTTTGGTGCCACAAAGTGACACTCGAGTTATGGGTCGATACCAAAATCCCTCAAATCGAGGGATGATGATTGCATTTCGGAGATAAGTTTAGCATGTCGTTAGCATCTTTAGCATTGTCCATTGATGTTTTTTGTAAAATATATCGTCACATCTGTGTAGTTTATTGTGTTAATAATTTATCATGGCATGACCTGGCACAACATAAAAGAAATTAGTCAGTTAACGTTCTCCGGCTACCTACAAAAGTGTGTGTGCGTTTGATATATGGCAATAATTTATGTATCTGGGAACAAGTCCGTAAAGGTCCAAGTTCCAATATGACCCTCCCTAGCACTCACCTACAGAATGTGACGAATGTAATCCTGCCTCTACCCTCAGGATATTATCCATTTCCTCCATATGTAATGGAATGGTGTTTACATAAAGTGGCATCCAACATCATCTCAGGAAACTTGAATATTTTTGTCCCGAGGTTCCTCTGGCAAATAAAGCCATAAGGAATATTTACAATCGGTTGTTTACTCCGACCATTTAGTTATCTAACTCATTCACTGAGTTTTTACACCCAAGATGCAGAAAATTTCCTATAGGAAGCATATTTGATATAACAGCAAATCATAATATGTTTCTATTCTTTACTAATCAAATCCCAATGGAAGCAGCCTAAAACATTGATTTTCAAACGCTGAAAAGATGTTGACAACATTCTCTTGGTTTTTTTAAGGTAATGGCCTGATACCTCCTTGTATATAGGTCTAATCCACAAAATTCGTTGCTTAGCCGTTCATTCACATTATGTATTTGTTCCTGCATCAGTTATGTGGAAACTGAAAAAGAAACTTAGCCAATTTACTGACTTCCAATATCCGATGCACTCAAGTAAACTTACTGTCAGTTATTATTTGGATCCAACTGAACAAGTGTCGTTGCCCTTGAATGTCCGCTAACCTAAATGATACTATTATCTAACATTCATTTGAAAATTGAATTACGTCCGTTCATGAGCCTCTTTTGTTGTTTTACAGTACAGTAATGACTTAAGGGTTCCCATACCTCAAAGCATGTATATCAGTAATTCAGCCCTTTCAGTAGATTTATGACGGCCATTCAAATGTAATAGCCTCGCCCCATATAGGGGTGTGGGTAATTATGACGGGGCGTAGAGGGACCTTCCAATCTACTCATATTAAATAGTCCAACACAATCAGGATAAACACATGGATGCTAAAGTGTCTGCTCTTCCTTCACCAAAGCCAGAATTGAATGGTGACATGACGGGGAAACATGGGAAAGTGGGGCATGATGGGTTAGTTTATAGAATCACATAGATACAGGCAAATTCATATTCCAAAACCAAATCCAAGTAAAAAAAAGACAAAATCAGTGCCTGTTATCGAATCAAAGTGCCTAATATTAGTACCAAAGTCATAGTCGTGTGGACATCACAGACACCCAGCCAGCTGAGTGTAAGCTCATGTGCTCCGGAAGAGTGAACATAATGCCTCACATACACCACCCACTGTGTTGTCCGTTGGCCAATAAAGTTGCCAATATACACAAAATAATGATATACACAAAATAAGAATGGTTAGACGTTTTCTTCTGAGTTCTTCACTGTCACATTGGTCATGATCAACACAAACAAAACCACAGAAACTTTCCCTTGGCGTGGGGCATTCTGAAGGTATGGTATGATCACTATGATCACAGCTGACAGTAACATTGCCAGTGTCCTGTCAAAGAGGTAGTGCAGGGGACCTCGCCAAGGACACCATTAAATGGTGACAGGCACAAAGAGACCGGGGCATGATAGATGTCTGTGTGTTTACTTGCACACACTATCCTCCATTCTTAGAGAATCAACCGCTTCCATCATCGGAACCGCAGAGAGAAACAACACAATCAAGAAGGTGTCCTGCATGAAGAATATGTCAGCTTACTTTTAGATAAGGTGTGTTATTCGTTGTAGTAACATAATTATGAGTTACGGGCTATTATATAATCGTTATGGAGAAAAACGTTTGTAATTGAAAACACATACCATCGCCATCGTTGGAGCCAATCTATGATTTTTAAAAATGCAGAAAAGTTTCTATTTCACCTATTCCATCTACTCGATTTAACAAAATCAGACCATAAATCATGAGGCATATTAACATGAGGTATATTTTCTATTCTGAAGAAATTACATCAATGGTGGTTCATATCTGCATACATAGTGACATGCTGAGAACCACAACATGCATCGGGTTACTCTCAAATCATTAACAGCCTCTTGTATTTGCAGAGATGGAGAGCCCTCAACGTATAGCAAAGTTTGATATTTTGAAGAACATGTGTGCATTCATTAATAAAAAAAACTGGATGACACAGCCAGATATCTTTTTGTAGGCACATGCGTGTCAAAAATGTTGCCCTTTACGAGTACATAACATCATAGTCAGCAGGTGATCATGTGGCAGCTAAGATTTCCATATTTGTAACCATGTGTTTTGAATCCATATCCCTGCTGTCGATGCTAGCACTTAGGTCGTTCTGTATCATTGGGACATAAACAACCAAAAGTTGCATTGGCGCTGTCAGAAAGTGCCTAGGCAGTTGCTTCCGAGTCGTTTGGCTGACACAACGTGAGAGTCGCAGGTCTTTGGCCCATTGATTTACAAGGCTTATATGTCTTTGTTCGAGAATAATGTCCTTAATTTAAGCCAAGCGTGAGGGCCTTTTTGGATATCTATGAGATCCCAGTACAATCATCTACCCCAAGTGTCACAAAATAGATCAGGGATATTGCTGCTGATAGCCTGTAAATAATTGTGTGTACATGTGTACACTTATTAATTTAATAACCTGACATATAACATAAACGACAGATTTTGCCATCTATAGAATTCATTTTAGAATTCCAGTCAGTAGAATTGACGAAAAATGATATGTGAATATTCATAATACAAACAGGATATCGACGGCCATTGTTGTTCTTGATATGAAGCCTGAATGCTGTGTTTTTTCTAGTATGTTGAAGAGTAGACATCAAGAATGTTCAGTCAGTTGGACGTGCGCAGTGAACAAGTGTAGTGATTTTGAAAAAAAATAGTTTGCCTAGATTAGCCTGCGCTGTGAATGGTGTGACAATAATGTGGTCAGTTATATTGTTCGAATCAGCATAAATTGTTAACATATGCTCAAGTTTTATCATATGAGATGGCCTTGTAACATCATCAAGTTTTCATATTGTTTAAAACCAGCATTGAAGAGCGCGACCTCAGAGACGGTGCATTGTCCCCTGGCACTTGTTCACAAAGACTCCAACATATGTGTCCAAAATCGCCGTCCTCCCACAATTAGCGCTAATGGGACCTTATCTACACATTGATTTTGTCACACATAGCGTCTAGACAGGCTTTAACAATGCAACTGAGTCTGTTCCGTTCCTAAATCCAAGTTTAGAAGTAGCTGGTCGACAGGTCGATAGATTTAATTCACCTTACTTCGACTTTGTTAGCAAAAGTAGACTAGATCATTGATTTTGTAAATTTTGTCAATGACTTTGATCTTGAATCATGAAATGGTCCTATTGCCGTGGTACCTTCTTGGAAGTTTTCTGGAGTTATGTGTTTAATCTGCTTACATACCAAACTATTGAGATATGAGAGTTCCATATGCAACTGCTGTTGTTGTACATCCATCCTAGGGATCTTGTGATTCACAAAAGAGCCCATTTCTCAGGATTTCTAGATTCCAAAGTAACTACACAATCCTGTATCATACCACGTGAAATACCACGTGAAATTGACTAGACTTTTCACATTCTATACCAATAATTTTCCTTGAGAGCTTGTTGATGGTTTTGACTCATTCTAACGAACATTGGTGATTGGATTCGAAACCTCCTATTCTGCTATGTAACATCATCGAGTGTCTGCACTGGTAGAGGATAACATATTTTCATGGGTAACAACTGTGGTGAATCCGACTCGCACTACACACAAAATTACAGCTGCCTAGTAAAAACTGCAGTAGTGCTGACTCAGCTTTCCATTTTCATTTTTAGAGTTTACAGTCAAGACTTTCTGAAATTTTGCACAAAAGTGCTTAAAAATATTTTAAGAGGGAGGTATTTTCTAGAGGTTTTTTAAACTATCAAAGTCCAAAATTGGCCGTTTGTTGAGGAAACTTTTGGAAAAAGTGCAAAAATAAAAAATGCAAAAATGTATTTTTTTCAGAATAAACTAAATAAAGATGTGGGCAGGCGACGCCTACAGATGGCGGAAACAACAAGGCAATAGTTATTGAACCAAAGGTCCATGAACTAAAAAGCCTGACCAGATATGTATAGGCAACGCTACACTGGCGTAATCGGAGGCAGGCAGTGTGTAATATATGGATTTCTCTAGTGCAAAAACTATATGGACAATTGAGAAAATTCAAAATGAACCCGACGATGTTTAGGACAAGTATTTAGCACTTGATCACAACCTGAAAGTGGCTTTGTGATATATTGTCATTCAGCTATGTGTACATCAGAGAAAATCGAGAGACCTGGGATTTGTATTTTCAGGAGCCTATCGATATAACACAGTTAAACCAGACCACTTACATGCTCGGCGTGACGGACGACGGTGTGGTGACCTTATCCAGTCTGGAACACATTCCACATCCCTCACGCCAACAGATCATTTGTGTCACAGCTTGTCAGCACGCAATACACTGGAAAAGTCTAAAAGTTCGGCGGGGATGAACATTCGTACAGTTTCGTAACGTGAAAATGAAGTTAATGTATCACCCTTGACCAAATGAAAGTAAAACATTCTTTTGTGAACTGATTTTTGCAAGCTGTTTGGCAGGATGCATGATAATCTACCTGTTATCATAATATTCACGTATCGCTATTGGTAATAATAGGGTGCGTTGATATCTAAGTTTACAAAAGCAATGCCAATCTTCATGACTGATTGGGCGTTACTGATTGTGGGAATGAAATATTATAACAATACCCATAATCCACTTGCACCCTACTTGCATTAGTCGGCAATTTCCACACAAGAGCATAATGTCATAATGTAAACATTATGTCACACCCACTTTCTATCTAACTCATCAGTTGTGCAGAACAAACCTCTCCGACTATTTGTCAATATGAGCACTTGGATAAATTGAGTGATGTGAACGACCGTGTTTGTACCACATGCACTGTGGCGATACTGGATGCACTAACGATCGTTAGTGCAGCCCGCAATGGCGGACAGTAAACACGGTCAATTTGGTTGTTAACCGTATTTTATCAAATGACAGGTTCATTTGTGATAAATGGACACTCTGAAGGTAGTTTAGTGTTTTGGTCAAAGACATGCGAAATTATTCAAGCAGATCACGCTTTTTGTTTAGATATGTTGACGAAAAGAATTAGCGATAAGAGTCACCAACGACAAAAGTGAGATTCCCTAACGAAATAGGCCTAATACGTGTATGCTGTAATAGGTCCATATCATACACCATTGTGAATTCGTTGATTTATGCGAAATAAATTAGCGAATGTCACATTAAAAATAGGAAATCTGTACTAGAATCTGTACACGTCAATATACATGTCTATTGGTACTTTATTTCACGTTTAACATTTAAATAACGTAGATTTGAATTAATAAAGAAAAGATCATTAAGGAATCTTGACATGTTCGTTAGGGAATCTTCGATTTTACAAAAACAATCGTTAGGGAATCTTTGAGCTTTTTTTTCAGACGAGTTTTTCATGCTCAAACCAACATAAATCGCCATGTATTTGCAACGAACGGTTGTTTCGTGCGTAAAAGAATCAGCAGATGCATGTGTGTATCGATCACAATCGTAATTATCGGGAAAATGAAGAAAATTCAAACGAACCGCGAGTGGGTTCGCCATTGCGGGATGCACTAACGATCGTTAGTGCATCCAGTCTCACCACAGTGACTTGGCTCTGGCGCAAATAGAAGTATCGTTTGGTAACTATAGAACATACAGTACTATTGTACACGAGGCCAAAAAAGTTCTGTCACAGGCAAATTTGATGTTAAATTCGACTTGATATATGAAACTGATATATCAAATTCTTGGCTGAACATATTCCAAAAAGTGGTGTTCAAGCTTCACTGAATGGGGAACATGAATGAGTGATCTGAATGAAAAACACAAAATACACTGTACAGCTCGGCATGCTTCTACCATACTTATTCCAATGGTCTGATTCTCATAAAAGTAGAGCATTTCATCATCGCTTATCTCCACTTCATCAAGGAATATGGTTTCTTAAAGTTTGACATATTAGTTTCATTTATCAAGTCACATTCAACATGAATATAATCCCGTCTCCTGCCGGTGACAGGCCTAGTATAGGGCCTAGTGTATGTAATGACAACACTGTCGTCAGCATCCTGCCAAAGATATATATAAACATGCACACTACTTTTTGCTTGGACAACACAACTAGCTGTGAAATTCTAATGCTGAATTGGAAAACTGCATTAGAAAGCATGATCTGTAGTATTCATATTGCATTAAAACATACTCCAAGTGATTTCCGCAGAAACACCCGGAGTACTTGCAATTAACGATATGGCGAGAAAAAGGAAGTAATATATCCATTTAACCATCAGTCACATGTGGAATTCTAATTTGATGTAAATATATAAAACCATGCGAGTGTGTTTTCCGCAAAAAGATATCGTTCGAGTTTGGTCTGGCGGATGAATTCAGGATGCACGAGTCCGAAGGACGAGTGTATTCTGTGTTCACCCGCCAGACCAAACGAGACCGATATCTTTTTGCGGAAAACACACAAGCGTGATTTTTATTTTATCACACACAACTACTCAGACATGATATTAAATACCGTCGTTATCATACGAACATTGTGAATGATCATTAATAAATTAATTAATTTAATTATATTCATGAATATACATGTGATGTCCGAAAAATCTCTAGTCTGGGCTTGGTAAGTAACTCTACTGTAGATTACTAGAATCGTTTTCATACGACATCATATTATTCTTTTACGCAATAATGGTCTTTACGTAATCTGCAGTAAAAAAGTAGTTTCGGCCCGATGTCCCTCAGCGAGTGATACAGACTATATTTGAAGTGGGGTGATACAGAAAAGGTTATCACACCTTTCGTAGTCCTCTAGCATTGCAGTTTATAGTGTGTGATAAAATATATGGCACATTCCATATCAAATGTCATCTTGGTGACTGTTTTTTTTTTCCAGGATGCAGATTATCATTTGTCAAGCACACTCATGTCACGGTGTAATTGTGCCTGTTTGCCATTTGTTTGGCAGTATGTGTGACATCATTATCAAAGCTACTGCGGCCTCCACTTTGACCAATGGCAGCCGCGAAATAGCTGACATTCCAAAGTGCTTCCTGAATAGGTCAGCATGAACACCTATGGTAGACAGGGTGTAGAGCGTTTTTATGTGTATACAGTAGAAATGACATTATTAAAGTCCTCGAAAAGTCCTTATTTCATATGTTCTCCCGGTGAAGGGTGAATGTGTCAATATCGTGTTGATACATACATTCCACCGGGATTGGAATCTATAAGAGGGCAGGCTACAATCCCTGGTGAGCTGTATAGACATAGAACACACATGTCTGTCACACACAGCGAGGTGCTGAGAGACACAACCCGCCTGGATGAGCCATCAATCTTGGATTCCTCTCACGTCATCGCGGTGACAGCTTCTTGTCTTTCTCGGGATTGAGAGGCCCTTGGTGAATAGCTATCCGGACATGTTATTGGCAGCCCATAATATGTTGTTCGCACAATCATTTGTCAAATACATTTTGGAAGCACAATCATGTCGTAGTGTAATTAGTCTGCATGGGACATTCTTTGTCCAGAGCAGTGGGTATGACAAACTTGACCTTTACTATGACCTTTAGATAGCTCATAAAATAGTAGAGTCGGAGACATAATCCCATACTTCAACACTTCTGCGTAGTGTGTTTATTCATTGAACATGTCATTTATTTCCATACAAGCTAGAGAAAACATTATGTCTAGAATATCAATTTGGGATATGCATTGCCATAGCAAATTATTGCTGCATTCGCCCTTTCGTATATAACAGTCTATTAATTGATGTCAGAATTATTTTTTGACTAAGAAAGTGAGAGTATTTAAGTATTGAAAGAATGCATATGTATGTGTTGTTATATGGTGAGAAGACATAAAAAAGTATGACATAGGTGATATACTGTAGTACAATATGAGTACTTTTACTGTCCCACCATTGCTGTTCCTAACACAGCCATCGCATTATTGCTGTGGCAGGCACAGGCACCCCACCTTTGCTGTGGCAGGCACAGGCACCCCACCTTTGCTGTGCCTGGCACAGCCACCCAAGTATTGCTGTGCCTGGCACAGCCACCCCACTATTGCTGTGACTGGCACAGCCACCCCACCATTGCTGTGCCAGGCACAGCCACCCCACTATTGCTGTGCCTGGCACAGCCACCCCACTATTGTTGTGCCTGGCACAGCCACCCAAGTATTGCTGTGCCTGGCACAGCCACCCCACTATTGCTGTGACTGGCACAGCCACCCCACCATTGCTGTGCCAGGCACAGCCACCCCGCCATTGCTGTGCCAGGCACAGCCACCCCACTATTGCTGTGCCTGGCACAGCCACCCAAGTATCACTGTGCCTGGCACAGCAACCCCACTATTGCTGTGCCTGGCACAGCCACCCAAGTATTGCTGTGCCTGGCACAGCCACCCAAGTATTGCTGTGCCTGGCACAGCCACCCCACCTTTGCTGTGTTTGGCACAGCCTCACTTCACTTGATGTACCTGGCACAGGTATACTGCCATAATTTCAAAAAGTGTAAAATTCCTAGTTTATGTGTATCCTACGAATTGCACACATGTAACTGTTCATTTAAAAAAGTAAATTATCAAAATTTATTACAACAGTCAGGCAGAGCAAACCAAAATTTATTTTGCCAAAACAAGAATATTTTTTAAAATGTTGTAACATTCAAAAGACAAACTAGACCTGTAGGAGACAATAATACTAGTAATGTACATTGAAAATTACCATAATGTGGATATTTACACGACATATGCGAATTACGCAACATAAATAAAGATATTTGACACTACACAACTTATGCAAATAACGCAACATAAAGATAGTTGATTGATACTATTCCAAGAATCATGCGAATGAAGCAACATAAAGATAGTTAATAAAATAGTTATTTGACACCATTTTCATAACATAACAAGAGAGTTTTTCAAAACTATTTACACGACACAATCGAATGATGCACGATAAAGATAATTAATTTACGATATTTACATGACATATGCAAACGACACAACATAATGATAGTTAATTGCCACTATTCAAACAACATATGCGAATGACATAACAAAAATAGTTAATTGACACTATTTACATGACATTTGCTAATGACGCAACATAACGATATTTAATTGACTTTATTTACATGACATATGCCCATGATGCAAGATAAAGATAGCTATTTGACAGTATTTGCACGACATATGCGAATGACGCAACATAATGATATTTGATTGACACTATTTACAAGACATATCATAAAGAGACATTATGAAGATAGTTAAATGACACTATTCACAGAGGATATGCTAATGACTCAAAGATAGGTTATTGACACTATTTACATGACATGTGCAAATGACGCAACATAATTATATTTGACTGACGCTATTTACATGACGTATATGTGGAAGACGTAACATAAAGACAAATAAATCACACTATTTACATGGCATTTGCAAATGACGAACATAAAGATAGGTAATTGACAATATACAACATATGTGAAAGACGTAATATAAAGATAGTTAAATGACACTATTTACATGGCATATACGAATGACACAACATAATGATAGGTAATTGAACTATCTACATGACATTTGCTAATGACGCAACAAAACGATATTTAATTGACACTATTTACAAGACATATGAGAATGACACGATATAAAGATCGTTAATAAGATAGATAATTGACACTATTTACATGACATATGCCAATGATGCAAGATAAAAATAGCTGTTTGACAGTATTTGCACGATATATGCGAATGACGTAACATAAGGATATTTGATTGACACTATTTACAAGACATATGAGAAAGAGACAACATAAAGATAGTTAAAATACACTGTTTACATAGGATATGCGAATGACACAAAGATAGTTAATTGACACTATTTACATGACATGTGCAAATGACGCAACATAATGATATTTGACTGACACTATCTACACGACATATGTGAAAGACGTAATATAAAGATAGTTAAATGACACTATTTACATGGCATATGAGAATGACGCAACATAAAGATAAATAGATCTAATTGAAACTATTTACACACTATATATTTACATATCTAGACAGTTTAACATAACTATTGGTGTAACTGAGTCAATGAAATGCCATTTATAAGAAATGATCAGCACAGATGTTTGTACATGACTATCGTGATGACAATTACATGCAATAAGGAAATTCATACTACATAGCAGTACGTGGTTCACAGATTCTGGATATAACTCAGGGGAACCGTCACATACATAAAATATAACAACTTTTCACACGACAAACATGGCTGACCAAAAAGAGACATAGCACCAAGTGTGCTGTAGCTAAGAGGCAAACATGCTACATGTATGAAAATATAATATTGGATATAATCCACCATTTATGATTCCATATGTGCCCATAAAACAACCTTAACATCCATTTGTCATTATTTTGTCTGCAGAGTCCAGTTCACACAATCCACGTCAGATATCACCTTCGGATTTACTAATAGAGTTCATATGAGGTCAACCTCAAGGTCACCAAAAGATACAATATATATGACTTCTTATATGTTCATAATGTGATCCTAAGCTCTATGTGCAACTGTTTAGCCTCAGATGCCAAATATACACATTTCATATCGAATGTGTCATTGAAATTCAGCAATCAAGGCCATTTTAGTTCAAGTTCAAGGTCATCAAAAGATGCATTATATATGTCTTCCTATATGCTTATAATACAAACCGAAGCCCCATGTACAATCGTTTTCCCCTCGTAAGGGAATATGTGTATCAGGCCTTTTGGGTCCACAGTTCGTCCTTCAGAGATATTAAAGGCACTCAATATTGATACACAATGCAAGGACTCTCTACAGGCACGTTTTGAAAGGAAATTTTCAAAACTGATCAAACAATTTTTGAGAAAATGGCCAACAAGGTTCAAAATTAGCCTTTTTTGCCGAAATGGGTGCCAAATCGACAAAAGGACGAGAAACCAAGACAATAGCTCATCAGCCCATATAGGTTGAAGAGTCATGTAGAATAGGGTTAAAATGCTATTTTAACTTTTAAAATTTCTTAAAGGTCAAACTCAAGGTCCACACTGAAAATACTAGTACATTATTACCTTACAAACTTATATAAAACAATCATTTGTTTATATAACTCTTTGGATTTTTTTGGGCAAAAATTTGGTGTTAGTCAAGTGGAAGGGCTCGGACGCCACGTACGAGGCAGGTATGTCCTCCTTGTCCGGCATCCTCTTGCCACTGGCATACGTGAACCCTCTTGACCATTTCTGGGTTTTGCTCCCCATCATCCACGTGACAGTCAAGTTGTCGGCATTAACCTCTTCTATCTCCGCTACAATAGGCCACACATCTTCACGTCTGGGGTCTTTGATGAGAACACAAAACCCCTTGTGTCTGGTGCTGATCTCTTCTTTCGGATTGGGAGCATTTCTGTCCTTACCGACAATTGTGACCATGTGCTGTAATATATATGTGAAGTATTATAATTTTTGACATTTTGACATTCTCACTGGACTTATAATATTCTGAGTAGCAGGGATGATAGAACATCCCGGGATATACCTGGTCTTTGAAGCATAAATTTGTTGTATACATCATTATTACCATATTATATTATGTATGTTGTCAGTTTTCAAAAAGAGATTTGTCATCATAACAGAATGAACACACGTCACTGCAGAGCGGGAGTGAAAACAGCATTGGCCTTCTAAACACACAGCCCCTATTTAGCCAGGATGGCCCTTCCACCAATTATGTTAGTTTGCTTTATTAATGTTTCATGAGTTTCTAATTAGTTTAATGACCCAATCAAATACTTCCGTGACATACAAGCATTTTTTATTATTAATGTCACTAGTACAATAATAATATCTGGTATTCAACTCCTTCTAATGTCCTACTGAAAATACCGATAGTAATATAATTTTAAAATATCAATATGTTTTTTGGGGTGAACTAGGTCAGCCTACATCTGACAAAATATAAACATTTATTAACAAATAAGCTTCCTGATGATCGGGTAACCATCCTGGGCGGATGCCACCTGGTGACAGCATGCAAGGAGATCCTGCAGGAGGGACCTCCTCAGCAACAACAGTGCCGGAAGATCGGGTTTGTAAAGTTAAATAATACAAGCAATCCTGATATGTATAATGAAATATATCTGCACACATTGAACTTAATAAAAGTATTGGTATTTGCAATCTTTCATTCATGACATTATCAATATCTGTTCAATGTTACTTTTTTTGCATGAAATAAAACAGGAACATAGGTGTGCACCTATATGGCGGGCTCACCGTTACAGAAAAGCTGAGGGTTGCACAGATTCACAACAACAAAGCAGAAAACCTGAAAATGGTTTTCCAGGTACAGTTTATATACATTTGTATATTTAGGGATCAGATACAATTGGGACGTGTTGGTTTGACTGTTATTGTGTTTTTTTCTGCTAAAAACCCTGCCTCGTGATCTTATAGAATTTCGTAACTCCCGCTCGTTGTGATTCGAGAGCCGTCACTAAAAGGTGCTCACTATTTTCAGTGCATCATTCAGTATAGCTTACCGGCTTGCTCAGGCAAAAATCAACTCAGTCGTGAATAAATGAAGATTTATCAATATCAAATCAGTAATTTACAATTGAATTGTCGGTCACCCAAGTGACGTACAAATATGAAGTTCAGACATGAAGCACTGTATGATCACGTTAAAAATAATAGTGCACGAGGGCACAACTTAACAGATTTCTTCGCCGGAGGCTTTTCTCTGTCCCGTCCCGGTAACTTTTCCCTTGCCGTTAGTCGATTGGTTTCTCCTGGTAGTTAGTCGAAATCCCGCTGACTTAAAGGCCCTGAAGAAGGAGTCGTCCGCACGGTGGTCGTAGAGTCCCTTGGCTGTGGCGGTGACGATCTCCCCACGGTCGATATCGCTGTTGCAGTGTTCTCTGAGCGGCCGTCCGCTCGCCCTTATATAGCAATGGTGGCTGCGCGCGAACGACTCTTCCGCAATCAGTACTACGTGGTTCATCTACATAATAGGAATTATAACTGGTGAAAAATTCTAGGAGATACGTCCAGGCGTTCTTGAGTTATCATCTGGAAACCGAAAAGTGAAAAAAGAAATAAAATAAAAAATCTGACAAAACCATAAGGGCATTTCGTGCCATAATAACTACATTAACGATAAGCTGAATATTAGGTTTACCTTAACTATGATAACCTATTGCCGTGGCGTTACATCCGCCCTGTGTTGGATTCTCACATCTACATTTTTATCTTTACTGTCTGATAAATTATAAACTTTTGCTCAAAAATTCCTAAATTATTTAAAGAGGGAATTTTTTTATTCACTCTTTTTCACGTTTTTTGATTCACTCAATTATTTTTCGTTTCCATCTGTTACCCTATATACATCTATTAGTCAACAAATGGAGTTATTGGCCTTATTTTAGTTCATTATATTAACACTTTACATGATTATCAATTTATTTCAGGATCGTGTGTTTCTGGCCAGGAAGCTGGCAGTTAATGGGCCAAAGGAGAAGTTCATTCAGAACATGAATCTCATTCTAACTGGCGAAAAGTCGCAGGTTTATATCATATATTGTGATGTATTCATAAATTTATTTAAGTCAAGAATACAAATACTAACATAAAAATTAACAGCTTCCAATAGTTATCAGTTCACATACCTATTTATGAAATACAAATATATCACCTTATTTATGTTTCGAACAGAATAACAGTAACCCATACAGTACTGTGGCAAGCGTTGCCCGCTACATTGAAGAAGACTTCAAACTGTTTGAGGAGATCTGCCGGGCCCACGAGGCGAAGTCCGGGGTCAACGAACTCCCTGTTAGGGTAAGGTGGTGTACCTTATGTTATGTCATATCATTATATTTTTTTTTTATAAAATTGTAATTGAATGAACAGTGGTCATAGTGCCGTTTTCACTTTATATAAATTTCAAATAATACAAGTGAGTAAATTTTGGGATATGATGAGATAGGTTCGCGCCAATAAACTATGCGCCGACTTTAGTAGGGGAAGAGGGGGCTAGTTGGCACAGGGGCAAAAATCTTGAGATAATTATGTTAACAGTCTATAACAACCAAAGGACTTGCATTGAGACATTGAAAAATAAAATGAATGAAAATACTGATCGACGTTGTGTATTGCGCCTAAAACGTTACTTTTGTAACTTAACTTTTGTAACTTCACTTTTGGTTACATTTCATGTTGTTTTCCTTTCATGTGGTATTTTGTACACAAAACTAAATTGCTCGCTTGCCTTAAGTCACTTTAAATGTATGGAAATTGAGTCAAATAACAACATTCATTCAAATAAGAATGAGTACATAGATCGCATACTCACTTGCGTACCATTTTAAGCATGTGTAACATCTTGCCCCAGGAAATGTGAAAACTAGCCCCAATCCGGGGCATTTTGGCATAAAACTTATTTCATGTTCCACGTAATTGTGACACACATAGAATATGACATGAAGTTTGGTGCTGTGAATGTCTCAAGGTCTACCTCACACTCGTGTGTAGACACTTTGATATCCACACCTGGTAGAGAGGTATGTCCTAAAATATACACTTTGTGCCAACTAACCCCATCTTCCCCTATTGGGAACATGGTTGAGTTGTGGAATTATTGGTGAAATATTAAAAAAAGACAATTAAATTTCCAATTTTTTTATTGTGAACATTATTTCAATAAAATTACAATTCTTCTTGGATAAAAGTCGGATGGGGCATTGACCCCCCACCCTAAACCGCGGTTACTACAAGCATCTTTCAAATACTCTTCATTTGTCAAAAGCACCTCCGTTGTTTCAGCTTTTCAAAATCCTGCAAGGGATAAACGACAAATCCCCGTGGCTGAGACGGGCTGTGGCGGTAGGCCAACACAAGGCAGCCGAAGAGATTTTGAAGGAGCAGAAGATGGGCAGGACCCGTACTGTCCTCTCACAGGCTCTTGGCTGCACGTGGCAGGAGGCCGAAAACCAGTACGGGGACAGCGTCAGCGAACACAGGCTGTCTGCCTTCAACGGTAACATTGTTGATATGATACATTTAACGGATTACTAGTGTACACAAGTAACGTAACAAACTTTACCCGAGCGCGCGACGCGATGGCCAATAAGTCTGCTTGTATGAGTAGTCTGTATATTGTTTCACGAAGTCCACATGGTTACATGCCTTATGCGGGATAAGTATCACACAGCCACCACGTTATGCGCCTTAATACTACGCATCCACTGCATGAATGCCATTTAATTCGTCTATCACCTTTTAATCCTTATTGTATATAGAAAAATAGGAAATGAGCCCAAGTATCATACGCTGCGCCTTAATACTAACATGTTATTCGTCCACTAAATGAATGCCATTTGATCCGTCTGTCACCATTTTTATCCTTATAAAATATAGAGGAAGGGGCAGGATATGATACTTGGGCCCTTGGGCCTAGCAGCCCAATATTAATTCAATTCGACATCCAGCCAATACGCAATGCTCAGATTCATGTCTATATTATGAAAATGAAAAAAAAAAAAATTGTGAAAAGGTTTTCATTCATTTACTGCGATAAATATGTGATCCTTCATTTGAAAATCTTATTCCTTCCAGTATTTATCACACTAACTGTTTCTGACACTATATATTATTTGCAGCCATAAACCCTGGCCAGTCGGCTGTCAAGGCCATTCTGGAATACGCTGAGGAGCTGAAGACAGGCGACTTGGAAAACGACGACGATGACGTAGAAGTAGAGCTTTTAGTCAAAGTGAACGGTGTCCAAGTCGACTGGGAAACCCTCAAAAATAAAAACATGATAAACAACAAACTAAGAAGTATCAAGAAACTCGTCAAGAAATCATAAATTTATCGACAGATCGGATTTTTAGGTTACCGGACCTATGGTCCGATAACCTATTGGCATGGCGTTGCGTCCGTCGTCCGTCGTCCGTCGTCGTCGTCGTCGTCCGTCGTCGTCGTCCACATTTTTTTCTTTTTTGTTTACGGGCGAATTTTTCTGAAATTTTGCACAAAAATACTTAAAAATAATTCAAGAAGGAGGTATTTTTTATTTTTTTGATTTTCGCATATTTTTCAAAATGGCGGCCGTTTTCGACGAAAAATGCCTGATTTTGGACTTTGGCGGCCATTTTCTCAAAATCTGTTCAGTAACTTTTTTTCTTTTTGATACATAATACTCCTCATATGTACTCCTATGATGGCTATAAATTTCGTTGTGCTTGAATCGCTCGAAGTGGGCCATTTTGGCCCAAACTCAGCCCAAATGGGACTTTCCCATGTTAAATTCTCCTATGCTTTATAATGGGACACATTATGCCTAATATCTCACTTGATATTGAGATTAGAGACTAGTAATCAATTGTGGACATATAGGAAATGATATATGCTGAATATTCTCGTGACCTTGAATTTGACCTCTGACCTCAGTTTCAAGGTCAGAGCACAAAATGGCTTATATCTCGCTTATTATCGACTCTACAGCTTAGGAATCAATTGTGGACATATAGGAAATGATAGATGCTGAATATTCTGATGACCTTGAATTTGACCTTCGAACTCATTTTCAAGGTCACAGGACAAAATGGCTAATATCTCGCTTGTTATCGACTTTACAGCTTAGCAATCAATTATGAACATATAGGAAATGATATATGCTGATTATTGTCATGACCTTGAATTTGACCTTTGATCTCATTTTCAAGGTCACAGGACAAACTGGCTAATATCTCACTTATTATCGATTTTACAGCTTAGGAATCAATTGTGGACATATAGGAAATAATATATGCTGAATATTCTCGTGACCTTAAATTTGACCTCTGACCTCAGTTTCTAGGTCAGAGCACAAAATGGCTTATATCTCGCTTATTATCGACTCTACAGCTTAGGAATCAATTGTGGACATATAGGAAATGATATATGCTGAATATTCTGATGACCTTGAATTTGACCTTCGAACTCATTTTCAAGGTCACAGGACAAAATGGCTAATATCTCGCTTGTTATCGACTTTACAGCTTAGCAATCAATTATGAACATATAGGAAATGATATATGCTGATTATTGTCATGACCTTGAATTTGACATTTGATCTCATTTTCAAGGTCACAGGACAAACTGGCTAATATCTCACTTATTATCGATTTTACAGCTTAGGAATCAATTGTGGACATATAGGAAATGATATATGCTGAATATTCTCGTGACCTTGAATTTGACCTCTGACCTCATTTTCAAGGTCCTAGGACAAACTGGCTCATATCTAGCTCCTCTATTGACTGTATGGCTTGGGAATCAATTGTGGACATGATATAGAAAATGATATACATTGAATATTTTGATGATCTTGAATTTGACCTTTGCCCCTTCGTTTTCAAGGCCACAGCACAAAATTGCTAATATCTCTCTGATTATTGAATTTACAGCTTAGCAATCAACTGTGGACATGATATATGCTTAATGTTATATATCCTGAATATTCTCTTGACCTTGAATTCAACCAGTGACCTGGCTAACATCTAAAATATTAAATATTGTCCGGTAACCTATCTTCGGCCCTTGGCTTAATTTTTTATTATACAGTACTGTGGGAAACCGCATTTTCGATAGGCTATTGTCGTTGCGTTCCGTAATTCGTTTGTCTGTCTGACTAGCCGTCCGCCCGTCCTTATCACATATTAAAGGTTTACAATAAAATTTTCCAAAACATTTGGAGAGGAAATACCTAAAAATAGATCAATAGAGATGTTTTATTTTACGATGTGTGTTGCTTTTAAAAAAATCGGCAGTTATGTTACTGGTACATTCGAATGGGAAGTCGTATACCGGGGTATATATTGAACATGGTAAATGAACGTCATATTAACCTTCATTGATTTTGGCTACAAAAAGAAAAGATGCTTGCCATTGAGTGCTAATTCTCAATGTCACATCTAACACGAAATGTATAAATTGGCCTCTGGGGCTAAACATTTGCATATACAACATAGGATTACATTATTATGATGTAATAACTATAATTAGATAATGTAAATCATATATTTTGGTGACCTTTAGGTTGACTTCAGATGATCTTGAAGGCTACATCAAAAGGTCACAGTGATCAAAAATGTGTAAGTTGGCCTCTACATACAATATGTATGAAGGTATAGCTTATATTTGTATTATGAGCATGGCTTATCTAGCACATCGTTTGGTGGTTTTGAACTTGACCCCAAATGATATTCAAGTCTAAATCTCAAGCTTATCTAAAGTTTATATTATGATCATATACGAAGTCATATATAGCACCTTTTTTGTTGATATTCAAATTGACCTCAAATGACCTTGAGTGCAATATTTCAATGTCACATTTGACGCGGTCTCTGGGTCTTAAACACTTGCACTTACAGCTTAGGATTGCAATATAATATACAGGAAATCATATGATGCACATTTTGGTGACATTGAGGTTAGCCTCAGATGACATTGAGAGCTGAATTATTGTTATAAGATTATAAGATTAATTTACATGGCTCATCTTGAACTTGGTGATCTTGAAATGTAAATTTTTAAAGATCTAGAAGGTTAAATCTCAGGTCTCAACTGACCTGAAATGTGGGTGCACTGTAAATAAATAGATACTTGTATATATATATTATGTTTGTGTTATCATGATTATGACCATATATAAAGTCATATACAGAACACCTAATAGTGACATTGAAGTTCACAAGATCACCTTGACTGGTAAATATTAAGGTCATATGTCACCTGCAATGCTTAACCAAAACTATTCGGTAACCTAACTTAGTCTTTGGGCTCTTTTCATTTATTTATTATATTGTGGCTGCTCTTCATTCGCTGTTGTGCGTTTGGCAGCAATTTACTGACTGTTCGGTCCACATATTTTTTTCTTGTTTTAAATCAATCTAATATGTGTCTAATAATCAATCTAAACTATTTATAATATCAGCTTTATGTACTATTATAACAGGATGCTCGGAAATAGATATTCAAATAAGGATATGCAAATAAAAGGTCATAGATGACAATTTCAGTGGTGACGTTGAATTTAACCTTAGGAATGTCAAAAATTGTGTAGGAAAATATGTGCACTCTATATCAAATGTGCTAATTTATATGAACATTCACATATTCTCTGTATTAAATCAATGTTGAACCACTGTATCGTGCCCTTGATGATATGGGAATGCCTAGTAAAGATTACATTAGGTAATATTTCTTATTGATATCTTGGCAATCTATATAACATGAAATGTTGATTAGTCAACATGAATATGACGTTGATAGACTTCACTGAAGAAGTCTACTGATATAGTACACACACAAAAATCGGTAAACACTTCAACATTCATCACTTTCTTTTAGAGTCTTTAAAACGACGATTCAAAATTGTGCGTTTTGAATATGTGCAAAAGATGATGCTTCGTAATGGCACGGATATATATATCGACCTCGTTTGATTTTATATTGTATCTGATGTATTGTTTAGGTTCAAAAATGTTGTTTGTATAATACTTTTGCATTGTATGATTATTAATTTCATGTAAATATCTTCAAAATAGTCAGTATATTATGATAATTTCATGTAAATAACACCTAATAAAATACATAAATAATCTGATCAATTATCGTGTAAATATCGTGTGATAATGTTGTCATGTTGCATACATCATGTAATTAGTTGCATTCAAGCGATTAAAAATGTGAAAATTTTTGACTCCCTTACGTCTTAATTCTCTTGTGAATACTACTAGTAGTACCTCATGTTTCATGAGAATATTTTGTTATATCATACGAAATAAATAAATAATTTTTGCTCGCTGAACTTTACATTTCTCTACGCACTCTATGAAAAACAGGTTTACTATAGTTAGCATACCTGCAATGTGTTCGATTTTTGTTTTACTTTGTCACATTGTGAAAATTTAAATGTCCACCTTCCATAGTTATTGTAGGCAGAAATGGTGGGGTGGCTGTGCCAGGCACAGCAAAGGTGTGGTGAATGTGCCAGGCACAGCAATAGTGGGGTGGCTGTGCCTGGCAAAGCAATGGTGGGGTGGCTGTGCCAAGCACAACAATATTGGGGTGGCTGTGCCTGGCACAGCAATGGTGGGTTGTCTGTGCCAAGCACAACAATAGTGGGGTGGCTGTGCCAGGCACAGCAATAGTGGGTTGGCTGTGCCAGGCACAGCAATAGTGGGGTGGCTGTGCCAGGCACAGCAATAGTGGGGTGGCTGTGCCAGGCACAGCAATAGTGGGGTGGCTGTGCCAGGCACAGCAATAGTGGGTTGGCTGTGCCAGGCACAGCAATGGTGGGGTGGCTGTGCCAGGCACAGCAATAGTGGGGTGGCTGTGCCAGGCACAGCAATAGTGGGTTGGCTGTGCCAGGCACAGCAATGGTGGGGTGGCTGTGCCAGGCACAGCAATAGTGGGGTGGCTGTGCCAGGCACAGCAATAGTGGGTTGGCTGTGCCAGGCACAGCAATAGTGGCACAGCAATAATAGGATGGCTGTGTTATGCACAGCAATGGTAAGACAGTAAAAGTACTCATATTGTACTACAGTATATCACCTATGCCATACTTTTTGATGTTTTCTCCTCATATAACAACACAAACTTATGTATTATTTCACTACTTAAATACTCTCACTTTCTTAGGCAAAAAATAATTCTGACATCAATTAATAGACTGTTATATATAGATATTAATAAAAAGGACACATTAAAGGGCCTATCTCACCAGGCTTGCGACCGATTAGCGACTCAGGCGAATGCCAATTTGTCTGATTCGGCTTTTAAACGCAACTTTGTCTGTAATAGATCTCTAAAAAGTCGGAAGCAGTATCTCATTTTGCCAACAAGTCGCTCTTTTTCTTTGCCACAAAGTTTCAAACATGTTCAAAATCTCTTGGCGAATGAAAAGCGATTTGTTTTCGTTAACTTGTCTGTATTCGTATCTAATCAGTAGCTAACTAGTTTTTAGATTCGCAAGTAGTCTTCAATAGATTGCTACCACGTCGTATATCAGTCTGTTCCAGCCGTCTTATGAAGATTTTAGGCGAGTGCATGGCAAAGACTTAGCGATCAATTACAAAATCAGAAGAACAGGTAAAGATTAAATATAGACTAAAATCCGACTAGTTCCCATAGGGGTTGCTCAGAGTCGCTACACAGTCGTCAGTAGATTGCTATTAGTCGTAAACAAATTTGAAATCAGTTGCTCGGTATTTTTCATTCGCATGAAGGTCTGATCACGGTTGAAATGTGGTCGCCCGTCATCAGCAACTAATTAATGACTATAAATGATAGTCATATGACTGCTCTGCAAATATTCGTAAGCAAGTCAGCAACAAGAGCCAAGCGATCGTCAAATTCGTTATCTAGTGTCAACGAGTTGCAAACATGTCGCTGCCATGTCGTTAACATTATTCATGAATTACATTCGCCGAAAAATTTGTCCAAATTCATCTAGTAGTCGACTAAAAATACAGAGGTTGAGTCGAGTCCATTTTTATTTGTACTAACTAACTTGTTTATAAATTCACTATCACTTTATCTTATAATTGGCTTTTTATTCGTCAACTGTTAGAGTTTCATGAGTATAACAAATATACGGAGAGTCCAATTGATCACTGACCGAAATGTATTCTTGCGATTATGGACTTATTGTAAAAACTGCAGCAGGCAGGCCCTAGCTAAACTGATTATATCATGTTGTTATCAAGTCATGTTTCTGTTTCCCATTTCGAGTAATGCAATGAAATGGTGTGCACTGAGATTGTCATGAAAAAAACCGAGTTCATCAGGGAAGTGTATTTTGATGCCACAAAGTGTTACTCGAGTTCTAGGTGGATATCAAAATCCCTCAATTCGCGGCCTGATGATTGCATTTTGGGGATAGGTTTATCATGCGAAGCTATTTGTCCATTCGATGTTTTTTGATGAAATATATTGTCTTTATTGTGTTAATAATCTATTGATGACAACATGACCCGGCGCATTACAATAAACATTAGTTTATGTACCTTGGAGCAAGTTTCTAAAGGAAGAAGTTCCAACATTTCCATCCTGGGCACTCACCTATAGAAACTAACGAATGTAATCCCGTCCCTGCCCTCAGGATATTATCCTATTTCTCTCCGTATGTAATGGAATGGTATTTGCATAAAATGACACCCAGCACCATCTCAGCAAAATTGAATATTTTTGTCTCGAGGTTCCTCTGGCAAATAACACCGAGAGGTATATTTACAATCGGTTGTTTACTCCGAACATGTAGCAATCAGACTCAATCACTGAGGTTTTTTTCATATCCATGAGGTAGAAAATTGTCCTAAAGGCAGCATATTTGGTATAGCAGCGAATCATAATACGCTTCAAAATCCGCTTCTATCTTTACGCTTCTATATTAGTCGTATCCCAATGGAAAACAGCCTAAACATATTGATTTTCAAAAGCTGGGAAGAATGTTGATAACATTCTCTTGGGTTATTTTTTTTTAAATGCCTATTACCATTCTGTATGTTTTCCATAAAATCCGTTGCTTTAGCCGTTCATTCACATTATGTATTCATTTTTGTAGCAGTGATGTGGAAAATGAAAAAGACACTGAGCCAATTTACTGATCTACGTTATCTTAGGGATATACAAAAACCAAATCCAGCATACATGTGGGCAGGAAAAATATAATAGCTCATGAGCCCAGGGGATACACTGTGCACCATTCCAGGACTCTTGGGATGAAGTTTCCAATATGGTGGATTTTCAAAATGGCTACCATCAAATCCGAAAGATTTCTTGAAACACAAATGTGCATATATATCTGTCTCAAATTGTGTTGTTCATGCAAGTAGCAAGTATAGAAGTATTGTCTGCTTGGACAAAAATACTCTGATATGCGTCTTTTTTAGGTATGTTTTAAGGCATGTAAAACTTGCGTGCATATAACTCCAGAACAACGCTCATATCCTCGTCGCCTTTAGGACGTGTTATATCATTGGGGCATAAAGAACCGAAACTTGAATTGGCGCCGTCAGAGATTGCTTAGGCAATTATTGCTTCCAAGACGTTTGGCAGACACAACGTGAGAGTCGCGAATCCTTGAGCCATGTAGACGGCTGGTTCACGTCTTTGTTCCCGATTAATGTCAATAATTTAATAAGCCAAGGTATCTGTGAGATCCTAGTACCGTCAGCTGCCTCAATAATCACCAATAAAGAATGTTGGCTGGTTATATTTTACCTCCTAATATGTGCTTGATTTCAAGCTGAAATTCAAAGTAAAAGTTGACCAAAACTGCATTTCAAAATGACGGAATTGGAGCCAGATCGAACTTTTCAGCATAAGTTAGGTTTCAACTCATAATATGTGCCAAACTTGGTTTCACGTTGAAATTCAAAGCAAAAGTTGACCAAAACCGCATTTCAAGTTGACGAAATTGGAGCCAGATCGAACTTTTCACCATAACTTATATTCTAACTCCCATCAGAAGAGTGAGATGCCAGTTGACCAGTTGACGTGACAGGCGGAGGTGATCACACTGTCTAGGGGAACAGGACACACATCCCTCACGCCCTCCACTCATCTGTGTCAAGTCAGATTGCAATTCCTGCATTTTGGAGGAATTACTGACGATTCTTAATTCTTCAATCTTAAACAAATTATAATGCATTGGGGGGAACTTTACACATTTCATATAACCTTAAACAAATCTCATATCACCTCCTTCATACAATCTCACCACCAAGAGATCATTAACCAGTCACTAGGTCAATAGTGCATCCAAACCCCGTGTAAAACCCATTACATGACTTATTCTACAACGTTATGATGAGGTTTAAATTTAATCAATTTAATGTTTTGTATTCAATTGGATCCAAATCCATATATAGAGCATGGATATTGGAGAGCAGTAAATTGGCTCAGTTTCTTTTTCATTTTTTTTTCATTTCAGTTTCTTTTTCACTGCTACAGAAATGAAATACATAATGTGAATGAACGGCTAAAGCAACGGATTTTATGGAAAACATACAGAGCGGTAATAGGCTATTTTTTTAAATAACCCAAGAGAATATTATCAACATCCTCCGCAGCTTTTGGAAATCAATATGTTCAAGCTGTTTTCCATTGGGATACGATTAATATAAGATAGAAGCGTATTATGATTCGCTGCTATGTCGAATATGCTGCCTTCAGGACAGTTTTCTGCCTCATGGATATGAAAAAAAATCTCAGTGACTGAGTTGGATTGCTAAATGCTTGGAGTGAACAACCGATTGTAAATATACCTCTCAGTGTTATTTGCCAGAGGAAACTCGAGACGAAAATATTCAATTTTGCTGAGATGGTGCTGGGTGTCATTTTATGCAAATACCATTCCATTACATATGGAGAGAAGTTCATAATATCCTGAGGGCAGGGACGGGATTACATGCGTTGTTTTCTATAGGTGAGCACCCGGGATGGAAATGTTGGAACTTGGACCTTTAGAAATTTGTTCCAATGTACATAAATAATTGTCACATGTCACATGTACACACAGTTTATAGCTAGCCAGATGACGTTAACTGACAGGTTGTCATCAATAGATTATTAACACAATAAAGACGATATATTTTATTTTAAAAAAACATCAAATGGACAAATAGCCTTGCACGATAAACTTATCCACAAAATGCAATCATCAGGCCGCGAATTGGGGGATTTTGATATCCACCTAGAACTCGAGTGTCACTTTGTGGCATCAAAAGAGACTTCCCTGATGAATTCGTTCTTTTTTCATGACAATCTCAGTGCACACCGTTTAATCGCATTACTGGACATGGGAAACAGAAACATGACTTGATCACAACATGATATAATCAGTTTAGCTATGCCCGCCTGCTGCAATTGGTACCGTAAATCCATAATCGCAAGAATACATTTCGGTCAGTGACCAATTGGACTCTCCGTATATTTGTTATACTCATGAAATTCTAATGGTTGACGAGTAAAAAGTCATTCATCAAAGGCTGGCCAGCGTTACACATGTCCAAAACACTTATCGTCATGCCTTCTAGTGGTGAAACGGATAAGTGTATATTGACATATTACCACCAATACAAGAGACATTAGGAAAAGTGAAATTCAACCTTTTTGGGATAGAAACAAGACCACCAGGCAAACAATATGTAGAACGTCTTTTGATGTGTATGCCGTGAAGTCTGTTCCGTAAATCGAATCTTTATTTCATGTCTTCCCAGGTGAATGGTGAAATGTGTCGATATCATGTCAATACATACATTCCACCGGGATTATAATCTGTGAGACGGTAGGTTGCAAGCCTTCCATGGAGAGCTGCATAGACATAGAACACACATATCTGTCACACACAGCGAGGTGCTGAGAGACACAACCCGCCTGGATGATCCATCAATCTTGGGTTCCTCTCACATCATCGGGATGACAACCTCTTGTCTTTCTCGGGATTGAGAGGCCCTTGGTGAATAGCTATCTAGACATTTTATTGACAGCAAATAATATGTTGTTCGCATAATAATTTGTCAAATATTTTGGAAGAACAATCATGTCATAGTGCTACTATGATTAGTTTGCATGGGACATTCATTGTCCAAAGCAGGGGTTATGACATATTCGTGAGAATTGAGTGAGAACTTCAGAAACATTTTCCTCTACTTTTAAGTTTTCAACATAGATAATAATAGAAATGACACATTAAATGCCCAAGAGTACAGTAAAACTCGAGTCGAGTCGACATTTATTAGTACTAACTCGTTCATACATTAATATCATGCCATCTTATTATTGGCTTATTATTCGCCAACTGTTATAATTTCATGAGTATAACAAATGTACGGAGAGTCCTAATTGGCCACTGATGGTAACGTATTCTTGCGATTATGGATTATTGTACACCCTGAAGCTATCCGTCGAACGTTAGGCCTAGCTAAACTGATTATATCATGTTGTGACCAAGTCATGTTTCTGTTTCCCATGTCCAGTAATGTAATTAGACGGCGTGCACTGAGGTTGTCATACCAAATAACGATTTCATCAGTTAAGTGCCTTTTGATTAAACATAGTGACACTCAAGTCCCGGGTGGATACCAAAATTCCTCAAATCGAGGGATGATGATTGCATTTTGGGGATACGTTTAGCATGTCATCAGCATTTTTAGCATTGTCCATTGATGTTTTTTTTAGATATATATATATATATGCGTAGTTTATTGTGTCAATAATCTATCATGACATGACCTGGTCCAACATAAAAGAAATGGGTCTGTTAACGTTCTCCGGCTAGCTACAAAGTGTGTGTGCATTTGATATATGGCAATTATTTATGTATCTGGAAACAAGTCCGTAAAGGTCCAAGTTCCAATATTACCCTCCCTAGCACTCACCTACATAATGTGACGAATGTAATCCCGTCCCTACCCTCAGGATATTATCATATTTCCATCCATATGTAATGGAATGGTGTTTACATAAAGTGACATTCAACATCATCTCGGGAAAATTGAATATTTTTGTCCCTCTGGCAAATACAGCCATAAGGAATATTTACAATCGGTTGTTTACTCCGACCATTTAGCAATCGAACTCATTCACTGAGTTTTATACCCAAGAGGCTGAAAATTTCCTAAAGGAAGCAGATTTTATTTAACAGCGAACCATGATATGCTTCTATCCTTTTTTAATCATAGCCCAAGGGAAAGAGCCTAAAACATTGATTTTCAAAAGCTGAAAAGATGTTGACAACATTATCTTGGTTTTTTAAAGGAAATTGCCTGTTACCTCCTTGTATATGATCCACAAAATTCGTTGCTTAGACGGTCATTCACATTATGTGTTTGTTTCTGCATCAGTTATGTGGAGAATGAAAAAGAATCTGAGCCAAGTTACTGACCTCCAATATCCGATGCACTCAAGTAAACTTACTGTCAGTTATTATTTGGATCCAACTGAACAAGTGTCGTTGCCCTTGATAGTCCGCTAACCTAAATGATAATATTATCAAACATTCATTTGAAAATTGAATTACGTCCGTTCATCAGCCACAGTACAGTAATGACTTAACGGTTCCCATACCTTAAAGCATGTATATCAGCAATTCAGCCCTTTCAGTAGATTTATGACAGCCATTCAAATGTTATAGCCTCGCCCCGTATAGGGGCGTGGGCAATTATGACGGTGCGTAGAGGTACCCTTCCAATCCACTCATATTACATTGTCCAACACAATCAGGACAACCACATGAATGCTAAAGTGATGTTAAACAGAGGGGAGTGTAGTGTATGATTTCTGCTCTGTCTGCTCTTCCGTCACCAAAGCCAGAATTGAATGGTGACATGACGGGGAAAGTGAGGCATGATGGGTAAGTTTATCAAATCACATAGATACAGGCAAATTCATATTCCAAAGCCGAATCCAAGCCGAAAAAGAGACAAAACCAGTGCCTGTTATCGAATCCAAGTGCCTAATATTAGTACCAAAGTCAGAGTCGCGTGGATATCACAGACACCCAGCCAGCTGAGTGTAAGCTCATGTGCTCCGTGAGAGTGAACATAATGCCTCATATACACCACCCACTTTGTGTCCGTTGGCGAATAAAGATGCCAATATGCACAAAATGATGAGAATGGGACGGTATCTTCCATCAGGTAATTGACAGGTGTGACACAATGTACAAGCAGATAATGGTACGACCATAAAATTTGATTTCAGTCTAGTTTTTACATATCCCTTTTTTAGCACTCCACCATGTGTTTGACAGGTTTGGCAAATGTACAACCAGATAATGGTATCGACCATAAAATGTTTTGCATGTTGATTTCAGCATAGTTATTACATATTTTTTTTAGCACTTTGTTAATCAAAACATGTGCTCTGACTCAAGGAAATGAATTCATGGTAAAATGAACGTGCTCCAACATAGGGGATTATATGGAAGCCCATAGGTGACATGTGCGGGGAAAAAAAATTTATTCTATTAAAAACCTACCACGTTCACACGTGGAAGTATTTAGCGCTATCACGTTCGCACGTGGTAACTTTAAAACTTATCACGTTCGCACGTAGAAAAGTTTTAGGCTTCCACGTTCACACGTAGAAAGTCAAAAGCTACCACGTTCACACGTGGAAACATTATATGCTTTCACGTTCGAACGTAGAAACTTTAAAACTTATCATGTTCGAACGTAGAAAGATGTAGGTTTCCACGTTCACACGTAGAAAGTTTCAAAGCTACCACGTCCACACGTGGAAACAATATATGCTTTCACGTTCGCACGTAGAAACTTTAAAACCTACCACGTTCGAACGTAGAAATATGTAGGTTTCCACGTTCACACGTAGAAAGTTTCAAAGCTACCACATTCACACGTGGAAGCATTTATACCTTCCCACGTTCGCACATAGAAAGATTTAGGTTTCTACGTTCACACGTAGAAAGATTCAAAGCTACCACGTTCACACGTGAAAGCATTTGATGCTACCACACCCAAATCTTTGCACGTGCGAACGTGGTAGCTCCTGAAATTTCCACGTGCGAACGTGGAAGCGTTAAATGTTTCCACGTGTGAACATGGTAACCTCGGACTTTCCACGTGTGAACGCAATAGCCTTAACTGTTTCCACGTGCGAACGTGATAGTGTTAAATGCTTCCACGTTCGAACGTGCTAGCTTTTTGCTGGAAAAGACATAAAAATTTTCTACGTGCATGTCACCTATGGGCTTCCGTAGGATTACCTGGGACACGTAGACGCGGTAGGCTTGTGATGCTGGAATATTACTGCTGAAAACAGAAACTTTTGAACAATACACTTTCATCACCGGCAAGTGAACAGGACCACCAGATAATTACTGTACGCAAAATATATTTGCTATTTTAGCCTGGAGAGAATTCTTCGTGGCACATGACGCAACAATAATGATATCCAGTAGTTAGACGTTTTCTCAAGAGTACTTCACATTGGTCATGATCAACACAAACAAAACCACAGAAATTTTCCCTTGGCGTGGGACAGTCAAAAGGTATTGCATGATTTCTAACAACAGACAGCTGACAGTAACATTGCAAGTGTCCTGTCAAAGAGGTAGTGCAGGGGACCTCGCCAAGGACACCATTAAATGGTGACAGGCACGAGGAGAGCGGGGCATGATAGATGTCTGTGTGTTTACTTGACACGGTCTGTCACATTACAGAACTATCCTCCATTCTTAGAGAATCAACCTCTTCCATCATCGGAACCGCAGAGAGAAACAACACAATCAAGAAGGTGTCCTGCATGAAGAATATGTCAGCTTACTTTTAAGTAAGGTGTGTAATTCGTTGTAGTAACATAATTATGAGTTACGAGCTATATAATCGTTATGGTGAAAAGTAAACGTTTGTAATTGATAACACATACCATCGCCATCATTGGAGCTAATCTATGATTTTAAGAAATGCAGAAAAGTTTCTATTTCACCAATCTGATGTACTCGATTCAACAAAATCAGACCATAAATCATGAGGCATATTAACATGAGGTATATTTTCTATTTTGAAGAAATTACATCCCATGGTGGTTCATATCTGCATACATAGTGACATGCTGAGAACCACAACATGCATCGGGTTACTCTCAAATCATTAACAGCCTGTTGTATTTGCAGAGATGGAGAGCCCTCAACGTATAGCAATATTTGATATTTTGAACAACATGTGTGCATTCATTAATAAACAAGAAAATGCAGCTAACTGCGAGAGTCGACATTAGAGCTCGAGCACATCATCAGCACCCTAGACAGCGGAATGTATCCTACTCAACGTTACCCCCCCCCCCCCATCCCCACGCCCCAAATAAAAATGCTACCATATCTCCCCCCCCCCCCCCCACATGATTCCAATTCATTGTCGTATATTATGATGAACGCATAGGCCTACTTCATTCATATTCCTAATAAGTAAACATTTATACTGAACTCAATGAAACAGATACGCCTGCTAAAATGATATTGATCCTTAATGAAATATCCTTAAACATATTGGAAACTATGAGGAATATCTGCATCTGATATCATAATAATTAACATATATGCCCACTGGGCTAATGAAAAGACCAGTTCAAAATATAAAGGATTATCTGAAGGCTTCGCAAACCCAACACTTTGACATATAAAATACGTCAAATTATGTTGAATGTAGCCGTGGCATAGCATACGAATCATTGTGTTCACTTCAAAAGACCGAGGAATGCCACACGGCACACGCAAGCATGCACGAATTGCTGCACAGGAGATTGTGTGCCCCAAAATACGCGTCATTGCGGTAAAATTTGTTTTGCATTCTGGGAACGTAAATTTCCGTCGGCTCCGCCATTTTGACGTTTTCAAAACAATCTCAGCATTTTGCGTAATTCTCTCAAATCAGTCTCCGATCTAACCCCCAAAAAGCCATTAGATCTCAAATTTTGAGGGGTCCGGCTCAAATCCCTCAGGATCCATAAAAAGGTGGGATCTGACGGCCTCTGGAGGGCATGTTTGTAATTAGCACACCTCATACACTGCTGGCCTCAAGTAAGGCACCTCGCCTACACACAGTATACATACACTGTGGTGTACATGTATGCCACATGGAAAATATCTGATGCATTATATGTTGGGCTGATACAGGTAAAGATTGTGCTCTTGTGGTCGCACATGAATAACACAACACAACAACAAAATTTCTGGCATGGTTAATGACCAAATCTTTCAGTGGGGGATGTTTAACCTCACATTTTAAAATAAGAAGCCTCTGAAAACAAGAACGGTCCAGTTGCGGATGACCGCCTAAGTTGTTGGAATATCAACGCACATTCTTCTTGGTGCCCACGCATACCGTATCAAGAAGTTATGTTATCGTATGATTACACTTTTCATGACTACTGATTACTGTCAATTTTGTTGGGACTGCAATGGACGTGTCATGCATGAATATTATGTTCCAAATCCCGGCCCGGCACATGCTTTGGGTACCCTGTCTTTCAATATTACCAGGACAATTGCTAAAATCCGTCGAAACCGGAAATTTCATAATAATTGTGACAACTTAGCAAAGTGAGGTGATTATCATTATTTAAGCCATACACTCAACAGAATACGAATTCGGTCCTAGTTAAGTTCCATAAACTTCTGAAATTACTTTTAACTCTGACATTCAATAATATCAGAAACCGATAAGAGATGGGTTTCGTATATTATGGATTAAATATAATCATGGTACACTCTAATAGTAGAGTGAAGCAGATTCTGATTACTGGATGTCAACTGCAAGGTACAACTTACATGTACATGCATTGTATAAAGCCTGGTATTCTACACAGCGTAATATCCAGAATGCTCCCTACATGTACAAGCATGTTCAGTACAAAAGTACATTGGCCCAGGGGTCACATACATCCTTTCAGCCGCCTGATATTGATATCAGTTGGGAACAGGTGAAAGGAGAGGGGTGGTATTTCCGCCTCATAAAAAGGGGGAAAGAAACGAGCATGGAGTCAAGCACCTGCTGATAGTCCAAGCACATGAAGCAGTTGACCCAGTGCTGGCTGACAATACTTCCATCACAGGTATCCAGAGTAAACAAACCGGTCCACTCTGGCTCCTGATGCCCACGCAAGGGCCCAAGGGCCTGTGGGAGTTAGGGGTTGGTTGGAGGTGGGTATGGGGATTTGATGCCCTACCATGACGGTTGTATTGTACAGAGGCAGTATTTCCCAGTAAAATTACTGTTATGCCAGTATATTGTGTATTTTTCTAAACTTGATAAAAATAATTTATGTAGATTTTTTACTCCCCTATCGTACCAAAATTAGCTTCCCTATCTATATCTTCAAGGGAGTGTTATGATTCTTTGGTTTCAGGACACAACTTTTGTTCGGCAGTGTACTGTATCTGGAGGTGCCTTCCAGAGTCGTTAGGATGGTCCAGCTAAGTTTTATGGCCAACACCACAGCTGTGTGCGATGTTCCCAGATTTGGGAAAATTTCGGGGGTCAGATCGGGGACTGAACCTAACACATCGATTTATGCATTATACATGTGTGGAATCTTCAAAGTTTGCCATCAATTCGAGAGATGACATGTCAAGGACGAAGAAAATTCTCATTTGGAGTAGGTGTCTAAACGTTTACATGCCAAAACGGGCGTCGATAGGTTGACATGAAACCTCCATAAAAAAATCAGCACATAGACGTGTAGAGAGTTGGGGGCTCTAATGTAAAAAAAAACTGGATGACGCAGCCAGATATCTTTTTGTAGGCACATTCGTGTCAAAAATGTTGCCCTTTATGTGTACATAACATCATAGTCAGCAGGTGATCATGTGACAGCTAAGATGTCCATATTTGTAACCAGTGTTTTGAATCCATATCCCTGCTGTCGATGCTAGCATTTAAATCGTTCTGTATCATTGAGGCATAAACAACCTAAACTTGAATTGGCGCTGTCAGAAAGTGCTTAGGCAATTGCTTCCGAGACGTTTGGCAGACACAACGTGAGAGTCGCGGGTCTTTGGCCCATTGATTTGCAAGGCTCATATGTCTTTGTTCCAGACTAATGTCCTTAACTTAAGCCAAGGGTGATAGCCTGTTTGGCCATCTATGAAATCCCAGTACAGTCATCTGCCCCGAGTGTCACAAATTCAAAACAGATCAGGGATATCACTGCTGATATCCTGTAAGTAATTGTGTGTACATGTGTACACTTATTAATTTAATAACCTGACATATAACATAAACGACAGATTTTGCCGTCTATAGAATTCAAGTCAGTAGAATTGTCGAAAAATGACATGTGTATATTCATAATACAAACATGATATCGATGGCCACTATAGTTCTTGATATGTAGCCTGACTGCTGTGATTTTGTCAGTATGTTGAAGAGTAGAAATCAAGAATGTTCTGTCAATTGGACGTGCGCAGTGAACAAGTGCAGTGATTTTAAAAACTAGTTTGCCTAGATTAGCCTGCGCTGTGATAGGTGTGACGATAATGTGGTCAGTTATATTGTTTGAATCGGCATTAATTGTTAACATATGCTCAAGATTTATCATATGAGATGGCCTTGTAACATTATCAAGTGTTTAGAACCAGCATTGAAGAGCGCGACCTCAGAGACGGTGCATCTTCCCCTGGCACCTGTTTACAAAGACTCCAACATATGTGTCCAAAACAGCCGTCCTCCTACAATTAGCGCTAATGGGACCTTATCTACACATTGATTCCGTCACACATAGCGTCTAGACAGGCTGTTACAATGCAACTGAGTCTGTTCCGTTCCTAAATATAAGTTTAGAAGAAGCTGGTCGACAGGTCGATAGATTCAATTCAAGTTACTTCGACTTTGGTAACAAATATATCACTCAAGTTTGACTAGATCATTGATTTTGTAAACTTCGTCAATGACTTTGACTTTGAATTATGAAATGGTCCTATTGCTATGGTACCTTGTTGGAAAATTTTCTTGAGTTATATGTTCAATCTATTTACATACCAAAATATTGAGATATGAGCGTTGGAGGTACACTCATTATCCATAAACTCAAACATGCTACATGACTTTTGCTGGTTGTACATCCATCTTGGTCCGTTCCAAGAATTACTCATTCACATATGTATATTTTCAAGATTTTGTGACCCAGAATTCACTGCAAAACCATGTGGTATAAATAATAATATAAATTAGATAATATAAATGTGACTATTTGGACTAATTATATTGGTTAAGACGCCTCAGAATTACCAGTGAAGTACGCTACAAGTCATTAGAGCTGAAGTTGACACATGGATGTTCACTAAAGCAAGCTTTTAATAACTGCCTTCATGATCTACACGTCCATTGTACCACAAACCCATAATCTCTTATGAGCGTGACCTTGAGAATTTGTGGCTCCATTAAAGTCATTAATTGCTGGCTATTGGACTGTGATGGAGTATCGGGTGTATTGCACGTATAAAATGATGTTACATTCTCCCAAGGTGTCAGTTATGTTATATGGACGTCCGATAATGAAGATAAGGAGATATAACAGCTTCACCCCATGACACATGCTAGAGTACCCCTGCCATCTATGGTAAAACACTATCCTAAACACAATTAGCGCTCATGGTATTTTATTCTATATGCACATTGAATTGGTCACACATAGCGTCTAGACAGGTTGTTACAATGCAATTAGATCTCTCCAATTCCCAACATGTACACTAACATTTAGAAGGAGATAACTCTTGAATTAATCAGTAAGTTTGCTTTGTATCACGAAACAATAAGTACCGGTATCATAGCAGATAAGACACTGAATGAAGTCTCACGAATGTTATTTCTTGTGTACGACTCACACTAATTTCACAAATACCACAAGATTTTGATGATTAAAATAAACCCCCAACAGAAGAGCCTGAACAAATGTATAGCCAGAGATACACCAGGGTTATCAGGTGCAGGAAGCTTGTAAAATACAAATGTTTCTACTGCAACAGCCATAAGACAATTATAAAATCAAGAATGAACCCCATGATGCGTAGGGCATAGTACATCATCACAACCTAAAAAAAATCTACTGAGTTGATGGTATATTGTCAGTCACGTATGTATACATCAGATAAAATAGAGTGACCTGAGACTTGTATTTTCAGAAGCCTATCTCAGAAGATATAACACACTTTAGCCAGACCACATACTTGCTCAGCGTGATAGGGGGAGTTGAGTAACCTTATCCTGTCTGGGGCACATTCCACATTCCTCACGCCAACAGATCATTTGTGTCCCAGTTTGTCAGCACGCAACACGGAAAAGTCCCAAAGTTCCACGGGGATGAGCATTTGTACAGTTCAACAGCCTGAAAATGAAGTTAATGTATCGCCATTGACCAAATGGAACTAATGCATTCTTTTGTGAATCGATTTTTTCAAGCTGTTTGGCAGGATGCATGATAATCTACCTGTTATCATAATATTCACATATGGCTATTTGGTTTTAATAAGGTGCCTTGATATCTAAGTTCACAAACGCAATGCCAATCTTCATGACTGACTGGACGTTACTGATTGTGGGAATGAAATATAATGACCATTCCCATAACCCACGTGCACCCTTCTTGCATTAGTCGGCGATGTCAACACAAGGGCATAATGTAAACATTATGTCACACCCGTTTTCCATCTAACTCATCAGTTGTGCAGAACAAACCTCTCCGACTATTTGTCAATATGAGCACATAGATGAATTAAGGGATGTGAACGACCGTGTTTGTTCACTTGGCTCTGGCGCAAATAAAAGTATCTTTTGGTAACTATATAACAAACAATACCATTGTACACGAGGCCAAAAAAGCTCTGTCACAGGCAAATTTGATGTTAAATTCGACTTGATATATGAAACTGATATATCAAAGTCCTGGCTGAACATATTCCAACGAGTGGCGTTCAAGCTTCACTGAATGAGGAACATGAGTGAGTGATCTGAATGAGAAACACAAAATACACTGTACAGGTCAGCATGCTCCCACCATACTTATTACAATGATCTGATTCTCATAAAAGTAGAGCATTTCATCATCGCTTATCTCCACTTCATCGAGGAATATGTTTTGTTAAAATTTGACATATTAGTTTCATTTATCACGTCACATTCAACATGAATATAATCCCATCTCCTGCCAGTGACAGGCCTATTATTGAGTCTAGTGTATGTAATGACAGCACGGTTGTCAGCATCCTGCCAAAGATAAACATGCACACCACTTTTTGTTGGGACAACATAACTAGCTGTGAAATTCTAATGCTGAATTAGAAAACTGCATTAGAACGCATGATATGTAGTATTAATCTTGCATTAAAACATAAGATAACATAAGATAATGTAAGAGGGCAGGTTACAATCCATGGAGAGCTGTATAGACATGGAGCACACATATATGTCACACACAGCGAGGAGCTGAGAGACACAAGCCGCCTTGATGAGCCATCAATCTTGGGTTCCTTCACGTCATTGTGGTGACAGCTTCCTGTCTTTCTCGGGATTGAGAGGCACTTGGTGAATAGCTATCAGCAGAAATACATAACGATAGATTTTCAACAACAACCAATTAAGACAGAAACATTTATTAGGTATATCTTCAGGATGTACCTGCACATGGACATGCAACACTCTCTCGTTATGTATTTCTGCTATCAGACATATTATTGGCAGCACATAATAGGTTGTTCGCACAATAATTTGTCAAATATTTTTGGAAGCACAATGTCGTAGTGCAATTAGCCTGCATGGGACATTCATTGTCCAGAGCAATGGGTAATGACAAACTTGACCTTCACTATGACCTTTAGATAGCTCATAAAATAGTAGAGTGGGAATTTCGGAAACATACTCCCATACTTTCAAGAATTCAACACTTCTGCATAGTGTGTTTATTCATTGAACATGTCATTTCTTCTCATACAAGCATACAAGCTAGAGAAAAATATTGTATATAGAGTATCAAATTTGGGATGTGCATTGCCATAGCAAATTATTGATGCATTTGTCCATTCGTATATATAGATAATAATAGAAAGGACACATTAAAGTGCCCATCGCACCAGGCTTGCGGCCGATTAGCGACTCAAGCGAATGCCAATTAACCTATCCCAAATCCAGTTTGTCCGAGTCTTTTTATGTCATTTTCGACGTATTCTGTAAAACGTTACTATAGGCCAAAGAGAAGCTTTCTGACGTAGTTTGTGAAACTCGGACAACTTTTGGGAGCATTCAAAATAAGTTAATTCGTCTAATTCAACTTTTAAACGCAACTTTGTATGTTATAGATCTCTAAAAAGTCGGGAGCAGTATCCCAATTCGCCAAACAGTCGCTTTTTTCTTTGTCACAAAATTTCAAACATGTTCACAATATCCTGGCGAATGAAAAGCGATTTTTTTCGTTAACTTGTCTCTATTCGTATCTAATCAGTAGCTAACTTTAATGGTGTACGTCGTCTTATGAAGATTTTGGGTGAGCTCATGGCAAATACTTAGCGACCAATTACAGAGTCAGAAGAACAGTTAACGATTAAATATAGACTAAAATCCGACTAGTTCCCATAGGGGTTGCTCAGGGTCGCTACATGGTCGTCAGTAGATTGCTATTACTCGTAAACAAGTTTGAAATCAGTTGCTCGGTATTCTTCATTCGCATGAAGGTCTGATCACGGTTGAAATGTGGTCGTCCGTCATCAGCGACTAATTAATGACTATGAATGATAGTCATATGACTGCTCTGCGAATATTCGTAAGCAAATCAGCAACAAAAGCCAAACGATCGTCTAATTCGAGTTGCGAACATGTCCCTGCCATGTCGTTAAAATTATTTATGAATTACATTCGCCAAAAAAATTGTTCAAATTCATCTAGTAGTCGTCTAAAAATGCAGTCGTTATGTGGTCGTCGTCTGGTGAGATAACAACTTAAATGCAAAAGAGTGAACTAAAACTCACCAGAGAGGTTGAGTCGAGTCCATTTTTATTTGTACTAACTAACTTGTTTATAAATTCACTATCAAGTTATCTTATAATTGGTTTTTATTCGTCAACTGTTAGAATTTCATGAGTATAACAAATATACGGAGAGTCCAATTGATCACTGACCGAGATGTATTCTTGCGATTATGGACTTATTGTACAAACTGCAGCAGGCAGGCCTAACTAAACTGATTATATCATGTTGTGATCAAGTCATGTTTCTGTTTCCCATGTCCAGTAATGCAATTAAACGGTGAGCACTGAGATTGTCATGAAAAAAACGAGTTCATCAGGGAAGTGTCTTTTGACACTCGAGTTCTAGATGGATACCAAAATCCCTCAATTCGCAGCCTGATGATTGCATTTTGGAGATAAGTTCATCATGCGAAGCTAGTGGCCTTTTCGTGTTTTTTTAAAATAAAATATATCGTCTATATTGTGTTAATAATCTATTGATGACAACATGACCTGGCACATTACAATAAAAATTAGTGAGCTAACGTTCTCCAGCTAGCTACAAACTGTGTGTGCACGTGACATGTGACAATTATTTATGTACCTTGGAACAAGTTTCTAAAGGAATAAGTTCCAACATTTCCTTCCCAGGCACTCAGCTATAGAAAATAACGAATGTAATCCCGTCCCTGCCCGCAGGATATCATCATATTTCTATCCGTATGTAATATAATGGTATTTGCATAAAGTGACACCCAGCACCATCTCAGGAAAATTGAATATTTTTGTCTCGAGTTTCCTCTGGCAAATAACACCGAGAGGTATATTTACAATCGGTTGTTTGCTCCAAGCATTTAGCAATCCAACTCAATCACTGAGTTTTTTTTCATATCCATGAGGCAGAAAATTGTCCTAAAGGCAGCATATTTGGTAAAGCAGCGAATCATAATACGCTTCTATCCTATATTAATCGTATCCCAATGGAAAACAGCCTAAACATATTGATATTCAAAAGCTGGGAAGAATCTTGATAACATTCTCTTGGGTTATTTTTGTTTTTAAAAATGCCTTTTACCGTTCTGTATGTTTTCCATAAAATCCGTTGCTTTAGCCATTCATTCACATGATGTATTCATTTTTGTAGCAGTGATGTGGAAAATGAAAAAGAAACTGAGCCAATTTACTGATCTAAGTAGGGATATATACAAAAAAAAGATCACACATCATACATACTTAGTTTCTCACAAACTAGAGATTTAGCTTGACATGGAAGTTGGATCCCAAATCCAGCATACATGTGGGCAGGAAAAATATAATAGCTCATGAGCCCAGGGGATCCACTGTGCACCATTCCAGGACTCCTGGGATGAAGTTTCCAATGTGGTGGATTTTCAAAATGGCTGCCATCAAATCTGAAAGATTTCCTGAAACACAAATGTGCACATATATTCGCCTCTAATTGTGTTGTTCATGCAAGTAGCCTCCGATATAACTATCAACTGCAGTTTATTATTATCTACAGTTCTATTAACTACAGTTCTGTAAAATCATAATTTTCTTAGCCTTTTAGCTATTATCCAGAAACTTGAAGTATTGTCTGCTTGGACAAGAATACTCTGATATGCGTCTTTGTTAGATATGTTTTAAGGCATGTAAAACTTGCGTGCATACAACTCCAGATTAACGCCCATTTTCTGGTCGCCTTCAGGATGTGTTGTATCATTGGGGTATAAACAACCCAAACTTGAATTGGCGCTGTCAGAATGTGCTTAGGCAATTGCTTCCGAGACGTTTGGCTGACAGAACGAGAGAGTCGTGAATCATTGACCCATTGATGTAGACGACTGGTTAATGTCTTTGTTCCCGATTAATGTCCTTAATTTAAGCCAGAGGTGAGAGCCTGTTGGACTATCGATGAGATCCTAGTACCGTCAGCTGCCTGAATAATCACCAATGAAAAACGTTTGGCTGGTCATATTTTAACTCATAGTATGTGCCAAACTTGATTTCAAGCTGCAATTCAAAGCAAAACTTGACCAAAACCGCATTTCAAGTTGACGAAATTGGAGCCAGATCGAACTTTTATTTTTGTCTCGATTAACTCCCATTTGAAGAGTGGGATGCCAGTTGACGAGTTGACGTGACAGGCAGAGGTGATCACACTGTCTGGGGGACAGGACACACATCCCTCACGCCCTCCACTCATCTGTGTCAAGTCAGATTGCAATTCCTGCATTTTGTAGGAATAACTGAAGATTCTTAATTCTCCAATCTTAAACAAATTATAATGCAATAGGTAAACTTTACACAATTCATACCACCTTAAACAAAATCTCATATCACCTCCATTATACAATCTCACCACCGAAAAATTATTAACCAGTCATTATGTCAATAGTGCAACCAAACCCCGTGTACAACCCATTACCATGACTTATTCCACAACGTTATGATGAGGTTTATTTACTCAATTTTATGTTTTGTATTCAATTGGATCCAACTGATAATTGACAATAAAATTACGTGAGTGAATTGGATATTGGAGATCAGTAAATTGGCTCAGTTTCTCTTTCATTTTTTTTTTCCATTTCAGTTTCTTTTTCACTGCTACAGAAATGAATACATAATGTGAATGAACGGCTAAAGCAACGGACTTTATGGAAAACATACAGAGCGGTACTAGGTTTTTTTTAAATAAGTCAAGAGACTTTTATCAACATCCTTCCCAGCTTTTGAAAATCAATATGTTTAGGCTGTTTTCCAGTAGGGTACGATTAATATAAGATAGAAGCGTATTTTGATTCGCTGCTATATCAAATATGCTGCCTTTAGGACAACTTTCTGCCTCATGGATATGAAAAAAAAACTCAGTGATTGAGTTGGATTGCTAAATGCTTGGAGTAAACAACTGACTGTAACTATACCTCTCGGTGATATTTGCCAGACGAACCTCGAGACAAAAATATTCAATTTTGCTGAGATGGTGCTGGGTGTTATTTTATGCAAATACCATTCCATTACATATGGAGAGAAATAGGATAATATCCTGAGGCTAGGGATGGGATTACATTCGTTATTTTCTATAGGTGAGCACCCGGGATGGAAATGTTGGAACTTGGACCTCTAGAAACTTGTTCCAAGGTACATAAATAATTGTCACATGTCACATGCACACACAGTTTATAGCTAGCCGGAGAACGTTAACTGACTCATTTCTATTGTAATTTACCATGTCATGTTGTCATCAATAGATTATTAACACAATCAAGACGATATATTTTATTAAAAAAAGACATCAAATGGACAAATAGCTTCGCACGATAAACTTATCCACAAAATGCAATCATCAGGCCGCGAATTGAGGGATTTTGGTATCCACCTGGAACTCGGGTGTCACTTTTTGGCATCAAAAGAGACTTCCCTGATGAACTCGTTCTTTTTTCATGACAATCTTAGTGCACATCGTCTAATTGCATTATTGGACATGGGAAACAGAAACATGACTTGATCACAACATGATATAATCAGTTTAGCTAGGCCTAACGTTCGGCGGATAGCTGCAGTTTGTACAGTAAGTCCATAATCGCAAGAATACATTTCGTTCAGTGACCAACTGGACTCTCCGTATATTTGTTATACTCATGAAATTCTAACAGTTGACGAGTAAAAAGTCGTTCATCAAAGGCTGGCCAGAGTTACACACGTCCAAAACACTTATCGTCATGCCTTCTAGTGGTGATCATGAAACGGATAAGTGTATATATTACCACCAATACAAGAGACATTAGGAAATGTGAAATTCAACCTTTTTGGGATAGAAATAAGACCACCAGGCAAACAATGTGCAGAACGTCTTTTGATGTGTATGTAGTGATTCCGTAAATCGAATCTTTATTTCATGTCTTCCCGGGTGAATGGTGAAATGTGTCGATATCATGTCAATACATATATTCCACCAGGATTGGAATCTGTTAGAGGGCAGGTTACAATCCATGGAGAGCTGTATAGACATAGAACACACATATCTGTCACACACAGCGATGTGCTGAGAGACACAACCCGCCTGGATGAGCCATCAATCTTGGGTTCCTCTCACGTCATCGTAGACATTTTATTGGCAGCACATAATATGTCGTTTGCACAACACCATTTGTCAAATATATTTTGGAAGCACAATCATGTCGTAGTGCAACTATGATTAATCTGCATGGGCCATTCATTTTCCAGAGCAGTGGGTATGACAAATTTGACCTTCACTATGACCTTTAAATAGCTCATAAAATAGTTGAGTGGGAATTCCAGAATCATGCACCCATACTTTGAAGAGTTTAAACCTATTTATGGTATGTTTGTACACGTATTTCTATATATACATACATCCATATTCTGAAAAAACACCATTGCTCTGACATTGCTAGAGAAAAATAATGTGTGAACAATATCAATTTTGAGAAACATATCAATGCATTTGCCCTTGTGTATATAATTAATACGGAAGCCCGTAGAGGCCAGATAATGAAAGGTGTGAAAATATATTTATCTGGCGGCCGCCATATAATTATCTGGCGGCCGCCATTTAATTATCTGGCGGCCGCCACATAATTATCTGTAGGACGTGGCTTGAAATATGAGGAGATTCTTGTAAAGTAATATACATATAGCTAATTAGGCCCTAGTATCCAAATAAAAGTCGTGACATACTGTATTAATGACAATACTGTTTTTAATGAGACAATGTTATGTGGGGTATTGTGGGGGGGGGGGGTTGTTGACATGCAAATTATTAACTTTCACACTTAGCATTATATAGGGATCATCAATGAATTCATGTTTTTTGTTGTGGCCATGGCAACTGGGCCCTTTGCAATTATGGTTGCTACCATCGATATATAGGTTAAAGGGACATGTGAACAAATAAAAACAGTGCATATTCGATGGTGGTGACAAATATTCGTCAAATTATCTGATTAATATTGTGTGTTCCTTTTTTCTTTGTTTTTTCCCCTATGGATTATGTATTGAAAGTTGCCCTATGGTCCATGATACCAATCAATGACATGAAAATATGTACATTTCATCCCCCAAACAAATATTCGTTAAATTTATTGAGGCATTCTTGGACCATATATGTTACAATATAAATCGGCATTGACCGATCAGAGTCACTTTGCATGTGACTAACGCGCACCACTCCTATGGGATGCTGGTATTCGAAGAGGGGGCGGGGGGGAGAAGTTTTTTTTTCAAATCCCGAGTTAGTACCTTGATAATATCGACTTAGTATATCGATAATGTATCTCAAATAAAATGTAAATTTTATTTTATTTTAAAATGAATTTCTATGGATAGACCAAAATGCTGTGTTAAAGCACTGAATAAGTGGCGGCTGCCAAATAATTAAGTGGCGGCCGCCAGATAATTAAGTGGCGGCCGCCAGATAATTATGTGGCGGCCGCCACTTAAATATATTTTCACACCTGGCACTAACGGTCTTCCGTAAATTAACAATATCAATAATGCATTAAATGCTTATGATTAACAGGACTAAACTCAAACTCATCACATTGAGTAGATTGGAGTAGATTGCAAGCCTTTCTTCAGTTTTCAAGATCGAAGTTTCAAATTTGGGGAAAATATGATTTCATGCCAAATGCAAATGTATAAATTTTCAAATTGATCTGACAATCCTAAACATATTTATGGCCGAAAATCATTCGACATTCTGTGTTGAACTTGACTTTAACTCATGCCAGTTCGAGCCATGATGATTTCATTCTGGGGAGAAATTTAGCGTGTGGGAACATTTGTCTATTTTTATGTTTTTATTGGCCAGCGCATCGTCTTCCAAGTTTCGGTAAAACAGACCCACGGAGGGTAGGCATGGGCGGTCCCGGTCCTGCTATCATTTGCTTTAAATATAGTAATCTCAAGAAAAGGATCACAGCAATTTCAAAAATAATATTTCGGATTGTTTCAATGAGGTTTTACATTTTAATCTTGTGAATAAACGCGAATACTGTAAGAGTAGGCTGCATAAGGAACTCGCCTATGATGTATGAACTCGCCTATCAAAACTTCCGGCAATCATTAGCATAAATTTTATAGGAAAAGCCGACGATGTTGGTTTACCGCAATACATACGCATACAGTAGCGCAAGAAAAATATTGAGCTAAATTTTTGATATTGGCAGGACAATTATGAAAGATTGCCAGCTGTTATAGTTTCCGACATAAAAATGATAAACTGTGATAACAAATATGGTTTTTACACCAAAATAGACGCATAAACTATCAATTTGATCCAAATCATTGGGCAACATTAAAACCATTGAAGGTCTGAACTCGGATATACATATATATCTGTTCTTATTTGTTTATTATATGGAAAATAATGAGCAATTTGATCTAATAAATTAAGGTTATCAATCACACAAACTTCCCCATCCCAACATATTGCTGAGGATTCTGCTTCAAATCTGGTACAACATACCTGCTCCCAAACAATAGAATTGTGTCATGTAACTTTCTTCGGCTAGCGACAAAGTGTGTATGTGTTTAGTCTGTGAAAATTATTTATGTACCTTGGAACAAATCTGTAAAGGTCCTAGTTCCAACATTCGCATCCCTATCGCTCACCCGCTGAAAGTAATGAACGCAATCTCGTCCCTGCCCTTAGGATATTATCATATCTCCCTCCGCATGTAATGGAACGGTATTTGCATAAAGTGACACCCAGCATCATCTCAGGAAAATTGAATATTTTTTCCCGAGGCTCCTCTTGCAAATAACACCATAAGGAATGAAAAACACATTCCCACGATTTTGTGAAAACATATGAAGATGCGTGACTACATGTGTGCTAGTATTTGGGGAGTGGGCATAAAGACACGGAGAGTCCTGGGGAGTTGGGGAGGGAGGGGGCACAAAGAGACAACGTCCTGGTTTCACGCAAAATCAGACAAATGAGCTGCATGAAACCCATATATCGCCGTAAGGAGGTGAAATCAGGTGTTCCGGGCAGAATGAGCATTTCCTTCCACACATATGCCCCTTCAAAATATGTTCAGTAACTTTTTTACAAAAGATTCTCCATATGTAACCCCTGTGATATGTATAGTTTTGTCGCCTGGGAATCGCCGGTGTGCACATAGCGGCCATTTTGGTTTTCCGGCGGGTCAACAACAACAATTTGGTCCGAAATGAATTCATTTATAAATTGTGATCCATTTCCAGCCAGATAGATAGAAAATAAATAATGCTATATCTTCAACTGTAAGTCTGTAGCTGCCAATTTCCACATTTCAGGTCAAGCGTGACCTTGAAATTCACCACTTAAGATTATTTCATGTCAGGTTCATAGTCACCGAAAGACCCACCAATGTGACTTCCTATATGCTCATAATACAAATCTAAGCTGTGTCATTATGGATCCAAAAGTCAATATTGTTTTCAGGTCCACTTTGGCCGTTTGGGCTTAAATTGTAGGCCGTTTGATTGATTCAAGCCAAATCATTTCAATACGTATTGCAGAGGGGGTAATTTGCCTAAAGACTAATTTTGAAGAAAAAAACATTTTTTAAGTTGGACAAGACTACCATGATATTCACCACTAAGGTCACCTAAGATCAAGCTCAAGGTCGATACAAGATCCATCATATAAAAGTTCCTTTATATACCCGTAATGAATCCGAAGCTTCACCTACAAATGCTTTGCCCGTAGCTGCCAGTTTTCACATTCCAGGCCAGGCGTGACATGGGGAGATCATCTGATGTCAAGGTTTCCAAAAGATCAGTCATGTATGACTTCCTATACAATCCTACTACAAACCTAAGCTCTATCTTCAATCATTATGGATCAAGGAGTCATTCTTGTTATTTTAGACCAACTGCGGCTTTGGACCAACTGCGTTCGAGCAATTCAAGCTATACCATACCAATATATATATATATATATATAGCAGAAGGGATAATTTGTGTGACCCCTATACAGAATTTAATGAAAAAAAATATCTGACAGATTTTGAGGACTTGTTTTTTAAGTTGGAAAACATGCCAAGAAACTATTTTGCATGTTTATACGATTCAATCAAGAAATGGAAAAAAAAACTTCTGGGGATATTAACTCATTACGTATTCATACAAATTTATGGGAAAATTAATCAAGCCGAAAAAAAGAGTTTAAAAAGTTAACATACGACAGCGGACGAAAAGCCATGACAATTTTGAATTTCGGCAGGCATTTTCTCTTCTAATTGATGCATAAGATTCTTCATATATAGGAGATTTTTCACATATTCTTGATAAATATTATCATACCCTTGTGATGTGTACGGGTTTTGTTACCCTTAGATGTCCGGAAACCTAAAAGAGACTAGTATCTATCATTCATTTGAATTTTGGATAATGTCGTTAACAGCCGTCCTTTGTTGTATAATACGGTAATAAATCAATGGTTGTCAAAACTTTAATTACGCATATCAGCATTTCAGTTTCCAATAGGTTTATGACAAATTATGTAGTCAGCAAATTGCCGGATCCGCACTGGTCGTGTCTCGATTACTGTAAATCACATCTGTTCATATTGTACACCCGTACTATAAATTAATGGGGAATATAGTGGCTATCGTTATTCATTTATTCCCAACTGAATATTGTAAAACAGGATATAAACATGTGAATTTGCCCACAATGTTATCACCATGCAAACAGGTCTAACATGATGAACAGATATCTTGCCAATATCGGGAGTTAATGATACACTATGAGTAACCCCATGATCCTGTCTATGGGTCATGTTTTCTCGGGTGTCTGGCCAGATCATTCATCATGAGAATAATGGCCAGGAAACATTATGCTGTCGAGGTTATAGTAGATATCACCAAGGAGTCCGTTGTTTTGTGTCATACATATTTCGTAATTTACAGACCGATTAAAGCAGTACTGAGCGACTTCCAGAAGATTTATATCCCAGCTTGGGCCCTTTGAATCGCGTTTGTTCATGCTTTATGCAGACATTGCGAATTAATCATTTCTGAAAATATAAAACATGAATTAATCGTTCCTTTAAATATAATACATGGTGAAAAATCTGTCCATTCTCAGATGGCTGACCACAAAATACATTATAGTAACAATCGCCAGAAAACATTATTGTTGTGACGATCATATAGCATTCATTATCATTATGGTATGTGTGTCGACCCATTTTATTCAATTTCTATTGTGAACACTAGTACATTATACAATTTCAAGAGATATTTCGTTGATTGGAATATCATATTACTGTGCCAGGGTCGATTCGGGATACGCCCAATTTGAGAGTCAGATTCATACTAGCTCGTCTAGTGTTCGGCTAGATTCCCCTTTAGCTCACTCGGTAGAGTGTGGACTATCGTTCATGAGGACCCAGGCAACGAATTAAATGTACATTCGTAGCAAATATTCCTGTCGCAATTCTATTTTATGGTGTACGACTTCGGCCATCCATGGATCTCGCCTTAAAAGGTAGGGCGAGAACGTGAAAGTACACAGCGAACAGACGAAATTACGAAGCGAAAACCCGAAAACAGGAAACTGAATCTCGTCTTTTCGCTTCGTGTTTTCGAGTTTTCGCTTCGTAATTTCGTGTTTTCGCGTTCTCGCCCTTCTTTATAGTCGAAAACACGAGATCCAAAAATGGCCGCCGTCGTACACCATAATATTTCGATACTGTGCCAGTCATAAATATATATATAATGCACTCTGAGGGTAGAAAACCAAATCTACATAATTGGCGTTCATTGCTCTAGTATCAGGGAGTATAGAGGTACCGTTTGATTTCTACCCTGTCTGCTCTCCTGTCACCAACGGCAGAATTGAATGGTGACGTGACGGGCGAAGTCAGGCATGGGTAGGTTTGTCGAATCACAAATATATATCGACAAAGAGACAAATTCGTATTCCCAAACTGAATTGTGACTTTACGAGTGATCGAATCCGAGTGCTATTATCAGTATCAAAGTCATAGTCTATGAATATCACAGACATCCACTGTGACAGCTGAGTGTAAGATCATGTGCTCCGGAAGAGTGAAATGCCTAGCATGCAACATACTCTGTGTTATCCATTGGCGAATCAAGATGCAAATATATCCACAAAATGTTGATATACGTTTTCTATTTTGACTGCCGTATTGACCTTTCAAGGTCATTGAAGGTCAAATTTAAGGTCACCACTGAAATTGCTATGTGATTTCCCACTTGATACTGCCAATATGTAAGCTCAATGTTGAAGTGTTCTGGGAGTTTACTCCATACAGCTCCCATTATGAAGAAAAACTGAGGTCAAATGTCAGATTCAAATAATATTATTCACCATATAACGTTGATGTTCACAATTGATTCCTAAGCCATGAAGTTGATAACGAGACATTAGCAATTTTGTGCTCCGACCTTGAAAATAAATTCAAAGATCAAGTTCGAGGTCATGAGAATAATCAGCATATATCATGTCCTATATTCCAAATCTGTAAAGTCGATAATAAGCGAGAAATTACCCATTTTGTGCTTTGACCTTGAAAATGAGATCCAAGGTCAAGTTTAACGTCATGAGAATATTCAGTATATATAATTTCCTATATGTGCACAATTATTTTCTAAGGGAGTAATGTGTGTCATTATAAAGCGTGGGAAAATTTAACCTGGGAAAGTGTCATTTGGGACCCGTCGAAAAAATCAAAATGGCCGCCACACGCAGATCGGGGATTCAAGGGCAGCGAAACCTATACACGTCACAGAGGTATATGAAGGAATCTTTTGAAACCAGAATTTCAAATCTGATCTGATAGTTTTTCAGAAAATGACCGCCAAAGTCCAGAATTGACCGCTTTTCTACGAAAATGGCCACCATTTTGGCAAAAAATGGGGAAATTAAAAAAAACTAAAAAACACCCCCTGTTGAAATATGTTTGGGCATTTCTATGCAAAATTTTTGAAAGATTCGCCCCTGGACTTTAAAGATAAAAATGTAGACGGACGACGGACGCAAAAGGTTATCAGACCAAAGGTCCGGTAACCCAAAAACATAATTTATGCGAAAGATGTGTGAATTTATTAATGACGCGGCCAGAAATTAATTTTTTGAGGTAAATTCCTGTAAAGCAGTTTGTCTTTTACGTGTACATAATATCACGTATAGCAGATAACTACACGCTTTCGCACGCGTTCATATATATTTGTGAAACATATATTTCGCTGTCGACGGTAGCACTATTCATCACTTTATATTTAATACCTCATTTTATACCTTGTTATATATTTAACTTATCTCATCAGAGTTCGTGCAACGATACCAAATGTGCCTCAGTGAGGAGATATCCAATGTACCTAACGTCTCTCACAAGCCTCGATATAAGCGCACAGCACTCTGGACATCAACAATGACACTTAGGACCATAGAAATGTAACGTATATTTCTATGCTTAGGACACTGACCACACACAACTCTGAATGGCAGTAATAACACTGTGGGTGACCAGTGGCGGGTCCAAGTTTTCTCCGAGCAGGGGGCACATTTTGTATGTAATGAGTTGATAATCAAGGTCTTTGTCCGACAGCTACGATTCAGCTGCTTTATTCGTTGATTGCTAACCCATATCAATTATACTCAAGGCTGTCTTCATATTGTTGGGAGCATGTGCCAAACAACATCCTGCTAAATACCAAATAACGTTAGGACATTATGCTGGGGCATCTACAAAAAATACCATTTCACCTATATGATCATTGTACGTTGTGAAGTCCCAATGGCCTATTTTGTTGCGTCTTATACTCTCTTAATTTACATATGAAATGCGTGTACATCAAGTTCTGAAAATTGTATATGATAATATAACAGTGGACATCTGACCACAGACAACTTCTTGTATATACACAAAGGTCATTGTGTATATATGTATAAGATAAATTTAAGATAAATAATATATTTCGTGAATGTGGTGACCGCCCAGTAAATATCGCTTTTGAGCTGTTTGTCAAACTTGTAGTGCCAATATTATTATATGGATGTGAAGTCTGGGGTTGTGAGTATCGAGATCAGAACAGGTTCACAGAAAATTTTGTAAAATGCTGTTGGGTGTGTCCACGAATACCTCAAATGTTAGAGTGTTAGGTGAGTTAGGAAGAATACCACTTTACGTGAAATATACCACCCGATGTATAAAGTTTTGGTTGAAAATAGTTAATTCAGAAGGTTACCTGAAGTCAAGTTATAACATGCTGAAACTATTAGATGACAGTGGAAAATTGAACTGGGTTAGTTATGTTAAAAATATACTTTTTTCAAACGATTTTGGTTATGTATGGATAGCACAAGGAGTTGCGAGTATTGATTGTTTTATCTGCACTTTTACACAACGAATAATTGATGCTTCACATCAAAAAATGGTTTGAAAATATGAAATCTAATAATATGTAATGTTCATATAAGTATACATTACAACCAGAAATGTATTTAGAATATGTAACTGTGAAGCGCCACAGACTGGCGTTAGCACGTTTATGTACAGAAAATAACAGATTAGCTGTAAATATAAAAGGTCAAACACAAACAGATACGGATAAATTATGTAAGTACTGTGCAATAATTCACTGAAAATTGAAGATGAATATCATTTCGTTATCGAATGCCCTTTATATCATGATTTGCGAAGCACCTATATTCCGGATTTATGTTGTAACACATGGTTTTTCAAAAATTGATGAATTGTAAAGATGTCGACAAAGTTAAATCCTTTGCAGCCTTTGTGTATCATGCATTCAATCTGCACAGTGTGACCACTTGATCTTGTGTTACTTGTCCTTGTGAATATGTTTGCTATTGGGCCTGTGGCCTACAAAGCTGAATAAACCATTCATTCAGTCAAAAGTTATTGGTGAACCGTGGATTTAAGGAGAGACACTGGAAAGGCTCCGAAAATATAATAAATGTGATCGTCAGCTTCCCGAACAGTGCAAACTGCAAAGATTATTTCGATTTTTAAAAATTAAAACATAACACCATGCCCAAGCAGGCAAGGCAGTACTGGGCAATCAAATCCATATCAAGCAAATGACAGGGGCAAATTTCAAACACAATGCAACTATTATGGGGCTCGAAAACAAACTTGCTAGTAAAACTTGCCTGAATATCAAAGCATTCTCAATCGTTCTGGGTACATGTAGTGCACTCATGGTTGAGACCTGCATCGTGCCATTCGGATAGAAAGCCTTTCGGTTCACAAGATTATGAGGATGATTTCAAGGCATGAAAATTCATTAGGTACAGTCCAAGCATTGTAGAAGCCATATATGTCACATAAATTATTCTTTTTCATCAATAAAGAAATTCTTTTTCATCAATAAAGAATATATTTCCACTTCGTAAAATCATTCGCTTGGATATTGAATTATACCGTTTGACAACTGTCTTTATTCAACAGTCAGGCCCGTAGGCTGGGGGGGGGGATGCTGGGGTGCCCCCACTGGTCCACTGAAGTTCCGCTTACTTTAAAAACATCGATGAAAACAAAAAAAATCTCCTCAAAGAAATCTACCAATTCAGGCAATTGCGTTGATATTACCCTCAAACATGGCAGGGGGCTGGCTGTGAGCCAAAGGAGACTGGCAATCCTTAAATTTTGTCCATAAACATTGTATGAGGTCTGGTTCAGTGGCACGAGTCTGGCATTTCCGGTGCTCTGATGCATCAGAGCTGTGTTCTGAGAGAAGCAAAATCGAAAACTTTTCTCGGGGGCCAAAACCCCCAGACGGAAAGGCTTCGCTCGCTCGCATAGTTCCACCATTGAATATTTTTCAATGGTGGAAGATTTCTATCACATGTGAACGTGGTAGCTTTGAATCTTTCTACGTGTGAACGTAGAAACCTAAATCTTTCTACGTGCGAACGTAGAAAGGTATAAATGCTTCCACGTGTGAACGAGGTAGCTTTGAAACTTTCTACATGTGAACGTGGAAACCTACATCTTTCTACGTTCGAACGTGATAGGTTTTAAAGTTTCTACGTGTGAACGTGGAGACCTAAAACCTTTCTACGTGCGAACGTGATAAGTTTAAAAGTTACCACGTGCAAACGTGATAGCGCTAAATGCTTCCACGTGTGAACGTGGTAACTTTGAAACTTTCTACGTGTGAACGTGGAAACCTACATCTTTCTACGTTCGAACGTAAAGTCTTAAAGTTTCTACGTGCGAACGTGGTAGCTTTTGTCTTTCTACGTGTCAACGTGGAAGCCTAAAACCTTTCTACGTGCGAACGTGATAAGTTTAAAAATTACCACGTGCTAACGTGATAGCGCTAAATGCTTCCACGTGCGATTGTGGTAATTTTGAACTCTCTACGTTCGAACGTGCAAGGTTTTTAATAGAAAAAAACACCAAATTTTTTCCCCGCACATGTCACCTATGGGATTCCATACAAGTCAGCCTCTTATTAAGGCATTTCAACAGAAATGCCTTTATGGTTTTGACAAAAATAAAATTTTTCTCTTTTTTTCTTTTTTCTTTTTTTTTTCTTTTTTTTTTTTTCTTTCTTTTTTTTCACTTTTTGGTTTCCGCACGATAACTTCAGTTTGCCTCCATGTATCTTAGCCAAATTTTCACCGCTGGTCAGAAATGTTGTGTAGAAGAAGGCTATTGTTTTTTAGCCGGCTCCGGGGTCCGTGAGGTCCGTGAGGATGAAATTCATGTTTTTGGTTTCCGCACGATAACTCAAAAAGTATTATGGCAATGACTGTAAAACTTTACATGGAGGTTCATATATCACCAGGAGAGAAGCCTATTGATTTTGAGGCCGATCCGTCAAACGACCTTTGACCTAGGGCTCGAAATAATTTTAGCTGAGTCATCCTTGAGGCTCTCATGCATATCTCGGAAACGGTGCGTGGTCGAGCGAAACGGACGTTATTTTCGGACTCGTCATCCTAGATAAACATGTCTAAGGGGTATTTTGGATGACCTTTGACCTTGACCTTAAATTTTTCTCGCTGAGTCGGCATTTTCGTTTTCGTCGATATCTCGGAAACGGTGCGTCGTAGAGCGAAACGGACGTTAATTTCGGACTTGTCGCCCTAGACAAACATGTCTTAGGGGTATTATGGATGACCTTTGACCTTGACCTTAAATTTTTTCGGTGAGTCGGCATTTTTCGTTTTTGTCGATATCTCGGAAACGGTGCGTCGTAGAGCGAAACGGACGTTATTTCCGGATTCGTCGCCCTAGACAAACATGTCTTAGGAGTATTATGGATGACCTTTGACCTTGACCTTACATTTTTTAGTTGAGTCGACAATTTTCGTTTTCGTCGATATCTCGGAAACGGTGCGTTATTTTCAGACTCATCGATTCCTCGGAAACGGTGAGACCTAGAACAAAACAGACATTAGACAGATAGTCTTATGGGTATAAAGTTTGTCCTTCACACACATGTAATTGCACAAATGTCTCATAGGTCTCATTGGGAGCTTATCATGTTTTTGCTGAGTCAGCATTTTGTTTTTTTCATGCTTCACCCTGAAATGCCTCCAAGGCCTTTAGGCCTTGACGTCTAGTTACAAATGATCTTATCGGCCAATTGCCGGAGCGACACTGTTTGTGTCTTGATTGCTGCACGAGGGTGTCTTATAAATCACATTTGTTCATGATCCAATTACCGCATTTAAGCACGCTGTAGATTAATGGTGGAAATAGTGACCATAACGAATCAATGATCTCTTGCCATAAAACACAAAACATGATATAAAGCCTGTAAAGTTATCGGGAATTAACAGACACTGCCAATATTACAAGTCGCTTGGGCCGTGTTTCCTGGTGCAGTTGACCAAACCATGAGAACAATGGCTAAAAACCAGAACACATCAAAAAGTAGACACCAACATATATTTTTCCTTTTATCAAAACGGTAGTATGTCCCGTGGGAGGCTAGGGTTTAGTTTTCATTGCTTTTCTACTGAATATGTACGTCACAATGAAAACTATTGTATATCACGTTATTTCACGAGAAGTTCTACTGAAGTGAAAATATTGAAGGTATATCTTGATTGTGCACCATGTAACTATATCCATATATGTCTATCATGTGTGCATGAATACAGCAAGATACGTATTTTTCTTCGATAAAATGTGGGGTGACTCATATCTGTAATATTTTATGCCATTATCCTTCACAGACCAGAGATCAGCAACTGCTGACATCACTCAAACTTGTTACTTGACAACAGAAAGTGAACGTTCCGAATATGGTGTGCTGTCTCTAGATACCACTCTAGTACCAACGACGTGACAACTAATAAGTGTGACACGCATTTAATCCGTATTGAAAATTAAAGAACAAAAAGCCAACTGAGTCAAATGAACCATTGGATTCAGTGCATTACATTTATTCAAATGTGTCTGGAATATATGTTGGTGCTGTCGGTTTCTAATGCTCTGGGCCGTACAGTTTCCACCATAGCAGCGATTCAGCTGCATCCTTCATGAATTTTTAACAATATGTACATCTTTGGGCCGTCTTTATTGTATTCGTTGATATTTTATGCTCGTATTGTAAGTGAATAGAAATGAGGACAATTGGTGAGGCATTACTCCTCACCCAAAAACCTAAAGCACTGCATACACGCGTAATTTATCCTCATGTTATCGACGTAATAACAGACCTTGAAAAATGAACATACTTTGTGTCAGTATTACAGATAGATGAATTCAAATTGTTAATGTGATAAAGCAGTCCATAATGATTGTGTATTCTTGAGTGGCTGAACAAATCATCATTCATAATAACGATGGCCAGAAAACAGATTTCCAGGCTACGTAGAAATAGATACCGATAAATAGATCAATTCATATTCCAAGATCGAATCCATAGACGAATTTTACAAAATCAGTGTGAGTGGTCAAATCCGTGTGATACTAAAGTATCAAAGTCAATGCCATGTGAACTAGCTGGCAAAATATTGCATGTCTTGTCAAAATATGTCTGTGATATGTAGCTGATTAAATAATAAGCGAGAAATTACCCTTTTTGTGCTTTGACCTTGAAAATGAGATCCAAGGTCAAGATTAAGGTCATGAGAATATTCGGTATATATAATTTTCTATATGTGCACAATTAAGTTTTAAAGATAAACCCGGGTGTTCAATGAAAAAATTAAAACACTGAGATTTGGCTGAAATTTCAAATATACATGCAGAATAATGTTCCTTAATGAAAGACGTGCAAAAAATTATATGTCACCAGTGAAATAACTGAGATATCGATCTAGAACTAAGGTGTGCCAATGAGTCCCGAAGGTTGAAAAAAGACGTGATTTATGCAGCTGAGCACTCTCGAATATATGAACACATCGCACATATAATGTACCGTACACCAGTCATAGGGATCCTAAATTATCTGTCATATCAATTGGTATAGTCGGAATATATTTCTTCATGACAATTGACAAAAATAATACATGTTTGAGGACCTTCGAAGAAATAGTTCTATTCAACTTTTAGACATGGTTCTTGTAGGCTTGTTGTTGCAACGTTAATTATCGCAGATATGCAACCAGGTATAATGATTCATGTCTATTCTTGCTTGATATAAAACACTGAGATTTTTTTGATATTTTGCACATGGACACTATGTTAACGTGTCTTCCAGAATATGTCAAAAAAATGATATGTCACCACGCTTATTTTTGAGGTAGCCTTATATTTACTGTATGTAGGCTAAAAAAAATTGCAGTGTTTTCGTTCAGAAAAAAAGTTATTAGAGACAAATACCACCGTAAGACAAAAATCAATATATAATAGTTATGACAATTTTGTAATATTGGTGTAGAGTACGTGTTGTCAAATGTTTGTATTTTCATCAAAGAAAAAGTATGGATTACTGGCTTCAAAATACTGCGCTCAGTGTTAGTTGCAGCGATAAATACATGTACTCTGTATGTCTTGCCGGAACTCAACTAGCCGTATGGTTTTATGTCGCTTATGTGTTATCAGAATTCAAATAGGAATGAAATAATCGAAGAATATTTATTACTTTTCTGCAAATGTTGTGTAGAATTAATAGATGATGAAAAATGAGCATGTCACTGCGCTTGTTTTCTGTACATGGACAGATTTGTACAAGCATGTCGTGTCTTGTAATGATACATACGATACGTGTTTTAAAGGAATTCAAGTGTCCGCGCTGTGTATTGTCCATAAATCTATACCGTATCGGAAAATCACATATTAAAAATGTGAACTAGTTTATTGCAGTTTTCTTGTAGAATTAGTTTATTGCAGTTTTCTTGTAGAATTGCATGTCAGTTCGATTTTGTCAGGCCACAGCCATATTTATTTCGACACGCCGTGCCTTGTATCAGTAGATACCCGAATGTCGTACAGTAATTCCTTGTTTCTTGGAAGGATATAAGAAGCTCAATTGTAATGGGATAAACGAAAAATTATACTAGTCTAATGCAAAATATCAGTATGCCACCACACTTGTTTTCTGCCCGCAACCATAGCCTACTCATTTCGACATATCGCGATACTACACGAGTAACTTGCAACGACTAAATGTGTAGGCCTACATTTCACTAAGAGGCTGTTTGCTGATAGGCCTAGATTAAATCCGTGTACATGGTGTACGAAAGTAGGCACCATGGTTTGTTACTCGGAATGCCAACATGTTCTAAAAAACCGTGAAATCCGAATGGATAAGCCTGATTCAATGGGAAAATTACGATGGCAAATGCCTATATCGTATACCAGGCAACGCCAATATTCCCGCGTAAAACGTCATAATGACGTTTTCGTCCGCCAGATGGAGCATGAACACCCGGGTTTATCTTTAAGGGAATAATGTGTGTCATTATAAAGCGTAGGAGAATTTAACATGGGAAAGTGTCATTTTGGGACCCGTCGAAAAAATCAAAATGGCCGCCACATGCAGATCGGGTATTCAAGGGCAACGAAACCTATACACGTCACAGTACGGAGCCCCTAAGTACGGAGCCCCTGAGGGGACATTGTGGGAATTCTGTGATAATTATTTCGTTCCCTCGAAATATGATTTCGTTCGAACGAAATCTGATTTCGTTCCTTCGAAATAGATTTCGTTAGAACGAAAAAAAAATCGTTCCCTCGAAAAAAAATTCGTTCCCTCGAAATAGATTTCGTTCTCTCGAATTAACATTTCGTTCCCTCGAAATAACATTTCATTATAATGAAATTGATTTCATTCTCATACTATTTCGAGTGAGCGAAATCTAATTCGAGTGAACGAAACATTATTTCGAGATAATGAAATGTTATTTCGAGGGAACGAAATTTACTTCAATATAATGTCATTTCGAGGGGATGAAATCTATTCCGAAGGGATGAAATCTATTTCGAGGGAACGAAATAATTATCTCAGAATTCCCACCATGTCCCCTCTATTTCAAGGGAACGAAATATATTTCGAGGGAACGAAATATATTTCGAGGGAACGAAATCTCTTTTCGTTCAAACGAAATCTATTTCGTTCAAACGAAATCTCTTTTCGTTCAAACGAAATCTATTTCGTTCAAACGAAATAAGATTTTGTTCGATCGAAATCTATTTTGAGGGAACAAAAATTATTTCAAGGAAATGAAATTATTTCTATTAAATAAATAATTATTTCGTTCCCTCGAAATATATTTCATTCCCTTGAAATAGATATTGTTCCCTCGAAATAGATTTCGATCGAACGAAATCTTATTTCGTTTGAACGAAATCTTATTTCGTTTGAACGAAATCTTATTTCGTTTGAACGAAATCTTATTTCGTTTGAACGAAATAGATTTTGTTTGAACGAAATAGATTTTGTTTGAACGAAATAGATTTCGTTTGAACAAAATAGATTTCGTTTGAACGAAAAGAGATTTCGTTTGAACGAAACATATTTCGTTTGAACGAAAAGAGATTTCGTTCCCTCAAAATATATTTCGTTCCCTCGAAATAGAGGGGACATGGTGAGAATTCTGAGATAATTATTTCGTTCCCTCGAAATAGATTTCTCCCTCGGAATAGATTTCATACCCTCGAAATGACATTTCATTATATTGAAATAAATTTCGTTTCCTCGAAATAACATTTCATTATCTTGAAATAACATTTTGTTCACTCAAATTAGATTTCGTTCACTCGAAATAGTATAAGAATGAAATCAATTTCATTATAATGAAATGTTACTTCGAGGGAACGAAATGTTAATTCGAGAGAACGAAATCTATTTCGAGGGAACGAAATTTTTTTCGTTCAAACGAAATTTTTTTCGTTCAGAAGAAATCTATTTCAAAAAAACGAAATCAGATTTCGTTCGAACGAAATCATATTTCGAGGGAACGAAATCTATTTCGAGGGAACGAAATAATTATCACAGAATTCCCACCATGTCCCCTCAGGGGCTCCGTATTACAGAGGTATATGAGGGTAATCTTTTGAAACTAAAATCTCAAACCTGATAGTTTTTGAGAAAATGGCCGCCAAAGTCCAGAATTGACCGTTTTTTTCCTACGAAAATGGCCGCCATTTTGGCAACAAATGGGAAAATAAAAAGAAAATAAAAAAGATACCCCTTGTTGAAATATGTTTAGGCATTTCTATGCAAAATTTCGGAAAGATTCGCCCCTAGACTTTAAAGATAAAAATGTAGACGGACAACGACTTATGACGGACGACGGACGCAAAAGGTTATCGGACCAAAGGTTCGGTAACCAAAAAAACATTATTTATGCGAAACATGTGTGAACTGATTAATGACGCCGCCAGAAATTAATTTTTTTAGGCAAATTCCTGTAAAGCAGTTTGTCTTTTACGTGTACATAATATCACGTATAGCAGATAACTACACGCTTTCGGACGCGTTCAAATATTTGTGAACCATTCGCTGTCGATGGTAGCACTATTCATCACTTTATATTTAATACCTCATTTTATATTTAACTTATCTGATCAGAGTACGTGCAACGATACCAAATGTGCCTCTGTGAGGAGATATCCAATGTAGCTAATGACTCTCACAAGCCTCAATATATGTCTGTGATATGAAGCTGATTCAATTGGACAGGTATTCTGTTGTATATGTGACTAGTATGCAGCAGGATTTTTTTTGCATAATTTTTTTTTTGAATTCATGATCGGTGCCACAAGTGGGGCAAGAAATGCTCATTATTTCCCCCCCCCCCCTCCCCTCCTTATGGCCATATATGGGGGTTCATGAAGTTCCATAATCGATTTTGCCTGACACAGGACTTTCTGATTGGAAAACGGACTTGGTCTTGTTCACTCGGATACTTTATGCTTGGGTATTGGTTCCATGTTTATTGTATCGTTCTATGTCTATGCATGACCATACACTTGTCTACGAATTTGCACTAGCCTAGATTCTGTCATCTAGGCTGTCATCTTGAACAACAACCTTTAGTTCACCAGCAAACAAATACAGAGTTGTTCAAAATGATGAAACCATATTGAACCCCGTATTGAAACAACGACTTTTTAAACATAGATGTGTATACAATTGTTTGTCACATTGCAATTAACTTATATTTATCGTTTGACATAATAATACATGTTGAGATTGTCAGGTTTCATTTTCTGATTCTCGCTGGTTCGAGTGCTTACCTTCCGACAACATCACTCGGGAAATTGCTCCCTGTCGGTTACAAGATTACTTGTGACAGATGAAATCATTGAAATAAATTTCCTCGCATGTTAACAAATTGTGAATACTCTATGTGCCATTGTTCTTTTGTCAGCTTGAACTAGAATTAGAAACTACTGGTACCTAAATATAACACTGAATTGATATCAAACAGACAACCAGATGCACTGGCCAAGCACTCAAACAATTAGTGTTTGCATCAACTGCATGGAGGTTGGTCAGTTCCACGATGATACATTCAGTAACCCTGTGAACATACAACACCATCGCCAAGCGAATTAATGTGCTTGTCGACCCATTAATTCACATGATTCATTAGCGTTGTGTTTCCAACACATATTCGTGTTACACTTATATTTCCATGCAGTGCCAGCCAATAAGTGCACGATGTATTCTGGAGTAGGAAAACAGACTCCCTATGAACAGTTTTATCAGCAGTGCCGTTTGGCAAAGAGAATAGACTCCGAGTAATTTTGAGGAAGTAGAGGGTTTGGTTCCAATTATGTTGCATACATGTAGGTCATGGTCAACACAAAGAAAACAATTACATGAATGCTAAAGTGACATGGGACAGATAATGTGGCGTACCTCCTCCCCGTCACCATCGGCAGTGACATGGAGGGGAACGTGAAACCGGCTAGACGGCTGTGGTATTGAAACATTGCTACTGGTACAACGAGATTTGATGCAGACAATCGGTATTCTTAATGCACATCAATATATGTTCCAACCGTCATGCAACCGCCGTATATACAGCCAGATTTTCATGATACTATCAAGATACAATTCAACGCTTTTTGGAATCGAACTCAATCCAGAGTTCTACCCAGATCAATGATAATTTTAACATGACAAGCTTTCAATTACAGAAATTAGTTAAGAATTTATTAGCATTTTTACTAACAAAATTCGTGAGTTATTATTATGTTAAATATCTCAACCACTCGTCCAGTTAGTATGGAATTATTACTTCAACACCTTATCCAGTTAGTATAGTGTTATTGCCTAAACATCACGTGAACGACCCAAATTTATCCACATTACACAGCGTTATGATTGAACAACGTTACAATCATCGGATCAAACATACTATTATATACTTTGTTGACAAAGCCACGATGCTGTGGAGTCATTTTATGTCATTACCAAACGACATTATAAAACAAAAACGTATATAGAACATAAAGAAGATGCCAGTGCATAAATTTTAAATCATGACATTTTTATCAAGACGTCCCGTGCAATGTATCCTGTAGTTTGTGGAAAATTTGAGGATCTATATTAATAGTATTTTTACAAAATTGTGTTAAATAGGTGCATCACTGAACGCCATCAAAACAATTCAGGTAAAAGATGCTTGATAATGAGTTAGTTCCAGCTCGTATACCTGTGTATGTTAACCTCTCAGACTTCACTCTTCTGGCTGGAGTGCATAAATAGACTTGGGAAAGCCTCGCGCATTGAGGATTCCGTTTAAAGTGACGTAATATCCCCCAAACGTGGAGATCATGTGTAGTATTGATTCACTAGAGAATTCCAGATAACTCTACGTCCGTGGGAAACTTACTAGAGATTAGCCCTTTTTAGAGCATTGTGCTTGACGTTTTTCTCATTTCATAAGCTTAAAGTGATGTTGGCAGGAAAACTATTTTTTCCAAATCAATTACATATATGCCTGTGGTCTCAGAAAAATAGGTTACAAAACAAACTTTGCTTGATCACATGGATAAATCAAGCATATGACAGTACTAGCAGCCGCTTTTTTTTGTTTTGTGCGCCACTCAGAGTTACCTCTGACTTGACCTACTTCACGCTCGATTGGCTCGAACATACACGAGTAAGCTGGAATCGCACTGCGTCACGGTATACAAAGCACTTAGAATGGCGGTAATGTAAACAAACTCAAAATAACTCCACCAAAAACTCGCAACGAATCAATGGCCCAAGTATCATACACTGCGCCTTAATACTACTCGTCCACTGAAAACATACCATTTAATCCGTCTCGCACCTTTTTAATCCTTATTGAATATGGAGGAAGGCGCAGGATATGATACTTGGGCCGAATCAATTAGTAAGGGGCGTCTGTTTGGGCATACAAGTGCAGATATATAACTGTTATGTTTTCTTCGTTCGATCAGAAAGATATGGAAAAAGCCATAACTTACTGCCAATATCACTTTAATATTGAGTCCTTGTCTGATTCCCCTAGGATTTGGAGTAGAAAAGGTTTACTGAAGGTATACTGGGTTGGCAATTGCGATCTGAAACGATACGAATTGACGATACGAAATCTGTTCAGCCTCATGTTGCGAAACAAAGTAAGGTGCGGTATTCGACTTTCACCATGGTGATCTAACCCCCCTCATTGGCTAGATAGGCCCCTAGCACCAACTCAAATATACCATAGCTCACTAATGTGCTCATAGCGCACCTTAAACGAAACAAATGGCATGGTCATACTCTTCAGTGATATATATTTTATCAAATGACTATGGTTATACTATCATGCTATATCAACTGCTAAGCTTTATTTACAGACTAAGGCTCGAATCGTTGTGAACAAACGAAAAGCAGGTATAAATTGTCTAATTTAGCATTAGTTTGAATAGAAATCGTAACTGATGGCTTAGGGCCTTCTCGACCATCAATGCAGTGTACCAGCGATGGAGAAGAAACCACAGTCATGTTCGGGTGTTGCAAAGACAACAAAATTCTTGATAAAAAAAGCACAAATTGCATTCCTTTGATCAGTGGCAGCATGTAGCACATAAAATGGTGTCATTGCCTGACATCCAGAATGTCATTTCATCACAGGCCATTGCATGCAATGTGTATGTATTATAGCCAACTATCATAACGTTTATTGTACCGTATGATGTCCATGATCAATTACACGGTATTATACCAATAACACCATAACAGTTCGATAAGGCATTTGTTATTTGAAATATTTGTCACTGGAGATTTGTAAGAATGTTCATAAGTAAGTAAATTTGTTGCGTGAGGGGTTTTGAGATATTTGGGTAAGAAATGAAGAAACAAGGTAAATAATCTTTGCGAGTTCACAGCACAAACTTGAATATTTCTTTGTTTTCTCTGATTTCACATCTTGCACTTTATATTAGTGTTTGAACTATTACAAAGTAGTGCAGAAATTGGCACAAAACAACATGAAACATAATGTATTTTCTCACAGAATAATATTATTCTTCATTTACTTTGGCATTAAAGTTGTTTGGAATTGATATAGGCATATGCTAGGAATATATTCCAAGAATAATACATCTTCATCTACAGATAATAAGAAATAATTATTACAGCAGATGATTAGTTGAAGCCCTCTCCTATTTTTGTAAAAAAAAAAAGGGGGGATGCCGGCCGATTCAGTAGTGTTCTGATGAAAGAAGATATGAATAAATAAACGGTGCCTCACAATATCCGAGCATAATTTTGCTCGTTAGTGTGTATGTAATGTACCAGCCACCAACCTTTATATGTATCAGGACAGTGTGCCAGATATACAAGAAAGAGGCAAGTTCAAGTGCAGAGGAAGCAGGAAAACACAAGCACAAGACGTCCCGTGCAATGTTTCCTGTAGTTTGTGGAAAGTGTGAGGATCTATATTAGTAGTATTTTGACAAAATTGTATTAAATAGGTGCATCACTGAACGCCATCAAAACAATTCAGGTAAAAAGATGCTTGATAATGAGTTAGTTCCAGCTCGTATACCTGTGTATGTTAACCTCTCAGACTTCACTCTTCTGGCTGGAGTGCATAAAAAGACTTGGGAAAGCCTCACGCATTGAGGATTCCGTTTAAAGTGACGTAATATCCTCAAACGTATGGTTGCCCGTGGAGATAAAATGTAGTATTGATTCACTACAGAATTACAGATAACTCTACGTCCGTGGGAAACTTACTTGAGGTTAGCCCTTTTTAGAACGTTGTGTTTGACGTTTTTCTGATTTCATCAGCTTATTGAGTTATTACTTATTGAGTCAGATTCCGAGAATATTTCGAGAATATTCCCCCATGATATATGAGCCTTCCACAGAGCCTACGATTTCCCATAAGGAGTCACTTCTTACCAGAAGCTTTTCGGTTATCCTTGAAGTGTCCAACCCCTTTGCCTCCATGCTTACCATCCCCCTGTGGAGGAGGCTGTGCCCCCCCGAAAGGACTGCTGCACAGAAGTGGAGTTTGGGAAGCTTTCTGGCCTTTGGCCTTCTTGCCTGCTCCAGACACCACAGCCTTCCCGAGCAAAGCCTTCGCCATAGCCTCATGTCGGAGATGCTCCCGCATAAAGGAAATACCCAATCGAGAGAGTTGGGCATAGGTGATCCCCAAAAATGTCTGCAGAAGACATGTCAAGCGTACGGAGATCGGCATCATGCATTATGACATCCATGCGCCCAGGTGTGCACTGTCACACTCAGAAGCATGCAAGACGCCGAGTGCTGCATGATTGTTGGCGTGACTCCCATCCTCTAGATCACCTTGTCCATGAATTCCTGAACCATTGTGGTCAGGTGATCCGCCAACGAAACTTGTCCCATCACTTGATGTGACGTCTGCCAGTGAGAAAGGCAGACGTCACATCAAGTGATGGGACAAGACCAGTCCATGCCCTGCCTCCGGGAAACAGGTGGAGGTTTGGGTATTCGACCGGGATGAAAGTCTGATGTCAACCCTTGGACTCAAAAGTTTGATAGGCGTTGATCAACTCAGGTCGAAAACGGCTATTCGGGAAGGTAGACTCTGTACAAGCCACATCCGAGCCATTTTGGTCACAGGACCCTCCCCTTGAGGGCCCTAGTGCATCGATCGACAAGTCCATATGCCTTGTGACCGACTCCAGAGCCCAATGGAACTTCCAAGGAAAAGGACTGCTGATCAACATCTGCTCGCATCCACATATCGCTGTACCTCACAGGTCCGATCGAGGATCTCAGCGATCCCACAGGTACAACGAAAGAAGGGTGAAGGACCGCCTGCGCAGTTAAAGCTCCCGCCCAGTGACTTACATTCGCATACACAGGACTTGAGTGGTCCTCAGAAACGGCCCCAGAACCACCCGCCCGATCGTGTCCTAATCAACGACCGAAGGCACAACAGCCGAGTAAAGATTCCCGATCGAAGAGCCGAGTAAAGATTCCCGATCAAAGAGTCTCACCCCAAACATAGGGATCTCCTACCCCTTTGAACCTCGAAACTGAGGAGTTAAAAGAACCATCCAAGATGCTCTGCCGATCGAGGCCCAAGGCCTGATCTTCCACCACCGAGAGGTTGGTCGAGGACTGAACCCCATCGAGAATCGACGCCGGCTCAGCACCAAGGAGCTTACAGGAAGCATGCTTCTTGGAAGGACCAGGAAGAATGAAACATACCCCTACACCTCGATCAGACCCAACGAGGGTGTGAAGAAGGTGGAGTCTGGTTCCTTGACCATTTTCGCCTTGGCAAGAACTAAAGCCTTCTTCTTAGAAGACTTCGCCTTCTTGTCTACAGAGGGAGCAAGCTCTCCCTGAGATGAAGGGGCGGCCAGGGAACTAGCCGGGACTCCCTGTCCAAGCAGGGAAGAGAGAACCAGTAGAAAGGGGACCAGGAAAGGATTCAACGAATGTGCAAAGAAGGTTTGCACCGCCATGTTGACCATGTCCTGTGTTAGCCCCAGGGACCGACTAACACCGGATATGGTCTGTGGGGCCACTGGCGGTATCTCCATCTCCAGGGATGACTGGCAGACTGATGGTGGCTTAGAGGCCTCCGCATGCCACAAACCATCCTGGCGAGCCAACGAGGCCACAGAGTACTTTGCAGTCGCCTGCACGCAGGAAGAGGGATGCCAGAGATGGCATAGGTCACATCTCGAATCTTCCATCGATGCCGATCCATGGTCAAGACAATCGAAACACATTTCGTGTTTCTCCGCTCTATGCAGCGTATTAACCAAGCACTCATGGTACCGGCACCAAGGGAAGATTGAGAGCTCATGGTTACGAAAGGATACGGTAACAAACACAACTAGACGTCAAGGCCTAAAGATGCCTTGGAGGCATTTCGGTGTTAAGACTAATTTGTAATATTCATAACATGTTTACCATGGGCTCTACAATGCTCTACGACACACTGTTTCCAAGATATCGACAAAAACGAAAAATGACGACTCGGCGAAAAAATTTCAGGTCAAGGTCAAAGTTCATCCATAATACCCCCTTAGACATGTTTGTCTAGTGCCACGAGTCCGAAAATAACATCCGTTTCGCTCTACGATGCACCGTTTCCGAGATATCGACGAAAAGGAAAAATGCTGACTCGGCAGAAAAATTCAAAGTCAAGGTCGAAGGTCATCCTTAATACCCTTTAGACATGTTTGTCTAGAGTGACGAGTCAGAAAATAACGTCCGTTTCGCTCTACGACGCACCGTTTCCGAGATATCGACGAAAACGAAAAATGCCGACTCGGCAAAACAAATTTAGGTCGAGGTAAAAGTTCTAGTGCCACGAGTCCGAAAATAACATCCGTTTCGCTCTACGACGCACCGTTTCCGAGATATCGACGAAACGAAAAATGCTCTACGACGCACCGTTTCCGAGATATCGATGAAACTAGACGCTTCCGGTCGCCTACGACCGCTTGGGTGTATCCCCCGTAGCCCTATCATCCCGTGGAATCTTTCAAGCTTATTGAAGGTCGAATTCAAGATCACCAGTGAAATCACTGCATACGAAATGCATTTCGACATGTTCGATAAGATAACGAAATTACAGCCAGATAAAAGTTTTCACCTAAAGTTATATTTCAACACAGAATATTTGACAAACTTGGTTCCAAGTTGAAATTCAAGCAAAAGTTGACAAAAACTGCATTTCAAGATGACTAAATTGGAGCCAGATCGAACTTTTCACCATAAGTTATATTTCAACTCATACTATGTGCCAAACTTGGTTCCAAGTTGGAATTCAAAGTAAAAGTTGACCAAAACTACATTTCAAGATGACGAAATTGGAGCCAGATCAAACTTTTCACCATAATTTAAATTTTAATTCATAATATGTACCAAACTTGGTTTCAAGTTGAAATTCAAAGTAAAAATTGACTTTACTGGTAAAAATAATGTTAACTTATCCGGTTACACCCATGAAATCTCTACTGGACAAAACTTTTAAATTGTTGAGCTCAATAATGAATGTTTCTTGTCTTAACTATTTTTTTTAGGTCAATAATAGACTTAACTAGTAAAAATGATGCTAACTTATTCGGCTACGCCATGAAATCTCTACTACACAGAAGCTTTACCTTGTTGAGCCCAATAATAAATGTTTCTTGTCTTAACTATTTTTATTGTGGTCAATAATAGACTTAACTAGTAGAAATAATGTTAACTCATTCGGTTACACCTGTGAAATCTCTACTGGACAAAACCTTTACCTGGTTGAGCTCAATAATAAGTGTTTCTCGTCTTAACTATTTTTATTATGGTCAATAATAGACTTAACTAGTAAAACCAATGTTAACTTATTCAGTAATATTGTTCTTTTTTCACCAAAAACATCAGTTCTGTATTCTGAACAAGAATCCAGTGCAATTTGCTTTCATAGTGCAGGTTATTGGATTGATCACACATGTCAAAGTGGGTATTTTAATTGTCGTAATAAGTTAACCTCTCAAACTTATTAATATTCATTCGATCATTCTGAAAAACAATAGGTTTCGTGTGATGGTCTTTCTCATTGAGCCTGTGCGATTTCATCATCATCCATCGAAAACTCCCACCCGTAGAGCGTTCACAACCCATGTGTGTCCAACAGGCTAATTTGAGCACGAAATGTTACGCCAATCGGCTATTTTGGTTGCTATGGCAACCAAAATCGATGTGTTGTGATCTCACCATAAGACATGTCCATATAAAATATTATCAAAATCGGTTCAGATTTGCAAGCTGCAGCGCGTTCACAAGAAAGTGTCTGCGGACGCGGACGCGGACGCGGACGCGGCGCGACGATCGTAAATCCATAGTATCCGCCGAACTTTGTTCGGGGGATACAATTAGCCCGATGGGCTAGAAAGGTTACCGGAGAAATATACAGAGTTAAGCCGAGAAAGTTGAAGGTCAAATTCAAGGTGACCACTGAAATCGCCATATCTCTAACCTTGAAAATGGGATCAAAGGTTAAATTCTAGATCACCAAACTATTCAGCATACATCATTTCCTATATGTTCACTATGGACCCCTAAGCTGTAAATTTGATAATAAGCGAGATATAAGCCATTTTGTAATCTGACTTTGAAAATAAAATGACTGACCTTGAAATTTAGGTCAAAGATCAAATTCAATATCATTAAAATATTCAGAATATATCATTTCCTATATGTTCACAATTGATTCCTAAGCTGTAAAGTCGATAATAAGCGAGATATTAGCCATTTTGTCCTGTGACCTTGAAAATGAGGTCAAAGCTCAAATTCAACGCCACGAGAATATTCAGCATATATCATTTTCCTATATGTTCACAATTGATTCCTAAGCTGTAAAGTCGATAATAAGCGAGATATTAGCAATTTTGTCCTGCGACCTTGGAAATGAGGTCAAAGGTCAAATTCAAGGTCACGAAAATATTCAGCATATATCATTTCCTATACGTTCACAATTGATTCCTAAACTGTAAAGTCGATAATAAGCGAGATATTAGCCATTTTGTCATGTGACCTTCAAAATGAGGTCAAAGGTCAAATTCAAGGTCACAAGAATATTCAGCATATATCATTTCCTATATGTTCACAACTGATTCCTAAGCTGTAAAGTCGATAATAAGCGAGATATTAGCCATTTTGTCCTGTGACCTTGAAAATGAGGTCAAAAGTCAAATTCAAGGTCATGAGAATATTCAGCATATATCATTTCCTATATGTCCACAATTCATTCCTAGTCTCTAATTTCAATATTAAGTGAGATATTAGGCTTAATGTGTGCCATTATAAAGCATAGGAAAATTTAACATGGGAAAGTCACATTTGGGCCGAGTTCGGGCCCAAAATGGCCCACTTCAAGCGATTCAAGCGCAACGAAATTTATACATGTCACAGGGGTACATATGAGGAGTGTTTTTCATCAATAAGAAAAAAAATTAGCCCAATGGGCTAGTAAGGTTACCGGAGAAATATACAGAGTTAAGCCGAGAAAGTTGAAAGTCAAATTCAAGGTGACCACTGAAATCGCCATATCTCTAACCTTGAAAATGGGATCAAAGGTTAAATTCTAGATCACCAAACTATTCAGCATACATCATTTCCTATATGTTCACTATGGACCCCTAAGCTGTAAATTTGATAATAAGCGAGATATAAGCCATTTTGTAATCTGACTTTGAAAATAAAATGACTGACCTTGAAATTTAGGTCAAAGGTCAAATTCAATATCATTAAAATATTCAGAATATATCATTTCCTATATGTTCACAATTGATTCCTAATCTCTAAAGTCGATAATAAGCAAGATATTAGCCATTTTGTCCTGTTGACCTTGAAAATGAGGTCAAAGGTCAAATTCAAGGTCATGAGAATTTTCAGCATATATCATTTCCTATATGTTCACAATTAATTCCTAAGCTGTAAAGTCGCTAATAAGCAAGATATTGGCCATTTTGTCCTGTGACCTTGAAAATAGGTCAAAGGTCAAATTCAAGGTCACGAGCATTTTCAGCATATATCATTTCCTATATGTTCACAATTGATTCCTAAGCTGTAAAGTCGCTAATAAGCGAGATATTAGCAATTTTGTCCTGTGACCTTGGAAATGAGGTCAAAGCTCAAATTCAAGGTCATGAGAATATTCAGCATATATCATTTCCTATATGTTCACAATTGATTCCTAAGCTGTAAAGTCGATAATAAGCGAGATATTAGCCATTTTGTCCTGTGACCTTGAAAATGAGGTCAAAGGTCAAATTCAAGGTCATGAGAATTTTCAGCATATATCATTTCCTATATGTTCACAATTGATTCCTAAGCTGTAAAGTCGCTAATAAGCAAGATATTGGCCGTTTTGTCCTGTGACCTTGAAAATGAGGTCAAAGGTCAAATTCAAGGTCACGAGAATTTTCAGCATATATCATTTCCTATATGTTTACAATTGATTCCTAAGCTGTAAAGTCGATAATAAGCAAGATATTGGCCATTTTGTCCTGTGACCTTGAAAATGAGGTCAAAGCTCAAATTCAAGGCAACAAGAATATTCAGCATATATCATTTCCTATATGTTCACAATTGATTCCTAAGCTGTAAAGTCGATAATAAGCGAGATATTAGCAATTTTGTCCTGTGACCTTGGAAATGAGGTCAAAGGTCAAATTCAAGGTCACGAAAATATTCAGCATATATCATTTCCTATATGTTCACAATTGATTCCTAAACTGTAAAGTCGATAATAAGCGAGATATTAGCCATTTTGTCATGTGACCTTGAAAATGAGGTCAAAGGGCAAATTCAAGGTCACAAGAATATTCAGCATATATCATTTCCTATATGTTCACAATTGATTCCTAAGCTGTAAAGTCGATAATAAGCGAGATATTAGCCATTTTGTCCTGTGACCTTGAAAATGAGGTCAAAAGTCAAATTCAAGGTCACGAGAATATTCAGCATATATCATTTCCTATATGTCCACAATTCATTCCTGGTCTCTAACTTCAATATTAAGTGAGATATTAGGCTTAATGTGTGCCATTATAAAGCATAGGAAAATTTAACATGGGAAAGTCACATTTGGGCCGAGTTTGGGCCCAAAATGGCCCACTTCAAGCTATTCAAGCGCAACGAAATTTATACATGTCATAGGGGTACATATGAGGAGTGTTTTTCATCAATAAGAAAAAAAAGTTACTGAACAGATTTTGAGAAAACGACCGTCGAAGACCAAAATTGGCCATTTTTCGACGAAAACGGCCGCTCTGACCTTGAAACCAAGGTCAGAGGTCAAATTCAAGGTCATGACAATATTCAGCATATATCATTTCCTATATGTCCACAATTGATTCCTAGTCTCTAATCTCAATATTAAGTGAGATATTAGGCTTTAATGTGTCCCATTATAAAGCATAGGAGAATTTAACATGGGAAAGTCCCATTTGGGCCGAGTTTGGGCCCAAAATGGCCCACTTCGAGCGATTCAAGCGCAACGAAATTTATACATGTCACAGGGGTACATATGAGGAGTGTTATACATCAATAAAAAAAAAAGTTACTGAACAGATTTTGAGAAAATGGCCGCCAAAGTCCAAAATCAGGCATTTTTCGTCGAAAACGGCCGCCATTTTGAAAAAAATGCGAAAATCAAAAACTAAAAAATACCTCCCTCTCGAAATATTTTTAGGCATTTTTGTGCAAAATTTCAGAAAAATTCGATCGTAAACTTTAAAGATAAAATTGTTGACGGACGACGACGACGACGACGACGACGACGACGACGATGACGACGACGACGGACGACGACGACGCCGGACGCATCGCCATGCCAATAGGTTACGGACCAAAGGTCCGGTAACCTAAAAAGTTACTGAACAGATTTTGAGAAAACGACCGTCGAAGTCCAAAATTGGCCATTTTTCGACGAAAACGGCCGCTCTGACCTTGAAACCAAGGTCAGAGGTCAAATTCAAGGTCACGACAATATTCAGCATATATCATTTCCTATATGTCCACAATTGATTCCTAGTCTCTAATCTCAATATTAAGTGAGATATTAGGCTTTAATGTGTCCCATTATAAAGCATAGGAGAATTTAACATGGGAAAGTCCCATTTGGGCCGAGTTTGGGCCCAAAATGGCCCACTTCGAGCGATTCAAGCGCAACGAAATTTATACATGTCACAGGGGTACATATGAGGAGTGTTATGCATCAATAAAAAAAAAAGTTACTGAACAGATTTTGAGAAAATGGCCGCCAAAGTCCAAAATCAGGCATTTTTCGTCGAAAACGGTCGCCATTTTGAAAAAAATGCGAAAATCAAAAAAAGAGAATATTCAGCATATATAACATTAAGCATATAACATGTCCACAGTTGATTGCTAAGCTGTAAAGTCAATAATCAGCGAGATATTAGCAATTTTGTGCTGTGGCCTTGAAAATGAAGGGGCAAAGGTCAAATTCAAGGTCATCAAAATATTCAGTGTATATCATTTTCTATATCATGTCCACAATTGATTCCCAAGCCATACAGTCAATAGAGGAGCAAGATATGAGCCAGTTTGTCCTTGGACCTTGAAAATGAGGTCAGAGGTCAAATTCAAGGTCCGAGAATATTCAGCATATATCATTTCCTACATGTCCACAATTGTTTCCTAAGCTGTAAAATCGATAATAAGTGAGATATTCGACATTTTGTCCTGTGACCTTGAAAATGAGGTTAAAAAGTCAAATTCAAGGTCATGACAATAATCTGCATATTTTTCTTTTCCTATATGTTCATAACTGATTCCTAAGCTGTAAAGTCGATAACAAGCGAGATATTAGCCATTTTGTCCTATGACCTTGAAAATGCGGTCAAGGGTCAAATTCAAGGTCATCAGAATATTCAGCATATATCATTTCCTATATGTCCACAATTGATTCCTAAGCTGTAGAGTCGATAATAAGTGAGATATTAGCCATTTTGTCCTGTGACCTTGAAAATGAGGTCAAAGGTCAACTTCAAGGTCATGACAATCATCTGTATATATCATTTCCTATATGTTCATAACTGATTCCTAAGCTGTAAAGTCGATAACAAGCGAGATATTAGCCATTTTGTCCTATGACCTTGAAAATGGGGTCACAGGTCAAATTCAAGGTCATCAGAATATTCAGCATATATCATTTCCTATACGTCCACAATTGATTGCTAAGCTGTAGAGTCGATAATAAGCGAGATATCAGCCATTTTAGGCTCTGACCTTGAATTGAGGTCAGAGGTCAAATTCAAGGTCACGAGGATATTCAGCATATATCATTTCCTATATGTCCACAATTGATTCCTAGTCTCTAATCTCAATATTAAGTGAGATATTAGGCATAATGTGTCCCATTATAAAGCATAGGAGAATTTAACATGGGAAAGTCCCATTTGGGCCAAAATGGCCCACTTCGAGCGATTCAAGCGCAACGAAATTTATAGACATCATAGGGGTACATATGAGGAGTGTTATGTATCAAAAAAAAAAAAAGTTACTGAACAGATTTTGAGAAAATGGCCACCAAAGTCCAAAATCAGGCTTTTTTCGTCGAAAACGGCCGCCATTTTGAAAAAAATGCGAAAATCAAAAAACTAAAAAATACCTCCTTCCTGAATTATTTTTAAGTATTTTTGTGCAAATTTTCAGAAGAATTCGCCCGTAAACAAAAAAGATAAAAATGTGGACGACGACGACGGACGACGACGGACGACAGACGACGGACGCAACGCCATGCCAATAGGTTATCGGACCATGGGTCCGGTAACCTAAAAACTAAAAAATACCTCCCTCTCGAAATATTTTTAGGCATTTTTGTGCAAAATTTCAGAAAAATTCAATGGTAAACTTAAAGATAAAATTGTTGACGGGCGACGACGACGGACGACGACGCCGGACGCATCGCCATGCCAATAGGTTACGGACCATAGGTCCGGTAACCTAAAAACGTAAAATGCCAACTCAGCAGAAAAATTCAGGGTCAAGGTCGAAGGTCACCCTTAATACCCCTTAGACATGTTTGTCTAGGGCGACGAGTCCGAAAATAATGTCCGTTTCGCTCTACGACGCACCGTTTCCAAGATATGCAGGAAACCTCAAGGATGACTGGGTGAAAACTTATTTGGACCTCTAGGTCAAAGGTCGTTTGACGGATTGATCCCAAAATCAATAGGGTTCTACACTATCGATATATGAACCTCCGTGCAAAGTTCTGCAGCCATTGCCTACATACTTTTTGAGTTATCGTGCGGAAACAAAGTCCAAAAAACAACATTGATTTCATCCTCACGGACCTCACGGACCTCGGATCCGGCTGAAAAACAATGGGGTTCTTCCACAGGATATGTCTGACCAATGCTGAAAATTTGGCGAAGATACATCGTGGCAAACTAAAGTTATCGGTCGAAAACCAAAACGGCAGAAGAAAAAAAAAAGGAAAAAAAAAATTCTGCTAAAACCATAAAGGCATTTCTTCCGAAATGCCTTAATAACAGGGAGGGCACCAACATCTCATTTCTGTTGGTGGAGGACAGAAAAGTGAAGGAGCACTCGAGTCATGCAGGCACATGACCATTCTTTGCTTTCAGTACGCGAATTTCTATCCAGAACGATCCAAACGTTCGAAAAGGAGCATGTAGTAGTTTAGATTGGTGATGTATCAAGTAAACTTTCTGAGATTGTTCATTCCCACTTAAACTTTTCAGCAGAGAATAAATCACTCCTTGATAGTGCAGTGGCTTATACGAAACATAATATACAAAAGTTGCATTCCTCTATCATTACCAGCATATGGAGCATGAAGAACGAAGGTGTCGGCACGTAATTCCCACATGACTTTTATATCAGGACGATCCATGCAATGTGGGTGGATTGTATTCCATTATCATAACGTTGTGTGATATGTGATTGCAATGGGTTGTTCACATCGTGTTGACTTGTTAACACAATAATCTAATATGGTGTCGAGACAAAAATACCATAATAACTGAACATGAAATATGAGGAGATGGCGGAATGCAATTATTTTGTTGCGTGAGAGGTTTTGTAACGTTTAGGAAATTACACAGCGATCTTTTTATTGCCTTTGACACACACAAATGTCTAGCATACCCTTACTTGAGGCACGAAATAATGAACCTGTCACATAAACACAGTGCTGCAAAATCTTCCAGAGATTTTTCATTCCTGCTTGCACTTCAGTCACAAATGAACAATTCCTTAATTATGCAGCTGCTTACACAAACATTGTTTCTCTGATTGAGCTAGCCCAAACTTTTATGAGACTTACCCAGGCTTATTTAATATAGCATACCCAATTCATCTAAAATCAAGCCTTAAACCATGATCTCTACCAACAAATCCATGTACGGTGAAATTTTCATTTATTTCATATGGACATTATTTAGTTCTCACAGTGTCATGACACACAAGTACAAACACATATTTGCATTATTATACACCGATATAAATAGTTGGTTCTTTACAGCCAAAATGATACATGTAGTTCACTGTTTCACATTTTCCAGACAATATACATGCATCTTGTTCTGAACGGAAGTTCGTAAACAATATACCTTGTTTTCACAAGATACATCCATGCATTCTGCCTAGAAGTTCGAGAAAAAAATTGTATTAAAAATTGCAAAAGACAAGTAGACGATGTCATTTTTAAAACAAACATTTCCTAAAATCAGATTTGTATCCGAACATCCTTTTCTCTGATTGGTGTTACTGGATTCCTGTTTTCCCGTGCTGGCTGACTGTCCCCTGTGCAGAGAATGGCTGAAGTGTCACTACGCTGATGCTTCGATCATTGGTGAGCGCACTGGACTCTGCGCACATTAGGATCTTCGTCGTCATCGTCTCCCTCGTCATAGGCCTCACCGCGACGGCCACCGTTGGCGCGGTATGACGAATCATAATCAGTCAGCGCCACTTCCTCCACATGTTCTCCTGTTGGTATCGTCACCGCAGGCCGCGGCGGCAACAGGCCTTCCAGCTTCTGTACGGACAGGGACAGAAACATACCATCAAGGGTAAGTGTACAACACACAGGTGACAAACACCGTGGGTAGAATGGAGACTTCATACATTTCAGATTTGGGACACGTACCTTCAACGCTTTTTCATCTGCGAACTTGTTTTCAGGGAATGTGATGTCGAATTTGATGAACAAATTTCCTTTCTCGAAGGGATTCCGGTAAATGGGCATACCCTCCCCCATCACACACTTGGTGGCACCTATACAAACACAGATAAATCAAATGTTCATAGTTTTTTTGTTTGCATTATATTTTTATTATTATTATTATTATTATTATTATTATTGTTACTACTACTACAATATACTATTAATGTTTTTATGCCTATTACCATACCTGGGTGAATAACGTCCCCAGGAGGGTTCTTGATGACAAGGTCACGGCCGTCCAGCTGTTTGAGTGTGAACTGGAAGCCGCACAGAGCCTCAGTGATCCCCACACTGTGAGTCGCATACAGGTCGCTGCCGTTACGTTGGTACGTGTCATGTTCCTTCAGCTGCAGGACGATAATCACGTCCCCGGGCTCCATGCCGGGCTGTAACCACGCATGGACAGGGCAATTAGGTATGTATGGTTCAAATCACAGTTTACAGACAGGTTGTGTGTTCTTAGAGTCAATTCAAAATAAAGCAATGGGACAATGGCCCAATGCCATATAATTCTACATATTTTCTCCTGAAATCTCCTGTTGGATTTGACTCATTTAAGTCTGCATTATTGGTAAGTTTGAAAGCAAAAAAATTATCTATGAACAGGAACATCGAAACTGACTGCTGATACAAACAGTTATCAGCCATATACTATCACGTTTGTGATAGTACATTCATCCACTTACCGACTGATCACCCTCGCCCCGGAAGGGTATTTTTTGTCCGTCTCTCATTCCCTTGTCCACATGCACCTCCAGAATCTTGGTCTCGCTGTTGACTTTGCGACCAGTACACGTCTTACAACGGTCTTTTTCACTTATCATTTCACCTGTAATAACCCATCAATGTATCACTAATTTTCTCTATGCAGAGGCATTGCACAACAGAACCTCATGTGCTGAGGATTTCAATACATATGAATGTAATTTGATGGGTACATGATATTTACTAGTAGTCACATACAGGATGAGCATCGCAGGAACAATTCACAGCAAAAAAATCTTTGAACATAGCAAATTGTAGCATATACAACATCACAAGAATTTGTCTAAATTCATAAACTGTCACAGACGAAGCAGCACTTAGTACTCTTGATCATTAAGTACCCATGTTGTGCATTTTCAAGTGACACTACCGGCAATCAATACGGATTATCCAGTGCCAAAGAACAGTAATTTAATGTAGGTAAATCACAAAATACTTTACAAGCTATAAGCAAGTTTAGGCACCTTCTCCGTGACAATTAGGACACACCGACTGCATCTGTTGGACCATTCCCGGGCCGAGCTGTCGCAAAGTTACCTTGACCCCGCGGCCATTACATGAGGAACATCGCTGCATAGCTCCTGCTTTCCCGCCTTGACTGCATCAACAGATGTGATAAACTATGAGCTATGAGCAGATGTACACTGCAGGAATAATGTGACAAATGTATTTACTCATAATTTACAACTTCAAGAGGGACATTTTGATTAAAGCCACTAGAAGTCCACATAGTCACATACCCATTGCACTTGGCGCAGATGACCTGTTTACTGAGCTGTAACTTTGCTGTTTTTCCATTATACAGATCTTCTAATGACACTCTGAAATGGTTAATTGTGAAATTTTATTTCTTAGGGTCATGTATACAGACCTACAGATTATACAATATCATACAATTGAAAAGTGTTGTGATCACAATTGACACACATGCTGTGATCACAGACCTGAGTTGGTGGTAGGCGTCTTCACCCTTCTGTCTGCGTCTTGGACCTCGAGGACCGCCCCCAAAACCGAACGGTCCACCCCCTCCGAACAGGCCCCCAAACAGATCACCAAATATGTCTGGGAAATCTACAACATCAGTACAGTAGCACATTCAAAATCAAGACCACAAAACGTTCTGGGCGAATCTAGGGGGTTTGTTGAATGTTGGGATATTCAGGACTAGAATCAGTTGGGATGGCTCAGCAAACTGTTTGCTAAAACAGGAAATCCTGAATGCGCCAAAACAGGATATCCTGAATGTGCTACTCATTAAGTACAGATTGTAAATCTGACTTCCTAAATACTATACCTGCTCCACCGCCACCTTCCTTCAGACCCTGTATGCCGTATCGATCGTATGTGTCCTTCTTCTCCGGGTTTGACAATACTTCATACGCAAAGCTTATTTCCTTGAACTAGAAATGAATTTTTTCATAAAAATATACTCTTTAATTATTTATGTGAGCAGGTACAATAAGCAAATCATATTTGTGCAGAATATTAATAGGAAAACAATGTCCATGACCTCCATTTTAATATTTTTATGAAATTCACAAATTTGACTAACCTTATCTCCGGCTGCAGGATTTTTGTCAGGGTGATACTCTTTAGCTAGCTTGTGATATGCCTGTCGAGGAATTATAAAAGTACAATTTAAACATATTAATCGTTTACCAGACGACTGTTCTTCTCTCTTTGTCAATATCAGCTAATGTTAATATAACGATCAACAATAATCTTAAAAACGAAGCTGTAAAGTATCAGTTTGCTAATTGATTGGTTTGTAGCTTACACAGTTGAACATCTGATTTGGTTCCTGCAAGATTGCAATCCTCGACAGTCACTAATTATTTACGTGAGTTCGGAAATGTTTATAGGTCAGGTCACCTGAAGTGGGTTGGGTTCAAGTGGTATAAACAAAGCCAACCCTGTTGTCACGCTACCATTGTAGAGTCGCTGTCACTAACACACTACTCTATATTGCATGTACAATAATAAATACTTTGGTTACTTCGAGTTTACCGCGTGACTCTCGTTTGAGCATGGTGCGTACGAACATTTCGTTTATACCAGTTGATCTGACCTTGAAACATTTCCGAACTGGCTTATACAGCCAGTTTGGGGACGCTCGTCAACATTCACAAAATGAAATGTGGCCGCTGCTTGTGGAATACTATCACGGCCAAAAAAAATCTGACGCAGGTTTGGGACGATGCGCGCGGGGACGCAAACCAAAACATTCTTTTTTTTTTGGCCTTACAAAGAAGCAAAACTGAACCAGTGAAACTGAAAACACAAGTCACAGGTTCTACTGTCTGAGTCAGGCATAAAAATTTTCAGAGTCAGACTGGTCAGAAATATCATATGGCGTTCATTTCATTGTGTTTATGCTTTGGCCACTTTTCAATAGGCATTCTGTTTTTCTTTTTTGTTGATAAGAATGTCAGCATGGAAGAGTCACATGATCCCACGACACCGTCGCAACGCACATGTATGACAAGTCATTCTAATGATTCTGACGGAATGAAATGAGGCATTGAGGAAAATGGCGATTGTGGCGCATATTCGCGCACTGAACCAACTTTCTGGGATTTAATGAAAGTAAAGGTTTCTCAGATACAAATTACTCATAAGAAAGGCGAATTACCTTCTTAATATCACCACTGCTGGCATTTTTATTCACGCCAAGAATTTTATACAAATCTGGTTCGGCCATTTTGAATGTCGGATATCAGCAAGACCCGGTCGAGTTCGACCTGGAACGTTCTGTTATGGGCCTGACACACTTTGCCGGAACGGGGCGGACACGGACACCCTGTAACATTTTTGCACTTCGTTGATATCCGTCAACGTCCGTTCTTTTTGATATGATTTGAATTTTTTATGTGAATATGTTTGATAAATCATACATATCTAACATGTAAAAGTAAAAAAAATACATACATGATATAGGATAGCACAAGAAATTCAAAAGATTTATTTCCATTAAATTGTGGTGCTAAAAATAACAATAACATATTTTGTCGAAAATGGCAAATGATAAAAGACATATTTATCTAGAGTAAACTCGAAAGAAACTTTTAAACAAAATCATTCTAAATTGCAATAAATAAATTGCTTTAGTAAACATACCTACATTTAACAGATTTGGATATTAAACATAATGTACATGGTTACAAAAATGATGTGTTCATCAGACCATAATTCTTCAAATGAAAATTGTTTGACCATTCTCTTAAAATTGTTGCCCTGAAGGCAATTGATGAGTGATTCTGAAAGGTAAAAGCAGTATACTTGAACGTCTCATTTTCGACTAATTGATTCAACCTTGGTATAAAAATGGACATACTAATTAGAGTGTTGATACTGTGTACATTGTTTGACATGTTAAAATAACTATGGCAGTTACCGTGTAGAATATCGTGAACGTGACTCAGTTGTAACTGGATTACACGTTTATTAACACGTTATTTCATGTGATACACCCACTCGGTGGATCCATTCCTCATATGTCCGTATCAGGTTTATTCAGCAGAAAGTCTTGTGACCAGTTCATTCAATTAGGCCTAGGCCTACTGATTTCTAAACTGGTTTACACCGTTTTTTTTTCTTTATATCTCTGCGATGCTACATGTTATCGTGTTATAACTTGGCACAGTTCACCTTAGATTCAAACATCAATTCAAGAAATCCAAGAAATTTCAGACTTCAATTGCAAAAATTAAAAAAAGTTAGCAATCTACCCCATGTTGAATTTAAGCGCAAAACGGCATCTCGGGAATCTGGGCATATTCTGGTATTTGGTCGTGTTTACATCCATCAGGAATGGAAGTATTGTTGTAATTTTGGACCAGAAGACACATTGGGTTTTTTTCTGCACAAATATGCTGTTCAAAAGATTTTACAACCACAAAAGTAAGCAAAATACACACAATCGTATGCGGACCCAAAAATTTAGTGATGGGGCTAATTTAGTTGCTGAGGGCCCAAACCCATGAATATTAAATTAGGTGCCACAAAACTGGTGAAAATGTGGATGAGAGCTTATCTGAAATCCATTCAATAATTTTCAAAAATCTTTTAGCTTACCAGTCCCGAATGAAACCCCCTAGCAACCACGTTTGTGATACGACTACTAATATCTCGGGACTGCGAAAATCCCGGGAATCTCGGTGCGACAACATCGGGAACGGCGACTATCCCGGGAAAAGTAAAGCCCCTCATATGACTAAGTCGCGAAATGCGACTATCCTGGGAATCGTGAAATATGATGCCAAAAAGATGTCGTGAATTGAACATTGACAGAACTAACACGCAGTTGTAACGTTAGTATTGATGAAATTAAGATATTTTAGGAATACATAAAATAAAAACACAAATATAACCACTTATTTATCCAAAGAGCGTTTTCTTATAAAATGCCATCGACATGAAAGAAGAGCTTACAAGAGTACATGTAATCCAACAAAATAATGTACCATATTTGTCCTAATAGAGACACGTGCCCTGATAGTAGAGCGCCCCTCCCCTCCCCCCCCCCCCCTCACTCACCTATTTCCGCAAAAAATGTTTGATTTTTGTGACCTTTCAATCACTTCATATCTTTCTAATAAGATATTGGAGTGTTCCAAACCACACATTTATATTATCTGAATTATAATAAAGGTGACTGAAGGCTATAGGTATATAATTCAGTGATTTTCTTAAATTTGACCTCAAGTTTGACCACATTTTTGTGCGCACCGCTTCAGGAGGTCTTGCTTTGGCACGCCGTGCTACTATTAGGACATGTAATAACTGAAGAAGGCAAAAATATAGTGAACTTGATGTAAACTAGATGTACAGTATAGGAGATTTATTGATATCTGTGGTAGGCCCCTATATAAAATACATACATTACATTCATGACAGAATTATTTGATCAATGTTACGTTAGTCTTTTGTGAGGAGAGGAGAGGAAATGTCACAGAGTTTAAAAAGACTATGGCTTCTGTGGCCCTTAGCCAGGCTCCAAAGCCTCGACTGCATCTAGTTCGCTTCTATACGGTCAAGTGTGACAGGCCTATAATCGGTTGCCAAGCGTGATTAATGCAATTTAGGTACCGGTGAAAATGACTTCGGATCGAGTTATAACAAAAGGTGGCCTAATTTTTACTCGTTGATTAAGTTATTTTTACATGTTGGTTGAAAATTAATGTCAACATTTATGCATGTGTGCTATTCTGAAAAAAATAACACCTGACTTAAATATCATGATGTGTATTTATGACGTAACACCAATAGTATGAGTTATGAGTAAATCATACCAAAAGTACATGTATGAGTTTAATAATGTGGATAATGGCATATTAGCAGTTTAATTAGGTTACTTATGTTTTCGCTTCTAAGCATTACCACGATTTGAAAACCAGTTTCTGTCAATCACCAGGGAGGCCAATTCCAAGATTTTGCCCTTACCAGCCGTGGGTGCTATCGGTCCGATCTTTATCAATGTGATAATTCTCTCGAGAAGCATGATATTATGTATGTATTTCATTTAAGAAATAAAATGAATGTTTTTCAGCATAATAACAAACTTCAATTGTCAGTTAACCTCTTTAGCAACTGCATTTCGCTGGATCGTAGAAATGCCTATAAATCTGTATTAGGGTGAAATTCTTTTTCTTCTTCCATGTCCATTCGAACTTTAATAATTTAAACAAGGAAATTATGAATGTTCTCGTATTTTATTGAAAGTATTGCTTATAACTGCTCTGTACGGATAAATTAAAATTAGGCTTGCAAACCTTTCACACACCATAAGCCAGTGGGCTCGGACATAAAAACATCTGGGTCTAAGCAAGGTAATTCGAAGCCTGGTGGGAAGTTCATTCTGAGATTGACTGGCTTTTGCAGCAATGTATTATCCGTTCCTTCTCAACACACTTTATTCCAATACATTCGATCAGATTTATTCTGTAGTGTTAAAACTGGGTTATGTCATCTTGATTTTGATATCAAACTGCACAAATGTAACTGATATGAAATTTACATACAAATCACGCAAATTAAGCTCGTTGAATAACTTCGATACATATATATTCTATGTTTGATAAATATCTTCGATATTGCAAACATACCCCCAGTTTTACGCGCCCCCCCCCCCCCCTCACTAATCTAATAGGTCTAAGTTACTATTTCTAGGTATGATTAGATTATTCGTTTATTTGAAAAGATCAATAATATTTGTTCAGAATGTGAAGGTCTGTTATTTGTTTAAATAATTTTTGATAGGCCTAGAATGTAGGCTAAAGTCTATGGTGGTATATTAACATATGAATATAATTTACCAATAAACAATCATTCTTAATATAGTCATATAGTGAATGATTGGCGGAAATATTACAAAAGGACAAAAACATGGTACTGACCCGGGTTCTACTCAAATATAGACTGGCTTTTATAATAAACTGTACCGGAAGTAAACAAAGATCTATGGAAATTTGGTGCGAGGGACTTTTTCTTGACATGTTTTGCGGCGTTAAACGTTAAAATGTCTTCATTTTCTGAATCTGGCTTCGCAAAGAAGTTGACAGAATTGAATCCATCACAACAGAGTATTCAGACATTAAGTTTATGGTTAATTCACCATCGAAAACATGCAAAATCGATTGTGGAAGTATGGATGAAAGAATTGAAAAAAGGTAGGCCTACGCGACTGTAGGTGACTTCGGCCCATGGTGACCTCGGCCCGGTGATGTCGGCCCGCCCTACAGGCTACAGTATATTAATTGTATCCCCCGAACAAAGTTCGGCGGATACTATGGATTTACGATCGTCGCGCCGCCGCCGCCGCGTCCGCGTCCGCGTCCGCGTCCGCAGACACTTTCTTGTGAACGCGCTACAGCTTACAAATCTGAACCGATTTTGATAATATTTTATATGGACATGACTTATGGTGAGATCTCAACACCTATCGATTTTGGTTGCCATAGCAACCAAAATAGACGATTGGTGTAACATTTTGTGCTCAAATTAGCCTGTTTAACACACATGGGTTGTGAACGCTCTACGGGTGGGAGTTTTCGATGAATGATGATGAAATCGCACAGGCTCAATGAGAAAGACCATCACACGAAACCTATTGTTTTTCAGAATGATCGAATAAATATTAATAAGTTTGAGAGGTTAACTTATTACAACAATTAAAATGCCTACTTTGACATGTGTGATCACTCCAATAACCTGTACTATGAAAGCAAATTGCACTGGATTCTTGTTCAGAATACAGAACTGATGTTTTTGGTGAAAACAGAACAATATTACTGAATAAGTTAACATTGGTTTTACTAGTTAAGTCTATTATTGACCACAATAAAAATAGTTAAGATGAGAAACATTTATTATTGAGCTCAACAAGGTAAAGGTTTTGTCCAGTACAGATTTCACAGGTGTAACCAAATAAGTTAACATTATTTTCACTAGTTAAGTCTATTATTGACCACAATAAAAATAGTTAAGACAAGAAACATTTATTATTGGGCTCAACAAGGTAAAGCTTCTGTGCAGTAGAGATTTCATGGCTGTAGCCGAATAAGTTAACATCATTTTTACTAGTTAAGTCTATTATTGACCTCAAGAAAAATAGTTAAGACAAGAAACATTTATTATTGAGCTCAACAATTTAAAAGTTTTGTCCAGTAGAGATTTCATGGGTGTAACTGGATAAGTTAACATTATTTTTACCATTAAAGTCAATTTTTACTTCGAATTTCAACTCCAAACCAAGTTTGGCACATATTATGAATTAAAATATAATTTATGGTGAAAAAATCGATCTGGCTCCAATTTCGTCATCGTGAAATGCAGTTTTGGTAAAGTTTTACTTGAATTTCAGCTTGAAACCAAGTTTGGCACATAATTATTATGAATTAAAATTTAAATTATGGTGAAAAGTTTGATCTGGCTCTTATTTCGTCATCTTGAAATGTAGTTTTGGTCAACTTTTACTTTGAATTTCAACTTGGAACCAAGTTTGGCATATAGTATGAGTTGAAATATAATTTATGGTGAAAAGTTCGATCTGGCTCCAATTTAGTCATCTTGAAATGCAGTTTTTGTCAACTTTTGCTTGAATTTCAACTTGGAACCAAGTTTGTCAAATATTCTGAGTTGAATTATAACTTTAGATGAAAACTTTTATCTGGCTGTAATTTCGTTATTTTATCGAACATGTCGAAATGGAAATTCGTATGCAGTGATTTTAGTGGTGATCTTGAATTCGACCTTCAATAAGCTTGAAAGGTTTCACACTCACAATGTACATCAGTGATATATTTGGGGCAACAGGGATGATAGGGCTACGGGGGATACACCCAAGCGGTCGTAGGCGACCGGAAGCGTCTAGTTATATTGGCCATTCAACTCAATGTTAAATGATCTTACTTTGACGGTCCATAACACCTTCCTAAAAAAAATCCCAGCCTAACCACTATGCTAGTTTTATCCTGCAACGTATTGGGCATCGCATGGTAAGCATGAATATATTTGACGACACATGGGATTTTTCGCTATTTTGCCTTGAATGGACCCGGGGTGAAAATACCCAAAATTATGGGTACTGATGCCCATGCAAAACCCTTTGATTCCCCAGTTCCTGAGAAGAACGCCAACAAGATACTGCCTTGAAAACCGGGTCATTATTTCCCAGCACTGCGTTCTTTCAGGTGAATATACACTCGTCCAGAAGTCTGGCCTAAAAAAATGAGGCGATGTTTAACAACAGTTTCCCTTTAAATTGCCTAAGTGAGGTGAACGCTCGCTGATTGGCTGAGCGAATTACTGTACACTGCCCTTAATACATAGGCGTTTCTGAGATATATGAATTATATTTTGTCAGTAGGTAGTCTTATATGTATGTAATTGTGAAACGAAATATAAACCTGATATCCCGATTCAATTCTCTGTTTCAGTCCATTTAATACATATGCTACATGTGCTGGAATTTATCACACTAAAAACGGAAAATTATCTTTAGAACCCATGTGAAACGTAACAAACCACTAATAATTTATTTAGAAAGTCAAGAATATCAAGGAGTTATTATACTTGAAGTCGGCCAGCAGTTCTTGAAACGCTCATGTTGAATATAAATAGGTAAATAAATCCACATTGAATTCTTAGCTTATTTATTTTTTACGACAAGGTCAAACAAATATTAGACAACACAATGGATTACAACTGGTTTAATTCTGACGAAACAGATAACAGTATTAATACTAATCACAGAAAAGGTGACGAACCCAGAAAATGTCTACATGCAAATGTATCATACAATTTGATGATGGCAAAATCGTGAACATGAACAAGGCAATCAATTAGCCTACATCAGACGCTTCATAATTGGGTTGACTAACAGTATGAACAACAATCGAGACTTCTCAGACTTGCCATGCACAGTGATAGTTGTAACAACATAATTATCCATTTGCTGCCTGCCGCCCTAACACTATTAATTGCAATCTATTGGGCGGGCCGAAGTCACCGGTCCGAGATCACCATGGGCCGAGGTCACCGCACCCCGGCCTACGCTACCACTACCAGTGCCACTAGTACCAGCTGACCAGTCGGCTGTGTTGTGTATTGGTGCATTTGGGGAAAGGGGCAAATTTGACAACTCTTGGGGGAGTTGCCCAAATTTGACAACTGTGGGGCTGGTAAATTTGGATACTCAAATAAACTTATCTTTTTTTCTGGAGTAATCGGTGTTTGGTGCATTACTTTTCCCTTTTCAACTAAATATACTGGTCCAACACCTAGATCTAATAATTATAGGTAAATGACTGGATAGAGTATTTGAGGCCCGAGGTGGTGTCTGGGCCGCAGCACGCACGAGCTTGCGAGTGCGTCCGCGGCACAGACACGACCGAGGGCCTCAAACACTGTATCCCGTCGATTAACTTATTATTATATGCCGCGCCATGATATGTACACCCATCGGGAGAGCTATGATTACAAATGATGACATTTTCCCGGCATTTCAGGCCCTGAAAGCAAAGAATTCTATGGACATTTCCATGCACTGCAAAACCAAAAACGTCATTTCACCAGCGCATGAATACGTAAATTGTCGAAAGATCTTCGGTTGCTATGCGCAACGCAGGTCAATATGAAGGAGGTCAATACCGCAAAATATCGGACCGATTGCTCTCTGTGTAATCCATTGTAGCATTTTCGTAGGCATATAATAATGACAGGAACGTCCCAGGTTTTTGGTGCAGCTTGAGACGCGCCTGAAGCTCAGAAATTTATTTGCTACTTCAAATGAGATAATCTTGCAGACAATATATACTTGCAGAAGACTTCATTCTGTCAACTTCAATAGATGTCCATTGATAATGATATAATTTATTTATAACATTTTTTTTGGATATTGGTCCAATACCACGTACGGTACCGGTACCCAAATTTACCAACCCCTGGTCCCCAAATTTGGGTACTGTTGGTAAATTTGACAATTTGCCTCTTAACCAAACTGTTTTGGTGTACGTCGTACGTTATTCCCCATGTACGCGCACTATGCCATACTCCATGTATCTATGCGTTCATCTAGTTAGTTACCAGCATATGGCAACCTTAGGACAGTGTCCATTAGCCCCAGCTGTGACCTGTCAGTGTCACATACAAATTTATCACCATAACGGTGGTTATGAACCAGATGTAGGCCTAGGGCTTCAACAAGTACTCGGTTAAACCGGTTACGGTTCAGTTACAGAGTGTAACCGGTACAGATTTTGTGAAAGGTTAATCATGAACATATTTTGTAACCTCGTAATTCAGCCTAAAACACCTCACATCAGTCAAATTTCTGCTTAAATGCGCAGAATTGAAGTGATTCATCAGTCTCCGATACAAATAAAGTGTTTATTCATCATATTATGGCTTATTTTCACGTGAAAATGATGTCTAATATCGAGTTTTAGGCACAATGTTGAACTGCGAAAAAAAAAATGAACTGCGAAAAAAAAAAATGGTGTTATTTTGAACAATATTTAGCTCGAGATTCTTGGCGAGGAACCGGTTACGGTTCAGTTACAAGCTAACGAGTAACTGGTCACGAGATTTTGTACTCGTTGAAGCTCTATTATAAACAGTACGAGCGTAGACGTTGGGGGCGCATATAATACTGTATTCACTGCCATGCGATTATTACGGTCACTACGGGTTATGGCCACCACCGGGCTGTGGTCACATAACCGATAACTGTGATGCATATTGATATATCTACAAAATTGATCTGAAATTATATTTTGTATATATTTTGTTGTATATATTAGGGCCTATGTGATGGAATTGAACTTTGTGTATATTTTGTACATGTTGTTTTTCTTGTCAAAGTTTGCGTCAGGTAATTTAGGTGATGTTTAGTTGGTTCAGAGATCACAACGATATGACTTGCGTTCTTATTGTCTGGCGTCCATTGACCTGTAGAAAGAACAACAAACATTGAAATCACGCCTACATGTGGTCACTGACCCATGAATGGGTCTATACCATTTCAGATGAATATGTTGCCATAGCCCAGCGGCGACCATAACCTGGATACCCCATGATTATTATTCCCATGTCACCAAATTGTCGTTGAATATAAATAAGATTCTTATGTTTCTTCCGTATCGCGATTCTGCTTGTTGAAATTTATAAATGAGTTTCTTTCAAATTGATGCCAAAACATAGCTCCATGCCAGGTAAATCACATGTGCACATGGGAAATAATACAGTTTTGAGTGATATCATTCATGATATATTTGCTCTGAAACAAATGTGAATCGGAGCCCCATGTTTAGAAGCAAGAGGTGCGTTCTGAGTCCCGGATAGGAAACAAGGGCTGACGTGTATGTTATGATTTTAGTGTGTGCATCCATCCACCCCCAACACCTCCCTCCAGGATTCTCAATATATTTTGAACCAGGATATTTCAGTCTAATCACGTCAAAGTATCTGCAACTGTAGAATGATTCTAGAATGCAATTTTGATTAATACTTTCCATTTCAAGTGACTGTCTTTTTTTTCAAAATGTACATTGTATTTACATTGTTCAGTGTTACTAGTTGTAGTTTGATGCATTTGGCTCGATGCTTTGTGTGTAGCTGGGAAGAGATATTTTGGTTCAACTCATTGCAGTGTAGATCTAATTGGTAACTGCCCATGTTGCCTTTGGTATCACCACATTATGTAGGGTTGAAATGACCAATTATTGTCTGCATTTAAATCAATGTTAAATTGGGCAACTTCGGGTGTGCGTTTCACCTTTCCAAAAAAAAATTAGGGCTTAACGGTTGACAGGGTGTGATAGTATAATCATAGTACTTCAATAAAATCTAGGTCACTATAGAGCATGATAGTACCAATTTTTCATAAAATGACGTTGAACAGGACCCCTGTCAATTTAGCTCGTTTTCAGATCGCAATTGCCGACATAGCATACATTCAGCAAAACCTTTCTCTACTCCAAATCCCGGGGAATACCATCGGAATTTTTGCTTTTCCCAAAACCAGACTTCCACACGCGCAAAATAAACCAGCACGTGGATCAATATCGCTTCGCGTTGTCTCCCTAGGCAACCATACATCTGGCGAAATGACGTCACTTAAAACGGAATCCTCAATGTGTGAGGCATCCCCAGGTCTATTCCTGGCTTATACCCTTCATATATATGATATTGTGAATAGAGACTTGATACTCTACTATGAGGTAGAGTGACATATGGCCAGTCAGGACCTAAAATATCTACTTCATATCTCATTGCGTTCTCATGTAACAGCACAATTCATACCGGTACCCCCTAGTGCTGAAAATCACCAATGGAGCACTATATCAAACGTTTATTGTTCAACAGCCAATTGAGTTTTCCTAAGATATGTTTCAAATTTTCAGGATTGATACATGATGTGATTGCAATTAGCACTGTATACAATTTGGTGAAATATTCCTTAGCTGAGTAACATTATTTTGAACAAATTCTAACGAAAAATACATATTAATTCAAAAAGAAACGCAATATATTGTTTGTGAAGCATAGCAAAAACTACAAAAACTTGCAAAAACCAGCTTATTAGGTTTTAAGCAACTGATATTTATGATGTAGATGCACACTGTAAGGTCCAGTGCTATATCCACGTGACGAGGCATGCTATTTATGAGTCTCGGATGCGCCGCCAGGCCGACCCATTTTTGGTCAATTGCAACCTCGGGGCGGGGGGGGGGGGGGGGGGGTGTTCCACAGTTTCTGGGCTCTCAGTCGGCCTCGAGTAAATCCTGCATAATGATAATTTTTATTTCGTACACAAATTTGTACACATAGTTATATATTTCTTCCAATAAGTGTGGAAGACAATTTCTCAATCATTGCCGTCAGTGTATTTAACATGTAATTTTCCATTTCCCTTGGAGCCCAGCCAAACATGCCAAAATATTCTTTAATTTGTATTGAATATATTCAGTGGTCACAAAATTCATCATTTCATGCCTTTTCAAGTATCCTGATGCATGAAAAAATAAATTTCTGTGATTCCTTAAGGGTTGAAATGACCAATTATTGTCTGCATTTAAATCAATGTTAAATTGGGCAACTTCGGGTGTGCGTTTCACCTTTCCAAAAAAAAATTAGGGCTTAACGGTTGACAGGGTGTGATAGTATAATCATAGTACTTCAATAAAATCTAGGTCACTATAGAGCATGATAGTACCAATTTTTCATAAAATGACGTTGAACAGGACCCCTGTCAATTTAGCTCGTTTTCAGATCGCAATTGCCGACATAGCATACATTCAGCAAAACCTTTCTCTACTCCAAATCCCGGGGAATACCATTGTAACAAAACCATGCAACTGCCGCGCTGAAACGTTCGTTAGGAACGGTCACGTGATCTACAAAGTCCACTTGCGAAGACACCGTTCGCGGAAGAACCGTTCGCGGAAGCACGATAGCGGAAGCATCATCAGCGGAAGCATCGTTCGCGGAAGAACCGTTCGCGGAAGCACGATTGCGGAAGCATCGTCAGCGGAAGCATCAGTCGCGGAAGCACCGTTCGCGGAAGAGGAGCCTTCGCGGAAGAACCGTTCGCGGACGCAGTCTTCACCACGTGGAGAAGAGTGCGGAAGATACGTTCGCGGACGAAGATGCGCGCGCAGCCACCCTGGCTATATAAGGGAGAGCGGACGGCCGCTCTGAGAGCACTGCAACAGCGACATCGACCGTGGGGAGATCGTCACCGCCACAGCCAAGGGACTCGACGAACTCCGTGCGGACGACTCCTTCTTCAGGGCCTTAGAGTCAACCGGGATTAGACCGACTACCTGGAGAAACCATTCGACTAAACGGGACGGGAAACTTCAACGGGAAGGGACAGAGAGACGCCGCCGGCTAAGAACTCTTTTTAGTTGTGCCCTCGTGCACTATTTATTTTTGAAATGTGATCATACAGTGCTCCATGTCTGAACTTCATATTTGTACGTCACGTGGGTGACCAGCCATACAATTGTAAGTTGATTTGATGTATATAAATCTTCAATTTATTTACATCTGAGTTGCTTCTTGCCTAAGTGAAGCCGGTAAGCTACGGAGTGATGATACACCAGCGTTGGGGGACACCAATTTAGTGACGGCTCTCGAATCACAACGAGCGGGAGTTACATAAAGTCTATACGATCAGAGAAACCAGGTTTTTTGGGCCACACCGAAAACAAGTCATTACCAAACGTCACAACTTGGTGCCGTGACCAGGATCCCCGAGGGTCTACTGCCAGGGAACGAACTTCAGCATCACTCATGTCCGGCGAAAACGACGAAACTGCCCCAGGGAAGACAGGAGGTGAAGAGGAAGACTCTTCGCGGACGGCCTCACTTGCGGACGAGGAAGACAGCGGTTCGCGGAAGCCGACCTTTGCGGAAGAGGGAGACGACCGTTCGCGGAAGACGACCGTTCGCGGAAGACGTTCGCGGAAGACGTTCGCGGACGACAACCGTTCGCGGAAGACGACCTTGGCGGAAGAGGCCGACGACCGTTCGCGGAAGACAACGTTCGCGGAAGACGACCGTTCGCGGAAGAGCAGCTTCACAGCCAGGGGTAGACGGGACGTTTCGACGAGTGAGGAGCAACCAGGGAGGTCGAGACCTTCCATGGGCCAGTCGACGAGTCAACAGAGACCCCGGAGCCAGACACCCGACAACCGTTTTCTTTTCAGACACGACTCTGGGTGGCAGCACGATCAAGACAGGGAGAGGTCAACCTACCTTGAGAGCGTTAGGAGGGGCCCCGAATTCCGACGAGTGCTGGGACCGGAGTACGTCAATCTGGACGGGGAGGACGGCGAAATCTGGGCGAGGAGGGATCGGCTACAGCTACCGGAGCGGAGTCCAAGTGTGGCACCTCCAGAGAATGCAGCATTGAGACGGCTTTGGGACCAGTCCCAGCAGCAGTCTGGTGCAACAGGGCAGCGGTCTGGTGTGACGAGTCGACAAACGGGAGTGACTGGAGGACGGGTTACTTGGGCTCCGACCCAAGAGAGCAGCTCGAGAGGGAGAGGACTTTTCGCGGAAGAGAACATTCGCGGACGAGAGGCATTCTTCGGCGACAGGGACGCTTGCAGCCGGGGATCCTTCGTGGATGAACGGGCTCGTGGGCGAGGGGGAGTCTTTGGTGACGAGGACGCTTGTGACCGGGGAGGGCCCTTCGCGGACGACCACGTTCGCGGACGAGGACGACTCGCGGAAGAGAGTGTTCGCGGAAGAGAGGAGTCTTCACCCAGACGGCGGCTCGACGAAAGGAGTGATCCAGGCGACCAATCTTCCTTTCCAGTTTTTCAGAATAGACGGGGAAGACCATTCGCGGATGAGCCGGTTCGCGGAAGACTCGCGGAAGATGGCGTTCGCGGACGTACATCTTTTGTGGAGGGACGTCTCCGAGACATCTTGGCGGACGAGCCCGTTCGCGGAAGACTCGCGGAAGACGGCGTTCGCGGAAGAGGCCTGTTCGCGGAAGAACTTCTTCGGGAGCTGTTGGCGGAGGAGTCCGTTCGCGGAAGGTTCGCGGAAGACAGTGTTCGCGGAGGGTTCGCGGAAGACAGCGTTCGCGGAAGAGGGAGGTCTTCACCCAGTCGACAACCGAGACAGCCAGCCTCCTGGAGAAATCCAGCTTCTATTTCAGTCACCCAGGGAGGCCGGAGACAGCACCCTTTCTCATCATCGGGCGATGAGGGGCCTTCATCTGATGGAGGGACCGAGAGCAGCCATGGTTACCCAGGACGGGGGAGGAGACCACCGAGGCGGGGACCGCCGCTGCACCGACGAAGCCCTAGGCCGAGACGGAGGCAGGAGGACTCGTCGTCCGAGGACAGCACAGCCTGGAATCAGAACGGCAGAAGGAACCGGAAGATGCTGACCCCTGACAAGTTCGATGGGACTTCCATAGAGTGGCCGGTGTACCGGGCCCACTTTGACGTCATCGCAGAGGTCAACGGATGGAGCAAGCGGGAACAGGGCGTCTACTTAGCCGGGAGCTTGACAGGAGAGGCGCGACGAATGCTGACCAGCCTGAGTCCTGCAGACCGGAGGGACATCGACGTTCTGACCGACAAGCTGACCCTACGATTCGACCCTGACTGTCAGGAGGAGTCCTACAAGGCGACCTTGGGACAGAGAACCCGCAGGAAGGCAGAGACACCCCAGCAGTACGGCTATGAGTTGCAGCGACTGGCCGGCCGTGGTTATCCGGATCTGAACTCCGCAGCTCAGGAGGCTATCGCCTTAGACCACTTCTGGAAGGGCCATCCAGATGGGGACATGAAGGTGATGGCGCTCATGAGGAAGATGAAGACCATGGAGGAGGCCATAGCGTTCGTGACCCAGTACGAATGTGTCAAACCCAAGCCTGGGAAGCCGGTGATGTCCATAGAGTCGGAGGACTCCGAGCCAGCTCTAGGACGGGTCCTACAGCTATTAAAGAACCAGCAGGGAGGCGAGATTACCACCAGTGGGCAGCAGAGCAACCAGCCGAACGTAGCGGGTCTACCCAGACTTCCCTACTTCAAGGGGCTCTTTGAGAGCCAAGACAGGAAGCTGGATCGACTAATCGAGCTGTGTGAGCAGGTGCTATCCATCAAGCCGAGGGCCGCCACTGCTGAGAACAAGGGACCAAGCGCTAGGCCGGGACCAGATGACTGTTGGTACTGTGGGAAGCCGGGTCATCGGAAGTACCAGTGTCCAGATCGGCCGCCACCTCGGACCAAGGAGGAGCGCTTGAGTCGACTAATCGAGGAGATTGGTGAGCGGAACAGTTTGACAGACGAGGTGTCGGAAAACCAGTAGGGCTCATACCAGCCCCCAACCGTATGGGCCATTGGCAGGTGTGTGCACGGCTTCACAGGCGAGAAGCTCGACGAAGACGTGAAGAACACATTGCCAGGGGGGAATTTTTAGTTTCACAGATTTTTAATAGGTTTTTCCGGTGTGCATCCGAAGTGACTGGATGGGCGCAGGAGGAGCTTGAGGATCGAATTCTCGACTATTTGGAGGGCAAGCCTGTCAACACAGACGGGAGTGCCAATGTACAGCAAACCGATGGAGCCGTGGAGCGTCTAATGCCCCGCGGAGACGTCGACGAAATGCAGACCGATGGAGCCGTGGAGCGTCTGGGGACCCACGGAGACATCAACGAGGTTTCTGCTAGCAGCAAGGAGAACCAACAGGTTACAACCTTGAGGCTGGAGGCTGCGAAACAGCAGGGACCCCCCCATGCAACTGAACCACAAGCGGCCGTGAAAGAGGAGATGGAGGGCCGGTGGAGCGGAATGACCAAGGGGCCAGCGCAGCAGCTATTGCTGGTGGACGACTCATTACTTATCCGGAGCGGCGGTTCCGAGGGGAGTGATTCCCTTAAGACTGACAGAGAGGACCAGGGTGGTGCATCACTGTGGGTGGACGACTCAGTACTTATCCAGGGCGGCGTCCCTGAGGAGAGTGGCAGCTCTCTTAAGATTGACAGAAATGGCCAGGTGGTGTCGCTGTCAGCCGGTGCCCGAGGCACATTGGCGTGGTATGCGGCGTGCCACGTTATGGGGAAGGCGACTCGTATGTTGGTGGACACGGGTGCCTCTTCCACCGTTCTGGACGAGTGTCTCTTCGACCAAATGGATGACGAACATAAAGCAATGATAAGGCAGACGAGAATAAGGTTACGGGCAGCAACCGGAGACTACTTACAGGTTCAAGGAGAGATGACAGTTCAACTTCTACTGGGCACACGACTCGTGTCGGCAGATGTACTGGTAGCCAAACTAGGGATCCCGGGAGTGTTGGGGCTTGATGTACTTCAACAGATTGGGGGACAGCTGGATCTGCGTAAGGGCGAGTGGCAGGTGGGCGACACTACCGTAGTGATGAGCTCGGGCCACGAGGACGCCGTCTACACACTGGTGACGGAGGAGACGGTCGTCTTGCCACCCTTTTCAGAGATGATGGTGGACCTCAAGCTGACAGGAAGTGAGGGAGGAGTTCCGAAGGCCGGCCTCGTGCAGTCCGCAAGAGAGCCGTTGGAGGACGACCCCCTCGTAGTGGGACGAGCCCTGGTACGACCCCGAGGACGCCTGGTACCGGTGGTACTTCTGAACGCCGGCGCTGGAGCTTGCACTGTGCTGATGGGGACCATCCTAGCCGAGCTTCACGGAATAGAGGCCGTGATCGACCTGGGATTTCGTCCCGATGGAGGGAAAACAACCCAGAATGAACCTAAAAGGGAACAGTGGTACCGGGAGGAGAGCGGGAGGGAGCATGAGCCCCTTACACCAAACTCCACCAAGTGGCGGAACCGGACGCCTGAGCAGCCCGAAACCAGAGTGCACGCCATGCACGCAGAATCGTCGACGAAGACACCAGAGTGCCCGGAGCATTTAGAACCGCTCCTGGAGGGAATGCATCCGAACTTGACGGAAAAGGAGGTGGAGGTCGTCAGCGATCTCCTTCGACGCCACCAGCAGGTCTTTATGGGACCAGATGGGAGGTTGGGCCGGACGTCCCTGGCGAAACACGTCATCGACACGGGAGATCACCCCCCGATCAAGCAGCCTCTGAGGAGAGCCCCGTACTACCAACAAGAGCTGATCGAGGACGAGGTCGACAAGATGTTGAAAGCTGACGTTGTGGAGCCAAGCGACAGTCCATGGTCGTCTCCCATCGTGCTAGTGAAAAAGAAGGATGGTGCACTGAGATTTTGCGTCGACTACCGCCGTCTAAATGATGTCACCCGGAAGGATGCGTACCCCCTGCCTCGAGTCGACGAGAGTTTTGATACCTTGTCAGGAGGACGATATTTTTCGACGCTAGACTTGGCTAGTGGTTACTGGCAGGTCGAGATGGACGACAGGGACAAGGAGAAGACGGCGTTCACTACCCGTAGTGGACTCTATCAATTTAAAGTGATGCCGTTTGGATTGGCGACGGCCCCGGCTACTTTTGAACGTCTAATGGAGCTGGCACTGAGGGGACTCCAATGGAAGCGTTGTCTAATTTATTTGGACGATGTCGTCTGTCTTGGAAAGACTTTCCAAGAAGCCGTGGACAACCTCGAGGACGTGTTCCGGAGACTGCAGGCTGCCGGGCTGAAGCTGAAACCCGCCAAGTGTGAGCTGTTTCGACAACAGGTCAACTTCCTGGGCCATGTCGTGTCCGACCGAGGCATCCAGTGCGACCCTGCCAAGGTCGAAGCTGTAACAAAAATGGTTCCTCCGACCACCTTGACAGAACTAAGGAGCTTCCTTGGGTTCGTGGGGTACTACCGCAGATTCATCCCTGACTTTGCCACCCGAGCGGGACCCCTCAACCACCTGTTAAAGAAGGAAGTCAACTACCATTGGAGCGAGGCTCATCAGCAGGCGTTCGAGGCGCTGCGTCAACCCCTGACCGAGCACCCCCTGCTGGTGTACCCTGACATGGACCAAGAATTTATTTTAGATACTGATGCTAGCGGCTACGGAGTGGGAGGCGTCTTATCCCAAGTGCAGGACGGACGAGAGCGGGTGATCGCCTATGCTTCCAGAACCCTGAGGGACACCCAGCGGAATTACTGCACCACCAAGCGGGAGCTCCTGGCCGTCGTCAGTATGATACACCATTTCAGACATTTCTTGTGGGGGAGAGCGTTCTTACTACGAACCGACCACGCCTCTCTCAAGTGGCTACTGAACTTTCGGGATGCGGAAGGAATGATCGCTAGATGGGCAGCTCGCATCGCCAGCTACGCCTTCAGGTGTGAGGTCCGACCGGGAGTACAACACGGGAATGCAGACGGGATGTCCAGATGCCGACAGTGCCGGAGACCGGATTGTCCCGCCCCTCGCCACACCACAAGACCCGAAGGAGAAGAGGAGGCCTGTCCGACTCAGGAGGAGTGTCCCCTACCCCTGGAGGACCTCTCTGACGAGGATCTGCTTCCACCGATCAGCGGAGAAGGATGGAGCCCCGGAGGACCTCAAGTTAACATCTTGCGGGAGGTCCCTGTGGAGCCCTGGACGGAGGACTACTATTGCGGAGATGGAGTCGGGATATTCCAGATCTGGGAGGTGCGCTGCCAGGAGGACCCGAGGACGACTACCCAGCCGGCCGAGGAATGCCTGCCTGACCGGAGCCCCCCACAGACGGAGGAAGGAGCCAGGAGCGTCTGCAGAACCCTGCATCAGCTCCGCCCCTCTGCCTGGGTTTGGTTTCTCCTGATGATGCTCCTCGCACTGCATGGTTTGGGACCGGAGGTTGTGGCCGGAGCAGCGATCGGCGCGACGGCCGACGTGTGGATGCGCTGCCGAGAGGAGCCCTTCCTGGACCCATGCCCCAACCCTGTGCTCCGAGATCCAGACAAACAAATGCTAGCTGTCACGCGGGCTATGGCTACGAGAGGACGCCGGAATCCGATGGAGGGAGCCCCGGAGGCCCAGGTCCTGAATGGTTATTCCCAGGAGGACCTAGTGACCCTTCAACGAGCCGACCCTGAAGTTGGAGGCATCCTCGGGTGGAAGAATATTTTCACTGAGAGACCTGCATGGCCCGAAGTCAGAACAAAAAGTCAGCAAATGAAGACTCTGTGGCAACAGTGGGACCAGCTGGAGCTACGTGATGGGCTTCTGTACCGGCGGTACCAAGCGGCTTGCCAGAACGCACCAATCCATCAACTGGTCGTTCCACAGGTCCTGAGACGCGCCGTCATGAAGGAGGTCCACACCGGCAAGCTGATGAGTCACCAGGGAGTCACCAAAACAGTCCACCGACTAAAAACGAGAATGTACTGGCCGGGTATGACGAAGGACGTGGAGCGTTGGTGCCGGGAGTGCCCGAAGTGTAGTGGGAGAAAGCCGCGACCGGGGCCCAAGTACCACCCCATGGGAAATCTACCGGTAGGCGATCGGCTAGAAAGGGTGGCCATGGACATTTTGGAGCCTGGAACGATCACCAATTCTGGGAACCGGTATATACTGGTCGTGGGTGATTATTTCACCAAGTGGACTGAGGCCTACGCTCTACCCAACCATGAGGCTCAGACGGTGGCGGACGTCTTTGTGACTGAGTTCGTGTGCCGCCTGGGAATGCCAGCCAAGATACACACCGACCAGGGACGAGAGTTCGAGAGTAAGCTTTTCCTTGAGATGATCAAGATCCTAGGAGGGGAGAAGACTCGGACGACCCCTTATCACGCCAAATCAGACGGGATGGTCGAGCGATTCAACCGGACCCTGCTGAACCTTCTGGCCGTGGTCGTGGACGAGAACCATGACGACTGGGACGACCATCTGCCCTACGTGATGGCGACTTATAGAACATCAGTACACGAAAGCACCGGGTGTACACCATTTCGAATGATGATGGGACGGGAGGCAACCACCCCATTGGACCTGAGGTACCGGACGAAACCGGACGATTTGGGAGGACCAGTCCCCGAGTGTGCGTCCGAATACGTCGAATGGGTGAAGGAAGCCACCATACAAGCTCACGAGACTGCCCGAGAGTGCCTGAAGACGGCTACGGTGCGACAAAAGCGCCATCATGACGTAAAATCAGCCGCTCGACATTTTCCGGTGGGCACCTGGGTGATGTATTGGTACCCTCCAAAGGCTAGACCAAAACTAGGACTAGGGTGGACGGGACCTTATCTCGTTGTGAAGTCTCATCTCGGATGGATGGTGTCCATACAAGATCGACCCGGTGGCAAGATTAAAGATGTCCACATTGACAATATAAAAAGGTGCTGGTTCACCCCTGAAACCGACGCCTGGATACCCAATCCGGACGATGTGACCCCAGTCCGGACCCCCAGTGATGACGAGGGACGAGTGGAAAACAGCGGGAATGCAGTCCAAACGATGTAAACGATGACGGGAGCGTTCGCGGAAGAACCGTTCGCGGAAGCAGCGTTCGCGGAAGCAGCATTCGCGGAAGTACCGTTCGCGGAAGCACGTTCGCGGAAGCAGCGTTCGCGGAAGAACCGTTCGCGGAAGCAAGCGAAAAACGTTATTTCGTTCCACGACAATGCTTTTTCCCCCAGATCCCTGGTCCGCGCCTTTTCTATATAAGCAGGCCGGCCTACGATTCCGTCATCACTTCAACCATGAACACACCAACTCTGCAGATCATTGAGATACCCGCATTTGCAGACGAAGATTTCGGGGACGTTCCAGATTTCGACTTGGCTGACTTTCTGCCCCTTGAAGTCGACAAGATGAGCGACCCACCTACCAAGATAGACAAGCCTGACCGAAAGCGGGAGCGCTCGAGGAGCCGGGAGCGTCGTGAGGAGCCCCGAGGAGGTCGACGGTCCCCTGCCCGGAAGTTGTCCACCGAGAGAGGGCGACGCTGGTGCAGCCCCTGCCGGATCCACGTGACGGCATCCAACTTTAGCCGACACGTGGCGACCAAACACACGCAGAAGGAGGGGCGGCACCTCTGCAAGATGTGCAGCCAGCGATTCGCCCGCCGAGCTGACAGAGACCGGCATGAGACGTCGCATGCCAGCGGCAACACCCTCAAGCCAGGACGGAGGAGGACGACGACCGACACGCCCGTGTCCGACCCCCGAGATGGTCCGACTACTGTGTCTGCCCCTGAGCTGAAGACTGTCAGCTTTGCGGCCAGCGGGACGACCAGCTCCACGCCGTCAAGCCCCCGGGAGGACGCCCCCAGGTCAGAGGACGCCCCAGACCCCGAGGACGACCCCCCGAATAGCGAAGAGGAACCGGAGTCTCAGCAGGAGCGGAGAGAGGCGGAATCCCCGGAGGCCCCCACCCCCGAGGACGACGGACCCCCCGTTCCCAGAGACTCGGCCCCTACCTACAAGCCCCTAGACCTGAGTTGGTACCTCAAGCCCGTTCCGGAGGAGGAGGACCAACTGCGACCGTATGTGGAGGGCCTGGGCAGAGCGGTCACTGCCGGAGAGAAGGCCCTGGAGGACCTGGCATCCACGATAGCCATGGGACGACGCCACCTCACCCAAGCGGAGGCTCGGCTCCAAGCCAAGGAGGAGCAGAGACAGCTCGAGGCCGAGGTACTGCAGCTGCGAGGGGAGGCCTCTCAACGAGAGAAGAGCCACCGGAAGGAGCTGCGAGCCCACGTCCGAGAGACCAAGCTGCTCCGGGAACAGCTCCGAGCATATACAGACACTCGGGACAGGCTGGCGGAGACGTCCGAAAGCGAGGTGGATCGCCAGTGAAGTGGAGGGAGAGAGCCCTGTAAACAACAGACAGGCAGGAAAAGACGAAGAAGGAGGAAGAAGAGAAAAGAAGAGAGAGAAAGGATCAACGGGGACGTTGATCTCCAGAAAGGGTGGAGTTGTAACAAAACCATGCAACTGCCGCGCTGAAACGTTCGTTAGGAACGGTCACGTGATCTACAAAGTCCACTTGCGAAGACACCGTTCGCGGAAGAACCGTTCGCGGAAGCACGATAGCGGAAGCATCATCAGCGGAAGCATCGTTCGCGGAAGAACCGTTCGCGGAAGCACGATTGCGGAAGCATCGTCAGCGGAAGCATCAGTCGCGGAAGCACCGTTCGCGGAAGAGGAGCCTTCGCGGAAGAACCGTTCGCGGACGCAGTCTTCACCACGTGGAGAAGAGTGCGGAAGATACGTTCGCGGACGAAGATGCGCGCGCAGCCACCCTGGCTATATAAGGGAGAGCGGACGGCCGCTCTGAGAGCACTGCAACAGCGACATCGACCGTGGGGAGATCGTCACCGCCACAGCCAAGGGACTCGACGAACTCCGTGCGGACGACTCCTTCTTCAGGGCCTTAGAGTCAACCGGGATTAGACCGACTACCTGGAGAAACCATTCGACTAAACGGGACGGGAAACTTCAACGGGAAGGGACAGAGAGACGCCGCCGGCTAAGAACTCTTTTTAGTTGTGCCCTCGTGCACTATTTATTTTTGAAATGTGATCATACAGTGCTCCATGTCTGAACTTCATATTTGTACGTCACGTGGGTGACCAGCCATACAATTGTAAGTTGATTTGATGTATATAAATCTTCAATTTATTTACATCTGAGTTGCTTCTTGCCTAAGTGAAGCCGGTAAGCTACGGAGTGATGATACACCAGCGTTGGGGGACACCAATTTAGTGACGGCTCTCGAATCACAACGAGCGGGAGTTACATAAAGTCTATACGATCAGAGAAACCAGGTTTTTTGGGCCACACCGAAAACAAGTCATTACCAAACGTCACACCATCGGAATTTTTGCTTTTCCCAAAACCAGACTTCCACACGCGCAAAATAAACCAGCACGTGGATCAATATCGCTTCGCGTTGTCTCCCTAGGCAACCATACATCTGGCGAAATGACGTCACTTAAAACGGAATCCTCAATGTGTGAGGCATCCCCAGGTCTATTCCTGGCTTATACCCTGTAGCATGATGTATCAATCTTTGCTACATGTACTTGTTTTTAGTTTTTTTTGCTCACAATTTGTAATTTTAACATGTTTCATATCTACAGTGAAACCAGCTAGAAAGCTGACTTTCCTATATCTGGCCAATGATGTCATCCAAAACAGCAAGAAAAAGGGGCCAGAGTTCAATAAAATGTACCGCTGTGTTCTTCCGGATGCATACAAAGTAGCGGTCAAGTAAGTCGTAATGAACAGCAGTACGTAACTTGATATGCTGTCAATTTTTCAAAATTTCAGCATACTTTGGACATGTCCAATGTGGATTTATCTGAACTTATTGGTGATAATACATCATGATCTAATGTAAAGTTATTTCCCAATGTATCGCATCCGTGACTTCTGTCTGCCTGGCATTAACGTTGATATCACATTGATCTCACTCCACCAGAGACGCGGACGAGAAGATGCGCGGATCAATGTCAAGGATGGTCACCATCTGGAAGGAGAGAGGTGTCTTTGATGACGAAATGCTCCAGAAACTAACCGCAGTCATGGGTAAGTAACCGAGTAATAACTGATGTACACAGTATGTGAGCAATGTATTAACTTGACTGTGTCCGTCCAAACTTAGAGTGCGCTTTGTTGTGTCATGAATTTTCCTCGGGGACTTTCATGTTGTACATGTACTACAATTTTCCAGAAGGGACAAAAGCACCAGCTAAACCACCAGCTAAGCCACCAGCAAAAGAGCCTGCAAAATCTAAACCCGAGACAGGTTAGAACTTCATGTACATATAGCTGGTGCTGGTTTCTTCCTGAGTCTGCAATACTGCTGATTGTGCCAGTAGTGCCGATATGATCAGTTCTCCAAGTAAAAATAGAGGAGAAAAATGTAGGAGTATGTAGGAACAAATGTTCCATTTCGAGAAGTGGTATATCAAATGTACCTACTTCTCATTGTACTTTTCGGTGTATGCCTTATTCTGGTCTTGTTCATAGGTTCTAGAAAATCTGCTGATGGCAAGAAAAAGAGGAAAGTGGAGTTAACACTGAGAGAAGAAATAGAGTTAGAGGTGAAAAATGGTGGGACAACTGATCCTCCAGAGGTTTGTATTCCTAGAACACGAAAATAACTTTATTCATGACATTATGTTGTACATGTATTTATCCCAAATAAACATTGCTGGGATACCCTTGTGTCTGTATGTATTATAATATTACTATCAGTGTTTGATCTGATGTTGTGATGTTTCGCAGGCATCAGATCTGGTGAAGGCATGGCAGGAACTCGACCAATCAGCTTCCAGCGATGCGGCTGTGCGTGAGAAGATTGCCGCTCTACCCCCAGAGGTCTCAGATGTGTCCAAGCTAGAGAAAATCAAAGGTCGGAAACACTTCAAAACTTGTTATATTGGAATAATTCTGGATAAGTTTTTATCACTACGTAAATGATTCATATTGGAAAGAAAACTGCACTCCAAGTGTGTAAAAAATATCTTCATCAACTTATAAATGCACCTTGTTTTGGTCACTGAACAATCAATATAAACATGCATAAATGGTTAGTTTACTCGTTTATTAGTACTCTTTATAATGCTGACCTGTTGTTTGTATGACAGACCACGAGGCAGCTCAGGCACTGACAGCGACAGTAGATGACGCATGTGCGATGCTCGCAGACTACAATAGCCGCCTGGTGCTGGAACTACAGGAGCGGCGCCGAGTCGCCAAACTCGTCAAGGACTACATTGTCACACAGAAACAGGCGCTAGAGGAGTCCGAGTCCAAACTCACGGTCAGTTGACTTCCTCCAACAAATCTGTCTCAATCCTGTCCATATGATATCCAATTTCTTGAGGCGTTTTGATTTACAATTGTAATGTATATATTTATGTGTCAGCAGGATTACAAGTCAAGGTTGGACAAGGTGGCGACAGTGCGGAAGGAGCTCAAGTCTCACATGCAGAGTTTGCCGGACCTGAGCCTCCTGCCACAGGTGACGGGCGGTCTCGCTCCACTGCCTTCTGCTGGAGATCTCTTCGCCATAGACAAGGAATGACCGACCATTGTAACACTGCCAACTTTGTGAGGCTTCAGGCCATCGGGCGACTCCAAGTGACTTGTTCACTTGTAGAAGGCATTAAATGTTGTCCGTCAGCACCATCATACTGCACATTGTCATGTCATCAAAATCATCTCATCTAGTACCATTGCATCATGATTCGCTGGAATAAAAGTGTGTTCTGAAATTCTAACATGTTGTTAAAGAATATTCACCAGTATGAAATTGCCTTCAGTGATTTTGATGGTTATATCCCCTGAGCAAAGTTCAGGGAATGGATTTGCGTATGTCGCACCACATCCGCAGCCGTAAAGATTTCTTTGTGAATGCTGTATAGGCTGCAAATATGGCTCGATTGTAATATTGTCAACGCGTCTTGCACAAAAATCTCATTACATTTTGCATTGAATGAAACATTTTGGAGACATTCGCATATGGATAGATGATCGACCCAAAACCATTTAGCTATCAAAATCCGTGGGAGTGAATTTGGTCATCGAGAATTCCTGAAATATCAAGGATAGGTTTCTCATATTCTAAAAGATTCCCCATACTCCTCAGGTTTTTAGGTTACCGGACCTTTGGTCCGATAACCTATTGCCGTGGCGTTGCGTCCGTCTGCCGTCCGTCGTCCGTTCACATTTTTAGGTTACCGGACCTGGTCCGATAACGATAACCTATTGCCATGGCGTTGCGTCCGGCGTCCGTCTAGCCATCCGTCCGTCCGTCCGTTCACATTTTTATCTTTAAAGTTTATGATGGAATATTTCTGAAATTTTGCACAAAAATACCTAAAAATATTTCTAGGAAAGGTTTTTAGCTTACCGGCCCTTTGGGCCGATAAGCTATTGTCATGGTATTTCGTCCGTCGTCCTTCGTCCGGCGTCCGTCGTCCGTCCGGGTCTGTTTTTTTTTGACATGATGAATTTCCCCATAAATTTGTCAGAACATACCTTGGGCCAGTATCTAAAGTCGTTTTTTTTAATTTTTTTGATTGAATCGTTTTTGCCTATTTGGCGGCCATTTTTGATGAAAAATTGCCAATTTTAGACTTTGGAGGCCATTTTCTCAAAAACTGTCTGATCAGTTTTGAGATTATTGTTTTAAAACATTCCCCTCATGTACCTCTATGATGTGTATGAGTTTCGTTGCCCTTGAATCGCCGGTCTGCGTGTGGCGGCCATTTTTATTTTTTGACGGGTCGGCAAAAAAAAAATTTTTTGTCCCAAATCAAGTCACTATTAATTTTGAGCCATTTCCAGCAAAAAAAAAAAAAAAAATTTTTTTTGGCCATTGAAAATTTTTTTTTTCACCCAATTTTCCTTCATAATGGGAGCTGTGCGGAGTAAACTCATAGAAGACTTCAAAATAGAGCCTAAGTATTGGCACATTCAAATGGGAAATCATATATTGCGGTTTGAGTGATGACCTTGAATTTGACCTTCAATGACCTTGAAAGATCAAAAACGATGAATTTTGTCTTTGGTGGCCATTTTGTCAAAATTTATTCAGACAGTTTTTCTCAATGATGTTTTGACAATTAGAGTTCAAAATCAGTGTCACAACTTATATGTTGGAAAATCAATACTCTGCGTTTCTCATGATTGCCGGTAAGCTACAGCACCCTTGGTGCTATGTTTTTAGGTTACCGGACCTATGGTCCGATAACCTATTGGCATGGCGTTGCGTCCGTCGTCAGTCGTCCGTCGTCGTCGTCGTCGTCCACATTTTTATCTTTTTTGTTTACGGGCGAATTTTTCTGAAATTTTGCAGAAAAATACCTAAAAATAATTCAAGAAGGAGGTATTTTTTAGTTTTTAGGTTACCGGACCTTTGGTCCGATAACCTATTGGCATGGCGTCCGTCCGGCGTTAACATTTTTATCTTTAAAGTTAACGATCGAATCTTTCTGAAATTTTGCACAAAAATGCCTAAAAATATTTTGAGAAGGAGGTATTTTTTTGTTTTTTGATTTTCGCATTTTTTTCAAAATGGCGGCCGTTTTTGTCGAAAAACGCTCAATTTTGGACTTTGATGGCCATTTTCTCAAAAACTGTCTGATCAGTTTTGAGTTTTTGGTTTCAAAAGATTCCCCTCATATACCTCTGTGATATGTATAAGTTTGGTTGCCCTAAATCTGCCGGTTTCCGTGTGGCGGCCATTTTGAATTTTTGGCGGGTCGGCGAAAAAAAATTTTTTCGCCCCAGATCGCATTACTATCCATTTTGGGCCATTTCTAGAGCAAAAAAAAATTTTCACCCTTTGAAAAAAATTTTGGACTTAGAAAATTTTCGGCACTTTTTCCCTTCATAATGGGAGCTGTCCGGACTGTACTCATAGAACGCTTGAAGATAGAGCTTAGAAATTGGCACTTTCAAATGGAAAGTCATATATGGCGACTTGTGTGGTGACCTTGAATTTGACCTTGGATGACCTTGAAAGGTCAAAACAGCCATTTTTGGGTCGAAAAACGCTCAAATTTGCACCTGGTCTGTATTTTCTCAAAAACTCTCTGATCAGTTTTGAGATTTTTGCTTAAAAAGATTTCTCTTATATACCTCTGTGACGTGTATAAGTTTTGTTGCCCTTGAATCGCCGATCTCAGTGTGGCGGCCATTTTGAATTTTTGACGAGTCGGCGAAAAAAAATTTTTTCGCCCCAAATAACATTACTATCCATTTTGGGCCATTTCTAGGCAAAAAAAAATTTTCACCCTTTGAAAAAAATTTTGGACTTGGAAAATTTTCGGCACTTTTTTCCTTCATAATGGGAGCTGTCAGGACTGCACTCATAGAACGCTTGAAGATAGAGCTTAGAAATTGGCACTTTCAAATGGGAAGTCATATATGGCGACTTGTGTGGTGACCTTGAATTTGACCTTGGATGACCTTGAAAGGTCAAAACAGCCATTTTGGGGTCAAAAAATGCCCAGATTTGCCTTTGTAGATGAAATGCTTGCAGATAGAGCTCATGTTTGCATTATGAACATATAGGAAGACATATATGGCACAACTAATGATGACCTTGAACTTGACGTCAGATGACCTTGAGTGCCAAATGTCTGACTTGGAATGTGTAAATTGACCTGAGCGGCCTAAACGATTCCACCCAACATATAGAATATCAAATGCCGCACACATACATGTAATGGTTACATCGAAGTTCATACGGATGACCTTGATTGGTAAATCCCAAGGTCATATGTTTACACTGCGAACCTTGATTGGTAAATCTCAAGGTCTGTTACCTGCCAATGCTGCCATGGCCAAACCAAAATTGTCCGGTAACCTATCTTAGCCTTTGGGCTAATTTGTTTATTTTCGCTTTTTCCTCAAAATGGCGGCCGTTTTCGACGAAAAATGCCCAATTTTGGACTTTGACGATCGTTTTCTCAAAATCTGTTCAGTAACTTTTCTTCTTATTGATGCATAACACTCCTCATATGTACCCCTGTGACATGTATAGATTTCGTTGCCCTTGAATCGTTCGAAGTGGGCCATTTTGGGCCCAAATGGGACTTTCCCATGTTAAATTCTCCTATGCTTTATATTGAGACACATTAAGCCTAATATCTCACTTAATATTGAGATTAGAGACTAGGAATCAATTGTGGACATATAGAAAATGATATATGCCGAATATTCTGATGACCTTGAATTTGACCTTTGACCTCATTTTCAAGGTCACAGGACAAAATGTCTAACATCTCACTTATTATCGACTTTACAGCTTAGGGATCAATTGTGGACATATAGGAAATGATACATGCTGAATATTCTGATGACCTTGAATTTGACCTCTGACCTCATTTTCAAGGTCACAGGACAAAATGGCTAATATCTCACTTCTTATCGACTTTACAGCTTAGGAATCAATTATGAACATATAGGAAATGATATATGCAGATTTCTGTCATGACCTTGAATTTGACCTTTGACCTCATTTTCAAGGTCACGGGACAAAATGGCTAATATCTCACTTATTATCGATTTTACAGCTTAGGAATTAAATGTGGACATATAGGAAAGGATGTACACTGAATATTCTGATGACCTTAAATTTGACCTTTGACCTTATTTTCAAGGTCATAGCACAAAATGTATAACATCTCACTTATCGACTTTACAGCTTAGGGATCAATTGTGGACATATAGGAAATGATATATGCCGAATATTCTGATGACGTTGAATTTGACCTCTGACCTCATTTTCAAGGTCACAGGACAAAATGGCTAATATCTAACTTCTTATCGACTTTACAGCTTAGGAATCAATTATGAACATATAGAAAATGATATATGCAGATTATTGTCATGACCTTGAATTTGACCTTTGACCTCATTTTCAAGGTCACGGGACAAAATGGCTAATATCTCACTTATTATCGATTTTACAGCTTAGGGATCAATTGTGGACATGTAGGAAATGATATATGCTGAATATTCACGTGACCTTGAATTTGACCTTTGACTTCATTTTCAAGGTCACGGGACAAAATGGCTAATATCTCGCTTATTATCGACTTTACAGCTTAGGAATTAAATGTGGACATATAGGAAAGGATATACACTGAATATTCTGATGACCTTAAATTTGACCTATGACCTTATTTTCAAGGTCATAGCACAAAATGGCTAATATCTCGCTTATTATCGATTTTACAGCTTAGGAATCAATCGTGGACATATAGGAAATGATATATCCATAATATTTTTGTGACTTTGAATTTGACCTTTGGCCTCATTTTCAAGTTTTTTTTAAATACATAACACTCCTCATATGTACTCCTGTGGTGTGTATAAGTTTCGTTGCTCTTGAATCGCTGGAAGTGGGCCATTTTGGCCCGAACTCGGCCCAAATGAGACTGTTCCATGTTAAACTCTCCTATAATGGGACACATTATGCCTAATATCTCACTCAATATTGAGATTAGACACTAGAAATCAATTGTGGACATATAGGAAATGATATATGCTGAATATTCTCGTGACCTTGAATTTGACCTCTGACCTCAGTTTCAAGGTCAGACCACAAAATAGCTAATATCTCACTTATTATCGACTTTACAGATTAGAAATCAATTGTGGACTTATAGGAAATGATATATGCCGAATATTCTCATGACCTTGAATTTGACCTTTGACCTCATTTTCAAGGTCACACCACAAAATGGCTAATATCTCGCTTAATATTGACTTTACAGCTTAGGAATCAATAGTGGACATATAAGAAATGATATATGCTGAATATATCAGTGGTCACGTGACCTTGAATTTGACCTCTGACTTCAGTTTCAAGGTCAGACCACAAAATAGCTAATATCTCGCTTATTATCGACTTTACAGATTAGAAATCAATTGTGGAAATATAGGAAATGATATATGCCGAATATTCTCATGACCTTGAATTTGACCTTTGACTTCATTTTCAAGGTCACAGGACAAAATGGCTAATATCTCGCTTCTTATCGACTTTACAGCTTAGGAATCAATTCTGAACATATAAGAAATGATATAAGCAGATTATTGTCATGACCTTGAACTTGACCTTTGGCCTCATTTTCAAGGTCACAGGACAAAATGGCTAATATCTCACTTATTATTGATTTTACAGCTTAGGGATCAATTGTGGACATATAGGAAATGATATATATGCCGAATATTCCCATGACCTTGAATTTGACCTCTGACCTAATTTTCAAAGTCAAGAGCACAAAATGGCTGATATCTCGCTTATTATCGACTTCACAGGTTAGAAAATCAGTTGTGGATGTATAGAAAATGATATACGCCGAATATTCTGATGACTTTGAATTTGACCTTGTTCTCCATCTTCAAGGTCATAGGAAAAATTGGCTAAAATCTCACCTATCATCGACTTTACAGCTAACAAATCAATTGGGGCCATGTAGGAAGTGATATATGCTGAAGATTGTCATGACCTTGATCTTGACCTTTGATCTCATTTTCAAGGGCAGAGAATTAAATGGCTAATATCTCGCTTATTATCAACTTTGCAGCTTAGAATCAATTGTGCACATGTAGGAATTGATATATATACTGAATCTTGTCATGACCTTGAACTTGACCTTCGACCTCATTTTCAAGGTCAGAGCAAAAATGGCTAATATCTTGCTTATTATCATTTTTACAGTTAAGGAAGCAATTGTGAACAAATAGTAAACGATAAATGCTGAATATTCTCATGACCTTGAACTTGAACTCATCTCCAATGTCAGAACACAAAATGTTTAATATCTTGCTCATTGTCGATTTTGCAGCTTAGGAATCAATTGTGGACATGAAATGATATATGCTGAATATTCTTGTGACCTTGAATTTGACCTTGTTGTCAAGGTCTCGGGACAAAATGGCTAATATAAAACATTGTCCGGTAAAACATTGTCCGGTAACCTTTCTTAGCCCTTGGGCTAATTTTTCTTTTTCTTCGATATCTCGAAAACGGTGCGTCTTAGAGCGAAACGGACGTTATTTTCGGACTCGTCGACCTAGACAAACATGTCTTGTGGGTATTATGGATGACCTTTGACCTTGACCCGAAATTTTTTTGCCAAGTCGGCATTTTTCGTTTTCTTCGATATCTCGGAAACGGTGCGTCGTAGAGCGAAACGGACGTTATTTTCGGACTCGTCGACCTAGACAAACATGTCTTATGGGTATTATGGATGACCTTTGACCTTGACCCGAAATTTTTTTGCCGAGTCGGCATTTTTCGTTTTCTTCGATGTCTCGGAAACGGTGCGTCGTAGAGCGAAACGGACGTTATTTTCGGACTCGTCAACCTAGACAAACATGTCTTATAGGTATTATGGATGACCTTTGACCTTGACCCGAAATTTTTTTGCTGAGTCGGCATTTTTCGTTTTCTTCGATATCTTGGAAACGGTGCGTCGTAGAGCGAAACGGACGTAATTTTCGAACTCGTCGACCTAGACAAACATGTCTAAAGGGTATTAAGGATGACCTTTGACCTTGACCTTGAAATTTTCTGCCAAGTCAGCATTTTTCGTTTTCGTCGATATCTCGTAAACGGTGCGTCGTAGAGCGAAACGGACGTTATTTTCGGACTCCTCGACCTAGACAAACATGTCTTAAGCGAAACGGACGTTATGTTCGGACTCGTCGACCTAGACAAGAATCTCTTATGGGTATTATACATGATCTTTGACCTTGACCCGAAATTTTTTTGCCGAGTCGGCATTTTTCATTTTCTTCGATATCTCGGAAACGGTGCGTCGTAGAGCGAAACGGACGTCATTTTCGCCCTAGACAAACATGTCTAAAGAGTATTAGGGATGACCTTTGACCTTGACCTTGAAATTTTCTGCCGAGTCAGCATTTTTCGTTTTCGTCGATATCTCGGAAACGGTGCGTCGTAGAGCGAAACGGACGTTATTTACGGACTCGTGACACTAGGTAAATATGTCTTAGGGGTATGTTGGGTCAACTTGATCCTGGGCCAATCTTTTTTGCTTTTTCATTTTTGGCCATATCTCGGAAACGATACATCGTTGAATGAAATCTATGTTATTTTTGGACTCGTGGTACTTGACAAAGTTATCTTAGGGGTATGTTGGGTGAAATTGTGCCTGGGCCAAATTTTTTTCTTCTGCTGAGTCGGCATATTTCATTTTCGGCCATATCTCGTTTATTTTCATCCATATCTCAGAAACCGTCGTCTTGGATTGAAATGGATGTATTTACATAATCATTTTGGTTGCAGAGTTGTCAGTAATTAACAGTTCACCTGTGATTGTGTTGTGTATCGAAATGCCCCAAGGCCTCTAGGCCTTCACGTCTAGTTTGACCTTGACCTCATTTCCAAGGTCACAGGACAAAATTGCTAATATCTCTCTTATTATCGACTTTACAGCTTAGGAATCAATTGTGAACATATAGGAAATGATATATGCTGAATATTTTTGTGACCTTGAATTTGACCTTTGACCTCATTTTCAAGGTCACAGGACAAAATGGCCAATATCTTGCTTATTAGTGACTTTAGCCTTATGAATCAATTGTGAACATATAGGAAATGATATATGCTGAATATTCTAGTGACCTTGAATTTGACTTTTGACCTCATTTTCAAGGTCAACAGGACAAAATGGCTAATATCTTGCTTATTATCAACTTTACAGCTTAGGAATCGATTGTGAACATACAGGAAATGATATATTCTGAATATTCTCATGACCTTGAATTTGACTTTTTTGAATATTTTGGTGATCTAGAATTTGACCTTTGATCCAATTTTCAAGGTCAGAGAACAAAATGGCTAATATGTCGCTTATTATCATCTTTACAGCTTGGGAATCAATTGCGAATATAAAGGAATGATATATACTGAATCTTTTCATGAACTTGAACTTTGACCTCATTTTCTAGGTCACATCACCGATCACAGAATGGCTAATATCTCACTTATTATCGACTTTACAGCTTAGGAATTTATTGTGGACATACTAGAAGTGATATATTTGTTGAAAAATTATTTTCAAGGTCACTGGACAAAAGGCTAATATCTAAAATGTATATTGTCCGGTAACCTTTCTTAGCCCTTGGGCTAATTTTTAGGTTACCGGACCTTTGGTCCGATAACCTATTGCCGTGGCGTTGCGTCCGTCGTCCGTCGTCCGTCCGTCCGTCGTCCGTTCACAATTTTATCTTTAAAGTTTACGGTCGAATCTTTCTGAAATTTTGCACAAAAATACCTAAAAATATTTCAAGGAAAGATTTTTTTTAGTTTTTCGATTTTCGCATTTTTTTCAAAATGGCGGCCGTTTTCGACGAAAAATGCCTGATTTTGGATTTTGGCGGCCATTTTCTCAAAAACTGTTCAGTAACTTTTTTTCTTTTTGATACACAACACTCCTCATATGTACTTCTGTGATGTGTATCAGTTTCGTTGCGCCTGAATCGCTCGAAATGGGCCATTTTGGGCCAAACTTGGCCCAAATGGGACTCCCATGTTAAATTCTCCTATGCTTTATAATGGGACACATTATGCCTTATATCTCACTTAATATTGAGATTAGAGACTAGGAATCAATTGTGGACATATGGGAAACGATATATGCTGATAATTTTTGTGACCTTGAATTTGACCTCTGACCTCAGTTTCAAGGTCAAAGAACAAAATGGCTAATATCTCGCTTATTATCGACTTTACAGCTTAGAAATCAATTGTGGACATATAGGAAATGATATATGCCGAATATTCTGATGATCTTGAATTTGACCTTTGACCTCATTTTCAAGGTTACTGGACAAAATGGCTAATATCTCACTTCTTATCGAGTTTACAGCTTAGGAATCAATTATGAACATATAGGAAATGATATATGCAGATTATTGTCATGACCATGAATTTGACCTTTGACCTCATTTTCAAGGTCACGGGACAAAATGGCTAATATCTCACTTATTATCGATTTCACAGCTTAGGGATCAATTGTGGACATGTAGGAAATGATATATGCTGAATATTCACGTGACCTTGAATTTGACCTCTGACCTCATTTTCAAGGTCAAGAGCCCGAAATGGCTAATATCTCGCTTATTATCGACTTTACAGCTTAGGGATCAATTGTGGAGAGAGAGAGAGAGAGAGAGAGAGAGATTTATTTTTGAACTGTGGTACAACATATATATACACTGTACTTGATGTTTGTTCAAAAAAAGTATGTACAACACAGTGCAGGGTGAACAACAGAGCCAAAAGGCTGTGACCTTAAATTACGATATATTTGGTATAGTTAGATACGTTACATAAGGTTGTTGGACGCCCGTATAAGTCAATTGTTTATGATTGATGCAATGGTAAATTTTGAAACAAATTAGGAGGAAAGATAAAAAACGCTACAGGTCTACAAAGGCATTGTGGATAAACATTTGCATCTTTGACGGTTATGAACATATATACAAGATGTCTCGGAAAGCCGAGGAATGACAGAAGGAAAGAGAGAGAAAAAAAAATGACATATAGGTAAGTGGACATATAGGAAAGGATATACACTGAATATTCTGATGACCTTAAATTTGACCTTTGACTTTATTTTGAAGGTCATAGCACAAAATGGCTAATATCTCGCTTATTATCAACTTTACAGCTTCGGAATCAATCGTGGACATATAGGAAATGATATATCCATAATATTCTTTTGACTTTGAATTTGCCTTTTGGCCTCATTTTCAAGGTCAGAGCGCAAAATGGGTAATATCTCTTATCAACTTTACAGCTTAGGAATCAATTGTGGACATATAGAAAATGATATATGCAGAATATTCTCGTGACATTGAATTTGGCCTTTGACCTCATTTTCAAGATAGGAAATGATATATGGTGAATATTCTCACGACCTTGAATTGACCAATAACCTTGTTTTTCAGGTCACCAGGCAAAAGGCTAAGATCTAAAATATATATTGTCCGGTAACCTTTCTTAGCCCTTGGGCTAATTTTTATCTTTAAAGTTTACGGTCAAATCTTTCTGAAATTTTGCACAAAAATACGTAAAAATATTTCCAGGAAAGAATTTTTTTAGTTTTTCGATTTTCGCTTTTTTTTTTCAAAATGGCGGCCGTTTTCGACGAAAAATGCCTGATTTTGGACTTTGGCGGCCATTTTCTCAAAAACTGTTCAGTAACTTTTTTTCTTTTTGATACACAACACTCCACATATGTACTCCTGTGATGTGCACATATATGTACTCCTGCGAAGTGGGCCATTTTGGGCCAAACTTGGCCCAGATGGGACTTTCCCATGTTAAATTCTCCTATGCTTTATACTGGGACACATTATGCCTTATATCTCACTTAATATTGAGATTAGAGACTAATAATCAATTGTGGACATATAGGAAATGATATATGCTGAATATTCTCGTGACCTTGAATTTGACCTCTGACCTCAGTTTCAAGGCCAAAGAACAAAATGGCTAATATCTCGCTTATTATCGACTTTACAGCTTAGATATCAATTGTGGACATATAGGTAATGATATATGCCGAATATTCTGATGACCTTGAATTTGACCTTCGACCTCATTTTCAAGGTCAAAGTTAAAAATGGCTAATATCTCACTTCTTATCGAATTAGTAGCTTAGGAATCAATTATGAACATATACATGATATAGGAAATGATGTAAGCAGATTATTGTCATGACCTTGAATTTGACCTCATTTTCGAGGTCATGGGACAAAATGGCTAATTTCTCCCTTATTATCGATTTTACAGCTTAGAAATCAATTGTGGACATATAGGAAATGATATATGCCGAATATTTTGATGACCTTGAATTCGACCTTCGACCTCATTTTCAAGGTCAAAGTTAAAAATGGCTAATATCTCACTTCTTATCGACTTAATAGCTTAGGAATCAATTATGAACATATAGGAAATGATATAAGCAGATTATTGTCATGACCTTGAATTTGACCTTTGACCTCATTTTCGAGGTCATGGGACAAAATGGCTAATTTCACCCTTATTATCGATTTTACAGCTTAGAAATCAATTGTGGACATGTAGGAAATGATATATGCTGAATATTCTTGTGACCTTGAATTTGACCTCTGACCTCAGTTTCAAGGTCAAGAGCCCGAAATGGCTAATATCTCGCTTATTATCGATTTTACAGCTTAGGAATCAATTGTGGACATATAGGGAAGGATATACGCTGAATATTCTGATGCCCTTAAATTTGACCTTGGACCTTATTTTCAAGGTCATAGCACAAAATGGCTAATATCTCGATTATTATCGATTTTACAGCTTAGGAATAAATTGTGGACATATAGGAAATGATATATCCATATTATTCTTGTGACTTTGAATTTGACCTTTGGCCTCATTTTCAAGGTCAGAGTGCAAAATGGGTAATATTTCTTTTATTATCAACTTTACAGCTTAGGAATCAATTGTGGACATATAGAAAATGATATATGCAGAATTTTCTCGTGACATTGAATGTGGCCTTTGACCTCATTTTCAAGGTCAAAGCACAAAATGGTTAATATCTCGCTCATTATCGACTTTACAGCCTTGGAATCAGTTGCGAACATATGGGAAATGATATATGGTGAATATTCTCACGACCTTGAATTGACCAATGACCTTGTTTTAAGGTCACCAGACAAAAGGCTAAGATCTAAAATATATATTGTCCGGTAACCTCTCTTAGCCCTTGGGCTAATTTTTTGTAGTGGTGTATTTACACAATTCATGTTCCTGGTGGTTATGTTCCAAGGTATTTGCCTGCACATTTTTTGCTGCCATTATGTGGTAGATTTACGGTGCTTTTGATGCTCAATTTAGGCATGATCGTCTGCCTCATGATCGTGCTCCTTTTCCCGCCAAAACTGCCGCGCACCTGTGCACGCGCAGCAACTTCACTTTTCTGTCCACCTCCATTTTTGCTTGGCAGCTTTGGATTTGTTCTCCCAGTGTATTTGTGGAATTTAGTCTGCAAACTAGTCTTTTGCGATATATTCTTACGGAATTTCATCAGGGTTTCAATACACATCGATTCGTGTCTATTGTGGATAAGTATCGTGACGATATTTTCTTACTGCTAGACACGTCAGTGTTCGAATTATCAGTTCAACTATTATCGTCCACCGATCGTCAGATGCTTCGACTGCTTGGATCATGGTCCGGTGTCCATGGAAGACTTGAGGTGCGACCTGTGTCGTTCGTGGCTCCCGTCTGACTTTGTTCAGGCAACGGAGGGCTATCCCCAGAGCTCACATGCTCAGAGGGTTGCCTTGAAGCTGGCAAGCTCTTCTGGAGCTTTGCCAGACCATCCGCCGCCCATGGAGTCAGACTCTGCCCCAACCACACAGGCCACGTCCTGTGTCAACCCGCCCCTGGGGTTGACGCAGGACATGGTCAACTTGGCTGTGCAAAGTTTCTTTGCACAGTCATTAGGTTCCCTTCAAGGTCCCTTGGTTCCGGGACTCTCTACTCTGTTGGGGCAGGGTGTTCGGGCTGGTTCTTCTACCGTGGATTCGTCAGGGGAGCTTGCTCCACCTTCTGGCAAGAAAGGTGGAGCAAGTTCCTTCTTCTAGGAAGAAGTCTTCTCGTCCTGTCAATGCGAAGGCGGTCGAGGAACCTGAGGTCGCCTTCCCACCACCCTCGTTGGGTCAGGGGGAGTCGACCGTCCCTGTTCTCCCTGCCTCTGGCAAGTCGGGTAAGAGGAAGCCTCAGGTTTTGTGAGTGGGCTCACGATCGTACCTTCAATCGTGAGTTGCAGCTCTTTGATCTTACTCTCAATCGTACGTGATCAGGGGTCGATCGGTTGGGTCATGCTGGGGTCTTTCCTCAACACGGCCCAAGTCCTGTATTCCCTGGTGTGAGTCGTTTGACAGGCGCAACCAGGGACCGGGCGGCCTCGCGTCCCTCTCAGGACGGACCCTCTGGGTTGTCTGTGAGAACCTCAATCAGGTCTTTCGATCGGGGGGAGGGGGGCATGGTGGTGATGATCGGGCCCATTCCTCATTCCTCATTGGAGGATGAGGATAACGATCGTGGCGAAGGTTCTAACTTTCGCTTTGCTCTGGAGTCAATAGCGAGGCGTATGGAGTTGCCTATCAAGGCTTTGGAGTCCTCTAAGGGGACCAGACGGTTTGCGACGGCGCCAGTTCGTCGACCGGTCCGGCTACCTGTGGCTCCCGCGTTGACTAAGGCTATAACCAAAATCAACACGGGGGTGACTGCGAAGAAGGACATGGCTCGTTAGGAGTCGGTGTTCCCTACTCGTCAGGTTCAACCGGAGTCTATTGACACGTACAGAGCGTTGCAGACGCCTGGTGCCAGTCAGACATCCGTCCCGGTCGACGACCCTAACCTCCACCTGCTTTCCCGGAAGCAGGGTGTAGTCTGGTCGGCGTATGTGAAGAAGGCTCGCCTTGCCTTAGCCGAGCCTTCTGGTCGTCTGGCAAGAAGGCTAATAGCCAGAAGCCAGCACAGCCACAGGCACCGTATGCACCTTCCACCTCGCAGGTGCCCTTTCAAGGGGCTGTGGGCTCTCTTGTTCTGAGGAACAAGGAGGTCCCACAACCTGGCCTAGTCGGGTGTTGTCTAGCGCAGTTCTCCGGGAACTGGCGCGACATCGCGGCTTCTGACACCAGCGTCGTGGCATGGATGATGGAGGGTCTCACCTTTCGATGGGGGACTCTAAACCCACCACTAAGACCAAATGTGTGTTTTTTCCCTGTGCCCAGCATTCAAGAAAAGTACTCTCTCTTGAAGTACGAAGTAGATCAGTTGCTAGAGAAGAGGGTCATTGAGGTGGTCAAGGACGAGCGAGGATTTATTCTCTTATCTTCCTTGTACCAAAGAAGACAGGCAGGTGGCATCCCGTTTTCGATCTGTCAAACCTCAACAAATTCCTACCCATACCCAGGTTTCACATGGAGTCGGTGCTTTCCGTTCAGAAGGCCCTAGTAAAGGGGAAATGGGCAGTGAGTATCGATGTCAAGGACGCTTACTTGCATGCCCCAATTCATCACAAATATCGTCGCTATCTGAAATTTGCATTCGAGGGCGTAGTGGACTAGTTCAGGGTACTTCCCTTCGGGGTCGCCACAGCCCCTTATGTATTCACTTGGATCGTACAGGCTATGACAGCCAGGTGTCGGATGGCAGGAATTCAGTTCCACCATTATATCGACGATTGGCTGATAGTAGCCAACTCAGTCCGGGTTCCTCAGTCCGGGTTCATCCTCAGTTTGGCCACGAGTCTAGGGTGGATTCCAAACTGGGAAAAGTCTCAACTCACTCCAACTCAGTCGTTCGAGTATGTCGGAAGTAGTAAGGACGGTCGTTTGGGCAAAGTTTGACCTAGTTTCTGGGCCTCAGATTGACCTAGATATGACGTCATAGGCACCTCCAAATATGGGCATGCTATGGTTATATGATGTCACTTCCGGTTTAGGTGGTTATAATCACGTGGTTTTGAGTGGTTATAATCACGTGGTTTTGGTGGTTATACGTCACGTAGTTTTGGTGGTTGTAGGTCACATGGTTTCCGTGGTTATATAACAGGTGATTAGGTAATTATGAGGCGTAATAGGTGCTTATATGACGTAATATCACACATAATAGGCGCTTATAATTATTTGATTACGTAATAGGTGGTTACGTAATATGTGCTGACATAATAGGTTAGGTGATAAGTGATTAAGTAATAGGCGGTCACACAAGAGGCTATGTAAAAGTCCCCCACGCTCGTTAAATGACATCACCAGCGTCCCCTATTCGAACGGACCAATAGGAGCCCCGGTATTCCCCCACGCTCGTCCCCCACGCTCATTAAATGACGTCAATGGCGTCCCCCTATTCGAACGGACCAATCGGAGCCCCGGATTTTTGTACAAGTTCAGACAAGTCCCCAATGCTCATTAAATGACATCTCTCTACCATCACCCCCCATTCGAGCCGACCAATAGGACCCCTGGAATTCAAATGCATAATTAGCGTTTTTCGAATGAACCAATGAGAGGAGGGCTTGGAACCTGTTGGAACTGGATGGAACTGGATGGAACTGGTTTATTCCGGTTTTTATGCCCAGTCAGCTTTATGGGTGAAATTCTAGCCAATCGAAAAGCTCCACCTCATATGGTGCACACGCCAACCATGGGTATATATGTGGGAGAGAAAGCGCTCATCACTATTCCAACCTCGGATGCAGCAGCAGCAACAAGATGGACCTCAGCAAGAACTTGACCCTTGCCAGGGTAGAAGGGACAAATGGACCGTACTTCAAGCTGACGAGAACCGGGGAGAAAGCCTCCAGATGGCTCAACCTCAACATCGAGTTTATGGACCAAATCAGTTCCCATGCTGCGGAAATCTCCAACCCCATGAAAGGTGAAAGAGAAATGTCCATAGTGTCTGAATCAACGACTAGGCTAGACGTGATGAAGTACATGGAGAATATGTACGCCTGTTTCCTCATAACCAAAGAAAAAAACGGTGTATCCTACTCCAATAGAATCAACCTCAACACCAGCGAGTGGGACAACTTCGTGAAGGCCTTGAAGAAAATCTCAAAGGCCCCCAAACGCAAAGCGACTAAAACTGACAAGACAGTTGCTAAGAAGAGAAAGGTGGACAACGCTGACAGCCTCGAGCGTAGGAAGTACATGTGGTCAGATTCAGAAGGTACATCCGAGTGTATTTTCTACACGGAAAAGGAGTGTCGTGACCATCATCGCAACAACGGCAACGAGGAAGAAGACCCCATAATCTCCAGTGTGCCGGCCTGGTTCCCAGCACGTGACGTTTGGCTCCGGAACATAATTCTATTCCTAGTTGAGCGGATGGTGCGGGATAAAGCGGAGAAGGACTGCGAAGCCTGCCGAATCGACTCCCCCAGTCAATTCGATCACATGCTCGGGTGTTTGGGAGATTGGGACAGTCTTGTAGAAACCCATTTCAATGAGGCTATGGCCGAAATCCTCAATGATACCATCCTGACATTCTACAATGGGGTTATGACACGCTGCGGAAGACCCTCGCACTGCATTGAGTGTGGAGACTTTTCCCTGGATGATATCAAAGAGACCATCCGTGAAGAAGACGTCAAAGAAATGGACAATGCTGAAAACGAACATTGGTTCCTCTTCAACTCGGTTTCATTGGATATTACAACTGTGTAAAACATTTCTTCCAATTGATATACAACAATTTCCTCCCAGTATGGAATATCTTATGTAAATAAGTGTTGCAAAATATTCTTTAGAAGCTGAATGCGGGTGTAAATCGTATGTGGAATATTTGTGTATAAAATATTACTATGTTTGTCTTAAAAGAATGTATTACACTCTTTTGAAAATAAAACTGTAAATTGTCTTTGCTTTTTGTCTTTGACTTTTGCACGTGATAATTTACCTAAACAGAGAAAGGTGTGTAAATAAATGCCATAAGGGAAGGAAGTGTACATATATATGTTACAGTGTCTATACGACGTGATAGATGGTTATGGAGTACATAATAGGCCTGGATGCGGTTATAGGACATAATGGGTTGTGTAATAGGTTATGCAATGCACTAGAAGGTTATGCAACATCAGTGTCGTTTTCTACATTATAGATTGTGTAATAAGTGATTTAATAAGTGGCTTAATAAGTGATATAATAGGCCTAGGTGATGCAATGGGGTTATGACAACGTCCCGTTGGTTATAGTTGGATATGCGATAGGTCATGTAATGGGTGATTGAGTAGGTCGCAAAATAGGCTAGGTAAATTTTGACGTCAATGGAGTTCCCCTATTCGAACGGATCAATAGGAGCCCCTGGAATTTTGTACGTGTTCAGACAAGTCCCACGCTCATTAAATGACGTCACTACCGTCACCCCATTCGAATGGACCAATCAGAATCGAGCATTTGAAGGAGAAAACTATATAAGTCTTTGTACTGAGCTCTTTCCTCATTCGCATTTCGGACGCCGAAGGATCAACATGCCCCTCAAGCCGTACCTTCCCGCAGTGGATGCCTGGAAGAAATATCAACAGGAAAAGAAAGAAAAAAAGAGCCACACTGTCAATGAAAAGGCGGACAAGACAGAAAAAGTAGTGGTAAAGTTAGTCACACCCACACAACAGACTGTGGAACGGGCCAAGTTGCTGATCAAGCAAGGGAAGACATCATTTTGAAGTATACAACAAAAGTGGTCCTGAAGAGTATAAAAGTGGCGATATCAGCTAGGAACTATCATTCGAAGAAGAGACGTTGAAGAGGCAACATGAATTCTTGTGCTCTCTGCCACAAGACATATAATTGGAAGCAAGACCTGAAAAGACATCAAAAATTGCACCATATGGATTATCCATCGCAGCCACAGCCTCAGCCTCAGCCTCAGCCAAAGCCTTGGCAGCCTCAGCCTCAGCCTCAGCCTCAGGCTTGGCAGCCACAGCCACAGGCTCAGCCTCAGCCACAGCCTCAGCCTTGACAGCCTCAGCCTCAGGCTTGGCAGCCACAGCCACAGCCTCAGCCTCAGCCAAAGCCTTGGCAGCCTCAGCCTCAGCCTCAGCCACAGCCTCAGCCTCAGCCTCAGGCTTGGCAGCCTCAGCCTCAGCCACAGCCTCAGCCTCATCCACAGCCACAGCCTCAGGCTTGGCAGCCTCAGCTTCAGGCTTGGCAGCCTCAGTCTCAGCCTCAGGCTTGGCAGCCACAGCCACAGGCTCAGCCACAGCCACAGCCACAGCCTCAGCCTCAGCCACAGCCTCAGCCTCAGCCTCAGGCTTGGCAGCCACAGCCACAGGCTCAGCTTCAGCAGCCTCAGGCTTGGCAGCCTCAGCCACAGCAGCAAAAGCACTGGTCCGTCAATTATATGGATCCCCTGGTATTTCAACACCCCTTCACCCTGAACGTGTCAGGACCTACTGGTTGTGGGAGGACGGCTTGGGTAAAATCCCTCTTGGAGTCCGGTCAAATATTCCCCGCCCCTACCAGGATCATATGGCTGTACAAGAGATGGCAACCCCTCTAAGACATCATAAGGTCTACTGTTCAGCCTCCGGTGCAGTTCATACAGGGGATACCTATCAATCTGGATTCCGATGACTTCGTCTCACCTACGGACAATAACGAACCTGAGCGTCATTTGCTTGAACCAGAACCTCTACTACAGCAAGGACTCAACTCAGAGGAGAAACTGTCATTATCTGACTCTGTTCAGAAACCCTATTGATAAGCAGCAAATCATGACCCTGGCCAGGCAAATGTATCCCGCCTGCCCCCCAAAGTTTCTTCAAGAGTTCGACAGCGCAACCTCTGAGCCCTACGGACATCTCGTTGTGGACCTGAAACCGACAACGCAGGAAAATAAACGCCTCAGACCAAACCCCCTTCCGAGTCATTCTAATGAGGGTCCAGCTCCGGACCAGCCCGCAGCGTATCAAAGTATCACAAAATCCGTGGGATGGCAGTCGGACAAGACAACGAAATGTTTCAGCTGCGGAGCCCTGTTTTCGAATAACTACGAGCTACAAATGCACTTGCCGAGATGTCCCGCACATGATGACGAGTCATCGGAAGACGAGGTCCCCAGAAACGCATGCTGAAGTCTGTTCAGGGCGAAATTGAGGAAAAAGAAGTGCCGGAGGAGGAGATCGCGCAAGCAACGAAAGAAGAATTGATTAACGCCTACCAGAGAGTGGCGAATTGCATCCATCTGCTCCAGAGAAGTCGGATTCATGCTGAAATTGAAAAGGCAGTTGAAGAATACAGAGCGCGAGGTGCTACATTCAAAGATGCGCTTAACATGGCTATCATGATGAAACATGACTGGTTCGATCAAGTCGTAAGCTGGTTCCAAAATGGATGCAAGGGAGTCCACGACCATGACTTATGCGAAACAGCCTTAGAGTACCTGCTGCGTCGCGTCATGGAATATATACCCGAGTTGCCCGAAGATGAGGTGAAACTGGAAATGAAGACGGGGTTGATGGAAATGTACAAAACCATGGTAAAGATGAACCATTTGTTGCAAAGAAGCATGATCCACATGGAAATCATGACAGCTGTGGAAAAATATATAGGACGGGGAGCCAACTTTGAGGAAGCGCTGAATTTGTCCATGGAGAATCTCAATCATGATGTTGTTCAGCCGGAAGAAGAGGACTCCATGGATGAGGACATTGAAGATTAAGAAGAAAACCCTACCCCACTCTATCTGCCATGATAACTGTATATTGTGCATGCGTACTTTTTCACATGCCTTTTGAATGTATATAGAAATTGTATGTATAGTAAATGTGTACTGTGAAATAAAGAACCCTGAAAAAATGTCATATACTCGCTCATTTTTTTTTCAGATTGAATATAGATTGAAAAAAGGGAAAAATCAAACAAAAATAGTAAAAACAAAGTTAAAGAAAACTTACCAATAAAGTGAATAAAAATGATTTCATAATGTATTGAAATATATATCATAATATTCAAAACATTTATGGGTGTGTAATGATTGTCGATAATTTATGGGTGCATTATGATTTTTTGAGACATTTGGGTGCATTATAATTTTTCAGACATAAATGGGTACGTTATGATTTTTCAGACATTTATGGGTACGTTATGATTTTTCAAACATTTATGGGAACGTTATGATTTTCCAAACCTTTATGGGACCGTGATGATTTTCCAAACATTTATGGGTGCGTTATGATATTCCATATCATGGGTTGTACGTTATGAGTTTTCAAACATTTATGGGAACGTTATGATTTTTCAAACATTTACGGGTACGTTATGACGAACCCGAAACCGGAAGTGACGTCATAAACCACCGAAACCAAAACCGGAAGTGACATCATATAACCATAGCATGCCCATATTTGGAGGTGCCTATGACGTCATATCTAGGTCAATCTGAGGCCCAGAAACTAGGTCAAACTTTGCCCAAACGACCATCCTTACTACTGTCGGAGTGGTGTATGATTTGTTGAGAGGGGTAGCTCTTCCTCCTAGGAAGAGAATACTCAAGACGAAGTTGGCGATCGAGGAGGCTCTAGGTCTTCCTTCGATTACAGCATGCCAATATCTCTCGATCATAGGTCTTCTGACGTCTATGGAGAAGCAAGTTCCGTTCGGCAGGTGTTTTCTCAGGCCAATTCAGTGGTATCTGGCCTTGCAGTGGCGGATCCTCACCGATTGACTGGACCAGATCGTGGTGTTGGACGACTCTGTCAACTGGACAGGAGGATGCCACTGTCGGATCAGACGTTCTTCACGGATGCTTCCAATGTCGATTGGGGGGTTCACATAGACGAGCAGGAACTGTCAGGCACATGGAATGTGCGAGAGCACGAACTGCACATCAATGTCCTGGAGCTTCGAGCGGTAAGGCATGTGTTCGAGCGTTGGGGACCTCTGAGTCCGCCAGGGACGAGGTGGCTGGTGTTCACGGACAACAGCACGGTTGTAGCGCACGTGAACAAACAGGGGAGAACTCGTTCGAGGGAATTCTGGAGGCCGAGGCTCTGATTAGGTTTGCCTTTTGGCATCGCCTGTACATCAAAACTCACCATCTACCGGGTCGCAGGAACTTCTTAGCTGATGCACTCTCGCGACCAGACAAGGTGATCAGCATGGAGTGGAGTCTCAATCTGGAGGTATTTCGACGCTTTTGTCAGGTGTTCAGAACGCCAAACATAGACCTGTTCGCGACTTCTTAGAATCACAAGTTCCCGGTCTTCTCAACTCTCCCAGAGAACGAGGCACTGGCTGTGGACGTGATGTCTCAGTCGTGGGACGGGGTGTACGGGTATGCGTACCCGCCAACCCGGTTTCTCACGGAAGTGCTTCACAAAGTGGCCAGGTCTCATTGTGAGGTTCTGTTCCCGGTGATTGATGTACCGAGGGTGCTACCGCTCTCCAGTCGTCTGTTCAAGCAGCCGGTTCGGGACATATTTCACAATTCTGCCCACGTCTTCAAATTACACGTGTGGAGGCTATGGAGCGATCCTTCCAGGAAGCAGGTTTTTCTAAACGGGTGTCTCAGCATCTCGCAAAGAAAAATCGAAGATCCTCTTCTAGGACGTACGAGGCTAAGTGGAGAGTTTTCGCACGTTTGTGTAACGGAAGGAGCGTGGATCCGCTCTCTGCCCCTATAAATGCAGTGCAAGACTTTCTCTGCTATCTGTTTGATAGGCTCAATCTGATTGAGGGATATAGGTCCATGCTGAGACCTGTATTTCGTGCGAGGGGGGTTGATTTTATCTAATAATCAAACCCTCTCTGACCTCGCAACGTCGTCGGGGAATACCATCTCTACCGTATTTGGACATGGTTTTGTGTTATATTGTCTAACAAAAACTCTATGGGAGCTGTTGCAAGATGTTTCTTTGCAGTGGTTAACATTGAAAACCTTCTTTCTGGTCTTATTAGCCAGTGGAAGGAGATGATCTGATGTTGCTGCTATCGATTTTACTTTTTACGAGTTGAACATTGCTGATAGATAACAAGGTGGATCTTCCATTCATTTACACGCTTTGGTGTGAAATTTTCTGCAGAGTTGGGCGATATAGTATAGATCACCAGCCTAATTTAACATAACCTAATTTTGGCCAATTCCCGGATGGACCTCACTTTCAAGGTCAAAACACAAAGTAGTTAATTTCTCGCTTATTATCGACTTATAGATTAGGAATCAGGTGTGCACATATAGGAAATGATATATACAGAATATTCTCATGACTTTGAACTTGACCTTTGACCTTACTTTCAAGGTCAGAGCACAAAATGGCTAATATATTGTTAATATTGACTTGACAGCTTGGGCTTGAATTGTGAATATATAGGAAATGATGTATGCCAAATATTTTGATGACCTTGTTGTTGACCCTTGACATCCATGTTCAAGGCTAGAGCACAAAATGGCTAATATATCACTTATTTACGGCTTGGGAATCAATTGTGCACATATAGGAAATGATATATGCTGAATACTGTCATGACCTTGAACTCGACCTTTGACCTCATTTTCAAGGTCAGAGCACAAAATGGCTAATATCTCACTTATCATTGACTTTACAGCTTAGGAATCAACAGTACTGTGGACATATAGGAAATGATATATGCCGAATATTCTGATGACCTTGAATTTGACCTCATTTTCAAGGTCGCAGAACAAAATGGTTAGGTATCGCTTATTATCGACTTGGGAATCAATTGCAGACATATTGGAAATGATATACACTGAATATTCTGATGACCTTGAACTTGACCTTTGACTTCGTTTTCAAGGTCAGAGCACAAAATGACTAATATCTCGCTTATTATCAACCTTACAGGTTAGGGATCAAATGGGCACATATATAGGAAATGATATATGCTGAATATTCTCCTGACCTTAAGTTTGACCTTGTTTTCAAGGTCAGAGCTCAGAATAGCAAATATCTCGCTTAATATCGACTTTAAGCTTAGGAATCAGTTGTGAACATATAGGAAATGAATATTGTCTGAATATTGTCATGACCTTGAACTTGACCTTATTTTCAAAGTCAGAGCACAAAATGACTAATATCTTGTTTATTACCGACTCTACAGTTTGTGAATAGATTGTATACGTATAGGAAATGATAAAAGCTGAATATTCTCATGACCTTGAACTTGATGTTTGACCTTATTTTCAAGGTCGGAGCACAAAATGGCTAATATGTCGTTTGTTGTCAATTTTATGGCTCAAGAATCAATTGTGAACGTATGAAATAATATATGGTAAATATTGTTTTGACCTGGAATTTGACCTTTGACCTCATGGGAGCTGTATGAAGTAAATCTTGGAACACTTCAAGATAGAGCTTAAATATTAGCAGTATCAAATGGGAAATCATATATTGCAGTTTCAATAGTGACCTTAAATTTGACCTTGAAAGGTTAATACAGCAACTTTGATGAAAGTTATGGTTTATAACGAAACATTTTTCTGGTAACCCTTGGACTAATTTTCTGTAGTCATTCATATAGTCTGCAGCATTATCCTCTAGGTATATTGTAGAGGAGACCTGGAAAGTCCAAACGTTTTGAATTTCCTTTCTGCGAAGTAGGTTGTAAGCTTCAAATGCAGCATGAAGTTCATTCCGAGAATGATGTCGGAGATGGTGCTACATAGTGACTTGAACTTCCTCAGAACCGATTCTGAACGGTATGTCGATCTCTCTGTTGACGAGTATGTATGTAGATGCTGCTACATAATAGATCTCGGCAGATTTGTGATAGTTGAACATCACAGTCCAGGACGGCTGGTACTTGCTTGCTATCAATCCACCAATAGACAGTCATTCAAAACTTTTTGGGATTTTTTTTTTAAATTTCTGTGGTGAACTTGAATAACTCCATCAACCTTGAAAGTCAAAATGGCAATGTTGTTGAAAGAAGCTGTGGCTTTACAATGTACATTTCTCCAGTAGCGCTTGGGCTAACCTTTCTTAGTCCTTGGGCTATTTTTTATTAGAATGTCTAGTGGTTGCATTGCATTGCATTTCATCCAAGACTGACCTGCGTGCTTACAGAAGAAGCACTGGGTTGGGGGGGGGAGGTCTAGAGTTTAGTTCCTTGACCATCGAGGGCATTCGTGTTTGATCAGAGGACGGTGTACAGTACTTCTTCTGCATAGCTTCTCACTTCTCCTCTGTCGAGTGCATTAGGAAGATGACTCATGTGAGTCATACGGGGCGCCACAATTTGCTAGTCCATACAGGTCATCATCTTCTTCACAGTTTGTAGCAGACGTCGCAGTGCGTTATCGTCGTTCTCCGTTTGCAGGGTTGTGAGCATTTACCAGGAATATGAGATTCGCCGCAGGCGGCCTCAGCTGGTAGGGTCCTATGGACTGTTTTGGTGAGACGCACAACATGCATCAGCACTGTTGGTGCAGCATCCAGTGGTGCTAAATACCGCATGTCGTCAGTGCAAATACAATATCATTAACCGATAAAAAAACACAGATAACTGTTGACATTCACGGCCAGCCAGGTATCATGCTATTGGACACTGGAGCTTCCCTCAACCTACAGTGATGAGATACATACAGCGACACTATGTCATAATTAACAGACATATGCAACGTGTACTTTTATGGCTCCAAGGAAAAATAATCCAATCGAAAGGAAATTCATAGCTACTGTCTTGTGTCTTCAATGTGAAATAGTTGCAGAGTTTTGTGTAGTAGATCGTGCTGGCTGCTCACTTATGTCCTATGAACCTTGAATCGCTACAGACGACAGTGGCAGAGTTTTGTGCAGTAGATGGTGCTGGCTGCTCACTTATCTCCTATGAACCTTGAATCGCTACAGACGACAGTGGCAGAGTTTTGTGCAGTAGATTGTGCTTGCGGCTCACTTATCTCCTATGAACCTTGAATCGCTACAGACGACAGTGGCAGAATTTTGTGTAGTAGATCGTGCTGGCTGCTCACTTATCTCCTATGAACCTTGAATCGCTGCAGACGACAGTGGCAGAGTTTTGGGTAGTAGATCGTGCTGGCTGCTCACTTATGTCCTATGAAACTGTGAACTGCTGCCGACGACCTTCTTGGTGCAGACAAGCACCAAACAAATCATGTCAGCATTCTCAGGCATTCTAACAGACTAGACGATGGAAGCAGAACTTACACGCTTCAAGGACCTCAACATCATCGAACCAGTCACAAGTGGGGAGACACCCACGGTGTCTCCCATCAGACCTGTACACAAACCCAAACAACCTGCAGAAATCAGACCTCGGGCATGGGGGCACCAAACTAAGCAATCAAGTGTGAGCGGCACATCACCCTAAGTTCCGTTGACATAATGGCAGCACACACAGGAGCAAAGGTGTTCAGTAAAATTGACCTGAGTGGTGGATTACATGATCAGCATGAAATTAAATTGATGAATGATCTTGGTACATAACAATATTTTCTACACATGTTGACTTTTTCTGATACAAGTGGCTGAACTTTTGGAAATATTTCAAAACACTATCTCAGATAATACTGAAGGACGAACCTGTGCTGAGCGTCAGCGATCACATACTAGTGTTTGCACCAACTGTTGAACTGCACAACAAGAAATTGCAAAGAGTTGCCCACAGGATGGGAGAACTAAACATGACCCTCAATGCAAAAAAAATGTGAATTCGTCAAAACAGAAATGGAATTCTTTGGCCACGTTTACTCAAACATGGCTGTAACTCCTGACGACAAGAAAGTCTACATTGACAACATCAAGAACTGTGTATCGCCCAAATCCTCGGAGAGGATAAGCAGAACTTGCTTGCAATGCTTTGCCTGGAAAATATCCTCTGAGGCAAATAACACGAGCAAACATCTATGCAGTTGAGCCAGAAGGAAAGTATAGCATTTGAAACGCTGAAAAAGAACCTTTCAGCAGACTTTTCCTTGGCACACTTTGATGTTAGAAAGCCAACAGGTTTCCTGGTAGATGTGAGTCCAACAGGATTGGGAGCGAGAAGGGCCCAGAGAGATGAAATCAAAACTACAGGGCGGTCTCCATAGCCTCCAGAACTTTGAGACCTGTCGAACAAATGCACTCTCATATCAAGCGAGAAACCTTGGCAGTAAATTGGGAAATCACACATTTTCATCTATGTTTGGATGTGACTGCACAGTCATCTCCAGCCACTGTCCACTGGGGCCATTGTTCAACAAACCGAGGTCGAGTCCCCTGTTGCATATAGAACGTTAGATATTTCAAATGCAATCCTACCACTTCATATTAGAGTATTAATTAGGAAAGCAAAACCAAGTAGAGTACCTGTCTCGCTACTGTATACTCTTAAGTCTGAACGAAATGAACAGGCAATTGCAGAAGAATACAACATCCATGGGATGAATCAAGCAGCATCCAAAGTAGTAGTGATCAGTGATATCAGAACTATAACAGAAAGGGATCTTGTGAACTGCTAACGGTGTCTTCATGGTGAAACTGGCATCAGAACTTGACATATTGTTGGATACGGTCACATACGAAAAACTGCTAGCAGCGTTCAAGTTTCGTGAAGAACTTTGACATAACAAGAATCATGCTGCATGACACAAAATCTGTGTCCGCAAAGGCCTTATTAGCAATGCCATGGCAATTGCCTACAAAACTCACCAAGGCATTAATAAAACAAAAGCTATGCTCCATCAGGAAGTGTGGTTCCGCAACATTGCCGAAATCGTGACAAACACAATCATCGGATGAATAAAACGCAAGGGAGCAGCTGTGGATAACAGAAAAGAAGCAATAGTACCCTCTGAACTGCCGACAGTTCCATGGTCAACTGTGTCAATCGACTTCACACAATTTCGAGGTGGCGAATAATTACTAGTTGTCATTGACGACATTTCACGCTGCCCAGAATTCAAAACCGTGATCTTATCTTCAGCCAAAACGGCAATAGGCAAGTTCGCACATTCTCAGCAAGTTCGCACATTCTTAGCATTTGGAGTCCTTGGTGTGGTGAGATCTGATGCATGTAATCCAGTTATTTGCAAAGTACAAGAGTTTTCACCACCGTCGGTCACACCATACTGAACTTGTGCACTTCGGAAGTTGAACAGTTAATGTGAATATTGCAGGATTTCGTCAAGTTGGACAAATAGCTTGAAGTTGTGCATCTCTCATCACGTGTACAGTCACTAATCTTGAGGTCACTCTAATTGACGCTCTTACTGTGATTGACCAAGTCAATGATGACTCGTGTTCCATCGTGATATCATTCAAATCCGAAACTACCTTGCTATCGCCATCTTGACCAGGGAATTATGATCTTCGCTTTCTCGACGCTTAATTACAGAAATGCTTACTTCAGTGTGCTACATGCCAAGAACTGTGTTGTCTGTCCCCGAGGGGCTTACCAGGCCCGCACTTGCCAAATTGAACTGGATCCGAATCATTAAAGCGGTTCAAGTGTCAATGTTTTGTGTTCAAGTATCTACACTCCCTGGCTGCCAACAGAACTGAATGGCTTATCCACGATCTACCTCATAGATCACTACAGCTTGTTGCGGTACTATCCTGGAACCGTTTCTTCATAGTGGCTAGCTATTGTCACTGTCCTTGTCAATTTTTAAGATATCCATAAAAGCCATGTCGTTTTTAGAAGACCGTTTGTAGGTTTTATTTTGGCCATCTCTTTTGGCATCGGAATTTCTTCTATCAACTGCCGGGGGAACATCAACCCGTTTACGCTGTCTGTATTATTACGCCTACCAGGTGACTTGGTGCCAATATTCGGCGATGACATTGGCTCCCCTGGGCACCTGTGCCACTGCGCTACTCCCGGCATTTACTTTGACGGGTTTAAGGTCAAAGTGTACGTGGCCACTACTATTCTAAGTTTCTACACGACTTCGAACATCGAGTATATGTAACATGTACTCATAGAATGTGTCGCTTTGGTTGTACTGAAGAAACGTTCCCGTGAAAGGCATCATTACCTGCCTGGGTTTTGCTTCGATGGCGAGCTCTCGTCACCGCTTCAGGTTTTAACTGGACAACACATCTGCCAACTGCCGACTTATCATCCAATCCCACAACCCAAACCAAGCCAGATCTAAATGTGACGGAATAGCGGAGTTCTTCGGGCGGCTATTACGCCCACTGATCGAATAGTACGATGTATGTTGTGCGTGAACACACCAACAGGAAGTCCGACGTCAATTGCAACAATATCCGATGTTTATTTGGATGATTAAGTCCGATGTACGATCACGGTCACTCACACAATCGTAATCCCCACAATAGTCCGAAGTATTAATAGTCCTATATAAATTTGATATCCTCTAATCACAATCTTTGGCTTAGTACCTCTCAATACAACCTTTCTACTCAACAGCCTAGGATCAAGTGTGGGAAAGCGCGGGGCTAAGTCTATGATGTGAGTGGGTTTTCCCGCGTAATGTGGCAGGTGTTCATGTGAAATGGCGGGAAAGTGATGTCATGTCTGTGTGGGCGGAGTCATGTGTCTGGGAATGTGGTGATTGGTGGGATTGTAGGAAGTGTTAACGTGAGCAGTGTTGTTTACATGTAGATGTGGTGCGAGGACGGTGCGTGCCCGGTGACGTAAGGTAAGTAAGTATGAAGTCATGTGATGAATCTGTGCCGTGTATGTCGAGTGGGAGAATGTGTCTGGGGCGGGTTTCGGGTCATAACAGTCATAAATATTCTACAAAACACCCCTTCGTCAAATTACCCCCTGGGAATTTACCCTCCCCGAAACCTAACTGTCCAAAAATCTAAACATGATAAGCTAGAAGTCCTAAAGGGAAACACATTCACCGCGCGAGACAATGATAAAGCAATGGATACAATAAAAATTCTAACTGTCAAAATAAAGTCATTGGTCGGTCAGTCCACAGTCACTAAGATGATATGAACACATTTGACAAATACATTTAAAACAGCGACAGGTGACGATGAAACACATAAATCAAGACATCAATCACAGTTAAAAGAATCACAAATGTATATACATATTATATTATTGGAATGATAAAAATACTCCTCGACGCTCCCTAGCGGAACGGAAACATTTTAAAGTCCGAAATACCTGAAAGTGACCAGGATTAGTACATGATACACATGCATACCACATGATACGATAAGTACGATATTCGCAGGCCACAGCTATCCTGGTGCTGTGACCTGAGGTACGTGACCTAGTCTTGACTGACGGTCGCGTCTCCGTGACGCGGGAGGCCGGGCGGCTGGCGATGCCTGTTGCATCAGCCGCCTTTGGTCGTCGGCCGGCAAGTGCGGTAGAACCGCCACAATCGTTGTCCACAGTTCGTCAGGGATTCCCTGAGGTTCCGGCGATGAGGACGATGACGAAGTAGTAGAGAGGCGGGCTCTAAGCTCCTGTACCTCTTCTCGTAAGTCCGAATTATTTCGCTCCGCAGTACGGAGTTCCTCCCGGAGCCGTCGGTTCTCCTCCAGGAGAAGGTGCGGGGCCGTGGGGGTCTGTCGCTCATGTAGCGACCCCATGCCGAAACCGATTGCCATGGCGCGGGCGGCAACAATGCGAGAGGTCGTGCAGGTTTCTTACATAAGTCCGTTTCAGGTCCGGAAACTGGCTCCGAATCCGACACCGTGATTAAGTCCGAAGTAGGGGAAACTGTTCCCGGTGCGCTGTCGGCTGTCGCCGATTCTCCAAGTACGATGGGATGTTCCGGCTCATCCCCAGCTTCCACTATCCTCACGGCAAGTGGCAGTTCGTTATTATCGGCATCAGATGCCGTCTTCTTGTCCGGTGGCTTGTCTCTCTCCTTGTCGGAAGACGACATGGTTCGACTTCGCTCACTGGCGTGAGCCCACACTCACTAGTCCGATTTTATCCTAATACAAGGTGCGTACCAGGATTATTCACACAGTCCGTGAAATACTAGGCAAAAGTCCGTGCAATTGCCGTACGAAATATCCACAAGATATAGTCAATTGTCTTACAAGAACACTGTTGATATTCAACACTTTTCCACTAGATGTTCACTCTCCAGTGTCCGCAGCCAGAATGACCCACTTCTAAAACTTTCCTGCTTATCTGGCATCCGTACACACACAAAGTGCTGACAGTGTCTTTTGCGGTTTTCCACAATCGGGGGGTGCGCTCGGTCTATTGTCTTATACGTCTTTTTACGTTCGCTTGATCCATCTCGGCTCTCAGTCGTGCGAAGAGGGGGCGGTCCATCACCTAGGCAACGCGTGTACATCAAAGCTCTGGTTCATCACACCAGTCAGGCGGGGCAGTAGGTTAGCACACAGCTGCTCTATTTTCCCATGGTCCGACACAAACTTCTGGATAACGCAATCCAATCATTTCACTGTCCGTCTAGCATACAGTCAAAATTACTGCACCTTTTACGTGCTTCCACTCTCTATTGAAGTTAACTGGGAATGTTTATGGGGGTGCCGCGGGCGGCTTCAGTGTTTATTTGCGCTTCATGCTTTTCCGTGTGAACTCTTACAATTAGTCCGTTCCTTATCTGCACAATTAGCACACAATAAACTTTTGACCAACTTGTTTATAACAGATGATCACTGTCCGTACATATGCTGAGGTATAAATACCAAGCTCACAGAAGTTTGCTCAGTCCGTTCATTTTCATCTAGTGCCGTAGATAATGGAACCGCTGATATTATCATGAGGGGTGATGGGGTGATCTGGGCGGCCCTGCCGTGGTGCGTTGCATAATCTTTAATGAATGTGATGACAGATCGCGCATTGGAATGCAGAGGTTTGTTCATAGCTGAATTCTGCTCCGGAGGGCATTCCCCTGAATTGTGCGTAGGGGGAGCAGAGGCTCTTATCAGACGCTTGCTCGGAAGACGGCTATCCTCTCACCTCGTCCGCGACAAAGTGATCTTACTCATGGCAGGACATGGCGGCTGACACATGGGTGGAATTGTTAGTCATGCAATATTTAGGTAGTGCGCAACAGGCGCGAGATGGTATGGAGAAGTACGAAGTTATATGCAATGCATAACACACATATACCACATTATAGCATCGTAGCCAGCATCAATATTATAACGTCATATCAATATTATATATGAAAATTGCCTCACTGACATCAGTACATAAAAATGGTTATTGAAATGAATATGTACATAATATTATTATATTATAAATATATTTTGGGGTGATATGACATTATAGTCCAATAGACAGGCATTTATTCATCATCATAGAGATCAGTCCCTTGGCACAGCCGTGGTTATCTGAACCGGGCTGGGCGGCGAATCGTGCGTCTGGGTCGATTGTACGGAGCAGGCTGGGGCGTGGCCTCGCTTGTGGAAGAGTCCGTAACAATCGCGGGTTTGGGTCCGCGGGGTTTTGGCGCTCGCTGTGAAGCGCTAGAGTTCGACTTGCGCGATTTTCGCTTCTGGCAACGGCGTCGCGGTCCGATTGCGGGACTTCTCCGACTGGCGGGTGATGACGAAGTATCAGTCTCGGTAGTCCGATCTGTATCTGACGACTTGTCTTGTACGGTGACGTCCCAAGGGTAGAGGAATTCCTTGAGGAGCTCCAGGGGATCGTTCGATGGTTCGGTCTTGGAGTCTGTGCTACTTGACGACTCAGGTGGCGATCCGACTTGAGGTTGAAGGTTCAGCAACTGTGCATCGCCTTCGTACGGTTTGATGACATCCAGATGGACGACTCTAGTATTTCATGGATTGGAGACTAGAGCAATTCGATAGTCTACCTCAGTTACGCGTTCCAGGACTCTCCAGGGTCCGGTCCAGGGTCGGGCGAATTTGTTGTTCTGAGTGAGGGGCAGGTAGTAGTACCGTACCAATTCTCCCGGCTGGAACTGAGGGCGAGATTTCGCATGTGCGTCATACCCCATTTTCTGGCGGGTTGCAGCTTTTTGCAGATGGTCTTGCGCAAACCCATGGGCAGCTCTGATGGCAGTTCGGAGATACTCGACGTATTCAGGTCCGCATGGAGGTAGCGGTTCTGGGTCATACGAAGGAAACGTCAAGTCAACAGGCAAATTGCATTCATGTCCGTATACCATCAGGTGTGGTGTACACCCGGTAGAAGAGTGCACCGAGGTGCGGTACGCCATGAGTACATATGGTAAGTGCAGATCCCAGTCATTCCCACGATCACTGACGAATGCACTCAACATATTCAACAAAGTCCGATTGAATCGTTCGACTTGACCGTCACTTTGTGGGCGGTAGGGCGTGGTCCGAATTTTCTTGGCGCCCAGAAGGCGTACAACGCTCCGAAATAACGACGACTCAAATTCCGTTCCTTGGTCGCTGTGTATGGCTTTCGGTACCCCGTGGTACACGATCCAACGATTCACCAGAACATCGGCGACATTTTTGGCCGTATGGCGGCGGAGCGGGAATGCGTCCGTGTACTTTGAAAAGTAGTCCGATATAACAAGAATGTACCTGTGACCTCGTCCGGTAACTTTATGGGTATCTAAGATATCCATGGCAATACGATCAAATGGCGCCCCAGTTGGTAGTTGCGTTAGAGGCGATTTCTTGGGCGCTGGTTTTCCTTTCCGTGACACACACTGCGGGCAGCGGGCGCACCAGCGGGCAACATCCAAGGCGAGACCTGGCCAGTAAAACCGGCGCTTTACTCTCTCAACAGTCCGTTGTATTCCGAGGTGGCCTACGACCTTGAGGTCGTGGAGTTGGTGTAGAACCACCGTTCGTAATGCCGCTGGTAACACAGTTTGTACAACAGTCCGACCAGCTGGGTCCGGCTTGGTAGTACGTATGAGGACTCCATCCTGTAGCGCTAACAAAGTCCATCGTGAAACCAAAGTTTTCACTTCCTCACCGTAGCGGGCGACTTCCTTTGACGTGGGTTTCGTTCCGTTCAATACCCACTGTCATACGACTCCGACACTCGGGTCGACTTGCTGAGCGGCAACAATGTCCGCTGTTGAATAGTCCGACAACCATTCTTGTCCGTTCAATTTCACATCCAATGCTCGCACACGTGCAGCTTGGCGTATTGAGATCATCCGAGACAAGACCGGTGATGTCATGGTATCACTGTCCAGGAGGTCTTTCTCGGGTCCAACAGGAACCACCGTAATCCGTCTGACGGGAAGTTCTCCAGAACTTGTTTCCGGGTCCGTGGGTGGAACAACTAAGCGTCCAGGGCAGTCCGAATGTTTGCAACTATGGCAGCGGGAAAGTCCGTCAGCATTCCCGTGGAGCTTGCCAGGACGATGTTCAATACGAAAGTCATATTGCTGCAGTTTGGCTAACCAGCGAGCCAACATACCGTCCGCATCGTTGTAGTTCTTTAACCATCGCAGAGAGCTATGGTCAGTTCGTAACAGGAATCTGCGTCCCCACAAATAATGTCGGTAATGCTGAATCATTTCAACGACAGCCAACAGTTCTCTATAGGTCGTACAATAATTCCGTTGCGTGCGGGACAGCGTCTTGCTTGCAAAGCCGATCGGGATTTCCTTTCCATTGACACGCTGTGAAAGCGCGCCTCCGATGGCGTAGCCGCTGGCGTCGGTATCAAGAATGAAATAATCGTCCGCATCTTGTGACGGATGGGCGAGCTTGGGGGCCTTGATAAGTGCGTTCTGGAGCCTCCTAAAGGCGTTCCGTTGGGGCGATCCCCACGTGAAGCGACATTCACCCCGGGTGAGTGACACCAGAGGTTCAGCGATTTCGGCATAGTCTTTTATGAACCTCCTGTGGTAATTTCAAACCCCAGGAAAGCTCGTACGTCCGTAATCTCACAGGGAGTCGGCCATTCCCTAATAGCCTTGACCTTGTTCGGGTCCACCCTGATTCCTTGTCCACTGACGATAAATCCCAGATACAGGATTTCGCGTTGAAAGAGTTCGCACTTTTTGGGTTGTAAGCGTAACCCGGCAGTTCGTATCCTTTCAAGGACCGCTTCCAGATTGGCAAGCGCCTGATCAAAAGTGCGTCCGTATGCTATCACGTCATCCAGATAGCACATACATCTGGTCCACAGATATCCACGTAAGATGGTCTCCATGAGACGTTCGAAAGTCGCTGGCGCGTTGCTCAGTCCGTACGGCATCACCCTGAATTGGTATAGGCCTTTCCGGGTGGCGAAGGCCGTCTTGGGTCGGTCCGTCGGGTCCACTTCGACCTGCCAATATCCCGAGGCGAGATCTAAGGCCGAGAAGTAGTTCGCTGCAGCGAGTGCGTCATGCGTGTCTTGAATGTTCGGAAGAGGGTACGAATCTTTCCGTGTTACGTCATTGAGCAGACGATAGTCCACACAGAATCGTACCTGTCCGTTTTTCTTTCGTACCAACACCACTTGTGAACTCCATGGTGATTCCGAAGGTTCGATACATCCAAGTCGCAACATTTTGTCAACTTCCTCATCTATGATGTGTTGCTGCGCTTGGGGTACACGACGTTGTCGCTGACGAATTGGGGCGTTTGTACCCGTGTCGATCCGATGTTGCACTACATGCGTCCGTCCGAGCTGTCCTTCGGGGCACATGAAAGTGTCTCTATACCGATATACCAAATTGGCACAGCACCGTTGCTGTTCAGGTGCTAGTCCGGCACGGTCCACCATCTCCCGTAGGTATGGCGGGAGGTCTTCGTAATGGTTAACGTTCGTGTGGGGAACTTCCGGTTCCTCTCCTGACTTCGGCAGAGCGCCCACAATACTGTCAACGGGGCTCGCTATGGCTATTGGATCTGAGCGAGTCAGAGTTACGCCCGTATCCGCGGGGTTCACCACAGTCACTTTAACACACTTCCGGTTCAATGAGGTCAACGTGCGACCCATAATCAAGTCTGTTTCCTCCGGAAAGTTCGTCATGGGCTGAATGAGCCGAGGGTGTTGGCGCACCCTGACCTTTGAGGTCGGTACAAGTTCGACTACGGCCTCGCTGCGTGGCGGTACCGTAACGGCTCGACGTACAGCCATGCGTACAACATTAGCTTCGAAGTCCTTGTATGCGAACAGGATCTCTTTATTAATTTCGACAGTTCCATCACCGTAATTAACGATGGCTTTCGTTTGTCGGAAGAAATTCATGCCCAAAATCATTTCGTCATGAATCGCTGCTACACAAAATGTTACTGTCATTTCTTTCGTTCCGACCTTGATCGTAAGGTCTAGAAGTCCGTCGATCGGGCTGGAGTCTCCGTTGACATCCCGAATGGTCGCCATGGTCGGGCGTAGAGTGCGCTGTTCGACAGGCACGTGTCGCATCATGTCCTTTCGGAGCAGGGAAACCTGTGCTCCTGAGTCCATTACTGCTTTGAAAGTTCGTTCTCCAACATGCACTGGCAATTTCCAGCACTCATGGGCGGCCAGACTTCGACTGATAACAATCGGTCCATCGAGGTCCTCCTCAGGCAGTAGGAGTGGAAGTTTCAGTCTTCCCGGCTTGGTTTCAGGTCCCGATGGGAAAGCGTAAAAGCCTCCATCATCCGACACCCATTCTATTTCAGACATAGAGTCCGTTCCAGTATCGCCGGTGGTGCGTGTCGACACCCCTTCGTGACGATTAGTCCGTGATGGCCTGCGTGGCAATGGTTCCGACACCCCTTCGTGGAGGGATTCCGTACCTGAAGTCGACGAAGCACACTTGGCGCACACCCCTTCGCGGAGCGGAAGGGCCCGTGGTGTCGGCGCCAGCTTGGTTGGCGTCGTGTTCGTAGCTGTGGACACAACCACTGGTTTGGAGCTTTGAGCGTAGCTCGGTTTAACGGAAGGTTCTTGCTCCACAGTTCCTTCCTCCCTTAGTTTGACGGCCTGGCCTGTGGTGGTGGCTGAGCCGATGGTGTCGTAGCCATTGGCTGAGAGTTCGAGTTCGGTATACCGATCTGTCCGTTATTCCGATTTGCGCCAGGGCGTGGCGGGAACGGTTTCATTCCGTTTCGTACCAATATGTCCTTCAAACGGTAACACCGTATCCACCTGTGTCCCGGTTTCTTGCAGAAGAAACATATTTCAGTTCGACCTTGAGGCGTAGGACGGTCGCCACGAGCCTGAGCGATAGCCCGTAGAACAGAGTATAGTGCGTCCTCACCGTATTGTCCGCACTCATCACTAACAACACACTGGAACGCTTCCGCGACCCATTCGCGGGAGCAGGAAGGGACGGAATGTTCTTCACACCCTTGCAGTCCGGTCGTGTCGCTATCTGCAGGGTCGTAGTACGCAGCGATCTGATCGGAAGTCGGTGTATCCCAATGGTGCAACTGTCCGATCGCACATGAAAGTTCGTCGTTCGCTTCCGTGTCGTCGGCATACCCGTGGTAAGTGGCGTCCGCTCGGCGGGTACCGTGGGGCCGATCTCTCTTGGTCCGCTGCTGGCGACTCTCTGCTTTCAGTACAGCCGTGAGTGCGTCGCTGTACGAAGTGAATGTCATTACACAAAGTCTATCCGCAATATGGTCAGGCTGACCATTGACAAATTGCGAAATAACAGTTCGTTGGAGAAACTCAGGTGTGACGTCATCGAACACCTGTTCTGCTATGGCTTGTAACCGTTCAAGGAAATTTTCGGCATCCTCTTTCCGTTCACGCTTCAAGAACGGGAAGTCGTCTCGTTTCGATTGTCGGCGGGCGGCGGGTTCCCATCCTTCCAGGAGACGACGCCTGAATTCATCCCAAGGCGTGTTGAACGGAATGTTCAGAGCGATTGCTTCCGCTCGTCCGCGTAACGTACTACGGAATGTCGTAGTTTTGTTCAGGTCCGTGTACGTGAATGCAGCCGTAAACTGTTCGAAGCTGCGGAGGTACTGATTTAGATTACCCTCCTTAAACGTGGCTCGCCACTGTGCTGGTTTGGCAGTACTCAGCGCTAGCGTCGGGATGATGGGCGCTTGTGATGCCGCTGTCGTAGCGTGGGCAGTCGTCGCAGAAACGGCGGGAGTTGGCGGTGCGACCTCCGTGGTCGGTGCGGCAGTGGTCGTGGTGACCGGTACGACGTATGGCGTGGCGTCGGGTGCGGGCGGGTAGCCAGCGTGATTTGACAACGGCGCGGTTTGGGAGACTGGTCCGTATGGCGGCGACATTTCCGGCATTCCGTATGACGGAGTTGGGTGTGGCATTTGCGGGAACTGATATCCCAAACCAGGAGCGTACACACTTGGAACTGCTACTCCAGGGTTTTGCGGCACAATTCCCAAATTGGGCACTATTCCGTGATTGTACGCGGCAACCCCGTACGCTGGTACTCCATGGTTTGATACAGCTATTCCCCCATGATTGTGCATGGGCACCGCATTTCCATAGTTCGATACTGCTACTCCCCCATGATTGTGCATGGGCACCGCATTTCCATGGTTGGGCACGTAGCCGTGTGAGGTGGAATGTTCCGCTGGTAGCGACGGTTCGCCGTGCGATGGTCCGATGTTGACTACCGGTGGTGGTAGATGCGCGGGGTGCGTGTTTTCGCTGGTGTCGGAGATCGGTACTCCGATGTTGCGCGGTCGGCGATCGATGGTGTCGCTGGCGTATCGGACCTCCGATCTCGGCGCGGGTACGTGGAATCGTGTCGGCGGGTCGTTCGTCTGGGCGGCGTTGAACCTGGGGTCGGCCGCTGGGGTACTCTCGATGGCGGCCCTTCTCCGGTTCGGCAGGTGGACATCCGGCAGCTCTCCCGTGACAACTGGGTCGGCCGGTACTCTGGAGTACACCGGCGGGGTTCGGTCGGGTCGCGTCAGTGTGTGGATCGTTACCGATGGGCGCGACATTACATTGTCGTGTCGCGGATACAGTTCAGCACGCGTATCCGATTCATGCGACCATTGTTGGACACGCGACCGACTCGGCGGGTGCGTTAACATGGAATTGTCATAGTTCGTTGGTCGTACACTCACCGACTTAGGTAGCGGGTCGGTATTGGGTTGGCGCTGGAAGCGCGCATAGTCCGTTTCACTTCCGTCGCTTGGTCGCGACCTTGGCGGTCCGGCAGGTGTCGCGTGGTATGACCGCTCATGCGCGTCAAGGATTTCTGTCACCGTGCGCGACGGCTGGTACGGGTCACCGTCCAACAGTTCTTCGAGGTTACTATCGGCTCGCATCCAGTCCGGCATGTACTCGACGGATGCCGCCGACGATAGTTCGTACAGTTCGTTTGGCGGTTGTACTTGCGATAGCGTAATAGTATCGCTCATCGCCACTGACCTTGGTCGTGCAGTTCGCTGGTTCGCTGGGACCGGATTCATCGTCACCTCATCTTCCGGGCTTGGTCCGATCGGGTTCCGAGTCGTGGATCGGGTATTCATCAAAAGTTCGTACGTCGGGATAGTTCGTAAGCCGAGAACTGGCCTTCGCTATCCTGGTCACGGCACCAATGTGACGGAATAGCGGAGTTCTTCGGGCGGCTATTACGCCCACTGATCGAATAGTACGATGTATGTTGTGCGTGAACACACCAACAGGAAGTCCGACGTCAATTGCAACAATATCCGATGTTTATTTGGATGATTAAGTCCGATGTACGATCACGGTCACTCACACAATCGTAATCCCCACAATAGTCCGAAGTATTAATAGTCCTATATAAATTTGATATCCTCTAATCACAATCTTTGGCTTAGTACCTCTCAATACAACCTTTCTACTCAACAGCCTAGGATCAAGTGTGGGAAAGCGCGGGGCTAAGTCTATGATGTGAGTGGGTTTTCCCGCGTAATGTGGCAGGTGTTCATGTGAAATGGCGGGAAAGTGATGTCATGTCTGTGTGGGCGGAGTCATGTGTCTGGGAATGTGGTGATTGGTGGGATTGTAGGAAGTGTTAACGTGAGCAGTGTTGTTTACATGTAGATGTGGTGCGAGGACGGTGCGTGCCCGGTGACGTAAGGTAAGTAAGTATGAAGTCATGTGATGAATCTGTGCCGTGTATGTCGAGTGGGAGAATGTGTCAGGGGCGGGTTTCGGGTCATAACAGTCATAAATATTCTACATAAATGTGGCCCCAAGTCAGTAATACATTCTATGAAGTACATTTTTTTCTGTATGGCATTACCAAGCCTGACAGCGATAAACTTCCGTAGTATTGTGTTAGCGGGGGGTAAATGTTTTTTGATTGCACGCCATTGCACTCTAAAGCTAATATAGTCCTGCAGTGATTTGAAATATTATCTTGGGATATCAATGAATTTTGGAACAATTCGTACAACAAATAATTTATACTTTCTACTCCGTCCATTTTGCTGTTCAGGTAACCATCCCCAACATATCATATCAGGTAAGAAATCAGAGCTGAAGTATACAGCTAGTCAATAATGACAGAATATTAGAGGCAAGAAATGTTGTCATTTTTCTCTCATCGCTCCCTGTTATATATGCCGACATTTCAACATAATCCGCCTGTATGGATACATGCATCACCAGTTTCTAAAAGACTTCGCGTGTAAAATATGCCATTATCTTGCCTTTAGCGGGGTATTTTTACGCTGCTTTGGATACAGGGAAAAGAAAATTGATCCCCACAGGACGGATGTTAAATCGATCGATGTTACCTTGATGTTTCACAACAGCATTTAAGACTGCGTAAAGTGCAAACCAATTAGCTGTCTATTAGCCCGACAAGTGCCGGAGTTGGCCGGTCGATCTATGGGAGGCGCCTCGTGCTGAGTGAGGCATTGCCGTTGTTTGTCAACTGTTGCACCGCCGAGGACTTTGCGTGATGGAGCAGTACTTTCTGGGAAGAAGCAGGCGTCAGCCGCGACAGAATCGTCTTTGTCCATTAAAGTGAGACCACTGTCGCTCTACCTTATGATCTATCGCTCAGTGAAGAGGGTTTTTTTTACATTGATTACATGTGCGCAACAGGTGACGTGGAACCAGTTCCATATCCATCTTGATACTTGGCTTTCACCAAAGCGCTGCCTCGGTGATCTGGATTAATATCAAATCAAAACAAAAATGCGCATAATTATATTTGATTGTTTAGTACTCTTGCTGGCGTCTTGGTCGGGTGAGTATGTGCTTGTTTTGTGAGGTTTTCTTGTGTTTTTCAACAAGTGTTTACATTACTGTAAATTTCGGAACTTTTTTTTCGAGATATATAATGATTTTATCAAATTTACAAAATTTTTATGTATCTGTATTTCAATACATTTTGTGCAGCAAAAAAATACTATCATTATGTGTATATTTTCACCACTTACACACTTTCATTCAGTGGGTATTCATATCAGAGGATTAGGACCGACCAATTATTTTTTTCTAATTTGAGGACTAACCTATCTCGCTAAATCGATTTATCATCTCGAAAATTGACATAGTATCTTAATAAATTTACTTCCGTATCTCGATGAATTAACTCATGCATTAATGTAGTACCCTACAAACAGGGAGGTATTGAATTGTCAGAATTTGAAAGTTATATCTTGAATGTTATCTCTTCAAAATAACATATTTTATAGAGAACCTGATCAGCATTCTAATACTGAAAAGAAAATAGGGGGTCAGTCACCGTGCTGGTTTCTTCGACATATTCGATCAAAAAATCGCAAACATTTACTAAAATGACTTAATTTTTGGTATCTTTACACATTTTTTGCCCATATCCACATCTTGCACCTTGTTTTCCAAGAGAACGGATACGGTGACCCCCTATTTTCTTTGCAGTTTTAGGATGCTGATCAGTTACTCTATAAAATATGTCATTTTGAAGCTCTAGATTTTGTTGATACAGTCATTTATTTTGAAAAACTCTTTGACCCCCTCCCCTCACTGTTTGGAGCGCACTACCTTAAGTGACCAAAGTACAAGATGGAAATGTGTTCCGGAATTATGATATTACCTGAGGCACACCAGGCCATACGTTACCTTGACAACGAACAGACAAGTACATGAAATCAGTGATTAACATTAATTTTATTGGTAAATAACTTTCTATAATGTATATTTATGACGGACGTCTTCTGATATGACCTTTTCAATCGGGTATTTTGGCACTTACTTTGTATAAATTGTCAACATGACAAGTCAGTTTCTTTTATTTTCCAGTTGTTGTCAAGGTAAACAATGGCCTGGTATGGTCCAGAACATATTCCTACTTTTCGCTGCAACTTCAAGCATGTAACTCGACGTAGCTCTATTCATCACACCATTAACTGGATTTATCAAGATAGTGAGCCGTTTTATCGAGATACCAAGTCGACAAATACAAGGAAAATTTTAGTGGGTTGACCCCAAAAATTTAGTATGTAATTACTAAAAAAAAACAATTTTCAGCATCTCTTTGATTCAGTTTATACAATTATATTATACTGACAGTCATATAGCGATATTAATACATTTATTCACAATCATATTCTCGAATACAATATGTAACTATAGGCTTACAAATCAATAAAAAAAAACGCTGCTCGAAATCATAAAATTGTTATAGTAGCATCAAAGAATTCTCAATAATATTTAAGTTGTAATACACATTCTCATCATGTCATGAGTAATTCTAAAACCTCTTCTATTTATATTCCAACCTGTATACACTGGTAGGTCCTCAACAACCGAATTCTAATCCTTTCAGTAACACTGAAGTGTTTGTTCTGGGACAACGATTCATTAAACAACATATTCTTTTCAAACAACATCAATGCAAGGGTGGATATGAGGAAATTATACCTAAGTATAATTATTTTGGAGCCGTAGTATACCGTTCAAGCCATGTACGCGTGTGTTGCAGTATGCGGGCAGAGAGCAGTGATGAGCTCTCGGTTTGACGAGTTTTACGGTGACCTTGCGGTGGACGGAGACCCGTGGACATGTGCTGGCACTGGACTGGACATCGGGCCCTGGTGGAAACTGGACATGGGCGCCCCTCGCGTCGTCTCAGGCATCTCCATCCTTGGTCTGTACCTAAAGACATAGCAGGTTGCATGTTTTATTTAGGCGGTTGCAAAACGTAGGTTCAGTTCGGTAAATACATATAGGATGCTGATCGTTGACTTACTATCGTTTCTCTTTTTTAAAAAAAAATATTCGAAACGTCCTGTTACGGTCTGGAACTTGATGGTGAATATAGGACACTAATATATTTTGAAGCTGGACAATTCCGATAAAAAAAGAGAAGTTTCACTTTTAAAAGAAAAAACAGGCACAAACAAAACGTTGTGCCACATGTGTTACGTCAGTGTTATCCGTTATTCATTTCCGAACGTCGCCGACGACTGATCGGCTTAATCGGAGAGCCTCGGCGTTTGCTCCAAGGTTCGTCACCCTTTGGGGGTTTCAGACCCTAAAGAGGTTCAGCCGATTTGATATAGATCGCTCATGGTATCAAAATCGTAGGCTAGTGGAGCCTACTGGGGTAGGATCTTAAATAATAATAATATGTTGTTGTTGTTGTTTTTTAGGTTACCGGACCTTTGGTCTGTAACCTATTGGCATGGCGATGCGTCCGGCGTCGGCGTCGTCCGTCGTCGTCGTCGTCGTCGTCGTCCGTCAACAATTTTATCTTTAAAGTTTACGATCGAATTTTTCTGAAATTTTGCACAAAAATGCCTAAAAATATTTCGAAAGGGAGGTATTTTTTAGTTTTTTGATTTTCGCATTTTTTTCAAAATGGCGGCCGTTTTCGACGAAAAATGCCTGATTTTGGACTTTGGCGGCCATTTTCTCAAAATCTGTTCAGTAACTTTTTTTTTATTGATGCATAACACTCCTCATATGTACCCCTGTGACATGTATAAATTTCGTTGCGCTTGAATCGCTCGAAGTAGGCCATTTTGGGCCCAAACTCGGCCCAAATGGGACTTTCCCATGTTAAAATCTCCTATGCTTTATAATGGGACACATTAAAGCCTAATATCTCACTTAATATTGAGATTAGAGACTAGGAATCAATTGTGGACATATAGGAAATGATATATGCTGAATATTGTCGTGACCTTGAATTTGACCTATGACCTTGGTTTCAAGGTCAGAGCGGCCGTTTTCGTCGAAAAATGGCCAATTTTGGACTTCGACGGTCGTTTTCTCAAAATCTGTTCAGTAACTTTTTTTTCTTATTGATGAAAAACACTCCTCATATGTACCCCTGTGACATGTATAAATTTCGTTGCGCTTGAATCGCTTGAAGTGGGCCATTTTGGGCCCAAACTCGGCCCAAATGTGACTTTCCCATGTTAAATTTTCCTATGCTTTATAATGGCACACATTAAGCCTAATATCTCACTTAATATTGAAATTAGAGACTAGGAATGAATTGTGGACATATAGGAAATGATATATGCTGAATATTCTCGTGACCTTGAATTTGACTTTTGACCTCATTTTCTAGGTCACAGGACAAAATGGCTAATATCTCGCTTATTATCGACTTTACAGCTTAGGAATCAGTTGTGAACATATAGGAAATGATATATGCTGAATATTCTTGTGACCTTGAGTTTGACCTTTGACCTCATTTTGAAGGTCACATGACAAAATGGCTAATATCTCGCTTATTATCGACTTTACAGTTTAGGAATCAATTGTGAACATATAGGAAATGATATATGCTGAATATTCTCATGACCTTGAATTTGACCTTTGACCTCATTTCCAAGGTCACAGGACAAAATTGCTAATATCTCGCTTATTATCGACTTTACAGCTTAGGAATCAATTGTGAACATATAGGAAATGATATATGCTGAATATTCTCATGACCTTGAATTTGACCTTTGACCTTATTTTCAAGGTCACAGGACAAAATGGCCAATATCTTGCTTATTAGCGCCTTTACAGCTTAGAAATCAATTGTGAACATATAGGAAATGATATATGCTGAATATTCTAGTGACCTTGAATTTGACTTTTGACCTCATTTTCAAGCTCAACAGGACAAAATAGCTATTATCTTGCTTATTATCGACTTTACAGCTTAGGAATCAATTGTGAATATATAGGAAATGATATATGCTGAATATTCTCGTGACCTTGAATTTGACCTTTGACCTCATTTTCAAGGTCACATAACAAAATGGCTAATATCTCGCTTATTATCGACTTTGCAGTTTAGGAATCAATTGTGAACATATAGGGAAGGATATGTGCTGAATATTTTCGTGATCTTGAATTTGACCTTTGACCTCATTTTCAAGGTCACAGGACAAAATGGCCAATATCTTGCTTCTTAGCGACTTTACAGCTTAGGAATCAATTGTGAACATATAGGAAATGATATATGCTGAATATTCTAGTGACCTTGAATTTGACTTTTGACCTCATTTTCAAGCTCAACAGGACAAAATGGCTAATATCTTGCTTATTATCGACTTTACAGCTTAGGAATCAATTGTGAACATATAGGAAATGAGATATTCTGAATATTTTAATGATATTGAGTTTGACCTTTGACCTAAATTTCAGTCATTTTATTTTCAAAGTCAGATTACAAAATGGCTTATATCTCGCTTATTATCAAATTTACAGCTTAGGGGTCCATAGTGAACATATAGGAAATGATGTATGCTGAATAGTTTGGTGATCTAGAATTTAACCTTTGATCCCATTTTCAAGGTTAGAGATATGGCGATTTCAGTGGTCACCTTGAATTTGACCTTCAACTTTCTCGGCTTAACTCTGTATATTTCTCCGGTAACCTTTCAAGCCCATTGGGCTAATTTCTTTTTCTTTCTTTTTTTTTGGGGGGAGGGGGGGGTTACAATTAAATTACAATTTATACAATTCAAGACTCTGCGATTCATTCTGAATAAAAATATGAGCCATCTTACCGGTATGCACAATTTGAATTAGGTCTGACGGAGATCTCGAAGGATAAAGAAAAATATAGGCACTCAATATGTAGGCAATATTGGTTGTACATAGAAGCCTGTATCAGAAAAACTTCCTGAATATGCTCATGGATATTGGTCCAGTCGATCGAGCGTGTGAACTCTCGGGATCGTTTGTTTGTACAAATATATTATTTTACGGCCGAGCTGATCTCACAATTGGCTTCAAATGTCTGTGATATCAAATGTCTGTGATATTCAATATGCTCGGACCTTGTTCACCATTTTTGAATTTTGAATTTTTTTCCAACCTTAACTTACCGATTATAGAAATTTTGTTCATGGATTTTGAGTTTAGTCTTGCGGATTGTTTGGTGTCACTTGTCATATTATGCGATACAAAACAGACACACGTTTGGAAACTGCAATATTGTGATAGGGATGAATATCACTGTGTTACCATATTTACCGAAATTCGTTCTACAATGGCAAATATATTGAGATTCTCTGAAACTCGAAAAGGCCTGCACACCGTGGAGCAAACGCCGAGCTTTTCCGATAAGAGCCAAACAGTTGTTGGTCATCGGTCCGACGTTCGGAGATGAGATAATACCGCAGCCTTGTATCTGTGCCTGTGATTTTTAGGTTACCGAACCTTTGGCCCGATAACCTATTGGCATGGCGTTGCGTCCGTCGTCGTCGTCGTCGTCTGTCGTCGTCGTCGTCCGTCTACATTTTTATCTTTAAAGTTTACGGTCATTTCTTTCTGAAATTTTGAACAAAAATACCTTAAAATTTTCGAGAGGGAGGAATTTTTCTTATTTTCCCAATTTTCGCAATTTTTTCAAAAATGGCGGCCAATTTTGACAAAGAAATGACCTTGTCAAAAATGGTCAATTTATTTACTTTATAGCTTGGGAACCAATTGTCGACATATAGACAATGATATAGGCTGAATATTCTGATGACCTTGAATTAATGGCTAATATCTCGCTTATTATCAACTTTACAGTTTGGGAATCAAATGTGCACAATGCACATATAGGGAATGATGCATGCCGAATATTTTGATGACCTTTAATTTGACCTTTGACCTTATATTCAAGGTCATAGAACAAAATTGGTATTTCATCTTACATGTTATTGAATTTACAGCTTAGCAATCAATTGTATACATATGGGGAACGATATACATGTTGGTTGGATATTCTTATGACGTTGCATTTGACCAGTGTGACCTTATTTTCAAGGTCACGGGACAAAATGGCTAATATCTAAAACCTAAAGCATATTTTGTCCTGTGACCTGTCTTAGCCTTTGGACTATTTTTTTTTTTATTTAAATCGAATTTCCTCTTTTTTCGAAATTGTCCAGCTTTAAGCATGATAAACACTATTTTCCCATCAGGTGACATGGAGGCGTTCCAGATTCGTGTGGGAAACTACACGAAAGACATCGAGGACATGAGTGGTTTCCATGACAACCCGCTGTGTGCGTTCGAGGTGAGTCATCACACGGAGGTCCCGGTGTACTACGCCTGCAAGCTGCCCCGTCACGGCCGCTACCTCAGCATCCACGTGGTCGACCCGGCCGAGCCCATGTCCATCCGACTGTGCGAGGTCAACATCTTCTAGGCACCATCCGGGTGTGGGACACGTAGCTAGACACCGATCAATGAGCACGTGTATACGTACAACCAGAAACCCATAACTCTTATGAGTTTTTGGTTTAAAGTGTCTGAGATGTTTTAATATACACAGGAATTACTAGTATCTTATGATAAAGTGATACTTTATTATTTAAATTGATCGAAGTGTGCCTGAGATAATTTGGATTCCTGTCACAAATCCAAGCAATTGGTGTTGAATGTATATACATCTACGTGTGTGTGTGGTCCTGAACATTGTGATATCTCTAACTATTGTGATACCTAAATGAATATTATTTCTTCTTGTATTGAAATAAATCTCTCTATTTTTCCCCAGGTGTGTTATATTATTGTATTCCCTCTGTGGACGGTAGATGATTTGTAGAGTGGAATCAATGGACAGGGAAGTAACTGTCGCTCGCGGTGTATAAGTTAAAGCCAGGAAGGCTTTTGAAAAATCTATATATGACAGGAACTACTGAAACCTTTAATCTCATACAAACCCGTCAACATGACTTCGAAGCAACTGTTACTACAAATAGAGCATATGGCTTAGACACTATAAATATAGGTCTATATAGTTCATGCTTGTATCGTCAAAGTGTAAATTTTGTGTGTCTCGTCTTCACAGTGTCGCCACAAAACATCACTATAACAGAACACGTGGTTTCTGGTATGTCTCAGTTAAAACTTGGTTTACTGTGCCATGAAACCTTGGATCGCAGTCATGCTGGCGTCACCAGGGTAATGCTTCGAGTAGTAGGCAGAATAGCGGCAGATTTGTGCGGCCGTACCGTCAGATTTCACGGTCTGTCGGGCAAGCATGCATGATTAACCGCCCGCACAAAGATTCCTGTTTATGTACCAGGTGCTGCGTCCCTGCAATTTTCTGTCTGGAATCGAGCGAACTCTACACTATATACTCGAGGGCTAGGTTATCGTTTTGTTGGGCTATAGTATTTTTCAGATAAGAACAAAAAAACTTACTGTTTGTAAGATGTATATATATAGTAACAAGTTCCAGGCATTGTAATGATTACAGATATTCCCAAGAGCCAGTTTTTATTGAACTTTATTTGAACACTCGCAGGCACTTGGCAGTTGTGAACTTATTCACTTACGAATAATTGAATATCGAATAAGTGAATAATAACGAATATAAGCGTATTTATTAGAGTATTCGGCACGAAATGGATGGATGGAATGATGGTTTTGTCAGATTTTCTTTATTCCACTTTTTTTGGTTTCCGGAGGATATCTAGTCAAACCCGAGAATGCTTTGATGTGCCATCGAGAAAACGGCTCCGAGGTCCTGTTAATCCGTGAGGCTGAATTCCTTGTCGAATGGTTTCCGGACGATGCTTCAAAAAGGATTTGTTCTACCATTCTGAAACGTTACACATCGATTTATATAGTCATTTTGGAGCCAATTCGTCAATGACCTTTGACTGGTTAGATTAGATATTAGGAATTGAAGTGATACTGGCAGAAAAACTATTTTTTCCAAATCAACTACAAATAAGCCCGTGGTCTCAGAAAAATAGGTGACACAAGAAAGTATGCTTGATCAGATGGATAAATCAATCATATGACAGTACTAGCAGCCGCTTTTCTTTTGTTTTGTGCGCCACTCAGAGTTACCTCTAAACTGACCTACATGTATTTCACGCTAGCTTGGTTCCCGCCTATGGCGCTACCGTCGCCGGAGTGTGTCAGAGGTCGCGGAACAAGGCTAATTTCACGCTCGATTGGCGCGAACATACACGAGTAAGCTGGAATCGCATTGCATCAAGGGATACAAAGCACCGAGAATGACGGTAATGTAAACAAACTCAAACAATCTCCACCAGGAACTCGCAACGAAATCATTTTTCCTTCATAATGGGAGCTGTATGGAGTAAACTTTTAGAACACTTCAAGATAAAGCTTAAAGATTGGCAGTATCAAATGAGAAATCATATATTGCTTTTTCAATGGTGACTTTGAAAGGTCAATATGGCAATTTTTATGAAAAAAATTATGGTTTAAAACTAAACATTCTCCCGGACATAGCAAAAAAACGAGCGTGTGAACATATGACGAATTCAAGTTTATATTGTTGCTAAATGATGAAAACATTTAGCTATCAGAAACAGCAAACAATATGTTGATTACCGTCCCCTTTTATAGAGATAAGAGGGTCCGAAGTGGAACAATTTACAAATATAATGGGCCTTGAATTGCGAGTGTGCACTCATGAAAATCATGTATTGGGTACAATTGGTTCTGGATCGTCATTTTGAGTCAATTGTTGAGTCATCATTTTTATTTTTTCAGAAACCTCAAAAACGATGTGTAGAGCGAAATCGAAATTGATTTTTTTAATGGTCACACTTAACAAATATATATCTATATAAGGGGTATGTCGGGTGAAGTTTGACCTTGGTCTTGATATCTTGGAAATCGTGCATCGTAGAGTGAAACGGACGTTATTTTCGGATTCAGGTCAAGTTGAAAGCTCATCATCAATACCCCTAAGACATTTTGTGTAGGGCGACGAGTGTGAAAATAACGGCCGTTTTGCTCTACAATGCACAATTTCCGAGATATCGACGAAAGTGAAAAATGCCGACTCAGGGGGGAATTTTCATCTTTGAGGCTTCCTGCATGCTTGAAAACGGTGTATAGTAGAGTGAAACGGGCGTTATTTTCGGATGCTTTGCCCTAGACAGCCATGTCGACTCCAGTAACGTGTGCTGTTTGTTCCTCTGCTTCCAATAGGGACTACAAAGGTGCGAGACGGATTAAATGGTATATTCTCAATGGACGAGTACTATTACGGAGAAGCGTACGTTATACTTGGCCCAATATGTCTTCGGAGTATTAGGTATGAACTTTGACCTTGACCTGAGCAGGCATTAAAAAACTCAACACCCAACACAAAATGGGCCATTGTGTCATACGCTGCGAATTATGTAGTATTACCCACCAAGTGAATGCCATTTGATACGTCTGTAACCTTTTTACTCCTCATTTAATATAGAGGAAAGCAGAGGATCTGATACTTGGTCCACAAAGGGAAAAATTAGCCCAAGGACTAAGAAAGGTTACCGGACAATATACATTTTAGATATTAGCTTTTTGTCCTGTGACCTTGAAAATAAGGTCATTGGTCAATTCAAGGTCGCGAGAATGTTCAGCATGTATCATTTCTAGTATGTCCACAATTGATTAGTAAGCTGTGAAGTCAATAATAAGTGAGATATTAGCCATTTTGTGATCTGACCTTGAAAATGAGGTCAAAGGTCAAATTAAGTTCATCAAAATATTGAGCATACATCATTTCCTATATGTACACAATGTACATCCAAAGCTGTAAAGTCGATAATAAGTTAGATATTAACCATTTTGAGCTCTCATCTTGAAAATGAGGTCAAAGATCAAGTTCAAGATTGTCAGAATATTCAGCGTATATCATTTCCTAAATGTGCACAATTGATTCCTAAGCTGTAAACTCGATGATAAGCGATATATTAGCCATTTTGTGTTTTGACCTTGAAAATGAGATCAAAGGTCAAATTCAAGGTCATCAGAATGTTTGGTATACATCATTTCCTATATGTCCACAATTGATTTCTGAGCTGTAAAGTCGATAATAAGCGAGATATTAGCCATTTTGTGTTTTGACCTTGAAAATGAGGACAAAGGTCAAAAGCAAGGACACGAGAATATTCGGCATGCATTATTTCTCATATGTCCACAATTGATTCCTAAGCTGTAAAGTCGATAATAAGCGAGATATTAGCTATTTTGTGATTTGACCTTGAAAATGGGGACAAAGGTCAAATTCAAGGTCACGAGAATATTCAGCATATCTCACTCCCTATATGTCCACAATTGATTCGTAAGCTGTCAAGTCGATATTAAGCGAGATATTAGCCATTTTGTGCTCTGTCCTTGGAAGTGATGTCAAAGGTCAAATTCAAGGTCACGAGAATATTAACCATATTCATTTCCTTTATGTCCACAATTGATTTCTAAGCTGTAAAGTCGATAATAAGCGAGATATTAGCCATTTTGTGCTTTGACCTTGAAAATGAGGTCAAAGGTCAAATTCAAGGTCACGAGAATATTCCACTGATATCATTTCCTATATGTCCACAATTGATATCTAACCTGTAAAGTCTATAATAAGCGAGATATTAGCCATTTTGTGCATTGACCTTGTAAACGAGGTCAAAGGTCAAATTCAAGGTCATGAGAACATTAAGCGTATATCACTTTCTATATGTCAACAATTAATCCCTAAGCTGTAAAGTTGAGATTAAGCAAAATATTAGCCATTTTGTGCTCTGACCTTGAAAATGAGGTCAGAGCTGAAATTCAAGGTCATGAGAATGTTCAGCATATATCATTTCCTATATGTCCACAATTGATTCCTAGTCTCTAATATCAATACTAAGTGAGATATTAGGCATAATGTGTCCCGTTATAAAGCATAGGAGAATTTAACATGGAGAAGTCCCATTTGGGACCGGTCGCCGAAATGAAAATGACCGCCACACGCAGACCGGCGATTCATATGCAACGAAACTTATACATATCACAGAGGGATGTGGGGGGAATCTTTTGAAACAAAAATCTCAAAACTGTCTGAACAGTGTTCGAGAAAATGGCCGCCAAAGTCAGAAATTGGCAATTTTTCGTCAAAAACGGCCGCCATTTTGGAAAAAATGCGAAAATAAAAACAAAGGCCCAAGGGACCTGTAGCTTACCGGCTAGCCAATAGGTGATCGGGCCGATGGTATGGTAACTTCAAGGTTACAAGTATATTCAGCATATATATCATTTTCTATATGTCCACAATTGATTCGTAAGCTGTGAAGTTGACAACAAGTGAGATATGCGCCATTTCGTGCTCTGACCTTGAAAATGAGGTCAAAGGTCAAATTCAAGGTCATCAGAATATTCGGCATATATCATTTCCTATATGGTCACAATAGATTTCTAAGCTGTAAAGTCGATAATAAGCGAGATATTGACCATTTTGTGCTCTGACCTTGAAAATGAGGTCAAAGGTCAAATTCAAGGCCACGAGAATATTCAGCATATATCACTGTCCACAATTGATTCCTAAGCTGTAAAGTCAATAATAAGCGAGATATAAGCCATTTTGTACTCTGACATTGAAACTGACGTCAGAGGTCAAATTCAAGGTCACGAGAATATTCAGCATATATCATTTCCTATATGTCCACGATTGATTCCTAGTCTCTAATCTCAATATTAAGTGATATATTAGACATAATGTGTCCCATTAATTATTTTTGAGCATTTTCGTGTAAAATTTCAGAAAAATTCGCCGGTAAACAAAAAAGATAGAAATGTGGACGACGGACGACGACGACGGACGCAACGCCATGCCAATAGGTTATCGGACCATAGGTTCGGTAACCTAATAAAAACATCCCCAACTTGGCCCACGTAGCGCACTGTACTCAGTTCAGTAGCTGCCTATACGCACAGACGCACTGTGCGTACCTTCGGCAATCGACTGCCTGGTGACGTGCTGAATATTACATTCTGTTCAAAATAAGCCGATGTAAACTCGATATTTATGAACAAGATATACGACAAATACATTAAATACACTGTCCGGATATTCAAGTTTCACACGTCTAGTGCCCGACCTTATGGAGTATTATATTTTCCCATCTTCCTAATACTGATCCCTCAGCTTTCTCTACGAGATTACACACATGTGCCTACCTACTAGTCAGTTGTAGTCTTTCTGACCAAATGTATTGGTTAGGTGCTCAGAACATGTGCTTGTATGTTCAATAACTTTTCCCCCCTAATTTTGCATGAGCAAAAGGGCAATAATTTAACTTTTTAAAGCTGTTCAATAACTGTCCCTAACTTCACATATTCATGACATTATGTTCTGTTCAATTGCCTAAAACGGCTTGAAAAGCACGAATTGGCCCCTGTAGACAAAACGCTTGTAGATGACCTTGAATGGTAAAACCCAAGGTCACGTCCAAACTGAAATGTTCAGTTTGGCTTTTACATAATAGACGGCTGCATAGTGGATCTTTTGGTAGTCTTGAAGACGACCTCCATTGACCTAGAGTGGTAAATCCGAATGTCTCGCTTATTATCGACTTTACAGCTTATGAACCAAGTGTGAACATATAGGAAATAATATATGCTGAATATTGACATGACCTTGAATAGAATAGAATAGAATAGAATAATGTTTATTCAACAATCTCTGAAAAAGTGATGCATAATATACAGCAACAATACACCAAAAAATAAACGAATCTAATAACTCTGTTTTGATACATAGGTTAATTCAGAGAAATGCTGAGAGACACAAACAAAGCCCAGGGGCTGTATTACGTATGGCCTCAAACTAATAATTGAAGGAAAATAAGACAAATTTGAAGACATGGACTACTAACAAATGAAAAATTAGCTGAACAAAAGAAAAAAAATGTACAAATACCCTTACGCTGTAGATGAAAGGTTGAAATCGGGACTTGGCAAAAGACAACATATCTATGAATAATGATAATGAGTATGTTACATGAGATGGGTTGGTAGGAAATTGAATTTGACCTTTAACCTCATTTTCAAGGTCACAGAACAAATGACTAACATCTCGTTTATAATCGACTCTACAAATTGAGAATCAATCGTGGACATACAAGAAATGATATATGCCGAATATTTTGATGACCTTAATTGACATTGGACTTCGTTTACAAGGTCACAGGACAAAATCTCTGCGATATTGACTTTACAGCTTAGCAACCAAACATGGACGTGATATATGTTGAATATTATATATACTAAATGTTGTCGTGACCTTGAATTTGACCAGTGACCTTATTTTCAAGATCATGAGACAAAATGGCTAATATTTAAAATATAAAACATATACTGTCCGGTAACCTATCTTAGCCCTTCGACTAATTTTGCGGGTTGTTGTTGTTGTTGTTGTTGTTGTTGTTGTTGTTGTTGTTGTTGTCGTCATTGTTGTTGTTGTTTCTAAATATTGAAATATGACTGCAAACATGTAATTTCTAAGAGTTTAACGAAGTTTATCCATAGGAAAAAATGCAGACATGACACATCTTGTTGGTATTTGATGCTGTTTCTGGTACACTTCACAGAATGACCCCCACATGTGGATATATCTACGCTTATCGTGTCATTTCAGATCATATCATTATAAACACACTGACGCGTATGTTGATTTCCCATGCAGATCGACCATCGATATTATACACAAATATAAACTAACAAGTTTGACAACCATTTATCAAAAGTCAGGTAACAACAAGTATGGAAGCCTTGTGGCTGTGGATTGTGATTCTGGTCGGATTGCAAACTGTAGTCCGATGTTACCCGCTATACTCCAACTATACGGATGAGGAAGCGTTGGCTATAGCCAGGCAGGTGCTCTCTCAGTACCCACTCACTGACGGGTCAGTATCATGCATGAGAACATCTCATATAGGCTTAAGTAGGGTTGAAAAAAATTCGACTTCGTTCGGCTTCAAGTTTTTGTCGTCATTTGTCGTCAGTCGTCTCCACGCTGGCACCAACCCACGGAATATGTCTAATAAAAGTTTCTGGAAGTTATGCAAATAGATATATGTTGACTGAATCATTCGGGCCATATTTGACCTCCATTCTCTCTTTTCCTAGGCTATGTTGATTCCAAGCTATTTCCTCAAACGTTGTCACATTTTTTTTCTAGTTTTTGCATAGGTGAAGAAAACATCAATGAACCCATAAGGGAATTCTGTTACCACTAAATCAGCAAAAATGGCCCATGCTGTCACAATATTGACTGAATGTGACGACTTTTACAAATGGTAATGGGGATATTTTCTGACATGATGAATTTCTGGCAATTTTGCCAGGATATACCTTGGCCAGAGGACTTTTTTCATTGAGTCGTATCTGACCAACTGATGGTCATTTAATTGTCTGAGCCTACTTTGTAAAACATATCCATAATATTTTTCATTATCGCTTCATTACAAACGCTTTGAGATATGGCTGAGTTTGACATTGGAATATCAGCTTCGAGTATAGTTAATTATTTGTTGACCAGTCAGTTACTTCTAATCTAATTATATTTTATTTTTAGTAACAATGAACATGCCGCCGGTGAACATGGTGATCTTCAAAGACTTTTTCTGGTATTTTTTTCTTTGTGACGGTTACCAACACATAGTGATATATTTCCATCGATCTGTTTCGCCCCCTGTCATGCAGCCATAACGACTTGCCATGGCAGTATCGGGATCGCGTGCAGAACAAGGTTGACGCGGTGGACCTGTCCCAGAACATCAGCCAGTTGTGGCCAGACAGCGCAACGGACATCCCCAGGCTAAGGGAGGGACAGGTTGGCGCTCAGGTACGTCTGGAATAACATCAGTATGGGCAGGTCGACACTCAGGTACGTCTGGAATGGCATCAGTACGGGCAGGTCGGCACTCAGGTACGTCTGGAATGACATTAGTACGGGCAGGTTGGCACTCAGGTACGTCTGGAATGACATCAGCACGGGCAGGTCGGCACTCAGGTACGTCTGGAATGACATCAGTACGGGCAGGTCAGCACTCAGGTACGTCTGGAATGGCGTCAGTACTGGCAGGTCGGCACTCAGGTACGTCTGGAATGACATCAGTACGGGCAGGTCGGCACTCAGGTACGTCTGGAATGACATCAGTACGGGCAGGTCGGCACTCAGGTACGTCTGGAATGACATCAGTACGGGCAGGTCGGCACTCGGGTACGTCTGGAATGACATCAGTACCGAGCAGGTCGGCGCTCAGGTACGTCTGGAATGACATCAGTACGGGCAGGTCGGCACTCAGGTACGTCTGGAATGGCATCAGTACGGGCAGGTCGGCGCTCAGGTATGTCTGGAATGACATCAGTACGGGCAGGTCGGCACTCAGGTACGTCTGGAATGACATCAGTACGGGCAGGTCAGCACTCAGGTACGTCTGGAATGACATCAGTGCGGGCAGGTCGGCGCTTGGGTTCGTCTGGAATGACATCAGTACGGGCAGGTCGGCACTCAGGTACGTCTGGAATGCCATCAGTACGGGCAGGTCGGCACTCAGGTAAGTCTGGAATGACATTAGTACTGGCAGGTCGGCACTCAGGTAAGTCTGGAATGACATCAGTACGGGCAGCTCGACACTCAGGTAAGTCTGGAATACCATCAGTACTGGCAGGTCGGCACTAAGGTACGTCTGGAATGCCATCAGTACGGGCAGGTCGGCACTCAGGTCGTCTGGAATGACATCAGTATGGGCAGGTCGGCACTCAGGTACGTCTGGAATGGCATCAGTACGGGCAGGTCGGCACTCGGGTACGTCTGGAATGACATCAGTACGGGCAGGTCGGCACTCGGGTACGTCTGGAATGACATCAGTACCGGCAGGTCGGCACTCAGGTACGTCTGGAATGACATCAGTACGGGCAGGTCGGCACTCAGGTACGTCTGGAATGACATCAGTACGGGCAGGTCGGCACTCAGGTACGTCTGGAATGACATCAGTACGGGCAGGTCGGCATTCAGGTACGTCTGGGATGCCATCAGTACGGGCAGGTCCGCACTCAGGTAAGTCTGGAATGACATCAGTACTGGTAGGTCGGCGCTCAGGTACATCTGGAATGACATCAGTACGGGCAGGTCGGCACTCAGGTAAGTCTGGAATGCCATCAGTAACGGGCAGGTCGGCACTCAGGTAAGTCTGGAATGACATCAGTATGGCAGGTCGGCATTCAGGTACGTCTGGAATGCCATCAGTACGGGCAGGTCGGCACTCAGGTAAGTCTGGAATGACATCAGTACTGGCAGGTCGGCACTCAGGTAAGTCTGGAATGCCATCAGTACGGGCAGGTCGGCACTCAGGTAAGTCTGGAATGACATCAGTACTGGCAGGTCGGCACTCAGGTACGTCTGGAATGCCATCAGTACGGGCAGGTCGGCACTCAGGTAAGTCTGGAATGACATCAGTACCGGCAGGTCGGCACTCAGGTACGTCTGGAATGACATCAGTACGGGCAGGTCGGCACTCAGGTACGTCTGGAATGACATCAGTACGGGCAGGTCGGCAGTCAGGTACATCTGGAATGACATCAGTACAGGCAGGTCGGCACTCAGGTACGACAGGAATGACATCAGTACGGGCAGCTCGGCACTCAGGTACGTCTGGAAAGCGATCAGTACTGGCAGGTCGGCACTCAGGTACGTCTGGAATGACATCAGTACGGGCAGGTCGGCACTCAGATACGACAGGAATGACATCAGTATGGGCAGGTCGGCCCTCATGTACGTCTGGAAAGCGATCAGTACTGGCAGGTCGGCACTCAGGTACGTCTGGAATGACATCAGTACGGGCAGGTCGGCACTCAGGTAAGTCTGGAATGACATCAGTACGGGCAGGTCGGCACTCAGGTACGACAGGAATGACATCAGTATGGGCAGGTCGGCCCTCAGGTACGTCTGGAAAGCGATCAGTACTGGCAGGTCGGCACTCAGGTACGTCTGGAATGACATCAGTACGGGCAGGTCGGCACTCAGGTACGTCTGGAATGACATCAGTACGGGCAGGTCGGCGCTCAGGTATGTCTGGAATGACATCAGTACGGGCAGGTAGGCACTCAGGTCGTCTGGAATGACATCAGTACGGACAGGTCGGCACTCAGGTACGTCTGGAATGCCATCAGTACTGGCAGGTCGGCACTCAGGTACGTCTGGAATGACATCAGTACGGGCAGGTCGGCACTCAGGTACGTCTGAAATGACATCAGTACGGGCAGGTTGGCACTCAGGTAAGTCTGGAATGACATCAGTACGGGCAGGTCGGCACTCAGGTAAGTCTGGAATGCCATCAGTACAGGCAGGTCGGCACTCAGGTCGTCTGGAATGACATCAGTACGGGCAGGTCGGCACTCAGGTACGACAGGAATGACATCAGTACGGGCAGGTCGGCCCTCAGGTACGTCTGGAATGACATCAGTACGGGCAGGTCGGCACTCAGGTACATCTGGAATGATATTAGTACGGGCAGGTCGGCGCTCAGGTAAGTCTGGAATGACATCAGTATGGGCAGGTCGGCGCTCAGGTACGTCTGGAATGCCATCAGTACAGGCAGGTCGGAACTCGTGTGCATCTGGAATGACATCAGTACGGGCAGGTCGGCACTCAGGTACGTCTGGAATGCCATCAGTACGGGCAGGTCGGCGCTCAGGTACGTCTGGAATGCCATCAGTACGGGCAGGTCGGCGCTCAGCTAAGTCTGGAATGACATCAGTACGAGCAGGTCGGCGCTCAGGTACGTCTGGAATGCCATCAGTACGGGCAGGTCAGCACTCAGGTAAGTCTGGAATGACATCAGTACGGGCAGGTCGGCACTCAGGTAAGTCTGGAATGCCATCAGTACGGGCAGGTCGGCACTCAGGTAAGTCTGGAATGCCATCAGTACGGGCAGGTCGGCACTCAGGTAAGTCTGGAATGACATCAATACGGGCAGGTCGGCATTCAGGTACGTCTGGAATGCCATCAGTACGGGCAGGTCGGCACTCAGGTAAGTCTGGAATGACATCAGTACTGGCAGGTCGGCACTCAGGTAAGTCTGGAATGCCATCAGTACGGGCAGGTCGGCACACAGGTAAGTCTGGAATGACATCAGTACTGGCAGGTCGGCACTCAGGTACGTCTGGAATGCCATCAGTACGGGCAGGTCGGCACTCAGGTAAGTCTGGAATGACATCAGTACCGGCAGGTCGGCACTCAGGTACGTCTGGAATGACATCAGTACGGGCAGGTCGGCACTCAGGTACGTCTGGAATGACATCAGTACGGGCAGGTGGGCACTCAGGTACGTCTGGAATGACATCAGTACGGGCAGGTCGGCACTCAGGTCGTCTGGAATGGCATCATTACGGGCAGGTCGGCACTCGGGTACGACAGGAATGACATCAGTACGGGCAAGTCGGCAGCCAGGTACGACAGGAATGACATCAGTACGGGCAGGTCGGCACTCAGGTACGACAGGAATGACATCAGTACGGGCAAGTCGGCACTCAGGTACGACAGGAATGACATCAGTACGGGCAGGTCGGCCCTCAGGTACGTCTGGAATGCCATCAGTACTGGCAGGTCGGCACTCAGGTACGTCTGGAATGACATCAGTACGGGCAGGTCGGCACTCAGGTACGTCTGGAATGACATCAGTACGGGCACGTCGGCGCTCAGGTAAGTCTGGAATGACATCAGTACGGGCAGTTAGGCACTCGGGTACGTCTGGAATGCCATCAGTACAGGCAGGTCGGCATTCAGGTCGTCTGGAATGACATCAGTACGAGCAGGTCGGCACTCAGGTACGTCTGGAATGCCATCAGTACTGGCAGGTCGGCACTCAGGTACGTCTGGAATGACATCAGTACGGGCAGGTCGGCACTCATGTACGTCTGGAATGACATCAGTACGGGCAGGTCGGCACTCAGGTAAGTCTGGAATGACATCAGTACGGGCAGGTAGGCACTCAGGTACGTCTGGAATGACATCAGTACGGGCAGGTCGGCACTCAAGTACGTCTGGAATGCCATCAGTACAGGCAGGTCGGCACTCAGGTCGTCTGGAATGACATCAATACGGGCAGGTCGGCACTCAGGTACGACAGGAATGACATCAGTACAGGCAGGTCGGCCCTCAGGTACGTCTGGAATGACATCAGTACGGGCAGGTCGGCACTCAGGTACATCTGGAATGACATCAGTACGGGCAGGTCGGCGCTCAGGTAAGTCTGGAATGACATCAGTATGGGCAGGTCGGCACTCAGGTACGTCTGGAATGCCATCAGTACAGGCAGGTCGGAACTCGTGTGCATCTGGAGTGACATCAGTACGGGCAGGTCGGCACTCAGGTACGTCTGGAATGCCATCAGTACGGGCAGGTCGGCGCTCAGGTACGTCTGGAATGCCATCAGTACGGGCAGGTCCGCGCTCAGGTAAGTCTGGAATGACATCAATACGAGCAGGTCGGCGCTCAGGTACGTCTGGAATGCCATCAGTACGGGCAGGTCGGCGCTCAGATAAGTCTGGAATGACATCAGTACTAGCAGGTCGGCGCTCAGGTAAGTCTGGAATGACATCAGTACGGGCAGCTCGGCGCTCAGGTACGCCTGGAATGACATCAGTACGGGCAGGTCGGCACTCAGGTACGTCTGGAATGACATCAGTACAGGCAGGTCGGCACTCAGGTACGTCTGGAATGGCGTCAGTACTGGCAGGTCGGCGCTCAAGTACGTCTGGAATGACATCAGTACGGGCGGGTCGGCACTCAGGTCGTCTGGAATGGCATCAGTACGGCAGGTCGGCACTCAGGTCGTCTGGAATGACATCAGTACGGGCAGGTCGGCACTCAGGTACGTCTGGAATGGCATCAGTACTGGCAGGTCGGCACTCAGGTATGTCTGGAATGGCATCAGTACGGGCAGGTCGGCGCTCAGGTACGTCTGGAATGGCATCAGTACTTGCAGGTCGGCACTCAGGTGCGTCTGGAATGACATCAGTACGGGCAGGTCGGCACTCAGGTACGTCTGGAATGACATCAGTACGGGCAGGTCGGCGCTCAGGTACGTCTGGAATGGCATCAGTACTTGCAGGTCGGCACTCAGGTGCGTCTGGAATGACATCAGTACGGGCAGGTCGGCGCTCAGGTACGTCTGGAATGGCATCAGTACTTGCAGGTCGGCACTCAGGTGCGTCTGGAATGACATCAGTACGGGCAGGTCGGCGCTCAGGTACGTCTGGAATGCCATCAGTACGGGCAGGTCGGCGCTCAGGTAAGTCTGGAATGACATCAGTACGAGCAGGTCGGCGCTCAGGTACTTCTGGAATGCCATCAGTACGGGCAGGTCGGCGCTCAGGTAAGTCTGGAATGACATCAGTACGGGCAAATCGGCGCTCAGGTACGCCTGGAATGACATCAGTACGGGCAGGTTGGCACTCAGGTACGTCTGGAATGACATCAGTACAGGCAGGTCGGCACTCAGGTAGGTCTGGAATGGCATCAGTACGGGCAGGTCGGCGCTCAGGCACGTCTGGAATGGCATCAGTACGGGCAGGTCGGCAATCGGGTACGTCTGGAATGGCATCAGTACCGGCAGGTAGGCGCTCAGGTACGTCTGGAATGACATCAGTACGGGCAGGTCGGCACTCAGGTACGCCTGGAATGGCATCAGTACGGGCAGGTCGGCACTCGGGTACGTCTGGAATGACATCAGTACGGGCAGGTCGGCACTCAGGTACGTCTGAAATGACATCAGTACGGGCAGGTCGGCACTCAGGTACGTCCGGAATGGCGTCAGTATGGGCAGGTCGGCGCTCGGGTACGTCTGGAATGCCATCAGTACAGGCAGGTCGGCGCTCAGGTACGTCTGGAATGACATCAGTACAGGCAGGTCGGCACTCAGGTACGTCTGGAATGGCATCAGTACTGGCAGGTCGGCGCTCAAGTACGTCTGGAATGACATCAGTACGGGCAGGTCGGCACTCAGGTCGTCTGGAATGGCATCAGTACTGGCAGGTCGGCACTCAGGTCGTCTGGAATGACATCAGTACGGGCAGGTCGGCACTCAGGTACGTCTGGAATGGCATCAGTACGGGCAGGTCGGCACTCAGGTACGTCTGGAATGGCATCAGTACGGGCAGGTCGGCACTCAGGTACGTCTGGAATGGCATCAGTACTTGCAGGTCGGCACTCAGGTGCGTCTGGAATGACATCTGTACGGGCAGGTCGGCACTCGGGTACGTCTGTAATGGCATCAGTAGGGGCAGGTCGGCACTCGGGTACGTCTGGAATGACATCAGTACGGGCAGGTCAGCACTCGGGTACGTCTGGAATGGCATCAGTGCGAGCAGGTCGGCCCTCATGTACGTCTGGAAAGCGATCAGTACTGGCAGGTCGGCACTCAGGTACGTCTGGAATGACATCAGTACGGGCAGGTCGGCACTCAGGTAAGTCTGGAATGACATCAGTACGGGCAGGTCGGCACTCAGGTACGACAGGAATGACATCAGTATGGGCAGGTCGGCCCTCAGGTACGTCTGGAAAGCGATCAGTACTGGCAGGTTGGCACTCAGGTACGTCTGGAATGACATCAGTACGGGCAGGTCGGCACTCAGGTACGTCTGGAATGACATCAGTACGGGCAGGTCGGCGCTCAGGTAAGTCTGGAATGACATCAGTACGGGCAGGTAGGCACTCAGGTCGTCTGGAATGACATCAGTACGGACAGGTCGGCACTCAGGTACGTCTGGAATGCCATCAGTACTGGCAGGTCGGCACTCAGGTACGTCTGGAATGACATCAGTACGGGCAGGTCGGCACTCAGGTACGTCTGGAATGACATCAGTACGGGCAGGTCGGCACTCAGGTAAGTCTGGAATGACATCAGTACGGGCAGGTCGGCACTAAGGTAAGTCTGGAATGCCATCAGTACAGGCAGGTCGGCACTCAGGTCGTCTGGAATGACATCAGTACGGGCAGGTCGGCACTCAGGTACGACAGGAATGACATCAGTACGGGCAGGTCGGCCCTCAGGTACGTCTGGAATGACATCAGTACGGGCAGGTCGGCACTCAGGTACATCTGGAATGATATCAGTACGGGCAGGTCGGCGCTCAGGTACGTCTGGAATGACATCAGTACGGGCAGGTCGGCACTCAGGTACGCCTGGAATGGCATCAGTACGGGCAGGTCGGCACTCGGGTACGTCTGGAATGACATCAGTACGGGCAGGTCGGCACTCAGGTACGTCTGAAATGACATCAGTACGGGCAGGTCGGCACTCAGGTACGTCCGAAATGGCGTCAGTATGGGCAGGTCGGCGCTCGGGTACGTCTGGAATGCCATCAGTACAGGCAGGTCGGCGCTCAGGTACGTCTGGAATGACATCAGTACAGGCAGGTCGGCACTCAGGTACGTCTGGAATAGCATCAGTACTGGCAGGTCGGCGCTCAAGTACGTCTGGAATGACATCAGTACGGGCAGGTCGGCACTCAGGTCGTCTGGAGTGGCATCAGTACTGGCAGGTCGGCACTCAGGTACGTCTGGAATGGCATCAGTACGGGCAGGTCGGCACTCAGGTACGTCTGGAATGACATCAGTATGGGCAGGTCGGCACTCGGGTACGTCTGGAATGATATCAGTACGGGCAGGTCGGCACTCGGGTACGTCTGGAATGACATCAGTACGGGCAGGTCGGCACTCAGGTACGTCTGGAATGACATCAGTACGGGCAGGTCGGCACTCGGGTACGTCTGGAATGACATCAGTACATGCAGGTCGGCACTCGGGTACGTCTGGAATGACATCAGTACGGGCAGGTCGGTCATCAGGTAAGTCTGGAATGACATCAGTACGGGCAGGTCGGCACTCAGGTACGTCTGGAATGACATCAGTACGGGCAGGTCGGCACTCGGGTACGTCTGGAATGACATCAGTACATGCAGGTCGGCACTCGGGTACGTCTGGAATGACATCAGTACGGGCAGGTCGGTCATCAGGTAAGTCTGGAATGACATCAGTACGGGCAGGTTGGCGCACAGGTCGTCTGGAATGACATCAGTACGGGCAGGTCGGCACTCAGGTACGTCTGGAGTGACATCAGTGTGGGCAGGTCGGCACTCAGGTACGTCTGGAATGACATCAGTACGGGCAGGTCGGCACTCAGGTCGTCTGGAATGACATCAGTACGGGCAGGTCGGCGCTCAGGTACGTCTGGAATGACATCAGTACAGGCAGGTCGGCGCACAGGTACGTCTGGAATGACATTAGTACGGGCAAGTCGGCGCCCAGGTACGTCTGGAATGGCATCAGTACGGGCAGGTCGGCGCTCAGGTATGTCTGGAATGACATCAGTACGGGCAGGTCGGCACTCAGGTACGTCTGGAATGGCATCAGTACGGGCAGGTCGGCACTCAGGTACGTCTGGAATGACATCAGTATGGGCAGGTCGGCACTCGGGTACGTCTGGAATGACATCAGTACGGGCAGGTCGGCACTCGGGTACGTCTGGAATGACATCAGTACGGGCAGGTCGGCACTCAGGTACGTCTGGAATGACATCAGTACGGGCAGGTCGGCACTCGGGTACGTCTGGAATGACATCAGTACGGGCAGGTCGGCACTCGGGTACGTCTGGAATGACATCAGTACGGGCAGGTCGGTCATCAGGTAAGTCTGGAATGACATCAGTACGGGCAGGTCGGCACTCGGGTACGTCTGGAATGACATCAGTACGGGCAGGTTGGCACTCGGGTACGTCTGGAATGACATCAGTACGGGCAGGTCGGCACTCGGGTACGTCTGGAATGACATCAGTACGGGCACGTCGGCACTCAGGTACGACTGGAATGACATCAGCGCTGGCAGGTCGGCGCTCGGGTACGTCTGGAATGACATCAGTACGGGCAGGTCGGCGCTCAGGTACGTCTGGAATGACATCAGCACGGGCAGGTCGGCACTCAGGTCGTCTGGAATGACATCAGTACGGACAGGTCGGCACTCAGGTACGTCTGGAATGCCATCAGTACTGGCAGGTCGGCACTCAGGTACGTCTGGAATGACATCAGTACGGGCAGGTCGGCACTCAGGTACGTCTGGAATGACATCAGTACGGGCAGGTCGGCACTCAGGTAAGTCTGGAATGACATCAGTACGGGCAGGTCGGCACTCAGGTAAGTCTGGAATGCCATCAGTACAGGCAGGTCGGCACTCAGGTCGTCTGGAATGACATCAGTACGGGCAGGTCGGCACTCAGGTACGACAGGAATGACATCAGTACGGGCAGGTCGGCCCTCAGGTACGTCTGGAATGACATCAGTACGGGCAGGTCGGCACTCAGGTACATCTGGAATGATATCAGTACGGGCAGGTCGGCGCTCAGGTACGTCTGGAATGACATCAGTACGGGCAGGTCGGCACTCAGGTACGCCTGGAATGGCATCAGTACGGGCAGGTCGGCACTCGGGTACGTCTGGAATGACATCAGTACGGGCAGGTCGGCACTCAGGTACGTCTGAAATGACATCAGTACGGGCAGGTCGGCACTCAGGTACGTCCGAAATGGCGTCAGTATGGGCAGGTCGGCGCTCGGGTACGTCTGGAATGCCATCAGTACAGGCAGGTCGGCGCTCAGGTACGTCTGGAATGACATCAGTACAGGCAGGTCGGCACTCAGGTACGTCTGGAATAGCATCAGTACTGGCAGGTCGGCGCTCAAGTACGTCTGGAATGACATCAGTACGGGCAGGTCGGCACTCAGGTCGTCTGGAGTGGCATCAGTACTGGCAGGTCGGCACTCAGGTACGTCTGGAATGGCATCAGTACGGGCAGGTCGGCACTCAGGTACGTCTGGAATGACATCAGTATGGGCAGGTCGGCACTCGGGTACGTCTGGAATGATATCAGTACGGGCAGGTCGGCACTCGGGTACGTCTGGAATGACATCAGTACGGGCAGGTCGGCACTCAGGTACGTCTGGAATGACATCAGTACGGGCAGGTCGGCACTCGGGTACGTCTGGAATGACATCAGTACATGCAGGTCGGCACTCGGGTACGTCTGGAATGACATCAGTACGGGCAGGTCGGTCATCAGGTAAGTCTGGAATGACATCAGTACGGGCAGGTCGGCACTCAGGTACGTCTGGAATGACATCAGTACGGGCAGGTCGGCACTCGGGTACGTCTGGAATGACATCAGTACATGCAGGTCGGCACTCGGGTACGTCTGGAATGACATCAGTACGGGCAGGTCGGTCATCAGGTAAGTCTGGAATGACATCAGTACGGGCAGGTTGGCGCACAGGTCGTCTGGAATGACATCAGTACGGGCAGGTCGGCACTCAGGTACGTCTGGAGTGACATCAGTGTGGGCAGGTCGGCACTCAGGTACGTCTGGAATGACATCAGTACGGGCAGGTCGGCACTCAGGTCGTCTGGAATGACATCAGTACGGGCAGGTCGGCGCTCAGGTACGTCTGGAATGACATCAGTACAGGCAGGTCGGCGCACAGGTACGTCTGGAATGACATTAGTACGGGCAAGTCGGCGCCCAGGTACGTCTGGAATGGCATCAGTACGGGCAGGTCGGCGCTCAGGTACGTCTGGAATGACATCAGTACGGGCAGGTCGGCACTCAGGTACGTCTGGAATGGCATCAGTACGGGCAGGTCGGCACTCAGGTACGTCTGGAATGACATCAGTATGGGCAGGTCGGCACTCGGGTACGTCTGGAATGACATCAGTACGGGCAGGTCGGCACTCGGGTACGTCTGGAATGACATCAGTACGGGCAGGTCGGCACTCAGGTACGTCTGGAATGACATCAGTACGGGCAGGTCGGCACTCGGGTACGTCTGGAATGACATCAGTACGGGCAGGTCGGCACTCGGGTACGTCTGGAATGACATCAGTACGGGCAGGTCGGTCATCAGGTAAGTCTGGAATGACATCAGTACGGGCAGGTCGGCACTCGGGTACGTCTGGAATGACATCAGTACGGGCAGGTTGGCACTCGGGTACGTCTGGAATGACATCAGTACGGGCAGGTCGGCACTCGGGTACGTCTGGAATGACATCAGTACGGGCACGTCGGCACTCAGGTACGACTGGAATGACATCAGCGCTGGCAGGTCGGCGCTCGGGTACGTCTGGAATGACATCAGTACGGGCAGGTCGGCGCTCAGGTACGTCTGGAATGACATCAGCACGGGCAGGTCGGCACTCGGGTACGTCAGGAATGACATCAGTATGGGCAGGTCGGCACTCAAGAACGTCTGGAATGGCATCAGTACGGGCAGGTCGGCACTCAGGTACGTCTGGAATGACATCAGTATGGGCAGGTCGGTCATCAGGTAAGTCTGGAATAACATCCGTACGGGCAGGTCGGCACTCAGGTACGTCTGGAATGACATCAGTACGGGCAGGTCGGCACTTGGGAACGTCTGGAATGACATCAGTACGGGCAGGTCGGCACTCGGGTACGTCTGGAATGACATCAGTACAGGCAGGTCGGCACTCAGGTACGACTGGATTGACATCAGCGCTGGCAGGTCGGCACTCGGGTACGTCTGCAATGACATCAGTACGGGCAGGTTGGCGCTCAGGTACGTCTGGAATGACATCAGCACGGGCAGGTCGGCACTCGGGTACCTCTGGAATGACATCTGTACGGGCAGGTCGGCACTCAGGTCGTCTGGAATGACATCAGTACGGGCAGGTCGGCACTCAGGTACGTCAGGAATGACATCAGTACGGGCAGGTTGGCGCACAGGTCGTCTGGAATGACATCAGTACGGGCAGGTCGGCACTCAGGTACGTCTGGAGTGACATCAGTATGGGCAGGTCGGCACTCAGGTACGTCTGGAATGACATCAGTACGGGCAGGTCGGCACTCAGGTCGTCTGGAATGACATCAGTACGGGCAGGTCGGCGCTCAGGTACGTCTGGAATGACATCAGTACAGGCAGGTCGGCGCACAGGTACGTCTGGAATGACATTAGTACGGGCAGGTCGGCGCCCAGGTACGTCTGGAATGGCATCAGTACCGGCAGGTAGCCGCTCAGGTACGTCTGGAATGACATCAGTACAGGAAGGTCGGCGCTCGGGTACGTCTGGAATGGCATCAGTACCGGCAGGTAGGCGCTCAGGTACGTCTGGAATGACATCAGTACGGGCAGGTCGGCGCTCGGGTACGTCTGGAATGACATCAGTACGGGCAGGTCGGCACTCAGAGGTCGGCACACAGGTACGTCTGGAATGACATCAGTACGGGCAGGTCGGCACTCAGATACGTCTGGAATGACATCAGTACGGGCAGGTCGGCACTCGGGTACGTCTGGAATGACATCAGTACGGGCAGGTCGGCACTCAGGTACGACTGGAATGACATCAGCGCTGGCAGGTCGGCGCTCGGGTACGTCTGGAATGACATCAGTACGGGCAGGTTGGCGCTCAGGTATGTCTGGAATGACATCAGCACGGGCAGGTCGGCACTCGGGTACCTCTGGAATGACATCTGTACGGGCAGGTCGGCACTCAGGTCGTCTGGAATGACATCAGTACTTGCAGGTCGGCACTCAGGTACGTCAGGAATGACATCAGTACGGGCAGGTTGGCGCACAGGTACATCTGGAATGACATCAGTATGGGCAGGTCGGCACTCAGGTACGTCTGGAATGACATCAGTATGGGCAGGTCGGCCCTCAGGTACGTCTGGAATGACATCAGTACGGGCAGGTCGGCACTCAGGTCGTCTGGAATGACATCAGTACGGGCAGGTCGGCGCTCAGGTACGTCTGGAATGACATCAGTACAGGCAGGTCGGCGCTCAGGTACGTCTGGAATGACATCAGTACAGGCAGGTCGGCGCACAGGTGCGTCTGGAATGACATTAGTACGGGCAGGTAGCCGCTCAGGTACGTCTGGAATGGCATCAGTACAGGCAGGTAGGCGCTCAGGTACGTCTGGAATGGCATCAGTACGGGCAGGTCGGCGCTCAGGTACGTCTGGAATGACATCAGTACGGGCAGGTCGGCGCTCAGGTACGTCTGGAATGACATCAGTACAGGCAGGTCGGCGCACAGGTACGTCTGGAATGACATTAGTACGGGCAGGTAGCCGCTCAGGTATGTCTGGAATGGCATCAGTACAGGCAGGTAGGCGCTCAGGTACGTCTGGAATGACATCAGTACGGGCAGGTCGTCGCTCGGGTACGTCTGGAATGACATCAGTACGGGCAGGTCGGCACTCAGAGGTCGGCACTCAGGTACGTCTGGAATGACATCAGTACGGGCAGGTCGGCGCTCGGGTACGTCTGGAATGACATCAGTACTGGCATGTCGGCGCTCAGGTACGTCTGGAATGACATCAGTACTGGCATGTCGGCGCTCGGGTACGTCTGGAATGACATTAGTACTGGCAGATCGGCAATCAGGTAAGTCTGGAATGGCATCAGTACTGGCAGGTCGGCACTCAGGTACGTCTGGAATGACATCAGTACCGGCAGGTAGGCGCTCAGGTACGTCTGGAATGACATCAGTACGGGCAGGTCGGCGCTCGGGTACGTCTGGAATGACATCAGTACGGGCAGGTCGGCACTCATGTACGTCTGGAATGATATCAGTACGGGCAGGTCAGCACTCAGGTACGTCTGGAATGACATCAGTACGGGCAGGTCGGCGCTCGGGTACGTCTGGAATTACATCAGTACTGGCATGTCGGCGCTCGGGTACGTCTGGAATGACATCAGTACTGGCATGTCGGCGCTCGGGTACGTCTGGAATTACATCAGTACTGGCATGTCGGCGCTCGGGTACGTCTGGAATTACATCAGTACTGGCATGTCGGCGCTCGGGTACGTCTGGAATGACATCAGTACTGGCATGTCGGCAATCAGGTAAGTCTGGAATGACATCAGTACGGGCAGGTCGGCACTCATGTACGTCTGGAATGATATCAGTACGGGCAGGTCAGCACTCAGGTACGTCTGGAATGACATCAGTACGGGCAGGTCGGCGCTCGGGTACGTCTGGAATGACATCAGTACTGGCATGTCGGCGCTCGGGTACGTCTGGAATGACATCAGTACGGGCAGGTCGGCAATCAGGTAAGTCTGGAATGGCATCAGTACAGGCAAGTTGACGCCCATATATACGTTAGTCCTGTATTTCGTTTTTTTCTGATGGGTAGGCCCTACCAGGGAATCAAGGTACCACTTTTTCTGACTAAGCGTGCTCGACAGATCAGGTGAATATAGGTGTTTGCTAGGTTTTCAGGTTTCCTCCTACAATACCTGAAGGTTAGCCGAAAACATTATTCGACTCATTGTATTATAGTTTATTGTACGTGGAGTACATGTAGAGAATGAAGTTTTTGCGCATTTTTTCCTTCCAGTTTTGGGTGTCGTATGTGGGGTGTGACAAGAATGATAAGGATGCAGTGAGAGGGACTCTGGAACAGATTGATGTCATCCACAGAATGATAGATACCTATCCTGACGACTTCAGGCTGGTCACCTCAGCCGACGGTAACACTCGTCACTGTACTATCCATGCTGATGTTCGGGTCTGTCTGGCACATTAACTGAGTCAATCTTAAATTGAATACCAACTAATCTATATTGAGTTTGACCGAGGTCAATTCCGATAAACATGCACAATGTTCGTAGCTCTCCCAGTGTCCGGTTTGCAGAGGTTGAGGCTGCGTTCAGTGCGGGGCTGATTGGTGGGTTGATAGGGGTGGAGGGTGGACACGCACTGGACAGCTCCACAGCCGCACTCAGGCTCATGTATGACCTCGGAGTCCGCTACCTGGGCCTGACCCACAACTGTGACACTCCGTGGTCAGTATAGCCGCGCAACCGGACTGTGCAAGGTACAGAAGTCATGTCCCGATGAATAAAGCACGGAATGACCAGTCATGATCTTTCCACAGGTCCATGAACAATAATGTAGACGAGCTTCCAGACCCACCGACATCTGGACTCTCTGACTTCGGACGGGTATACTCACATAAGTACAGGATCAAAATCCGTCAGTAACCCCTCCCTACACAGCCTCGAGCAGGAGGTCCTGTTACATGTATGTCTGTTGTAAACTTGTAGTTGATGGTGGAAGAGATGAACCGCCTGGGTATGATCGTCGACCTGTCGCACGTTTCCAAGGGGACGATGGTGGACGCGATGTCAGTGAGCCAGGCACCTGTTATATTCTCACATTCTAACGCCTGGGCGCTGTGTCAGCACACACGTAACGTACAGGACGACGTCCTTCTGATGCTGGTAAATATCGGGGGACGATGCGCAGTCTTGTGTGCGATATGTTACCTATTTATCCATACTACATTGAAACCCTACTGATTTGACTATTATTTTGATCACTATTTTCTCAGCAAGCAAATCAAGGAGTTGCCATGGTAACATTCGTTAGAGGGTTTCTCAGTTGTTTCCCCAATGAGGGCGTCGAGCCTGATATCAACATGGTGGCAGGTAAGACTACGGGCGTATTCCTTACAGTAGGTCTGACATTGTACGACGCAGAATTGTGAATAAACCCAACACCCATTAACGGTTATGTTGACTTGTCCCACCAGATCACATAGAGTATATCCGAGACCTCATTGGTGTGGACCACGTGGGAATCGGCGGGGACTTCGACGGCACAACCTCGTGAGTCTATATATTTTTGAAGGCACAACCTTGAGTTTCAGAAAATTACAACACAACAACTCAGACAATTCTCAGACAATTCCAAAACAATACAATCTCTTGGGTCACAGAAAATTCCATGACAACACAATCTCTTGAGACTCAGAAAATTCCATGACTACACAACCACTTGAAACAGAAATCCCTACAGCAGTACTCAATCGTTTGCTCTGAAAAAAATAATAAAAAAACTTTTATGATTGCAAAACACAACAATATGAATCTAGGAGACGCTCATGTACATATGTATATTGTGACATCGGCTGTGTCCAGGCTGCCGGATGACTTGGGGGATGTCTCTCGGTATCCTTACCTCTTTGCTGAGCTGGTACACCGCGGCTGGACAGAGACAGACTTGGAGAAACTGGCAGGGAGGAACGTGATCCGTGTTCTCAGGGCTGTTGAGCAGGTGAGTACAGTCTCGTGTAAGACTCGGTCATATCATCTATCGTCTCGCACCAGACTGTAGCGCATGTTCTGTATCCGTGACCAGGTCCGGGACAGTCTGAACGTCTTTCGGCCCCTGGATGACTGGATACCTCCGTCCGACATTGATCCGGCTAATGAATGTCGTACAATCGACTGATCTCTCAGCTCTGATCTCATTGTAACAATGTCCAGGTCAATAAAACGTGTCATCACCAGCCACAGTGTGCTTATTGTGGTCATTTCTGGTTACTGTGTAATGTCTACAAGCCTGAAGTTACAGTAATTATTCAGGAGCAAACAGACGAATTTCGAATACTATGTATGTGTGTGTTCCTCATGGGAGAATAGGGTACTTACACGGTCAATATGTTGGAGATTTGAATGCTAGGTTGGAATGAAACTCCACTGAAGTTAAATATCAAAAGGTTTATATTAACCTTCTATGCTGTGCATATGTAAAGTTTGACGCCCACCGTCCGGCCGTCATACATTACTCAGACATCGCATCATCATGGTAATGTAGCCATGGGCGTGGCGCCCGAAACCCACACACTTGGGCGTGTTGCTGGCCGGTCTCGCCGACGGCAATGCTGCGGGGATAGAGCCCGGACAGCCCGACGGTCTGCCAGAGCCTGTGTCGCACCATCCTAGGGTGAAGGACTACCGTTCCAGGGGGCGTGCGCCCCCCGGATCTAAGCAGTCCCCCTCCTGGGCCCCTAAGTGGAAATTGCCCCCGGGGCCCTAGCGAGCCCCCTTAGCCAGAGAAAGGGGACGTGGAGGACATGGCCATGCTCGCCGCCGTCCTCTCGCCTTGACTGCTCTGAGACAACTCCGAGTAAGCAAGGCGGGCTGGCTACTTATATAGTAGCTGCAAGCACGCGAGAGCAAGGGCTGACGTCAGACCAATGTTACAGTATAATGGGAAAAGGATTAGCAGTGCGTTGCTAGGCAGCGCACAAGCTTCAAACTCTAGCGGCCAAAACAAGAATAGTGTGTGACAAAGCCAAACTCCTATCGCAATCTTTGGGCAAAATCGCCATACGTACTTACCTCTGATTTTGGGGTTGATTTGTTAGCGAACCCTCTTTCACCAACCACACATGAAATATGGGTGAACTAAACTAAAACGAAGTTAGCCGGCCCGTTAGGACCCTGTGCTAATAATGGGAGTTACCTGAGCAGTTCACCCTCCATGTGGTTACATGATGGGGACGGTACACTGCCTCCTAGTTCACTTTTGTTGATCCAGTAGAACTGAGGGAATATATCTGAAAAGAATCAGATGATAACTAGACATAAAAGCCTATAGGCTTTGTGGCATCCCCCAATTTGTTCTTATCATTTCAAATGGTCATACTGGACTGAGAAAAAAGGATACATAGGCCATTGTATGTGGGTAAGAGTGAGAGCTCATCAGACAGTTTCTTACCAGAACTACTTTCTATCATCTTGACAACTTGGCCCACCAGACATTTGCCACCCAAAATGAATGGACAATTACCCAGCCAATATTCAGAGTACTACCCAGCCAATATTCAGAATACTAGTATATTTAATCAGGATGTTCGTGATATTTTTCAGGTGCTCCTGTCAAATGTAAAATGATACGTGACTAAAAGAATGCTGTGTCATCTTGGCCAATTTTGTGATTTCAAAACTTGTACAATACAGCGGAATTTTCGCATTCACATTATAACCAAAGCCAAACATTTCCCAGCTAACTAAAACAATAATGATTTGGTCATTGCATGTGAAATAGAGTTGAATAACAAAACATTCAAACAATACATGTTTGTACAATATAAATGCAGACAGGGCAAATCAATCAATCAATCAATTTTATTTCCAGTAGCAAAATAAAACATATAAGTAACGAAAGGAAAAAATAATAGCTACTGGGAGGTGACACATAGCCATTGGCTGTCTTCCTGTGCCACCTCCACTGGAACTCCAGTGAAACATAAAAATCAAATAAAGAAATCTACATGAACTGAGTGTAATCAAATTAAAACCTATAAACATGAAGGACGACAAAATCATAAATCAATGAATATATGTAAGTAGTAAAATTAGTTATATATATATTATAAGAATAAATAAATGAACGAATAGATGAATGAATAAATAAACAAATAAATATGCATATAAATACCAGTATATAAATGTGTTATATAAATATGCTGGGCCACGGTGTGCTTGGAGACTCGTAATTGCGTGGTGATCGATGCGGTTGAATAATCGTATGTTTATATAACTTCGATCACCACAAGCGACCATGTCAGCGACTCAGTGACATGAAGTCTATAGTAATGTTTATTCTAATCGGTTACACTGTATACATAATGAATTGTCACAAGTTACGGTTTCATGGTAGTTGTTAAAGGCCATTATTTTAAATTGTTTAACCAATCTATGTCTATTAGTTTCAATTTGGAAAACAGCAGGTAAATTGTTCCAAAATGAGGCTACTTGAAAATACATCGACATTTTTGAAAAATTAGTGCGAGGCTTAGGTAAGTATAAATGACGATTTGTAGTTTGACGTGTATTGGCTATCCGATTATGCGGTGTGGGATAAAAATTGGAGAAAGATACAGGTAAATTCCTATTAATATAATCAAATGCAAAAGTTAATAGTTGAAGTTTATACATGTCTGATAATTTCAAAATTCTGAAGGACTTAAATAATGGGTCGGTATGAGCACGGTAGTTACTTTTAGCTATTATTCGCATAGCACGTTTCTGAAGGTTGAATAATCTAGATACTGATCTGCTATTTCCCCAAATCAGAATACCATAGTTTAATCGCGAATGTATTAATGCAAAATAGAGAGCCCGAAGAGCTGAATGGGGGAGGAGACGCTTGACTTTGTTTAGTATATAAATAGATCTAGATATAGTATTTATCAAATAGTCTACATGCATTTTCCATGATAAAGTTTCGTCAAATTGTACACCTAAAAATTTCATTGTTTTATCGGGTAGACCATTACCACAGGGGGTAAGTTGTCTTCCGTTGATTGATATATCAAAAGTCAAAACGGTATTAAAATTAGAACATACCGTTGAAAACGACATATATTTTGTCTTTGCAACATTTAGAACTAATTTATTACTATTAAGCCAAGTTGATATATTTACGAGTTCTTCGTTAACTAATTGAGACATGAGAGACTTATCAATTCCAGAAGTGTAAACAGTAGTATCGTCAGCGAACGACAATATATTGAGTTTAGTAGCATTGAATATGTCATTAATGTAAATTAGAAACAATAGTGGTCCCAAGATGGAGCCTTGGGGTACTCCACAGTTCACGGGTAAAATTTTAGACTGAGAATTATGGTAAGATGTAAATTGTTTCCGCTCATTAAGATAACTATAAAACCACTTCTGTGTCACCCCCCGTATCCCATAGAAGTACATTTTATTCAGAAGAATTTCATGAGAGACAGTATCAAAAGCTTTGCTTAAGTCCAAAAAAATGCCTAATGTATTATCTTTAGATGGTCGGTCGTTATTCTGTGTAATGTATTTAACAAAATGAATGAGTGGATGTACAGTAGAATGTCCCTTGCGAAACCCAAATTGATTTTCGTTTATTATTTGATTTTTCTCGAGGAATGTAGTAAGCCGTTTACACATTAATTTCTCCAATATTTTCGAGAAAGTGGGCAAAAGACTAATGGGTCTATAATTATTAAGTAACTGTGGATTACCGGACTTGAACACAGGTATAACTTTAGCTATTTTAAAACTATCCGGAACAATACCTTCAGAGAAAGATAGGTTAAAAATATATGATAGCGGGTGGGCAATATGATTGATAGTAAGTTTTGTTAGTTTACTAGAAATATCATCATGACCACAACTGCTTTTAGGTTTCAATGAGTTAACGGCTGATATTACATCAATGGGGTTAACGGGTGTCATAAAGAATGTCGATGGATTATTACATCTGATGTACTGACCATAATTTACGTCCGAAGCAGGCACACTGTTAGACAACTTACTACCGATATTCGAAAAAAAAACATTGAATTCATTCGCTATGACATCAGGATCACGGTGCTCCTTTCCATCTATGTCAAAACATATATTATCTGAACTATTTTTAGCTTTCAGCTGTATGATATTTTTCAGCGTTTTCCAAGTATTTTTAATATTATGTATATTATCATTTAGAATGTTGGTATAGTGGATTTGTTTGGCCTGTTTACATAGTCTAGTGAATAATGATTTATACACTTTATAAGTATGTATGTTATCCGGGGTGGGTTTTCTCAATTTAATTGTCAACAGTTTATTTTTACGAAGGGATGATACAAGAAGACCATTGGTCATCCATGGCTCACGTTTTATATATTTAGATTTAGCTTTAACGCGCTTCACAGGAAATGATTCTTCAAATGCAGATTGATATATAGATAAAAATGTGTCATATGCAGAATTTGTATTTTCGCAGTTGAAGACAGACGAGAAGTCACTATTCCTTAGAATAGTTTGAAAATATTCAATATTATTGGTTGTGAAGGGTCTAATATATTTATATTGAGGTTTTACGTCTCTCTTTTGTTTACATAAAATCGTGAAAGTAGCAAAATGATCAGCTACGTCACAAATTATAACACCAGAAATAAAATTACCATCAATGATATTAGTGTGGATATGATCTATAATAGTTGCCGAATGTTCAGTAACTCTCGTAGGTTTTAAAATCAAAGGCAACATGCCATTAGAAGTTAAATCATTAATAAAGTCATTAGTTTTGTTATGTTTATCAAATTTCAATAAATCAATATTAAAATCGCCAAGTAGCATCAATGTTTTGTTTTCGTTATTTGCTAAGTTTATTATGTCATTCAAGGTTGTGCTAAAAACATCAAGATCGGCTTTTGGTAACGTATTTGGCCTATAAATTACACCCACTACGACATTCTTCTTATTATGATGAAGTATTTCAATAAATAGAGTCTCTATAACATGTGGGATAAATACGGAGAGGTCATGTCTAACTTTGTAATTAAGGGTTTCCTTTATAAATAATCCTACACCCCCTCTACCATCATCATTATCTGGTCTGCATTTATATTCAAATGTAGAGTAGCCCTCTAGTTTATACGATATGTCTTCATTTATTCTGAAAATTTCAGTTAGACCTATGACATCAAACGCAGCTGAGGGAGTGTTTACTTGAGTCAAAAGAAGCCGAAAATGATCCCAATTTGCAGGAAGACTCCTACAGTTGAGAGATAAAAATGATAGGTCTCCTGAGTGAGAAGCTAATTTATCCCCAACGTCACAGGGTGAAAAATATTCACAGGAATTGTTACTGTTTAGAAAGATGTCATTATCTATTTCATCAGGTGTTATATTGTTTAAATAGAGGTCACGAAAATTGAATTCACTAGAATCACTGACATGATCGATAGTGGAGTTACCCGCCATTACGAAGTTTCCTCAAACACACCGCAGCCTCTGAAATATATAAATACATACTAAACATATAAAATATAAATAATATAACCGTCGTCATACAGTACAACATCACAGTAACGACAATGAACATTATAAGGCTAAGGCAGAGAGACAATACGGCGTTCACAATATGAGCATGGATATTTACAATTTCAGAACATTATACATCTAGAAATAGAGCGACGTGAACTCAAGAATTCGCCTAGATAATATACGTTGTCATGAAACATTGATAAATAGGTCAATCGACAGTTTTAGCAAACAAGTTAAGGGCCAGTAAGTACATATTTGTACCGATAGTGTGCAAAAAAAAAAATTGTTGATACTATACACACATATATAAAAAACACTATGCGAGGGAACTGTCGTACTATTATATATAAATAGACATTTAGTTCACTAACACTGTTTTAACGTGTTTTTTTTTTGTTTTTTTAATGTTGAGATTTCGTGTTTAACAACTGATATAAAAAGAAAAAAAATACAATCGCGATAATGTAATCCCCGATAGTTAAACTTGAAACCGAGTAGATATACCAAGGACGGAGATTGTAAGTGTATCAAATATAAAATGTGAAATAGAAAACATATGGTAAACTATACATATCTTACACACATGATGCGAGGCCACAAAAAAATAAAATTCAGGTGAAACAAGTCTCTGTTGACACGGGACTGAGCCGACCGGACCGAACACCGTCACATACAATTTATCCAACTGACCGTATAACTGTGAATTCGGCCAATAGACCGTGTGATTATAATATTCCAGGAATATAGTCGTACAGCCGAGTCGCTGCACCCCACTACATCATAAAAGCTTAGCATCAAGAGTACTGTACCTTACCGGGAAAATCATGAGAAATGTACAACATATTGATTTTTAAAGATATAAACTGTTACATTGATCTTAGATTCTATTGTCAAAAACATATTCCGGAATGATGCCGAACACACGCTTTCATTTTGGACTATAATGTGAATGACTAAGACCGAAATCATTGGTTTTGGTTTTTTTTTTTTTTTTTTGGTTTTTTTTTCCACCAAAACGTTGTTTTGACCTTCCAAGGTTATTCAATGGCAAACTCAAGGTCACCAACCAAACCGCAACACATATATTTTTCCTCTCTCTCCTTCCATTCCAATGTCCGCCACACGGAGACCTGGCGATTCAAAGGAAACGAAACCCACACACGTCATGGTGGTACATGAGGGGAACGTTTTGAAGCAATTATCTCAAAACTGATCAATCAGTAACAGAGAAAACTGTCATTAATGTCCAAAATTGGCCATTTCCCGTCAATGTGACTACCTTATCGGTAAAATCGATTCAATACATGTACATGAAATATATATATAAACAGAGCCGGACGGACGGAGGACAACGGATGAACGACGGACAAAGAACCATGACAACCGCCTATTGGCCCAAATGGACCGGTAAGCTAATAACTAGGAATAGGGTAGCGACAGAGAGGCGATCGATATACCTGGTACATTCATTGAGACAGTACAGGGTCAGTGTTCTTCATGGTCCACTGCAGACAGCTCAGCAGCACTGGTCTACCAGAACACAGGCGACATGCGTGGGAGGTGACGGGGCGGATTATACTCAGTCATGTTTACAAACAATGGCAGCCGGTAAACACGGTCCTCTAAGATATAAACTCAATGAATAGTGTTTTTAGGCCCATATGTTTACCTTGTAAACATAAACAGAGCCAGAGTGCATAAGTCAAGTTCAGCCGAGGACATTTTCAGACCTATGTAGTTGCATTGTTGATATCAGTGAATCTATATTAATACAATATATCATAACAGTACAAGTATCAACCGAAATTTGGTAGCCGATAACGACATTACTATTTACCTCGTTATTATTATAATATTAATCAAGATGACAGTCACAGATATCACACATACATCAAGGTATACCAAGATATATATTATTGGGAAAACCAGTTTCTTTTTCTTTCTTCAAAATATATGTAATTATGCAGGAGCTACAGTCGTGTATCCGAATGAATGCACACCGTTGCGTGTCGACTTGCTGAGAGAGCAAATATATAATGGATTGATTAGACACGGAGCACGATTCTTAGCAACAGGTTGACAGAGATATTATTATGTTAAAAACATTTCGAACTTCGTTCGAAAATTATTTCATTCAGTTAGGTCACTGCATGTAATTGCTTCACGTTTGACAAGATATTTATCATTCTCAGCTCACATATTCCGATAAATGATGATTATACAGGAGAATGGAGCAATAATCGCTACCCGAATTCTTGGCGTCGGGCTAAGAGAAAAATTTATCATCAAGTACTTGTGCAAGTACTGACATAATGTTATGTCATCATGACATTAGGAATAAACCATAGATTGTTTATGCATATATATTCAGGACTGTATAAAATTATCGATACATCAGCGAACAGCGTGACATGAATGACAGACAACAGAGCGTGAAGTAGTAAACATTCAGCAATATGTAAGCAATGAGATTGAACTTCATCAGAAATACATTATGCAAATAATATATGTGCATTATTTCTACATAGGATGTTGATAGTAAACAATAAAAATAGTATTGTGATGTTCTCAATGGACTATAAACTTATTTATCAAATTTATATTTCAATGAGTTTTTGTGGTAGCTGTAAAGCTGTTCATAGTTCACCTTAGTACACATTAAATATATACATGTATTGATCAAAGCGGATAGATATCATACTAGTGATTATATATTGTAGTCAACGTCAAATTTGCATAACATGTTCATATGTAGTTCGTAAATACACATTAAGTTTATATGCATTAATCAAAGTTGGCATAGAAATCGTGCTAGTTATTGGATATTGTTTCAAGGTCAAACAATTATAATCCTGAACATATTCATGGTTTCACAAGGGCGTATCACATCATCAGTGCATTGACAGCAGCTTCTTTGAAGTAGTCAAACCTGACAGGTCCAAGCATCCCCCAAGCATGTTATGCCATGTGTGTTGGCTTATTAACCAACTATTGTATTCTGTGGGGTGGAACTTCATTCTTTTACCATGTACACACACTAGTAAACCAGGCTTTGGAGGGGGGAGTGAGGGATTATGCATGGATATGAGCCTGGGGTCAAGCAGGGGGTCAAGTTGGACATGCTAGCTGTAGCACTTGTCAGGCATGACTGAGCAGGGCTGGCTGAGAGGGCGGAGCCTATCGCTGTGCTGGACAGACTGGCTGGCTGATCTTGTAAGGCATGACTGAGCAGGGCTGGCTGAGAGGGGCGGAGCCTATTGCTGTGCTAGACAGAGTGGCTGATCTTGTAAGGCATTACTGAGCAGGGCTCTCATATACTGCACTGGCTGAGAGGGCAGAGCCTAGCCTCATGCTGGACATGCAGGCTGCAGTCAGTGCATACAGTAGCATGGCTCAGTTACAGTATTACATCTGCATGGGGGCAGGCGAGGGAAAAATTCCAAGTCCCAAAAAAAACAAAAAAACACCCAAAAAATTTTTTCCCCCTGGAAATTGCCTGAATCAAATTATGACATTGACAGGAATCGCCCGATTTTGTTTTACAAAATGGCCGCTGGCGGCCATCTTGGATTTCGGATCTCGACGAAAAACAATAGGAGTTAGCAGCAAAGTATTTCGGATGAGCTGTGAAAATTTCGGAAAGATAGATCAAGGCGTTCAAGAGTTATGATCCGGAAACCAAACGGCGGAAGAAAAAAAAAAAAAAAAAAAAAAAACATAAGGCCTCCCGATTTTCAATCGGGATGCCTAATTAGTGAGGAGGTGGGTGGGAACATCCGACATCACAGGTATGCATAGTATAAAAGTACAAGTTAAATTAAAACTTTTGGCTTGTTTTGCTAAGCTATACTTACCTCTGATTTTGGGGAAAGGCCAGCCGGTGGTGGGTTCCCTCAGAGAGTAAGTACGCCTTGCATAAGATCATCCTCGGCAAAGGAGAAAAAATTATAAATATGCATGATACCAATGACAATAATTACTCCATTTAGAAAAAGAACTCGCTCGTTTTCTAAAGTAATTATTATACTAATTAACCACAGAGTAGCTTTGATTGGTTAACAGTATGACTTGTAGGTATATTGTAATCCAGATTAGATCTTGGATCACATACTGTAAAACTACTAATTTTGGCGGACGATTTATTTGGCGGATTTGGCGGTAGGGGAAAAAACGCCAAATTAACTAGACGTCAAGGCCTAAAGGCCTTGGAGGCATTTCAGGGTGATGCATGAAAAAAACAAAATGTTTGTTTTTATATGTTTGTCTAGGGCCACGAGTCCGAGAATAATGTCCGTTTCGCTCTACTACCGTTTCTGAGATATTGACGAAAACAAGAAATGCCGACTCAGCGAAAACATTTAAGGTCAAGGTCAAAGGTTATCCCTAATACCCTTAAGACGTGTTTATCTACAGCCACGAGTCCGAAAAAAACGTCCGTTTCGCTCTACGATGCACCGTTTCCGAAATATCGATGTAAACAAAAAATGCCGACTCAGCGAGAAATTTAAGGTCAAGGTCAAAGGTCATCCCTAATACCCCTTAGGCATGCTTGTCTAGGATGATGAGTCCGAAAATAACGTCCGTTTCACTCTACGACGCACCGTTTCCGAGATATCGACGAAAACTAAAAATGCTGACTCAGCGAAAAAATTTAAGGTCAAGGTCAAAGGTCATCCGTAATACCCTTTAGACATGTTTGTCTAGGATGACGAGTCCGAAAATAACGTCCGTTTCGCTCTACGACGCACCGTCTCCGAGATATGGACGAAAACGAAAAATGCCGAATCGGCGAAAAAATTTAAGGTCAAGGTCAAAGGTCATCAGTAATACCCCTTAGACATGTTTGTCTAGTATGACGAGTCCGAAAATAACGTCTGTTTCGCTCTACGACGCACCGTCTCCGAGATATGGATGAAAAAAAATTAGCCCAATGGGCTAGAAAGGTTACCGGAGAATTATACAGAGTTAAGCCGAGAAAGTTGAAGGTCAAATTCAAGGTGACCACTGAAATCGCCATATCTCTAACCTTGAAAATGGGATCAAAGGTTAAATTCTAGATCACCAAACTATTCAGCATACATCATTTCCTATATGTTCACTATGGACCCCTAAGCTGTAAATTTGATAATAAGCGAGATATAAGCCATTTTGTAATCTGACTTTGAAAATAAAATGACTGACCTTGAAATTTAGGTCAAAGGTCAAATTCAATATCATTAAAATATTCAGAATATATCATTTCCTATATGTTCACAATTGATTCCTCAGCTGTAAAGTCGATAATAAGCGAGATATTAGCCATTTTGTCCTGTTGACCTTGAAAATGAGGTCAAAAGTCAAATTCAAGGTCACTAGAATATTCAGCATATATCATTTCCTATATGTTCACAATTGATTTCTAAGCTGTAAAGGCGCTAATAAGCAAGATATTGGCCATTTTGTCCTGTGACCTTGAAAATGAGGTCAAAGGTCAAATTCAAGGTCATGAGAATATTCAGCATATATCATTTCCTATATGCTCACAATTGATTCCTAAGCTGTAAAGTCGATAATAAGCGAGATATTAGCAATTTTGTCCTGTGACCTTGGAAATGAGGTCAAAGGTCAAATTCAAGGTCATGAGAATATTCAGCATATATCATTTCCTATATGTTCACAATTGATTCCTAAGCTGTAAAGTCGATAATAAGCGAGATATTAGCCATTTTGTCATGTGACCTTGAAAATGAGGTCAAAGGTCAAATTCAAGGTCATGAGAATTTTCAGCATATATCATTTCCTATATGTTCACAATTGATTCCTAAACTGTAAAGTCGATAATAAGCGAGATATTAGCCATTTTGTCATGTGACGTTGAAAATGAGGTCAAAGGTCAAATTCAAGGTCACAAGAATATTCAGCATATATCATTTCCTATATGTTCACAACTGATTCCTAAGATGTAAAGTCGATAATAAGCGAGATATTAGCCATTTTGTCCTGTGACCTTGAAAATGAGGTCAAAAGTCAAATTCAAGGTCACGAGAATATTCAGCATATATCATTTCCTATATGTCCACAATTCATTCCTAGTCTCTAATTTCAATATTAAGTGAGATATTAGGCTTAATGTGTGCCATTATAAAGCATAGGAAAATTTAACATGGGAAAGTCACATTTGGGCCGAGTTTGGGCCCAAAATGGCCCACTTCAAGCGATTCAAGCGCAACGAAAATTATACATGTCACAGGGGTACATATGAGGAGTGTTTTTCATCAATAAGAAAAAAAAGTTACTGAACAGATTTTGAGAAAACGACCGTCGAAGTCCAAAATTGGCCATTTTTCGACGAAAACAGCCGCTCTGACCTTGAAACCAAGGTCAGAGGTCAAATTCAAGGTCACGACAATATTGAGCATATATCATTTCCTATATGTCCACAATTGATTCCTAGTCTCTAATCTCAATATTAAGTGAGATATTAGGCTTTAATGTGTCCCATTATAAAGCATAGGAGAATTTAACATGGGAAAGTCCCATTTGGGCCGAGTTTGGGCCCAAAATGGCCCACTTCGAGCGATTCAAGCGCAACGAAATTTATACATGTCACAGGGGTACATGTGAGGAGTGTTATGCATCAATAAAAAACAAAGTTACTGAACAGATTTTGAGAAAATGGCCGCCAAAATCCAAAATTGACCGTTTTTCAACGAAAACGGCTGCCATTTTTAAAAAAATGCGAAAATCAAAAAACTAAAAAATACCTCCCTCTCGAAATATTTTTAGGCATTTTTGTGCAAAATTTCAGAAAAATTCGATCGTAAACTTTAAAGATAAAATTGTTGACGGACGACGACGGACGACGGACGACGACGACGACGACGCCGGACGCATCGCCATGCCAATAGGTTACGGACCATAGGTCCGGTAACCTAAAAAAATGCCGACTCAGCGAAAAAATTTAAGGTCAAGGTCAAAGGTCATCCGTAATACCCCTTAGACATGTTTGTCTAGGATGACGAGTCCAAAAATAACGTCTGTTCCGCTCTACGACGCACCGTCTCCGAGATATGGACGAAAACGAAAAATGCCGACTCAGCGAAAAATTTTAAGGTCAAGGTCAAAGGTCATCCGTAATACCCTTTAGACATGTTTGTCTAGGATGACGAGTCCGAAAATAACGTCCGTTTAGCTCTACGACGCACCGTCTCCGAGATATGGACGAAAACGAAAAATGCCGACTCAGCGAAAAAATTTAAGGCCAAGGTCAAAGGTCATCAGTAATAGCCCTTAAACATGTTTGTCTAGGCTGACGAGTCCGAAAATAACGTCCGTTTCGCTCTACGACACACCGTTTCCGAGATATGCATGAGTGCCTCAAGGATGACTCAGCTAAAATTATTTTGAGCTCTAGGTCAAAGGTCGTTTGACGGATCGGCCTCAAAATCAATAGGCTTCTTCCCTGGTGATATATGAACCTCCGTGCAAAGTTCCACAATCATTGCCGTAATACTTTTCGAGTTATCGTGCAGAAACCAGAAACATTGATTTCATCCTCACGGACCTCACGGACCTCGGAGCCCGCTCAAAAACAATAGGCTTCTTCTACACAACATTTCTGACCAGCGTTGAAAATTTGACGAAGATACACCGAGGCAAACTGAAGTTATCGTGCGGAAACCAAAAAGTGAAAAAAAAGAAGAAAAAGAAAAAAAAAATTGACAAAACCATAAAGGCATTTCTGCTGAAATGCCTTAAATCGTCCACCAAATTAACTATATATATGTTAAGAAATACAAGTGGTTTTGAAACCGCCAAATTAAATCTCCACCAAATAAAGTGGGGCTCACAACCGCCAAATTTAATACCCAAAATTAGTCTTTTTACAGTAGGTACCTGTGACAGAGTCCTTGTGAAGTGGAGTGCTGTCGATTAGGCGATCACATTGCACAAAAGGAAGATCCAGAAGATTCAGTAGGCTGTATGATGGCCTGCGTGGAGACGATCAGAACGAGATGGTATAATTCTTCCACGAGCTGAGATATGTCCCACACGTAAATGGCGAGGAGGTTGAATGGGACTTCCACATTGTGGCTTTCATGACATCGGGTAGAGACATATTGTGGGAAAACTTCCAAGATGTGGAAATCATACTTCATCACGCAGTGACGCTGATGAAGATGACAATGGTCCAGGTGATAAACATGAGTGACAACTGCCTTGATCCACAAAGTTATGGTATCCCTGGAGTAGTAGAGAACGGTAGACACAGAGGTGAGTTATCTGGTCTAGCTGACTTCGTCCTCTTCAAGTAGACACGCAATGTACAAACTGGGCAGCGGTTACGGTCCGCCCGGTCAGACGCCAGTTGAGAAAGGGAAGGGACAGAGAATGTTCGCGTCCCTGCATCCAGGGAACATGGAGATTCAGTCTTAGCCAATAAACCGAGATCGTATTGGAGAGTGGCATATGCCCATTCCTCAGGATGTAAGACTTCGGCTGACAAAACCTGCAGCTCACTGACCCGCTAGCAGAAGGGAGAGCCAGGAGATAAACTTTCTCCATGGGGATTTGTTCAAGCTTGAAGGCACCATCAAGATCCCACTTGGGAGCCCGTGAAAACGTCAGTAAGTCCTGGGCAAAAGACTTGAACAGGGCTGAAATCTCCAGTGAGATGGAAATATCTGAGCCATGGCCTAGCAAGACATTTGCAATGGCCGTGTGATAGTCCTTGACTGTAGAAAGCACCATCTTGCTCTTATCCCGAAGCGAGACGAAAAAGTCTGCTACTGCAAGGAGAGAGGAACGGCATGGATCGATCTTCCTTCCAGAACACCAAGAAGTGAAGACTTTTTGATTGGTAGAGGTGATTGGTAGAGGTGTTCTGATGTTGAGCGAATAGTTCGTGACATTCCACGGGAAGCCTTTCTAAAAAATCCTGATGTTCTGAAAGAACGCCGGATAGCCTCCACACATGAAGGTGTTGTGTGGACAAGTGTTCGTGGAACAGACGTCCCTGACCAAGAAAGCTTGGGATCTGTGGTAGCTGCCTTGGCTCGTCCACAAAGAGTTCCAGGAACCAGAGCTTTGACGGCCAGTTTGGAGTGATCAGAATGACTGTGCACAACTTGTCCGAGCGTACACCCAAAGACCAGTCCAGTGTATTGTGAGGAAAGGAGCATAGCAGACTGGAAGCCAATTACTCTGGTACGTTGCGAAAAGACCTACATGAAGGTCAGAGACGCCACTGAGTGACCAATTCGTTGACACCTCACCTCTCCTTGAAAGAGCATCTGCTAGGGTTTTCATGACTCCCAGAATGTGATGAGCGAGGAGGTTTATGTCCTGAGTCTCGGCCCATTCCAGCATGTTGCAAGTCGGAGTACACCGTTCAATTGTCCATGTCCCCCTCCCCTTGTTCTTGATGTACACGACCACATTGGTGTTGACAGACATTGCGAGGATCGTCGAGCCGGCGACTGTCTGGCTTGAACCCAAGTGGTGGAGTGATGAGACCCAATCACACTAAAGAGAATCAAAGGCCCGAGACCTGGTTCTCACTAAGATGGGTGCCCAAACAGTGGCGGGAGACGTCAGTGAAAAGGGGATTTGGATGTATATCATGGATGTGAAGACCCCGGAGCAAGTTGCTGTCATCCTGGAGAATGGGAAGCTCTCCCGTTCATCCTGCAGAGCGGGAAATTCTGGAACCAAGGACTCGAGATCCTGGGAAGTGTCCCAATGTTTCCTGAGATGGAACCAAAGGGCCCTCATCCACAGACAAGTGCCAGGAACAATTTTCTCCAGGGAGACCAACATATCCTTTAAGGCGTTGGAACACGAGTGCAGAGAGAAAGACTGTAACAATATGCAAACGTTGCAAACGTTCCATCGTTGGCCTGGCCAGAAACAAAGTGATGTCAATGGTCATTCCGAGAGATGTTATCTTCTGGGCTGGAAGCAAATTGGACTCCTTGAAATTGTGATCAGGCCGATCCACTGACATAACCCAACGATCAACTCGGTGTGGGATGCAACGTTCTGCTGGTCCGATATGGTGATCATCCAATCGTTCAAGCACCTGGTGAGCCAAATAATCTGGAAAACCCTGGTGAAGAGGTACAGCACCATGGACAGGCTGAAGCAGAGCGCCCGGTACTGGTAGATGGAGTTGCCCTACGTGATGCATAGAAATGCTTCTGCAGCATTTCCGAGATGTCCAGAACCAGAATTTTCTCTGTCCCGGCGCATAGGACGCATAAGTTATAGGGATGGGAGAGAGAGGAGGTGCCTGACCGAATGAAATCCGGTACCTGTACCGCAGGATCATGGTCACTAGACTATCCTTGAACGCTGTATTCCAAACTTGCCAGAAGGCACGTTGATGAGCTCCCATGGGGAATACATCTGTAGGGTGATTCCGTGGGAGCGTCTGTTTCGCATCAGGAGCATGGCAAAGCCTAGGAAGTGGACGAGAAAACATCTCCACCCCGACCGCCATGAGGCAAGCCAGAGGACGACTATTGGGCTTCTCATACTCAGGCTTCGAGTAGTGTTGAGAAGACTGCTGTTTCGAAGAATAAACAAACTTGGAGACCTGAGATACCTTGAAATAAGCACGCGCCATAGCTGGCTTCTTGTCTTGACTTTTCACCAGCTTCGTGAACGAGAACTAGAGAGTAGGCCAGAGCCAGTCCAAAGAGTTGGTCACAAGCTGAACACGGTGTGGGTAGGACTCCCAGCTACGCAGATCTGAGTCCAAGTGTCACCAAAACACTTGAAATCACCGGGAAGTAAGATCTTCTCCTCCACTGGAGTGCACTAAGCAATGCTGCTGGACGAAGAGAAGCAGACGACCGGCTCGGCAGAATCCTGTGAAGACAGGACGTTATCCTAAAGTGACGAGAAGTGGGACTCCTTAGTCTGAGGCTTGTTCATAAGACCCGGGAAGGCCTCCATCTGACCTGGGTTTCATTGTGCGACTTGGAGGCGGCCTTGGACGCCACAATGTTGGTGGACCTGGCTGGACAAGCCACACGTGGCTTCTTGGAAGGATGCTCTTCCAAGAAGGATCCTTGACTGCAGACATGCGCTTCACGGAAGTATCTTTAATGGGAGATGTGTCAGTCAGGTCGTTCTCCTTGGAACGATCACAGTCCGACCTGCTAGTGATCTGATTAAGCAGGCCTGAAGTCATGGTCGTCAAAGCGAGGCCTGTCATCAAGGTTGGAGCAGTGGTCCTTGGAGTCCCAAGAGCAGCGGTCTCCACGGTCAATCTGTTCACCTCTACAGCCATATTCTTCATGGACGTCTCGAGAGAAACGACTGTAACAGTAGTATGAATCAAGTTCCTCCCTGTAGAAACGATTGTAATCAATGTCAAAACACCTCTGTTCGTACACCCAGTCACTGAAGCGATCGGCACGGCTGGAGGATGGTTGGTCAAAATCCCGGGGCAGCTCCATGGGACAGTCGGTGCGAGGAATCTAACCTAGAGGAATTCTCTCGAACAATCTTTTGACGGACGTCGGATGATGTCCTCAAACTTGTCATCGGCCCACGTCTCACAGACATGACAGCGCTGAGAGATCGACCACAGGAACAGACGACAAAAAATACATCGATTGTGTGGATCCACATCAGCAGAAACCAGAAAGTTTCCACACTTCACATACTGTCTAGCAGCGAAATTTCCATCGGGAAGCAGAAAAAAAATTCTAGAAAAATTCCAAAGTCCAAGCGAAGAGTTGTTGTTGTTGACTCGAGCTCGCCAAAAACCAAGTGATCTAGGAGGCAGTAGACCGTCACGATCATGTAGCCGCATGGAGGGTGAACTGCTCAGGTAACTACAATTACCAGCACAGGTTCCTATCAGACAGGCTAAGTTTGTTACCCATATTTCATGTGATAGCGAATGAGGGCTCGCTAACAAATTGACCCCAAAATCGGAGGAAGTCTCACTTACCATAACAACCTAATTTTCAATTGGTCGGCAAATAGATCTATATGAAATCGTTAGTTCTCTTTGAAAAGGTATGAATCCTGTACTCAAGTTGAACATGCTGCAACAACTACCCCAAACAACAACCCGGAAATAGAGCCCGAGGTCATGTTCAGGGTCACTGAAATCATTTGAACGACCAAGATCGCATGATTTGATAGTGCTAATCCTACAATAATAGAAATTCTCTAAAAATACAAACTGGAGATCAACTGTTTTGTGTGTTTCCTTCCCCAAAGGATGAAAGCCTTGAGATTGACCAATATTATAGTCACTTGGAATGCATTGCCACCTCGAGATACAACGTACATGTGACCATGACCATTCAAGGTCGCATGATGTCCAATTCATGATCACTATCAGATATAGCATTTGATACTCGACGAATTTGAGATAATTTTAAAGCCAGAACAATTTCTTACATGGTTTATTTGCTCACAAGGATATAACACAATGTTTGTGCCACATCTACGTAAACATTTTATGTTCCAGTAGTATATTACAGGCAAACAGAACTTGTCAACTTGTCTATACAAGAGAAAGTAAGTGATTCTTGAACATGAACGGACCAGTGACAAGTGATAACTACACATAATCTGGAAGACTTGCCTGAGGTATATCATTACAACATATACATACACCAATGCATATAGCATCACATAAATGCAGAGTTATTAGCTTAAGGGGACATGAATTACACCCTAATTCATGCACACGCTTGACCTAATGCCACAATCACATATACAACTATATATGTATCGTAGATTAGTTTGATTATCGTACCAGGGGCCGATCATGAACAACTCTTGCTCTGAATGCTTTGATTCATTTTTCCCTTACTTTGTTTCCAAGTATTATCAATAGATTTCAGGTGATCTGCCACAGAACAAACATTCCATTACACATATTCAATGCTACATGCCACAAGAATGTTCCATCATGAACAGCAAAGTACATAATAAACGTTCTGTAACAGTTTATAGATATATATCTTCCGAGCTGTCAGATCAAGTAGTCTCTATTTGGGTCGTTTGAAACCTCCTCCAGTTTTGGCTTTTTTCTTGGCACTACCCTTGCCGTCTTCAGACTGGAAAACAAAACATTGCAAGTGACTCAGTGATATCAATCAGAGGCTAAATGCTTCTAGAGTAAATCTCTCGACTCACTCACTCACTAGTACGTGTAATATAATTCATTATATGACACTACACTTGTGCTCTGGCTGTAGTGAAATGTGGCATGGAGCCTGACCTTGCGCTTAGCCGCGGGTGTGACAGACGTGACCTTGAAGAAGCTATCCAGACGACCTTGAGTGCTGCCAGTCCGTGACTTTGACAACTTCTTGCAGCCATTACGGATTCGATCCTCACTGCAAATGTACACAACACAATGGATCACACTACAAGCCACATTCAACAAACAGAAGTATCATTGTGTTAGAATTCTGTCCCATGACCCACTGTTCATCCATGTACCATAATCATTGTAAATCACCAAGCTCAGAAATAATGAAGTCAGATATTAGGTGGTCATGCTTTACACTAAGAATAAAATTCTACAAAGATGATATTGTACAAAGTATTATGGAGTACATGTACATGAAGATACCTGAATCCTTTCTCCTCTACCATGTACTTGATAAGGCCATCTTCATCTGGCTCCGACCACTTCAACTGCAAGACATTGCAGTGGTTTATTGCTTACAGATTCACCGAGGCAGATGGGAGAACACAACAGGTTGTCACGTGTTCTGCACCCAGCATGTGACACTTACATCCAATGTGGTCGGGTCCGAGACTTCTGGCGCTTTGAACAGTTCTCTAGCTGCCTCATACGGCCAATCATCGGGAATTGTGTACTTCTGCGAGAAACAAAAAAAAGAGCCTATGCAAATTCGCACGTAGATGTATCTAATAGAAATCTGAATGTATTCATTGAATCTGAAATCTGAAGGTATGCACATCCATACTTGAGTGTTTAAAAGTTAGCATGGAAGTTGAAAAACAACCTTGGAGTCTATGTGTTTTAGGATTTGGTCGATGGATTTGTGTTGTTTGATCAAGTCAACAGCTCGTTTCGGCCCAATTCCTCTAATTGAGTCGCAATAATCACAACCAAGCAGTATACACAAGTCTATAAACTCTTCCTGTGACAGTCCAAGCTCACTCAACACTCGGTCCAAATAAAACTCCTTGATGGGCATCTTTCTGCAGGAGAGAAAGAGTAGACACAGAAACTTACACACAGTAATTGACCAAATGAGATAGGATAATCAGTCCATTATCATCGATCTCTCTACATATACATGTAAAGTCATACCGGGCCTCACTGAAGGTGAGATGTCGCAGAAGTACAGATGTGCCGAACGTCAGTGCGTCCATATCCTCTGTGCCAACTGCGTACACTTTACCGGCTTTGACCAGCGCTGCACACTGTGCCTCAGCCTCACAGGGAGCCTGCGTGTAACAAATGCAGTCATTCATGTGAGATTCCTGAACAGTCACCAGACTAAAACATCAAGACAGGGCAATTCTTCTTTGTTAACATATAAACAGGTGAACTTCAAGGAGGGAGTGATTTTGCTACAAGTGCACCTTTGTTCAGCATTCCAGTAATAAACAACTAGACGTCAAGGCCTAAAGATGCCTTGGAGGCATTTCGGTGTGATGAATAATTTATAATACTAGATATCGACGAAAATGAAAAATGTCGACAAATTTCGGGTCAAGGTCAAAGTTCATCCATAATACCCGCTAGACATGTTTGTCTAGGGCGACGAGTCCGAAAATACCATCCGTTTCGCTCTACGACGCACCGTTTCCGAGATATCGACGAAAACAAAAACTGCCGACTCGGCAAAAAAATTTCGGGTCAAGGTCAAAGTTAATCCATAATACCCCTTAGACATGTTTGTCTAGGGCGACGAGTCCGAAAGTAACGTCCGTTTCGCTCTACGACGCACCGTTTCCGAGATATCGACGAAAACGAAAAATGCCGACTCGGCAAAAAAATTTCGGGTCAAGGTCAAAGTTCATCAATAATTCCCCTTAGACATGTTTGTCTAGTGCGACGAGTCCGAAAATAACGTCCGTTTCGCTCTACGACGCACCGTTTCCGAGATATCGACGAAATCGACGAAAACGAAAAATGCCGACTCGGCAAAAAAATTTCGGGTCAAGGTCAAAGTTCATCAATAATTCCCCTTAGACATGTTTGTCTAGTGCGACGAGTCCGAAAATAACGTCCGTTTCGCTCTACGACGCACCGTTTCCGAGATATCGACGAAAACGAAAAATGCCGACTCGGCAAAAAAATTTCGGGTCAAGGTCAAAGTTCATCCATAATACCCCTTAGACATGTTTGTCTAGTGCGACGAGTCCGAAAATAACGTCCGTTTCGCTCTACGACGCACCGTTTCCGAGATAACGACGAAAACGAAAAATGCCGACTCGGCAAAAAAATTTCGGGTCAAGGTCAAAGTTCATCAATAATACCCCTTAGACATGTTTGTCTAGTGCGACGAGTCCGAAAATAACGTCCGTTTCGCTCTACGACGCACCGTTTCCAAGATATCGACGAAAACGAAAAATGCCGACTCGGCAAAAAAACTCGGCAAAAAAATTTCGGGTCAAGGTCAAAGTTCATCCATAATACCCCTTAGACATGTTTGTCTAGGGCGACGAGTCCGAAAATAACGTCCGTTTCGCTCTACGACGCACGGTTTCCGAGATATGCAGGATGAATCAAGGATGACTCAGCAAAAAATTATTTCGGCCTCTAGGTCAAAGGTCGTTTGAGGTATCGATCCCAAAATCAATAGGGTTCTTCCCTGGTGATATATAAACCTCCGTGTTGCCTGAATATTTTTTGAGTTATCGTCCGGAAACCAAGTTCCTCGATTTCATCCTCACGGACCTCACGGACCTCGGAGCCGGATCAAAAAAAAAAGTACACCCTAGAGATGTTTGTCTAGGGCGACGAGTCCGAAAATAACGTCCGTTTCACTCTACGACGCACGGTTTCCGAGATATGCAGGAAGCCTCAAGGATGAATCAGCAAAAAATTATTTTGACCTCTAGGTCAAAGGTCGTTTGACGGATCGATCCCAAAATCAATAGGGTTCTTCCCTGGTGGCATATGAACCTCCATGCAGAGTTCTGCAACTATTGCATAAATATTTTTCCAGTTATCGTCCGGAAACCAAGTCTTAAAATTAGCCTTGATTTCATCCTCACGGACCTCACGGACCTCGGATCCGGCTCAAAAAGAATAGGGTTCTTCCTCATATCATTTCTGACTTGCGGTGAAAATTTGACAAGGATCCGTCAAGGCAATCTAAAGTTATCGTCCGGAAACCAAAAGTGGCGGAAGAAGAAGAAAAAAAAAAAAAAAAAAAAAAAAAAATTCTGCTAAAACCATAAAGGCATTTCTGCCGAAATGCCTTAATAATTGCACAAGAACCAATGACAGTGCCCACTCTTGATACTATAGGCTATTTTAAAAAATCATCTGAGAGTCTTACATCGATGTACGGAATCCCCATCAGTTTGAGCAGTTCTTTGCACTCATTGTTGTGTTCCTTTGTCACTTTCACGAGTCGTTTGTTGAATTTCTCAACATTCTCTTCATCCCCTGCAGGAACGAACCATAACTTTAGTTAAAACATGTAAACAGTCGTTTAGAGCAAAACACTATTTAGTGTTTTCAAAATAACATCAAGTGATGACAGAGCAGAGTAACTCATCTGTAATCTATCTCAAGCACAAGACCAGAGATCACGTGTTACGCACCCGCCTCCTCAGCCTCTTGTAAAGCTTTCTCTGCCTCGTCTCTCTTTGTCTTCCTCTTGGCGAGCTACAACGATACATGACCAACATCTCATTCTGGTAACCTAAGTGCACTTACGCCTATTAGCTACATTTTTCACAGACTACTCACTGCACATCACTAACTTTAGACTTTGCATAACTGATAAAGCATTAAGGATGTGAATTTGAATATTCAATACAGCGTACTTCTCCTGATTTCATATCTGGTGGTTTTCCATCAAAGACGTAGACGGGTTTGATTCCGTTCTCCACCATTCTGATCGTTCTGTAGAAGATTCCCATCAGGTGGCTGGAAGCAGTAAAGTAAAACAGACATCAGAAATTATACAAAGCAATATTCAGCACAAGCCTACAGCACATGGTGTGTGTCGTCGAATAGGAAGTATACCTTAACTCATTCACTGCCACGATAATTTTTGAGTTCTAAGGCCTGTGTGCAACATCAATTTTAGAAAATATGAAAAATTCCCAATTTTAGATGTCATTATTTTTATTTTTAAGATCTATAAGAACACAACCAAATTTTGATAATCAGTTTATTATAAGAATGATTCCTTGAAAACAACAATAGTATTCCAAGTATCAGCTCACGCTATTTTCACATGCTGTTCTCAATATATTGGGCAATCCTCAAAATTGATGAAAATTCACTCAGATAACTTGGAAAGCAACCAGATATTGTCAGAAATATGTCTGATTTTTTTTATATCTTCAACAAAAACGAAGTACAAGCCAGCTAGGCAGTGCTAGAGGCGCCAAATATCGAATAGAATAGCTATTTAATAAACGAAACCAAAACTAGGTTTTTCCATGTGGGGAATCCCCCCAGGCGAGAAAACTCGTCGCCGGCACACAGATCATGATGTTTGGGCGACGAGATAACTTGTCGCCGGCAGTGAATGAGTTAAGGGCCACTGGAAATATGCTATTAAATACCATGAAATGAAATGAATAACTGATTCAAATCGATATTGATAAATATTTCAACAAGCCAACCGTTAACATAAACATATCAACTGGAATATTTTACTGTAGAGAACAAGTAGTATTAGCGTCAGAGTACCTAATCATCGACACCCTCCCTAATGCTCGACCCCTGCAAACGGCTGGGCAAAACTTGAATAAACTAAAATGTGAAATGTGCTGAAATATGTACTAGATGTACTTTCAATGTGGTTTTTGTCAGATGTCTGTTTTGCAAAGCTGTTTGGCAGTGTTTGCAGGGGTCGATGAATAGGGACAGGGTCGATGATTAGGTACCCTGACGATATGCACCACAATTATTGATATGGCTTTATAACCCAGACCTCGTAGTTTCACCCTCAGCATTAGTTAGAACACTCCCGTCCTGTCTGACAGCTATCAGAAACTGATAGATGCTCATGGACGCATCAATGGCCACCTTGCGACCTGAAAATATCAGTACAATTTTATCAGTCTTATTAGGACACTACATTATTTAAATAAAATTTTACAATGGAGAAGAAAAGTTTGGAAGTTACAACTTTCAACACAGATTTTCTTATTTGTGAGTTTTTGTAGAATGCACTAAATGCAAGGAATGTCACCAAATGTTGTGATAGCGATAGAACACCATAGGAAATCTCAAATCTCCGACCAGCAAGTAGCATTTCAACAAGTATAAACTTGTAATCGCACTTGAAATTCAACATTCGCAGGGAAAGGTGTTCTCCAGGCGAGATACCTCGACGCCTGCACACAGATCGCAGACAATATACACTTGCAGAAGACTTCCGTTTTGTTAACTTCATTTAGATCATAGATGTCCCAGTGTTCTCCCCAGGAAAAAAAAGAAGCATCATGCAAAACTTGGAAATAAATGGCTGATGAATCGGCGCAGCCCCTAACGCGCCGTAGGCGAGCCTGCTAGGGGGGTCTTGGGGCATGCCCCCCCAGAAATTTTTTTATTTTGGTGTTAATTGGTGCATTCTGGGGGGGCTCTGTGAGCTCTCTATATAAAGAAATAATATCCACAGGATTGTCATGATTTTATTATGTTTTATAAATGCACAAAATAAATTTAATCATTTCTGGCTGATAACATGCATGCTCCCTGCACAAACGACCCAGCATGCTTGGAATGCTATTTTTTTACCAATGTTATTTTTTTTTCAATTTCACGGTAAAGTTGAAGAGATAAAAAAAACTTATTTAAATTTAGTTGAATTCAGATTGTGTCAAGTCTTGGATATTAAATTATTGAAACTAATATAATTTAACCACTAAAAATATATATAGGCAAGCTTGAAATAGAGAGGTTCATGTGAATAATTCAACCATCCGTAGTATCAGATGCAATATCATGACCTGATGACTGGTCTGCTTGCATCAATTTCCCAGTCTCTCAGCAGACAAAACTGCAAAGTTGCATACATACGGACTGACATGCATCTAGATGGACCAAACACTGCAGGGCCTGGTGCTAGCCAAAGCCACGACAGGAAGCTGGCTAACCTGTCCTGGCGCCTATAATGCTCCCCCCCCCCCCACCCCAACACCGCCACTCCCACCCCCAACTCCTTCCCCTTAGCAGCCAGTAACTTGCCTGACCTGATTATTGCATGTTTCACAGTGGCCCTCTTTGAAACCACGCCGTTATCTTGTTGCCAGGAATGGCTCACATTACTGGCAACAAGATTACCGGCATGGAATAATGATTAATCTTGCCACTAGTTTGACGCCACTTTTTTTGTCCGCCGCTTGGATATACGGAAACTTCACCAGAAGAATCAAAATGACACCGCTAAAAATAAATTTCCCGCAGGTGACGGTATGACCGCTAATGACCTCCCATTAGATAACATTGTCATAGCGCGACCGTGTCAAATCAGATACCGGGTGAGCCAAATTGACTTTCTACGGAAAAGCTGTTAGTCTGTTGTTGTCATTAGCGGGAGGTCGGAAAGTTTCATGCTTTTGGGTTTATTCAGGACACGATCATTTTATTGACTATGAAAATGAACATAGCGCATAGAAAAGAAGCGTAGCGTGAAACTTAATAGCGTAGCGCAGAATAATGAAGCGTAGCGCTAGCGCGACGCTTAGAGATTCTGGGGAGAACACTGTGTCCATTGATAATGATATAATTTTCATGAGAAATTAGTTTGTAATAAAATTGCCCACGCCACGTTATTGTACATCCTAGCCTAATTGAGTTAATTTTTTTGGATATTATTATTGGTCCAATACCATGTAGAGGGTCTACCCAAAATTACAAACCCCTGGTCCCCGAATTTGGGTACTGTTGGTAAATTAACAACAGTTCCCAAATTTGCCCCCTTTCCCCAACTGGTTGAACTTGAAGTGACCATGGGCATGGAAGTGACTCACCAAAATAATTTTTTATTTCATTTTCCTTGACAGCTGAAGGGGCATAATCCCCTATAACTTTAGATAGACCCTGAATACCCATGACAGTGCTACTGTTACAGAAATCAGCAGTGATTATCAGCGAAAATCGTCGGAAATATGATATAATAGATCTATTTCGCAAAATCATGAAAATTCACAAACTCCCGCCATATATTGATGGACTGTTTAAACACCGACCTCATTTTTAAACGGTCGATACCGTCCATCTGCGTGTAGTGGACTTGTGTGTGTGGCCCCAAAAGTGGCCCGGCCTTGTTGACCCCCGACCCAACACTCTCCAATCTAGTGATCGATAATTCGATATGGGCAGTCAATGGAGCCACATGACACCATTGGTTCGAAATTGGAAATCACAAGTCTTCATCCGTGTGGCTCTAAAATCATCGGTGTGGCAACTCACGAACTCAGCCCTGTGACACAGTTTGAGAGCGCCTGTAATGGTAGCATGCAACATCAATGTTTTTATATTTTTCAGTGCTACAATTCGAGAGACTATGATTCAAGCAAAGATGGATGGATCAATGCGTTATAAATGTTAATTCAAAACGAAGAACGATCACAGACCCAACCCCCCACTCCCAAACTGTGCCACAGTAGATCTACTCTTCAGAAGTTGTCGAGGAAACAAAATAAGCAGTTTGTGAGTTGCCACACCGATGATTTCAGAGCCACACAGATGAAGACTTGTGATTTCCAATTTCTAACGAAGGTTGTCATGTGATCACCAGATTGACGACCCACTTTTGGGGCTAAGGTGTCATAGGCTAAAATGTAGTGCTCAATACGACGAGTGCATGTCATGGAAATTCAGATCGTAGTCTAATATACATCTAGTATTCTTCTCTCTATGGAGGTTAAAGGTCATCCCATAATGTGAATCGAAGACTACTTGACAAACAAACCCCAAAGTGTTTGTGTTGGAATATTTACGTCCTAGCCACACCCGTCACCAATACAGGAGCACCACAGGGCTGTGTGTTATCACCCGTCTTAATAATCTTCTACACCAATTATACTGCCATTATAATTTGAATGTGCCCAAAACAAAGGAGTTGATATGTAACTTCGGTTGGTAAGAAGTATATTGGCTTCAACTGATGATTTTACGGTTAAAACTTCCATATAGCAAATATATTTCAATGCATTTGAATGGAGAAGACTCTAAGTTTCGTTCACATATAAAATATGTATATATTTATCCAGTACAAACAAATCTTACGGAATATATAACATGAAAAACACCGAAAATCTGTAAGATTTGCCGTACTTGTGCCGCACGGCAGTGCATGGTTGACAGAAACGTCAAACATGACATAAATTTGTTTTGACAGAAGCCTCCACAGGCGGCTCATTCCACTGGAACCAAAGATGCTGGAAGTGCTTGTTACTCGGCATCTTCAAAACAATGACGTCATGGGTTACTTATTCATTCTCCCCAGTTGGTGGGCGTGGCCCGCTAAGCTTAGTTTCTTATGATTTTACATTCAAGAGTAGTTTTAAAAATGTGATTTCTTCGATTTTGAAGTCATCTGAATGAATACTTCATGTGTGTGAAACTAATTTGTTTCCAAATTGCGTTTGAATTTGATAGGAAGTTCTCCTTTAAGTTGGTACCATCATCAACAACAAGTTAACATGGAAATAAAATTTCTAATCGATTTATAACAAAATACTTTGCTATAGGTTATTGCACAATAAGGTTTTTTTATGCCCGAGGACCAAGTCTATCAGAAGTCAAACTTGTTTGAAGACGTGACCTGAGGGTATGAAATCTAATATTGTACAATAGTACGTTTGGTTATATGTCACGCGATGTTTGTAGGTGTGTTCCAGTATACTTTGAATGGTAACATAATGTAATGTTTGACGCCCGCTACCTAGGGTGCAAGCATCCCACACTCCGACACAGTCACGGCGGGTGCCGTAATTACTTAACCAGCTACTGGTCCACCAGATGGGTCCAGGCCGATATATAACATCAGACATTACATCATGATAGTTATGTAGCCTTGTGGTCCTAGGACCCTCTTAGCCAGAACAAGGGGACAGGGAGCACTTGGCAGTGCTCACCATCGTCCTCTCGCCTCGCCTATAGACAACTCAAAGAAATCAAGACGTCTGGCCGCAGCTTTGTAGCTGCCAGCGCACGAGACTGAGGATGTGACGTCACAGTCATTGAAACAATGTAGTGGATCGATGAAAGACAATGTGTCACCAGGGAGACGCACGAGCTTCGAACGTGAAGCAGCCAAACGTATGGGAAAGGCCAAATACCTATCGCAATCTTTGGCAAAATTGCCACAATAGTTACAGAAAAAAAAATATTAGCAAGATATATCACGCCTATCTTCACTATAACACAATAAAGAATAACACTGTTCAGATATATTTGACCCTGCAGCATGTGCATTACTACTGCTGACATTTTGTGACGTTGGGTAACAATGCTGTTAGTAATACATGTAAGGGTATCAGGGAGCCCGATATACAATCTGCTGTGCAAAGGTCAGATGTCTTGGGCATGTCAAGGCCCCTCGAACCTCTTGTAACGTTTAGCTCCCTGTGGGTAGGCACTTTACCTGAGATTTGGCCAATTTTCGTGGGAGGGCAGTGATATCCACACTTGGGGTTGGTTGGTAATAGAAATCAACACAAGTTTATTATGATGGCTTATCAGTTTAAACATAATTGATGCAGTTTTTCCCGTGACCTGTTTTGTTTATGTTTTGCTGGCTGCCGGCTGTATCCCATGTGGTTTTATTGCATTCGCCAGGGGACGCAACGGTCGATTTGTTTACTTTTTGGCCAGCCGCTTCAGGAGTGATTTTAATGCCCTAGAGGCACAATTATCCCTACATATACATTTATTTACAGGGCAGGATACGGGAATTCATTAGGGAAACATAATGTAGGGGATGTTAGGGCATATTTCTATAGTTATTTAGATTTTACTGTGAGCAATTCCAGCGTTGATGGACCGGAAGTGGAGGGGCCATTAACGCCCAGCACTCTGGGAATTCTGGCCTCAATCTGAGCCAGAATTCAGCTTGGTTGACCCCTGAACCCGATCTGGATCACCGTGACCTGGTTCTGGAGCTTGTGTATTTAAGCAGGGCTCCCAGGGGAAATTGTCAGTCTGCAGCCCACCGGGGTTAGGAGCAACATCTAACTGGAAGCTACAATGGAAGCATAAGGAGCAACACTTGAAGTGACAGTCTTTTATAAGGAGCTACAGTGAAGTCAGATTGCCGGGAGCTATATACAGTCTAGGATCAAGGTATATTTTAGACCGGAGCGACAATTAATTTAGGCAGACCCCTAACATTTTAGGCCGAGTTAGGCTAGGCGTATTTTTGACAAGATTGTATTTAGCCAGTTTTAGGCCTGGTGAGGCCAGACACTTATTTCTTATGAATTATAATTATAACATCCTGGCCTCTCCTGGGTATAAATTCCATTAAAATACCCATTAGCCTCTGCTCTAAATAGTTTGTGAAAGATTTTGAATTGAGCATGTTGCAGTCTGGGATCTGGGGTGCGCTGAAGGACAATTATGGTCTATGCCTTGGCCAGAAGCTCAGGATTGAATGGGTGTCTTGCTCAGATGTTCAAGACTGGGAGGGACCCTAATTTCTCAGGTCCTCAGCATTGGGAGAGCACAATGGTCAGATGTTCAATATTAAAAGATGGCATTTCTCACACGTTCAGAAATAGAAAGGGCCTTGCTCAAACTTTCAAGGCTGGAAGGGGGCCTTCTTCAGACGTTCATGATTGGAAAAGGCCTTGCTCAGACGTTCGGGAAAGGAGAGGCCTTGCTTAAAAGTTTAGGATTGGAAGGAGGCCTTGCTCAGACTTTCATGATTAGGGAAGTCAGAAGGGGCCAGGAAGGGCCTTGCTCAAACCATCAAGGTTGGAAGGGGCCCTTCTTCAGAGCTTCAGGATTGGAAAAGACCTTGCTCAGACGTTCAGGATTGGGAAGGACCTTGCTCAGTTATTCATATTTGAGAGGGTTTTGCTCAGACGTCCAAGATGGGAAAGGGGTCTTGCTCAGAGGTTCAGGACTAAGACAGAGCCTTGCTCTAACATTCAACATTATTCAGACATTCAGTATTGGGAGTGCCATACTCATATAACAAGCTGGTAAAACCAACGATTTCCACAAAACTACCTGCGGAGGATTGAGCAATAAATGACCACGTGTGTGCGGAAGACCATGAATGTCTATGCGGAGAACCACTTCCGGTTTTGATGACTATATAAGCAAATGGCCACAGCTCTCTGGGAGCTCAGTGTGGACTGGACACCACGGATAATGGATCACCCTGACACGGTTCTGTCCTTTAGGATGGACGAGTGATATACTTGGACACTGGATGACCTCCGCAATGCGGAGCCGATGAAAGTGAGACTCCATGTACGGGAAATGTAATGGGGAAGGGTGCGGGTCCCAATGATGACAATCGAATGAATCCGGTCCAATGCCCCACAATTTATAAACCCCAGCCCTCTCAACTTACAGCTGACGGCAAAGCAGCAGAGATGCAAGCGAGGGTGAAGGAAGACCCTGACGAAAACTCTCATTTGCGGAGTAGTGAGGGAAGTTACTGATGTGTGGAAACACACCAGTCTCTGCCTGTGACGATTTCACCACATCCACGAATGAAGGAAGTGATGCAGACGTCTGGAGGACCCTCTGCAGGAGGAGGACCCTCCTCAGTGACGAGGACCTCCGCAGTGAGGAAGATCATCTACAATCAGGAAGATCCTCTGCAGTGAGGATGACCTCCGCTGGATGAGGACCTATACAGGACAAGGACCTCCGCAGTGAGAGGAGACCTTCACAGAAATGAGGACCTCTGCCCGATCAACATCTCCGCAGAGGATGGCAAGGTTGACTCTGCATTAACCCACCTCCTCAGACGGAAGAATGTGAAGCCAGGGAATTTCACCTCCGCATGGACACGACGTGGGACGAGACCAGCGCTAGATCGGAAGCTTAACGTTGAAGCAGGGTCTTAGTTTAAACTTGGACCCAGTGTCATGAACCTTTCTACATTGTGTAACCTGGTGACTTCGTTTAAACCTGGTTACTGTGTAATCTGGAAATATTGCATATATTTTGCGAGTGATTATCTGATCATCGTATATTGGTAATAAAACCTGTGTCCTTGGATTTATGTCCTCAGCACTTTTCTCAGAGAAATATATTTGAATTGCGGATTTCTCACCAATAATTGACTATAGCGTTCGGACAGACATACCAGTCTTTACTCAGACATACCAGTAATTGGATCAGGTCATAATCAGATGCCGGCATCGGGATGGGTTCTCACTGAGATATTTCTCAATGAAAAAGGACCTCACTCCTATTGAGAGGGAGAGGTGGGAGCTTTGGCGTGCTTTACTCAGATATTCAACATTGGGATGAGAGCTTGTTAAGACATATGTCAACACTGGGAGAGAGAATTGTTCAGATCAGTACTGAGAAGAGGGCTTGAGGGAATTGATTGATTGATATAGATGAGGATTGTCGTGGAAGATCGTGGGTTACGGCAATTGACAGCATATAAATATCTCTAGTTATCATGGTTATAAATAAATAATTCCCTGAATGCATAATTGCATTGGGGGCACCATCCATACTCCTTGCGTTGTTCCGTTGGGTCTTATCGAGAGACCCAGCTGAGCCATGTTGGTTCCCTCTCGCACGGTAATCGCCTTTACTGTTCGAAAGCGAGTGCGTCTTAGAGAGTTGGACGGTATTTAAACAACGAAAAATGCGACCTTGACCTTTATCAAAACAATAACATGGATTCCGAAAATTTAGGGTTTATTGGTACAATCAGTGACAATGAAGACATCAGCGTGGCATCGGAGAGTTCCGACAGTGATTTAGAGGTAGAATATTCTGTCATGAATCAATGTTTCATGTAAAAATGTCCGTCACTCGGATTATTGTGTATGTATTGCTTCTATCGCGAAAACCACGTGTTAAAATTTCTTGTATTATCGCTCATTAGTGATTAGAGTCTAATTTAGGCATCGTAATATTTTCATATGCATCAATAATCAATTAATCAAATCATTTTACGAACGGAAAAAGCCATAACAACAATTCAATTGCAATCAATACTCGTAGTCGGCCAAGTAGCGTAGGGTTACCGGCAGGTTACCGGTTACATGATCACAAATACATGGCATTGGTCGCTATGGACAGCTGATGGACAGCTCAAGTACAGATTTCGTAACTCGAGTACTCGGGTGTTGGGACTCGACTCATTACCGAGTACTCGTATGAGTCGTATCTAGGGCCCAGACGAGTCGACGGGTACCCGAATTCGGGGCGAGTCATTCCATTACCCGAGTCGGAATTTCATTACCCGTACCCGAGAACGAATCAAGATATTGTTTTTGCCTTGATAATTCGCGATAAACACTAGTAAAATCACAAGAATGACAAGAAAATCATGGGGGAAAAAATCGGAAGTAGTTTTATGAAGTCATGTGATCTCTTTCAAACTTGAAAATAAACACCGATGAAACAAAAAAAATATGTGTCAAAGATCAATGACTTGCGTTTACTTGTTGTAAATTGCTCCAGTGATTCCCAGTCAAATTTGATATATATTTGGGTGGGTCGGGTCAGACCACACGGGTACCCGGGTCAGAAAATTCCGACTCGTCCGGGTCCTAGTAGTATCAAATTACCAACGGTAGATTACATTAGTGAAAATTTTGAATTAGATCATCAATGAGGTTCCTTTTTGCCATCAGGATCGCCACCATGTAATTCAGGTATAGATAAACCGTAGAAACAGCCTACTGTGCCAAACACATACAAAAACGTAATAATTGAATTTTTGTCATGTTTGTTTTTGCATAATGCAGACAATGGACATGACGTTTTTGTACTTATTGGGCATAATAGACTGTTTTAGAGCCCCAAAAGCACATGGCATCAGCAGGTACCCCGTTCATTATGTATTGCACTGGGACAGCCAGTAGATTGTTGAATTATTGAGGCCTGACAAGTGACAACACCAGTCATATTGCGTCATATCCGTTACAGTCAGAGAATTCCCTATTTTGAAAACAGGGGATGCCCTCGATCCCCCGCAGCATGGTTGGGGATATTTTGCTATGGCTGGTTGTTGACGTGAGCTGGTTGGGATTGCACACGAACAGTTTCAAGACCACAGCACGCACAGAACGGCTTGGACGACGAACGAAATATATATGGGTTGTCAGGCATGAAAAATAGTCGCTTTAAGGAGGTACCCACAGAATACGAGCTGTAGCAAAAAATCCAATATATCAACCTATATTTTCCTCACTATAGTGAGATGAGGAAATGAATTGGCTAGCTTTGTATATAAGCTGCTAAGGTTCATCTTGTTCTGGGACAGAGGTAAGGAGACTTGAATTTGGGCTTTCTATCATGGTTTTGTATGGCCGAAGGAATTAGTGAAATCTGTCTATGAGTGGAGGTATTCAGAAGGTGAAATCTTACGTTGCCAAGCAGTTTAAAATTGAATATATCAGGATCAAATCAGTAAATTACTGAACAGCTGAAGTTGCTTTCCTTCCCAGATGGGCGTGGACATCTTGTTTGCATTGATCACGTGACTTACCGTACCGTAGTTCACAGTGCACTTGCAAGAGTCTAGAGCAAAATATCATTGCATAAGCGATTCGCCAGGTGACGCAACTAGTTCCTGTTGGAAACAGTGTCAACAACAACTCAAATTTCAATCATTTCCCACCATTTTGTCATGGTTTTGAGCACTCATTTCATGATATCTACTGAAGAAATATCTTAGTTTCGTTCAACGGGTACTCGGTTATCAATTTAAAACTTCGTTCTTGCTGTGACTCGACTCGTTGACGAGTACTCAAGTACTTGTGCTGTCCTAGCCCTAGATACGACTATTCATTTGGTACATTTTACCCTTCGGGGCACCAAATATAGTTATAAAGGCATTCGACCCTGAGTGTTCTGACAAAAACTGCAGCGGCTCTAGCATCTACAAAACACTTGACAACACATTTTTTTAGAAAGATTAGTCATTTCCGAGCAAAACGGCACTATCATTGTGACGATCACTCAAACAGATAGCCAACAATAAATTTATTTCCACAGCGCTATCAATTTCGAGTTTCGTGGCCACCTCCTGGAAGCCGGAAATGGCCATTCACCGTTACGCACAGCATCGATTATGTCCGGGATGGTCCTGGAGACAGTTTGGTAATTGTAAAATCGATGCTGTACATAATGGTGAATGACCATTTCCGGCTTCCAGGAGGCGGCCACGAAACTCCTGTTACGAGTTTGTTGACATTACTGCCATTCTCAGTGCTTTGTATCACTTGATGCAATGCGATTTCAACTTACTTGTATATGTTTGACTCAATTGAGCATAAACTAGGTAAACTCTGTCTGAGGTAACTCTGAGTTTTGCATAAAACAAAACAAAAGCGGCTGCTAGTATTGACATATGCTAGATTTATCCATCTGATTAAGCATAGATTGTTTTCTAACCTATTTTTCTGAGACCCCAGGCATACCGTAATTGTGGTTGATTTGGAGCAAATAGTTTTTCTGCAAATATCACTTTAATAACCTTTCATTATTACAATCCTTCAACTGTTTAAACACAAAAAATTAATATGCTCTTTGAACAAGGCACCAGTTGAAAAAGAGAAGAAGAAAGGGAAGAATAAAAAGAAGATTAGTAACATCAACCGTGCAGAAGAATTTGACATCAATTTTGAATTTGATGACCAGGTAAGAATGTGTACTTGCTCTTTTCGCCCTTGTATGCTGTAAGACTGTAATCAGTATTCATGATTTGACATGTTGAGACACTGACTTGATATTATCATATCTCTCATTTGTCTGAGATAACAAATTGCAGGATGATGAGTTTGAAAGCTGGGACTTGGACAAAAACCTGCAAAGTAGCAAGAAACTGACAGCGACTACAATCGATGAAAAAATTGCACAGATTCGCAGAGAAAGAAAAAAGAAGGTGAGTATTATTCATTGAATTTACAAGAAAAACTTTTGCATAATCATGTTGAATGGTTTTGTTTTGCATCATTTATTTGTAACAATGCGGGAAACATTGTGACAGCCTTCGGGAATAAAGTCATCCATAAATGCGGTGTGTTTACAGGATAAAGTAGAAGAGAATCAAGCTGATTCAGAAGAAGAGAAAGAAGAAGAAGATGACGATGAAGACTGGACATCTCCAGATGAGGAGGATGTCAAGATTGGTTGGTTTGCCCTAGTGATGGGATCAATCATCAGTTGTCTTTGATGATTGATTGAAAATGTGTTCAATTAGGCTATCGATTACATTTTTGGAAAATCGATTATTCCAATCAAACATTACCATAAATTTTCCGATCATAACGTCCTCTGATAACTTGGAGATCCAGGAAACTCTTGCCTGTTTTTGTCTCTTTTCGATGGTGTTCATAGCAAAATACATGCATGGTGGGCATGATGACAAAATTCAAAGATGCCAGAAAAATTTAAGTACTTCGAACACTTGAAAATTGTCTTTAAGATTTTTTTTCAGACATCAGTGCAGACAAAATTATGTGACCGTAGGTTTGATTAGAATTCAATTAAAAATCGATGATCGATTGAAAAAAAATGTCAATCATCAAACAGGGTCAAAGATTTCAATTCCCAACACTAGTTTGCCCACTGCTGTTGTTTACTCAACTGCCAGCATATTAATAGTTACATGCCCTGTATTGACTAAGGTGTTTAGATGAAATCTTTATATTTTTGCTCTATAATACATGTAATAAAAATATTTAGTCTACTCAGTGTAAGTATGAATTGCAATTGCAATTTATTATTTACAATATTACTGTTTATGATAATATGATGATTTCTGTTTAATAACATGTAAATGTACATTCAGCATATACTGTACATGCATATAATGTTCTTCATACAGAACATATTAATATTCTACCGGAACAGATAAGATCAAAACCAAGGAAAAAAAGAAAAAGAAGAAGAAAAAGAAGAAGGATGGAGATGATGAGGAGGTAGGTTTTTATTTGGGATAAAAGAAACAAACATTCATTCCACGCATGATTGAAACAGAACTTACCTGAACACAGAGAACAGTCTGCACTTGAAGGTATTGCCACATCAATACAAATGTATATGACAAGCAAATGTCAAGCAGCATCAAGCAGCATTATATAAAGCTGACATGTACTGATTACCGGGTAAGTTTGATCATGTTGATGTTTCTCCCTGTGGTGTCTGACAGCCAGAGAAGATCGAGTATGCCTCAGAGGTCACCGAGTACAACGCTGATGCCAGCTTCCAAGACATGAACTTGTCACGACCACTGCAGAAGGTACGAGGCAGACACTTTATCTTTGTTGCTATCAGACAACCTCAGAGAGATCACATGAGGAACTTTTGGTTACCATGTCATGTTTTTGTAGGCCCTGACGATGATGAGTTTCGCCAAACCGACCCCGATCCAGGCTGCAACAATTCCCATCGCTCTCCTCGGCAAGGACATCTGTGCCTGTGCCGCCACCGGAACCGGTAACCATAACTCCGATAACGATGAGTTCCTTGTACTTGTTCACATATATAAGTGAGTTACCACTCTATCCTAAACTGGCCAGGTAAGACTGCTGCCTTCATGCTGCCAATTCTGGAGCGATTGATGTACCGGACGAAGCAGGCTCGCGTCACACGTGTTCTGGTTCTGACACCCACTAGAGAACTCGCGGTCCAGATATATCAGGTCTCCCGACAACTCGCACAGTTCACCAACATTGAGGTCTCACTGAGCGCTGGTACGTACATGTAACCAGACAGATTTAGTTGAGAATTTCTAGAGGAAATACATGCAAGTCAGACTAATAATCTTTGTATATACTTGCGAGTCAAATTAACAACAGTAACTATAGTTCCATGTTGACCTACCAGGTGGTCTGGACATCAAGGCCCAAGAAGCAGCCCTGCGGCTGGGTCCTGACGTCGTCATAGCGACACCTGGCCGTCTGATAGATCACCTCCACAACGCCCCGAACTTCAACCTGGCCAGTGTAGAGATTCTGGTGCTGGATGAGGCGGACAGGTAGAGAACACAGAATGCATAAGACTAGGCCACACACAGCACAGTATGACTTTTTATGAAGGAATGAATGAAGTCTCATCGTATTTGCCCTGTAATATATATGCGTCATTCTGATGGACAGAATGCTGGACGAGTATTTCGCTGAGCAGATGAAAGAAGTGATTCGGCTATGTTCCCGGACTCGGCAGACAATGTTGTTCTCTGCGACCATGACAGAAGAGGTCTGACTTTATTTTTAGAAAAAACCCACAACATATCGATGGGTGATCTAGCCCACATCTAACACTATGTTGTGATGTTGTAATTCAGTGAGTAATATTTCTTCAAGGAGAATATAACTCAACACTCAGGACAACACCCATTATGTTGCAGTGAATGTAGCAATGCTGAGATAATCTGTGACACTGTAATTATTTGCCGCCAGGTCCAGAACTTAGCTGCTGTGTCATTGAAGGACCCAGTACGAGTGTTTGTCAACCAGAACACGGAAGTCGCCTTCAACCTGCGACAAGAGTTTGTCAGAATTCGGCCCAATCGCGAAGGTGACCGGGAGGCAATCATTGCAGGTAGTCATTATAGATGCTTGGGGCTCTTGTTTCCCTCAATTCTTGGAATACATATTTTTAGCTTACCGGCCCTTTGGGCCGATAAGCTATTGTCATGGTATTTCGTCCGTCGTCCGTCGTCCGTCCGTCGTCCGTCCGTCGTCCGTCCGGGTCTGTAACTTTTTTTAGGTTACCGGACCTATGGTCCGATAACCTATTGGCATGGCGTTGCGTCCGTTGTCCGTCGTCGTCGTCCACATTTTTATCTTTTTTGTTTACAGGCGAATTTTTCTGAAATTTTGCACAAAAATACTTAAAAATAATTCAAGAAGGAGGTATTTTTTAGTTTTTTGATTTTCGCATTTTTTTCAAAATGGCGGCCGTTTTCGACGAAAAATGCCTGATTTTGGACTTTGGCGGGCATTTTCGCAAAATCTGTTCAGTAACTTTTTTTCTTTTTGATAAATAACACTCCTCATATGTACCCCTATGATGTCTATAAATTTCGTTGCGCTTGAATCGCACGAAGTGGGCCATTTTGGCCCAAACTCGGCTCAAATGGGACTTTCCCATGTTAAATTCTCCTATGCTTTATAATGGGACACATTATGCCTAATATCTCACTTGATATTGAGATTAGAGACTAGGAGTCAATTGTGGACCTATAGGAAATGATATATGCTGAATATTCTCGTGACCTTGAATTTGACCTCTGACCTCACTTTCAAGGTCAGAGCACAAAATGGCTTATATCTCGCTTATTATCGACTCTACAGCTTAGGAATCAATTGTGGACATATAGGAAATGATATATTCTGAATATTCTCGTGACCTTGAATTTGACCTCTGACCTCAGTTTCAAGGTCAGAGCACAAAATGGCTTATATCTCGCTTATTATCGACTCTACAGCTTAGGAATCAATTGTGGACATATAGGAAATGATATATGCTGAATATTCTGATGACCTTGAATTTGACCTTCGACCTCATTTTCAAGGTCACAGGACAAAATGGCTAATATCTCGCTTGTTATCGACTTTACAGCTTAGCAATCAATTATGAACATATAGGAAATGATATATGCAGATTATTGTCATGATCTTGAATTTGACCTTTGACCTCATTTTCAAGGTCACAGGACAAAATGGCTAATATCTCACTTATTATCGATTTTACAGCTTAGGAATCAATTGTGGACATATAGGAAAAGATATATGCTGAATATTCTCGTGACCTTGAATTTGACCTCTGACCTCATTTCCAAGGTCCAAGGACAAACTGGCTCATATCTTGCTCCTCTATTGACTGTATGGCTTGGGAATCAATTGTGGACATGATATACATGATATAGAAAATGATGTACACTGAATATTTTGATGACCTTGAATTTGACCTTTGCCCCTTCATTTTCAAGGCTACAGCATAAAATTGCTAATATCTCTCTGATTATTGAACTTACAGCTTAGCAATCAACTGTGGACATGATATATGCTTAATGTTATATATGCTGAATATTCTCTTGACCTTGAATTCAACCAGTGACCTGGCTAATACCTAAAATATTAAACATTGTCCGGTAACCTATCTTTGGCCCTTGGCCTAATTTTTGACATGATGAATTTCCCCATAAATTTGTCAGAACATACCTTGGGCCAGTATCTAAAGACGTTTTTTTAATTTTTTTGATTGAATCGTTTTTGCCTATTTGGCGGCCATTTTTGACGAAAAATTGCCAATTTTGTACTTTGGAGGCCATTTTCTCAAAAACTGTCTGATCAGTTTTGAGATTTTTGTTTCAAAACACTCCTCTCATGTACCTTTATGACGTGTATAAGTTTCGTTGCCCTTGAATCGCCGGTCTGCTTGTGGCGGCCATTTTGATTTTTTGACGGGTCTTTTTTTTTTTTGTCCCAAATCAAGTCACTATTCGTTTTGAGCCATTTCCAGCAAAAAAAAAATTTTTTTTTTTGGCCATTGAAAAAATTTTTGGACTTAGAAAATTTCGCCCAATTTTTCCTTCATAATGGGAGCTGTGCGGAGTAAACTCATAGAAGACTTCAAAATAGAGCCTCAGTATTGGCACATTCTAATGGGAAATCATATATTGCAGTTTGAGTGATGACCTTGAATTTGACCTTCAATGACCTTGAAAGGTCAAAAACGATGAATTTTGTCTTTGGTGGCCATTTTGTCAAAGTCTATTCAGACAGTTATTCTCAAAATAATGTATATGATTCTCTTTATCTACCTTTGTGATGTGTTATTTGATTTCGTATTATAGTCCATGCAGAAAATGTGTTTCCAGCAACATTTTCGAACATGTTTTGACATTTAGAGTTCAAGATCAGTGTAACAATTTATATGTTGGAAAATCAATACTCTGCGTTTCTCATGATTGCCGGTAAGCTACAGCACCCTTGGTGCTATGTTTGAATTTGCATCGATGCCTGCATTCTAGTTTTCAGTGAACAAAAAAAGTGAATTTCTTATTTTTGAAGCCCTGGTGAAGAGGACGTTCCATGACCACTGTATGGTGTTCATACAAACGAAGAAACAGGCTCACCGCATGCACATTCTTCTAGGCCTTCTGGGTATCAAAGTAGGGGAGCTCCATGGGAACTTGTCTCAACCACAGGTCAGTTACCATAGCAACCTATCCTAGCCACAGGTCATTTACCATATCAATCTGTCCTAGGCACAAGTCAGTTACCATAACAACCTGTCTTAGCCACAGGTCAGTTACCTTAACAACCTGTCCTAGCAACCTATCTTAGCCACATATCAGTTACCATAGTAACCTGTCGTAGGTACAAGTAGTTACCATAACAACCTGTCCTAGCCACAGGACAGTTACCTTAACAACCTGTCCTAGCAACCTGTCTTAGCCACAGGTCAGTTACCATAGCAATCTGTCCTAGCCACAACTCAGTTACCATAACAACCTTTCCTAGCCACAGGTCAGTTACCACAGCAACATGTCCTAGCCACAGATAATTACCATAGCAACCTGTTATAGCCACTAGTCAGTTACCATAGCAACCTGTCCTAGCCACAGGTCAGTTACCATAGCAAAATGTCCCAGCCACAAATCAGTTACCATAGCAACCTGTCCTAGCCACAGGTCAGTTACCATAGCAATCTATCCTAGCCACTGGTCAAGTATTATAGCAATCTATCCCAGTCATGTCAAGCTACCATAGCAACAGCCACAATACTGCCTTCCTTGAATGAAGAAGTCCTGAAATTTGAAGCATTTCTCAGTGAGACTGCCCTTGAATATCACGACAAATCTCTGGCATATTCCTATGTGTAGGATTGATCTGAAGGTGACCATAGTAAATCCATATTCTGTATGAAATGTAGCATACAAGCAGTTCTGATTCACTGTCGTGCATCACTGTTCGTTCCTGGCCACAAACAGCGTCTGGAGGCTTTGAAGCGCTTCAAGGAGGCTGAGTTAGACGTGTTGTTGGCGACCGACCTAGCCGCTCGTGGGCTCGACATACAGGGTGTCAAAACGGTATGTTATGAGATATACAGGGTGGCAATTTGTTAAACAGTATTTAACAAGGTAAAAAATTGAAATTGAATGGGAGAAATGTTTTGCCTTTTTGTTGTAAGGTGATAAATTTCAACATGCCTGGATCTGTGCAGCATTACATACATCGGGTCGGCAGGACTGCTAGAGCTGGCAGAGCCGGAAGGTCAGGTTATACTACATAAAAAGGTGTTTGTCTGTGATGTTCATCCAATGGAAAAGTGCTGGATATCATGAAAACATTGTACATATTTTTCCAGGTCTGTAACACTTGTTGGTGAGAAAGAACGAAAAATGCTGAAGGAAATTGTCAAGAGAGCCAAGAACCCAGTAAAGAGTCGAGTAATTCCACAAGGTGTGCTGATTGAGTCTTGCAACAACAAAATCTTTCCCTTGTGGTTCACGAATTCAACCAAGGTTCAGTAACTTCATCTTGTATAAATTTAGAACATATCTTTGTGTATGCAGAGGTGATCCAGAAGTTTCGTGATCGAATCTCAACATTGGAGGCAGATATCCGGGAAGTAGAGGAACAAGAACGCCAGGAACGGGAACTCCGGGCTGTCGAGAACAGGGTAAGAACAACAGGAACGCAGGGCTCTCGAGAACAGGGTAAGATTAGAGGGGAATTCATGGCTGTCGAGAACAGGGTAGGAGCAGCGATAACTCAGGGTCTTCAAAAACAGGGAGGAGCGTCGGTAACTCAGGTCCCTCGAGAACAGGGTGAGAGTAATGGGATCTAAGGGCTGTCGAGAACAGGGTGAGAGTAAAGGGAACTCAGGGCTGTCGAGAACAGGGTAAGAGTAAAGGGAACTCAGGGCTGTCGAGAACAGGGTGAGAGTAAAGGGAACTCAGGGCTGTCGAGAACAGGGTGAGAGTAAAGGGAACTCAGGGCTGTCGAGAACAGGGTAAGAGTAAAGGGAACTCAGGGCTGTCGAGAACAGGGTGAGAGTAAAGGGAACTCAGGGCTGTCGAGAACAGGGTGAGAGTAAAGGGAACTCAGGGCTGTCGAGAACAGGGTGAGAGTAAAGGGAACTCAGGGCTGTCGAGAACAGGGTGAGAGTAAAGGGAACTCAGGGCTGTCGAGAACAGGGTGAGAGTAAAGGGAACTCAGGGCTGTCGAAAACAGGGTGAGAGTAAAGGGAACTCAGGGCTGTCGAGAACAGGGTGAGAGTAAAGGGAACTCAGGGCTGTCGAGAACAGGGTGAGAGTAAAGGGAACTCAGGGCTGTCGAGAACAGGGTAGGAGCAACAGGAAGTAAGGGTTGGAAGGACGAGAATAGGGTAGGAGCAGCGGAATCATCAAGGACATCAAAAACAGGGAAAACAAAAAAAATAGCCCAAGGGCTAAGGAAGGTTACCGGACAATGTATATTTTAGATATTAGCCTTTTGTTCCATGACCTTGAAATTAAGGTAGTTGGTCAATTCGAGGTCACGAGAATATTCTACCCATATCATTTCTAGTACATGTATGTCCACAATTGATTCCTAAGCTGTAAAGTCGATATTAAGTGAGATATTAGCCATTTTGTAATCTGACCTTGAAAATGAGGTCAAAGGTCAAATTCAAAGTCATGACAATAATCTGCATATATCATTTCCTATAAGTTCATAATTGATTCCTACACTGTAAAGTCAATAATAAGCGAGATATTAGCCATTTTGTGCTCTGACCTTGAAACTGAGGTCAGAAGTCAAATTCAAGGTCACGAGAATATTCAGCATATATCATTTCCTATATGTCCACAATTGATCCCTAAGCTGTAAAATCGATAATAAGTGAGATATTAGCCATTTTGTGGTGTGACCTTGAAAATGAGGTCAAAGGTCAAATTCAAGGTCATCAGAATATTCGGCATATATCATTTCTTATATGTCCACAATTGATTCCTAAGCTGTAAAGTCGATAATAAGCAAGATATTAGACATTTTGTGCTCTGACCTTGAAACCGAGGTCAGAGGTCAAATTCAAGACCCTGAGAATATTCAGCATATATCATTTCCTATATGTCCACAATTGATTCCTAGTCTCTAATCTCAATATTAAGTGAGATATTAGGCTTAATGTGTCCCATTATAAACCATAGGAGAATTTAACATGGGAAAGTCCCAATTGGGCCGAGTTTGGGCCCAAAATGGCCCACTTCGATTGATTCAAGGGCAACAAAATACGTGTCACAGGGGTACATATGAGGAGTGTTATGCATTGATAAGAAAAAAAGTTACTGAACAGATTCTGAGAAAACGACCCTCAAAGTCCAAAATTGGCCATTTTTTGACGAAAATGGCCCCATGACCTTGAAACCGAGGTCAGAGGTCAAATTCAAGGTCACCAGAATATTCAGGATATATCATTTCCTATATCTCCACAATTGATCCCTAGTCTCTAATCTCAATAATTAGTGAGATATTAGGCTTAATGTGTCCCATTATAAAGCATAGAAGAATTTAACATGGGAAAGTCCCATTTGGGCCGAGTTTGGGCCCAAAATGGCCCACTTCGAGCGATTCAAGGGCAACGAAATTTATACGTGTCACAGGGGTACATATGAGGAGTGTTATGCATTGATAAGAAAAAAAGTTACTGAACAGATTTTGAGAAAACGACCGTCAAAGTCCAAAATTGGCCATTTTTCGACGAAAGCGGCCGCCATTTTGAAAAAAATTCGAGAATCAGAAAACTAAAAAAAAACCTTTCCTGGAAATATTTTTAGGTATTTTTGTGCAGAATTTCAGAAATATTCCATCATAAACTTTAAAGATAAAAATGTGAACGGACGGACGGCCGGACGGACGCCGGACGCAACGCCATGGCAATAGGTTATCGGACCAAAGGTCCGGTAACCTAAAAAAGTTACTTTACAGATTTTGAGAAAACGACCATCGAAGTCCAAAATTGGCCATTTTTAGACAAAAACGGCCGCTCTGACATTGAAACCGAGGTCAGAGGTCAAATTCAAGGTCGCGAGACTATTCAGCATATATCATTTCCTATATGTCCACAATTGATTCTTAGTCTCTAATTTCAATTTTAAGTGAGATATTAGGCTTAATGTGTCCCATTATAAAGCATAGGAGAATTTAACATGGGAAAGTCCCATTTGGGCCGAGTTTGGGCCCAAAATGGCCCACTTCGAGCGATTCAAGGGCAACGAAATTTATACATGTCAAAGGGGTACATAGGAGGAGTGTCATGCATCAATAAGAAAAAAAGTTACTGAACAGATTTTGAGAAAACGACCGTCAAAGTCCAAAATTGGCCATTTTTCGACGAAAAAGGCCGCCATTTTGAAAAAAATGCGAAAATCAAAAAACTAAAAAAAAAACCTTTCCTGGAAATATTTTTAGGTATTTTTGTGCAAAATTTCAGAAATATTCGACCATAAACTTTAAAGATAAAAATGTGAACGGACGACGGACGGACGGACGACGGACGCAACGCCACGGCAATAGGTTATCAAAAAACTAAAAAAAAACCTTTCCTGGAAATATTTTTAGGTATTTTTGTGCAAAATTTCAGAAATATTCGACCATAAACTTTAAAGATAAAAATGTGAACGGACGACGGACGGACGGACGGACGGACGGACGACGGACGCAATGCCACGGCAATAGGTTATCGGACCAAAGGTCCGGTAACCTAAAAATACCGGGAACTCGGAGCCATCAAGATGAGGGGGAAAACAACTGGGACTCAGTGTCCTTGAATCATGGTAAAAGCAGCAGGAACTCAGGGTCGTCACGAACAGGGTAGGCACACCAGGAACTCAGGGTATGTGAGAAATCATGGGCCGTCGAGAACAGGGTTGGTACCACAAAAAGCAGCCGGAACCTTGGGCAATCGACAGCAAGGTAGAGCAGCTAAAACTCAGGGTTGCCCAGAACAGGATGAGGGCATTAGGAACTCAGGACAAATGGGAGCAGGGTGAGGTAAATGGGAAGAGGGCAGCAAGATGGGATAAATGTATGACTGTGTCCATTTGTAACATTGTCTTGCTGTATTTCCTTGTCTTAGGTGAACAAAGCACAGAAGATTATAGACGACAATGAGGACAGAAAACGAGGCTGGTTCCAGAGTCATCATGAGAGACAGCAGGAACAGGGTAAGTAATCATGAGAGGCAGCAGGAACAGGGTAAGTCATCATGAGAGGCAGCAGGAACAGGGTAAGTCATCATGAGAGGCATCAGGAACAGGGTAAGTCGTCATGAGAGGCAGCAGGAACAGGGTACGTCATCATGAGAGGCAGCAGGAACAGGGTAAGTCATCATGAGAGGCAGCAGGAACAGGGTAAGTAATCATGAGAGACAGCAGGAACAGGGTATGTCATCATGAGAGACAGCAGGAACAGGGAAAGTCATCATGAGAGGCAGCAGGAACAGGGTACGTCATCATGAGAGGCAGCAGGAACAGGGTAAGTCATCATGAGAGGCAGCAGGAACAGGGTAAGTCATCGTGAGAGGCAGCAGGAACAGGGTAAGTCATCATGAGAGGCAGCAGGAACAGGGTAAGTCATCGTGAGAGGCATCAGGAACAGGGTAAGTCATCATGAGAGGCATCAGGAACAGGGTAAGTCATCATGAGAGGCATCAGGAACAGGGTAAGTCATCATGAGAGGCATCAGGAACAGGGTAAGTCAAGAAGCAAAAAGCATTTTCTGACTGATGTGACCTTCATATTTTAAGTCTTCAACAAAATTCTATATATAAAACTTTTGATGTTCGAAATATACCAAGGTAACTAGGGGGAGAAGTCAAGAGTAGTAAGAGTGGTAAATCAGAGTATTAGAACAGCCATAATATATTATGTGATACATGTAGCATGAAATGTTAATGTTGCATGTGATATATAGTCATATATATAGTATAATACCTGTACATCGTAGCCTCTCCCTTTCAGTGGCCTTGCGACTGGGGGATTTGACAAAGTTACCGAACAGCAAACAGAAACGGAAAGAAATTCTTGCCTCTAAGAGACTTCACAATGTAAGCCAAATACAGTACTTGTAACAAAATACATTTACTGGTCATGGAATATTGTGTCATACATAAATAGCAGTGTGCACAACTTACCAATATTTATATCACCCAAAATTTACCCCTGGATATGCGGAGTACAGAATCAATTACACAATATAATGGAAGTGTCGCTGGAATTGTAAAGTAAATAACATTGTCATGATATAAGTAGGAAAATCATAGAAATGTAACAAGCCCACTAAGCGAAGAGTAAAGATGCCATCAACCACAGCTGGAACCCACAAGCATATGTGGATGTTTGATTACAGTGGTGTTTTACAGGCTGATGAGAGAGCCGAGTTTGAGGTTGAGAAGGCAGCAGCGTACTCTGTCAGAGCCGCCAAAAAGGAACATCGGGAAAAACGCAAACGAGCTGTCGTGGAAAATACTGGTTTGTAGTGGTGTAAATTTACTAAAAAGCTTTCACATTCTGAGGTAATATCAAGTGAAAAAAAAACTATGTCAATGAATACTGTTATAATTACAAGGCATCATCATCGTGATCCTTTCATATGCTGTCTAATGATATGTTTTGACGTGTCTTGCCATCTGGACACTTTGTCTGTGACATAAACAAATATACATACAATTCCACATTTTTCCACCGACAGAGCTACCAGCACAGAAGAAAAAGAAGAAGGTTTCGTCCTTCGAGAAGGAGTTAACAAGTACCAGTGGTAGAGCCATGAAGAAACTCCGAGCAGGGTAAAATTATCTCTCAGTCCAGGCAATTATCCATCATGCGATGTTTTAATACTGGCAACAACTGTATCAAAAGTATGAAGGGATTGCCATTCATGGATAAAAATTCAGGTTACGTGAATATAATTATTTTCAAACTCAACTTCATCCTTATATGGAAATTTTATATTTTTGAATATTGTCTGTCTTTGCAGTCCCTCATATCAGGAGAAAAAACAGCTGGGTTTGGTTGGCAAAAAAGGCCAAAAGTTTTCAAAAAAGTAAGATTGAGTATGAATAGTAATAGTATAATAGGCTCTAACATGTATAACATATATGACATAATGTATTTGACAGGGGAAAAAACCAGAAAAACCGGAAAAAAAAACAGGAAAAGAAAACATGTACATTAGAGCAATTTTGAAAACTGACTCTTAATTTCCTTTCAGGGGGAGAAGAAGATAACAGCTCTGATGGAAGTATTTTCTGTCTATACTTGTACATGTTTACTGGCCACTCAATAAAATCCATTCTCAATTATCTTGCTTTTGTTGTGGCTTATCTTCTGTTACCCTTGTTAATAAGGCCTATTTGGAAAGGTTATCCATGTTATCAGATTAGAATTTATAGTCGGGGTTGGATTTAGGGGTGGAAGGGCTATTTGCAAACCCCCCCCCCCCCCCCCCTCAGAAGAAGAGAAGGAAAAAGAGAACAAAAGGAAGGAAGGGAAAAGGGGAAAAGAAGGGAGAAGTGAAAGGAAGTGTTTACAAGTTAAACTGGGATCCCTTTTCCCAAGCAGTGTATTTGCTCTACGGCCATCCCACACATTCTCAGTCAAAGTACTTTATGGCCCTCAACTTCTATAAATAAATTGAGAGCATTGAGAGCATGAAGTGAATCTCCTGAGTTTTGATAGTGTTTACAGCATGTCAATATCTTGATTTGCTACGAAGTTATTAAAGATTTAGCCCTAGCTTGGGCTAACATAGGAGTTTTCAATCACATCAGGGCCCTCCTTCAGAACCATGAATCCGCCCCGGATCAGGCATTCATAAACTCTTCAGGACCATGGAAATTGGACCAAGGAGAGCCCTAGAACACACCATTGGGTATGCATAACCCTCCAGCGTCTGGGAACCCCGGCCGACAGGAGATGACTACGCTCGCAGCTATATATCTCAAGGGTTTTGTCCCCCCAAACTGCTCGTCCCAAATCCCACCCTGCCCCGGCTATACTCTGAATTTTCTAACTCATTTACACAGTTTTTCGCTGATATTTTTGCGATGCTGAATGGTATCGTTCTATAACATGGCATACTTCACACGGGAGTCAAACGGCAATTGTCTACCGAATTTCAGACTTCTATCACGAAAATTAAAAAAGTTGGCAATCTACCCCAATCTTAAATTTAGCGCTGTCATTTAATTCCTGGGTCCGCACACAATTTTGTGCATTTGCTCGGTTTTGTAGTGGTGTAATCTTTCATTTGTGTAGAATACACCCACAATGAGTCTTCTGGTCAAAAATTACAACAATACTTCGAATCCGGATGGATGTAAACAGGATCAAATCCTCGAATAAGCTCAGATTCTCGAGATCCCGTTTTTGGCTGAAATTTAACATTGGATTAGATTGCCAACTTCTTCAACTATTGCGATAGAAGTCTGAAATTTGGTAGAAAATTGCCGTTTGTCTCCGAGGTGAAGTATGCCAAGTTATAGAACGATACCATTTAGCATCACAAAGATATCTTCAAAAACCGGTGTAAACAAGTTAGAAAAATCAGAGTATAGTGCCACATTACAAGCATTGCCCCGGCTAGTGCTTACATTACACTAATACACAACTGTACCTCAAAAACTTTTACATGTACATTAGATACATGGTTTGCATTTTTCATACGTATCAACAGGGCAATATCTGCAAATGGTCCTTTTAGGCGACTGGCAATGTATGGTGTGACTGAAACAGGAACACAAATCATAATGTCACCCGCATAACGCACACCAAAATATGCTGCGTTATGTTGTACCACGTGTGCCTCGTGTGAACATTCAAATTACAACTTTGTAGAATCAGAGAATGTGGATGTTAATAAATGTACATATTAATTACATGGCGGGACCGGACGGGCTCAATAGAAAATAACGTTATATAGTAAGAGATCGAGCGGACGTCTGCTGACTGTGAACCCGTCTGATGAGTGTGCGAAGTTGATAAACGCACCGCACTTCATGAACTATACTTCTAAATAATGAATTGATCGATCCAATCGTCCTGCTAGAATATATTTCTCACCAAATGATCTTTAAAATATGTTCTTGCAAGTGTTCAAATACATCTAACCTAGATATATATAAATTGTGGTCTTGCAAGTAGGCTATATGATATATCTAATTATATTTTTCTGATAATACACGATATATATATCCAAAATATTTTTGGGACAACTCGTTCATTACCGAGTTTTTAATACACCTATGTACGTATATCTTTATTGTAGCCAAGTGATTGCAACTATGATACCTTTTGCAAGAATTCGTTTGTGGTCATTCATAAAAAATCGCTCAGAATGCAAGAGAGTTTTTATCGTTTTGTGGGTATGCTGTTTCATCGGATAGGCATCAAATAGGTCTTAGATTTCGTTAGCAAGGGATAATCCGCACCTCTGTCGGTTTGTTCGATTAACATTCGAGGTAAATGGAGCGAACGATATTATTCCATGAAGTGGAGTTCCAGACAAGGCGTTACGACAACAAAGGATTGAGACAGCAGCAGCCGCCCACTGCCCGCCCCACGTGCTGGGTGAACTTAGTGCTCGATCCATCAGCTCAGTTGTTATAACGACTTGTGACGTCACAGATTCCTACGCCTTGCCCATCACTCTGCCAACTTAATTGATTGGTGTTTCATATCGCACAAATAGTTACATCATCTTTTCAGAATCATAAGCCATATTCGTTAGCTTGTGTTTTGTTATTATAGATGCTTACCAAAATGTGTTTCTTTTTTTGTGCATGTCGAAGTTAGGAACTATTTTGTGCGCTCATGGATAGGGCACCTGCCAGCAGTGACACGGTTGTTGCTGACAGGAACTTGTCAAAATTCTGAGATTCTCCGAAGAAATGGTGTTTGACAGTTGTCAGAAGCGATCAGACGTGCGGATATGGTTGATAATGTGACGAGAGTTGTTTCAGTGGGATATGTGGACATATAGACTAACAATGGAAGACACCTAGGCTAGTATGGGCTGTGTGAACCCGAAGCTTGTCCCGGAGAGTCCGCCATCCACTGGAGTGGTGAAGACGGTGTACCAGCCGGGAGAGGCCCAGCGGGAGCACGGCAAGTCAGGGCGCCAGGGCCACAGAGAGGGTCACAGCCACCATGGGCGCTCGGACACGAAGGCTGGTCGCGGGCACGGCAAGGACCCTAAAGACCCTGAGCCTCCGACCCGCACCATCAAAAAGGTGGCTAAGTACAAGGCCAAGTTTGACCCTCGGGTTACCGCCAAGTACGACATCAAAGCACTGATCGGACGCGGCAGTTTCAGTCGTGTGGTTCGTGTGGAAAACAAGATCACGAAGCAGCCGTATGCCATCAAAATGGTGGATAAAGTGCGTGGTCGGGAGGTGTGTGAGTCTGAACTGAATGTGCTGCGCCGGGTGCGGCACCCAAACATCATACAGCTGATGGAAGTGTTTGAAAGCCGCGACAAGCTCTATATGGTCATGGAGCTGGCCACGGGCGGCGAACTCTTTGACAGAATCATAGCAAAAGGCATTTTTACGGAACGTGATGCGACGGCCGTACTGACTATGGTGTTGGACGGTGTGTGTTACCTACATAGTCTGGGCATTACGCACAGGGATCTGAAGCCAGAGAACCTGCTTTACTATCATCCTGGTCATGACTCAAAAATTCTCATCACAGATTTCGGTCTCAGTGCCTTCCGCAAGTCTGGGGACCCAGGGGATATGTACATGAGCACGACGTGTGGGACTCCAGAATACATCGCTCCAGAGATCCTAATGCGCAAACCGTACACGTATCAGGTCGACCTGTGGGCAATCGGAGTCATCAGCTATATCTTGCTGAGCGGAACGATGCCCTTCGACGACGACAACCGTGGAAAGTTGTATAGACTGATATTGAAAGCCAAGTTCAGTTACTCAGGAGAGGTATGGATTAATGTAAATACATATAACGTAGGAAAATTTTATGTTGTACATGTATCATACATGAAAGCAGGCCAATCAACAAGTGGTTGAGTTTGTGGTGGTTTCATCATTCACAATCAGATTCCGTGATATGATCTATTGGTCTCATCATGCTTATAGGCTATCTTTCATTTTTACATTATGCTGGTTAATGTGTCCATGATTCATTCTTGTCAGTTGACTCTGTGGTTGAATCTTGAATGATTCACTCACATCACTTCAGTGCTACACCCACGGATATAAAGAGCATGGCCAGATCAGCCGCTACACAAAATATAACATGATTCATGGTCAACTCTCCTGTTCACAATAACACAGAACACTTTACACCACAACCCACGTTTCCCAGGAACAAATCATTTTGAACATACAGGTGTCCTGAAAACGCTACTGAAAATGCCTTGTAGTGACCTGTTTCTGCAAGCTTATCATGCATTTAACAATAGAAAGGTGCCAGATCCAGATCTGTGCCAGTACAATCCGCTACTGATAAAAATCAGGCTTCTCAGAACACAAAAACTAGTTACTAAGTAGGCTCTGAGAGAAACTGGAGCAATTGAAGGCTGCCTGTAGAACAGTATAAATCTCAGCCATTTACTGATTATAAAATGAACAGATTTCACAAAGAAAGCTGATACTTCATTCATTTTGTGCAAGTAAACAGGGCAAATTACTTGTAAAATTAAGGAAATCAATGTTGCACTGTGCACTACTACATATTGTGAATTGTAAGACAGAAAATGGAGATGATGGTTAGTAAAACCTTTGTCACTGTCTATCCTGTCAGAAATAGGACGTGTGTACTCATAGGATGAAAATATAAAAATATTACCCACCTCCACCCCCTTCCCGAGACTTACCATGAACGTAAGTGACTAGTAAATGCCTGGGGCCTTATCTCCATAATAATAGATGCCATCACAATAAAGATTACTGATAAAGGTCTTATTGACTATCACATTATCTCAGGGATAATATCAAGATTAGCATCTCCATGGTATTTGCCTGATAAAGAAATGAGGACGAAGAAATGTGTTACACATTTGACTCGGCTGTTTTGGTCGCATGAAATGTTTATGACTGACGAATGTAGTTTATATTACATCATCCTCATTAATAAAGATGATATTCATAAAGCTGATACTGAAGACAACGCCCATCATTATTCAACATTTTGATAGTAAATCAGGGCTCCCGATAGCGTAAAATAATGCGTAATTACGCATGACTTTTTGAAATTTACGCAGTGCTATCACGGCCAGTGGGTATGATTACGCACTCGAAAGATTTGTGGAAACTAATTTAAAAACAATGACATCGATTTATTAGCTCAAAAAACGAAGTTCTAGAAAATAATAAAAAAATGTCAATTTCCGCCAAAGTGACACATGCGCAATGCACTCGCTGGCGAATAAGTTGTGGGACACGTCATCAAAATTCGAGCACAATAAACTACAGCGCCCCCGTGCGAATGGCTGCAACATCGAAAGCCTATGTGTGCGCCTCCTTGCGAATATAAATTTAAGGATTTCCCCACTTTCGTTTCTTCAACACGACTCGGCAATGAATCGACAAACTATTCGAGAGTAAAACAAGTGCGTTTTCTGCAATAGAAGACCTTCAGAAAGCTACTGTGGGCAAGGGCTATCGCTGACTATTAGGATTGTGCCGAAATTTTGAGAAAAACCTGGAGGATTTGCGAGATTTGTAAACATAATGGAAGCTATCACTTTGACTGAAAAAAAAAATTCACTGTAGACTACATGCTTTTTTGAAAATTACCCCTCCATTTCAAAATTTACCCCTTATAATTTGACCCATGGGGTACGGTACCCCTTCGAAAAAATCCTACCGGGAGCCCTGGTAAATATAATAGTTTATAATCACTTATATTACTATGAAATGTCTCGAGAGATATATATTTTTGTAAGCATAACTATAGCCATTGATTTTCCTGGTCAAATGAAACAGTTTACTCAGTGCGTCTTGTTTATTCCGGTGAACTTTTGTTTCAACAAGATCAAGGTCTGGCCTCTGATGAGTACACAACCACCCACGGATCACCTGTATGTGTGCCTTAGTACATGTACAGCGAGATAGTGTGCATTAATCTACAATTGATCCTTGTTCAAACATCCAATGCTTGTACAATGACCGGATACGGGGGGGGGGGGGGGGATCAATGCTTTCCCAAAGAGAGATATGTTATTGAGTTTCTAAACTCACATTCGCATGCATCTGAATATTTATTGACTGGTATTTGTTTCATGCTTGCAATATGAATCATAGATGTCTTGTTGATGAACAGTAGGTCAAAAATACTGGTACCAGTGACAGGTAACTATATAGTTTTGTTAGTTTGTATCATTTATAGAATATTATGTCTTTTATTAGTATGTCAGGTTGAAATCTGTTCAGCACCAAAGGTATAAATGCGGTTTAGAGAGCTAAAAATAAAACTTTCCATGCTGGGATTGAAAAGATCTGACCAGGAAAACAAGAACACAATCAGTCACAAACATTCAAGTCTTTCAAACGTGTGTTTTGCTCTTTTCAGAGTGGCCAGTGTTGTATTTCTTTACTTAGTCTCCAGCAAAGCATCCAGATCTGTCAAGGTAGTTTTTTTGCACTCTTTGGAGTCATCAAGTGTCTATATCTATAGCCGCCATTCAGGCAGAATAATGACATTTGTTTGAGTTGATTTTTACAGGACCCCCTGGTCAGCTACTGTCCTCCAATATGTTCTTGTCTAAGAGGACAATCTCTCTGAGACATTGTCCAATTGGCGGAGGAATTGATTCGATTTGCTCTTGACTTGTTTCTGTATTATTAGCATTGCTGTATCATGCATTAAATATTGAAGAAATTAGTTTGTCAGATATTTTCTTGTTTCTAATGATGCCAGAGTGGTAGATTGCGTTAATGTCAAGCATTTTAACATCGGAGCGAACGATGTTCATGACGGATGTAGTGTCATGTTGTTGGCTGTCCATGATCGTGTTGTTCGTCCAGCAGATCTCTGGACATGTTTACAAAGTGGGCGCAGACTCGGGACCCCTGGAGAAATTGCTTGCTGGTCACATCAGCCAGTCTGTAGCTCTGTTGTTATACCTACTAACCTCAAGGTGCGTAGTTTTCAGGGCAAATATCATCGGGCTAAATTTTGTATTTTATATGTAGGGGGGATCGTATTTCATTCACCATTCGTCTTAGAAATCGCTGTCTCATGCGACGCTTGGGTGAGCATGGGTCTGTGACGGCAGGACAGAATTACGTCTGTATTGTGTGGGGTCAGGCTTTGTTCAAGCATTGTTCTGTATCCACCCATTTTGGTCACGGGGGATTCCAGTGCGAATTTTAGAAAATGCATTCACAAAAATTCAAGTGGGCCATTGTGACATTGTGAAATCTTTTGTGAAATGCGAGCTCCACGCTTTATCACATGTATATGGGGCTAGACAATCGAATTTTCTGAAACTTTTCTACAAACAAAATTAATCATGATCATGTTAATGGAAGTGACGTATATAAAAAAAACTGACATGAACACAATTGTATCTTTATAATATCTTTATATCATATCTATTATCATGATTATATCACTATCGCGAATCGAAATGCTGGTGGCAAAAAAAAAATTGCGTCCAGAGATTTTTACGAATAGTATTGGCCGTGAAAAATTTAAGGGGTTACAGTATGTAGTTTATTTGTAGTATGGGGTTAATGGTCTTATCTCCAGCAACTACATGGCAATATTTGTTTGATATTTTATGGAAAACTAAAGTTCACATTTTGTGACAGGAAGGAAATCTATTCAGAGTTTATCATAGTTTTTACCAGAACTAGTGTCTAGTTTTTGTTTGTGGTACTGTGTCCCTTGCAGATAAAACTAAATAATATAGCTATCTACATATATCATCTTACAAGAATCCGTGGCATTCTGTTGTTCTTTGAACATAAAAGATAAAAGTCAATCACATCTACAAAAACTCAGCAAGAAGCAGACACACAATGTGACCTCTAAATTAGAAGTCTAATGAACACGTAACTTGCTAGATGAATCATGTGGAGTATTCGTATTGCTGTGTGTACACGGAAGGTTTAATTATCATGATAAGGCCAAATTTAATTCTGTGACATCAAAACGAATGTTGAGGAATGTCTGTTAAGTTCAGAAGGTCATTTATTCTAACAGTTCAACAGAATCTAAATTCAAATGAATGCATATTTTCACATGTACGTAACAAGACTATGGAAATATATTTGTAAACAAACATCAAAGAACAGGGTGTTTCTGTGTCAAACTTCGTTATCGAAAGTCACTTCTTGCCACAACATGAACCCGTCATTCCGAAATCACTCAAGCGCAGAAGACTTCACAACTTTTTCGAAAAGCTTCTCTGTGCCATTGTGTACGCACTCTTAGATATGAAAAGAAATTTGGGTGGAGTTCGAAATTCTTCTTTGTTCGTTGTATGCGACATACTTGCAGGTTGTAATGTGGGGGGGGGGGGGGGGGGTCGTCGTCAGTAAATATCACTGAAGGACGCAGGCAAATGCCAGTAGCACGGTTTTAGACTCGCTCTGAACAACTTCCAAGCCTGTGTAGACCCGGTATTTACCTGTGCTGTGACAATCTAACCGGACATAAATCATCCCACCATCCAGGGTCTGGGGTAAACGTAATATAAATGTGAAATGTCTAGGGTGTGCATCTAGAGCTTGGTGCCTGGGTTGCAGACCAGTGTTGTTGGGATGCATTAAGGAGGGGGGCGGGGGTTGTGAACTGTCTTGAATTGTTCTGTCTCACCCGTCTGGTTCAGTTCGAATCAATTAGGCATTATAAAATAACAAACTAGTATTTATACACCTGATTAACTGTCTCAATAACGTGAATGCACCATTGAAATCTACGGTTTCAGGTTTGGTGTAAATTTCAGTGGTGAACCAGTCTATTTGAGATCCGATAACTTATTCGTAACCAGTATACAGCATATAGATTTTGCAGTCAGACGTTTTGTTCTCTGTTAGCGTGTCTGGCTGCATACAGTACAACACTTGGCATGAGTAGGTGTAGTTGGTCCGAGTGTAGTTTTGGGAGAGGTTGCCGTAAGAAACCACAATGTCAGTGCGTCCATGTGGACCTATTGAGCACTGCACCACAACAACAGGCTGCAGCCTGAGCGGGGGAAATAATCCTCAATGAACTCATGCTGCTCTGCTGTGGCTAGCCAAGGTGTGATTGTCGAGGCTGAGGGCTACAGGACTCGCACCTAGTCCCCCCCTCCACATCCCACACGCCACTGTCTTACTTCCCGGGAAATCCTTCCAAATCCTGGGAACTTGACCTGTAAATACTGTAGACCTAGGATATATCATGGATGTTATAATGGCTACACACTATAAATAATCGGATAATATGTAACTGACAACAATATTGAGTGCCGGTATAATATAACATGTAAAAGGAAATATCATCATTCAAGAAGATTATCACCACTACAAGTGTACGATGCAGGATCTTTTGTATTGTTCATGGGAATAATCTCACGGTTTACAGGATGTTCAGGACCCACATCCTGAACCCAGCAATCATTGATTGAGAGCTGGAGAGCGAGAGAGCTTCCCTGGCCCCAAACTTTTGTGAATGGGTGTGCTCGTGTTGTACGGGAGAAGCAGGCATAGCGTCTAAAGTTGGCTCGGTCGGACGGAAGTCCCAGGTTTCTGGGCGCGGTCCATGCTTCTGAGCAGTACCAGGCCACACTTCTTGTGTTATTGGGCCGTTGCAGTCAAACTCTGTTACCGGGTGTAAAGATAAATGCGGAACCCACCTTGTTTATATCTAGCCTTCTGCAGTTGTAGGAAGCTCGAATTAAACACAGTGCTTCAGGTTTTATGCCAAAAACAACAAAATCAAATTAAAATATAAAATGTTATAACATGAGCCTGAGATCATTGACCTTCAGCAGATGTGGGGCGGGATTGATAACAGCTTGTTTACCTGTTACTGTGGCAACCTTATCATTGCTTGTAATCAGTCTGTATACAACACTAACCAGTGGCTTGTTTTCCTCAGTTTGTTTACAAACTCGGCTGAGCTAGCTCTCGGAAGATTTTGCTGTGCAGCTTCCGAATCTGTACATTGAAGGAACTAGTTTGTCAAAATGAATTTTCGTCTAGTCAGATTTCAGTTCTCATGGTGAATATGTAGTCAGCAGTGAAAAAATTAAAAAGGTTCTACTGGTAACACAGATACTCGAGTGAAAAATGCTACATGTACTAGAATGAAACAAAATACCATATTTGGTCGTAATAGTAGCACGTGCCCTAATAGTGTCACGCCCCCCTTTTTTTCTCCAAAAATGTTCGATTTTAGGTTACCGGACCTATGGTCCGATAACCTATTGGCATGGCGTTGCGTCCGTCGTCCGTCGTCCGTCGTCCGTCCGTCGTCCGTTCACATTTTTATCTTTAAAGTATATTATCGAATCTTTCTGAAATTTTGCACAAAAATACCTAAAAATATTTCAAGGAAAGGTTTTTTTTTGTTTTTCGATTTTCGCATTTTTTTCAAAATGGCGGCCGTTTTCGACGAAAAATGCCTGATTTTGGACTTTGGCGGCCATTTTCTCAAAAACTGTTCAGTAACTTTTTTTCTTTTTGATACACAACACTCCTCATATGTACTCCTGTGATGTGTATAAGTTTCGTTGCGCTTGAATCGCTCGAAGTGGGCCATTTTGGGCCAAACTTGGCCCAAATGGGACTTTCCCATGTTAAATTTTCCTATGCTTTATAATGGGACACATTATGCCTTATATCTCACTTAATATTGAGATTAGAGACTAGGAATCAATTGTGGACATATAGGAAATGATATATGCTGAATATTCTCGTGACCTTGAGTTTGACCTCTGACCTCAGTTTCAAGGTCAAAGAACAAAATGGCTAATATCTCGCTTATTATCGACTTTACAGCTTAGAAATCAATTGTGGACATATAAGAAATGATATATACCGAATATTCTGATGACCTTGAATTTGACCTTTGACCTCATTTTCAAGGTCACAGGACAAAATGGCTAATATCTCACTTCTTATCGACTTTACAGCTTAGGAATCAATTATGAACATATAGGAAATGATATATGCAGATTATTGTCATGACCTTGAATTTGACCTTCGACCTCATTTTCAAGGTCACGGGACAAAATGGCTAATATCTCACTTATTATCGATTTTACAGCTTAGTGATCAATTGTGGACATGTAGGAAATGATATATGCTGAATATTCACGTGACCTTGAATTTGACCTTTGACCTCATTTTCAAGGTCACGGGACAAAATGGCTAATATCTCGCTTATTATCGACTTTACAGCTTAGGAATCAAATATGGACATACAGGAAAGGATATACGCTGAATATTCTGATGACCTCAAATTTGACCTTTGACCTTATTTTCAAGGTCATAGCACAAAATTGCTAATATCTCGCTTATTATCGACTTTACGACTTAGGGGTCAATTGTGAACATATAGGAAATGATATATGCTGAATATTCTCGTGACCTTGAATTTGACCTTTGACCTCATTTCCAAGGTCACAGGACAAAATTGCTAATATCTCGCTTATCATGCTTATTATCGACTTTATGGCTTAGGAATCAATTGTGAACATATAGGAAATGATATATGCTGAATATTCTCGTGACCTTGAATTTGACCTTTGACCTCATTTTCAAGGTCACAGGACAAAATGGCCAATATCTTGCTTATTAGCGACTTTGCAGCTTAGGAATCAATTGGTGAACTTATAGGAAATGATATATGCTGAATATTCTAGTGACCTTGAATTTGACCCTTGCCCTAAATTTCAAGGTTAGTCATTTTATTTTCAAGGTCAGAATACAAAATGGCTTATATCTCGCTTATTATCAAATTTACAGCTTAGGGGTCCATAGTGAACATATAGGAAATGATGTATGCTGAATATTTTGGTGATCTAGAATTTGACCTTTGATCTCATTTTCAAGGTCAGAGAACAAAATGGCTAATATGTCGCTTATTATCATCTTTACATCTGCCCCTGATGACGCCAGTGTGTCTTTGGATAAACTATTTGGTCGGGCTTTGTTTCTATTGCAAAATGTTGTATTTTACCTTTCTTATTGGCATCATCAAAATTTGATTGTATTGGTGGTAATAGATTGATACTTACATTTGTACCACTGAGTCGGTGTCACTACTGGCGGACGTTAAATCTGTTCCCGAGGATACCATCAACTCAGTAGCCTTCGGGCTTGTGAATGGGTACTTTTGTACTTGTCATGTATCTATTCCATGGGGTTAGATTCGGATTTCTAAATTATTTTCATAGGTTGTTGGGCAGTTGTATACTAATTCCATCTGGTGTACAGTAGAAACAACTACATTTAACACATTGTCTGCCCCTGAAGACGCCAGTGTGTCTTTGGATAAACTATTTGGTCGGGCTTTGTTTTGTTTCTATTGCAAAATGTAGTATTTTACGTTTCTTATTGGCATCATCAAAATCTGATTGTATTGGTGGTAATAGATTGATACTTACATTTACAGCATAGGAATCAATTGCGAATATAGATGAATGATATATACTGAATATTTTCATAACCTTGAACTTGAACTTTGACCTCATTTTCAAGGTCACATCACAGAATGGCTAATGTCTCACTTATTATCGACTTTACAGCTTAGGAATTTATTGTGGACATACTAGAAGTGATATATTTGTTGAAAATTTCATGACCTTGAATTTATCAGTGACTTTATTTTCAAGGTCACTGGACAAAAGGCTAATATCTAAAATGTATATTGTCCGGTAACCTTTCTTAGCCCTTGGGCTAATTTTTGTAACCTCATACTTCACTTCAATTCTTTTTAGCTTACCGGCCCCCTCGTGGTTTTTCGTCCGTCGTCCGTCCGGGTCTGTAACTTTTTTTTGGCATGATAAATTTCCCCATAAATTTGTCAGAACATACCTTAGGCAAATATCTAAAAACGTTTTTTAAATTTTTTTGATTGAATCGTTTTTGCCGATTTGGCGGCCATTTTTGACGAAAAATTGCCAATTTTGGACTTTGGTGGCCATTTTCTCAAAAACTGTCTGATCAGTTTTGAGATTTTTGTTTCAAAACATTCCTCTCATGTACCTCTATGACATGTGTAAGTTTCGTTGCCCTTGGATCGCCGGTCTGCATGTGGCGGCCATTTTGATTTTTTGACAGGTCGACGAAAAAAAAAATTTTTGGTCTCAAATCAAGTCAGTGGGAGCTACGCAGAGTAATCTCATAGAACACTTCAAGATAGAGCCTAAAGGGAAATCATATATTGCGGTTTGAGTGGTGACCTTGATTTTGACCTTCAATGACCTTGAAATGACCTTTTTTGTCGAAAAAACGATGAATTTTACCTTTGGTGGCCATTTTCTCGAAATCTATCCAGACAGTTTTCCTCAAAATCATGTATAAGATTCTCCTTATGTACCTTTGTGATGTGTATAAGTTTTGTTGCCTTTGAAATGACGGTCTGCGTGGGGCGGCCATTTTGATTTTTTGACGGATCGGCAAAAAAAACTTTTTTGTCCCAAATCAAGTCACTATTCGTTTTGAGCCATTTCCAGCAAAAAAAAATAAAAAATTTTTTTGGCCATTGAAATTTTTTTTGGACTTGGAAAATTTCACCCATACAGCCTAAGTATTGGCACATTCAAATGGGAAATCATATATTGCGGTTTGAGTGGTGACCTTGAATTTGACCTTCAATGACCTTAAAAGGTCAAAACGACCTTTTTTTGTCAAAAAAAGGATGAATTTTGCCTTTGGTGGCCATTTTCTCGAAATCTATTCAGACGGTTTTTCTCAAAATCATGCGTAAGATTCTCCTTATGTACCTTTGTGATGTGCATGAGTTTTGTTGCCTTTGAATCGACTGTCTGTGAAAATTTGTCATTAACGAAAAAAAAATTTCAAGATGTAACTTGATTTCGTATTTTACTCCATACAGAAAATGTGTTTCTATCAACATCTACGAACATGTTTTAACATATAGATTTTAACATCAGTGTAACAGTTTATATGTATTCAGTATTCTACGCAATTCACATGATTGCCGGTAAGCTACAGCACCCTTGGTGCTATGTTAATAAACTCTTGGGGTGTTCCAATCCATAACAAAAATGGATGATTATGTAACATATTTATGTTATTTGAATCATAATCAAAGGGATTGAAGGCTATAGGTATATTATTCAGTGATTTTCCTAAAGTTGACCTCAAATTCCAACTCATTTTTGCGCGCGCTGTATCATGATGTGCTACTATCACATGTATCAGGACCAGTACGGTATTCATGGATATAAAGTTTCTGTGGTGAAATGATAGATGAGTGTCCTGTTGCGATGTAACTTTGGTAACAATGTCCCTGTTGTCTCCCACAGCACTGGAAGGACGTGTCGCCGCTAGCAAAGGACTTCATCGACAAGCTGCTGGTGCTGGACATCAACAAACGAATGACCTCACAGATCGCACTCAAGCATCCCTGGGTCATCACCATGGCAGCGTCTTCTAGCAACAAAAACCTGCACCGCACCATCTCCAAAAATCTCCTGGAGCGCCAGTCCACACGCAACAGTGTCAAGAGTGCAAAGTCCACCAAGTCAAACCGGTCCAACCGGTCGGCACGCTCCCTGCGCTCGGAGCACAAGCGAGTGCTGCCTGAGGAGATTGACGAGCTGCATCGGGATCCGGAACTCCAGGCCGAGTTGTCGTCTCTCTCCGGGAACTGAGCTCTGCCGAGCCTCATGTGCCACGCTTGTTACCTGGGTATCAGACCTTCAGTTCTGGATCTACGGTCCAGGAACTGGACTTTTACTGTGATCTCGACTAGGCTTCAGTTTAACTCAACATGTCGGCTGCGATCTTGAGTTTGTGCTGTACGTGGGCTCTCGGCCACAGCACAGGCCGGGGAAAAACCCACGAGGACGGGTGTCGATGGCTGCCGATGACTGCAGTCCAAACATTCAATGTATTCATGAACAGATCACTCAGCGTTTTGGCCACTGGCCAGTTAGTCAACAAGGGGGTATTACGCAAGTTTTCTGCTGCATGTATCAAATGCATGTATGCAACGTGAAATTTTTGCAGTTCTTTTGGAGCAATGCCTTTCATATTAAATATTTAATCGAGAAGTAGTACATATAAACTGAAACAGAATGCAAGATTTCTCCCGATTACCTCCAAATAATTATTGTATCACATGTTGACAGACTTTCATAATGTCTTATAGATGAAAAAGAAATATTGGTAACCATGGCATTGTAACCATGACAGATTTGGATCAGGATACCAAATTGTGGGAGACATGTTCCCGACACCAGGCATTATTCTTTGTACACACCTGATCACTTGTTTGTATGGAACTTTTTTGTTAGACTACCATTGTCCAAATGTGCTACCAATCAAATACCTTCATGACTTTCGGATCTTGTGGTGAAAGAAAATCAAATTCTGATTCTTTTAGTACATCAGGGTTCAAATGTGCAGGGAAGTGCTATACAAAAACTGTATGTTTATCTTTGTTTACTGGTATATGTTTGGTTATTATGGTATATGATTATCTGCATTGCTTCTCAATAACTGTTTATTATGTGACAAAACATAGCAGGTATTAGCTTTGTATGTAAATTTCCGGTAACAATAGTTTGTGCATTTATCATTCATCATGTTCAAAATACAATAATAAGTTAGTACTGAATGTTGAAAAAGTCGTCATACACTTAATGCCATTCTTCGATAGTCTACTTGTAACTTACAATGTTTTTTATGGTATATGCTACTGCAGACCAGAACTCCAACAAATATGCTAAGTACACAAAAACATGTTGTTACTGTAAAACCCTAGGTTAGTGTACATGGTGTATCAGTGTATTGCAGAAGAGAAGGAATGATAACATTGTTATGTAAATATTGTACAGAGGTCACTGAAGGAGCCGTATTTATCCTGTCAGAGCGCGGGGAGAGAGTCTAGTCCAGTAGAACAGCATAATTCAGTTGTCATCCGCATGTAAACTCACGTTCTGTGTGTGACTGTTCGTCAGTGTGTGGAGGTGTACGTGTGTGTGTGTGTGTCCAGTCTTCAATGTGGTCCTCTAAATCACCTCCTGGCCACTACAAACTAGAGCCAGTTTGCACGTGCCGTTTGAATCTGTTGTCGTTATTAGGTAGGAAATTTCTGTTTGTGTATGAATGGGTACTGTCTGTATGAGTCCTATCATTACACATCAAATTCTTCAAGGTCACTAACGCAGATGTGACTGTGAGAAGTCTCAAACACATACTCGACACGGCTCAGTTTGTGCTGCTTTCTGCAGTCTGACAGATTTTATAGCAGCGAGGATGAGATTTGTTTGTGAGTACTGTTGGTTACAAATTTATATATATTTTATAATATAGAAAACTGTGATCTTCAAAAGTAAACTATGCAAGATTACTGAAAGAACTACATGTAGCATTCACAAGTGTTTTAAATGTGACTGCACACAAACTCTTTTGTTCCAATACACTTAATGAAGGCTAAGAGTGTTGAAATTTTCATCAGTGTTTGAAAAAAAAATGTATGCATATTTCTGTCTCGAACATGATCAATTTTAGTGAGTCAGAATTTCACAAAGGAAAACAGCCTTGCACATTTTTTGTAGTAGTGATAGCAAGTTCTACGCACAATTTTGTAAAACCTGCTGCGAGTTACAGTCTGATCAAATATTGTGCCATAAATCTGCATTTTCTTGTTATATTGTTCACTCAATTGTCATTGTTAAGGTTTTTGTTGGTAAATTGCTGGTTATATATTGATCTTGGAGTTTATATTGTTGTTGAGTTGAAAAGAGAGAATTAGTGTTTGTTGTTCATTCTATCATTTTAGAAAGTATGAAATTGTTCATACAATATTATATACTATGTCACTTTAGTGCATTTTCAATTTCAAACCAACTCCGGTTTTTTTCATGGCAAATGTCTGTCAAGAATTGTTGAGAAATGAAAAAAAAAAAATTTTGTTGCATCTTTTCAACGTTTTCATTAGACGGAAATCTATGTCCTTTTGAGAAGCAAAAAGTGGTTTGACAGCTTAATGTTAAAGTTTACACACCAGAATCATCAGTGTCCATTTACTCACACGCTGTCAACTCAATTTTTCATCTAGGCCTTAGTGCTTTAAGAGCTGAGTATACGACATTTCACCATGATTGATGTTCACAAAATGCTGTGTCACTGTTGTTTTGTTCCCAGCCAAATTTACGAATAGGAAATCAACGGAAATTGAACATGTTGACAATTGGAACAAAAACAATGAGAGTAACTAAGACAGTTCAGCATTAACATTGGAAAGTATATATTATTGCATGAATAATATAATAGATCTATCTAAGGATACTTTTTGTATACTCATATTTCAGGACATTGGAATTCAACAGCAATAAATGACATTCTGTGCCGTTGCCATGACATTATCAGCCATGTATGTATGAGTTACCAATAAAGTTCATTGCTGAATTACAAAAATAATCGTTTTTATTTTGATGTGCAAATTTTTATGAAAGCATGCAAGATCAGATATAACTACGTGTCAAGGCCTGAAATGCTTTGGCGGCATTTCATTGTAAAGCATAAGAATACAAAAATGTGACTCAACAAAAAAATTTCAGAGCGAGACGAAGGTACCCGTAAGACCTCTAGGAGGTATTTGGCTAGATCGAGAAGCCCCCAAATAATGTCTTTCATATGAACCGCTTCCGAGATAGTGATAAAAAATGCCAACTCGGCAAAAAAAAAAATTTGCGTCAGGATAGAAGCACATCCTTAATACCACTCGTTTGTTAAGGCGACAAGATCAATTATAAACATCTGTTTTGTCCACCACACCCCCTTGGTAAAAAATGCTGCCTTACTAAAAAAGATTCAGATCAAGGTCGAAGTTCATCCAACATATCTCGAACTTTCTAAGATTAGTTCAGGGAAACATCACTGATGAGTCCGATAATAATGTCCATTTCGCTCTACGACGCACCATTTCCGAGATACTTGCATGTAAAACAAATATGAACAATGCTGAAAAAAAACATTACGTCAAGGTGAAGGTACCCAACTGTTTTAGTTTTGAAGTTTTTGAAGAAGTCTAAGTAAACAAATTGGGGCTTGATACCCAATTAGGACATTCAAAACCTCAATTAGGTTTGATGATCCAAACTGAAACTACCACCGAAAAGTGAGTCTGATTGTTAATGAACTTGAGTTTAGAAAAAAAAAATTTCCCACTTACCCAATGAAAAATCAATCTGGATGCCATTTGCAGGCCAGTGATTCAAGAGCATTGAAACTCCTGTCAATGATACATCTGGGGATGCATTCCAGTTAAAATGGCCTAAAAAGGCCCATAAAGTTGGCCCAAGCGGTTCAAACTGAAAATTAGCCCAATGGCTAAGAAAGGTTACCGGACAATGTTTTACATCTTAGATATAAGCCATTTTGTCCAGTGACATTGAAAACAAGGTCAAAGGTCAAATTCAAGGTCACAAGAATATTCAGCATATGTCATATCATGTCCACAATGGATTCCTAAGCGGCAAAATCGACAATGAGCAAGATATTAACCATTTTGTGCTCTGACCTTGGAATATATCACTTCCTATATGTCAACAATTGATTCCTAGGCTTTAAATTCGATAATAAGCGAGATATTAGCCATTCTGTGCTCTGACCTTGAAAGTGAAATCAAAGGTCAAATTCAAGGTCATGACATCATTAGGCATCCCGATTGAAAATCGGGAGGCCTTATGTTTTTGTCTGTTTTTTTTTTTTTTTTTTTTTCTTCCGCCGTTTGGTTTCCGGATCATAACTCTTGAACGCCTTGATCTATCTTTCCGAAATTTTCACAGCTCATCCGAAATACTTTGCTCCCAACCCCTATTGTTTTTTGTCAAGATCCGAAATCCAAGATGGCCGCCAGCGGCCATTTTGGAAAAAAAAATCGGGCGATTCCTGTCAATGTCATAATTTGATTCAGGCAATTTCCAGGGGAAAAAAAATTTTTTAAGTGTAGGTGTATTTTTTTTTGGGGGGGGGGGGACTTGGAATTTTTCCCTCGCCTGCGCCCATGCAGATGTAATAGTGCAGGTTCTTAGCTCATAATTTTGGACGAATTGTTCACATTGTGATAAAAGCATGAAACTTTGCAGAGTGGTAGAATATCACTCACTGGTCAATATAAGCTAGGGAGCCATTCTCAATATGGCCTGTGGCGGATATGGCAGCCATTTTTCTTTTTCCAGTAAATCGACCTAAAACGGCTGGTTTGGGAAATTGATTATTTCTACCTGTGCATCTCAAATATTATCCAATCTCAACAAAATTGGTGTCAGACTGACCGGAACAACAAGACCAACTCACTTTTAACGAAAAAAGATAATTATTTTGAATATTCTGCAGCATTATGTTAAAAAAAATCAGTTTTTTTGCCTACGGATATCGTAGTCGGGCATGTACAATAGGTGTGGTTGCACCCCATCCTCCATGATCATCTGAAATTAACTTTTTAGTTGTAAAATCCTATAATTCATCATCAGATGTGTTTCCAGAGGCCCACCACTGGAAAAGATATGTTTTTGGGCTTTTTTCAAAATGGCCGCCATCGAAATCATGTTTTTGGCCATAACTCCGCTTCTATTACCCATAGAGACATGGTTTTGGTGTCTACATCTTTGTTTTTGATACTGAAGAATCCAATTTTGTCATTACTGAGTACCTGTGACTGCTGTATGTTTCAGAATTGAAAATGGCTGACAATGAAACCGGTGAAAATCATATCTCCAGGCAAGGTGCGACTGATATGTGTAGAAACCCTGAAAGGGGACCAGATTGATAGTAAAAAGCAGTTCCATTCCCACATAACAAGCTGGGGTGTGCAAAAGCCATCTTTTTTAGTTGTGCATAGAAAACCAGGAAAATCCAAGATGGCCACCAAAGCCCACATATATTTTCTGATTATAAGCAAGGCCTCTGCATAAGAATTATCAGTAGTTATAAAACTAAAGAATCCAATAATAGACTAGTACAGATCCTGTAATGTCCCTCCTATTGCATTGGAATCAAGACACCATAAAATGCCAGTAAAGTTCGCTATCATTCTTTGCGTGTTTTATCACGAACATGGGAAGGATCCCATGGAAGCATGGTGATTGTTGAAAAGCTTTCCAATCGTGTTGATGTGTTTGATACAATAAAAATGGCCTCTGTGGCCGAGTGGATGGGACCGGTGGCTCTTGAAGCAACGAAGCTCAGAGGCGGTAGGTGACGCGGGTTCGATCCCCGTCACCGGCACAAAGTAGGTGGAGTTTTCATCCTGGCAATGCAAAGGTTTCTCCATTCGATTGTGCTTTCCAAATTCTAAATTGTCACCCGACGGGGGATGGGGAAGACAGGCAGAATTGCCTATCATCATGGACCGTCGTTAAACAAATCTGATTATTATTATTATTATTATTATTATTATTATGGCTACTCCTTATGTATGACACGGAAATGATGTGTGTAATTTTTGTGCAGCACGGTATGACAGTGAGCTGATAACAATGCAGTAGCGCCAGACAAATACTATGCCAATGCTAGATTGACCTCTAGTCTCAAGAACGATTACACGGCAAATAAGCATTGGTATATAAATGTTCAACTTAGATCTTCTGGATTCGAAAGATGAACAATATTTTGTGCAGTGGCATTTGACACAAAGGTAAAAACGTCCCTAACCAGAGGCATGATTGTCTAGATAAGAGCCATCTTTGTCGACTGTCTCAGTACATCCATGGTCTTTGGTGTTTTGAACAGCCCCTAGTGGTTGATGGGCTCTAGTTCGTGTCCTCAGTTGGAGGTCTGAGATGTTGTTTCACTTGTTTGAGGAATTCATTACATATGTGACAGAGAGCCTTCATCCCAACAAGGTCAGCATGCTCCTATTTCATGCATTCACTGGATCTGATAGCATATCCTCTTTCATATGCTGGTGTCATCTGAGTTGAGAGACGTGACGCAATTGGTGCAATACCAATTCAATTGGTATATGTCCTTCATTGAATCTATCATTGATGACATCAACATCGACCTCGTAAGCACAGGAACAAGAATCCATCATGCAACCACTAGGGGTCTTCAAACCCCACAGGCCATGGATGGACTGAGAGAGACGGCACAAAATGTCCCATGTTTACCACAATATCTTGTGTCAGGGATGCCTTATCTTGATGCCAATTGTCATTGCACAAATCCTAGTCAATTTTGCGAATACTAAAGGTCTAACTTGGAATGTATACATATAAATGCCATTCCAAATTTGCCTTTTAATAGTTCTTGAGACTAGGGGTGAATACTAGGGCTGTATTATATTGGCATATAATATTTGTCATGAACAGCATTGTTTTCAGGTCACTGTCATACCGTGCTGGGCAGAAAAATCTCATCATTACTGTATCATACAAAAGGGGCAACTCCTGTGTCAACCGGAAACCATTCATCAATGAACATGCTTCATTTGCCACGCAGAACAAAACTGGTGCATGAGTGCTGAGGCAGAGATATTTCCCATTTTCATGGCAGCTGATAGGACCAGCAAACACATGGTAGCAGTGAACTCTACTGGCATTTTATGATAATAGATGCAATAGAATGGAAATTATAGGAATCGTACTGGTCTATTCTTAATTAAATTAATTAGTTTTACCGTTACTGGTAATTTTTATGCAGAGGCCTCGCTTAAATTCAGAAATTATCTGTTGGCTTTGAGAGCCATCTTGGATTGATTTTCTGTGAACTAAAAAAACTGTTACATTCCATGCACAACTAATAATGATGGTTTCTGCAGTCCCTAAATACTAGTTCATTCGCATCTTTCACCATCCTACTATGTAATGACAGAAATATGGAATATTCTTCGAAGACAACCATCGAACATCGCGTTCATCATCGAGTCGTGTATCCAAGAATTCAAGAGATTCCACATTGGAACCTATTATTGGCACTATTTCTGTAAATTGATTCTTATCTTTTGATCTTGATATGTGGGAATAGAACGCTTTTACTATCAAAAAAAGCCCCCGTCATGATTTCTACACATATCAGTCACACTATGGTTTTTCACCAGTTTCATTGTCAGCCAATTTTAATTCTGAAGCAACCAACAGTCACAGGTACAAAACAACGATACAACTGGATTCCCCAGTATCAAAAACATATGTATAGACACCAAACCCATGTCTCTACCTGCATTAGAAGCTGAGATATAGCCCAAAACATGATTTTGGAGTTTTCGATGACGGACATTTTGAAATAGGCCAAGAATACCACTTTCACAGTGATAGGTCTCTAGCAACATCTTTAATATTCATTAATATGTTAAAAAATAACTTAAAACGTGTGTCGGGGGTGCAGGCACCCCTATTATACATGCCCGACTACGAGATCCGTAAATAAGTTGTCAAAATTCAAGCAAAAAAAATGTTTTTTGACATATTGCTGCAATATATTCGATATAATTATCTTTTTGCCATTATAAGTGAGTTGGCTTTGTTCTTCCGGTCAGTTTGATACCAGATTTGATGATATTGGATAATATTTGACAGCCACAGGTAGGAATAACGAATTTCGCAAACCGGCCATTTGAGGTCAATTTACTGCAAAAAGAAAAATGGCTGCCATATCCGCCACAGGCCATATTGAGAATGGCTCCCTAGCTTAAATTGACCAGTGAGTGATATTCTACCACTCTGCAAAGTTTCATGCTTTTATCACAATGTGAACAATTTTTTTGCTAAGAACCTGCACTATAATACTGTAACTGAGCCATGCTACTGTATTCACTGACTGCAGCCTGCATGTCCAGCATGAGGCTAGGCTCTGCCCTCTCAGCCAGTGCAGTATATGAGAGCCCTGCTCGGTCATGCCTTACAAGATCAGCCAGTCTGTCCAGCACAGCAATAGGCTCCGCCCCTCTCAGCCAGCCCTGCTCAGTCATGCCTGACAAGTGATACAGCAGTAAGCTAGCATGTCCAACATGACCCTAGGCTCATATCCATGCATAATCCCCACTCCCCCCTCCAAAGCCTGGTTTACTAGTGTGTGTACATGGTAAAAGAATGAAGTTCCATCCCACAGAATACAATAGTTGGTTAATAAGCCAACACACATGACACAACATGCTTGGGGAATGATTTGTCCTGTCTACATTTATATTGTACAAACATGTATTGTTTGAATGTTTTGTTATCCAACTCTATTTCACATGCAATGACAAAATCATCATTGTTTTAGTTAGCTGGGAAATGTTTGGCTTTGGTTATAATATGAATGCGAAAATTCCGCTATATTGTACAAGTTTTGAAATCACAAAATTGGCCAAGATGACACAGCATTCTTTTAGTCACGTATCATTTTATATTTGACAGGAGCACCTGAAAAATATCACAAACATCCTGATTAAATATACTAGTACGCTGAATAATATTGGCTGGGTAATTGTCCATTCATTTGAGTAAGGTGCGGTATTCGACTTTCACCATGGTGATCTAACCCCCCTCATTGGTTAGATAGCCCCTAGCACCAACTCAAATATACCATAGCTCACTAATGTGCTCATACCGCACCTTAAACATTCATTTTGGGTGGCAAATGTCTGGTGGGCCAAGTTGTCAAGATGATAGAAAGCAGTTCTGGTAAGAAACTCTGATGAGCTCTCACTCTTACCCAAATACAATGGCCTATGTATCCTTTTTTCTCAGTCCAGCATGGCCATTTGAAATGATAAGAACAAATTGGGGGATGCCACAAAGCCTATAGGCTTTTATGTCTAGTTCAGCATATATCGTTTCCCATATGTTCACTATTGATTCCCAAGCTGCAAAGTCGATAATAGGTGATATATGAGCCATTTTGGGCTCTGGCCTTGAAAATGAGGTCAAAGGTCAAATTCAAAGTCAAGACAATATTCAGGATATATCATTTCCTATATGTGCTCAATTGATTGCAAAGCTGTAAGGTCGATAATAAACGAGATATTGGCCATTTTGTGCTTAGACCTTGAAAATGTGGTCAAAGGTCAAATTCAAGATCATGACACTATTCAGCATATATCGTTTACTGTATGTTCACAATTAATTATTAAGCTGTAAAGTTGATAATAAGCGACATATTAGCCATTTTATGCTCGGACCTTGAAAATGAGGTAAAATGTCAAGTTAAAGGTCATGACAAGATTCAGTATATATCATTTGCTATGTGCACAATTGATTCCTAAGCTGTAAAGTCGATAATAAGCGAGATATTAGCCATTTTGAACTTTGACCTTGAGAATGAGGTCAATGGTCAAATTCAAGGTCATGAAAATATTCAGCATATATTGTTTACTATATTTTCACAATTGATTCCTAAGCTGTAAATTTGTTAATTGAGCGAGATATTAGTCATTTTATGCTGTGACCTTGAAAATGAGGTCAAAGGTCAAGTTCAAGGTCATGACAACATTAGGCATATATCATTTCCTATATATCCCCAATTGATTTGTAAGCAGTAAAGTCGATCATAAGCGAGATTTTAGCCATTTTGTGCCCTGACCTTGAAAATGAGGTCAGAGGTCAAATTCAAGGTCTCGACAATATTCAGCATATATCATTTCCTATATGTCCACAATTGATTCCTAGTCTCTAAACGCAATATTAAGTGAGATATTACCAATAAAGTACAGATCCCCCTCAGATAAGACCTACCCTTCTGCCACAAAATTAAGGTCTTATCTTAGGGGATGTCTTATTAGAGGGGTTCATTTACATGTTAAAGTCATTCTAGCGCCACGAGAAAAAGTCTTTACAGAGGGGGAAGTCTTTGTAGAGGGGGGTCTTATCTGAGGGGGACCACTGTATCCCATTATAAAGCATAGGAGAATTTAACATGGGAAAGTCCTGTTTGGGCCAAATTTGGGCCAAAATGGCCCACTTCAAGCGCAACGAAACTTGTACACATCACAGGAGTATATATGAGGAGTGTTATGTATCAGAAAGAAAAAAAGTTTCTGAACAGATTTTGAGAAAATGGGCACCAAAGTCCAATAGCATCCTCTCAATACATAGAGACAATTGAATATTTTGGCTAGCTCGGAACTACAAGAAGTAAGCTATCAAACATTCAGTGATTTTTGAGCGGATATTCGCAGGTCACACCCCATGCAAGTTTGATGATAATCTGGCGAGTTGCATGCAAGACGCCAGCCACAGCCACGGATCTCGATTGAGAGATCTCGGTCGATAATCACTGTCCGTTGTGAATCAATATATCCAGGTGTCAAACCCTCACTGGCATGATCAAACGATCCACGCTTTTTGTTGTCTTTTTAGACTGCCTTTGTACATGTGCGGCAAGAAGTAGGTTAGTCGGCGTCTTACCCATGATGATGTATTCAGTTGGACATGTAAATTCCCAAGTGCGAACATATATACTCACTTTAAAACAAAAAAATTTACTCTACAAATATTCATCATAGATTATTCAAATCTAAATAATTTGAATCACATATGATAAAAAAAAGTACTTTTTGAAATACATATAAATACATTGTAGGGCAGGGGAACGTATTGGTGCCAATGACTGTATATGATTTGACAAAATGTTGTTTATTGATGAAGTTTATTGATGAAGACACATGTGTGGATAAAACATGACAGGATATGAAGACGAAATGTATGAAACTTTGTATAAAATGCTGCCAATGTACGAGTGATTGACTGGCGGGCTTCAGTGACCAGGTTTGTATGGTTTGCTCGGTGGTGACCTTGACTTCTTTGTCTTGTAGGATGTCTGCAAACACAGAGACATTCCAATTAATCAAAGTGATCATATCATGGAATACCTGTAAAGAAAGCAATTGCAAAATAAACCTTCCACTTGTTGAATTTTTTAGCAGTTTACACAAACATAAAGTCTATTGTTAGTCACGTTATTAAATGACTGCAAGTCAAATGTAACAATTTGATGAATGCAGCATTTGTACACATCTCAAACAATGATACTACTATAGAACTGTCAGTGATGTATCGACCACACCTGGCATTAAATCAAATCTCGACAGATCACCTAACACACAGCAACAAAAACATCCTTCTGCACTTTCCCACCCAGCTATTGCCAAAAACAGCCACCTTTTCTAAGACATTGAGACCTAAAACAACACTTCACCCAGAAGTCAGGGCCCGAGCAAACACATTTATTGTCAAATAGCCTGCGACAGTCTGTACGGAGCGTAATCGCTTCACTCCTGTCTCCACCCAGTCAGAGGCTTGCGCAAGGTTTAAGTCTCTTTCACACGACACAATACACACTTGTTCGCAGATGTGGCAACACATGTCACACACAAAGTCTGTATTGTTTTAGTAAAATTAACCAATGCAGAGAGAGGCCAATGCATGACCTGGCAATTTCCAGGCCAGCATTTTTTTCACCGAGGTTCTCTTACAAACTTGTCTGAGTGATGGGTGGAGTCTACATTGGTGTTTTGTTACTTTCCTCTATCTATGTTTTGTACGGTCACTAGATTTGCGTCAGCACTCAGCATGCTCAGCAGGGTCACACAACATATATGGGGTCACTGTATATTTACATGTACATGACCACATGTCTTTGACCAAAACAAACATTGGATGCCCACCATACAATCAAGCAGAAGATGGCTTGTCTGTTAGTAACCAACCCATATACATGTATTTCCTTATACCGGTAACAAGATCTAACACCAAATAATGATGGTTCCCTGTACGTCAAGCGAGTGCTGATCGTGTACCAATGCTTTACTCATCAAAACGTCACTGCAAAGTGAGCAGATAGACCGTTACTATGGCTACCAAAGCTTCATGACTGACCTTGGGTTCTGATTGGTTGCAGACCTCTGGTCGCCATAGACACAGCATTGAGTCCTCCCCTCCTGTCACCAAAGTCTGCGACTGAGGGCAAGTATAAACTGTTCTTTCAATATCATCTTATCATACAAATAAAACTACATTAATAAATGACATAAATGACATTAAAAATTAAACTATTTTATATATAAACACTGTTTTAATTGCTTAATTGACATGTTTTATTGGTGTGTGCTATGAAAATGTTCTAAAATATATTTACACGCTGTATATGTGAAATATATTTTTGGCTGACATTGTTACAGTACATACATGTGGATCCCAGGTCAGACAGCGCACGATATCGCGGTGACCTCCCTCGGGGGACAAGTGTAGCTGGATCGAGTCGTCTGCCACCTTGTACACCCAGATCTGACCTCTGTTACCATAGCAAAACAGCCAACACCATGATCACAGCACACAGAGCAAATACATAACATTCACAGAATGATACTGCATTAAAACTTCCGTATGGTCTGTTAGATGAGATTACATGAAACTTACTTTATGGAACCGGCCAATAGGAATAGACCCTGGTTACTATGGAAACAGTCCACAAGGTAATCTATGTGCTGTTTGCCCTGACAAAGAAAAGTAAAGCGAAAACATCAGCTAACTGTTATTTATCAAACCTATCATTTTGAAGAATAATTCTCATGTCTACAAATAATTAAAGTCATGCATCATGTATATTAAATGTTTCGGTCATTATTTTGTAATTCCCTGAAACAAACAGTTCAATTATTGATATACCCGGTAATTTTGAAATGACACATACTTGTTCCCTGTACCCCCTACCTGGGTGACCTGACAAATACATTATACCCTATGTATATACATGTACATGTATTTCTGACATCACAATTGCATAACTTGACCGAATATTGTGTGTGAATGAACAAAGAAAGAACAAAGGAAGGTGCGTGTGCCAGTATGTGGAGAGTTTTTACGGGATACTGTGGCCTGGGGCATTTTACGTTGTGCATCAAAACATGTACTAGATAACCCTGAACAGTGATCATGCCCTGTGCCAGAACAAGGTTATGTAATATGTATATATATGTATGTAATATTCATCAATCTAATCAAGCGCGCGCAAAGATGAGGTCAAGCTTAAGGTCCAATAGAAGAAAATCACTGAATACTATTGCCTTTATTCCCCTTTTAAATATTATGATCCAAATAACATGAATATGTGGATTGGAACACTCCAAGATTTTACTGGAAAGATATGAAGTGAATTACAAGGTTACAAAAATTTATCATGTTTTGGTAAAGAGGGGGGCGCTCTACTATTAGGGCACGTGCCACTATTAGGACCAATACAGTATGGAACTTTGACGGTTTTTCTCAACTCATTTCTTGGGGAAAATTCAGCATAAACTTGCAAAATTTTCGTTAAGACTGACTTAATTGTTTTATGTTTTGGGTAAACTCAGAATCAGATTTTCAATACTGACTGCACGAAAAGAAACTGATAGTGTGGCTGGGAGGCAGCATACATCATGTGAATCTGGAATTTAACGCGTGAAGGCCTAAAAGTTTCCCAATTTATTCACCCATTTAAATGTACCCTGGTAGTCTGTTTACCTGGCCAGGAGATGTTCATGTGCAATCTGATCTTCAAGAAATGATGAACATTATTGCGGGAGAAAAACAATATAAATCGTGTATACCGGTAATATGAAAAAAAATGCCCTTTATTAGACTTCCATCAGGGCCCCGACTGCTGATTGGCTGGGTTGTTATGACAGTTGTCCGTATCTCGAGTTACCGTCTTGATGCGCATGAAGAATTGCGAGATGCCCCATTATTTGGCCATAGAAATCCTGATGAGATATCACAGTTCGCAGAAACTAGCAGATTGCCTCTACATGTATTATAGTTTTTGTGATGTTATCCTCCCCCCAGGTTTCACTGTTATGATAATCGTACTACTACCGGTACATGTGCAAGAACATGTTGTGGACAAAACATATCCTTGGACACAGCCACAAAACTGTCTTGATCTTGAGTTGGAATCTGATCCCTTACATGGCATATCTCATTGCCATGGTTACAACATAAACCTTACTCCCCCCCAAGGCCCCACCCCAGGATATATCCAGGTAATTTATTTCGGCCACGGACATGCTGTGAATTCAGAATCAAGGTAGACTATGCCTCACTGGGTACATATCAAAAACATGGCTTGCTTACAGAAATCATAAGCAGAGGATTAGGCGAAGTTTCTCTGTGGGTTTTGATCAATGCGTCAGCCTTGTTTGATTGACTGATCTGCTGTATGCATTGACACACGATCTCGGATCTCGCAGACCCAGGGGTACACTGACAAAACAGTCGCAAACATGCAGGGGTGCAAGGAGTTAATCATCCTATACATCGACTCTACAGGATAAACTTGTTCTTGGTTTTTCTTTTGTGGGCGATGTTTTGTCAATATTATGGCACAGTGTTATGTTGTGAGGCCATAAGTTGGTGTACTTTGAGTACGATCGTAAATATAAACATGCGTGCTTTGTCTGTAATTCTTGTGAATCTATTCAGACTCATGTATAAACACTCAAAACAGAAAGATGTGGGTCACAAAATCAGCGGCGATGAGTGGGGTGGGGGGGGGGGGGGGGGTAGGTTGGTTGGGGGTACACTGATCTTCTATCAGATTTACACATAAGCAGTTCTAAGACAGACTCAATCCTCAAATACCTTTATTAGTAACAATGAACCTACAAAACTCTTTACCACTAATAGTTTTGACTATGGTCAGGTGCTAACTATTCGAAAAAGGTCAAGTGGGCCCAAGTATCATATGCTGCGCCTTAATACTACTCACCCACTGAATGAATGCCATTTAATCCATCTTTAATCTTTTTATTCCTGATTGAATATGGAGGAAAGCGCAGGATATGATACTTGAGCCGTAAAGTATAATGCTGATCAAATATTAGGTATTGATGTATTACACAGGTGATGGTTTCTTGGGGGAACTAGACGCTTCCCGTCGCCTACGACCGCTTGGGTGTATCCCCCTGGCCCCATCATCCCTGTCGCCCCAAATACTACTGATAAGCATGAAAAACTAGAGCAAGGGCTAAAATGATTACCAGAGAAATGTAAAATCCTAACATGCTCAAGCCAAAACTGTTTTTTTCCCACAAAAATTGCTGCATTGACTTTTCAAAGTCATTGAAGGTCAAGTTCAAGGTCACCACTGAAATCAGTGCATATGAATTTCCATTCAACATGTTCGATAAGATAACGAAATTACAGCCAGATCAAAGTTTCCTTCAAAAGTTATAATTCAAATCAGAATATTTGACAAACTTGGTTTCAAGTTGAAAATCAAAGCAAAAGTTGATCAAAACTGCATTTCAAGATGACAAAATTGGAGCCAAATCAAACTTTTCACCGTAAGTTATATTTCAACTCATAATACATGTATGTGCAAAACTTGGTATCAAGTTGAAATTCAAAGTAAAAGTTGACCAAAACTGCATTTCAAGATGACGAAATTGAAGCTAGATCAAACTTTTCACCATGAGTTATATTTTAACTCATAATATGTGCCAAACTTGGTTTCGAGTTGAAATTCAAAGTAAAAGTTGACCAAAACTGCATTTCAAGATGACGAAATTGGAGCCAGATCGAACTTTTCACCATAAGTTATATTTTAACTCATAATATGTGCCAAACTTGATTTCAAGCTGAAATTCAAAGTAAAAGTTGACCAAAACTGCATTTCCAGATGACGAAATTGGAGCCAGATCGAACTTTTAACCATAAGTTGGATTTTAACTCATATTATGTGCCAAACTTGGTTTCAAACTGAAATTCAAAGTGAAAGTTGACCAAAAATGAATTTCAAGATGACGAAATTGGAGCCAGATCGAAGTTTTCACCATAAGTTATATTTTAACTCATAATTTGTGTCAAACTTGGTTTCAAGTTGAAATTCAAAGTGAAATTTGACCAAAACTGTATTTCAAGATGACAAAATTGGAGCCAGATCGAACTTTCACCGCAAGTTATAATTTAACTCATAATATGTGCCCAGTAATAAATGTTCCTCACCTTAACTATTTTTATTGTGCTCAATAATAGACTTAACTAGCCAAATTAATGTTAAATTATTCATTAATATCAATGATACTACACCATAAAATCACTACTGGACACAACCTTTTCTTCATTGATCCCAATAATAAATGTTCCTTACCTTAACTATTTTGATTGTGCTCAGTAATAGACCTCACCATGTTAACTAGCAATACTAATGTTAACTTATTCACGAATATCAATGGTACTGCAGCCATAAAGTCAGTACTGGACACAACCTTCTACCTTGTTGAGCCCAAAAATAAATGTTTCTTTGCCTAACTATTCTTATTGTGGCCAGTAATAAACTTAACTAGTAAAACTAATGTTAAACTATTCAAATTTATGCTAACTTATTCAGTAAAAGTAATCTCTTCACACAAAACCATCAACTGTAAATTTGTACACATGTCCAGTGTGATTTGTTTGCAGATATTAATCAACTGGAATGATCAGAGATCTCAAACTGGATATTTGACATTGTTGTAATAAGTTATCTCATGAACTTATTAATATTTCTTCAATCTTGCCGAAAAACAATAGGTTTCGTGCCTGAGCATTGCTCAACGAGCCTGTTCAATATTGTAGTGATTCCTGTAAAATTACAACTTCTAGAGCGTTCACAAGCCATGGGTTTTGGAATTGCTGATTTTGTCGCAAAATGTGTCACCAATCGGCCAATTTGGTTGCTATGGCAACCAAAATCGATAGGTGTCGTGATCTCACCATAAGACATGTCCATATAAAATATTATCGAAATCGGTTCAGATTTGCAAGCTGTAGCGCGTTCACAAGAAAGTGTCTGCGGACGCAGCGGCGGCGCGACGATCGTAAATCCATAGTATCCTCAAACTTCGTTCGGGGGATACAATTAGCAGACACCCATGTCACCAAAATTTACATCTAGAGGCCTACATATGCAGAGAGGTCAGCAGTATATTCTACTTCAAACAATTAACTCAATGAGGAGCAGTTAATATATGCACCTACCTCAGTGATTGAGGCAACATCTAACTGCTCCAATACTTCGTCAAACTGCAGATAGCAAACATATCTATCACACAATAAATATACAAACTTGTATAATTATCTAAGATATTTTTCATTTCCATACAGTAAATCTGCATTTTGAGACTACTCGTTAAGCAACATGCTGAGTGCAAACGTTATGATAAATGAGTGATTCAGAATATGTATGAGACATTATGATTTTTATTGATCATAATGTAGTCAAAGAATTATGATGAAATCAATTCTGGGAACAAACCTACATATCACTGAGGAGGCATTATGATGGTTAGAAGTCAACTATAGTTTCATCTCACATATATACAAGTAGAAATGTATGCATCTATACTCTGATTTTTCTAACTCGTTTACACCGTTTTTTGCCGATATCTTTGCGATGTTTCATGGTATCGTATTGTAACTTGGTATACTTCACCTGGAGATCAAACGGCATTTTTCTGCAAACTTTCAGACATCTGCTCATAGAACTGTGAGAGTTAGTAATCTACTGCAATGATAAATTTTCCCTGAAATCCTGTTGCTTGCATGTCAACAAATATTGTTTTCCTTTGGCACGTGATGGGCGATTCTGTTCCGATAATTTGCATAGGGGCGAGGGTTAGGATTCGGGACCGCCCACGCAGGTAAACTGATTCGGAATTACTCGCACGTTCAGGCACCTTGACGACAACCCGATCCCCCTATTGTGACTAATTTGAACTGGTCCATTTGGATTCCGTCATCAGTTGTGGAGACCCAAGCAATATGTCGGTGCCCATGGTTCAAGCAAATCCTCGCTTAAATAAAACTTTTGTGTTTTGAAAGTAACAGATAACATTCCGGAAGACAGGTTTGTGTAAATTAATTGCGGTTTGTATCACAGATATGCAATATTCAGTTGAATAGTTCGCTCGAAGTAACTTGACTGAACTAAGGCAAAAAACGGTGTAAACGAGTTTAAAAAATCAGAGTATAGCAAATCAGCACAAATATTAGGGTTTGGTTTGGCGTGTCTGACTGGAAATATTTGAATGACAGGAATACTTTTCTAAGACTGCGAGTTGCAGTAAGTGGGAAGTCCCTCATCAATATAGTGATGAGACAAGTAACTGACCTGGTCCGAGTCCCAGATGTGCAGGGTTTTCTCGTGTGTGAGAGCGTAAATGTTGTTGTCCTCTGGTCCACACCAACCAAGCTGGGACTGTGCGACATACAAGTGGACATTTACAATACAGAAAGTGATCAAGTACATAGCGTTGTGAAGCAGGGAATATACATGTAGACATAATCCCGCAATCAAAGTGAAATCCGCTGCAAATGTCAAATTATAACCATGGCTCACAATTTACTAGTATCTGCATGCCAACACAGACTTGAAAAATATTTTAATACAATATAAATCCCTGTTTGACAGTGCTGTCAGAACAAAAGCATGAGAACACAGCGGATGTGACCTACCACGGAGGATTCGACATTCAGTGATGTCAGGATCGCGTCACTCTCCTGCTGCTGGCTAATGTCGTAAACACAGACCAGTCCATCCATGGAGCCGGAGAGCAGACTGTCCGGGCGACTCGGGTGAAAACACAGCTACATCATGCAAGGACGATAGCGTATTGAAAAACTGTCTATAGATATAGGCCTACTGAAGTATTCAATGTACATAATTTGTAAGATACCTGTTCAATATCGTTCTGGTGACAGTCTCCATACACGCCAAGTTGTTCTGCCTTGCGTGCATCCCTGCAGCAAAATAATCATCTCATTCAAAGCTCATTGATGTATCGACGTCATGAAATCCTACCATATTCCAAATGGCCAGTAAGGTGGCAGTATTCATCGGTAAAACTCACCAGAAAACTATCTGGACTTCCTCGTCGGTCTGCTCCGTGCCTGCGCACAGGATCCGTCCGTCCGCATTCAGATCAACAGATCGGAACTTCTGCTCGGTATTGTACCCTGCATGGTAATTATACCAGGATTCACACACAGGCATGTATTTTCCTAAAATACTGTGTATTTATATAATATACAGTATATATATTATATATATAATATATATTTATTTTATATTAATTTATATTAATATATATTATATTAATATATATTTATAATATTCTCGTATTGGCACTTGACCAGTAATTGCATTAATATTATCTATTATCATCAAGGAACATGAAGTGGTGGCTTCTGACCTTCAAACTTCTGAGCACATTCTCCAGGTTTACGCAGATCCCAACAACTGGAACATACAAATTCTTATTTTATTGCATTATACATTCATATTTGCATATTTGTTTTCAAACTATAGAGTATTTTTCAGTCTAGGCATACTCAGAGATTCACTAGGAGACCTATAAATTGTTAGGGGAGATTGAACATTACCGAACTGTACCATCCATTGAGCAGGTGTAAAGGTTCTGTTTGTTGAACTTGAGTCCTGTGATTGTCTTTTCATGTCCTGGGAAACAAAGTTTAAGATACATGAGAACGACCAGTTGGACCACAGTGGTTACCGGTAATTACTAATTTGATAAATTTGAAGAGTTCAACACCAACGACTTAGCAATAGTAGGAATACCAAACACTTCTTGCAAATTACATTTTCTGACATGAATACTGACCCTCAATGGTCGAGATGTAAGCCAGGTTGTCCCGTGAAAACAGCCGCACTGTATTGTTGGCAGCTGACGCAGCAAGTTTCGTGCAACTCCCGAAATCTTCACTGCAATCAACACAGCCGGCAAGTTTTAATGTGTACAAGAAATGTTTCTTAAGAAACTGACACAATCAAATTGTATAATATAGATGTGGACAGTGTTGAGACTACGGAGCCTTACAATGACTGGGCTGCTACATGCACAACATAATCTCCAGTTGCTTTCTCCAAAGATATACAAGATTTCTCCGCAAGCTCCAGTCGCGACAGCCGATGGCTCAGTTCTGTAGGTGTTTCTCCGGACATCACGCAGATCTCTTCTTGCTGAAGTGACAAAGGGAGTGGCGATATCTTGATTAGAAATAGTATTATGATCAACTGAATACAGAAGTTGTGTGAATTTTGGATGTACAAAATTGTGAATTTTCAAACGGGTGAACACGTCAAACTTGTGACATCACAAATTTAGAATCATAGACAAATTAGACGGTCGGTCGCAGACAAGTCATTATTCAAATATGGAGCACAATAGAATGGAAATAGAATCCACAAATATGCAATTAAAATGCACCAACATCAACCAATTTAGACATAATATGTTTCAACAAAAATATGTTTCATGGCTACTACAGCCATGTGCACAGTAGGGCCCCCACAAACACCCGGGTACCCGATCATGGGTCGGGTCATCGTCTGACCCGAGTCAAAACTCGACAACCCGTACCCGTGAAGGTAAATTTATTAGTTGTTTATTGATACCTAAACTTACTTAAACTTACTTTTAATGGCTATATTGGTCTTGTTTATAGGCTCCAATCACCACATCACTAGATCTATAATGATTATCACGCTTGTGTGTGTAATCAAGCATGCAAAATACCAACAACATCTAAATTGGATCCTATTGTGGAAAACGTTTCATTGTGTGGACTGAACTTTGTATTATTACATGACGGATACCCGGGTTCGGGTCATGTATTCATGTGCGGGTACATTTAGTGCCACAGCCCGAAAACAATCAATTGACAATCTGATATTAAGCATGCTGAATATCAGATTGTCAATTTGTTGTTTTCGGGCCGTGGCTCCAGGTACTTTTTTATGTGCAATAATCAATTTTATGAACATATCATATGCATGATATAATCTTCAACGAGCACAGTTTTATTGCATAAGCATAAAATTGGATACAACATTGCCAAATGGTGAATTGTTTACAAACCGTGATATGATATATTCATGTATGCTATGATGTTAAGTATGATACATTCTGTGATACATGCATATGCTAGAATACCATCGTTATCATTAGTAGTGCACACATGTTCACATTAATCAGTTGACAGTTATAGTGATCTTTTCAATGAAATACAACTTCAACTAGACGTCAAGGCCTGAAGATGCCTTGGGGCATTTCGTGTGAGTTCTATTCGGGGCTAACATATACCTAAGAGACTGTGTCTAGAACCATGATGACTCTGAAACTGTCCGTGGTCAAAGTTTAAGTGACATACCCCGCCCTTAGGCATCTTTGCGTTTCGCTCTACGACGCACCGTTGCCCGAGATACAGCAAACAGGAAGTGCTTCTCGACCCAAGATACCCTCTAGACTAGTTAGTCTAGTGCCAGGAGGCCGAAATTAAGCTCCGTTTTGCTCCACGACGCACCGTTTCCGAGATACGGTCAAACAGGAAGTGCCGAGTCGGCGAAAATAAATTCAACACCAGGGGTCGTCTCGACCCGAAATACCGCTAAGCCTAGTTTGTCTAGTGCCAGGAGGCCGAAATTGAGCTCCGTTTCGCTCTACGACGCACCGTTTCCGAGATACGGTCAAACAAGAAGTGCCGAGTCGGCGAAAATAAATTCAACACCAGGGGTCGTCTCGACACAATACCAACCTAGACTAGTTTGTCTAGTGCCAAAAGGCCGGAATTGAGCTCCGTTTCGCTCTACGACGCACCGTTTCCGAGATACTGCCAAACAGGAAATGCCGAGTCAGCGAAAATAAATTCAACACCAGGGGTCGTCTTGACCCATAATACCCCCTAGACTAGTTTGTCTAGTGCCAGAAGGCCGGAATTGAGATCCGTTTCGCTCTACGAGGCATCGTTTCCGAGATACGGCCAAACAGGAAGTTCCGAGTCGGCGAAAAAAAAATTGACACCAGGTGTCGTCTCGACCCAAAATACCCACTAGACTAGTTTGTCTAGTGCCAGAAGGCCGGAATTGAGCTCCGTTTCGCTCTACGAGGCACTGTTTTTGAGATACGGCCAAACAGGAAGTTCCGAGTCGGCGAAAAAAAATTGACATCAGGTGTCGTCTCGACCCAAAATACCCACTAGACTAGTTTGTATAGTGCCAGAAGGCAGGAATTGAGCTCCGTTTCGCTCTACGACGCACCGTTTCCGAGATACTGCCAAACAGGAAATGCCGAGTCAGCGAAAATAAATTCAACACCAGGGGTCGTCTCGACCCAATACCAACCTAGACTAGTTTGTCTAGTGCCAAAAGGTTGGAATTGAGCTCCGTTTCGCTCTACGACGCACCGTTTCCGAGATACTGCCAAACAGGAAATGCCGAGTCAGCGAAAATAAATTCAACACCAGGGGATGTCTTGACCCATAATACCCCCTAGACTAGTTTGTCTAGTGCCAGAAGGCCGGAATTGAGCTCCGTTTCGCTCTACGAGGCATCGTTTCCGAGATACGGCCAAACAGGAAGTTCCGAGTCGGCGAAAAAAAAATTGACACCAGGTGTCGTCTCGACCCAAAATACCCACTAGACTAGTTTGTCTAGTGCCAGAAGGCCGGAATTGAGCTCCGTTTCGCTCTACGACGCACCGTTTCCGAGATACGGCCAAACAGGAAGTGCCGAGTCGGCAAAAATAAATTAGACACCAGGGGTCGTCTCGACCCAAAATACCCCCTAGACTAGTTTGTCTAGTGCCAGAAGGCCGGAATTGAGTTCCGTTTCGCTCTACGAGGCACTGTTTCCGAGATACCGCCAAACAGGAAGTTCCGAGTCGGCGAAAAAAAAATTGACACCAGGTGTCGTCTCGACCCAAAATACCCCCTAGACTAGTTTGTCTAGTGCCAGGAGGCCGGAATTGAGCTCCGTTTCGCTCTACGACGCACCGTTTCCGAGATACGGCCAAACAGGAAGTGCCGAGTCGGCGAAAATAATTTCGACACCAGGGGTCGTCTCGACCCATAATACCCACTAGACTAGTTTGTCTAGTGCCAGAAGGCCGGAATTGAGCTCCGTTTCGCTCTAATACGCACCGTTTCCGAGATACGGCCAAACAGGAAGTGCCGAGTGGGCGAAAATAAATTCGACACCAGGGGTCGTCTCGACCCAAAATATCCCCTAGACTAGTTTGTCTAGTGCCAGAAGGCCGGAATTGAGCTCCGTTTCGCTCTATGACGCACCGTTTCCGAGATACGGCCAAACAGGAAGTTCCGAGTCGGCGAAAAAAAAATTGACACCAGGGGTCGTCTCAACCCAAGATACCCTCTAGACTAGTTTGTCTAGTGACAGGAGGCCAAATTGAGCTCCGTTTCGCACTACGACGCACCGTTTCCGATATACGGCCGAACAGGAAGTGCCGAGTCGGCAAAAAAAAATTCGACACCAGGGGTCGTTTCGACACAAGATACCCCCTAGACTATTTGTCTAGTGCCAGGAGGCCGAAATTGAGCTCCGTTTCGCTCTACGACGCACCGTTTCCGAGATACGGCCGAACAGGAAGTGCCAAATCGGCAAAAAAAAATTCGACACCAGGGGTCGTTTCATCCCAAGATACCCTCTAGACTAGTTTGTCTAGTGCCAGGAGGCCGAAATTGAGCTCCGTTTCGCTCTACGACGCACCGTTTCCGAGATCTGCATGAAAGCCTCAAGGATGAATCAGCAAAAATTCTTCCGAGCTCTAGGTCAGAGGTCGTTCGACGGATTGATCCCAAAACCAATAGGGTTCTTCCCTGGTGGTATATGAACTCCCATGCATATAATACTCGCCATTGCATGAATACTTTTTGAGTTATCGATCGGAAACCAAGTCTCAAAATAAACCTTGATTTCATCCTCACGGACCTCACGGACCCCGGAGCTCCCTCCAAAACAATAGGGGTCTTCCATGTAATATTTCTGACCAGTGGTGTAAATTTGGACAAGATCCGTTCAGGCGTTCCCGAGTTATTGATCGGAAACCAAAACGGCGGAAAGTAAAAAAAAAATAAGAAAAAAGAAGAAAAAAAAAATGCCCTAATTAATAATCGGTGATTGATTGAAAACAATTTTCAATCATCAATTATGGTTTGACTTTCAATTCCCAACACTACTCTCCTGCATACGGATTGAATAGATCAGCCTCTATATATGCCTACTCCCCATATCTATGGATACTTATTTTAATTGCCAAATACAGGACCAAGGATGATGCAGCTTATGGAATGTTCGCCAGATAATGAAATAGTCAGTGTTTCCTTTAAAGATGTCATTCAAAGCCAGACTCAAGGTCACCAATCTGAATGCCATCTACTCCTCAATATTGATAGATCCTCAATATCCTCAATACATCCATCTTCAATCATTTGGTCCTCTCCCTTTATTTTCTGAATTAAACAAGGTAGAAAATCATGATTTGACCCCAGAAGGTCGTCCAAGGTCACATTCAAGGTCGTCATTTTAAAGTGCATATACATTGATATTTGAACAAGGGCTCTATTTTCAACTACAAACGGTCTGCAATATACATCCATTTTGTTATTTGTTTGACCATATTTGGTAATGAAAACTATGAAAACAGGAGCTCCATAAAATATATAGTTAAAGTTAAAAGATTTGATATACATGTAGCGCTATTTACAGCCGAACTTAATCTGCTTTCAAAGCCGTTTTACACTTTAACCCCAGTCTGAGAGAATGTACTCGAAACAGCCACACTCAAAGTGCCTAGGGACACTAGTGAAATAACACAGCTGTCCAGCTCGAGACTCGAACCCATGATCTTTTTTTTTAGAGTCTGATGCCTTATCCACTGCGCCACTCACTCCACTATATACATTTCCATAATGCAGGCATAGAGGACAGCCGGGACATGTACATTGTACTACATATACTGAGTTATATCATGCTTAATTTTGTCGAGTGCCTGCCTAATATTTTGGTTCCCATACATGTACATAGCATGTGTAGGTGTTTAAAGGGTTCAATCAATTTCTGGTGTGTGCTACCTGATCACCCACTACATGATTACTAGCCACTTTATTAGACCAACTTATTACCATGACATGATTACTGGTATGAACGATTAAAAAAATATCAACAGTATTGTTTTGAGGATTGCTTGCATGTGATCGTCATGAACCTGGCAGTGACCAGCTGTCCATTCACTTATAATGTAAATACATAGGTAACAAATTCATGAATTTACACACTTCCAATCAACGTGGAACTTTGCCTTTCTGATTGTTAGCCATCAAGGATTACTAACCGAGACTCTGTTTCTTACTAAGCAATGTTAAATTTGTTGAGTTCATCGTTTTCATATGTCATTTTCCTACCTATTTCTCAGTCTACAAAATACACTCACAACAGGGCGAGCGAAAGGATTATGCTGTGCAGCAAATAGTTATTGAGGCCAGTAAAACTCACAGGTGATATGCACTCGGGTGCACCGAGGTGCTTGGGATTATGAATGTTCAGCTCATTGTATTCATCTCACAGAAAGTTTAGCCCTAGATATTCTCATTGTTTTGACGACAACAAGGAATAAATATATGCAACAGCCAGTGCTTGTCAAGCAGAACACTCGAATCTTCGTTTTGGTGAAACGTATAAAATGATTTATCTAATCATCAAATTGCACAGGTTTCGTGATATCATTTATGAAACCATGTCTCGGTTCATCATCCATGAGTATATGTGTGTGTGCTAGCCAAGTTTTAGGTCAGGGGATTGTATTGTTTTGCCGATTTTGTTACCTTTAATTTCACATTATAAGTCAATGGAAAAGTGCCTCAGTGCAGTCACCGGTAAGTTACGTGCAATCACACCTTAAGCTGTTTTCTTAAGTCGTTCTCGGTACTCATGGTACTGTATCTGAACACAAAGATAGATCATTGGTAAATCATTGGTGTTTACATCTATTTTAACTGAGTGCGTAGCGGTTGACCACAACGGAGCTTCTGAGGGGACATGGAAGAAATATTTTTAGCACATTGTTATTGCGTTCCCTCGTAATATTATTGTGTTCCCTCGCAATCTGGATCGCATTCCCTTGTGATCTTATTGGTTCCCTCGCAATCTAGATCGCGTTCCCTCACGATCTTATAGCGATCTCTCACAAAAACCTTCTCAGAAGTCATTGGCGTCAGCACAATGAAGGCTATCGTGAGCGAATGCGATCCAGAATGCGAGGGAACGCAATAATATCGCGAGGGAACGCGATCCGGAATGCTAGGGAATGCAATAAGATCGCGAGAGAACACGATCTGGATTGCGAGGGAACGCAATAAGATCGTGAGAGAACGCGATCCGGATTGTGAGGGAACACAATAAGATCGTGAGGGAACGCGATCCGGAATGCGAGGGAACGCAATAATATTGCGAGGGAACGCAATAACGATATGTCAAAAAATACTTCCTCCATGTTCTTTCAGCAGCTCAGTAGACCACCTTCAAGTTAGAAGTGAAAATAGAGAAGCTCTGCCAAAAAAAAATAAACTGATTAAACAGTGGCACCCTCGGTATCACAATGCGACGAACCGTAATGCGGCGAACCACATTGAGTACCATCGAGCTGAATGAAATGCCTTGACTTGAAATACATCAAACCAAAATGCATTAGATCGAAATATGTTATCCAAGATGAAATAATCCAGAATGCATTAGGCTAAATTATGTTGGACTAAAATGAATTGGCACAAAATGCAAATAACGACAAAGTGGATTACAATATAATCAGAAATACATAATGAGAGTCTCTCATTTTGTATTTCTGATATAATGATAAGGCATTATTGAATTTAGACCCGAACAACGTTCCATAGCCCCCTTGGCTTGCGATGCAGCCAGTAAATGGTAACTAGGCAAAGCCCAGAACCTGAGACTGAGCAGAGTCAGCGGACTATGGAGTTCCACAGGCGACATACGACATACTACATACGACATACTACATACGACATATGACATACGACATACTACATACGACATATGACATACGACATACTACATATATGACATACTACATACGACATATGACATACGACATACTACATATGACATACGACATACTACATACTGCATATGACTTACTGTGTACACTGTACAGCGCTGTATTGATGTATTCACTCAATACAGCGCTGTACACAGTAAGGTGTGTGATAGATCTGACATTGTATGAGTTGATTGGTATTTTGCATGTGGTATGTGGTATGTCGCCTGTGGAACATAGCGGACGGATGAGCAAGCCTGTGTCGTGAGCGATAATTGGAACAGTTATATCGGTAGTGGCTCGATTCGTCACATCTCTTGCAAAACATATGGGATTCGATAACATATTACCTTTCATTGATCAAATTATACCTTATATAATTATTCTCTAAATTACCACAGAGGAGCCTGACACGGGTTATCGTTTCAAATGTTTAGATTCAACAGTTGAATACACACTAACACAGACAATCATTTTTCTTGCAGACTGGCGGTGTTTTTGTAAACAAACCCACGTGTATCTGACCGGAAGTTGACACGTGCTAGCTGTCAGTTCTGAGCAGTGAGTTGTGTCATCTCTGGTTGTGTTCACGCTTGCCTTTGGGCTTGTAAATTGTATTTATAACCAATCCAAGTCATTTCCCAATACCAGCTTGTTACATTGTCTACAAACGAAGCGGTTTGCACAAAATTAATGTACCGGCGATGTAAATGCATGAAGAAAAAAAACACTTTTCATCGTGACAAGTAGCCTACCGTACTATCGCACATTTTGAGGATAATAATTTAATTGCTCCTCATCCATTGAAAAATAAGAAATTGCCTCACATACGATGAACCTGTTAAGTCAAAAATAAAAATAAAAACATCAAAAATATGTAGAAAATCTAGAGCTACTTCTATCATCGATCAGTGAAATTTATCGACTATTTTTTTTTATGACAGTGATGAAGCATTCTAATTTTTTTACGTCCTATTTTATTTATACATCTACATGCTTCATTTATTTGCAAGATGATGATGTTTGGTGAAGGATGATGCAGATTTAATTACGCTCTCGGGATGACCCACAATTGACCCCTGGTATAGATCAAGACGGACAGACACTGAGTATGGGGAAGAAAGACGCCATGGCAAAGGGTCCCCCAGTGGACCACTACAGGAAACAAATTGGTACACGTACATTACGGGCGCGTTCCTTTGTGGCAGGTTGAATGTAAACTTTCTCAACTTTTTAAACCTTTTTAGGGGAATTCCAGGTTTGCAATTTGTGCGCGTTTCATGTAAAAGTTTAATGTGAACTTTTTAAACCAGAAATTAGGGGAATCCCAACATTGGACAATTAGCTATTGTTATAAGATCAGTTGCCATGACAGCATAAACAGTACCATTGTTGGAATGTCTGACTGCATAAAGGTCGCTGTGCAAAACTCCTCAATTTTACGTTATATGATGACAACAGTTACTAGGCGTCATATATGCAAGCAGTTTCACTTTGTGTTATCAGTTTCTAGCTAAAGAAAAGGTTGACAAACTTTGTCAACTTTTTCAACCTTGGGAATTCCAAGGTTTAAAAAGTTGACAAAGTTTACATTAAACCTGACACAAAGAAACGCGCCCAATGGGCAAGTGTCATGAATGTGATATCATGTGCCATTTACAAAATGTATTAGTCCTCAGATGGCATTTTCAGTACTGTGAGTTGCATTTTTCAGGGAAGCATGATGCCAAGAAGGACAAGGCTTCCCATGCGAAAGAGGCGAAGAAACGCAGTGAAGCTCAGGCATCCACAATGTCCATACAGGTAAGCAACTCTCCGTACAGCATGTACAGGTAAAAAAAATGCTGTTCACAAATAAATATGTGTACAAACTATGTCTACAATTACATACAGGTTGTATATCCATATGTATATGATAAAATAGGCACCTAAATATACATTAACACAAAGTAACATCATTGTTTATATTTCTCCTCCCCCTTCTCCAGGACGTGATGTTGTTGTTGGGTACACTTTTAACTCTGATGGTTGGAGCCTATGCCTACTTCTTTTTCTATGTTTACCTCGGTGATGACAAGGCATCAGACACACCTTCTGACATTCCAACTTGAAAATAACCAGCTACAATTTACTGTATCGATTACTTTGGTAGAATTGTTTGTGGTATATTAAGCTCATGAAATACCTCTCTAGACAGGAAATATCAATTATTGATCCTTTGCATATTTTGTTTACATATCAGTTCATACGGCATCAGTTTCATATTAGTTCATGTGAGTTTTTGTCTAGATGTGTGTGTGTCCTATGCATTCAATGATCGACACCCAGGTTGGCTTATATGTTTCTGATTTGTTACCTCAATTAATTAATGTCACCGTCTCGTCTTTATGTGTAGGCTTTCGTCTTCATCATGAGAGCATGTCATGTATTCCAATATATGCATTGTGCATTTTGTGATCGAGTGCAATATGTTTGTTGTGTTTCAAGCAGCGAATTCATTGTTTTCCAACCTCCTGGAATATTCTATTCAAAATGAACAGATTCATATAATTCATGTCACAAAATCATGATAGATACATAAATTGTTTGTTGATGTGTGTTTGGCCAAATGACAAAATATCTGTACAATCTCATTATTATGCTGCTTGTTCTCCTGAGGATATTCAAAGGTTCTTTGGAATGTTACAATATAAAGTCTCTTTCATAGACTGAAAGAATTTTCAGTCTTTTACAATTCAAATTGTAAGTGCTGCAATTTTATCTAATATTAGAATACTTTTGTGCTTGTTTGATCCTGTACTCGAGACAGTGAAATTTTTTGTGTTATTCAATCAAAATTTATTCTATTCTACAATGGATATTACCTGCTGTGATGTGTAAGTGGCAACATGAAACAGAATAAATCTACGGTATTACTCTGTCTTATAAACCAGATTTTAACTTTATCGTCTGTTAATCTTGTTAGCTGACTGTGAACAAATAACTGATTATCAGTAATCCATAATTCTGAAATATTGTCCAAAATACAAACACACACACCGTGGGCTGGATTGGAGAGAATGATTGTCAGGGTCATATTCCACTCCAAGGTCTCCAGAAACCCACCATATTCAAATATTAATATATGACCATAAATGACAATTTTGCGACCTGACAAAGGCCTTGCCTCAAGACAACCACAGATCTACATGACTGACTGCCCGTAACAGGAATTGTCTAATGTTGTGTAACGTTTGACGCCCGCTACCTAGGGCGCATGAGCCCCGCGCAGTGGCATGGTCACGGCGGGCGTCATGATTACTTAACTATAACCAGGTAACAGTTCGTCCGGACAAATCCGGCCGTCATACATCACATCATGACACATCATAGACATGGAAAATACATTATACATCAGTTATGGTAATGTAGCCCATTGTGTGGAGCTTGAGACGCCATGGGAGTGGCGCCCTGGAACCCGCGCACAATAGAACCCCGGACAGCCCGACGTTCTGCCAGAGCGTGTGTCGCACCATACCAGGGCGAGAGGCCTCCTGGGCCCCCGATTGGAAATTACTCCCGGGGCCTTTACGAGCCCATCTTTAGCCGGTAAAAGGGGATGTGGAGCACATGGCCGTGCCCTCCGTCCTCTCGCCTTGCTAGCTCTGATGCAACTCCAAGTAAACAAAGCGGGCTGGCAGTATTTATACTAGCAGGTTTCAGTATAGAGGATAGAAAGAAGGACGGTGCATCGTCTTAGCAACACACGAGCTCCTAACAGAAATGGCCAAAACAAGAATAGTGTTAACAACCAAACTCATGCTGCGATCTTGGGGCGAAAACGCCACAATTGATTGCTGTACATGTTTCAAATCAGATGTAACACTTTGAATCCTCAGAAAGATTTCAGGCGAAAGATTAAGGTCATAAAAAACTCACCATATAAATAATGATCATGATTCATAATCGGTATCCCTTTTCCAAGCTCTTATACCATCATGATCCTATGGCCTGGATTCCTCTTTTTGGTTCGGTCCCGGGCCAATTCAAAATTGTACATTGTCTATATATGTGCAACGGATGATTCCATAGTGGGTTACAACTGTGTCCCTATCAAGGGATTGATCGATCTGCCAGTTACACGTGGAAGCAAGGTGTATCTGACACAGGCGATCATTGCTGGTAACAGCACAGCCATTATAATAGGGATGGACTTCCTCCAGACCCAGAAGGTAATCACGGACTTTGGTGGTGGGGAACTCCATATGGGGGATGAGGTTCATTTCCTTTTTTAAAGGAGTCCAACCCATTCTTTTCAAATCTGGGTGGCGTGCGCTACGATAAGTGTGTGCACACCTCTCAATGGTCATGCATTTATTGAAACTGGTAAGCAAATTCGCCCATGTTACGAAACTCGTGCTGGGTGGGGCTCTGGTCAAGTTAACTCCAGTGGAAACTCTATCCGCATGGTGAACCCCACAGACAGGTTGTGCGATGTCTCACAAGATCTTTTCAATGACCTGCTGCATGGTGCCGCCCTTGGCCTCGCAGCCATTGGGAATGATGCCGACACTCTGCCGTGTTTAAGGGCATGACGTTGGCAAGATAGACGTTGTCAAGCACCGCATCGACCTTCTTGTCAAGCGCCTGATCAAACAACATGTATCATGTACATGTAGCAGCCATCACTCACCAAGAGGTCATCGACCAGGAGTTGCAAAAGTTGCTTGAGCTTCATCGAATGCAGTGATAGCACATGAGTCAGTCCTGTGGTTATGGTGAAGAAGACAGACGGCTCTTGGTGGTTTTGCGTGGACTTTCAGAAGTTAAACAAAACCATGTGGAAGGACTCATACCCTCTCCCTAACATTGAGGACATGTTCAATGCCCTGACCAGGTCGCATTCGGTACTTGTGTGAACTCGATATGGCTTCCTATTATTAGCAGGTCCACATAGAGGATATATATAAGAAAAAGACTGCCTTCGTCACCAAGAATGGCATTTACCAGTTGAAGGTAACGCACCCATGGCATTCGAGTGCTTGATGGCGCTGGTGCTGAAAGGATATCTCGGGAGAAGTTGCATGGTGTACATTGACAATGCTCCTTTGATGAGACCCTGCATGACCAGTGTGAACTCTTAGACAGCTTGTAATTGGGCACAGATGACCAGAACAGATGTCAAACTGAACCCTACAATATGTACAAAGATGTAAAGCATGCGGAGGTGGCCACGACCATGTACAATAATGTGGCCGACATGAGGTCCTTCTTGGGCTTCGCGAGCTGCCACCGTCACTTCATTCGGGCTGTTCGCACATACCTTAACAGTCCTCACAGAAGGGTTTCAATTTCGTTTGGGGTTATCTGCAGGAGGTAGCATTTGTGGACCTCGGAAAGATGCTAACATTTGCCCCTGCCCTCTGGCACCCCCTGCGAGTTCATCCTGGCCAGTGACAGTGAGTAATTCTGCTCTTGGCGGTGTCCTCTCACGAGGGAAGTGCTCCACCAGCTCCACGAATTATGGGTAACGAGTCATTTGGATAATACCATTGCCCAGCTGAACAATGCTTTCACTGACCAGATTGCGAATTGGAATGGCGTGCTGGTGTGCAGCTTTCCCACAATACCAAGCTCAATTAACGTTCCACTTGTCTGGACATGTGATTGATATCCGTCTATTGCCTCAGGGATGGATTTTAGGCCTTTCCGCATATCCTATGCCACTTTTGCATTTAATTGTGTTTTGTAGGCATGAGAGACATGGAAATTTGCAACTTAATGCTACAATCGCCAGTCTCCCCGTCCCTCTCTACAGTTTCTCATGCTAAGGTCGTGGCAGCTTTATCCACTTTATCATGTGGAACAATGTCTGGCATTGTTAACTTAATGCCTATGCTTGGTGGACACGTTTCCATACGCAACTTCCACAGACTGTCTGGCCGAAGCAAACAAATCCCCTGTCTCCTTCTAAGAAGGATATCGAAATCCACTAGTGATAGCATAATGTGGTTTTCAATTCCCGATTATTAGTCAGGTCGAATTGTCAAGTAGTCCAGTTGTTTGGTACCGGACTCCATCTGCGGGCAGTTCCAGATGATTGATGACAATTGATTTCATCATCTTCGAGTTGTTATTGTGTATGAGTGGAAATATGGAGAATTATGTTCGCTTTTAATAAATGACACAGGTGATAAATGTTTTGTGACAATTTACCTTCTTGGTGCAAAGAGGGTGGAAAATAAGGAGATTTTTGCTCTTAAAAGAGGAGTGCAATAGTGTATAGCCAAAGGCTCCACAACATGCGCCAAAAGGGCACTCGTCCGGGGATGCTCCATCTGCTGGGAAGAAGACTTCAGCAACTTTTTTTGACTAAGGCTGCAAGAAAAATGCCTGAGGACGCGCGGCTCTGAATACTCGAGAGATACAGAGGCCTGCCATACGGCGGAGGCGGGAATGATGGTTGTTGTTCCCTTCATCCAACAGGAACCCCTGTCAGAACTGAAGTTGAGCATGTTGCCGCCCCTGCCAGAGTGTATGTGGCTATCAGTTCCTGTTCTGCCCTGAGTCTCCTAATGGGTATGTGGATCCCAACAGGGCATTCCGTCGTGACCGTTATTATCCTACTGTGGATCACCTGAACCGCCATTTGTCCAGGTATCACTACCCGTGGGTCAAACTTTTTTAGTGTCTGTGGTGCATTTAGTTAGCTCTCATACAGGCTGCATCCAATGAGCACCGTGTGTCGACGACCCACACAGGGACTCCCCTGAAACCAGATAGGGCAGTGACTTGACGGGGCTTATCTACATGTATAACTATGTATATCCTTGAGTCGCCAGGGGATGCGGCAAGTACTTCGAAACATACCCCTCAAAGGGTCTACGGTCCATGATGCTTTCACTAAACATGTCAAGGATGACTGCTGGATAGCAGGCTCAAGCTTCAGGGCCCGCTTGACCCCACGCCACTATGCCACCATCGAGGCCGTAAGGCATGCTGGGCCGTTCCAGCAGCACCACCCTGCGATTATCGTGGTGTCCGAGATGCTGACATAATATCTCAGGCATGACCGATTTTGCCGAAGCGCTCTGGCAGTTCTGCTGCCAAGGGTCAAAGTGCGCCTTCCTAACAGATCCCTAGAGAGCCGGCGCCAAATGTTACAGTTAGTTTCATGGCTGAAAGGTCATTCTGTTCAAGGCTGATACCCCCTTGGTCTCAGAATGTTTCCTCGAATCGACTTGTGACAAATGAGACTCTCAAAGTTATGTCCCATGTAGGCTCTCCGCATCCATATCGTTCTTACCTGTGAACTCTAGATAACTCTTTCTCGGTATAGATCTATAAACATCTCTTCACTTCTCCTCAGAACAATATACATAATTATTTACACTTATCCCTTCGTAATATATTGAATAGGAGTGTAGAGTGAACTCTCATAATTTTTCAAGATATAGATGCTCATTGTAACAGTAAAAAAAACCCATGTTTCCATTTTATTGAGTTGTATATATTTGTTCATATATTATGAGTTATATATATTTGTTATATATGCTTGTTGAACAAATGTGCTGCGTATCCGAGTGACCTTGTACTAGACCTCAGCTGTCCTGAGTGTTCAAACTCAAGGTGCCCACCTGTCAGGTAAGGATCAGTTACATGGTACATAGTCAAGTTCAACACAAAACCTCAAACGATTTTAGGATCGTCGAAACAATTCGAATTTTTACACTTTGAATATACAACTTTTGTTCAGACTTGCAAATTTCGTGTTTGGTGTGATATTTATAAATAACATTGGAGCAGATAGACTGTCTACTTTTATAGTATTTTAGATAAAAATCTGAAATTTGGTGGAAAAAAAATGGATGTATGCAAAATGGAAGTATATAAAATTTCAAATTGATCCGATGATTGTGAACAAATTATCGCCAGAAATCATTGAGGTTTTGTACACGTGACTTTAAAGTACTAGAATAGTGAAAATATGATGTCAACTTATATTAAAGATCTCATCTATCTGAGCGAAATGGTTTTTATGGCATGTAAATATCACAATCCGTTCAAAAGTTATAGCACTTTAAAGACTGAAATCGACAAATTTGCTTTTTCAAAACAATTTAGCTAATTAGTATGCAAATTAGATATTCATGATGTCATCGGGGGAAGCTGTTTTAATTAGGTACTTTGATATGTATTATTCATTCATTTAATGTTATGATTATTCATCAAAACTTATTCTATACAGATTATAATATGAATAATCAGTGTTTTCACTTTTTCTGTTGTTGTCAAGGTAACCAGTGACCTGGTATGGCCCATAGCAACCATATTGACTATGTATGGTACATAATAACATGCACTAGTCAGATCGTCAGAACCTTCAACAAGAATCATCATATCATGGCTCGAAATATCCTAAATAAAATTTGTTCCCCTCGTGACGTCATGAAATCTCATTAGCATCTAATTTGCATAATAATGAGTTGCTAAAACTTTTCGAGTGGCTTCTGAAATGTAGTGCCGGAATGGCAGTTACAAATGGCTGTAACTTATGAACGGATAGGGATATTGATATACCGTAAAGACTATTTTGCTCAGATCAATGAGATCTTTCATATAAGAAACATCATATTTTCACTTTACTAGTACTTTAATGTAGGGGTAGTCCACCAATTGATGCAATTATATTATCAGTTGAACGTGGATCGTAAATTTTTGTTTTGGTCTCACATTATAGCTCTAGGGCTGGACAGTCTCGTATATACATGTAGCAGTAATAATAATAAAAATAAATAATAATAATAGTTTATGTATGACGCCATACATTCGTTTTGGAGATAAACATAGTCACGTGGTCATTTTTCCTGATTTTCTGTGATTTCAGCAGCGAATAATTCATCATATTTTTCGGATTCTTCCTTTATGTCAATAAAGACATTCTGAATAAGTCGCTGGCATTATTGGAATAAGTATATGTTTAAAGTATTACCTTTAAAATGCTGCCTGTCAAGAAAATGTTTTTGGGTGCCGTTCTTAACAACAAATGTATCTAAAACACAGGTTGTCATGTGCTGTTAATATGCTTTCTGTACTGTATATGTGGTACACCATCCATATTTCCCAAAACCCCAGAATTATATTCCCGGTCCGGATATACTTGGAGCAACATATCTTTTTCTGCGGTCTTGGTAGTAGCAACGATGAACACAAACATACGGTATTCAGACTCCTAAATGAACAGGATATAATTATGCACAATTATTACAAGTCTGGCGTCGATACATCACTCAGTAATTACATCATCATAGTAATGTAGCCCGGTGTGACGAGTTCGAGAGTTATGAGGGTGGCTTCCGAAAGCTGTGCACGTGGGCGTGTTGCTGGCTGGCCTCGCCGACGGTCCACCATAGGGATAGAACCTCGGATAGCCCAACGGTCTGCCAGAGCCTGTATGCACCATTCCAGGGCGATCGAGGGACTACTAGTACCAATCCATATGGGGGCATGAGCCCCAGGATCAAAGCAGACTCCGTCCTGAGCCTCCGACTTGAATTGTCCCCGGAGTTCTCGCAGACCCTCTAGCCAAACAAAGGGGACAAGGAGCACATCTCCGTGCCCACCGTCGTCCTCTCGCCTTGATAGCTCTGAGACAACTCAAGACGAAAGCAAGACGGGCTGCTAGCTATAAACAGAGAGTGTAGAACAGACTCTCTGCTATAAAGCCAGCAGCACACGAGAGCGTGGGTGTGATGTCATACAATACAATACAACATTTTTATTTCAGAAAACTTTCAATACATTCGTTATTACACGAAAATTATATACGGTGAAATGAAATATTGCTTAGAAAAGAAACATGATATGACAAACAGAATGTTTAACAAAAAATATACCGTGAAACTTCTAATAGACGTCGGGTTTCTAATAGACACCGGGTTCTAATAGATGCCGGGGGTTCAGGTATATTGAATTTAATAAACGCCGGGTTCTAATAGACGCCGGGTCTACGTACATTGTACGTGTAAACATAGCAACGTATAGATACTAATATCAACAACGTCAACGCGTCCCAGTCGGGAATTTCCAGCTTTTAATATCTAAACTGTCGTCCGAATTGTCATATCGTACAGGCTACGTCAATTCCAATAAACACCGGGTCCAGACAACGACTGAAATCAATAAACGCCGGGTTCTAATAAACGCCGGGTTCTACTATAATAGACGCCGGGTCTAGAGTGTGACTGAAATCAATAGACGCCCTGGCGTTTATTAGAAGTTTTACGGTACATGGAGATATAACCGTCATGACCATTCTGGCACTCTGAATGCATTGCCTCATGATGAGAACAGTGCCAGGAAAACCCCATCTGGCACTCTATCTGGTTGTTGAACAAAACGTCATGAAAAAGAACGAAAACGTTATCATTGCAAAAGCTAAGTAACTAAGGTTTTGTGGATATTCCCAATGTTTCAGACAATTTCAACGCCTGTAACTTGCTAACAACGTTGAAATGCTGAAAAAGGTGCAAATTCAACAAAATTGATGATTAGTGAAAATAAATAGCAGTAATATATTTTCGTGACATTACGGTAAAAGTACTTGTCCGGCGAAGCGACCAATCACCGCCGTGTTTACAGTTATACTTATGCTTGCATGCGAAGCTGCGATTGGCTGATTGAAAAGTGCGGGCACTTTAAAAGAACGTTGAAAGAACGAACGGCTCCCATATTTGTTGAACAATAACACATTTTTAACACATTTTTTGAGCGTACATCAGGTAATCATCCATCTCTAATCGAAATGTTTATCATGATTGTAAGATGTTGTAATATTTGCCGGTAGATCTAGAAGCAGGACAGAGTCACGGAATAAAGCACTGTATGAAGCGGCATGACTGATAAAATTATCAGCTCAAGACGTTTTGGCTCATGTTCGTGTGATTCACCACTTCGTAACTCAGCTTACATGCATAATTCCATAAGATATTTCACCAGTTCACGCATTTTACATCAGCTCGCCGCTCGCTTGACTAGAAAACACTACTTTCAAATCAACTTCGTTATGCATGTAAGTGGTGAAGAACATGAACCGAAACGTCTTGAGCTGATATTTTGTCAGTCATGCCGCTTCATAGCACTGTCACCTGGTCACTGAGCTGCTGTCAGTCAGCTGGTCAGTGCTGAGTGAGTTAGACTACCAAGTGACACTGATCAAGTCATTCCACTCCCCTCCAGAGTGCAGCCATTTTTGAAGGATAAGTGTCCTGTCCTAGACAGTCTGTATACAGAAACTGAATATAGGCCTACCATGAGAAAACTAACGTTCCAGATCTGGTTTTGTTTTCACTGTACAAAATTAACAGCTTACAGTCTACAGTCAGAGGGATTTGACACAATGAAACGTTTCCTATCCTCCCCATTGAATGAAGAAACTTCCTCGTGGCCGGCTCAACAGCACTGAGGAACCATCTGTAATCACTGCCAAAGCAAAGAAAATCCCCTCAGGGCACGATAAAAAAATATCACATCCATTGAGAAGAAATTTGAAGTAGCTTTATCACACTTTGAAAATTGGCGATTTGACAGCATGCTATCTCTTAACACTGTGGCAAGGGATAGGTAAATTCAATGGAACGTTTCATTGTGTTTGATTTTGAATGACATTCCTGTAATGTGATAGCCATAGATCTAACAACGATTGGCTTATTCTCTAGTCTATGAGCGCCAAAGGCTTAGGTAGGAGCGAATAGCCAGTCATAAATCTAACGCTCTCTCTGCATGCCAGTCCAAGCGACGCGAATTCAGCTTCGTCTCTGATAATCTTCGGAAGAGGATTAGGGTTACCAAACTAAAAGTTTTTTTTTTCTATTTGTCGACTTACGTAACTCGATATATCAACTTGCGTATCTCGATGAATCGACTTATGGCTCAGACATTTAAAGTCAATACTTTACAATGACTAATATTGGCGGATTTGGCAGTAGGGGAAAAACCGCCATATTAATTCATCTGTCAAATTAACTAGATATATATTAATTAAGCAATATATAGCGTTAGTGTACCAGTGATCGCGCACTCTAATAAACTTGTTTAAACCACAACCGTGTTCGTTATTTTTATCTCGTGAGTTTAGTTACATGCACCAAATGTATCTGTGAAACAGTCTAAAAGGTTGGCACAGACATGGCTGTTATGCTACCGAGCAAAAGAAAACGATCATAACGTGACCCTGTTTTTTTCCATGGGAAATGTTAGATGAGCGAGGTTTGTATTGTGATTTACGTTCAAATTCATGTTCGAAGGTTTATCAGAATAATATTCTTGAAAATTCAATTTGAAAGTAACTACAGGGGATGGGTTTTGAAATGAAGCGGTGATCATCTCATACATACAAATTTCAAGTAGATCTATGTACTATTTGTAAATTCTCACTTATTCTGAATTTATTCAACACATATTTATTTTCTATCATCTATCATATTTTCCAAGGTAGTATATGTGTACATGTAAACATTCACTAGTTAAATATGTAAATACATTGTGCATTCAAAACATTTTGTGCACTGCATTTGAAAGTTTCTCTTTTTATGTCAAAAGACGGCAAAAACAACAAATCCCCTTCATAAAGCGAGTTTCATTCACAATCCACTCATGAATACACATCACTAGACTATATTTCATTTTTATACATATATTTCAAATTTTTGTGATATATAAGCATTGATAATTATGGTGTCACAGTGCCTGTGGAGAGGCGCCAGTGAGCAAAACACCTATGTCCGATCAGTGCGCGATCACTGCTTTTACTGTATCATTCCATTTTTCGGTGAGATCGCCAGCTATATCGTTGGTGAATCTTTTGATAAAATACTCCTAATTCTGGATCTGGATGGCAATAATATACAAATTTTACTCTACTTTCAAATTCTTACAATAAAAGTTTCAAGTAATTGCGTTAATTCATCACAGAGTCGGTTTTATACACTCTGGTGCGCGATCACTGCTGCTCCCGCTATATGGTTTTGAAAGCGCCAAATTAAATCTCCGACAAATGACGTGGGTTCATAACTGCCAAATTTAATAGACGCCAGAATTAGTCTTTTTACAGTACAGTCCTCTCTATATTTATGGTCCGCTCTCGATTTATGGTCCTAATACAATAAAAATAACGTTATGTGACGTTATCGTTTACGTTTTGACGCAGTATCCGCTTTGGTTGTTTACGCAGGCATTGCCAATATTTTTTTTTACCAATGGCGATGGATATCAAATAAAAATGGTGAGAGAAATATATATTTTGCAATTAATAATATATAAATTGCATTCGATGATAAATACCGCCTCTGTGGTCGAGTGGATGGGACCGGTGGCTCTTGAAGCAACGAAGCTCAGAGGCGGTAGGTGACGCGGGTTCGATTTCCGTCACCGGCACAAAGTAGGTGGAGTTTTCATCCTGGCAATGCAAAGGTTTCTCCATTCGAATGTGCTTTCCAAATTCTAAATTGTCACCCGACGGGGGATGGGGAAGACAGGCAGAATTGCCTATCATCATGGACCGTCGTTAAACAAACCGGATTATTATTATTATTATTATTATTATTATTATAACAAAGGGAAACATAACCCCACTAGCATCATGGCAGTGTGATGTAATTAACAAATAAAAAAATCGTTGTTTACTGTATCATGGACTCAGAGCTAGTCATACAATATAACTGTTATTAAGGTAGTCCACTCCAAACAGTGAGCAGAGGGGGTCAAAGGGTTTTTCAAAGTAAATGACTGTATTAACAAAATCTAGAGCTTCAAAATGATATATTTTATAGAGTAACTGATCAGCATCCTAAAACTGAAAAGAAAATAGGGGGTCACCGTATCCGTTCTCTTGGAAAACAAGATGCAAGATGTGAATATGGGCAAAAAATGTGTAAAAATACCATAAATGAAGTCATTTTAGTAAAAGTTTGTGATTTTTGATCGAATATGTCGAAGAAACCAGCACGGTGACCCCCTATTTTCTTTTGAGTATTAGAATGCGGATCATTTACTCTATAAAATATGTTATTTTGAAGAGATAATATTCAAGATATAACTTTTAAATTTTGACTTTTCATTACCTCTATGTTTGTAGCGGACTACGTTAAATGTGAAGTAGAACCATTGGAACGATATTAGCACTGGTCAGTCAAACAGAAGAAAAAAATATCCTGGAAACAAATTGCACACGGCACATTATTGGTGAGGTGCGGGATGGGCGAATGCCTGCTTACACAGCCGCGAGAACTTTTGGAATTGACATACTACTGTGCTGAATGATCAGTTCAAGCAATCTGAACCCAAATATATTATTATGAATAAATTAATATAGGCCTACAATGTAGATGACATATATTATCAAAATATTAATGGATATGCAGGCACCTATTGGTATAGAGTATCTGCTTCATTTATTGTGCTCTCATAGGAAAATTAGGCCTATATTTACTCATCATTTACACCAAAGCAGCAAATTAATACAATATCTGATGAAAATATTCACACAGACAAATTAAAATTACATCATTGAAATTGCCCAGGAAACTTGCGAAATTGATGTCTCTCAGTCTCAGATCATTTTTGAGGTATACAACGCAGGACTGTGACACCGCTTTGTCTCTCTCGCCGATTTGATGGGTGTGTGTGTGTGGGGGGGGGGGGGGGGGTTGGGTCGGGAATACGCCGGGTCCGACCACTCCTCCTTGAATCCGCCACTTATCTGGTTCTGGCTCAACTTTCAGAACCCCACCAACCGCGTGTTTGATTGGATACCCATGATATCCTTCAATCGCACGGCCCCAATTATTTTTTATTTACATTCGTACCATCTAAAAAATCTAAAAGGAAATCTAAAAACAATTTGTAAAGCCGAACGATGTCCTTCGCGAGTCAGATTATATGTTTGTATCAGTCCATGTGCAAGCAGCCCGAGGAACGGCGGTGTTGTTTTACGTAAAATGTCATGTTGACATGGCAACATAGAAAGCGGACCATAAATCGAGAAAACTACATGGCCAGTTTTAGCAAAAACATTGCAGTAATAGACAAGCATATTTATGTAACAAATCTCACAAACTTGATCATTTCACACTAAATGGAGTAACAACATAACAGTATAGAGACACCTGCAAAGCGCGGTGGGCCCGTTATTACTCTCCGGAGGACAGCAACTTTCCACGAATTTGCCATTTTTAGGACCATAAATAAAGAGAGGACTGTACTCTGTGCAATTCTCATGATCTGTCGGTAACCACTCTTGGTGCTATGTTTTATAATACTCCAGTATCTGGATTTATCACTAGAAGATGTCTAACTAGTTCCCAAAAGCCAGTGGTGAGCCACGCTCAAAAGTTAAATATATATATATATATACATGTATATTGTTTTATCTGCTTTGATTCGCAGGTGTAGAACAAAGATGGATATTGACGAGGCATACGAGTACAATGCTCCACAATTCATGGACTTCTTGCAACCGCAAGAAGACCATGACGTCGAAGACTACTTTAGTAAGACTTTGTATTAGAATTACTTCTAATCGTTATATATATTTATTTATATATTTTTTGTGCTGAATGTGACTTCTGTGCCTTTCAGACTATGACCATGAGAATGGAGCACCTGTAAACCTAAGCTCTGACGTGTTTACGACCCCAGACAGCACGCCAGCACTGCGCACGCCCACACAGAAAACCCCACGCCGAGCCTCCCGCAGTAACACCCCTCTCACCGCCGCAGCGCTCAAAGACTCCAACACACCACGCCGCTCCAGTCGCCTGAAAAACACACCAAAGGCCACTCCCGTACAGGGTAAGGTTGTCACTTGTAGTAGGGATAGAAGAATGGAGTACTTACCAGGTGTCTTTCTTTATATACGTGCATTTATTTAGTAATCTCTGGGGGTTATTTTGCAGAAAAAGAGAACGTAACTGAGGCTTCACCTCCGAAACCTGAGTCGAAGGAATCGAGTAAGACCAATGTCCCTTCCAATATCTGTACGAATCTTGAGGACTGGAACAAGCGTAAAGCCAGCACAGACGCACAGAATAAGCGACCGATGACTGCTTCATCATCGAGCAACAAGACAGCTCCTGTCGCCAAAACTTCCAGTCTTAGGTTTGTTTTTGAATGTTACACATGAAAAGACTTGAAGCATGAAGTTCTCTGTGGATGACTGTAGATGTAAGGTTTGCTGACAGCTATGTCGACCCTTGTGCCTACATGTACATGTGTGTATATTCTTTTCAGAATTCCAGTTTTAGGTGCACAGAGAATGCGAAAAACCAGCGTTGGAACAGACAAGTGAGTACTTTCTAGCCAGAGTCTGTACTTTATTGAAAAGAGAAATGCTCTCTGGGAACAATCATGTGCATTCATGTCATGATATCCGCCAGAGTGACCCCTGAAGTGCCGGCGGCCAAGCGTGTCAAACGATCCAACTCGACGGCAAGTTTGATGTCCAGACCGGGTTCGACGGAACGACCAAGCCGTTTGTCCGGTGCCCAGCGTGTCAAGCCTGCGGCTCCAGCACACTCCCGCAGTCTGTCAGCTTCCCGTCACGCTCGCACGCAGTCAGCCTCACACTCAAGAACCCGATCTGTCGAACAACATCCTCCTGGAAAGGACAAGGAGAAAACTCAACCCAAAAAACACAAGATGACAATACCGATCACTCCTGCTGTCCTTCGGTTCGTACAATATAAGGTTTACAGAGCTGTTACAACATACAGTAGTTAGATTTGTGAAATTATGATAATGCGTATTGCTATCTATTCCAGGTGCCTCTGATATTTTCATGTTTATAACTTGTATTACATTTTAAACTATCAAATTTGTGATGAGTAAATAATCATTGCTCTTGTATCAGACGTGACATGTCGACGTCAGCAGGAGACAAGAAGACTGCTGAGGAACGAGAGTTGGATGAAATGAAGAGACTGCGACGAGAGCTGGCGGAGAAGCGACGTCGTGCTGAGGAGTCCCGCAAGATGGCGCAGAGCGGTCCCAGTCACCTCCCAACCCGCGCCGTCCCACTCCCAACAAAGGCCGAGGGCTTCCAGTTCGCCACTGACCAGCGGGTCAAAGGACAGGCCCCTGACGTGCGTAAGACCAAGGACGACACAGACTTCGCATCCCAGCTCAGGCATCACCAGCCCTCCTCACCAGCTGTAAGTTGTATTCACCTTAGGAAGGCCTAATTTTTTGGGAGGAATGGCTCCATTGACAATGGTTAATGGTTTTGCACTTGAAATCCTGATATTGCTACCATCAATCAATATTGCAGACTCTCTATGTGCAGTAATATAAACTGTTTGTTTACATGATATCATTTGAACATTTGTAGAGAAGTGCCCCGAAGCGGACGATTCCTGCACCATTCCATCTGCACGAGGACAAGAAGCGCAAGCGAGACGATGAGGAATCAACAAGAAAGTTTAAGTCCATGGCTGAGCAGATCACTGCTTTCTCCAGGACCCCAGACCGCTTCAGAAGCAAACCTGCCAACAAAGGTACCCAGGCTAGCTCTTGTAGAGTTAGAAATTAAAATATCTTTGTCATTCACAAGTAAGTTTTATTTGTCATTGTCAGTAATTTCAGCAGTACATGTGGTTGATAGGCAGTGTGATATCTTAGTGAATTCTAATGTCTTGATATAAGCAGGCAGTAAAAGTATGCATTCCCCTGTGAACACAGAACGATCCCCAGCTCCTAAGAAGATAAAAGAGAACAGATTGACTGTACCTAAAACTCCCAACTTTGAGACACGGCGACGGACGCGGAGCACACATGTCGTCAGTCAGGCCGAGATTGAAGAGAAAGAGATAGAAGACATGAAAAAGTGAGTCCCCTGGTGAAACAATCATAACGTCAAAGCAGGGATCGACATTAGGTATATGACACCAGTGGCCCTATGGGGCCAGTAACATCTGGAAGTTACTGGCCCCATCCATAATCTACTGGCCCCACTTTCAACGTTCACTAACAATCAGTGCACACTTGAATATCAAACACTGATGCTTTTTCATAAAGAAGCAACATGGAAAGTCTTTCAAAGGAAGTGAAATATTGTGAAGTAAAATTCAAAGAATGCAAGATTTTATACTGGCCCAGTGGGGCCAGTGACTTAGGGAATCTGGTGGCCCCTACTGGCCCCACAGGCTCAAAATATGGTGTGGGGCCAGCGGGCCAGTGTTAATGTCGATCCCTGGTCAAAGGCAACTGATTTTGCTGTCATCATGTGGTTCTATGGAGAAGATGAAAACTACTTGTTCTATTTGCAGAAATCAGTTCAAGGCACACGGAGTGAAGGAGGATATATTCAAGAAACCCACGGGGATCCCAAAAGTTCCAGCCAAGGAGGTTACACAGTTTGCCGAGTTCGATCTGGAGTCGAATCGTCGAGGTCGTGACCACAGAGCGAACACCAGCACCGAGGAGGAGCATTACACCTTCCAAGCTAACCCTGTACCGAAGAAAATCCTCGAGAAACCAGTGGTGAGATAACCAATTTGTGATGCAGAAATAACAACTGAAGTTATCACATTGTGATGATATAATTCATTGTTGTACACCATTACTGTGTGTGAAACTCGCTTAAGACTCTTTTTCTAACACCCCTGCATCTCCCCCCCCCCCCCCCCCCCCCCCCTCCCATTCTCCCAGGGTGTCAAGCCTGTGGAGCGTGCCCCTCTCACCAAACCCGCATCACCAGCCTTCGCGCTCAAGAACCGTATCCGCAGCATTCGCCAGCAGGTGGAAGAGAGTTGTCAGCCGGCTGTGTCGTCAGGACCACGAGCCAAAGCCGTCCCCCATCTCGGCCTGCCCTTCCAGCCACGTCTCGACCACAAAGTCACGGAGTCACAACCGTTCTCTTTCGAGGAGCGCGACCGGCGAGCTCAACGTCTCAAGGAAGAAAAAGTGCAGAAAATTCTTGAGGAAGAACGCAAAGTGAGTGGCGTTGAGTAGATTGTTGTAGCTTCTCGCCGATGATGGCTCTTTAAATGTTATGTTATGTGAACGCTATTCTTTGGTTAAGAGGTGTGCTCTGTTCCAGATGCGAGAATTCCGAGCTAATCCAATGCCGAGTGATTCTCCTGACGCGCTGCCTGCCAGACGATCTAAGCGACCAACGCATGCTGAGCCTTTCCAGCTGGAGTCTGATGAGCGTGGTGCACACAGAGTCGAGGAAATGGAACACAAGGTACCAAATTAAACTACACCTGTAAGCATCTCAAACTTATGTTGAGAAATATGTACATGTACTTGAATCATTTGACACTTTTCACTTCAGCTGGAGGAAGAAGAAAGATCCATTCGTCAACAGGCTGTATTCAAAGCCAGACCCGCAACCTCGATATACAAACAACCCTTTGTGCCAAAGAAATCCATGAAATCATTAACAGGTGCGTGCTTTGTGACATAATTTTTACCGCGAAGTGTTTTGTAAAACTGATGTAAGTATAGTAGGAAGTCAATTTCTGAAAATATACTAAGTAAATCCTGCAGATATGTGCATGATTGCCATTTTTTGCTTCAGATGGTAAGATTATGCAGTCACGTGAGTTGTATATAAGTCAAGAACTTCCTAACAGAGGTGTTAGTTAACAATCAGGATAATGATCGCACAAAATTGTACTCCTATCCTTACACCGAACATCACATCTGCCGGGTTTGCATGGGATGTATCATAATCGGCATTCCAGTGGGCTGGGATTTATGGCAAGAACCATTTCACCAGTCGCAAACAATATCCGATGATTATCTCTGATATGACTTGATTAGAGAACTCGGGACACTGATATTCCTAGTCACGAGTACAATGAGCAACATTTCTCAATACCCAAAAGTAAATTGACCGTCAAAAACACATCATAAGTTATGATGTGGGAAGTTGTTTGCTTCCTGCACTGGAACAACAGATTTCTATAATTCCTAGTACACTGGAATGTTTGTTCCCTATTCAATGTGAAATCCATGGCCAGTGAGGGGAAGTATTGCTGATTAGCCCTGTACATTTCTGACGGTTGCTGTGTTGTGTTTAGACTCACAGGCGTTTGAGCTGAGCACGGAGCAGCGTCGAGAGCGATGGGCAGAGCTAGAGCGCGATCGTTACGAGCGTCAGGCCGAGATGGACCTCCAGCAGCGCGAGGCAGAACAACGCCGACAAGAGCAGGAGCGCGCAGAACTCCGGAAACTCCGACAGGAGACTGTACACCACGCCAAGTATGTCTGACCGTCTCCATCTCCCCACCACATGATACCAGTCTGTGTTAGTCTGCACAGACATAGAAGAGATGGACTCTATGCCTAAACTCATTAATGTTTCGGTAATAGAATTACAATGCAATATGTGACTGTTACTCGCGTTGTCACTGGTTATGCATTGTAAATTCTTGACGATCTACCACTGTTTCAGTAACAATAATTACCACAATTTGGCAATTCACTTCCTGGAAATACCCTAGAAATCTAAGACCAATGTTGCTCTGAACAGAATTCCAAGCTAACTGAATGTGAGTTGAAGGCCACCTCTTTTAAGTCTATGGTGTCATGCATACGTCATCTTTCTTAATAACATGATCGAATGTAAAAGTTTTCCACTGTCATACCAACAATATTGTTATCCGCAGTGTAAGAATATAGTATGCAGTGCTCCTCACTAACTTTTCAGGCCACTTGCCCATGGGCAAGTGCTCCCTGAAATCTACTTGCCCGCCTCTAAAATCAACTTGCCCCATTTTGTTCAATAAACTTGGCAATCTCAGCTCACCTGCATCAGTCGTGACTGACGAGTTCCCTACTCACTATTTCAGTCATTGAAATGCATGGTGTTGTTAATAACTTGTTATCGTACTCTAGATCCAATTTTCTTCCTTTCAAGCATCAAATTATATTATATTAACAATAACATAGTATCACTTTGTATTTTGTAACCGGAAAACAGCCGCCACCGGATAATGTATCTCGCCTACTTATTCGGCACGCTTCAAATACTTGAACATATTCGTTCGGTAGATGCGTTGCTATGCAACATCGTAAACATGTACACGATCTGGGAAACCCGCGCATGCTATTGGCTGACTTCGTAATTTGCATAATTTATGTACATACAAAGTATTGATGTGTCATCCAGCACTCGGTAAATCAGTACGGTGGTGAATCAATCTTGACAGGATTTCAAATATTTCATTCAAATATTTATGTCTATGATTTGGCCGCAAATTTGTGGTTGCCCGTCGGGCAACTGCTTGTATTTTCCCACTTGCCCGCACCCAATTATTACTTGCCCCGGGAGGTCCTTAGTGTGGAGCACTGATAGTATGCTGTTTGTAGGATTGCTTATTTGAATGTTGCTACTGACCATATTTTCTGGTTCGTTTGTAGGGGAATCCGACATTTCAAGAACGTGGAAATCAAGCCAAGCTCCATGCCCCTGACACAACCCTCCACCCCACGTTTCTCCGAGCGACTCAAGAACCGTTCCGCGAACACCACAACATAGCTGTCATTTCGTGTCGGCATGCTCGTCAATCGTCAATCAATTCTGAGGACACATCTCGTTAATCATGCATTCATTGTCAGTTTTGAGGCTATTCGTTAATGTTCATGGCAATGTATGCAAGGTTTCAATACGTAATTGACTGGATACAGTACCGTTTGTTTTCATTAGTAATGTTCTATAATCAGTTGGCTGGTGATTCGTGTATATATGGTATGATATCAACATTTTAAAAGTATTTATATTTTTAACCAGTACCTTCAACTGCTGTGCACATAAGTATAAAAACATGAATATTTAATGAGAATACGTGTATTTCATACTTTATTTATGCCTTTTATATGAGACTGAAGAAATGTTTATTATGGCAGAATAAGAATGTGATTATGGCAGAGTTTTTATTACTTTTTCTTCTTCCGCTGTTTTGGTTTCCGGAAGATAATTTTAGTTTGCCTTGATGTATCCTTGGCAAATTTTTACCACTTGTCAGAAATGATAAGTTGAAGAACCTTATTCTTTTTGAGCCAGATCTGAGGTCCGTGAGGATGAAATCAAGATTGATATTGAGACGTTTCCGGATGATAACTCAAAAAGTATTCATGCAATGGCTGCAGATCTTGGCATAGAGGTTCATATACATCATATCATCATATATAACCCGTCGAACGACCTTTGACCTAGAGCTCCAAAGAATTCTAGCTAATTTTTTCGCTGAGTCGGCATTTTGCGTTTTCATTGATATCTCGGAAGGAGTGCTCTAGACAAACTTGTTTAAGGGGTATTAGGGATGACCTTGACCTTAAATTTTCTCGCTGAATCAGCATTTTTGGTTTCGTCGATATCTCGGAAACGGTGCGTCGTAGATAGAAAGAACGTACGTTATTTTCGAACTCTTTGCCCTAGACAAACATCTTTAAGGGGTATTAATTAGGATGTTATTTTGGGATTGGTCGCCCTAGACAAACATGTTTTATGGGTATTGAGGATTAATCTTCTTGACCTGAATATTTTGGCTGAGTCGGCATTTTTCGTTTTCCTCGTATATCTAGGAGACTGAGCATCATACAGCGAAAGAGGCCCTGGCCCGGATTTTTTTGTTTTGAGTCAGCATTTTGTTTGGTATCTCAGTATGGTGTGTCATAGAGCCAAACGGATGCCATTCTTGGTAAACATGTTTTAAATTTTATAGGTTAACCTCTGCACCGAAATGTCTCCCGAGCCCTCTTTAGGCCTTGACGTCTAGTTTGATAGTGTTTTCTGTTCATGTGTGAACAACATAATTGCGTGACTGTGTGAATGAAACTTAATTTGCAATATGTACAGAAGGTGTTCATGTTTCATAAAAAAATTCATTCCCTGTTTCAGAAACAGTTGGTACACTGTTCACTGAGCTTCTGGGCGATGTTCAGTGTACCTAAATTGTAAATGTCGGGAAAACCAGCACGTGTGTAGAATTTGTAATACTGGTAATTCAAAGAATAAAACTTATGTTATTCACAATAACTACTGACAGCAGTTGTTTCCGTGTACATACTTACAGTGTGCTATACAATAGCACATATGCACTATACATTTTATTAATATGCTTTGTAATTTTATTTAGTCTCCTATTGTTCTCATGTGGTATCTCCTCGGAAAACTACATGTATCAAACATTGAGTGTGCGCATGTTTTATGTTTAGGGCTGGCTGTTTGAGGCTAATTGTGAAGTTCTATGAATATCCTAAGAAAATAAATATGTATAATTTTTATTTGTTGTGCAATTCCTAAATGTAGTTGTACAAGGTTGATGTTGAGCAGGCTGATCCTGATTCAGGCTTGCAAAAGCTAACAGTGTATGTGTTCACTGTATCATTCTTTTCCGCATGATGTATCCCACAAATTTAACTAGTGCCTGTACACCAAGAATAGCCACAATGGCAACTAATCTTCGTTGGAATTTTGGGAAAAATAAACACAATAAAATTAAAACGATGACCCATACATTTTCGACCTGGGCGATAATCAGGATTTTGTTCGTACGACCATTGGTCATATATCAAATTGTCAGGATTATCGTCCATAAAAAAAGTCCTGGGAAATATTAATTCAATAATAAATGTTCTTGTGATATTTCAATTTTGACCATATTCTGGACCACAACCTGAATTCTTTATATATACTGACCTCCCGAACATTGCAAGCTCTCAGATTTATACTGCATACTTTATATTCAATATTTTATTGAATATTGGCAGTCCTACTTGAAATATTACGAATCGGTGATTTCAGCTGATGACGCTTATATTTATGACCTTGGGCGATAATGGCGAATTTTGATCCTACGACCATTGGCAATGTAGCTACTGATGGGGAATTGACCAAAGAAAAATATAATATTATAGGGGAAAATTAATCATAGGTATAAACAGAGTTATTGCAACTTTTCGATTTGACTTTTCTTTGACCTTGTGCAATATTGAACTGTAAAATTTCACAGAACTGTTTTTACTATGGAGGCACATTTCTTGATTGAAAAACTAGCTTTGTAATATGCTCTTGAACCTCGAAACACTCAAAAGTCGTAAAATCGTGACCCCCAAATATTCAACCTTGAACGATAATGGGGAGTTCGGGAATTGGCCAAAGAAAAATATAAAAGTACCGATAGTTAGAAGAATTAATAATTATCAGTTATAGCCAATTATGGGATTTTCGGTTGCAATGGCAACCATTTTTATTCCATTTTGACAAAAATTAAAAACTGAGCTACTGCCATACCACTTCATTTCTATAACTTTCAAGTTGATTGGACCATTCGTTGTTTAGTTATGCGCGTGGACAAACAGACGCCTAAATGCAATATCCTCTCCCCCTATTGAAGTGAGGGTAAAAACTAGAACAGTGAAAAACTGACCAATTCTTAGGTTACTAGACCTATTGTTGTGGCTTTGCGTCCATCGTCCACATTTCTATCGTCAAGTTCACAGGCAAATCTTTCTAAACTTTTGCAAAAAAACGGCTAAAAAAATTTTAAGATGTAGTTTTTAGCATTTGGACTTTTTTGACATTTTCTCAAAAATTGATCAGTTTTGAGCTGTCCAATCACTTGGAGCCATTTTTTTCGCCTGAGTAAATTTTCTGAATTTCATCCACTTTTCTCTTCATAATGGTAGCTGCACAAAGTAAACTAGAACATTTCATGATACTATACAAATATTGACTTTTGCTGAGGTTGATACGTGAGCAAGCTCGGTGAATACAACTTTGCAACAAGTGAAGATAATCATGTATCAACCGAAAGCTAAAATGTCAATATTTGTTTTATTATTAACTGTGTGGATAATTCAGTCCACACTAGACTAAACCACTGCTGTGAGAACACATCGACCAAGACCACACATGGAAACAACTACTCTCCAAGCGCGTGACCGGTCGATGCGCGCCATCTGGCGAGGTCAGAAAAAGATCAACTAAATCTTATATTTACCTCTGACTCGGAAATATCACTTTCTCCAGAATATCTCGACCAGGATATTGTAGTATCATTTTAGTCACGTGGCCCCATTTAAACCAATCACAAACAGGAATCTCATACAGTTAATAATAAAGATTAATATTTGCACATTCAAATGGGAAGTCACATACATAATAATAATTGCAAGCTTTTATATAGCGCTTTTCCATGTACAACATGCTCAAAGCGCTTTACAATTATTACCCCTGGCAGACCTGTTCATTCCGACACATTTTCAACCTCCCGGGAGGCATACAGCTGTAACTTAGGCAACCATCTCTGGTGCACATACAGTATTCATACACATTGCCATCTCTGTCTATAGCCAGGTACCCATTTTACTGATGGGTGAAACAGATCCCCCAATGAAAGTCTTTCAGCGCCGGCGCCAAGGATTGAACCCGGTACCTCCCGCACTCAACCCTGACACCTTAACCAATTGAGCATACATGTACCGGGAGGTTCAGTGATTTCAGCGGTGACCTTCAATTTGACCTTCAGTGACTCTCTGGTAACCTTATTTAGCCCAAGGGCTAAATATTTTTTAGTTACAAAACATTTTATTTCCATACTTCATCTCTATAATGAACTCTGTTCATGTTGGCTTACATTCAAATTGTCTGATTCTTACTTTTTGGGACTTTAAATTCCAATGACAACAGACCATTCTAATCATGCATTCATTGTCAGTTTTGAGGCTATTCGTTAATGTTCATGGCAATGTATGCAAGGTTTCAATACGTAATTGACTGGATACAGTACCGTTTGTTTTCATTAGTAATGTTCTATAATCAGTTGGCTGGTGATTCGTGTATATATGGTATGATATCAACATTTTAAAAGTATTTATATTTTTAACCAGTACCTTCAACTGCTGTGCACATAAGTATAAAAACATGAATATTTAATGAGAATACGTGTATTTCATACTTTATTTATGCCTTTTATATGAGACTGAAGAAATGTTTATTATGGCAGAATAAGAATGTGATTATGGCAGAGTTTTTATTACTTTTTCTTCTTCCGCTGTTTTGGTTTCCGGAAGATAATTTTAGTTTGCCTTGATGTATCCTTGGCAAATTTTTACCACTTGTCAGAAATGATAAGTTGAAGAACCTTATTCTTTTTGAGCCAGATCTGAGGTCCGTGAGGATGAAATCAAGATTGATATTGAGACGTTTCCGGATGATAACTCAAAAAGTATTCATGCAATGGCTGCAGATCTTGGCATAGAGGTTCATATACATCATATCATCATATATAACCCGTCGAACGACCTTTGACCTAGAGCTCCAAAGAATTCTAGCTAATTTTTTCGCTGAGTCGGCATTTTGCGTTTTCATTGATATCTCGGAAGGAGTGCTCTAGACAAACTTGTTTAAGGGGTATTAGGGATGACCTTGACCTTAAATTTTCTCGCTGAATCAGCATTTTTGGTTTCGTCGATATCTCGGAAACGGTGCGTCGTAGATAGAAAGAACGTACGTTATTTTCGAACTCTTTGCCCTAGACAAACATCTTTAAGGGGTATTAATTAGGATGTTATTTTGGGATTGGTCGCCCTAGACAAACATGTTTTATGGGTATTGAGGATTAATCTTCTTGACCTGAATATTTTGGCTGAGTCGGCATTTTTCGTTTTCCTCGTATATCTAGGAGACTGAGCATCATACAGCGAAAGAGGCCCTGGCCCGGATTTTTTTGTTTTGAGTCAGCATTTTGTTTGGTATCTCAGTATGGTGTGTCATAGAGCCAAACGGATGCCATTCTTGGTAAACATGTTTTAAATTTTATAGGTTAACCTCTGCACCGAAATGTCTCCCGAGTCCTCTTTAGGCCTTGACGTCTAGTTTGATAGTGTTTTCTGTTCATGTGTGAACAACATAATTGCGTGACTGTGTGAATGAAACTTAATTTGCAATATGTACAGAAGGTGTTCATGTTTCATAAAAAAATTCATTCCCTGTTTCAGAAACAGTTGGTACACTGTTCACTGAGCTTCTGGGCGATGTTCAGTGTACCTAAATTGTAAATGTCGGGAAAACCAGCACGTGTGTAGAATTTGTAATACTGGTAATTCAAAGAATAAAACTTATGTTATTCACAATAACTACTGACAGCAGTTGTTTCCGTGTACATACTTACAGTGTGCTATACAATAGCATATATGCACTATACATTTTATTAATATGCTTTGTAATTTTATTTAGTCTCCTATTGTTCTCATGTGGTATCTCCTCGGAAAACTACATGTATCAAACATTGAGTGTGCGCATGTTTTATGTTTAGGGCTGGCTGTTTGAGGCTAATTGTGAAGTTCTATGAATATCCTAAGAAAATAAATATGTATAATTTTTATTTGTTGTGCAATTCCTAAATGTAGTTGTACAAGGTTGATGTTGAGCAGGCTGATCCTGATTCAGGCTTGCAAAAGCTAACAGTGTATGTGTTCACTGTATCATTCTTTTCCGCATGATGTATCCCACAAATTTAACTAGTGCCTGTACACCAAGAATAGCCACAATGGCAACTAATCTTCGTTGGAATTTTGGGAAAAATAAACACAATAAAATTAAAACGATGACCCATACATTTTCGACCTGGGCGATAATCAGGATTTTGTTAGTACGACCATTGGTCATATATCAAATTGTCGGGATTATCGTCCATAAAAAAAAAGTCCTGGGAAATATTAATTCAATAAGAAATGTTCTTGTGATATTTCAATTTTGACCATATTCTGGACCACAACCTGAATTCTTTATATACTGCCCGACTTACTGCCCGTCAAAAGTCTGGAATCGCTTTATCATATTCATCATTGATGAGGCAATAGTCAGTCTACAATGACAAATTGCACGCCAAAATGCACATAGATTTGTTTTCCATGTTTCTTGTAAATATTGCAAGTATGGTTGAAGATAATGAGAGTTGTTCAATGCATGGTTGAATAAAAAATATGACATGACAAAATTTAACGTATTTGGGAGGCAATGTTTTGTGGTCAATCCTCCCTCAATGTACGCAACTGGCCATAGCACTTAGTGTCGAATGGGATTGTATTCCACAATATGATATCCAGAAATCGTATCGATCATGGAAATCACGATGGAATGGTTGCATACCGGCCAATGATGGAGTAACCCGCTACTGAATTGTTGAATTTGTTTATTGCTTCATCCCTTACGCCGTGTGCGACACATTTGTTAAATTTGTGATATTGTTCACAACATTGCTATTTACAAATGGGTTTTAGACTTACGATTATTTCTATTTATGTATTTTTCATATCCATGAGAACAACTGTATCATTACTGTCTGGAAAACAGTAATGATACCTGTAAATGAATTGGAAACATCCTGTTAATGGTGTTTGTGATACAATTGACCGCAAAAAAATACCCCTCAAAAAACGTGAAATTTCGCCATATTTTCAAATCAACCTCACATTGGATAACTTTCATTATCTCCACTCATACATGCATTATTTACATGAAACATTGTAGAAACGTGCAAAACAAAACAAATTGATGCACATGATGGTATGCTATTTGTCATTGTAAGTTGATTATTGCCTGATCAATCATGTACAGTGGATCCTGTGTTTTAAGACCACCCAAGGGACCCCAAAAAGGTGGTCTTAAATGACAGGTGGTCTCTCATGACAGGTTCATTTACATTGAACATTGGGACCAAGTGGAGCGGTCCTAAAACACAGGGTGGTCTCTCAAACCAGGTGGTCTTTAACACAGGATCCACTGTATATGATAAAGCGATTCCAGACTTTTGACAGGCAGTATACTGACCTCCCGAACTTTGCAAGCTCTCAGATTTATACTGCATACTTTATATTCAATATTTTATTGAATATTGGCAGTGCTTCTAAAATTACTCCTACTTGAAATATTACGAATCGGTGATTTCAGCTGATGACGCTTATATTTATGACCTTGGGCGATAATGGCAAATTTTGATCCTACGACCATTGGCAATGTAGCTACTGATGGGGAATTGACCAAAGGAAAATATAATATTAATAGGGGAAAATTAATCATAGGTATAAACAGAGTTATTGCAACTTTTCGATTTTGACTTTTCTTTGACCTTGTGCAATATTGAACTGTAAAATTTCACAGAACTGTTTTTACTATGGAGGCACATTTCTTGATTGAAAAACTAGCTTTGTAATATGCTCTTGAACCTCGAAACACTCAAAAGTCGTAAAATCGTGACCCCCAAATATTCAACCTTGAACGATAATGGGGAGTTCAGGAATTGGCCAAAGAAAAATATAAAAGTATCGATAGTTAGAAAAATTAATAATCATCAGTTATAGCCAATTATGGGATTTTCGGTTGCAATGGCAACCATTTTTATTCCATTTTGACAAAAATTGAGGACTGAGCTACTGCCATACCACTTCATTTCTATAACTTTCAAGTCGATTGGACCATTCGTTGTTTAGTTATGCGCGTGGACAAACAGACACCCAAATGCAATATCCTCTCCTATTGAAGTGAGGGTAAAAACTAGAACAGTGAAAAACTGACCAATTCTTAGGTTACTAGACCTATTGTTGTGGCTTTGCGTCCATCGTCCACATTTCTATCGTAAAGTTCACGGGCAAATCTTTCTAAACTTTTGCAAAAAAACGGCTAAAAAAATTTTAAGATGGAGGTAGTTTTTAGCATTTTTTCCAAAAAATAGCTTTTTTTTGACAAAAGGCACTTAATTTTGGACTTTTTTGACATTTTCTCAAAAATTGATCAGTTTTGAGCTGTCCAATCACTTGGAGCCATTTTTTTCGCCTGAGTAAATTTTCTGAATTTCATCCACTTTTCTCTTCATAATGGTAGCTGCACAAAGTAAACTAGAACATTTCATGATACTATACAAATATTGACTTTTGCTGAGGTTGATACGTGAGCAAGCTCGGTGAATACAACTTTGCAACAAGTGAAGATAATCATGTATCAACCGAAAGCTAAAATGTCAATATTTGTTTTATTATTAACTGTGTGGAAAATTCAGTCCACACTAGACTAAACCACTGCTGTGAGAACACATCGACCAAGACCACACATGGAAACAACTACTCTCCAAGCGCGTGACCGGTCGATGCGCGCCATCTGGCGAGGTCAGAAAAAGATCAACTAAATCTTATATTTACCTCTGACTCGGAAATATCGCTTTCTCCAGAATATCTCGACCAGGATATTGTAGTATCATTTTAGTCACGTGGCCCCATTTAAACCAATCACAAACAGGAATCTCATACAGTTAATAATAAAGATTAATATTTGCACATTCAAATGGGAAGTCACATACATAATAATAATTGCAAGCTTTTATATAGCGCTTTTCCATGTACAACATGCTCAAAGCGCTTTACAATTATTACCCCTGGCAGACCTGTTCATTCCGACACATTTTCAACCTCCCGGGAGGCATACAGCTGTAACTTAGGCAACCATCTCTGGTGCACATACAGTATTCATACACATTGCCATCTCTGTCTATAGCCAGGTACCCATTTTACTGATGGGTGAAACAGATCCCCCAATGAAAGTCTTTCAGCGCCGGCGCCAAGGATTGAACCCGGTACCTCCCGCACTCAACCCTGACACCTTAACCAATTGAGCATACATGTACCGGGAGGTTTAGTGATTTCAGCGGTGACCTTCAATTTGACCTTCAGTGACCTTGAAAAGTCCAAATATATATTTCTCTGGTAACCTTATTTAGCCCAAGGGCTAAATATTTTTTAGTTACAAAACAATATTTTATTTCCATACTTCATCTCTATAATGAACTCTGTTCATGTTGGCTTACATTCAAATTGTCTGATTCTTACTTTTTGGGACTTTAAATTCCAATGACAACAGACCATTCTAATGTAAACAAATGCTATCAAACCTGTCATAGCAGTTGCCATAATCACAACGATACTTCCAAATTGTATGTAGTGATGCACAAAGTTCCTGAAAAAGTTTGCTGGTTCGTAACGTGTTTGTGCAGGTTTTGCGGAGGGAGGGTGGGTGTACACCCCATGTATGTCATGGTCTGGTAACTTCCAGGACCATTGGTTCTATTTAAGCAAATTTTTAACCAGGGTACAAAGTTTGTTGAGCTTGTGACTTGTATGCGAGACAAATAAACGGGGCATTGTTTAATAGTTGGGATGCTGCAGCACTTGTTATATGGACAATATGCACTGTAGTTTAGGAAATTTGAACTTGTACTTTGGCTTGTTTACATGTATTTAGCTGGTATTGTAATGTAGAGTAGTTTCACATTACATATTGTGTCCACTGAACCCGTATCAAAAAGTAGAACACTTGAAGTCAATGAAAGTAGGTGACAATACTATTTATAGTAGGTGATGGAAATATTTGGTCTTGTATAAATGTTTATGGTTTTATGTGGTACATGTATAAATCAACATAGATATCCACATACTAGTATTTACGTCGCATGTCACAACTTTCTTATAGCCCACTCTCTGCATGATTGTATTTAGTATTTCAGTTTGTACTCTATACAAACAGATAGATAACTTATCTCTAGAGGTCAGTGAGGTGTATATGGCCCTAGACTCAGTCAGTGGCAAGCATACATGTAGCTGTGATATTGGTCATGTTTACAAACTGATAAAAGAGTGCATGCTATATCTGTATATCAGACCTTCCACTCGTTAATACAGATCACACTCGTATTGCACGCGTCCAGCTGAGGCAGTGAGTGGTTTTTTGTGTGTTACATCTGGTTCATCAAACATTCTCTGTGAAGTGACGGCTGACTTGAGCAATGGAGAAAATTAGACCCCTGCTTTCAAGGGTGAAACCTCGGCCCTTGGCTGCTTGTGAGTATGAATGTTGTCAAGACATTTGTCATGAACATAGAGTCGATGGAAACAGCATTGGTCTGAATAAATAAATAAAAAAAAAAAGTAGGCACATATAGGCATATATCTCTATATAGCACATATTCTAGCAAAGAACAAAATATGTGATAACATGTCAGTATCTTTCATGTGATTCTAATTGGTATATGTCTGTAAACATAAGGAATTTTGATTCATTCGCCACCTATCGTATATATTTTACAGGATATTTTGTGTACTAGTAATTAATATTGCATCAACTTGCAGTAAGCCGGCATGTCACCTCAGCCCCTGTAATGCCGCCGTGTGACTTTGAGCCGCAGGAGTATAAAGTAAAAAGTTGTTGTATTTAATGGTTTGTTAATGGTCACTATTAAATCGTTTTTAATCCTGATCAAATGCTGTACATACTAGTGCCATTATATCCGCACAGGGACCAAGTTTTGAGGCGGCGTCGCGCACTCGCGGTGAGAATCTGACGCCGGCGATCCTGACGTACTACAAGCGGCCGGTGATGATCCACCAGGGCCACATGCAGTGGCTGTGGGACCACACGGGCCGGCGATACCTCGACATGTTTGGAGGCATCGTCACGGTCAGCGTGGGACACTGCCACCCGTACGTGATAGTGTCACACTGTGTGACATGTTGTAGGGTCTTTCTGCTAAGACGCATGTCTAGAAGCCCAGGTTTACCAGTATTATGGTAATAACATTAAGAGAGATGTGAATGGCGAAGCAGTAATTAAGCTGTACACTTTTCACAGGAAAACAGTTGAGGCGTTGCAAGAACAAGCCGGCAAGCTGTGGCATACGACCAACATCTACCTCCATCCAAAGATCCACGAGTACGCAGAGAAACTGGTCGCCAAACTGCCCGATCCTCTCAAGGTCATGTGACTCCCGATCTTGTCATGTTACATCATGAGTGAAAATGTCAGAGTAATGTATAAACAAAATATCTGTTTTGCTTTTACATGAAGTTTTACAAAATTTCATGTGGTGATTTATTGCATAAATGTCTGGCTATCAAGTTATTGTACGGTCACTTGTGATGGCTCAGCTTCTGAACAAAACAAATTGTGCCAGGTGTCATGCTCATACTAATCTAATGTCTGGGTCAGATACTGGCACTGTGAAAAGAAAAGTGACATTGTGTCATGCTTGCCTTTCAGGTGGTTTACCTGGTCAATAGCGGCTCTGAGGCTAACGACCTAGCGATCCTGATGGCCCGCATGTACACCGGAAAGTTTGACATCCTCTCCTTCAGGTCAGCATCCCTCCTTCATTGTGGGGGGGTGGGGGGGGGGGGGAGTGGGGGAATAACTTATAAGAATCAAGACTGAAGATCGTGTGTATTGTAATAAATGGTTGCGTTATTGGTTTCAAAATCCTAGCCTTCTTCACTGTCAGAATATATTACAATTGTACAACCAGTCAATGAAGTCTTGGAGACAGATTCAATGTGAAAAAATGTTTTTTGACAGGAATGCTTACCATGGGGGCAGTCCCTACCTGATGGGGGTCACCTCCATGTCGTCATGGCGATACCCCATACCATCAGGGTTTGGAGTCCAGCAGGTCTGTCTGAATACTTATGTTTGCAAATTAACCCAAATGAAATTGAATCTTGTCAATGTATGAAATGTTTGTAAGAAATTAGACGTATGTTATATGTCCCCGTTTTGTAGCAGTGATGATGACTGGCCATGTTTGTATGCACAGGTAATGAACCCGGACCCGTTCCGAGGCCCGTGGGGTGGCAATCAGTGCCGGGACTCTCCCGTACAGGTCAGAACCCCCTTGGAGTATTTCTCGGTTATGTTGATGACAGCAGTAACAATGCTTCATGATCTAGTGTCTGTGATCTAGTGTCTGTGCAGAGTGCAGACCTACTGGAGATGAAGTGATCCTATAATCAACATACCGTATTGGTCCCAGTAGTGGCAAGTGCACTAATAGTAGAGCGCCCCCCTATTTTCCCCCAAAATGTTCGATTTTCGTAACCTTGTAACTCACTTCATATCTCTCTAATAAAATCTTGAGTGTTCTAATCCACATATTTATGTTATTTGATTCATGATAAAAGTGGTTGAATGCTATAGGTACATTATTCAGTGATGTTCTTAAATTTGAACTCATTTTTGCATGCACTGCTGCAGGAGGTCTTGCTTTGGCTTGCCATGCTACTATTAGGACCAATACGGTAGGTGTAAAGTGAGTGAAATCTTTGTAATGTATATAGACGGTGCGATCTTGTGACTGTTCCGTGGGACGCTGTGACGCCTGCGATAACTACCTCGAACAACTCGCGGACACGCTCAGGTTCTCGGTCCCCAAAAACGGCATCGCTGGCTTCTTCGCAGAGTCCATACAGGTACGGAAACCACTACAATAGGGTATTGAACACCCTATTGATCTAAATACAACTTAGATGTGTGTAAGCACCTTGATATCCCGTCAGCTGACTAACTAGTGTGATGCTGAACAAATAACATCCTTCTGTTATTGTTACCATGGTGATAGGGGGTGGGTGGCAGTGTCCAGTTCCCGAAGGGTTACCTGAAGAAAGCCTTCGACATGGTGCGGGAAAAGGGAGGACTCTGCATCTCTGATGAGGTTTGAATACACGTCCGACTGGCTCTTTCTTTAATGTGATCAATATCTGAGGATTCTGTGCATGTATATTGTATACACTTTATTTGCTGGTTCACTACCAGGTGCAGACAGGCTTCGGTCGGACAGGTGACCACTACTGGGGCTATGAAGGTCACGGGGTCGTTCCAGACATTGTTTCCATGGCAAAGGGCATCGGTAACGGCTTCCCACTGGCTGCCGTGGTGACGACTCCCGAGATAGCTGCCACTATGAATCGTGCTCTACATTTCAATACGTATGGAGGAAACCCTCTGTCATCAGCAGTTGGATGTGCTGTGCTAGACGTAAGTATGTCAACTGCTCAATACTAGTAAGCAGTGGCCACAAGATGGTGTGTGATGGCATGCCTCCTCTCCCCCTCAGGCTATCGATGAGGACGGTTGCCAGGCAACCTGTAAGGATGTTGGGACATATCTTCTTCTGGAACTTGCAAAATTGCGGGAGAAGTTTGACATCATCGGTGATGTTCGAGGGAAGGGGTTGATGATCGGAATTGAGATGGTTAGGAACACGGTAAGACATTTACTTTATAAAACTTCAAGTAGATCTTCAGGCTCTATATTTTGATGTACAATGTATAATTGTTTTCTCTCTGACAGGCAAGTCGAGAACCGCTGCCGATAGATGATATCAATTCTATCTGGGAACGTTGCAAGGACTTGGGTGTTCTTCTCGGGAAAGGAGGACTTTACAGCCATGTGAGTTTACAGCGATGACCACAGTGCTTTAGCCTCGGAAACCTGCCGACTCATATTTGTTCATAGATACCAAGATAATATCCACATATTCGCCTTCCACACCACTTGGAGACTGTATTCAACTTTACAATATCTTGTACAATGTAGACTATAGCCACTGGGTTGTCTAGTGTCATGTTAATGTACCATGTTTTACCCCCAGGTGTTCCGTATGAAGCCCCCGATGTGCATCACGAAGGCTGACGCCGACTTCGCTGTGGCCGTACTGAGCAAGGCTCTCCAGGAACACACGAGTTAGACTGGAGTTCTCATGGCGTATTTTACAAGACTCAATAAACCTCTCAAGGAGACACATCGCTAGAGCCAGCAGTAGTATTTGTTATCGTGCATTGCCATACATTGCCATGTGAACCACTAGCTTGGTCACAATACGGGTCCGACAGCCAGTCTAAGTCTTCCTGACTGTTGCTCTGGTATAGTCACCATTATCCCTGTTCTCTGCAGGAAGTCTTCTTGTAGTATCGATCGAGTGGCTAGAAAGTATTAGCTAGTGATGAATCATTCTCCCAGCATGGGTCTTCTGCTATATCTCACTTGATTCACAAAAGCTTTTCGGCCATAATCATGTGACACCGAGCCTCTCGTTACCGTATATGCTAACTATTGCTTACTCGTGTGTTCAATTCCCTTATGTGTACTATAGTTTATAGATTCAAGGTATGAGACATTTTCACAGAGTCACTGGCAGCAGTTGCCATGGTTACACTCAAACTTACATATACCAGTACCGATGCAGTTGGGTTTATAGAGTTTCTGTCATGTGCTGTAGTATATGTTGTATAATTATGCACTTTTTAATATTGTGTATTGTTTTACCAGACTCTGTCTTTCTGGTCAGTCATTCCTGGACATACATTCTTGACATTCATTGTATAGTTGTCTATTAAACGCTAACTGTTATTGTTTGTCGGTTTTGGGATTGTTAGCTATGAGTTACGTATGTATAACGACTAACGACAATCGATGATGGATAGTTTCAGGGTGAACTGATGCCTGAAGGGGTTAGAGTTTACCTATATACCAGTTGAATGGGACATGAACATGTATTTAAAAGTCATGAATATATATCGGCGACGTTGTTGGGTCAGTATTGCCACGAGTTTTCACAACGTGACTCCTGCAACAAAAACCAAGGAACTTAAATACATGTATCATGGCTCAGGTGTAGATCTTATTGCACTCTGTACCAGTAAAACATTGACTTGATACATGACATGTTTAATAAATCACATGTGAAATAATTGAAGTTTGTTTTGGTTTTTATTGTGATCAAGTGAACATACAATGATTATGTTATTGTTATTGTGCAGTTGACTATGCTGGCAAAATACTTTCTGGAGGTGATCAACAACAGTATGGAATGTCAACTGAAATTTATTCATACACTGTATGTGTGTTTCTCATCTGAACATCACAGTTTGACCTGCATGTCATCAGTCATCACGGGGCAAGTTTTACATTGATTATAATACATGTCACGTCATTGTCAATAAATACGCTGAGAACATGTACAACTGTATATATATATATATATATATATATTTATAAATGTATCGTAAATTATGTGAATTTCGCAGTAATGTTAAGCAAAATATATTTTGTAAGGTTTCGTACTGTGAAATAGACTTGATAACAGTGTCATTTTACCACAACCAACTCTTTAATTACACGTATCAACAACAAATATTCGCTTTGAAGTGAAAAACTTCAGAAAAAAACATACGCTGTGTCTGGTAAATATGGACCAATTCATCACTACGATATCAAGCCTCAGATCTTGCACTCAGACCCACACTCTTAAACTGTCCTATGACGCTTTATCTTTGGCCTTGAAGCTAGCGATAAGCTCCTCAATTTGCTCCATGATTGGACAGTCACCGCTGTAGCCGTTATGCGGGATGTTCGCCAGGAGGCGCTGGTAGTCGGCAGGGAGCCCGTTCTGCTCGGCCCCGCGGCGAATCACGCTCAGGTACTGTGGCGACGGCAGCTTATTTTCGGAGGTCAGCAGGAGCTCGTAGCAGCGACACCGCAGAGACTCCCCGGCCGGCGACTCCACGGTGACCTCGATCGGGTGGTAGATCCCGTCTGGTACACCTTCTTGTCTGCTCCAGGGAGAGGTGGAAGGTATCGGGTTCAGAATGTGTCACTGACATTGAGTGTACATAGTCTTGATGGCTAGCTCAAAAGTAATCGCTATTGGAATGACAGTTACTCGTCACAAATCTATAGTGCCAACGAAACATTGTTCTGGTATACATTTTTTTTTCAGTCACACCTGTCAATATTACTGATATCGGCAGTTCTCATTTGCCATACGACCCCCCATACATGTTCCATGGCACACTTGGTTACTGTGGCAACAGCCCCATGCCATCTCCCTTGAAATCGGTCACTATCGAAAGTCAGCTGGAAGCCCTGAAAACATGGAAGTCAACGAACTGAGAAATCAAATGAGATTACCTGTCGAGGTTAGGGATGTCAGAGCGACTCAGTTCCCAGACTGTCCCCCAGGTGGAGCCCCCAGCACTCTGGCATATAGTGGCACTGGCGCCATGCCAAACACTATCTAAATGATTGTCAAAGGCCAGCACAAAATCCTGCATATAGAACGGGCCGACTGGTGCAGTTAACTATCATGTTCCTGTTTTATCATCATTTCTGGAGAATTTATGGCCTAATTGCTGCTGCATAGCAATTATGCCCATAATAACACACTATTTTGGAGTTTTTTTTCAAGATTTAAGTATTGCAGATGTAATTTGTAATATGTATGATCTTTGGTACAAGCAGGATTGAACTTACGTCAAGCCTTGCGATGGTTTTGAATATGGCACTCGGGTTGTTGATCAGTATTCTCTCACGCAGCAAGTTACTTCCATACGCAAAGTACAAGAACGTGTCTGCCATCTTGTGTCTCACGTCTGATAGGATTTACTTCAGACCAGGTCCCGCATCACTCGCCTGCTGTCCGTTAGCTGGATGTCCTGAAATATTCCACCAAAGAATCAAATCATTGATTCAACTCAAGGTCATTGAGGTCAAGTTCAAGGTCATCAAAGATCAGCCAAACTCTATTCGTTGATGTCAATTTACACAGCTTGGGTCATGTGACCTAGACATTTACTGCTCAAGGTCATCTTTTAGTTAATTTCAAGGTCATCAGATAGCTTAGGCTGTCACAGGAGATGTTTTGGCTCCCGCAAAGGTACCCCAAAGTACTACCCATCCTAATACCCAGCTATCCGAAATACTCAGAAATAGTATTTATCCAGTGTGATCCCAAATTATGAATCATGGCTTGACACATGAGTAAATTTACCAGCATAGATGTCATGTCGCACATTGTTAAACATCCCGCGCAGCAATGACTTATACGCTCGTTATCTGGTTATTGATTGTGAATCATTTTCAGTTATTTTTGTGCAAAAAATATGGAAGATGTGACCATGAAAATCTAAGAAATTGCCCTGCTTTACATGTACATGTAACTCTGATTACCTCTTAAATTCACATATATTTGGGGCAGATATAAATCTGCTTTAAAGCACCTGAGTTCAATATAAGGCCATCACATGCAAAATACGACATGATATGACTTCCTATATACTAACAATACAAACCTGACCTCTATTTATAAATAATTTGTCTCTACAAACCAATTAATTTGCTTAATTACTTCAGATGTGACATGGCCTTGGTAAGACCATCCAAGGTCAAATTCAAGGTCACCAATGAAATGCTCTTAAATGATGTCCTATCTCTCTGTAATACGAACTTCAACTGTATCTAGATCTGCAGTCGTTTAGGCTCCACAGCATAGTCTATATACTCTCCATAAGGCCTCGAATGTTAAAGCTAGCCCAGTGCTGCCGATCCACGCAAAACAACTGGCCCTAAATATGACTTTTGACCTGTTCTTGATTGTTTTTATTGATGATATTTAAAGATTTCAACAGAATTTTAAACTTTAATTTTAAAACTTGAATTTTCAAGTAAAAAACCTTGAATTTTCAAGATAAAAAGTTGAAATTTCAAAGCAAAAACCATAATTTTCTAGATAAAAGTTTCTTGAAAATTTAAGATTTTTTCTTGAAATTTCAATTGTATTTCTTGAAATTTCAACTGCATTTCTTGAAATTTCAATTAAATCATAGGTCTATAGGTGACACTCACCACGCTTTGACGCTACTACAACCTTTTTTGAAATTTCAAGTTTTAAAACTTGAAAATTCTACTTCTGAAACTTGAAAATTCAAGGTTTTTTCTAGAATTGTTAAGTTTAATCTTCAAATTTAAGTACCTTTCTTGAAATTTCAAGCTTTTTTCCAGAAAAAAATGGCGTGGCTCTTATGGGCTTCCGTACTGAATCGTTGGGACAAGTCCGTAAAATAGCCAAAAAAAAAAATCGATTCAGATATCTTGTTTAAAAAAATTATAGAACAAGGGCCACTGGCCTCAAAGGAAGAGCTTTGAAAATGTTCGCACATAACGAACCCCTTGAATACTGCATGTTATTTGGTACATATGTTGTGGTCATATTGTTACGGTAGCATTGGCATTGTACCAACTGACCCATGATTTGCTTATTGTTGATTTGGCCTAATATTAAATGGATTAATACGTAATGATACCATTATTATTTATTTAGCCTTTCCCTATCTGTTTTCACTTTCTTCTTCCAGTCGGGAAACTCTTTGACCACGATGATCAATCATGATGCATCCGAACATGATTGACCATGTTCAGATGATTGGAGATTTCCACCATAATTTTATAAACTACTCTTGTTAAGGACAGGTTCTGATTCCATCTACTCTCATCTTCCAAACTACACAATCTCCACTTGCTTATGATACAGAATCAACTCAGAATTAACACATCCAAATAAGAAGTAAATTGCCAAATATCCTAGGAGATATAGTCTCTGCATCACTATCGCTATTTCCATCAACATTGAACACATGACTCAAAATTGTCCAAACAACACAGCTGATAGTGTTCCATCACGATTCCTATGCCTGAGTTCACCAATAATAGTGGTGTAACAATCCAACCATTGTACCATACGTGACATTCAATAGATGGCGCTCTCGATCAGGTATATGCACAGGAAAATTTTGCGGTGCATTATGATGTCAATTGTCAGGTCTAATGATGTGCTGCATTACGAACTTGACTGACGATTTTTGGTGATAGTTTTCCAAATTAATATATTCTGCACAAAATAAGTGCTTGAAATATGACTCAACCAACCAACCATCAATTATAATTGAATTTGATGATTGATCAGTGTGATGATCACACCAACTACGTTGTGTCAAAGATTTTCTATCTTTGGTTATGACCGATGACTTTTGCTTTGTTTACAAATCCCGGCGGTGCACAACCCGCGGCGCTTTTGTGTTGTGAATAGTTCCGATGGAAAACGACTGAAATGATACGTAGATGACATTTATTACCAGTGCGATGTTCATGTTTGCTGAATCATCGGCAAATAAAATGCAGTTTCGTGCTACTTATTAATCCAGATTGATAACTGATACATTTTTACTTGCAAACGCCCAGGAGCACATGGCTATCCTACCGGTAACACAGCTGAGTAATATTCGACCAAGAAGCCAGCATAGCTTCAGTAAAGTGGTTTTGGACGGCTGCTGGCTGCTAGCATTGTTAGGCTGCCGTTAGTTAGGTTGACATCACAAAAACATCGTGAAATATCACACTATTGTCATGCCTTGTCCAACGCACAAGGGTCTTTGACCTGTCATTATTAAATACTGCAGTTATCTTATATGAACAGTTACGGTTTTGTAGTGGCTTGCAAAGTTTTCCTGCCGAGGTTTCAATCCCGCTTGCCATCTAATTAATTATTCATCAGGCTATACGAGGCACGCTAAGCCCGGGACGCTAAGCCAACGAACAGTCGGCCCTACGCAAAAACTTCTGGGCATCGGCATAACTTCGAGATGGTTCCTATCTCTACATAATTTCGATATTCATGCGGTAAACAGTGGTAAAACACATCGGACGGTTCGGCAGACCTAATTTCTAACCCCCTCCCCCCCCCCCCCCCCCCCCGGGCCACTGGCCAGCCGACGTCTTCACTGGTAAGCTGGTAAGGGGTAGGGGGAGGTCTGTAGGCGAGGCCTGGCTCGCGGGACTACTTTCTGGAAGTAGAGTGAACACGAAAGGGAGCCACACGTCATTGCATTTGGCCTACTTGATATAGCAGCTCTCGCCACAAATTTTCAATTTTTATGTTGCCGTATCAACTTATTTTACATTTTTGCAATAGCACCCTGTATCTATATATTGTGCTGAATGTATATGCAAAACTTTGAGTGCATACGATTGCAAGAAAGCACGGTTTCAGTGAAGATCAAAACGGGAGTGGTGATGGGTAATGTAACGGTGACATACAAAAAAAAAAACGGTCGGAACACACGTGTCCTGGGATTATTATCGCTAATAACTTATTACATTAACCGTGAATAGGTACACGGGTGTCATATTCTTTCCAACTGGCCCCGGGCCCTCCTAATTAGCCACAATTGAATGGTCTGCTCTGGCTCCAAGTGGGACTTTCAGAAATGTAAACAAAGGAAAATTCTCCAAAATCCAACATCATAGAGGAAGAGCTCTGCTCTTCCTAAAAATATCATGCCGGAAAGACATAAAATTGCTGACGGAAGGCGTACGGACGACATAGCAAGCCAAAAGGCTGGCCAAAATATAGGTTTTCGGACTAGATCTATACCGTAATGGCCCGAAATACCGCCGGTTCTCGTTTACCCGCCGGCCTCGTTTAAGCGCCGGGGATAAGTCTTTAAAAGCATTAATAAGCGCCGGTCTCGAATTAGCGCCGGTTCAAATAACCGCCGGGTGTAAGTCTATGTACCGGTGCACGTAGCACACAAGAGTCCCACGGTGATTGCAATTGAACATGTGTGAAACAACACAACTGACACTTACTTACAGATATGAGATTTTGATTATGACAATAGAACACCTGCTAACCAATTAGGTGATGCAATTGAGCAGCTGCATGTTTATATAATTGTACTGACTAACTTAATGATATTCATTCCCCAAGACCCAACATAACATTACATTTATATCAGCATAATATAAATAACCATTACCATATATCTTTATTGGTTGCATGTATTGCGGCGCCATGCGACATCTACTACGCACAAAACGTATGCAGTAGGTCTGTGTATGAACCGGTCATGTAACACACCAATATCATAATAAATCCAAACTCTCTGAAAAACTGACTGATTTACAGAATATCGGCAGGTACCAGCACCAGTAGATTTTCTATTGAATTTGCAAGCCTCATCACGATGTATTTTACTATAATTTATAAGTTTATCTACCGTGTATCTGCTGTTCATAGCCATTGGATTAACACCATCCTCGATGCAACCGCCCGTCATTATGCCCTCAACTCCCATTCCCCCCTTCCAGCCATGCACCGCGCGCTGGTGTATTTTCTTAAATACAGTGAAGAAAATCGGTGCGTTCACGCGCACAAGCTTTCAAAATATATCGTTTTTGCTCATTGTATTATTAAGCGCCGGTCTCGTTTACCCGCCGGTCTCGTATTAGCGCCGGGGCTGAAACATGTAAAGCACTATTAAGCGCCGGGGCGGTATTTCGGGCCATTACGGTATATCGGACTGTGTAATAAATATTGTGTTATTGATTGCTTTGTTAAGAACGTTATGATTTCAGATTCGGTATAGAACACTGAACAAGTTCAGTCAGCTCTCCGCCGCTCCAACCAAAAGTCAAAGCATATATCACTATTGATATGTTGCCATCCCTGGTAATAATGTAACCTACAATAAATCCAGCTAAACTAAGGCCTACCAGTAGCAGTGCATGTTTCGACCAGCATTTACCTGGTGGCTGGGTTCTACCGAAACTGCAACCTGTCACAGCAGCACACGTAACATTGAGGGGGGGGGGGGGGGCAGGGGGGTTCGATAACAGGAACATTATGATCGGTAATCAGTTGGGTACGGAAGCTCTAAAAGGACATTGTAAAAAATTAGCCCAAGGGTCAAGAAAGGTTACCGGACAATATGATATTAACTGATTGTCCCATGACCTTGAAAATAAGGTCATGGGTGAATTCAAGGTCACGAGAATGTTTAGCATATATATCATTTCTAGTATGTCCACAATTGATTAGTAAGCTGTGAGGTCGATAATAAGTGAGATATTAGCCATATTGTGATCTGACTTTGAAAATGAGGTCAAAGGTCAAGTTCAAAATCATGGGAATATTCAGCATATATTCATTTCCTCTATGTTCACAATTGATTCCTAAGCTCTAAAATCGATAATAAGTGATATATTAGTCATTTTGTCTTGTGACCTTGGAATTTAGGTCAGAGGTCAAAATGAAGGTCATGAAAATAATCTGTATATATAATTTCCTATATTCATAATTGATTCCTAAGCTGTAAAGTAGATAATAAGCGAGATATTGGCCATTTTGTCCTGTGACCATGAAAATTAGGTCAAAGGTCAAATTCAAGGTCATGACAATATTCAGAATATATCATTTCCTATATGTTCACAATTGATTCCTAAGCGGTAAAGTCGATAATAAGCGATATATCAGCCATTTTGTTTGATATCAGCCATTTTTTTTTAGAAAGATTCGACCGTGAACTTTGAAGATAAAATTGTTTATAGACGACGGACGGACGCCGGACGCAACGCCATGCCAATAGGTTATCGGACCAAAGGTACGGTAACCTATAAACAGACGTATTGATTACCTGGCGCAGTCCATCTCGGCTACCAAGTCATGCACTGCGTGAGTCAATTCCGGTTACTGGGGTGCTCGGGGAGGCTACTCTATGATCTGAGGTACTCCCATGCTCGAAAATGACTTTCAATATAACCCCCTTCCGAATGATTTTCCATGGAAGAAAACACCCCATATCAAAGATTTTATTTAAATAATAACCCCCTTATTACGACAAATGGATATTAATATTATAATGAAGTGAACCTTCCAACATACACATGTATGTATATCTTTATGTCATGTTTATTGTATCTTTTATTGCCACCATTTACTTGGTTTAAGTTTAGTCAAATTGTGCTCAATATTCTCGGGAATTTTCAGTTCTGGAGATTAAATTTTGCTTGAATATTACCGATGAAATCACCAACATTCCGATACACCATATCGCGAATTTATTTCAATTTTGACCCCCATACTGCGATCCTTTTCCCCTTTCCTCAAACATGAAAAAGACCACGTTTTCCGTGATTTCTTGGTCAAGCATGGGAGTACTTCATTAAGCTCATAGAGTAGCCTTCCCGGGCTGGGTTGATCCTTCAGGGCTTGGGCTAGCAGCTGGCGGCAGAGGGTTTTGCTTTTCAAGATGTGCGCCACACCGTCGCGATGATGACCCAGCACTGACGCTACCGATTTACAGAGAGTCGCGTAGACCTGTGCAGTATAGGTGTCCAACTGGGCGGAGATTTCCTCGAGGGGGTCTGGGGCGCCCATGTTTAGAGTAGTGATGTTTTGCCACTCTGCACCGATGGTTCAGCCTGTGTCGACCATCCGATTGAGTATTCACACGCGGATTGGCGTCGACGTCGGGAGGGGAGGGTACTCGTTATGTGAGGGAACTGGCTGGTGGCCAGAGAGTGCTATAGTCCCCGAAACGGTTCTGGAGATCACACGTTGCCCGGAGGTTGCTGGCTTAGCCTTCTGCTTCAGCATAGTCTGGCGGGTCTTGGCCATAATCAGACACCATCACATTAACCCTTTCCCTGGCGGACACAGGAGGGACTGGCACAGGGTTGAGGACAACATCAGCCATTGACATATACTCCTGTAGAGTTCTGTTCATGGTGGCCGAATGGTGAGCTGCGTTGCTCGAACCTGCTGTCAACACCACGTCATTCCGATCGTCATCTGTCAGGTGCTGAGTGAAGCGCCATGGACTGGACGCCCACTGGGATTTGGTCCTTAATGGCAGATGCTAGTTTTTCGAGACCTTCTGAGGGTATATCCAAAATTGAACATAGTCCTCGTCAGATCTGGCCCCTTATCTGTCATTCTCAACCTGTCTCCTGTAATGCGACTTGGCACGGTGGACCATCAAGGACAAAAGATCATTGAACTGCCTCTATGTAGGTGCATGTCATGCACTTCTCACACTGAAGCAATTCAATGAATGGGTAGTGGTACCCAGTCACGTGCCGGTTCAGGTGATCAGTGGAGTACCGCCTATCACGACTGAGGGTGCCACGTGGGACTGCTCACATGCCAGTTCAGGTGATCAGTGGAGTGCCACCTATCATGACTGAGGGTGCCACGTGGGACTGCTTACCCCGCCATATTGTCTAGACAGAACATGCACTAATCCCCATGCTCTGTGGGCGGCGGTAGTGTGTTCACGTTGACCTCTGACAGGGGAGCCTGTCGAAGGAAGGGATCATCTGCCATCCTCCCACGTTCCGCTGTTTGGCTATCGATTCAATCTCTCAAGTACCATGAATAGAACTGTGTTCCCTGGAGCACTCTCTGCAACTTGGGGGCTCGAATTGGCCTGCTGCCGCTTGGCTGGCGGCTGCTTGGACGCAGATAGTTTGGATCCAGTCAGACCCACAGAAGAGCACTGTGGAGTAGGAACACTGCTTGGATGCATGGTCCTACTCTGCTGGACTTGCTATAAAAAACGTGGGCAGTTCTGTCTCTATGGGTATGCACTCTCGCCAAAGAGTGTGTACCCTCTAGCCATGCCGCTGCAGTTGCCTTAGTGGCGGTGACCTGTGGTCTTCCAGGAAGGTCCAGATCAGAATCTGAGGGAGAATCAACATTGCGCCCGATGAAGAAGGCATCAGCACAATTTGGATTCTTGCACTTATGACAATGTGGTCGGCCATCTGCAATGTCATGGTGCGTACCAGCATGGCATTCAATCTGCATGTCATACATGAGAACATTTTAGTGAGAATGGTCAAGCACGATCTCTGCACGGAGCACGAAGCAGCGGTTGTAGCTCGCAAATCCCAAGAAAGACCTCACATCTCCCATGTTACATGGCCAAGGCCACTTACGCACAACATCTAGCATCACCATGAAGCCCCAAGTAAAGTATAGAATCTTTTTGGTAAACAGTACACATTTGGATGATTCAGTCAGGGTCTCTTCGAAGGAGTGGCCATATGTGATGACATCATCGATGTACATCTTCCATCGCTTCTAAAGATACACTTTAGCTCTATTTTCTTGAGGCTCTTGTATGTCGCGGAGGCATTGAAGAGACTGAACGGCATTACCTTGAACTAGTAAAGGTCATTCTTGGTGACAAAGGCTGTCTTAGCCTTATCACTCTCCTCCATCTGGACTTGCCAGCACCCAGATGTCAGATCAGGTGCACGGAAGTAGTGCAACCTGGCCAGGGCATCCTACATGTCCTCGATGCGCAGGAGAGGATATCCACGTGACATTGTTGAGCTTCTAATAACGCAGAACCTTGATGAGCCATCCTTCTTGTGCACCATAACCACATGACTCACCGGGTTTGTTGAGGTTTACCTGGAGCATCTTCTGCATCTCCTGGTCAATAACCTCTCGGTGCATGATGACTGCCCTTCGCAGACGTTGTTTGAGTGGATGCTCGTCTAGGAGATTGATTGCCTACCACAACGTCAGGACCCACAAAAACACAAACACCCGCATACTGCTTGAGCAGTTTGCATCGTGCAACCTACTGATTGTCACTCAACTGGTTGTTTGGAACTCGAGATTCCAAATATTCCGTCAAGGATATGAGATCATTCATGGCGGCCGTGCGACCACACAGCGCCACACAGCGGAATGTCAGGGAATAGAACACCCGGTACGACAATGCAACTGTGTATGATGCAGCAGCTGGTCTGCATCACAATACAACTGGCATACGTGTGGTTCACTAGACGATAGTGATTCTGCTAGGGTCAGACTTGACCAGAGCCCTGTCCAGAGTGATTTCCATATCTCAGACGAAATTGCTTGCTGGTTGTACTTTACGAACGTGACTGTCAAGAGGCATGCGCGCATGACACTTGTGCGCCACCATCTGACTAAAGGGCAGTAACAGCATGGCACGTGCCAACCCTATTTGGAATGGATGAGTCGGACCAGTCCAGAAGATGAAGTGTACTTCATCCCCAAACTGGAGTTCGTGATCTCGTTGTGGGTGTGTGGAGGAAGTGGAATTCATTCCAATTATGCACAGTATGTGTGGAATTCATTCCAATTACGCCAGCAGTGCCAATATCAGCCATGATTGCTCGGTCAAGTACACCTTGCTCCTAGTGTAATAGGTAGATTGAACAATCATTTGATAGAGACCTAGTCATTACCAATCCGTGGAACTGATAACTGCCAGGGTCACAAAGCTCAATGCTATGGAGAACAAGATGCCGCCTATACTGGTCACCACGAAGTGACTTCCGACCAGGAGTGTACCAGGAAATGTACCGACTCGCCTCCAAAAATCAGAGACAGGTGCCGGTCCCAAACTTTCACGGTCACACTCCCAATTCTGTTGTCATCCGTACATGGCTTCGTGACTGAATCCTATTTTTCTGCTTTGGCGGCAGTGGGGCTCGACAATTCTTTGGTGACCACATCCGAGGAGTTATATCAACTCAAAGAGCCTGTCCGCAGGCAAATCAGATGCAGAGGGTTCAGAAGGATATTCTCTGTCAATGAACTGGTTGATCATAGTTGCTTCAAATTCATTTTTCTCAAGTCTGGAAAGGCTGTATGGCGGAGGACCTGGAGTTAGAATGTAAACTCTGTTGATGTCTACCCAGCGAGTCAGCACCAGCCAAATACTCCTTCTTGTAAGCCTGCATATGTCCCTTAGGGTGAACAGCAATCATACCTGCTCAGTGACCACGAAATAGAGTGGGCTCCTTCGGGATGCTAGACATCAATTGGGGTGTTTTCTGTCTAAGCTATCAACACAGATGTACAGATTTGTTCTTCGGTCCATCCTTTATAGAAGGCAATCAGCTGGAGCTGCAGGAAGTAGTTCTCAAGGTTGACCTTTTACTGTCAAACCATTTCCTCCATTCAAAGTGTGGAGCATGCTCCAAGAAGCCAGGACCATTGTCTGCGGATCCATCAGTGGCAAGCCGGTGGGACTGCCCCATTGGATTATATTAATAACTTTAATTGTATATACGGTGCCTGCATTGTGGCAGTTTTCTCGAGGTGGCACTTTGAGCAAATTTCGGTGACAACATGCCTTGGGGTTACAGACTTTTGTCTTTTGTTGTCAACATGAGAATGTATACATTTTAATTTACTAAAAAATATTACTCTGATATAATTAAATGTGTATTATTTAAAAATTGCTAATTATGATGTATATGTTTTCAAAAATAACATACCTACCTACCTACCTACCTACCTACCTACCTACCTACTCCCGAAGGGACCAACCGGCGTTGATCCACTCCCAGTGAGAGGGCTACCATACAGGTCAGAGGCTACCTCTGATGCTGTGTGGGCCATCAGGTTCTGCCTGAAATCAACCAACACCATCATCACTCCCACCTGCCTCATAGTGTATAGGTTAGGTCTGCAGGAGAGGGCTGTGTGCATTGCAGCCGTAGCCACAGTTTGCCAACCATACCTGGGGATGCCGTACAATCTAGTTAGACCTGGTATGCTGGCCAACGGTGTTCAGGAATGGTGCTGGCGAGACTTCCTGTTGAGCCCCCATAGATGTGACAGCAAAACATCCCAGAGGTAGTGCGGGCATCCTAGGCAGAGTGGGAGTGGAATATCCATCGCCAGACTCTCTGGTGGCACCCACACCAGCAGTCGTCAGGTTTGAATCTGGGCGGGGGAGGGGGGGGGGGGAAGGCTGTAGAGCCGGTGGCCCGAACGACATGTTCGTGGACACAATCTGGTCAGAGGCTGGGGAGGGTTCTTCAGACAAAGGTATGTCTGTAAGAGGGCTCCCACGGTGTTCAATGAATTCAAGACTTAAGTATGACTTGCCAGCACCTTAATTGCCACTTTCCAGAGAGCGTTCCCGTAGAGAGTGAGCCTCCCAGGGACAAGGGATTTTTGCGACAATGCGTACGTCTTTTGAATAATCCTGTGAATTAATTCAATTAATTGCGGCACAGTCACCCCCAGCACCAGATTAATGAGGTACTAGCATACTGGTCAAGTTCCGATTGATACATGACTCTTCATTGAAAAGCTTCATCACAGTCATGTAGCCTGATGTACCCGGGAACGATGGCCATGGTATCGTTGAACGGGTACATGTGGGCGTGTTGCTGGCTGGACTTGCCGATGGTCGACCATGGGCTCTACTCAAAATTGGAACCTGAGCTGCAGCAAGCCCTATGGTAATTTGGAGGCAATACTCCTCGATTCCCAACGCTGGCAGTATTTATAGTGCCAGCACACGAACATGAGGGAAAGCGTCACAGACTTGAAACAGTGAAACCGGTCGATAAATGACAAACGTCACCATAATGATGCGAGCTTCGAATATGAAGCAGCCAAAGTATCAGGTCGTGTTTTGAACAAAACCCCTGTCCTGATCTATGAGCAAAATCGCCACACTTTTATATCAAATAAGGAGCCTGGATTGAGTTCGCAATTCCTAACCATTTTCGGACACCACAAACCAGACGGAATAACCTTAACAAGGGAAAGTATGCTCCTGTACTACAATCCATTTCTGCGACATACACATACAAACAACACAACAGTACGTGCAGAAGAGATTCAGCCAGATTACCATTACTCAATCTGCCCATTACCATTCCTAACCATCATCATTATGTTTATCATTGTCACCACAAAAGTCTTCAGTACCACCAATGACATCAGGCTTACATTACTACACAGTCAACTTAAAGGTATTCTTTTCAAACCACAGAGATTCGGGCTCGTCTTCTTCGAGACATCCATTGGTACTGGTGAGTCTTGGGATTGGGGATGTGTGTCCTCGTCCAGACAACAATCTGTTAATTTACCTGCTGGGAGATGGTTCTCTGAGGTGTATGTATGTATGTTCTAGATCGACAGCTCCAACCGAACTCCCACATCCTCCTCCAGCAGTGTGCAGGGTTGCTTGTTGTTGGTGTGATGCGATCTCCCATCTGATACGTATGTGCAGCTCAGATTGGGTCAACAACCAACCACAAGTAGCTGATGAACAACTTATACAGAGCACATGGAAAATTGGTCCCATCATATTGATAGGGTGCTTGTTTTGAAGAAAAGATGTGAGATATCAAACATTGAATAAACCTTACTTATCCTCTTCCAAGTCCTCAAAGTCCTGCATCAACACATCAAGCATGTCCCTTACTGGTGGAAGAGGGCAAGCTGTTTCAAGAGAGGATGACAATGACTGCTCTAATGTATGATGGAGGCAGTCACGATGGTGATTGGGCAGCTTGGTTAACGCTCAGCGTGAAAGTCTACAAATGGATTGTAATGCATAAGAATACTACATGTTATGCAAATCTTACCGAATTAACTGGTATATATCCAAACTAGTATGTTGCAATATATTCAAACTAGTGTGGCGATTTTGCCCATAGATCGCGGCAGGAGTCTTTGCAAAACACTAACCAGTTTTACGGTCTATTTTTGGACGCTTCAGTTCGAAGCACGCGTTGCCCCGGCAATGCTCTGTATCCTCTTGTGCCCAGTAAACTATAACAATGGTTGACCTAGTTTCCCTTCGTGTCTCGTGTATTGGGGTTTATATACTCTGGTACCGTTTTGATCTGTGGGTTGTCTCAGAGCAAGGCGAGAGGACGACGGGGAGCTCAGCCATGAGCTCTATGTCCTCGCACCGCGGCTAAGGCCCTCGCGGGCCCTGGGGACGACTTCAATGGGGAGCCCGGGCTCGGGTAGACCTAGATGACTCGGGGGCGCACGCCCTCTGGATCACCAGTCTTCTCCACCCGGGATGGTGCGACACAGGCTCTGGCAGACTGTCGGGCTGTCCGAGGTTCTATCCCCGAGGCGGACCGCGGCGAGCCAAGCCTCACAAGCTAACACCACGGTGATGATCCTGTATCTGAGTGGTGTCCGTACGTTTGGGCTCATTGGGCGGGCTGCTACCTGGTTAATGTTCTGATGATAGAGTAATGACTGCGCCCACAGTGACCCTCGGTGAGCGGACTTCCGTGAAGATCTGAGGATAGCGGGTGCGCGTCCGCAATGACCTGTGGTGAGAGGACTATCCTCGAGGATACCGGATAGCGGACGACGTTAAAGCTTTACACTAGTATGTCGCAATATATTGGCAATTTGTTGTTTGTTGTTATTCCATGACACTCAGAGAATACAGAGGTGAGAGGCGGGCGGGGAGGTGGTGGACGGGGGTCAAAATGGGTCCGGGCACTATCTCCGGAGCAGACCAAATTTTTAATAATTGTAATCCCTGACTAAATCGTAGTATGCATACAGGGTCGGAAACCCCGACATCTAGAATAAATGTTGGCTTCATATGAACGGAAAATATAGTGGGCCTATGCGGTGGTAAAATGAACATTCTTGTTTCAAAGTTTTTAGCTTCTCATGTAAAGTAGATCTATACAGAAATATTCATAAGAACATCAGAATAAACTTTAGGCTACTCATGCCATAGACTTACCGGAAAATTATGAATAGCATCGATAAGGATTCTTTATTAAGGCTGTGTGAACGAAATGAGAATATATCCCTATTACAATCACTTCATTACAATGTAGAGAATACTCTCAACAAGGGGATGCTGTTGTAGCCATTCGCATCAGTCACTGCATTAGTCTTGAAGTGGCCTCGCATTGTGACTAGACAACGATGAGGTTTTGGATTCATAAGGAGATACAGGTTGTAAGTAGAGGTTTTATTCAATGAATATGAAATCCTCCCATGCCCTGCCCTGCCCCACCTCTTCATACAGGTAGATAGGCCCTATATAACAACTAAAATATAACATCAAAATATTCATCGCCATTTTGAAACAAGAAAACCAATGTTGGCCCTAATCAAATCTAATGGTCTTCCGTAATCCCGACACAGCAGGCACGAGTGCTCAACTAGAAGCTCAGGGCAGCGAGGTTAATTTAGAACCAATGGTCTTGTAATTTACCGATCTAATGGCAAACTGTTTTTTTCTAAACAGTGTAAGAATATGTAACGTGGCATGAACTACGACATACCTGTTTTTCTCGCCATGTTGTCCAGTATACTCTGATTTTTACATCATTTACATCGGATCAGTCATGTTTGCGACTGACACAAACCTCCCCATAAGGAATACAAATTGTCTGGCCACGGCCATGCACAGGCAACATATAAGAGTGCATTGCAAGATATTCTCAGGAATTGAAATCTACGCGTGAACAATTAATTTACGGGTAAAGTTTTACTGTACATGTATTTAGGAAAAATGTAAGCCCATATATTGTAAACCATGGTACAATGCAGTGGTCAACAGTATACATTTGCAAACGCAGTCTAGTTACGTGTAAGGCATTTCGGCAGAAATGCCTTTTTGGTTTTAACTGATTTTGTTTCTATTTCTTCCGCCGTTTTGGTTTCCGGACGATAACTTTAGATTGCCTTGATGGATCCTTACCAAATTTTCACCACTAGTCAGTAATGATATGTCGAAGAACCTTATTCTTTTTGAGCCGGCTCCGAGGTCCGTGAGGTCCATGAGAATGAAATCAAGGCTGATTTTTAGACTTGTTTTCCGGACGATAACTCGAAAAATATTCAGGCAATAGTTGCAGAACTCTGCATGGAGGTTTATATACCACCAGGAAAGAACCCTATTGATTTTGGGATCGATCCGCGAAACAGCCTTTGACCTAGAAGTCGAAATAATGTTTTTCTGATTCATCCTGGAGGCTTCATGCATATCTCGGAAACGGTGCGTCGTAGAGCGAAACGGACGTTATTTTAGGACGCGTCGCCCTAGACAAACATGTCTAAGGGGTATTATGGATGAACTTTGACCTTGACCTGAAATTTTTTGGCCGAGTCGGCATTTTTCGTTTTTTATCAATATCTCGGAAACGGTGCGTCTTAGAGTGAAACGGACGTTATTTTTGGACTCGTCGCCCTTGACAAACATGTTTGAGAGGTATTATGGATGAACTTTGACCGTGACCTGAAATGTTTTTGCCGAGTCGGCATTACGGTTTTCGTCGATATCTCGGAAACGGTGCGTCGTAGAGCGAAACGGATGTTATTTTCGGATTCGTCATCCTAGACAAACATGTTTTCATTTTCGTCGATATCTTGGAAAGGGTGTGCCGTAGAGCCCATGGTAAACATGTTATAAATATTATAAATTAACCTTAACACCGAAATGCCTCCAAGGCATCTTCAGGCCTTGACGTCTAGGTAATTCCGGATCAGGGATTCCGGATTAACCAAATAGTAAATAAAATAACGGTATGGTAGTATCCAGCATATATACGGCTTATCAAGTTGTACAGCACGAAATATCGTCAGAACAAATATATTAAAGCCAACAAAAGTCTGACAACTACTGTATACCACGAGATGATGAGTCGTGATGGTAACCTAAAACTCACAGGGGTAAGCAAAGAACGTATCCTGAGGGATAAATCCCAATTCACGTGGGATGTGAATTGCATATAGACTACATGTATAAGGACTTTGGTCGATACGTACATTATTTACATGGAAAACTAGCAATGTTTTGTGATGACGTGTGGGATACGTCTGATGGAAGTGAATAATTTTTGACGCCCACTAAACCCACAGTCCTTGGCACATGTGCACAAAAGACAAGTGTTTTATGTAAAAACACGTCCATATTCCATAATGGGAGCAGTTTTTAGCCTCAAGGATAATGCCGCTCGAGTCATTTGTATGATGGCCTCTGTCTCCGACACGTTGTCTTTTATGCGGCACTCGACCCGAGACGGACAGTGGACAAATGGATATCAAACACAGCGTTTAGGGATCGCCAATACATTACCTTCTCTCCCCCCCCCCCCCCCAACACTTACTACACTCCCCGCGTGTGGGCTTGGCATTGTGATGTTACCTGCAGCATGCTGCACGGGACGCGGGGGATATTGATAACGCCTTATCACACAACCCCGTCAGAACTAGCAAGGGGAAGGAGACATAAACATTAGAACCGAGGAAAGTCATTCAAATGGAAATCGTCTCCGTCTTGGCCCACACCGTTAATTGATCGATACTTTGCTGGATGTGTGGGCCGAATTTATCGATCAGTTTTCGATCACTGCTGATTGAAGTCAAGTAGGCTTATGTATTTACCGCACACACTTGGCCGCGATGAACAAACACAGAAGGACACGCCATATCTGACAGCAGGCGTGATATACAAGAGAACAAATTTGTGGATGCAATCGCGAACTAAACTTCTATATAAAGCTCCAAATATCAGAATACAGTTGCTTTGTGCCTATCATCACTAGTATACCGTAAGTAACAGACTCTGTACCGAGACGTCCGCATGGCGCAGAAGATGTCCGAGCGGCCGCCTGCAGACGACACGGAATCCGCCGAGGCTCAGGGCGGGATGGGGTCGGAGGCCCCAGCACCCCTGAAGCTGTACCTGGTCCGACTGTCCCCACCCTGTCGGGCCGTCTGGCTCTACCTCCTTCAGGTAACCATAGTAACTAAATTCACTCAATCTTGAATATGTTCACTATCTGGATTTTGTGGTGAGCTAAACTATAACCAACAATAGATGTAAATGTACATGGCGGCTTGAAACTGTCAGTCGTTATCAATCGCTTGTCTACTTCACGGTTATGCATGCTACCAGAAGATCTTATCAATGATATGGTAGAATCGCTGGCTTTACATTAAATAAACTGTCTGACCCAGCACAAGATCCCGCACGAGTTGGTGGATGTTGACTTCAGCTCGGGCGAGAATGTTCCGGAGCTGGTCCAGCGCTGCTCTCATCACCAGGTGCCTGTTCTACAGGACGGTAACATCACCGTCTTCGAGGGGTGAGACATTCGAAGGACTTTATACTGAAGGGTTGTAGTGATATATACACATTAGCGCAAAATTTTCAAGAAGGATCAATAAGCTTGAGACCAAAAAAAACATGCGAAGAGCTCTGGCTCGTGACTGTGTTGGTGCACACAGATATTCTCATACGAATAAAGACTCGTGTTACTTCCTGCTCAGCCCGGCGATTCTGCGGTACTTGGCCATGCAACACACCAACCTGGCGGGGTTTGGACAGGACTTGCAGACTAGGATGACTGTCGAGTCACTTCTCAGCTGGGCAAACTCCGAGCTCCATAGGTCAGTGACGGTCATTTCCCATTACCACACGGTTGAGAAGTCTGAGCAAATAATTTTGGTCCCTCTGCAATTTACGAAGAACAAGGCTTACTATCTATCTACACCATAGCATTATAATCATTTCTGTGCCTGTGTTACAGGGTGGTGGGTCCGTTTTACGCGTACCCGGCTTGTCTGGAGCACTACCGACTGTCGGATGATAAGGCCACGGAGGCACTGACAGAGAAGGGCATCTCGCACCTGTCCAAACATCTTGAACACATAGAGACTCGCTATCTGGCACGCCATGACTACCTGACCGGTTCCGAACCTACCATCGCCGACAGCTTCACGGCCACGGTTCTATTGCAAGCCGAGTGGATGGGTTTTAGCTTCCGCATGTGGCCTAGAGTCGCAGCTTGGATCCGGCGCCTTCAGAACCAGGAGCACTGGGCCAGGGTCCACGTGGACCCCAGACACGTCATCACGGGACTGGAGCACGGCCGGCTCTGAGTCTGACACACTTGATGGACCCCAGACACGTCATCACGGGACTGGAGCACGGCCGGCTCTGAGTCTGACACACTTGATGGACCACAAACACGTCATCACGGGACTGGAGCACGGCCGGCTCTGATTCTGACACACTTGATGGACCACAGACACATCATCACGGGACTGGAGCACGGCCGGCTCTGAGTCTGACACACTTGATGGACCACAGACACGTCATCACGGGACAGGAGCTCTGAGTTTGACACACTTAATGGACCATAGACACGTCATCACGGGACTGGAGCACGGCCGGCTCTGAGTCTGACACACTTGATGGACCACAGACACGTCATCACGGGACTGGAGCACGGCCGGCTCTGAGTCTGACACACTTGATGGACCACAGACACGTCCTCACGGGACTAGAGCACAGCCGGCTCTGAGTCTGACACACTCGATGGACCACAGAAACGTCATCACGGGACTGGAGCACGGCCGGCTCTGAGTCTGACCTACTTGATGGACCACAGACACGTCATCACGGGACTGGAGCACAGCCGGCTCTGAGTCTGACACACTTGATGGACCATAGACACGTCATCACGGGACTGGAGCACGGCCAGCTCTGTGTCTGACACACTTGATGGACCACAGACACTTCATCACGGGACTGGAGCTCTGAGTCTGACACACTTGATGGACCAAAGACACGTCATCTCGGGACTGGAGCACGGCCGGCTCTGTTTCTGACACACTTGATGGACCACAGACACGTCATCACGGGACTGGAGCACGGCCGGCTCTGAGTCTGACACACTTGATGGACCACAGACACGTCATCACGGGACTGGAGCTCTGAGTCTGACACACTTGATGGACCACAGACACGTCATCACGGGACTGGAGCACGGCCGGCTCTGAGTCTGACACACTTGATGGACCACAGACACGTCATCACGGGACTGGAGCACGGCCGGCTCTGAGTCTGACACACTTGATGGACCACAGACACGTCATCATGGGACTGGAGCACGGCCGGCTCTGAGTCTGACACACTTGATGGACCATAGACACGTCATCACGGGACTGGAGCACGGCTGGTTCTGAGTCTGACACACTTGATGGACCATAGACACGTCATCACGGGACTGGAGCACGGCCGGCTCTGAGTCTGACACACTTGATGGACCACAGACACGTCATCACGGGACTGGAACTCTGAGTCTGACACCACAAATTGTTGGTTTCTTTGAATCCATTTTCACGGTTATTTTTGACTCAACGTTCATATCCGGTATTCTGATTCTTCCAACCTGTTTACGTGCGTTTTTGTTTGTAGTTCAGCTATATCAAAATCTACCACGGTGTAAATTAGCATACTCCCTCTGAGTGTAAAACAACAATGTCCTACGAAGCTTTACACTTTTAGCTGGACATTCGTTTCTGATTGATACAAATACTACCATTTTTGCGATACAACTATGCAATTTAATAGAAAGTTGCCGTTTGCCTGCAGAATAAAATATCGGAATATATAGTGTATGTGATTAGAGAAAGTACATCAATGACAAAACAAGTATCATTTGAAAACTAGTTGTTGATATGTGTCGCGGTCTTAACATGTTCTGTGTTCATATAAAATATTATCAGAATCGGATAAAAAGTACGACCCGTAGAGCGCTCAAAAGAAAGTGTCTGCACACACGGTCTCGACGATCGAAAATGTTATACCTTTGTACTTATTATTTACCTACCTTCGTTCAGGGCATAAGATACGTTTGTACAAGTTTGTATAAGGCCCAAAAAAATATTATGGTTCTGGTTATTAGGGTCCCCGAAAAAGTGATGCGGCGACGCGATTTTAGGTTACCGTACCTTTGGTCCGATAACCTATTGCCTTGGCATGGCGTTGCGTCCGTCGCCCGTCGCCCGTCGTCGCCGTCCGTCGTCGTCGTCCGTCGTCGTCCGTCTACATTTTTATCTTTAAAGATTACAGTCAATTCTCTTTTGAACAAAAATACCTAAGAATATTTTGAGCGGGAGGTTTTTTTTTGTTTTTGTTTTTATCAAAATGGCGGCCATTTTTGACAAAGTGGCCAATTTTGGACTTTGACGGTCGTTTTCTCAAAATCTGTTCAGTAACTTTTTTCTTGTTGATGCATAACACCCTTTATATATGTCCCTGTGACGTGTATAAGTTTCGTTACCCTTGAATCGCTCGAAGTGGGCCATTTTGGCCCAAACTCGGCCAAATTCCCATGTTAAATTCTCCTATGCTTTATAATGGGACATATGCTTAATATCTTACTTCATATTGAGATTAGAGACTAGGAATCAATTGTGGATATATAGGAAATGATATATGCTGAATATTCTCGTGACCTTGAATTTGACCTTTGACCTCATTTTCAAGGTCACAGGACAAAATGGCTAATATCTCGCTTATGGTACGGTGGCTCATATTCGCCAAATGGAGAAATGCACTTTTTTCTTTACAGCGTTATAACGGTGGCTCATATTCGCCAGCTTAGGAATCAATTGTGAACATAGAGGATCTCAAATGGTACGGAAGCTCATATTCGCCACACAGAGGAACGCAAATTTTTTTTAGAGCGTTATAACGCTCTAATTACAGTGTAATAACGCTGTAATACAGCGTTATAACGCTCTAATTTAGAGCGTTATTACGCTCTAAATTAAACCGTTCACCTTCTCATCATATTTCCATCGTCGTGATTTGTAATAAACATATCTAGATCAGAGTAATTTTGAGATTTCCTTACATTTGATTGAGCTGATGAACCAGCAGGTCCGATGATGTCTCTGGCGGTGTAAATTAGAGCGTTATTACGCTGTAAATTAGAGCGTAATTACGCTGTAAAATACAGCGTTATAACGCTCTAATTACAGCGTAATAACGCTTAAATTACAACGTAATAACGCTCTGATACAGCGTAATAACGCTGTAATTAGAGCGTTATAACGCTGTAATACAGCGTAATAACGCCTAAATTACAGCGTAATAACGCTCTAATACAGCGTAATAACACCTAAATTACAGCGTAATAACGCTCTAATACAGCGCTGTAAATTAGAGCGTTATTATGCTGTAAATTATAGCGTTATTACGCTGTATTACAGCGTTATAACGCTGTAATACAGCGTTATAACGCTGTAAAGAAAAAAGTGCATTTCTCCATTTGGCGAATATGAGCCACCGTACCAAATGAGTGCCCATTTGATATCAAATTTATTAAACGAGCCAAAGAACTGATGCTAAAAGTTCTTGGCGAGTTTAATAAATTTGATATATAATGGGCACGAATTTGAGACTCTATTTATCACATGAAACGTCCTGTGGCGATTCAACTGCATTTTTACCGAATTAACATCGGATTTTGCAGTGGTTTTGCACTTGATTTGGCTCCGTGCAAGGCCATGTATTTACATTATTTTACCATGGTTACGTTACGCTATATTACACATGTTGACTATGGAATTTATGCAATGGGTTTATGCAACTGGAAAACAGCATTGCATGTGATAAATAAAATATAGGAAATGATATATTCTGGATATTGTCATGACCTCGAATTTGACATTTGACCGAATTTTCAAGGTCACAGAACAAAATGACCAATATCTCGCTTATTATCGACTTTACAGCTCAGGAATCAATTATGAACATATAGGAAATTTATATACAGATTATTATTATGATCTTGAATTTGACCTTTGACCTAAATTTCAAGGTCACAGGACAAAAGGACTAATATCTCACTTATTATCGAATTTACAGCTTAGGAATCAATTGTGAACATATATAAAATGAATTCGACCTCTCACCTCATTTACAAAGTCAAAGGACCAAATGTCTAATATCTTGCTTGGGAACCAATTGTGTAGGCCCTACATATTGAAAATGATATACACTGAATATTTTGATGACCTTGAATTTGACTTTGAACTTATTTCCAAGGTCTGAGCACAAAATGGCTAATATCTCGCTTATTATCGTCTTTACAGCTTAGGAATCCATAGTGAACATATAGGAAATGATATATGCTGAATATTTTGGTGACCTTGAATTTGACCTTCAACCTCATTTTCCAGGTCAGATAACAAAATTGCTAATATCTCGCTTCTTATCGACTTTACAGCTTGGAATTAATTGTGAACATAGAGGAAATGATATATGCTGAATATTCTCATGATTTTGAAGCTTAATATCGACTTTACAGCTTGGAATTAATTGTGGACATATAGGAAATGATATATGCTGAATATTTTGGTGACCTTGAATTTGACCTTCAACCTCATTTTCAATTCCAGATAACAAAATGGCTAATATCTCACTTATTATCGACTTTACAGCTTACTAACCAATTGTGTACATACTAGAAATGATATATGTTGAACATTCTCGTGACCTTGAATTGACCAATGACCCTATTTTCAAGGTTGCGGGACAAAAGGCTAATATCTAAAATATATATTGTCTGGTAACCTTTCTTGGCCCTTTGGCTAATTTTTCTTTATTCCCTAGAAATGATGAATAAACCAATTTAAAAATAATCGAGACCATTTTACTCGATCAAAATCTCACCAAATTCGGCGTGCGGGTGTTAATTTACTAAAAAAAAAATCGGCTCTCAGAAAGTGATGTGCGCAATTTGCTTTTCGTTTAAAAAATAAAACAAGTGATGACGCGCGCCTAACCAGAACCATAGTACTTCATCGGGGGGCCTAGTAAATTTATTTGTCTGAGTGTTCTCATTTGCTGTCTAACCGAGATCTAACGAAGACTTGTTCAAAGTGCTCTACATGTACATGTAACTGAATATGTCATTGTATTGTATGTATTTTATTTTTGATGCATTTGAGTAAAATAATGTTTTATTCTCAAATAAAATTGGGTTTTTTCAAGCATTTATTCGGGAATATCCAATGACATAATGTAAAAATTTACAATATCCCTCCTTTACAGTTGTCAATATCCCTCCTTTACAGCTGACAATATCCCTCCTTTACAGTTGACAATATCGCTCCTTTACAGCTGACAATATCCCTACTTTACAGTTGTCATGAAACGGAAGCCCAGAACTCGGGAGATTGTCGTTATAAATCTTGGTCCATTGAAGAAACTTTTGTTTCGTCAACTGATATGAGGAGCATCTTATCGCGCTGAGAATTAAGGCAATGTAACATAGGAATGACTTATTGATTATCTGCCTGTGTCCCATCCACTTCGGGTCACAGTGTCTCCGCTTCTACGGCTTTCATTATCTCATTATGGATCAACCACCGCTGTCAATAATTCACGTCACGAAGATGGTATTGTTAAGAGCCTAAGGGGTAGAATGTATGAATTCAGCAACATGGATCACGCAATATTAGAAAATCGACCGTCTAAGTTATCAGACGATATTCTAACTCCATGCCATATGAACTCGATCTACCGTACGATGTTCTGACGCCATGCTATAAAACCTAGATCTACCTGTATGATGTTCTGACTTCATACCATATAAACTGGATCTATCTGTATGATGTTCTGACCCCACACCATATAAACTCGATCTACCTGTATGATGTTCTGACTTCATACCATATAAACTGGATCTACCTGTATGATGTTCTGACCCCACACCATATAAACTCGATCTACCTGTGTGATGTTCTGACCCCATACCATATAAACTCGATCTACCTGTATGATGTTCTGACCCCATACCATATAAACTCGATCTACCTGTATGATGTTCTGACCCCACACCATATAAACTCGATCTACCTGTATGATGTTCTGACCCCATACCATATAAACTCGATCTACCTGTATGATGTTCTGACCCCACACCATATAAACTCGATCTACCTGTATGATGTTCTGACCCCATACCATATAAACTCGATCTACCTGTATGATGTTCTGACCCCATACCATATAAACTCGATCTACCTGTATGATGTTCTGACCCCATACCATATAAACTCGATCTACCTGTATGATGTTCTGACCCCATACCATATAAACTCGATCTACCTGTATGATGTTATGATCCCATACCATATAAACTCGATCTATCTGTATGATGTTCTGACCTCTTACCATATAAGGTGGGCGTATCTTGTGTTTTATTACGTTAGCGGTATCCGTTCATATAAATGTGAGATAATTATAGTAACCCTGCATGTACGGTACACTAATGACGCCAGTCACATTCCGCATTAGCGACCTTTGTTGACGTATTTATGCCTGCAGACGAACCTGCTGGTGAGATGATTCCAAAATAGTAACAACCCAAAGGCCATGCATTATCTCCGGACAATAATGAATGACATTAGCGCGAATCTGCTTATATGCGGATTGAATTGTGAATTCATATTGATACAAAAGTTGGAATGGGAACAAAACAAAAATAGTTGAGGTGGATAGCGACACCTGAAAATTTCCATAAACTTCATTAATTTATGCTACTATAATCATCTTTGTATACATTAAGTTCAAAATAAGAGATAAAAATGATATGTTACCATGATGGTTTTTGTGTTATAACAGTTATGACAAAGTATTATTACTAGGTAGATACACGTGAAAACGCGTTATTTTTTTCCTTCTGTGTTGCTCACAAAGTAACCGTAAAGGGAGCTTTGTGCAGAGAAAAATAATCCACACACGAATTGACTGGAAATTATTCCATTGGTCAAGAATTATCATTGGTTTTGAGTACAAATATGTAGATGGATTACAATTAATAAACAGCCTTTTGACAATAATTACACGCTTTCAAGTACCTGGTTGCAAAAATACCTGGAAACATTTCACTAAATTGCACAAACATCGTCGCATTGCGAGAAATTGACCCATAGTCAGCAATTTTAACATCGTGAAGTGAAGGGAACATCCTAAGGGTAATATAGAAGAAGAAAAACACATAGGTCACCATATCTGTTTTCAATGTACAGCGCGAGGAGGCAAGTAGACCAGATTTTCAAAATATGCTGATATGCAATGAATTGATCGACACAGGACCTGGTATCATGAATTACAATAAATGATATATTATCAATCCAGTCATGAAACAATTTTGTAATCAATGGATGTAAGTGATAACGATAAATTACTGACATAGATTAGGCCCCAGTTAATAATTTGGATGTATACCACCCCGACTTCCCTGGCGACGCTTAACAACAGCACTTTCACTTTTCATGGATACGAACAAGCAAGTGATGGTATCACGATTGATACAGTGGCTATATCAGCAATCGTAACACCAGGGTAAGAAATGCAATCAATAACAAGACAAAATAGGTGACTGCACTGGGAAGCACCTTTTTGAAAATAGATCTACAAAAGTCTGAAAATTAGATGAATTGCCAATAACGTTGCCCATAAGCCGCGGTATCGGGTTCATTAGATCTTGACAGAACGCAGATGATTCATATCGTAGGGGGCTTCAAAGTTTTCTCAATATTTATGCTCGGCAACTTTACGGTAGCTATCAAAATATTTGCTGTTGCCATTTAAATCACATTCTGAGTCATTTGTGAGTGAAGAGACACCGAAAATTTGTAGTTAGCCTAGACCTATGTCTGTCACTTTCTTCGCTTTTCCGTAGATAGGCCTATAAGCACTGATACTTTTAGTTTGCAACCGGTAAATATCGCATTGTACATTTATTATTATGCATAATGCTACAGGTCTGTGGGCCAAAAATGTCCAGAATAATTTAACATTATTAATTTATTCATCTGCACGATTTTGGATTTTGAACAATGCCGTTTGGGTATTGGCGGTCATTCGTTGACTAATGCTTTACACGAAAGGTATACGCCGTGTGAGTGATTTCGTGTGACAAATAGAGTGTTTGCATAATGAATAAAGAGGATCATTTCCCCTATGAAATAAACCTAATAAAATCGTCAGATTCGTCGCTCCATGTCTGCCGATGAAAATGTCCGTGTTGCCTACACCATGTTCGAAGAAACATCGGATGAATACAGGATGAATACAGTATACAGAAATGAACGAAACGGTCGATTTCGCTAGGCCGTCTTCGTACATGGGAACCGCTCATGCCGATTTCTACCCGCGTCCGTGCACGCCGGTTTAATCACAGTAAAGATATGAGCTGAGTGATTTAGCTCTCTGAATGGTATATATAGGCCTAGCCTCATAGCTATAGGCCCTATTTCGATGGATAGAATGAGCCTGAAATGGCAAAAGAGAGCGTCATAAACGTATGAAGCTTTTCACCAGGGGAGGTCTGGTCAATGGCACCAGCTATGATTTTGTTTCGTCATTATGAGAGCTATATATGCATCATCACAACCAGAATGCTTCGAGACAGAACTCAGATACTGGCACCGAAGAGCAAGTGAAAAGGGAAGTCATATGGCGATTTGAGTGGTGAGCTTGAATCTGACTTTCAATAACCTCGAAAGGTCAAAGTGACCATTTCAGTCGAAAAACTACAATTTTGGAACTTAACACTGAACCTTTTTCCCATTCATATTATGTGGAAATGATAATCGAGTTTCAGTTAAACTGGATATGTGGCCACAAAACCTATTGGTATTTCATTGCATTCATTTGACTATTCTTCTGGCAATCTGCCGGTGAGCTACATCACCCTTAATGCTATGTTTTAGGGATACCGAATCTAAGGTTCGATACCCTATTGGGATGGTTTTACGTCCGTCGTTGTGTTTCGTCATAGTCAACATTTTCATCTTTAAAGTTTACGATTCTTCCTGAAATTTTGCACAAAAAAGGGTCAGATGTTGGTACATATAGACGGGAAGTCATATGTGATGATTTCAGTGGTTATCTTGAGTTTGACTTCAGTTCAATAGCTTGGAATGTCAAAACGGCCATTTCAGTCGAAAAACGACAATTTTTGTACTTTTCTATGGTAACTTTCTTAGCCCTTGGCACAGTGATGTGATGCATCAGCGATTGTAGATTCAGCTATAAGTACGTTTAAGTGAGTGCGTCCAACGCACACATGTTTGTTACTGGCATAAAGACGCTATACTATGTATGCGCCAGTGTCAGACATTTGTAATTATATAATGATAGAAACGCCGCTATATCAGAAGGCTACATGTTCATTCAATGCAGCAGTTATGTTTATACTTGCGTCTGAGCATACATACTACTCCAAACACCAAAATCTGACGATCTGAACGGATTAAATCTATTCGATATTCTCCTTAAAGCTGGTAGATTGAGTGTCAAACTCTTGATATATTGGTCATCAACCCGGATGTTCATATAAATTTACCATTTTTCAGTACATGTTTACATACTGAATGCTATTTATTCGTTCGCTTTTCATACAAAATCATAGTTGTGAAAAAATGCACAATATATATACACGCATCAACTAGCTGGACTGACGGGAATAGAAAAGTACTTTTTTAAGTTATTCAAATACATGCGTGGCATTATAAAATAGTGTCTTTGCCAACAGGTAGCAACAACTAATAACTATAGACTGTTACACCATGTCCGCCATTACATACAGAATTGACTACGCCCTATGTATAATATATAACCTCAGGACCCTGGGCCTAAATTAGATTGAATGAGTAAGAAATACTAGAGTGATTCGAGTGAGAAGGCTTTATTTGACGTAAACCAAGCATCATTTACATAGGCTATGTATAGAAGCCTTTCGAAATGATTCATACAAGGGGAAGTCCCTATCTGATGTCTTGAGGTGAATCTGCTCGGAGGTAATGTGACTATTATATGAGGCTGTTAACACCGACATTTATATATTCAATATTATTATTTCGCTTGACGAGAGTTGCAATGTGCCTGTTTTCTTTAATCTCCGATTCCTTATTATTATATTACGTCTCGATAAGTAGAATTTAACTTGCAAAACTTGTCTCACTCCAAAACTTGATCATGAGCTTTAAAAAATTAGCACAAGGGCTAAGGAAGGGTTCCAGAGTAATATACAGTTTTAGACATAAAGCTTTTTTCAGTAAAAATACCACTTCAAATTCACTAAAGGCCAAATTCAAGATCAAAACAAACATAAGCTGCATCCTCAAGCATTCTACCATCGGCATCCGCCAATTAACATCTACTTCAAATGTAACCACTGTTTCTGTAATCACTGTTTCTTCATAATCAGGGCTATGACTTAGATATTGGCACTTTCAAATGGGAAGTCATGTATGGCGATTGGTGTGGTGACCTTGAATTTGACCTTCGATGACCTTGAAAAATTCAAAACGCACATTTTGGGATTTAAAAAAATGCCCAAACTTACCTAGATACAGACTAAAATCTTGTAGATAGAGTTTAAGTTTGCATTGTGATCTTATTGAAAGTCGTATATGGAACAACTAATGATGACCTTGAGCAGTCGCCATTAAATCGAAACAAAATCTAGGGTAAGTTGAGTTGAAGAGTGGATTACATGTATGCTAAGACCATGTACAAATGTCATGCTTTCATTTTCAGTTCATTTGTCGGCAGAAATAGGCCTATGCCAAACAATTTAATTATTGTACAATCCTATATCAACATATGATCTCAATTATAATTCACACTGATCTCGCGACCCTGGCAGTTGCTTGGAGACGAGTATGTGACTATAAAATAATATACAGTTCACATTGTGTAATAGACCACGTGGCGTGTTACGAAAGACGATTGATACTTCTTGGGCTGCTTGGATGCATTTTGTGTATATCGGTATACATGTATTGCTATAATGTTCCCCGGGGTGCATAATCTATCACAGGTTAAAAGCTTTGACCTTATTTTCAAGGTCAGAGCACAAAATGGCTAATATCTCGCTTATTATCGACTTTACAGTTTAGGATTCAATCCACGGACATAATATAGGAAATGATGTACATGCTGAATATTCTCATGGCCTTGAATTTGACCTTTCATTCACACAATCACCGGACAAAATGGTTACTATCATGTTTATTATCGACCTTACAACCTGAGAATCAATTGTGGACATACAGGAAATGATATGTAGGCCTATGCCGAATATTCTGAAGACCTTTATTTGACCTCATTTTCCAGATCACTTGACAAAATTGTTAATATCTGTTTGTTATAGAATTTACAGCTTAGCAATCAATTGTGAGCATATAGGAAATGATTATCCTGAATATTCTCGTGACCTTGAGTTTGACCAATGACTTTATTTTCAAAGTCATGGGACAAACTGGCTAAATTCCTAAAACATATTATCCGGTAACCTTTCTAGCCTTTGGGCTAATTTTTGGAGTGCTGTGAATTATTTCTGCCCATACATGTATGTTTAGTACATGAGTAAAATACTGGAAAAACCAAAGGGATTCCCCTGCGGGTGGTTCTATGATTTACGGGTCCGTTCATAACAGCGACGGGTGTGAAATGATGTCCGTGCTTCTCAGGAGTAAATACGATGGTTATAGCACAATGCGCCAGCTTTTGGCAATCCCTCAAAGTATGCTACAGATAGGGTTTTGTGCAAATAAGTGAGTTGACTGTTTGGATATTTTCCGGAATTTTTTTCATGACACAACATAGATATCATTTGTGAACCTGCGCCTACTTTTGTTTTTTCGAAAAAAAAACCCAGAAAAAGTCCGGTCAGGTGATTTATCTGACTAAACCACGGACTTTTATAATGTCTATTTTTTACAGTACCATATACTGGTAACGGCTCAGGCACGAAACGTGACATTCAGCAATACATGTTTTCTCGACTGCGTTCTCTTTTTATCAATAAAAAACGGCACGATGATGAGGGATCGGTTCTGGAGAACTAGGCTGAGTCTGGTGGTGACTTGTTGTAAATGAACGCGGATGTAACACGAATGTGATCTGCCGAACTATTGGAAAAGTATGATGTCAGAACTTGTCCATATCAAATGTAACGTAAGAATTTGTGAAAAAATAATCTACTGTATCAGATATAGAAGTCCATCATCCACCAGTCTCAGGATGAAAACCTTAATTTCCTGGAAATTGGCAGAAAACATACTAACTTGCAACATCATAAGCGAGTTTGTTTTATAATGTGTACACTGTTTGGCTGTACCTGCTGTATACCATAGTTGAACACACACACACAGCATGTTGTGTGTGACATCGACATAAATCATTATATTTATAGTCACTACGAGTAGATAAAGGCTAGGTTTATGTTCATGCTGTTTGAATTTGTATGTGTTCACAATACAAAGGGAGTGTATTACTGTGAAAACATGTATTACAATCTAGATTTATACAGGAAGGCCATAGACTGTGTGTGACGTAGACTGCAACTTTCTTCCTGGTGTGACAGTCTATAGCAAGCACACTCAGGGTGAAGTGAGGTGTGATTTGTATATTAATTAACCTCTATTCAACAAACTACAAAAATGTCCGAAATTCGTTATATTTTCCGAATTCATTACTCAATTTACATGGTTACTTACTGATTGACAGTTTTAGAAAAAAAAAGTAACCGACATTGAAATATACTATCACAATATTTATATCACAATATAGCAAATGAAGATAAAATTGGACAGTAGTTAAAATATTTTTTTCTGTAGCCTGCTCGTAACTCTTTACTAAAACCCACATCTCAGCAACAGTATCAGTATTTAAATCAGTATTTTGCCTAGGACCCAATTATTGTTGAATAGGGTCCAACTATTTGTCCCACGATCGAGCTGTGTGCTCCTTGATATAACTTTGCTTTCCCATTTTTTTGTGGTATACATAGTATTAGCAAATGATCAGTCTTGGGTCAGGTTCTGGACATCACACGCTAGCTAAACTTTCCTTGTCTTCTGGTATCGTCTGCAGCCCAGCAGTGGTAAGAATTGGAACAAACGTGGCACGTGATTTTTTCCTTCGCGTCGATTGGCTATCAGATGGAGCTCGTTGTTGGTTTGTTGGATTCGATATTGAGTCGCAGTTTGGACGCTGGTTTACTAATGGCGGTCGGAGGTCGTGAGTTGACAGTACATGTGGCTTTTGAGATATATCCTGCAAAGGCTGCAAATGTCGAAAGTAGCCGGGTGTAGTCGGCAATCTTCGGTAATTTTCGTAAGGTGGCGGCATGTCACTAACGTATGCAAGGTCCGTAAATGTGGAGGTGAGATTGGGTGGCCGACCATGGCTCTTGGCAAAGTTGTCTTTGGCTATGTTGAAAGTTAGCGGTAGGTTGGGTTTTCGGTCGGACCTTCTAGTATTGTTGACGAGGTAACCCGTGGACTGGTTCTCTACATGTGGCGGGCTGGTCCGGGAGGCACAGGCGCGCCACAGTCCCCACACACCATGGTACATCACCCAGCTGTTGTATGCGCTATAGAAGATAGCACTGGAGAGCATGGTGGCCATGGCACCGGAGCTCATGTCCGTGAGGCTTTGTCCGGAGGTAGCGAGGGCCACTGTCAGGCAGACTAGCGGCACGACGAGACGGAAAGCGAGGGAGAGGAAGCACTGGAGCACCTGGAGCCCGAGCCTCAGCCCGGCCGCGCCCTGCACTCGCATCCCCTCCAGCTGCAGGCTACACGTGTACACGTGCACGTCCACGCCCATGATCAGCAGGAGAGTACTGGCAAGGAGCGCTTCTCCGTGAGTCGCGACCAGCGCCAAGGCCACGAGCGCCACCGCGTGCTCAACGCACTGCGTCACACTGAAGGAAGCGGAACGTGCCGACTGCATCGTGCGCATGCGCAGTAAGCCTACCACAAACGCGAAACATAGTCGCCCGATCGCCATTGAGAAGATGAATGATGCGGTGTCAGTGTTGTCTGAGGGAGTCGCGAATGGCTGCGTGATTGCTTTTCCAGCCGTCAACATGTACAAGCCACAAAGGAACAGCGTCAAGTTCGCGAGGCCATCTGTCAGTCTGCAGGATCAGATACATATATATGTATGGGTAACTCACCCGAGAAGCATCGCGTTTTTAAAAACAAAAAGCTACAATATGGGATAAGTGAGCATAAGTGATTTTCATTAAGTCTCACAAACTTACAGAGAAGCGAGGTGCGTGGAGTTTTTCTTGATGAACTGCTCCAGGTCCCCGCGTTTGGCTAGGGCTTGCTTGCCGCGGATCAGCTTGCAGGTTCGAGCCGCGCGGATCCTGACCCCGAGTTTTAGACTCAGTAGGAGCAGCAGGTGTAGCGCCACTAAACAATTTACGGTCACCGAGGCAATAACCAATATCCCGCACATTGTCATGGTAACCGCGGTATATCCGGTGATAAATCAATCCCTCTTCGAATCGTCCTTTACCCTGTAAAGTTACTACAATTTTGTTTCAAAATCCAGTTTCTTTGCTGTGTTTCCGAAGACTGTCAATCCGACAGAGAAGTTTGTTTCAAAAGTTGACGTCCGCTGAGAGAATCCTGGCGGAGTGTGCGATCTGATGCAGCACTCACGGTGTGTCGGTGGTCGTTACCGAGTGACTAGACCTAAAGGGACTTCCCCACCGCTTTATGACCGCCCCTCTCGTCTCAGTCAGTCAGGTGTCACAGCCGACCCCGGCGTCCGGCCGAACGGCCCTCTCACAACTTCACGCAGGTGTCAGGCCGCTCGACCGCCAGGGGACAGTTCCCACTTGCTCATTGTAACGAACCAACACAGCAAACATTCCCTTCCGTGTGTGTTTTACCACAGTTTATACTGATCGATTGCTTACAGATGGTTCACTCTGTGATCAAACTTCTTCTGTGGCCTGCAAGGAGACGATACAAACCACAGTGCGGTTTTATCGAATGACTGATAATGTCCGCAAACTTCCTGGCTAAGGATATGGATGTATAAGGCTCAGTGAGATTGGATCGCTTCACTACCTGGTTACCATTTGAAGAGAATTACCCTGGCGAATTTTACCGGGGAATTTTCCCAAATTTATTCTCATTACAACGGAATTGTAGTGTTCAAACTTCGGAGAACAATCTCCTTTACTCACAATAGCATAACAACAGCTGGAAATTCGATATAATAATTGCGTGTAAATCATTACAAGGGATTCAGCGTAATGAATAATATGCCACATATTTCTCATGTTTGAACATTTTTGAGGTCGAACACAGTGAACTATTGCTCACAACTAGTCGAGGTCGAAGTATGAATAAATACCATATAACCGACCGAGAGCCAAGCCCTGTCAAAATTCTATAGAAATCGTCCGCAGTAGAATATGATGTGTCAGGCATATCGTTATATCCGAGAATAAAACCCCCATCGCTGTGACGGTCGGGGGAATTCCCAGCAACCTAGCCTACAGGCCAGTAAACCTTTGAGCCACTCGCATGATATTAAACGTCTTGTACGGGGCCGCAGTTGCTACAGAATTAAAACTACGATAAAAACATGGTTATTTCTGTGTTTCCCCCCTTCGTGATTAGACTTGATAGTTATTTAGAGATACCGAAATACCACCCTATCGTGAGGTGCTAACGTTATAAGAGCTCTTATTGCGGTGTAATTTCCTGGATGTGGAAATCCCCATGTAAAATCCGTCGTTGTATCCGTGGAAAATTGATAGTTGCTCACTTCCCGTACACAGTGTATGTGGGTTGGAAAAACACGTCATAATACTCATAAAATCATACAAATATATATCAGGAAAACGAGTTATTTCAATCTGCATGGCTTGCTGGACGTGGGCGTGTTCGGGCAGCGTACACAAATATGTAGATAACATGATTAGGACCCGTGTTTTCCTGCACGACTATGGAGGATAACAGCAAAATGTTATGATAACATTTGTGAGACAAAACTACAGCAGGCTCATGATTTACAAATTGTCTTTAAACATGTAGATATCCCCTATACCCCTCCGCTGTATGTGGAGGTTTTATGAAACCTTGGTATTCAATGGCGATACTCTGATTTTTAGGTTACCGTACCTATGGTGCAACATATCAAAAGATAATCTGTACACATCAATACATGTCAATTGGTACTTTATTTCACGTTCAGCATTTAAATAAAGTAGATTTGAATTAATAAATAAAAGACCGTTAGGGAATCTTTACATGTTCGTTAGGGAATCTTTGATTTTACGAAAACAATCGTTAGGGAATCTTTCGGCTTTTTTCGGACGAGTTTTTCATGCTCAAACCAACATAAATCGCCATGTATTTGCAACGAACGGTTGTTACACAAGCCAGGCAGCTAAAATTGACAGCTTGCCTTCCCAGTGGACTTCACCATAAAACTAGGGTCCAATAGCCACCGTGATCCCAATAAAAGGTGAGACCCTCCGCCACCCATACCACGATGCTGGAGTCGGAGGCCGCAACGTCATGCTAGTTCCTAGAGAACTGCTCTAGTTGACGGCCAACTGGACCAGGTTGTCAGGTAAAGTCGATAATAAGTGAGATATTAGCCATTTTGTCATGTGACCTTGAAAATGAGGTCAAAAGTCAAATTCAAGGTCATGAGAATTTTCAGCATATATCATTTCCTATATGTTCACAATTGATTCCTAAGCTGTAAAGTAGCTAATAAGCAAGATATTGGCAATTTTGTCCTGTGACCTTGAAAATGAGGTCAAAGGTCAAACTCAAGGTCATGAGAATTTTCAGCATATATATTATTTCCTATAAGTTCACAATTGATTCCTAAGCTGTAAAGTCGATAATAAGCAAGATATTGGCCATTTTGTCCTGTGACCTTGAAAATGAGGTCAAAGGTCAAATTCAAGGTCACGAGAATATTCAGCATATATCATTTCCTATATGTTCACAATTGATTCCTAAGCTGTAAAGTCGATAATAAGCGAGATATTAGCAATTTTGTCCTGTGACCTTGGAAATGAGGTCAAAGGTCAAATTCAAGGTCAAGAAAATATTCAGCATATATCCTTTCCTATATGTTCACAATTGATTCCTAAACTGTAAAGTCGATAATAAGCGAGATATTAGCCATTTTGTTATGTGACCTTGAAAATGAGGTCAAAGGTCAAATTCAAGGTCACGAGAATATTCAGCATATATCATTTCCTATATGTTCACAATTGATTCCTAAGCTGTAAAGTCGATAATAAGCGAGATATTAGTCATTTTGTCCTGTGACCTTGAAAATGAGGTCAAAGGTCAAATTCAAGGTCACGAGAATATTCAGCATATATCATTTCCTATATGTCCACAATTCATTCCTAGTCTCTAATTTCAATATTAAGTGAGATATTAGGCTTAATGTGTCCCATTATAAAGCATAGGAAAATTTGACATGGGAAAGTCACATTTGGGCCGAGTTTGGGCCCAAAATGGCCCACTTCAAGCGATTCAAGGGCAACGAAATTTATACATGTCACAGGGGTACATATGAGGAGTGTTTTTCATCAATAAGAAAAAAAAGTTACTGAACAGATTTTGAGAAAACGACCGTCAAAGTCCAAAATTGGCCATTTTTCGACGAAAACGGCCGCTCTGACCTTGAAACCAAGGTCAAAGGTCAAATTCGAGCATATATCATTTCCTATATGTCCACAATTGATTCCTAGTCTCTAATCTCAATATTAAGTGAGATATTAGGCTTTAATGTGTCCCATTATAAAGCATAGGAGAATTTAACATGGGGAAGTCCCATTTGGGCCGAGTTTGGGCCCAAAATGGCCCACTTCGAGCGATTCAAGTGCAACGAAATTTATACATGTCACAGGGGTGCATATGAGGAGTGTTATGCATCAATAAAAAAAAAAGTTACTGAACCGATTTTGAGAAAACGACCGCCAAAGTCCAAAATTGGCCATTTTTCGACGAAAACGGCCGCCATTTTGAAAAAAATGCGAAAATCAAAAAACTAAAAAATACCTCCCTTTCGAAATATTTTTAGGCATTTTTGTGCAAAATTTCAGAAAAATTCGATCTTAAACTTTAAAGATAAAATTGTTGACGGACGACGACGACGACGACGACGGACGACGACACCGGACGCAACGCCATGCCAATAGGTTATCGGACCAAAGGTCCGGTAACCTAAAAATACATTTCTCATATTGAACCCGATATTGTATTACATTTTCACATTTGTGGGCAATTGACAAAAAACGTTTTCACATTTGTGTTTGGAAATTTTTATACATTTGTGGGTGGAGATTTTTTCACATTTGTGGGTGAAGATTTTTTTCACATTTGTGGGCCTTTCACATTTGTGGGTGAAGATTTTTTTCACATTTGTGGGTGATTTACATTGTTATTTTTCACATTTGTGGGTTTTCACATTTGTGGGTTCAACATGTCTCCCTACACAAGTATGTGGATAGCACCACAGTGTTTGAGGTCGCACATGTGGGAAAGGCAAGCATGTTGCAGTAGCAGCAGACGAGGTGTTCAAGTGGGCCAACAACAATAAAACGAAGATAAACCCAAGAAAATCAAAGAAATTATGGTATACTTCGGAAAACAAGAGCTCCGAATGCCTAACATTCACATTAATGGTGGGGAAGAAGATCGCACAGCGCCAAATTACTAGGAGTTCACATCAACAACCGACTAACATGTGGGAACCACACAGATAATATAGTCAACAACACCACAGACTTATTAGACCTATATCCGAGAACTCAAATGGACGGGCTTGCCTATCACCCAACTGAGGACAATATACACAACCATTGCCAGGAACACTATAGAGTACGTATGCATGTCAGGCAATCTGCAGCTGCACTCACCCAATAGTCCAGTCAAATTGAGTTGAAATCCTGCCAGACCTTGAACAAATTGCAACAGAAACTTTTTTTCCACTATTAGCATCATATATCTAGATACCACCCTGTGAAAAATAGAAGAAAATAGAAGTGGGGGAAATGTGATTTTTGGGCACATTTCAACAAGCTTTGATGCAACGAACTCGACAGCGTCATACCATGATATTTTACCCTGGTGGCGCGCCATACGAGGCCACGTGTTCTTTACAGCACGCGCGGCTATAGAAACCGCTGTCGGGGCCTAATTCTATTTCTGCAACAAACATTATAGGGTTATTGCACAATATGGGGTTTTATGCCCGAGGGCCAAGTCTTTGAGAAGCCCGACGCGAAGCGGAGGGCTTCTTGAAGACTTGGCCCGAGGGCATGAAACCCCATATTGTGCAATAACCCGTTTATCATATGCCAGTGGATGTCGGGGACATTTTAGTATGTTTCAAATGACCGAATCATATCCAATTAGAAAGAAATAAGCAAGAAATACAGCTTTTATTCACACATTTTTTCGATTCACAGGCCATTTCAGAGTTCCAAGAGCATCAGCGTAAAACGTAAATTGGTGGCAAAAACGTCAAACATAACGGAATCGGGCCAGGAGAGCGACCATGTGCTTTTGTTTACCCTTCGAAAAAATGACGTTTTCTTGAACTGGGAGGTGCCCGGGCAAGTGTCACCCCCTGTTCGCGGCACAGCGGTAAATCAATTCTTGACGTTATCGGTTTTGAATTCTTGGCGTTATGCGCGAAATTCTTGACGTTATGCGCGAAATTCTTGACGATATACTTTTGTGTAGCCACAGAAAGGACAATTGAGTACGTTTAATAATGAAATAAACCTGATATGGAACAATTAATATCGTGATAGTTATGCGCACAGTACATAGATACTATATATATCTTGATATGTAGTCCAACTGTGGATTCAAGCACCATTGTAAGTAATATACAATGGGCGTTCGATGGTTAACTCTAAATATTGTTCTCCAGCTCTTGAAAAGGCGCAAAAACCGGTCAATAAGTATATGTCATGACTATTTGATTCATCAGTAGTTTGTACAATGATGTTACATACGGAAAAAGTGGTTATTAATAGGGAAACCTACGCATCCCCAATTTTGCACGGCGTTAAATTATTGACGTTATGATTACACAAGTTAATCATTCTTGACGTTATTTCACAGAGAAGTTGACGATATTGGTTTTTATTGATTTAAAGAAAACACATGTTTATAAAAGAAAGAAAAATGTAATAATAGTATTAAAAATATTGTTGATAAGTATTTAATATATGTTGACGTTTAACCTGTTATAAGGCGTCATGGTGCTAGTATTTAATATATGTTGACGTTTAACCTGTTATAAAGCGTCATGGTGCTACATAACAACCGTGTGCTCATTCCATGGCCTGGAAATCCATTGTGTACGCAACAGAAATGTTTTTCCCAGCGTGAAGAAAGTCCTTTAGGGTATATGTGATTGACCGATGGTCGTTGACATCACCCTATATGTATTTCTTTTTGTTTTCCGACTTCTCTGACGACTCTTTTAGATTCAGCATAGGCCTACATTGGTGTAGAATTCTCGACATTGCAATAAAAGCCGAGACATTCCGGTGATCTCATCCAATATACTGCTAATATTAATGTCTTAAATTTGGTGACAATTTAAGTGCTGTTTTAAATTAGTTTGCGGATGGTATGCGACAATTTCTTTATGCATTCTCCTGCCAGTTATTTATTTCTGACCTCTCCAAGTATAATCAATTTGCGTTATATAACTACGCCAACAAAGTTACTACTAGAAATGTGTTGTATTGCAGCGATGGACAGTGATACATTGGTTTTGAGCATGAATTTAGTAGGATGTTTTTTTTTTAAAAACAGACTTGCCGACGGCTACGAAAGCTCAGGGCCAAAAACCAGTACTGGCGGTCAGGCAGAGATAAGTAGAATTTGGGGGAGATAATTTGATTGAGGGTGTTCACAATTTGCCGTGTCATTTACTTTGATGTGACTGATCGTATGACGATCTATATGAACTGTATAGATATTGGTGTGGCGCTTTCGTATGGGAATAAACTGTGTAACCACGTTTTATGTTTTATATGACATCTTAAAATGTGTCAGGATGTTTATTTCTTGCATTTTGTAATACGTCATAAGTATTTCCAATTTTGTTTTTACATATTTAGCATCGTATTTTATCTGCAAGAGGAAACCACTCTTTTATTCAATTTTACTATTTAATTAAATTGCAATCATGCGTCAAAAATAACGACAACAATTTCTAACATGGCTTTCAATAACGTCAAGCATGACGAACTAACGTCAATAATACCGAACTTATCATTGTTGGTGAAAAACGACTGACAGGTATGTTTAATTTAACATCTGGGCTCTGAACCTTTCAATGCTTAATCATAAATGAGCTGCCAATATGCTAAAGCTCATTTCCAGTACATAGCGGATTCTTTGCATGGAAATAAAATGCATTTAGTACATTCGGATAAGTGCAAGGCACGATCTTCAATTTTTTTTTACATCTCAGAGCGTGATTGGGATGCCATACTGCTTCGTCTAACTCATAAATCGAATATATAGTCACCCTGTTACTAATTACCTGAACACAATTAGATAATTTAAGCTGAGATCGCGATAGAACAAAACATAAACAAAGATATCGTCAAGAATTTCGCACATAACGTCAAGAATATTGCGCATCACGTCAAGAATTTAGAACCGATCACGTCAAAAATTTACTTACCGCTGTGCCGCGAACAGGGGGTGAAGTGTGGAATTTACAGCCCGCCGGGCAGAAGTTTGTTATTGGAAGAATAGGCACAGCTATTGAAAAACAAAATACATAGAAATGGTATATTTTCAGGTCTAAGTTTGTTGACAGTAATTTAAATTACTGTATAATAGCAATAACTACGCTATTCGCATCGACTGTCATTCTGGCATATGATAAATATCTTTACAGCATACTCTAGGGCCTATACTGAGGGTAATAAAACGACAGGTTCAGAGCAAATACCCCTTCAAGCTTGCTGAGCACTAGATCTTATGAGGACTTTAGTTGAACATTGTCAGTCCGGTTCATAATGCAAAATAGTCACAGCTAGTAATCTGGTCTACCGAATCTCAGTATGTTCAGACAATTTACTGTATGTATCTGAAATATACCAAAGCCACATGATGACGCAAGTCTGACCACAATGACGTTGGTCACTTGAACACTTCATTTTTTGGTTGTGCGTAGTGGACCAAGGTAGACGCACGTGCCACTAGAAGAAATATTGTATGGCTCACCATCCCACCCAATACTACAAGCTGTACCTTTTCTGCATCTATATAAATGTTGATCAATGCCTGGTAATATTTCCGAGATGTAGTACGTTTGGCTAATACAGTTCAATTGAATCTTCACTGGATTGTGATGAGTACAGAACTTTGGCTTTATTGAGTAACCCCATTTTCATTGTTTAGTACATTACACTGTAGATCATATAATTTTTGCAATTGCCTAATCAACCGTGTTAAGTTTCATGTATTTCGCGGATAAAAAAAAATATCATGCCGCAGAATATTCATACGATATACGTCTATCCTCATACGGGGAAAGTGTCTAACAATTTATATTCGGTCGTGATATTGAGCGCGGTTCGAACGTTCGTAGGCTTCTCTGCACGCAGAATATCTGTTGAATACATGTAGTGTATCGTATCTGTGTATCTCATATTTAATGCCACTTCTCATTCTTGCATTTAATCTTTACTTGAAACAGAAATTTACATGTTATAAAATAAACATATTCTTGGTTTCTCAACTGTGAGGAATATTTGGGATACAGAAGTATACATGTTATAAAATAAACATATTCTTGGTTTCTCAACTGTGAGGAATATTTGGGATACGGCAGGGTGTATATAGATTATTTGACAATTTAAGACAACTCGGCCTTTTCCAGTGAATGTAGAATAATATACAAATGGAGAAAAAAAAGAAAAAGAATAATATATAAGGGGCTGTGAGTGAGGGGTGTTGAGAGGAGAGAATTGAGTATTAAACTGATATTGGCAGAAAGTTGTGGATTTTGCCATGAATTTCTGACCGAAAGTAGAAAACATACCAGTTATATATATGCACTTGATTTGTTCAACAGATGCCTATTATTCGTTGCGAGTTTCTGGTGGAGATCCTTTTGAGTTTGGTGACATTACCGCGATTCTCAGTGCGAATTCAGCACACTCGCTTATGTTCGAGCGTAAACACTGGTAAACTAAATCAGGTCAAAGTTAACTCTGAGTCAGAGTGGCGCACAAAACAAAAACGACTGCTACAGTAGTGTTGTCAGATGTTTGATTTATCCGTTTGATCAACCATAGTTTGTTTGATTTTCCTAAGCCACAGGCATACGGGTAAAAATATCACTTCAATATCACATGAGGCACCGTTAGTATTGACTACTTAGCTACTCAGATGCAATTTCATCTCAAAATTTTAAGTATCCCAAGCCATGAAATCATTATACCTTGAAATAATTTTGATAAAAACCCCACAAAATTTGCATCACGTCAAACCTTTATGACCTACAGTAACTAAATCAGTCCAATCAAACCATTTTACCTGGAGTGGGCACGAGCTACATGTACATGTAATTAGTCACATCATTTTCACAGTTAAGTTATTTTTATTTTTCTTCCTCTTTTTCAGATTCATTCATCATGTCCACATGTGCAATATGTAACAGTGCACTGGGAGACATTCCTGCCGTTAGGCTAACCTCAAAGGGTTGTGATGGAATCAACAAGGCTAGCGAGACTCGTGGAGATACATTAACTGTTCTTCCAGGCCAACATGTTCACACAACTTGTCGTCTTAATTACACAAACAGACATTCCATTGCCAGAGACATTACAAACAAGGTTGGTTGTATTTCTGATGGGATGCAAAGTCTTCGCTCAAGAACCCCATCTTTTGATTTTCGTGAACACTGCTTTTTCTGTGGGGTTGCTGCCAAATGCAACAACAGAAAACGGGGACAAGACGTTTTCCCTGTTCGTACCTTCGATTTCCAACAGTCTATACGGGAGACATGCACAATTCGTGATGACGACTGGAGCCATACCGTACTTGCCAGGATGGAAATTGCTGGAAGTGATTTGCATGCTGCGGATGCCATCTATCACCAGAAGTGTAGCATAAATTTCCGCACTAAAAAGCAGATACCACAACAGTACACGCAAGATTCAGTCAAGAGAGCACGCCTAGGACGCCCAGAGGACCGTGCCAAATCAGATGCTTTTGAAAAGATCGTCAATTTCCTAGAGAAGAACACTCACATACAACTGACTGTATCTCAGCTGGCCAAGAAAATGGTGGAATACTTGAATGATCCCTCAGTTCCACCCTACTCAACAAGGTATTTGAAAAGCTGTCTTCTTGGTCATTTCGGAAATCGCATCACGATTGCTGAAGTAGAAGGTAGGGCGGATGTTGTTACGTTCACAACAAATGCTCATCTAATACTGCACAAATTTCACCAAACCCCCAAAGAAACTGATCCAGAAGAAGAGAAGCTTCGCTTTGTCAGGACAGCAGGGAAACTAATTCAAATGGATATCAAAGATATGCCCAACTCCAGCAAAGACATGTACCCTGATCCAGAGAAACACATGACATCTGATGAAGAAAATTTGAAGTATGTGCCCAGATCACTTCGTGTCCTACTTGGACAAATAACGAATGATGCATCACACATACAGTTAGCATTCATAGGACAATCTTTGATTCAAATCACCAGACCACGCGATCTTCTAGCCCCATTACAGTTAGGACTTGCTGTCCAAATGCATCACCATTTTGCCTCGCGATTTCTTGTGGATTCTCTCCATAGACAAGGATATTGTGTATCATACAGCGAAGTACAAAGATATGAACGCAGTGCTGCAGCCCGCCAAAGAACAGATATCACTGGTGTATCAGAAGGAGCATCGATTCAGTACGCTGCTGACAATGTGGATCATAACATATGTACCATAGACGGCAAAGGAACATTCCATGGTATGGGCATCATTGCCATCGTAACACCAGGCACTAAAGGCATGACACCAGTACCCAGGACTCAAGTTGCAACAAAGGACCTGCACAAGATCAGCGAGATCCAGATTCGCAATTACGTTACTCCCACAGATTTATCAAATCTGAAGTACAAAATTGTCACCAGTACTGAGACAATGGATGACCCTACTGCTGACTTTGAGCTGTTATGGCGCACATCACTTCTGGTGAGGAATCCACGACCGAATTGGTCGGGCTTGATGCAGTCATTACATACTGGAAATCACCATGGCAAATCTTCCGTGCATTTCCTGCCGATGATCGACCTCAATCCCAGTGATCCATCATGTATCTATTCAACGTTGCACTTCATATGTGAACATGCCTCACGGTACAATGTAACGCCAATTGTTACTTTTGATCAACCTCTATGGTGGAAGGCTTGCATGATCATTGAAAGTGAACCTCCTGAAAGTGTTCTGAGCAAGGTGGTCTTACGATTAGGGGGACTCCACATCCTCATGAGCTTCTTGGGCTCGATTGGACACCTGATGGCTGAAAGTGGACTATCTGACGTACTCGAGGTTGTGTATGCTGCAAATGCCGTTACACACATCTTGAATGGTAAAGCGATTGCCCGTGCTGTGAGAGCACATTTACTCGTCGACGCTGCTCTGAACACAATCTTAGCATCACAGGCGCTGAATTGTCCTTTGCCTGTTGCTACTGTCACACTCAGAGACTCACTGGATGGTGCAGGAGACAGAACTACAGACTCACTGGATGGTGCAGGAGACAGAACTACAGACTCACTGGATGGTGCAGAAGACAGAACTACAGACTCACTGGATGGTGCAGAAGACAGAACTACAGACTCACTGGATGGTGCAGAAGACAGACCTACAGACACACTGGATGATGCAGAAAACACAGGCTCAGACTCACAGGATGATGCAGAGAACAGACCTACATACTCACCAGATGATGCAGAAGGCATACCTACAGACTCACTGGATGGTGCAGAAGACAGACCCACAGACTCACTGGATGATGCAGAAGACAGACGCACGAACTCACTGGATGGTTCCAAAGACAGACCCACAGAGTCCTTGGGTGACGCAGAAAACATATCCATGGATTCACTGGATGGTTCAGACAACAAATCCAAAGAATCATTGCATGACTCAGAAAACAAATCCCTACAACCCCTAAGTGACCCAGAAATCAGACCCAGGAGTAGACAGGATGTTTCAGAGAGCATACCAACCTACCTAGCAAATGACACTCATTGTAAGGATCTTGAGGAGGCCTTCTGCTTGATGAACTAATGATTAGTCCTTCCAGCCTTGGCGAAGAAAAATACCATGACGTAATGGGGAAAGTAGCTGGAAACATAGATGACCACATGTCTATGCTCACTGGAAAACGTACTTCACAATTGTGGCTGCAGTACCTGGATACTGTTCGAACCATGTGCCTTTTCATCAAAGCTGAACGAACGGGGAACTGGGAGCTACATTTGAAAGCAGTGTCACAAATGCTACCTTACGCAGAAGCGGCAAACAATCCCACTGTGCTGACGTGAAAGTCACAGCAGACATGAAGTTGACCATGAAGAAGGAGGAGTTCCTGACGAAAAAGTCGAACAAACATCAGCTTATAGGCATTTTGAAGGCAACTCTACTTGGATATGGACACCAGGTGACACAAGCTACCGGGGATGCTGACACTCTGATCGTCCAGAAGGCATTGCAGTCTGCCGGAGATAACACCACTGTCGTGTTAGGAGAGGACACGGACCTGCTTGTAATGTTGTGTCACCATACTGAGTCACATCAGAAAATCTTCTTCACCTCTTTTGGAGAGCGAACAATATCTGGCAAAAAGTGCCGGATGTGGAGCATTCAGGACACTAAAGCAGTCCTTGGAGATGTCGTCAGCAAACATTTACTGTTTGCTCACGCGTTTCTTGGTTGTGACACGACATCAAGGATCTATGGATTTGGAAAAGGAACCATCCTGAAGAAGCTCCAACAGACCAACAACGACAAGTTGACCAAAGCTGCAGAGGTATTCTACCGAAGTGGGTCGTCTGTGACGGATGTTGTTGCTGCTGGAGAAACTGCACTTATCACATTCTACAATGGAAAATTCCAAGGCACGTTGGACCAGCTGAGGTATCAAAAATTCTGTGAAAAGGTATCAAAGAACACCAGCAGCGTACAGCTGAAATATCTGCCCCCATCCTGCTCATCTATGGCGTACCACAGCATGCGCGTGTATTACCAGGTCCAAGAATGGAAACACCTCATCAGCTCCAATGATGGAAACACAATGAATCCTGAACAGTGGGGATGGGCACACACTAATGGAGAATTGGTTCCAAAGGAGACTGATATGGATGCAGCGCCAACATCTTTGTTGGAAGCAATTCGTTGCAACTGTAAATTGGACTGTGCCTCCATGCGTTGCAAGTGTCGTAAACATGGATTAGAGTGTTCTGTGGCCTGTGGGGAGTGTCGTGGTGTGAGCTGCTCAAACTCCCTCGCGCCAACGACAGAAGATGAAGACATTGGTGACATGTAGGCCTACTTGTTATCCCGCCAACAATGAGGTGCTTTCTGAGTACACAGTCAAGCAATTCATGTAAATGATGAGAATTATATTTTGTGTATAAGAACGTGATTACTGATTGATATGTTCATGATGTTAATGGTTCCTGAAACAATGGAAATATGTCCAAATTGTATCCAAAAATTATCAATTTTAATTTTTTAAGGCGCAGAAAAGGGTTATAGAGTATTGCAAGTGTGTGCATTAGATGGCTGGTACCTTAAAACATGGGTATACACACAAAAATCATGACTGTATCTGTCATAGAAGCAAAGTTGAGCTAAAAATATGATTTTGGAGACAGGTCGGCAGCCATTTTGAAAAAAACCCTGAAAAACAGTATTTCCCCTACTTCTATTTTCTTCTATTTTTAACAGGGTTTTAACAATACCTTTGGGTTAACAATTATGCAAAAATAAATTCTGTTGCAATTTGTTCAAAGTTAACCCCTACTTTGACTGGACTACAAAGCTAGAAAGACTATTTGAAATCTACACAGAAAAGGGTTCTGTACATCACCAGACCAGGCCAGATTACCACATGACGATGATTCAGCTAGACCCCGAACGGCGCAAGAACATGAAGCGCAATTACCGGTAGGTGCTGAAAGATCCCACCAACAAGTCGAACAAGCTCATCTCTGAGGGACAAACTCACAACCATAACCTGATAACCTACGTAGAGACCAAGCCCGCCACCTACCACACATCTGGACCAGGAGATTCAAAGACAGTTTCGTCAATTGGTGTTTGTTGGACTCCACAATCGAACTCAATAGGCTATCGAATATGTTTTCTGTTCCTTCCTTCATTATTAAAAATACTGTTTAATTATGAACCCTTTCATTTTATATGGTTTATCGTGTATTTCTATTAGCAGTATTAGTGTTTCTGTCTGAATTTCATTATCAACAATATTGCCATCTTTGTGTAAATGTAGGCCTAGGCCTACTCTGGCTGGTTCTGAACTCCAATAATTTCTAAACGGTTATTTTTCTCAATTATTTCACTCATTCGTACATTTACTTTGCATGTCATGCATGTCATTCATCCAGATATACGTCCTTGTTGCAATAAAAGATGATGCTCGATATTATTACCGAATCCTCAATGTATTTTCCGTTCATGTCGGTGAGGTATGAAGGGCATAGTACGGTAATCGCTCAGCCAATCAGCGAGCCTATATCACTTAGGCAATATAAAGGAAAACTGTTGTTAAACATTGCGTCATATATTTTTTTAAGCCAGACTTCTGGACGAGTGTATATTCACCTGAAAGAACGCACTGCTGGGAAATAATGACCCGGTTTTCAAGGCAGTATCTCGTTGGCGTTCTTCTCATGAGCTGGGGAATCAAAGGGGTTTTGCATGGGCATCAGTACCCATAATTTTGGGTATTTTCACCCCGGGTCCATTCAAGGCAGAATAGCAAAAAATCCCATGTCGCATGTGTCGTCAAATATTTTCATGCTTACCACGCGATGCCCAATACCACTGTAGATAAGCGGTGGCGCGGTAAAATAATTTCGAACGGGCTTGTTGATCAATTTCGAACGGTTGGTGATCAATTTCGAACGGTTGGCGATCTATTTTGAACGGTCCACATATTAAAGTATGTAAAAAGTATATTTGTCTGATGTTTATGTCACAAATATTTATATTTACCACCTCGCTGAAACTTTACTGACCTGTGGAATGCTTTTGAAGCACATCGGGAGTTTTAATGATTATTTATTATTTATTTTTGAATGACGAGAGCAGTACACATGTCATTAATATGTAATATCGTTATTAGTGTGTGCAAACGTTTGATGAATCCGTTAAATTGAACGTGTACCTAGACATAGCTGAAGTGAATCACGTTATGCTGTTTGATTGATGCATATTCCTCTAAACGAGCCCGAACCAAGTAGAATAGAAAATTTAAATGTGGTCAATTTCGAACGCTCATAAATGACAGGCGGATAATTTCGAACGCTCATGCGAGTAATTTCGAACGGTTTGTTGATAGCTCTGCTGAACTATTTCACCGTGAAAATTGTGTATGTGTTGTGATTTCTTTTGATTTCTGTTTCTTGGGTGGGGGGTGGGGGATTGGGGGTTACAAATATTAGTAGGTTAGTCATTATTACTTTTCATTACTTTTTATCTCTCGGATAAGCCTATGACAAGCCAAAATTCTATTTGGTGTTTAGCATTGAAAGGATTATATACATACACTGTACATGACACTGTAAAATTGAATAAACGCATATATGTTGAGCATCTAGCCACCTCCCCTTCTCCCTCTCCTCTCCATATACATGAGGTGCTTAGTCTAGTAGTACGGGTGGATATAAAATATGTCTGGAAAACGCATAATCGGTATACATATACAATGTGAAATGTATCAAATTCTGGCTCAGTATTGTCCAAAATGGAGATGTGAAAAGGACAAAAAATGCAATGTATAATATATTGAAAGTTTACGAGGAAAACGGATGTAAAAACTGGGTAACTGATGTTCGCATGATATTGTCTCACGAGCTTGGGGATGTGTGGTATTTATAAAAAATACAGAACTATTTGTGAATACATTTCGGCAGAGGGTAACAGATTTTACACACAAAATTGGCATCCAAAATTGTCTGTAAAAAGTCAAACTACTACCGAAATTACAAAACAGAACTGACTCTAGAAAAGTATTTGTTCATTAATTTGTAATTGGAAACACATAATATCTGTGGCCAGATTTCGATGTTCAAATCATGAACTTGGTATAGAGAGGAACAGGCACAACAAAACAAAACAAGATGCACGCTTTTGCCAGTATTGTAAATCAGTAAATAATATCAATTTAATAGAAGATGAATGTCATTTTGTCCTAATTTGCCCACTACATGTATAATTTAAGTCAGAAATACTTGAACAAATTCATTGTACCAAACTGTAGCACAGTAGCATGCTTTCAATTTAGCATGTCACACAAGAAAGATGAATGTATCAGAAGTTCAGCTGCCTTTATATATAACGCTGAAATTACTCGTGATAAATACCATTACTTGTGATGTACGCTGTATTTTATTTGTCTCAAACCACGATATAATTGTATGTTTCTACGCATATGGGCCCGTTGGCCTTTGTGAATAAAGCATTATCATAATCGGTATCCGCAAGCATTGAATCACTATCCCGTAGTAGTGAAATGTAGCATTATGCATGAATAATATACATGTATATGCACATACAGGTCAACATTCCAAAAAGTTACATAGGCTATGGTGTATGGTGTCCCGGCGTGGCGGGCCAGCTCATTTCGGTCCTTCATATAAACACTGATAGTATATATATGAAGGCTCTATCGTTGAATGTGATACTATATCTAATGAACATTAAACTGTTAAAAAATTCGCCTTCAACCAGCATAAAATATCTTTGAATGGACGATGATGTCACATCTGATCCCACAAAGTCGTAGTCATCGCCATCTTCATCCATTGGCAGTGGTACATCTTTAACCACCAGTCTCTAAGACACATCTGACATTTCTAGGAGTTGACAAATACCTTTGCTCAGGTATTTTTTTCAACGGGCTTCCCGTGTCTTAAGTCTTTTGTCTGAATATCAGTCAACCCTCTTCAACCGTGCAAACATCACCTGGCATATCCTTTGCCATACATTTGTAGTGCAAGGCTTATAGCCTTTATTATCTTTGCACAATTATGCTAATTCTCATTTCCGCGTGTTCTGTGTCATCATGAGGAATCTTACAGTGGTATCACCAAAAACTGACCATTATGACACCGAAAGGAACCCATAGAAAACATTATACAGGAGGAATAAAATATTGTTTTGAACGTTCGAAATTGATCGCCTATGAAAAATAACCGTTCGAAATCAACACCGCCCGTTCGAAATTGATCGCTTATCAATATTATTCTTATCACGGTGTTAGCATCTTTATCCTTTGATCTCCATACTTCAATTTTTAAATATAGGTTGTGGGCCATATGTTCTTTGAAAATCATCAATATACGATAATAAAATTGGTCTATATATTACGCAAATTGTCATCGAACTGGAATCATCAGGAAATACAAGATGACTTGTGTTTCCACGTCTACCTGGAAACCCTCAACTGCTTACAAATGACATACGATCATTTCTTCTCATGAGCTGGGGAATCAAAGGGGTTTTGCATGGGCATCAGTACCCATAATTTTGGGTATTTTCACCCCGGGTCCATTCAAGGAGCCGTTTCAAACAAAACATCATTTCAAACAAACATTGAATGATTTGGATATTGATGATCTCTTACATAACCCACCCCCTGCACTTGCATTAACTCTCCGTTCATACACGATCCAGTTGGGCATGTTATTTCAGGCGACCTCAATATAGTGGAGAATGAATCATTGAAAGACATTTTGTCCAAAGGTCCCAAATATAGAGAGCCCACGTCGTTTTCATGGAGATACAATTTTAAGTTAATCATGGATGCAGTTGAGGAGCATGCCAGAAAATGGACAAAGCGAGAAAAGGCAGAAACTGATTCTCTGTCAGAATGGGTCAAACAGATTAGGTCATTGGTAAACAAACGCATTAATGTTTTGTCAAAGTCAGTTAGTACTAAATATAGCTCTGTCTTCAATGATCCCGTGGTTACTAATAGTTTGTTGAAACTTCAAGAAAGGTTCGTCATTGTCCCTGCAGATAAAGCTTCTAATAATGTTGTTTTTGTTTGTAAAGCATACTATATACAGTGCCTGTTTGACGAACTGGGTATTGCCAACAATACTAATTCCAATAGTACATACCAAGCCATTACCGTGCCCAAACAGGATATCTTATCAAATCATTTGTCTGTATTGCATTCGTTTGGTATTACTACCTCATGTAAAGATTCTAATCTACCGAACTTATATTGGATCCCAAAGTTGCACAAAAATCCACACAAACAAAGATATATTTCAGGTTCAGCATCATGTTCTACCAAAGCCCTTTCTAAAATATTAACTACTATATTGTCTAAAATTAAACAGGGTCTCCAAAAGTACTCTGAAACCATCTATTCTAGAAGTGGTATAAACCAAATGTGGATATTAAAAAATTCCAAATCTTTATTGGAATATCTACATGCTCACACACTTTCAAAAGTAACGTCTATCAAAACATTTGATTTCTCCACTTTGTACACAACTATACCTCATTCTGAACTGAAATCTCAGCCTAAAAAACTAATCAATAATTCATTTTTCTCTAAAAAGGGACAACGTCGGTACCACTATATTGTAGTTAAATATAATACCGCTTATTTTGTTAAAGGCGACTCTGATGCCCCATACAAATATACTGAAATAGATGTGGTAAATATGGTTAATTTTCTGATTGATAATATTTTTGTGGAATTTGGTGGTCGAATATTTCAACAAACTATTGGTATTCCCATGGGTACAAACTGTGCACCATTATTGGCAGACCTGTTTTTATACTCATATGAATCAGATTTTATCCAACATTTACAAAGAGGAGGTTCTAAGAAACTAACATGTAATTTTAATTTCACTTTCCGTTACATAGATGATGTATTGTCGCTAAATAATCCCAAGTTTGGTGATTATTTGGATGTCATATATCCTAAGGAACTTGAAATTAAGGATACTACAGAATCCGCTAATTTTTCCAACTATCTAGACCTGAGGTTGGAGATTGATAATGATTCTAACCTGTCAACTAGATTATATGACAAACGTGATGATTTCAATTTTTCCATAGTCAATTTCCCTTTTCTAAGCAGCAACATTCCTATGTCACCGGCATATGGTGTGTTTGTTTCTCAACTTATACGCTATTCCAGAGCTAGTTGCAAATATGAGGACTTTGTCTATCGAAGTGCCCAGCTAGTCTCTAAACTGCTACGACAAGGATATGTTTTACCAAGACTTATCGCTGCGTTTAAGAAATTCTATGGACGTCATCATGATCTGGTTGATAAATACAGCAAATCCATGTCTGCCATGCAACTAGATCTATTTTCATGTTAATTTTGGGGAATTCATGACGGGTGCCACTAGTGGGGCAGGAAATGCTCACTCTTTCCGGAACACCTGATTTCACCTCCTGATGGCCATTTACGGGGGTTCATGAGTTTCCCTGTCATTTTTGTTTTCTCTCACTTCGTATGCCTGATATGACTTTCTGTCCCCGGACTATGAGATTGGATAACGGACCTTGTTTTGTTTGCTCGGAATACTTAATACTGGGTATTGATTCCACGTCTAATACGATCATTTCTTTGTCCCCAAATTAAAAGTTTATGTCTATAAATCTGAAATTACTTCACAATTTACACACTTTTCACCCTGTTTCAGTGTGCGGACCGTTCGAAATTGATCACTAACCGTTCGAAATTGATCACCAACCGTTCGAAATTGATCACCAAGCCCGTTCAAAATTATTTTACCGCGCCACCGCTTGTCTACAGTGAATACGTTGAGGGATAAAACTAGCATAGTGGTTAGGCTGGGATTTTTTTTTAGGAAGGTGTTGTGGACCGTCAAAGTAAGATCATTTAACATTGAGTTGAATGGCCAATATAATTAATATACTGTAGCCTGAAATGTAGTAGGCCCAGATGCCGCTAGTTCACCATCTGCCCACCAGGGGACTGATGGTGGCCACAATCAGTCCCCTGGTGGGCAGATGGTGAACTAGCGGCACCTGGGCCTAGAAATGTAGTATTGTTTGTCCTACCTCAGCTTCGATGACCACTGAAAGTTGTACGCTGTCGAATGTTGTTAGCCCAATGAATTTACTCGCACAGTATGACAGTGATGAAGATATCGGAGAGAATGACAGTCAGAAGAAGAGGAAAACGGATGTCAAAACAGAAACCGTCATATTAGATTCGAATAAACAGAAAACATCGTTGACTGGAACAGTGTATGTATGAGCGATATTAGGTGCAATGAGTCAATCACATTGCTCAATATTTCTCTCCCGGTTAGGCATGGAGTTCCTGAAGGGACATTACGACTTACTACTTACATCTACTCACCACTACGGTACCACTTAGGCCTACTTACCACTTACCCATTAACTACTTACTACTTTAGAAGGCAAACTTTAGTTACCATTTACTACTTACTATTTACCATTTTTTACTTACCATTTACTATGATTTTTTCAACCCGTTTACGCCGTTTCTTGCCTTCAGTTCAGTCCAGTTATTTTGAGCGAATTATTCAACTGAATATTGCATATCTGTGATACAAACGGCAATAAATTTACACAAACCTGCTTTCCGGAATGGTATCTGTTTCTGTCAAAACACAAAAGTTTTATTTAAGCGAGGATTTGCTCGAACCATGGGCGCCGACATATTGCTTGGTTCTCGACCACTGACGACGGAATCCAAATGGACAAGTTCAAATTAGTCATAATAGGGGGATCGGGTTGTCAGTTGTGGTCAAGGTGCCTGCACGTGCGAGTCATTTCGAATCAGTTTACCTGCGTGGGCAGTCCCGAATCCTAACCCTCTCCCCTATGCAAATTATGCATAAAATGCATAAATTATTATCAACAATATTTGATGACATGCAAACGACAGGATTTCAGGGAAAATTTATCATTGCAGTAGATTGCTCTCACTCTCTCACAGTTCTATGAGCAGAAGTCTGAAAATTTGCAGAAAAATGCCGTTTGATCTCAAGGTGAAGTATGCCAAGTTACAATACGATACAATTACACATCGCAAAAAAATCGGCAAAAAACGGTGTAAACGAGTTAGAAAAATCAGAGTATACTTACCACTTACTAGTTATCACTTACTACTTACTTCTTACCACCTACTACTGACCACTTATTACCTGATTACTTAGGCCTACCACTGCCCCTTGACCTTGTTTTTATCATAGGTCTAATACTATATTGAAGTAATAAGTGGTAAGCAGTATGTAGTAAGTGGTAAGTCGAAATTCGTAATTTCCCAAATATACCAAGTAGTAAGTGGTAAGTAGTAAGTGGTAAGTAGTAAGTGGTAAGTAGTAAGTGGTATGTCGAAAGTAGTATGTCATAAGTAGGAAGTCGTAACTCCATAGTTGGGAAGATTTCCATTTGGTGGCATGTGGAAAACCGGTAGGCCTGAAGACTAGCCTCAATAATGGCTCTCTAACCTATTGATCAATATGTGCGGTTGAACCAAGGGTGTCATGGGCGGTTAATTGGCGCCATTGATTAACCGCCCATAATCATCAGGCTGAAGAGCCACTTTTGGGGATCTCTCGGCATGCTGATTGTCAATGCTAATGCGAATCAGCCTCGCCCGGGCTACAGCTTCATATTCATGCCTTTTCTCAGGTCTCTGCCGACTCCGAATGCTGTAAAGGCTATGTTCACAGATCCCGGGCCCCCTGAGGATGACCCAGCGAAGCACGGTGGCAGGGTGCGAACTTTTGCACATGAGCGTGGAAACTGGGCATCCTGTGTCTATATTCCAGGTTGGTTCATCCAGATAAAGTCCCTGATGGCTGCAGCATACAAGCATATAATCAGTAATTTTGGATCTATAATTACCGTATTGGTCCTAATAGTGGCACGTGCCCTAATAGTAGAGCACCCCCCTCTTTCCCCCAAAAATATTCGATTTTTGTAACCTTGTAATTCACTTCATATCTTTTCAATTAAATCTTGGAGTTTTCCAATCCACATATTCATGTTATTAGAATGGGGATTTAAGGCTATAGGTATATTATTCAGTGTTTCTCTTAAATATGACCTCAAGTTTGACCCCATTTCCGCGCGCGCTGCTGCAGGAGGTCTTGCTTTGGCTTGCCGTGCTACTATTAGGACCAATACAGTAAGATAGAATTCATACATGTGAAAGTCCATGCACAAAACCCTGGTGATCTACAGATCTTTTTCCAAGACATCTATATGTAGACATAACAATTCACTTCACTACTGTCGCAGTTGATGGATTCACACAGCATGTTCTATCAGACGTGGCGGCTGCTTTGGTTTCCGGGCTACATGATATTGCAGAGTTTCATCCCTCGGAGGATTTCCACATCAGCCTGACACGCACATTTGTGCTACGGCATCACTGGATCAACCCGCTACTGCAGGGTCTACAGACCCGACTGTCTCACGCCCGGGGGTGAGTGGGTGAGTGTGGGGAGGGGGAGGGAGGGGGTGGCAGGAGGGAGGAAATTATTTAGTGGGAACAGAAAGTGTTGTGCTTTGTAAAACTTTGTCACTGCTATATGTACAAATTTGCTATCAGTAGAAACAAAGTTAGAAGAACTAGATAAACTTTTTCACTAATTGGAAATTGGAATTTGTTGTATTTTGAAAGAATCACTCAGTTTCAATTATTAATGTATTGCAGCATGACCCTACATTTCACTGACCTGAAATATTTCACAAATGATGAAAAAACAAGGTATGAAACAGAACTGATTATAATATTAAAAATATATATAAACCATATTATATCAATAATCAATCATGTGTATTGATTTAGAATTATGTGTTGAGACTAAAATTGCTGATACATTACATAATACATTTGGAAATTGCTTTATATTGAATTTATTTTCTGGATTATACAACAATTATACAGGTCATTCCTAGTGTTGCGTGTGGGGGGAGGTATTGAGATGCTGAAGAATTGTGTGCAGTCAATAGACTCTGCATTGGACGAATTTCGCCTGCCGAGATATTACGAAGTGAGTCAATTTGTAACAGTTTGTCTCAGTTGACTGATCAAATATATGTTGATAAATGACGTACTATTTCCTGTCAAATTTATGTTCGCAGGATCCTTCGTTTCATGTAAGTCTGGCCTGGTCAGCAGGAGATGTGATGGACAGACTGTCCCCTTCTCATCAGGAGAAGCTGCAAGTATGTAACTAAAAACTCTATACTTTTATGTGACCTTTGTCAGCATGGCAATATTTCAGAATGAATTATTGGTGTCTGCAAAATTAAATATCACTTGTACATGAATTAAGGCATTTCGGCAGAAATGCCGTTATGGTTTTAGCAGAATTTTTTTTATTTTTTTTTTATTTTTTTTTTTTTTTTCTTCTTCCGCCACTTTTGGTTTCCGGACGATAACTTTAGATTGCCTTGACGGATCCTTGTCAAATTTTCACCGCAAGTCAGAAATGATATGAGGAAGAACCCTATTCTTTTTGAGCCGGATCGGAGGTCCGTGAGGTCCGTGAGGATGAAATCAAGGCTAATTTTAAGACTTGGTTTCCGGACGATAACTGGAAAAATATTTATGCAATAGTTGCAGAACTCTGCATGGAGGTTCATATGCCACCAGGGAAGAACCCTATTGATTTTGATCGATCCGTCAAACGACCTTTGACCTAGAGGTCAAAATAATTTTTTGCTGATTCATCCTTGAGGCTTCAAGCTTCACGGACGTTATTTTCGGACTCGTCGCCCTAGACAAACATCTCTAGGGTGTACTTTTTTTTTTGATCCGGCTCCGAGGTCCGTGAGGTCCGTGAGGATGAAATCGAGGAACTTGGTTTCCGGACGATAACTCAAAAATTAGCCCAAAGGCTAAGATAGGTTACCGGACAATTTTGGTTTGGCCATGGCAGCATTGGCAGGTAACAGACCTTGAGATTTACCAATCAAGGTTCGCAGTGTAAACATATGACCTTGGGATTTACCAATCAAGGTCATCCGTATGAACTTCGATGTAACCATTACATGTATGTGTGCGGCATTTGATATTCTATATGTTGGGTGGAATCGTTTAGGCCGCTCAGGTCAATTTACACATTCCAAGTCAGACATTTGGCACTCAAGGTCATCTGACGTCAAGTTCAAGGTCATCATTAGTTGTGCCATATATGTCTTCCTATATGTTCATAATGCAAACAGGAGCTCTATCTGCAAGCATTTCATCTACAAAGGCAAATCTGGGCATTTTTTGACCCCAAAATGGCTGTTTTGACCTTTCAAGGTCATCCAAGGTCAAATTCAAGGTCACCACACAAGTCGCCATATATGACTTCCGATTTGAAAGTGCCAATTTCTAAGCTCTATCTTCAAGCGTTCTATGAGTACAGTCCTGACAGCTCCCATTATGAAGGAAAAAAGTGCCGAAAATTTTCTAAGTCCAAAATTTTTTTCAAAGGGTGAAAATTTTTTTTTGCCTAGAAATGGCCCAAAATGGATAGTAATGTTATTTGGGGCGAAAAAAATTTTTTTCGCCGACTCGTCAAAATTCAAAATGGCCGCCACACTGAGATCGGCGATTCAAGGGCAACAAAACTTATACACGTCGCAGAGGTATATAAGAGGAATCTTTTTAAGCAAAAATCTCAAAACTGATCAGAGAGTTTTTGAGAAAATACAGACCAGGTGCAAATTTGAGCGTTTTTCGACCCAAAAATGGCTGTTCTGACCTTTCAAGGTCATCCAAGGTCAAATTCAAGGTCACCACACAAGTCGCCATATATGACTTCCCATTTGAAAGTGCCAATTTCTAAGCTCTATCTTCAAGCGTTCTATGAGTACAGTCCGGACAGCTCCCATTATGAAGGGAAAAAGTGCCGAAAATTTTCTAAGTCCAAAATTTTTTTCAAAGGGTGAAAATTTTTTTTTGCTCTAGAAATGGCCCAAAATGGATAGTAATGCGATCTGGGGCGAAAAAATTTTTTTTCGCCGACCCGCCAAAAATTCAAAATGGCCGCCACACGAAAACCGGCAGATTTAGGGCAACCAAACTTATACATATCACAGAGGTATATGAGGGGAATCTTTTGAAACCAAAAACTCAAAACTGATCAGACAGTTTTTGAGAAAATGGCCGTCAAAGTCCAAAATTCAGCGTTTTTCGACAAAAACGGCCGCCATTTTGAAAAAAATGCGAAAATCAAAAAACAAAAAAATACCTCCTTCTCAAAATATTTTTAGGCATTTTTGTGCAAAATTTCAGAAAGATTCGATCGTTAACTTTAAAGATAAAAATGTTAACGCCGGACGGACGGACGGACGGACGGACGACGGACGCAACGCCATGCCAATAGGTTATCGGACCAAAGGTCCGGTAACCTAAAAATATTCAGGCAATAGTTGCAGAATTTTGCACGGAGGTTTATATATCACCAGGGAAGAACCCTATTGATTTTGGGATCGATACCTCAAACGACCTTTGACCTAGAGGTCGAAATAATTTTTTGCTGAGTCATCCTTGATTCATCCTGCATATCTCGGAAACGGTGCGTCGTAGAGCGAAACGGACGTTATTTTCGGACTCGTCGCATGTCTGAGGGGTATTATGGATGAACTTTGACCTTGACCCGAAATTTTTTTGCCGAGTCGGCATTTTTCGTTTTCGTCGATATCTCGGAAACGGTGCGTCGTAGAGCGAAACGGACGTTATTTTCGGACTCGTCGCACTAGACAAACATGTCTAAGGGGTATCATGGATGAACTTTGACCTTGACCCGAAATTTTTTTGCCGAGTCGGCATTTTTCGTTTTCGTCGATATCTCGGAAACGGTGCGTCGTAGAGCGAAACGGACGTTATTTTCGGACTCGTCGCACTAGACAAACATGTCTAAGGGGTATTATTGATGAACTTTGACCTTGAACCGAAATTTTTTTGCCGAGTCGGCATTTTTCGTTTTCGTCGTTATCTCGGAAACGGTGCGTCGTAGAGCGAAACGGACGTTATTTTCGGACTCGTCGCACTAGACAAACATGTCTAAGGGGTATTATGGATGAACTTTGACCTTGACCCGAAATTTTTTTGCCGAGTCGGCATTTTTCTTTTTCGTCGATATTTCGGAAACGGTGCGTCGTAGAGCGAAACGGACGTTATTTTCGGACTCGTCGCACTAGACAAACATGTCTAAGGGGTATTATTGATGAACTTTGACCTTGACCCGAAATTTTTTTGCCGAGTCGGCATTTTTCGTTTTCATCGTTATCTCGGAAACGGTGCGTCGTAGAGCGAAACGGATGTTATTTTCGGACTCGTCGCACTAGACAAACATGTCTAAGGGGTATTATGGATGAACTTTGACCTTGACCCGAAATTTTTTTGCCGAGTCGGCATTTTTCGTTTTCGTCGATATCTCGGAAACGGTGCGTCGTAGAGCGAAACGGACGTTATTTTCGGACTCGTCGCACTAGACAAACATGTCTAAGGGGAATTATTGATGAACTTTGACCTTGACCCGAAATTTTTTTGCCGAGTCGGCATTTTTCGTTTTCGTCGATATCTCGGAAACGATGCGTCGTAGAGCGAAACGGACGTTATTTTCGGACTCGTCGCACTAGACAAACATGTCTAAGGGGAATTATTGATGAACTTTGACCTTGACCTGAAATTTTTTTGCCGAGTCGGCATTTTTCGTTTTCGTCGATATCTCGGAAACGGTGCGTCGTAGAGCGAAACGGACGTTACTTTCGGACTCGTCGCCCTAGACAAACATGTCTAGCGGGTATTATGGATGAACTTTGACCTTGACCCGAAATTTGTCGACATTTTTCATTTTCGTCGATATCTAGTATTATAAATTATTCATCACACCGAAATGCCTCCAAGGCATCTTTAGGCCTTGACGTCTAGTTTGCTTTAAGGTAGTCCGCTCCAAACAGTGAGGGGAGGGGGTCAAAGAGTTTTTCAAAATAAATGACTGTATTAACAAAATCTAGAGCTTCAAAATGACATAATTTATAGAGTAACTGATCAGCATCCTAAAACTGTAAAGAAAATAGGGGGTCACCGTATCCGTTCTCTTGGAAAACAAGATGCAAGATGTGAATATGGGCAAAAATTGTGTAAAAATAACATAAATTGAGTCATTTCAGTAAAAGTTTGTGATTTTTGATCGAATATGTCGAAGAAACCAGCACGGTGACCCCCTATTTTCTTTTCAGTATCAGAATGCTGATCAGTTACTCTATAAAATATGTTATTTTGAAGAGATAATATTCAAGATATAACTTTTAAATTTTGACTTTCCATTACCTCTATGTTTGTAGCGGACTATGTTAAAAGACTCAAAATAACAGCATCAAAAAGTACTATTTGAATGAAGATGAGCCACACATAAATTTTGTCTGTTAATTGTATCCCCCGAACAAAGTTCGGCGGATACTATGGATTTGGCTTCGTCGTCCGCGTCCGCGTCCGCGTCCGCAGAGATTTTCTTGTGAACGCGCTACAGGCCGCAATTCTCATCCGATCACCATTATTTTTTGCAGGCACATATATAATGGTAAGATCCCGATACCAATCGATTTTGGTTGCCGTGGCAACTGAATTGGTCGTTTGGGGACACATTTTACATTAAAAACAGCCTGTTTGAGACACATGGCTTGTGAACGCGCTATAGGCCGCAATTCTCACCCGATCACCATTATTTTTCGCAGGCACATATATTATGGTAAGATCCCGACACCAATCGATTTTGGTTGCCGTGGCAACTGAATTGGTCGTTTGGGGACACATTTTGCATTGAAAACAGCCTGTTTGAGACACATGGCTTGTGAACGCTCTACAGATGGCAATTTTTGACGAATCTCGATAATATTTGGAAGTGTTGTTGGGAAGGGCTGTCACACGAAACCAATCGTTTTTTAGAATGATCATATAAATACTAATATGTTAACAGCCTAACTTATTACAGAATTTTTAAATATCCATTTTGACATGTACGATCATTCCAATAGCCTGTACAATGGAAGGTAATGACACTAGTTTCTTGTTCAGAATGGAGAACTGAAGTTTTCAGTGAAAACAGGACAATATTACTGAATAAGTTAACATTAGTTTTATTAGTTAAGTCTATTATTGTCCACAATAAAAATAGTTAAGACGAGAAACGTTTATTGTTAAGCTCAACAAGTAAAGGTTTTGTCCAGTACAAATTTCATGGGTGTAACTGAATAAGTTAACATTATTTTTAATAGTTAAGTCTATTATTGACCACAATAAAAATAGTTAAGACAAGAAATATTTATTATTAACCTCAACAAGGTAAATGTTTTGTCCAGTACAAATTTCATTGGTGTAACCGAATAAGTTAACATTATTTTCACTAGTTAAGTCTATTATTGACCACAATAAAAATAGTTAAGTCTATTATTGACCACAATAAAAATAGTTAAGATGAGAAATATTTATTATTAAGCTCAACAAGGTGAAAGTATGTCCAGTACAGATTTCATGGGTGTACTGAATAAGTTAACATTATTTTTACTAGTTTAGTCTATTATTGACCACAATAAAAATAGTTAAGACAAGAAATATTTATTATTGGGCTCAACAAGGTAAAGATTCTGTCCAGTAGACATTTTATGTCTGTAACCAAATAAGTTAACATTTTTTTTGCTAGTTAAGTCTATTATTGACCTCAATAAAAATAGTTAAGATGAGAAACAATTATTATTGAGCTCAACAAGGTTAAGGTTTTGTCCGGTAGAAATTTCTGGGTGTAACCGAATAAGTTAACTTTATTAGGTTACCGGACCTTTGGTCCGATAACCTATTGGCATGGCGTTGCGTCCGTCGTCCGTCCGTCCGTCCGTCCGTCCGTCCGTCCGTCCGTCCGTCCGTCCGTCCGTCCGTCCGGCGTTAACATTTTTATCTTTAAAGTTAACGATCGAATCTTTCTGAAATTTTGCACAAAAATGCCTAAAAATATTTTGAGAAGGAGGTATTTTTTTGTTTTTTGATTTTCGCATTTTTTTCAAAATGGCGGCCGTTTTTGTCGAAAAACGCTCAATTTTGGACTTTGACGGCCATTTTCTCAAAAACTGTCTGATCAGTTTTGAGTTTTTGGTTTCAAAAGATTCCCCTCATATACCTCTGTGACATGTATAAGTTTGGTTGCCCTAAATCTGCCGGTTTTCGTGTGGCGGCCATTTTGAATTTTTGGCGGGTCGGCGAAAAAAATTTTTTTCGCCCCAGATCGCATTACTATCCATTTTGGGCCATTTCTAGAGCAAAAAAAATTTTTCACCCTTTGAAAAACATTTTGGACTTAGAAAATTTTCGGCACTTTTTCCCTTCATAATGGGAGCTGTCCGGACTGTACTCATAGAACGCTTGAAGATAGAGCTTAGAAATTGGCACTTTCAAATGGGAAGTCATATATGGCGACTTGTGTGGTGACCTTGAATTTGACCTTGGATGACCTTGAAAGGTCAAAACAGCCATTTTTGGGTCGAAAAACGCTCAAATTTGCACCTGGTCTGTATTTTCTCAAAAACTCTCTGATCAGTTTTGAGATTTTTGCTTAAAAAGATTCCTCTTATATACCTCTGCGACGTGTATAAGTTTTGTTGCCCTTGAATCGCCGATCTCAGTGTGGCGGCCATTTTGAATTTTTGACGAGTCGGCGAAAAAAAATTTTTTCGCCCCAAATAACATTACTATCCATTTTGGGCCATTTCTAGGCAAAAAAAAATTTTCACCCTTTGAAAAAAATGTTGGACTTAGAAAATTTTCGGCACTTTTTTCCTTCATAATGGGAGCTGTCAGGACTGTACTCATAGAACGCTTGAAGATAGAGCTTAGAAATTGGCACTTTCAAATGGGAAGTCACATATGGCGACTTGTGTGGTGACCTTGAATTTGACCTTGGATGACCTTGAAAGGTCAAAACAGCCATTTTGGGGTCAAAAAATGCCCAGATTTGCCTTTGTAGATGAAATGCTTGCAGATAGAGCTCCTGTTTGCATTATGAACATATAGGAAGACATATATGGCACAACTAATGATGACCTTGAACTTGACGTCAGATGACCTTGAGTGCCAAATGTCTGACTTGGAATGTGTAAATTGACCTGAGCGGCCTAAACGATTCCACCCAACATATAGAATATCAAATGCCGCACACGTACATGTAATGGTAACATCGAAGTTCATACAGATGACCTTGATTGGTAAATCCCAAGGTCATATGTTTACACTGCGAACCTTGATTGGTAAAAGGTCTGTTACCTTCCAATGCTGCCATGGCCAAACCAAAATTGTCCGGTAACCTATCTTAGCCTTTGGGCTAATTTTTTTTACATGTTAAGTCTATTATTGACCACAATGAAAATAGTTAAGACAAGAAATATTTATTATTGGGCTCAACAAGGTGAAGGCTTTGTCCAGTAGAGATTTTTTGGCTGTGACCAAATAAGTCAACATTATTTTTTTGCTAGTTAAGTCTATTATTGATCACAATAGCTTTTTATGAAAACATTGATCAACTTTTACTTTGAATTTCAACTTGAGACCATGTTTGGCTCAAATTATGAGTTAAAATATAACTTATGGTGAAAAATTCGATCTGGCTCCAATTTTGTCATCTTGAAATGCAGTTTTGGTCAACTTTTACTTTGAATTTCAACTTGAAAGCATGTTTGGCACATATTATGAGTCGAAATATAACTTATGGTGAAAAGTTCGATCTGGCTCCATTTTCGTCATCTTGAAATGCAGTTTTGGTCAATTTTTCGTTTGAATTTCAACTTGAAACCAAGTTTGGCACATATTATGAGTTAAAATATAACTTATGATGAAAAGTTCGATCTGGCTCCAATTTCTTCATCTTGAAATGCAGTTTTGGTAAACTTTTAGCTTGAATTTCAACTTGAAACCAAGTTTGGCACATATTATGAGTTAAAATATAACTTATGACGAAAAGTTCTATCTGGCTCCAATTTCGTCATCTTGAAATGCAGTTTTGGTCAACTTTTACATTGAATTTCAACTTAATACCAAGTTTGGCACATATTATGAGTTGAAATATAACTCATGGCGAAAAGTTTGATCTGGGTCCAATTTCGTCATCTTAAAATGCAGTTTTGCTCACCTTTTAGTTTGAATTTCAACTTGAAATCAAGTTGGGCAGGTATTATGAGTTAAAATATAACTCATGACGAAAAGTTTGATCTGGCTCCAATTTTGTCATCTTGAAATGCAGTTTTGATTACCTTTTACTTTGAATTTCAACTTGAAACCATGTTTGGCACATACATGTATTATGGATCGAAATATAACTTATGGTGAGAAGTTCAATCTAGCTCCAATTTTGTCATCTTGAAATGCATTTTTGGTCAAATTTTACTTTGAATTTCAACTTGGAACCAAGTTTGTAAAATATTCTGAGTTGAAATATAAATAGGTAAAAAGATTGATCTATCTGTATTTTCGTTATTTTATCAAACATGTCGAAAGGAAATTCATATAAAGAGATTTCAGTGGTGATTTTGAATTCGACCTTCAATAACCTCGGAAAATCAGTGCAGCAATTTTGGTGGGGAAAAGAAAACAGTTGTGACTTGAGATTTAACATTTCTCTGGTAATCTTTTTTAGCCCTTGCTCTAGTTTTTAGGTTACCGGACCTTTGGTCCGATAACCTATTGGCATGGCGTTGCGTCCGTCGTCCGTCCGTCCGTCTGTCCGGGCGGACGAGAGTATGGTTGTGTGACTAGAAAAGGCACACAACCATAAGTTGTGAGGAAATTTCTTCTTGTGTGCCTATTTTGGGGAGTTGTGTGCCTATTTTAGATAGGAAATTTAACATGTAAAAGGCACACAAGAAGGTCTCGTCCGCACGTCCGTCCGTCCGTCCGTCCGTCCGTCCGGCGTTAACATTTTTATCTTTAAAGTTAACTATCGAATCTTTCTGAAATTTTGCACAAAAATGCCTAAAAATATTTTGAGAAGGAGGTATTTTTTTGTTTTTTGATTTTCGCATTTTTTTCAAAATGGTGGCCGTTTTTGTCGAAAAACGCTAAATTTTGGACTTTGACGGCCATTTTCTCAAAAACTGTCTGATCAGTTTTGAGTTTTTGGTTTCAAAAGATTCCCCTCATATACCTCTGTGATATGTAAAAGTTTGGTTGCCCTAAATCTGCTGGTTTCCGTGTGGCGGCCATTTTGAATTTTTGGCGGGTCGGTGAAAAAATTTTTTTTCGCCCCAAATCGCATTACTATCCATTTTGGGCCATTTCTAGGGCAAAAAAAAATTTTCACCCTTTGAAAAAAATTTTGGACTTGAAAAATTTTCGGTACTTTTTCCCTTCATAATGGGAGCTGTCTGGACTGTACTCATAGAACGCTTGAAGATAGAGCTTAGAAATTGGCACTCTCAAATGGGAAGTCATATATGGCGACTTGTGTGGTGACCTTGAATTTGACCTTGGATGACCTTGAAAGGTCAAAACAGCCATTTTTGGGTCGAAAAACACTCAAATTTGCACCTGGTCTGTATTTTCTCAAAAACTGTCTGATCAGTTTTGAGATTTTTGCTTAAAAAGATTCCTCTTATATACCTCTGTGACGTGTATAAGTTTTGTTGCCCTTGAATCGCCGATCTCAGTGTGGCGGCCATTTTGAATTTTTGACGAGTCGGCGAAAAAAAATTTTTTCGCCCCAAATAACATTACTATCCATTTTGGGCCATTTCTAGGCAAAAAAAAATTTTCACCCTTTGAAAAAAATTTTGGACTTAGAAAATTTTCAGCACTTTTTTCCTTCATAATGGGAGCTGTCAGGACTGTACTCATAGAACGCTTGAAGATAGAGCTTAGAAATTGGCACTTTCAAATGGGAAGTCATATATGGCGACTTGTGTGGTGACCTTGAATTTGACCTTCGATGACCTTGAAAGGTCAAAACAGCCATTTTGGGGTCAAAAAATGCCCAGATTTGCCTTTGTAGATGAAATGCTTGCAGATAGAGCTCATGTTTGCATTATGAACATATAGGAAGACATATATGGCACAACTAATGATGACCTTGAACTTGACGTCAGATGACCTTGAGTGCCAAATGTCTGACTTGGAATGTGTAAATTGACCTGAGCGGCCTAAACGATTCCACCCAACATATAGAATATCAAATGCCGCACACATACATGTAATGGTTACATCCAAGTTCATACGGATGACCTTGATTGGTAAATCCCAAGGTCATATGTTTACACTGCGAACCTTGATTAGTAAATCTCAAGGTCTGTTACCTGCCAATGGTGCCATGGCCAAACCAAAATTGTCCGGTAACCTATCTTAGCCTTTGGGCTAATTTTTCACACTTGACAGTGATATATTTGGGGCAACAGAGATGATAGGGCTACGGGGGATACACCCAAGCGGTCGTAGGCGACCGGAAGCGTCTAGTAAACTGATTGACCCCCATGATTTCAAGGCAACTAGGCTAATTCTCTACTTATGTTTTTATTTCCAGAAAACATTTGATGAACTTCACGAGAGTGAACTGCAAATGCTGGATCCCTTCTCTGTCACTGAACTTCTATTCAAGACAGGAAACAAATCCTTCAGAATCCCGCTCACGAGTTGACACAAGTACTACCTACCATATTATCCTTGGATGTACATGTATAGAGACTATATACATTGTATATGATATTGAATTGCTTTGTATTTGCTAATGTTATTGAAATTAAAGAAAAATATTTTTATTGCAAAACTGGTTTGAATGCAAAAATGACTCAAACACACGATCATAAATATGAACATGATGAAGGCGGCAGTAACATAAACAACACAACGAAAGAACTAAATTTCAGGCTATAGACCTGTTTCATTGAAATCTTAATATCATGGTGTCATGCATTGGGAAATTCGGTATTATCGCCCTTTGTTTTTCCACCACCATGGCCATGACATTGCTCAATTAGCTGATCATCCAGCTGACTCAATAGGGTTTGTAGCTCCTTAATACTACTCATGTAACGAGACTCTTAATTGAGTTGCTGTTCTTGCATTTTAAGCCTTACCGTATTGAAAGTAGAAGACCGAGTTGCACAACGAAGTTGTTCACGATGTGAGCAATGCATTTGGTAAGTCAATTTTGTTGATTTGCTGAGATGATTTGAAAGTGATCTCAATGGCTTTTTGAGCAATGTCGAGGCCAAGTTGGTGGAAAAACAATGGGCGAAACTACCGAAAGTGCCAACGGTGCAATGGGTGTATACTAATACTGTAAAAAGACATATTTGCTGCTTACCGAGACATATCAGACATATCAGCTGAGATTTTGTATCAGACATATCAGCTGAGATTTTGTAAGCTATTGCTTAATGTAAAAAAGTCAACCCCAAACATAATGACATTAGGGGAATTAGGTATGTATCCATTGAAAACAATAATTACTGTTAGGACTATTTCATTTTGGACCAAAATGATGAACAATAAGCATAATAAACTGTCATGCAAAATTTACAGCCTTTTATCCCATGAGAACAAATGGGTAAGGAACATAAGAACAATTCTCGACAATACGGGGATGTCTTTTGTGTGGTATATGCAAGGTTTAAATATTGACCATAAATGGCTGAAGAGCCAAATCATGCAAATACTAAGGGATCAATACCAACAACACTGGTCAAATGAAATATTCAACTCAACTAAATGTATTAATTACCGTACATGTATATTTAAGACCACATTCGGACTCGAAAGTTATTTGATTGATCTACCACGGAACCTACGAAATAATGTAAGTCAATTTAGATGTAGAAGCAACAGATTGCCAATAGAAGAAGGGGTCTTCCAAGGTATAGATAGATCTGGTAGGAAATGCAAGCTGTATAATGCAAACGAAATTGGTGATGAATACCATTATGTTTTTCAATGTAAATTTTTTGACAATGAAAGGAAAAGTTTAATTCACAGGGAATTTATAAATAATCCGTCCACGTTAAAAATGAGTGTGTTGTCTAACAGTAGAGGAAAAATATTAACCTGTTTAAGCATATTTGTCAAAACCATTCAAAAAAAGATGCTGTAAGGAATGTAATGCCCAGATTGGGGCCTCATGTATATTCCAGTAAATACAATTCATTCTCCCCTCATATATATATATGTTATATTGTAAGTGTATCAAAGTGTCAAAACCACTAAAATACATAATTGGAAATGATTATACATACCGGTATGTAATGCATAATGTATGTACCATGTGTCTATTACATGTACTTGTCATGTTTCTTGTGCCAGAATATGGCGTTGAATAAACCTTTACTTACTTACTTACTTACTTACTTACTTGCTAAAAATATTTGCAGTTTTTATTTCCAGACAAATTTGTGCTTGTGGTTTTAACCTGCCAATTGTATCATGTATATGAAAGATAAATATTTGCAGTCGATTTAATTTTGTGGTTGAAAAAAATTGCAAAACAAATTGTCAGACGCAAATATTTGTCTTTTTACAGTATTATATGATCCAAATTTGGGATAGGCCTACGAAGCTATTGTCTTGATAAAACGATTGTTAACCTTCATTGATTCGAAATAAATGACAACTTATATTTACAGTGATCAAAAATATACAAACGAGTGAAAACGTGAACAAACAAATTGATAAAACATTGCATGCTGAACTTTAAGCCTGAACTTTCAATGGTCACGATGTTATTTTAATACGAATACAAAAAGATCTCTTTCGTCATGTTCGTCATATCCGGTTGTATGGATTCACAACATTTGAAAACTCACTAGATAATCATTCGTCATAAAATGTTATTGAAAGTGTCTACTGCGGCCGAATTTCACTTGCGAAGAGACAATGACCTCGACTGAAAATGTCGACTATGGAAATCCAAATGAGCCATTGATTATCAAAACATAGGACAAAATACACCACAAACTCCTACCGGTAATGCGTGTAATAATAATAATTTTAGGTGTTTATAGCATGTGTAAATAAACACAACAACACTTTCGAGATATCTAACGAGATATCTCCCTAGAAACGCCATAGAAACAGGAAGGCACTAACATGAGTTACCAACTTAGTTTCAAACACCACATGTCGTTTCATCATTTCCATACATTGGAACAATGGCGACCTTGGGACTTGGACGATGTGTGAAAGTGGCGCTAAACTGCGGCGCTAAGCGAATTCTGATGAACAAGACCCTCGTGGCAAATGCAAATAAGAATATACGCACATTTTCTAGACTTTCATCTCTTTGGTCAGGTATGATCAATAGCAGTGGTGATCGAATAGCAGGGCTACTCACCTGCAGCCTTCACTCACCAGCCTGCTCATTGACTAGCCCCAAAAGTGGCTCTTCAACCTGGTGATCGATATGCCATCAGCTGCCCAAATCGTTCACCAGGTTGAAGAGCCACTTTTTGGTAGAGGAGCCACTAGTAGGCGAGTAAGCCTACTCGTTGACGTTTACAATTTGACGAGTACTCGGTCACAGATTTGTGGCACAGTTACTCGAGTGTAGTTATTTATCTGCTTTGAGAACGCTGAATCTGTGAAATGTGACTCTTTCATTAGATTGTCATGGTTCGTTTTCGTGAAATCAAGGTGCCTGTATCCATTTTTATACTCCCATTCTAACGATTCTCACGCTCGTAGAAAGTCGTTCATGTTCGGTAAACAACGTTCAGACACTCTATTGCCGATTTTCAGCTGTTCAACTTCATAAAGTTTGGTGTTTGACAAGTACTCGGTCACAGAAATCCATACTCGTGGCACCACTACGTTTGGGGCTACTCACTGATTCGATCAGGCCCCTGACTGTTTGATCGTCGGGAGTTTAGTTCCGTCCCAGGGACAGTAATGAGTAGAAGCCTGAATCATTCTTGTGCTATTGACCGTTAAAATTCACTGATTTAAAATATAACTCGATGAAAGTGAGTGGGGTGGGGGAGTGCCCAGGCGCAGCTAGTTTACCATCATATGACCTTAGATGTCTTAAAGTTGGAATCAATTTTAAAATCAGCCAAATTCAGCATTATTGTTTGTTACGCCTTAGGGGCCTATGTATGGTCATGAATGTTGTGCACGCCGGTGTACTGTATAGTTGGCATAAGAAATATGAGGCCAAGAAAAAAAATAACTTTGTTTCCTGTCCACCTCCCTACTGGCCTTAAATGGTGCTACTGGATATTATTTTTTTGGTATCATCCATATTTTTTTAGGTTACCGGACCTATGGTCCGATAACCTATTGGCATGGCGTTGCGTCCGTCGTCCGTCGTCCGTCCGTCCGTCCGTCCTCCCGCCAGGGGATTGTGAGGTACTTTGTCAGTAGAAAAAATCCTTCCGAGGTACCAATTCCTTATGAAGTATCCTCACAAGGAAATTGTACCCACAGTGCCCCTATGAGGTACTGAGCCCGTTTGGCACAGCGCCTGATTGAACCTTGTGAGGTACCGTCCATTCACATGTCCGTTTCAATGGACATCGTCTCTTTTGTCCGAAATCAGGTGGAGCCACTGTTTGTGACTGTCCTTGTTGTAGGCACAGTCTTGAGAGGTCTTGAGGTGACATTCCCGCCAATTAAATCACACCCCCCCCTCTCCCGCGTGACGTCATTTTGCGGGAATCATAGCAGCCTCGTTGGAGTGTTGCGCATGCGCAGTCACACACAACAGCAAAGCACCTGGGAGACATGCCCAGAGATGGCGAACATTCTTGGGTAAGTTGTCAAAAGTTTTTAGTATTTATGGCGTATATCTAGCTATCCGGAAATTATATTACCAGGTACTATATATTTATTGTTCCCAGTAATCAATATCGATGAAATATACCTGACGATAGACATGACACACCCTGGCAGAGAGCCAATTCGAATGAGGAAAATTTTGCCACGCCCGCACTGTCAATGTGACAAAAATTCAGCTAGGCGACAGTTTTTTTTTCATATTCTCCTTGACAAATCCACCGGCAAGTGCAAAAATCTCCGCCAAAAATAAAATCTATGGGATTAATAATATATTCCCAAGACAAAGACATCTTTCGGGAATACCTGTCGAGGACTGCAGGTCCGAAAGACGAAGTTCCATCATGCATGGTCTTGTGTTCCTCGATGCGAATGAAATCTACGCCGTTTGACGGCTCAAAACTTGGTGAAAACTAACGGAAATTACAGCTAAACCTACCAAAATGGCAAGCATAATCATTTCAAAGTTGTTATCTGTGTTATAATCGTTGATCCAATGTGTTCTACAAACATTTTCAATCGTTTGAACTAAAACCGAGAAAGTTTGTCGCTTCGTTTCTATGGCGGTTTCACCATTGCCTCGACAAACTCCGTCACATAGAACTGCGATGTAGCATCAAATCGAAACGGAAAACGTGGTGTGTGATGCTAAACAACATGCACGCAACACTAAGCCAGTTTCGATTTGATTCAACATCGTATAAAACCTCCATTGATTCGAAGCGAGAAAGTTGCCAGATTTTGCATCTTTGGTTCAAACGATTCAAGATGTTTGTAAAACATAATAAGTCAGCGATTTTAGTGCAGATAACAACTTATAAATGATTATCATAGCCATTTTGGCAGGTTTAGCTGTAATTCTCCTCAGTTCTCACCATGTTTTGAGTTCTCAAATGGCGAATAGATTTCATTCGCATCCAGGTACAAATTTTATCATGCATGGCACTTCGTCTTTCGGACCTGCGGTACTCAGCAGGTAACCCCGATAGACGTGCTTTGTCTATTATTTCTCCTGACAATTATCCAGGTGATGAAGATTCAGTTACATGGTGTTTTATCCTTAGACACGACAGGGACAGCATAGTGATTGTGTACTCGTCTGATATCACAAGGCACATGTAATAGTTTGATATGAACTTGATTAGTGAATTTTGTAGGACAAGAAAAACGGAAAGTTTCTGATGAGGTCACAAGACAGAACAAGAGAGCAAAATCACCACCGTCAAAATACCTCAAATTGACAGGTATTTTCAAATTTGGGTGTTTTGAAGTGTTGCCATGTGAAGGATCTCATCTAGTGCTTTTCATGTAATGGGTTTGAATAATATATTCTACCAAAATCCCTAACTTGTGTGTGTCTGATTCTATGCATTTTTTTTTGCAGGAGGAAAGCATGGAATACCCAAACGTGACGATGACGTTGACGTTGACCCGGACTGGGTTCCAGATACTGGTGTCCAGGCTAGACCACATCTGCCGAAACCATCAGGTATTTCAATACAACAGTGTCGAATTGTGCCAAAATGAGGCTCAAATGTTATAGTATTGATACTGTCTGGGCAGTTTTCACCACATGGGTTATATTGTTCTAGTTTTCATTCCTATAGTTTGAAAATGGTTTCATATGTTGTAGGAAGTAGAACGTCAACTAAACGGCTTCATGTGAATTGGAGTGAAGAAGAAGTTCGTGAAGTCAAGACATTCTTTGGGGACCATTTGAGGCAAAAGACAGTACCTGGGAAGAAAGATTGTCTCTCCGCCATGCGGCAAAGTCAAATCAGTGGCGGTCTACTCCATATGAGACCCTATGCCAATATTGTCAAAAAAATATCCAATATGAATAAGAAATAAACGTGGCCATTCATGCCGTTTGAATCACATTTTTGGGTTGTCTTTGTTTTTGGTTACCGGACCTTCAATTCGATAACCTATTGCCATGGCATTGCGTCTGTTGTCGTCGTATGTCTACATTTCTATCTTAAAAGTTTTCAATCGTATCTTTCTGAAGTTTTGCACAAAAATGCATAAAACTATTTCGGGAGGGAGGTAATCTTTTTTTTTTTCAGCAAATTTTTTTCAGAATGGCAGCCAATTTTGGACATTGACGGTCGTTTCCTCAAAATCTGTTCAGTAACTCTTTTCCTTATTGATACATACCACTTCTCATATGTACCTGTGTATAAGTTTCGTTGCCCTTGAATCACTCCAAGTGGGTTTGGGTCCAAACTCACCCAAATGGGACTTTTTCCCATGTTAAATTCTCCTGAGCTTTATGTTGGGATTAGAGATTAGGAATCAAGTGTGGACATGTAGGAAATGATACATGATGAATATTTCCATGACCTTGGATTTGACCAGGGACCTTATATTAAAAATAAACAGGATAAAGTGGCTAAAATATAAAACATGTCCGGTGACCGGTCTTAGCCTTTAGGCCAATTTTGTTATCATATATGCCTTAAGTATAATGAATAAAAATCATTTACTGTCACAAGATTCAATAAACACATGCTACTATCCCATTTCAATTTCTGCTGTTGGAATAATAACCCCCAAGAACCTGTCAAGTATGGAAATCTTGAATTTTGTATACAGCTATAAAAAAACATTCACATATCACTGATTTTTAAAAATCAATAATCTCCGTATGACCCTGCAATGATGGCACCCAACTGTAGGTCTGGTGTACTCCCTGTGAGGTAGTGTCCAAATGTAGGTCTGGTGTATGCCCTGTGAGGTAGTGTCCAACTGTAGATTTGGTGTAGTCCCTGTGAGGTAGTGTCCAACTGTAGGTCTGGTGTAGTCCCTGTGAGGTAGTGTCCAACTGTATGTCTGGTGTAGTCCCTCTGAGGTAGTGTCCAACTATAGATCTAGTGTAGGCCCTGTGAGGTAGTGTCCAACTGCAGGTCTGGTGTAGTCCCTGTGAGGTAGTGTCCAACTGTAGGACTGGTGTAGTCCCTGTGAGGTAGTGTCCAACTGCAGGTCTGGTGTAGTCCCTGTGAGGTAGTGTCCAACTGTAGGTCTGGTGTAGGCCCTTTGAGGTATTGTCCAACTGTAGGACTGGTGTAGTCCCTGTGAGGTAGTGTCCAACTGCAGGTCTGGTGTAGTCCTTGTGAGGTAGTGTCCAACTGCAGGTCTGGTGTATGCCCTGTGAGGTAGTGTCCAAATGTAGGTCTGGTGTAGTCCCTGTGCGGTAGTGTCCAACTGTAGGTCTGGTGTAGGCCCTGTGAGGTATTGTCCAACTGTAGGACTAGTGTAGTCCCTGTGAGGTAGTGTCCAACTGTAGGTCTGGTGTAGTCCCTGTGAGGTAGTGTCCCATTGTAGGTCTGGTTTAGGCCTGTGAGGTAGTGTCCAACTGCAGGTCTGGTGTAGTCCCTGTGAGGTAGTGTCCAACTGTAGATCTGGTGTATGCCCTGTGGGGTAGTGTCCAACTGTAGGTCAGGTGTAGTCCCTGTGAGGTAGTGTCCAACTGTAGGTCTGGTGTAGTCCCTGTGAGGTAGTGTCCAAATGTATGTCTGGTGTAGTCCCTGTGAGGTAGTGTCCAACTGCAGGTCTGGTGTATGCCCTGTGAGGTAGTGTCCAAATGTAGGTCTGGTGTATGCCCTGTGAGGTAGTGTCCAACTGTAGGTCTGGTGTAGTCCCTGTGAGGTAGTGTCCAACTGTAGGTCTGGTGTAATCCCTGTGAGGTAGTGTCCAACTGTAGGTCTGGTGTAGTCCCTGTGAGGTAGTGTCCAACTGTAGGTCTGGTGTAGTCCCTGTGAGGTAGTGTCCAACTGTAGGTCAGGTGTATGCCCTTTGAGGTAGTGTCCAACTGTAGGTCTGGTGTATGCCCTGTGAGGTAGTGTCCAACTGCAGGTCTGGTTTAGGCCTGTGAGGTAGTGTTCAACTGTAGGTCTGGTGTATGCCCTGTGAGGTAGTGTCCAACTGCAGGTCTGGTGTAGTCCCTGTGAGGTAGTGTCCAACTGTAGGTCTGGTGTAGTCCCTGTGAGGTAGTGTCCAACTGCAGGTCTGGTGTATGCCCTGTGAGGTAGTGTCCAACTGCAGGTCTGGTTTAGGCCTGTGAGGTAGTGTCCAACTGCAGGTCTGGTGTATGCCCTGTGAGGTAGTGTCCAACTGTAGGTCTGGTGCATGCCCTGTGAGGTAGTGTCCAACTGCAGGTCTGGTGTATGCCCTGTGAGGTAGTGTCCAACTGTAGGTCTGGTGTAGTCCCTGTGGGGTAGTGTCCAACTGTAGGTCTGGTGTAGTCCCTGTGAGGTAGTGTCCAACTGTAGGTCTGGTGTATTCCCTGTGAGGTAGTGTCCAACTGTAGGTCTGGTGTAGTCCCTGTGAGGTAGTGTCCAACTGTAGGTCTGGTGTAGTCCCTGTGAGGTAGTGTCCAACTGTAGGTCTGGTGTAGTCCCTGTGAGGTAGTGTCCAACTGTAGGTCTGGTGTAGTCCCTGTGAGATAGTGTCCAACTGTAGGTCTGGTGTAGTCCCTGTGAGGTAGTGTCCAACTGTAGGTCTGGTGTAGTCCCTGTGAGGTAGTGTCCAACTGTAGGTCTGGTGTAGTCCCTGTGAGGTAGTGTCCAACTGTAGGTCTGGTGTAGTCCCTGTGAGATAGTCTCCAACTGTAGGTCTGGTGTAGTCCCTGTGAGGTAGTGTCCAACTGTAGATCTGGTGTATGCCCTGTGAGGTAGTGTCCAACTGCAGGTCTGGTGTATGCCCTGTGAGGTAGTGTCCAACTGCAGGTCTGGTGTAGTCCCTGTGAAGTAGTGTCCAACTGCAGGTCTGGAGTAGACCCTGTGAGGTAGTGTCCAACTGTAGGTCTGGTGTAGTCCCTGTGAGGTAGTGTCCAACCGTAGATCTGGTGTATGCCCTGTGAGGTAGTGTCCAACTGCAGGTCTGGTGTAGTCCCTGTGAGGTAGTGTCCAACTGTAGGTCTGGTGTATGCCCTGTGAGGTAGTGTCCAACTGTAGGTCTGATGTAGGCCCTGTGAGGTAGTGTCCAACTGTAGGTCTGGTGTAGTCCCTGTGAGGTAGTGTCCAACTGTAGGTCTGATGTAGGCCCTGTGAGGTATTGTCCAACTGTAGGTCTGGTGTAGTCCCTGTGAGGTAGTGTCCAACTGTAGGTATGGTGTAGTCCCTGTGAGGTAGTGTCCAACTGTAGGTCTGGTGTAGGCCCTGTGAGGTAGTGTCCAACTGTAGGTCTGGTGTAGTCCCTGTGAGGTAGTGTCCAACTGTAGGTCTGGTGTAGTCCCTGTGAGGTAGTGTCCAACTGCAGGTCTGGTGTAGTCCCTGTGAGGTAGTGTCCAACTGTAGGTCTGGTGTAGGCCCTGTGAGGTATTGTCCAACTGTAGGTCTGGTGTAGTCCCTGTGAGGTAGTGTCCAACTGTAGGTCTGGTGTAGTCCCTGTGAGGTAGTGTCCAACTGTAGGTCTGGTGTAGTCCCTGTGAGATAGTGTCCAACTGTAGGTCTGGTGTAGTCCCTGTGAGGTAGTGTCCAACTGCAGGTCTGGTGTAGTCCCTGTGAGGTAGTGTCCAACTGTAGGTCTGGTGTAGTCCCTGTGAGGTAGTGTCCAACTGTAGGTCTGGTGTAGGCCCTGTGAGGTATTGTCCAACTGTAGGTCTGGTGTAGTCCCTGTGAGGTAGTGTCCAACTGTAGGTCTGGTGTATGCCCTGTGAGGTAGTGTCCAACTGCAGGTCTGGTGTAGTCCCTGTGAGGTAGTGTCCAACTGTAGGTCTGGTGTAGTCCCTGTGAGGTAGTGTCCAACTGTAGGTCTGGTGTATGCCCTGTGAGGTAGTGTCCAACTGCAGGTCTGGTGTAGTCCCTGTGAGGTAGTGTCCAACTGTAGGTCTGATGTAGGCCCTGTGAGGTAGTGTCCAACTGTAGGTCTGGTGTAGTCCCTGTGAGGTAGTGTCCAACTGTAGGTCTGGTGTAGTCCCTGTGAGGTAGTGTCCAACTGTAGGTCAGGTGTAGTCCCTGTGAGGTAGTGTCCAACTGTAGGTCTGGTGTATGCCCTGTGAGGTTGTGTCCAACTGTAGGTCTGGTGTAGTCCCTGTGAGGTAGTTTCCAACTGTAGGTCTGGTGTAGTCCCTGTGAGGTAGTGTCCAACTGCAGGTCTGTTGTAGTACCTGTGAGGTAGTTTTCATCTGTAGCTCTGAAGTAGGCTGTGTGAGGTAGTGTCCAACTATAAGTACTTTTAAGACCCTGTGAGACAGTTGTCCGACTGTAGGTCTGATGTAGCCCTGTGAGGTACTCCTAATTTCCCTTGTGAGGTAGAATATGGCTGTCCTTATCAAGTATTTTCATTGTCCTTATCAGGTGTCTTCACAAGGACGAACATGACGCCAAAAAGTACGTCATAAGGACAATACCTCATAATCCCTTGGCGGGAGTATAGCCGTCCGTCCGTCCGTCCGTCGTCCGTTCACATTTTTATCTTTAAAGTATATTATCGAATCTTTCTGAAATTTTGCACAAAAATACCTAAAAATATTTCAAGGAAAGGTTTTTTTTTGTTTTTCGATTTTCGCATTTTTTTCAAAATGGCGGCCGTTTTCGACGAAAAATGCCTGATTTTGGACTTTGGCGGCCATTTTCTCAAAAACTGTTCAGTAACTTTTTTTCTTTTTGATACACAACACTCCTCATATGTACTCCTGTGATGTGTATAAGTTTCGTTGCGCTTGAATCGCTCGAAGTGGGCCATTTTGGGCCAAACTTGGCCCAAATGGGACTTTCCCATGTTAAATTTTCCTATGCTTTATAATGGGACACATTATGGCTTATATCTCACTTAATATTGAGATTAGAGACTAGGAATCAATTGTGGACATATAGGAAATGATATATGCTGAATATTCTCGTGACCTTGAGTTTGACCTCTGACCTCAGTTTCAAGGTCAAAGAACAAAATGGCTAATATCTCGCTTATTATCGACTTTACAGCTCAGAAATCAATTGTGGACATATAAGAAATGATATATACCGAATATTCTGATGACCTTGAATTTGACCTTTGACCTCATTTTCAAGGTCACAGGACAAAATGGCTAATATCTCACTTCTTATCGACTTTACAGCTTAGGAATCAATTATGAACATATAGGAAATGATATATGCAGATTATTGTCATGACCTTGAATTTGACCTTCGACCTCACTTTCAAGGTCACGGGACAAAATGGCTAATATCTCACTTATTATCGATTTTACAGCTTAGTGATCAATTGTGGACATGTAGGAAATGATATATGCTGAATATTCACGTGACCTTGAATTTGACCTTTGACCTCATTTTCAAGGTCACGGGACAAAATGGCTAATATCTCGCTTATTATCGACTTTACAGCTTAGGAATCAAATATGGACATACAGGAAAGGATATACGCTGAATATTCTGATGACCTCAAATTTGACCTTTGACCTTATTTTCAAGGTCATAGCACAAAATTGCTAATATCTCGCTTATTATCGACTTTACGACTTAGGGGTCAATTGTGAACATATAGGAAATGATATATGCTGAATATTCTCGTGACCTTGAATTTGACCTTTGACCTCATTTCCAAGGTCACAGGACAAAATTGCTAATATCTCGCTTATCATGCTTATTATCGACTTTATGGCTTAGGAATCAATTGTGAACATATAGGAAATGATATATGCTGAATATTCTCGTGACCTTGAATTTGACCTTTGACCTCATTTTCAAGGTCACAGGACAAAATGGCCAATATCTTGCTTATTAGCGACTTTGCAGCTTAGGAATCAATTGGTGAACTTATAGGAAATGATATATGCTGAATATTCTAGTGACCTTGAATTTGACCCTTGCCCTAAATTTCAAGGTTAGTCATTTTATTTTCAAGGTCAGAATACAAAATGGCTTATATCTCGCTTATTATCAAATTTACAGCTTAGGGGTCCATAGTGAACATATAGGAAATGATGTATGCTGAATATTTTGGTGATCTAGAATTTGACCTTTGATCTCATTTTCAAGGTCAGAGAACAAAATGGCTAATATGTCGCTTATTATCATCTTTACATCTGCCCCTGATGACGCCAGTGTGTCTTTGGATAAACTATTTGGTCGGGCTTTGTTTCTATTGCAAAATGTTGTATTTTACCTTTCTTATTGGCATCATCAAAATTTGATTGTATTGGTGGTAATAGATTGATACTTACATTTGTACCACTGAGTCGGTGTCACTACTGGCGGACGTTAAATCTGTTCCCGAGGATACCATCAACTCAGTAGCCTTCGGGCTTGTGAATGGGTACTTTTGTACTTGTCATGTATCTATTCCATGGGGTTAGATTCGGATTTCTAAATTATTTTCATAGGTTGTTGGGCAGTTGTATACTAATTCCATCTGGTGTACAGTAGAAACAACTACATTTAACACATTGTCTGCCCCTGAAGACGCCAGTGTGTCTTTGGATAAACTATTTGGTCGGGCTTTGTTTTGTTTCTATTGCAAAATGTAGTATTTTACGTTTCTTATTGGCATCATCAAAATCTGATGGTATTGGTGGTAATAGATTGATACTTACATTTACAGCATAGGAATCAATTGCGAATATAGATGAATGATATATACTGAATATTTTCATAACCTTGAACTTGAACTTTGACCTCATTTTCAAGGTCACATCACAGAATGGCTAATGTCTCACTTATTATCGACTTTACAGCTTAGGAATTTATTGTGGACATACTAGAAGTGATATATTTGTTGAAAATTTCATGACCTTGAATTTATCAGTGACTTTATTTTCAAGGTCACTGGACAAAAGGCTAATATCTAAAATGTATATTGTCCGGTAACCTTTCTTAGCCCTTGGGCTAATTTTTTAGTTTTCTGATTTCCGCATTTTTTTCAAAATGGCGGCCATTTTCGACGAAAAATGCCTGATTTTGGACTTTGGCCGCCATTCTCTCAAAATCTGTTCAGTAACTTTTTTTCTTTTTGATACAGAACACTCCTCATATGTACTCCTATGATGTCTATAAATTTCGTTGCGCTTGAATCGCTCGAAGTGGGCCATTTTACTTCCCCATGTTAAATTCTCCTATGCTTTATAATGGGTCACATTATGCCTAATAGCTCACTTAATATTGAGATTAGAGACTAGGAATCAATTGTGGACATATAGGAAATGATATATGCTGAATATTCTCATGATCTTGAATTCGACCTCTGACCTCAGTCTCAAGGTCAGAGCGGCCATTTTCGTTGAAAAATGACCAATTTTGGACTCTGACGGTCATTTTCTCAAAATCTGTTCAGTAACTTTTGTTCTTGTTGATGCATAATACTCCTCATATGTACCCCTATTACATGTATAAATTTCGTTGCCCTTGAATCGCTCGAAGTGGGCTATTTTTGGCCCAAACTTGGCCCAAATGGGACTTTCCCATGTTAAATTCTCCTATGCTTTATAATGGGACACATTAAGCCTAATATCTCACTTGATATTGAGATTAGAGACTAGGAATCAATTGTGGACATATAGGAAATGATATATGCTAAATATTCTCGTGACCTTGAATTTGACCTCTGACCTCGGTTTCAAGGTCAGAGCACAAAATGTCTAATATCTTGCTTATTATCGAATTTACAGCTTAGGAATCAATTGTGAACATTGAGGAAATGATAAATGCCGAATATTCTGATGACCTTGAATTTGACCTTTGACCTCATTTTCAAGGTCACAGGACAAAATGGCTAATATCTCACTTATTATCGATTTTACAGCTTGGGATCAATTGTGGACATATAGGAAATGATATATGCTGAATATTCTCGTAACCTTGAATTTGACCTCTGACCTCGGTTTCAAGGTCAGAGCACAAAATGTCTAATATGTCGCTTATTATCAACTTTACAGCCTGGGAATCAACTTTACTCTGACCCCGGTTTCAAGGTCAGAGCACAAAATGTCTAATATGTCGCTTATTATCAACTTTACAGCCTGGGAATCAATTGTGGACATATAGGAAATGATATATGCCGAATATTCTGATGACCTTGAATTTGACCTTTGCCCTCATTTTCAAGATCGCAGAACAAAATGGCTAATATCTCACTTATTATCGATTGTACAGCTTAGAGATCAATTGTGGACATAAAGGAAATGATATATGCTGAATATTCCGTGACCTTGAATTTGACCTCTGACTTCAGTTTCAAGGTCAGAGAACAAATTGGCTAATATCTCGCTTATTATTGACTTTACAGCTCAGGAATCAATTGTGGACATATAGGAAATGATATATGCCGAATATTCTAATGACCTTGAATTTGACCTTTGACTTCATTTTCAAGGTCACAGGAAAAGTGGCTAATATCTCGCTTCTTATCGACTTTACAGCTTAGGAATCAATTATGAACATATAGGAAATGATATATGCAGATTATTGCCATGACATTGAATTTGACCTTTGACCTCATTTCAGGATCACAGGACAAAATGGCTAATATCTTGCTTTTTATCGACTTTACAGCTTAGCAATCAATTGTGAACATATAGGAAATGATACATTCTGAACATTGGCATGACCTTGAACTTGACCTTTGACCTCATTTTCAAGGTCGCAGGACAAAATGGCTAATATCTCGCTTATTATCGACTTTACAGTTTAGGAATCAATTACGAACATATAGGAAATGATATATGCTGAACATTGCTATGACCTTGAATTTGACCTTTGACCTCATTTTCAAGGTCAGAGAACGAAATGGCTAATATCTCGTTTTTTATCGACTTTACAGCTTAGCAATCAATTGTGAACATATAGAAAATGGTATATTCTGAGCATCGTCCTGACCTTGAACTTCACCTTTGACCTTGTTTTCAAGGTCACAGGACAAAATGGCTAATAGCTCGCTTATTATCGACTTTACAGCTTAGGAATCAATGATGAACATATAGGAAATGATATATGCTGAATATTGCTATGACCTTGAATTCGACCTTTGACCTCATTTTCAAGGTCACAGGACATAATGGCTAATATCTAGCTTATTATTGACTTTACAGCTTAGGAATCAATTGTGGACATACTAGAAATGACATATGCCGAATATTATCGTGTCCTTGACCAATGACCTTATTTTCAAGGTCACGTGACAAAATACTAATATCTAAAAGATATATTGTCCGGTAACCTTTCTTAGCCCTTGGGCTAATTTTTACTTTATATGTGGGATCAACAAAATTTGAATCATTGAATGAAACATGAACAAGCAGTATTTGTCAAGCAATAAACTTGCACATGTGTATAAATCAATTATTGCACATACATCATAACTATATAGGCAAAGAATGCTCAGTTAACTGTATGTTTGACACATCACATCACACCTTTGAAACTTCCTGCAAAATTCTCAAATGCAAAAAAAAAAAAAAAAATCCATCCCTCCCTACTGGATTTCTTTTTTGCCACCCGGTGGACAGGAAACAAACTTTTTTTATGATGGCCTGAGTGGTATATTTTACGAAAAATTTACATTCCCAAAGCAGTCATTGGATGTGGAAATGAACTTTGTACAGTGTTCGCGAAAAACATTTAGCCACATCAGACAAAATGTCTGATGTAAAACTGCCTAACATCAGACATTTCCCATTTACATCAGACCATGAATAAGAGCAATTGAAAATTCACGGGAACAAACAAAATTTGATCGATTTTTAACCGCGATATGCAATGATGCCATCTGTAGTAATCATCAGACATTTTGACTGATGTTAGGTCACGAAACACCGGACATTAGGAATTTACATCAGACATGTCTGATGTTAATGGTGTTTTTCGCAAACACTGACTTTGTATCATGCGTCTTTATTCAACCACTTGAACAGACGCATCCACTACAGTTCAACTGCAGACTAGGGATGATAGGAGATCCACATGGTGGATGTTTTGGTGACCATGCAGTTGACAATGAAGTTTGTCGGTCATCTCCTTTGAACACTTGGGGATAGGGTAATTTCAGAACTTAGAACCATAATACCAAGGCTGGCTAATATCGCTAAAAATATTTGTATCGGTCATCGCCACCATAGTATTCGATAGTATATCAATATTATATAGTTGCTAGGTAATTTGTAGTCTGCAAGAAAACTTCAATGAAGAAAGAGTACCGGTAAGAAGTTTTATCAGTGTTTATTTCAAACACTTCTTGTGTCAAATTTAATGAGAAGCGACATGGACTGGCATAAGATATAGGTGCTAAAAAAAACCTCTGTTGCAAGGAAATAGCCAAAATTAGGTTACTGAAAGGAAGCATGATACAAAATTAGCATGATTTTCAACTAATGGTTTTTTAAATTCCCTATCGATAATCGTTTTCAACGTATAGATCGATAAATATTTCGATATATGTTGTACAAAATACAAAATATAAGGTGTACAAAATACAAAATCAAACATGACAAATTTTTCGGTGAATCAGTCTTTGGAAAAAGTTTGGTATTTGAAGATCAAAAAGGTACTTTTCTTTTCTGGCATTGCTCTGGATATCATTGTAAAACAAACAAGCTGAGGTGTTTGCGTTTCTCTTGCAGAAAGGAAGTTCTCCGACAAACATGAGTGGGTGACAGTAGACGGGAAAGTAGGAACAATTGGTATCAGTGATCACGCACAGGTTAGTCGACTCTTCAACGAGAACAGCCTCTGTAGCTCTTGGTGCCAGTGATACTAGCATATTGTATCAGTTAAATACCAGGTAAATGTACTTATGTAATACATGTATCTGTATTGAGAAATATATATGGGAAAATATGACTGTGCAGAAACCCTCCAAAAATTCTCTCTTACCTGAGAGATCACTGGAAGGGTAGCAGATACTTAATTCCATGCAGTCAACATGAACAGGAACTTCAAGCTTTGTTTCCTATTGGCAGGATGCGCTCGGAGATATAGTCTACGCCCAGCTGCCAGAACCAGGGGATGAATTTGACCAAGACGGTGTGTATATTGTGTAAACCAGGTATAGTTCGTCAGTACCATCAGTGGGATGTACATCATGATGTGTACCATGCAAGACGGTACAATAACACGTTTTAACGTTGGTTCGTGTTTCCAGACGAGTGCGGTGCTCTGGAAAGTGTGAAAGCAGCCAGTGAGCTCTACACCCCGGTGTCCGGTACCGTTCTTGAGAAAAACGCTGAAGTTGAAGAATCTCCTGCTCTCATCAACAAAGATTGTTATGGCAAAGGTTAGTGCCAAATATAGCAATTTCGACACGGAAAGAAGCATGTGTCTGGCTAGGAACCGGTGTGTGATGTGTGACACATTCTGAGGACAATTTCCAGATAACAAATTTGAACTCGTATATGAATCACAGGTTTACTCCCTTTTTGCAGTTGGCTTCTGATTGCAGTTCAATTAACCATGATAGTGATGTTTACACATCTTTAAACGTGTTTTCTTGAGTGAAAATAAGTTTTGGGACTTGCACTAACAATTTTAATCTGTGTGTTTTTCTACCCAGGCTGGCTTTTCAAGTTTGAGTTGTCGGAGCCATCAGAAATTGATGGATTGATGACAGAAGACCAGTACAAAGATTTCCTAAAGGAACAGGAGTAAAGACTCTTTTATCTTCAGTTTTGATTGTTCCAGGAAATACACCAATAAAACCCAGGTTCTTTACTACGTCCCACAAACTGTGAGAGTGTCTTTCTGTTTTCGTGAAAACTGTATGTTTGTTGTGAATTAATAAACACAAACAATGGAGATGCTGAGGTGCAATTACTATTGTGTTGAGGACCCATGGATAACACAATTATGTATGTGATTTTATGTACATGTACATGTATGTATAACAGAATGCAGACATAGCAACTGTATGAAAATGTGAGAACAGACATATAAGATCAAGGTAACTAAATTATGTTGTATATTACACCATCTGAATAAAGTTATATGTATACCTGCAGTAACCTCGTTTATCTTAGTTGTGCCAGTCATTTTATTTACGCCACTTGTAAATCATAGGCGTATTTCAATGTATCATTTCAAGCATAAACAGTTTCGATTATCAAGAGAAATTGCACTGAATGAGGAACATGAAATGATATCTCTAATGTTGATACTCTGATGTTAATTCAGGAAGAGTGCATTTAATAGGCATTTTGCATACACCGTTGTGTAACAAGTTTTCTCCTAGCCATTGTGTTTGTTTGTGAAAATTTTTAATAAATCTTTACAAATACTGAAGATTCAACCTCATGGGGCTTGATGATTGCATTTATTGCATCAATTTGAAATGTTGGACGAGAGTAACTAGTAACTATCTGACTGAATCATAGGTACTGTAAAATGACTAATATTGCCGGCCGATTTATTTGGCGGATTCGGCGGTAGAGGAAAAACCAAATTAAATCGTCCGCCAAATTAACTGGATATAAAGCAATACATGTGGTTTTGAACCTGCCAAATTTAATAGCCGGCAAAATTAGCCTTTTACAGTATTCATAGTGAATGCACAAAATGAGGCATTGTGGTGATATCATATATCACAAGAGGGGTGTTCTGGAGTATATGCAGTCGCCAACTGGCAGCACTGTTTTTATGGGATTGTACGATGTCATTATGTTTACTTTCTGGCGTTTCAAGTAGAAACGTACATGTAATTTTACTCTCGTAGTATTCATGGTTGATTACAGACGATATTCGTAAGTGATTTGGCATGAAAACTTATCCTACCACGACCCCCCTGTTGAATGATTGTATGAACATCTCCCATTATTTCACTGTTCTGATGATCGTTTAATAAATATGATGGATTATCTTGGCAAGTGTTCTTGTTCTGTATCACAAACATTATATTTCTGTGTTATATGTATGGCTCAATTAATGGATATCTCCAAATTAGAACACCGTAGTTCATCTACCCCAACAGTTCTTCATTATATGCATATGGTATTTTTCGTGTGCTAGATCGGTTTATCTAGCACTCTGTCACCGAATCTAGAACGAGCCTTTAGGTGAGGCTTAGATGGTGATCAGAGTGCTAGATAAACAGATCGAGCACAAGAAAACAATGTCATATGCATTTTCTCGCACGACGTGCCAATAAAGAGCTGTCGCGGCAAACAAATTATATATTACTCGCTTGAGTGCCAGATCGAAATATCTTGGAACTGCTCTCACCATTGGACGGAAACGGTGGAGTTCGAGAATAGCATGGGAATACACGGGAATTTTACACAGTATTTACATCTCTGAACATACATTATACGGATTCAGAATGCCTGGATTTTTTAAAACGAAAATGTTTAAATAAAAGATCTATACATACCGATATTTGCTCAGGTGATCAAAAAGTAGAGAAACCTGAATGACCGCCGCACTGTTGCTGCTGGTAGGGAATGAATCGATTTGTAGCGCCATCTGGCGAATGGCTTGTAACCATTGTAAACAATGAACCGTCAATAACACATTCTTCGCTTCAGCTTCAGCAAGCTTTGCTGTTTCATTGATACACTGATACAGATAAATCAGCGGACGCCGATGCTTTTCATGAAATAGGTAACTTTTTCCATGCTGGGAAAAACTTAGATTAAGTTGATAATAAATATTGAAGTCTGCCAGGTGACTGCACCCTCGTGCCTGGTAACAGGACGGTTCACCGACGGGTCGATTCACCGACGCTTTTCTCGAGACGATTCACTGACAGTTTATAACCCCGATTCAGTGATTCACCGATGGCTGGCTGCGCGGGCCAGGCTCGCTGTGGGCTTAGCTAGAGAAGTGTTTGGAAGTACTAATACCTATACAAGTTGCATGACTTTGTCGTCATAGATAGGTCGGGCCTAGCACTAGATTTAGAATAAAACTCAGGTGAAGATGGTGATTTCGAACGGAACCTATAATTTTGTCATTGCTCACATAGTGGCAGCACTGCAGTGAGCTATGGCGGCAAAATTAAAATATGTTTTATTTTACCTGTTTACAGGTTGGATACGACATGGAACGTTGCAGTTGAGCATAATATATAATATCGGGACACTTGCAAATCGTGTAGAACTAGTAACATGTTCATGCTATCTGGTAAAATCATATCGTAAAATCTACATACTGATATTTTTGTCTAAAATGTGTCATTGCATTGATGTCTTTGCAGGTCCGCGTCTTGACAATCCAATCCAACCAATCTCTGGGATTGAACGATTCCCTGACCTGCTGGGGGCCTACATGATCACTTGTTTGGTAGTGAACACGTTACTATAGGCACCACCAATAATGTTGAATGGAATTATTTTGCATACATGTATAAAAATACATGTATGAAAAAGAAAATTGTGAAAATATCAGTTCGTGTTGTGTTTATTGTTACATTTACAAAACAAAAGGTCACTTCTGGCATATCTATACACAAACTGATGGAATGAACAGCCAATGATGTATTTATCATTGAATTGACCTCAATTTTATTTTCTGTGATCAGCGTGTGACACGAGTTGAACACTTCTCATCATTGCATAACTGACACGATCTGAACAACCACAAGCTTTGATCATTGAATTGGCATCCTAAGAAATAAATAAATATATATATATATGTGACACCAGTTGAACACTTCTCAACGTTGCTCAGTAAATTGGATTGCAATTAACCACATTAAAGTAGCACACCAATAACTACATGCATACCGTTTGATGCAAGAGTCGTTCAAACAGTGGTGACTATAAAATTGGATTGTATTTAATTAAAATAACTTTGATAGCAGCTGATTCATGTTCCAAAACTTTAGCTGATTCTGGTCTCATGCATTATCTGTTGAGAGGCGACATTTTTCGATATCAGAGGAATGCTTACAAGAAGACACAAGCAAAGATCATCAACTGGTGGGAAGAACTGAGAAACGGCAACATCTCCGCGAAGGATCTCCTCAAGAATTGTTCAACTGTCAACGGACCCTCCATTGCTGTACATTACTTTTACTTTGAATATCAGCTTGAAACCAAGTTTGCCACATATTATAAGTTATGGTGAATCTGGCTCCAAATTTGTCATCTGTCATTTGTCAAATGCAGTTTTGGTGAACCTTTGTTTACTTTGAATTTCAACCTGAAACCATGTTTGGCACATATTATGAGTTAAAACATAACTCATGGCGAAAAATTCGATCTGGCTCCAATTTCGTCATCTTGAAATGCAGTTTTGGTCAACTTTAATTTACTTTGAATTTCAACTTGGAACCAAGTTTGCATGATCGAACAGTCAAATATTCTGAGTTGAAATATAACTGCAGGTGAAAAGTTTGACTTGGCTGTAATTTCGTTATTTTGTCGATCATGTCGGAATGGAAATTCATATGCAGTGATTTCAGTGGTGATCTTCAATTCGACATTCGATCAATGCCAGTCATGAGGCATTGTAGCTGTCGGTGATAATATTACAAAGTTGTGTCCATCGGATCGTTCATGGGCTTTGGGGCCCATGCAGGCTAGACTGTACAATACAGTAAATGTAGGCCGTCGACTTCACTGTTGGGGTTTACCCGACCATCTAGGTGTTATAACTCCTCAAACCGATCGCCACTCGTCGGTGAACCTGTGAAATAACTGTCGGTGAACCTGTGAAATAACTGTCGGTGAATCGTCTCAAAAAACCGTCGGTGAATCGTCCTGTCGGTGAAACGTCTAGCATTCTCGTGCCTTGGCCTTGGCTTGGGCTTGGCTGGTTGCGATGCTCGTATCGTTCTAGATCTAGTAGAACGTGGCAAACTTCACCAGTTTCAAATATAAAGAAGATTGAAGAAGTCTGAAATTCCAGGGGCGGTGGGGCAAGGTTGCCAGGATTGCAGGAATTCCTAACCAGCATTGCTAGCCTCTGTCTCACGCGTCCAGGTATGGGAATTCCATCTTCCCATTCCTGGCAAGGGGAATGCCCTTTCCCCCCTCCCCCCCCCCCCCCCCCCCCCCGCAAAAAAAAAGGAACAAGGGGGAAGAGGGAGGGGTGGAAGTGTTTTCAATATAAATTACATCCCGAGTTCGGGAACGTTTTTAGGTCAGGTCACCTGAAGTACCCACCCTTTTACAGCATGTAGACAATCAAAATCCCATAAACTGTGACGAACAAGTTACTTAGTTTATCACCGTGATTGTATAGAAATAAACCATTAAATAGATCATTTATAAGCATTTTCCACGCTCATAGTCATAAGCATAAAGCTTGCTTACTGCCAGTGAGCAGATCACTGTGTCACGTCGCAAACGCAGATGGTGCAACGCATCATTGGGCATGTCACAGTTTCCTCGAATATGGCTTCATTGACAAGATGATGAGTGGATATATAGTTCTTTGGTAGGCTCTATGTCTACCAATATATTTTTAAACACTTGCTTTTCAATGTCTCTCCAAAAAAAAATTGATTAAAAAAAGTATCTAGCATATTACATGTTCTATTTTTATATTCAGTCTTTATTTAGCATATTGCATCACAGCAAAGCAATATGGCCGTCAATGTGCTGTATAAATTAGATGAATCTTAAATTATTTAGTTTTCCGAATAATTACTAACAGTACATCAAGTCAAATAAAAGCACCATCAAATTCATTGTTATTGCAAGAAACATTGACTCATAGTATAAATAAATCGTTGATTGTCTAACTAGGAATCATCTTTTGAGACATGTGAATACTTGCGTCGTCCATCCAGGAATCGTCTAAGCAGAATGCAATTGGTACATTATTGCATTGATATAGGATGCCCCTGAGCACGCGCTATCGAGTTGGGAGTGCAGGGTCATCGCGAGGTAGTCATGGCAACAGCCTCCCCGGGGACGTGACACTGCTACAGCGGACGGTCAGACAACTGCAGCAGGAGCTGCTCGACGCCAGGGCTGAGAACCAAAAAGTGCGACAACAGCTCGCCTGCCTCAGCTCTCTTGTCAAAAAGTATGTATGCCAATTCTTCACGACATACCCTCCAGATCTGTGCCTATTGAATGAAATGTGTGGTGTCCAACAACGTACGACCTTGTTATTTGATATATGTAAGTTCTTTACTAATATGTTATATAAATCTTCGATGAGCAAGTTTACAATTTCGTCGTACCGGTACTTTGTGTAAAGATTTTGGTCATGTTGCCTGGTGATGATAATGTAACTATAGTTTATAGCGGTAGGATTTGATACCCGCAGGGCCTGGACAGGTGACTCTGCTGCAGCCCAACATGTGGCTGTTATCGTAGGTGAGTGAATCTTGTCAGCACTACATTTCTGTTCTTTGATGTCTGGAGCTGAACTCATTGTTGTTATCACTGTACATGTAGGCACAGCAGCACCAGAGATACAGCATCACCAGCGCGGAGAAATAGACGAAAGTCATCTCATTGTCACAGCCCAACCAAAGGTTAGCTAAGAACAGGATCTTCTCCAACCTGTTATTACTCTTGATGGTTACAGTTCACATGTCTCAAAGAATCAGTTTTGAGATTGACTGTTGTATTTTGTTACAGTCTCGAGCCCTGAACAACTGGGCGCATTTGGTGCTGGGTCTACTGAACCGACAGTACTGTCACTTGGAGCGCGAGATTGCTAACGCTCAGCAGCGTTACTTGTTACAGAGACAGGCTTACCTAGATGAGCAGATACAACACGACGTTGTGCGACCGACAGCGGACGGCGAGCGCTGGGAAATTGTACAGAAATCCTCCACTCCACACCTGGTTGGTTCACATCGTCTCCTGTAGTCAAAACTTCCAAAGATACACAATGCCTGAAGTTCTCAGTGTGTGTGTAAAGGGACAGTAGCAGGCAAATCTAATATAATTATGTGAGCGACCAGCATCAAAGCATGGTTCGGGAACTGCCTGTGAACATGTATGGTATATCTGTGCACAGTCAATCAGGCACGGGACTTGCGGGAAGAGACCTAGTTGCAGTTGTTGGAGTCAACAATGCATACTTTTTGCTACGACTTGCATCTGAATCTTCATACATGTAGCGATGTACATTTGTGTGTAACATTATGTTTTACTCTATTACATGTTCAGGCACACCCGAAATCTGCCACACAGCCCCGCACACACAGCACCACGAAAAAACCGAGTGTGCGTCATCTTTACAGGCCAGCCAATCACAAGCCAGAGAACGGCACAGAGCACAGAACAGCATCTACTGTGTGGAGTCCAGAGCAAGAGGTGTGTACAAGTCTATAGAAGAGAACAAGAAAGCTTCAGAATGTGGAATTTATTTTCATGGCATACTGTACTTCTTTGTTCATAGGACTGTTTGCTAAACAAGCTGTCCAATGGCTGTACTCGCAGAGACTCGGGTGACTTGTATGCGACAGATTACGCTGATCCTTACCGCTACACGAAGGTACGTAATTCTCTCCCATGTTTTCATGAACCATCAATCCATTATAGAAGACACATACAAGGATATCCGGACAGTATGAATAACACATACAGAAGGTCTTGTGTGTGTATGTACTTGTTCGCAATCTCAGCTACACTATATTTAGCGTTTGACGGCTGTTGTGTTTCAGGGTGGCCTGTATGATGAAGAGGTGGTTGTCGGACCTGAGGCTGCGAGTAGACGTCAGAGACCACTCAGTGGTAAAGACCAACGTAACGGAGACATCGCACGCTCCCGGCCTAAAAGTGCAGGTCTGTGCATCTCTGTGCGGATGAGATACTTCAGTAGGAATCTCATGGCCCCATCCCGATTTTATCTCAAAAGATGTTAAAGATCATTGTCTAATAAGGGTCCTCTCTGCTCTCCATTGAGCATTCCAAAATAGCTTTATTTCTGATGTCTTTCCCTGTTATATCCATACCAGTGCTTCCCAAGGGCGAGCGCCCACTGAAATATGAGACCACTCGGCCCGTAGCTGCGAAGGGCCGAGGGGCCACAGCATGGGGGCGTGCTGCCAGCACGGGAGATCTCCATAGCAAGCGCCGACCTCCCTCGGGGAAACAGTGGCTCAAGACCAATACTTTCATCACCAATCGTGGTCTGTATAAATCTATATTGCTATTATCCCTTATCCATTTCATCCCCACTTTTCACCTAAGCACCATTTCAGTAGACTTTGACTGCTGATACATGTATCTAACCCTAGGCACAGAAGACCCTGATGGTGACAGTGTGTCCCCTGACGAGGGGCCCCACCCCTCAGCGGCTCCCCCTGCGGAGGGTGACTGGGATCCGGAGGTGGAAGCAGCCCGGGAGCGTCGGCGGCAGGCCGCGGAGGAAATCCTCGTTAAGATCCGCAAGCCGGAGAGCGTTGTCCAATATGAAGAGGACCTGTCACGCATGGATGAACTTCAGGAGGACTTCAGGAGTCGCACACACCTCCTGCAGAGGAAACTCGGCATACCCACGACCGGTATGGTCGGGTAGTTAAACTGATAAACTTGGTATAGACATACCCATCACCGGCATGGTCGGGTAGTTAAACTGATAAACTTGGTATAGACATACCCACGACCGGTATGGTCGGGTAGTTAAACTGATGAACTTGGTATAGACATACCCATCACCGGTATGGTCGGGTAGTTGAACTGATAAACTTGGTATAGACATACCCATCACCGGTATGGTCGGGTAGTTGAACTGATAAACTTGGTATAGACATACCCACGACCGGTATGGTCGGGTAGTTAAACTGATGAACTTGGTATAGACATACCCATCACCGGTATGGTCGGGTAGTTGAACTGATAAACTTGGTATAGACATACCCATCACCGGTATGGTCGGGTAGTTAAACTGATAAACTTGGTATAGACATACCCATCACCGGTATGGTCGGGTAGTTGAACTGATAAACTTGGTATAGACATACCCACGACCGGTATGGTCGGGTAGTTAAACTGATGAACTTGGTATAGACATACCCATCACCGGTATGGTCGGGTAGTTGAACTGATAAACTTGGTATAGACATACCCACGACCGGTATGGTCGGGTAGTTAAACTGATAAACTTGGTATAGACATACCCATCACCGGCATGGTCGGGTAGTTAAACTGATAAACTTGGTATAGACATACCCATCACCGGCATGGTCGGGTAGTTAAACTGATAAACTTGGTATAGACATACCCATCACCGGCATGGTCGGGTAGTTAAACTGATAAACTTGGTATAGACATACCCACGACCGGTATGGTCGGGTAGTTAAACTGATAAACTTGGTATAGACATACCCACGACCGGTATGGTCGGGTAGTTAAACTGATAAACTTGGTATAGACATACCCACGACCGGTATGGTCGGGTAGTTAAACTGATAAACTTGGTATAGACATACCCACGACCGGTATGGTCGGGTAGTTAAACTGATAAACTTGGTATAGACATACCCATCACCGGCATGGTCGGGTAGTTAAACTGATAAACTTGGTATAGACATACCCATCACCGGCATGGTCGGGTAGTTAAACTGATAAACTTGGTATAGACATACCCACGACCGGTATGGTCGGGTAGTTAAACTGATAAACTTGGTATAGACATACCCATCACCGGCATGGTCGGGTAGTTAAACTGATAAACTTGGTATAGACATACCCACGACCGGTATGGTCGGGTAGTTAAACTGATAAAATTGGTACAGACATACCCACGACCAGTATGGTCGGGTTGTTTAACTGATAAAATTGGTACAGACATACCCACGACCAGTATGGTCGGGTTGTTTAACTTATAAACTTGGTATACCCACCACCCGCATGGTTGGGTAGTTAACCTACAGCTTGGACTGTTGCTTGGTAAATTTTTGTTTCTCTGGTTTCTCTTTCATACAAGCTCGCAGCTCGCATTTCATAATGGGAATTCAATAGTACATGTATATGTAGCAAATTATTGGTGTTTTTAGGAAAATCATTATGATAGATACTCATGTATGTGTTTTGATTTAACTATCTTGTTTGTGTATATCATCTCTAGGTACATGTATATTGTTTGTGCGTTTCCATGTTAGATACAGCTTGGACATCAAACTTGTAATCTTGTGTTCAAAACAAAGCATGTGTCCAAATGAATGGCTTTATAGTTTTGCATGTACATTTGTACACTGTATGTGTATTATCTGTCAAGGTGCATCAATAACCAAGGTTGTCACTTTGGTGTCAAGCAAAAACTAATAACTAAGAAATGAATGTATGAGTATAATAAATTATTATGATACATAAAGGGTCAGCACTTCTTACATGTAGTTTTCTCTACATGTCCAGAGAACATGTCATCAAAAGCTGCTGCCTGGAGGAATCAAGTGTATCTCACCAGCCATACAAGTACAAGTTCAGCAATTACGGCATTTCAGAACAAATTGTTTTTGATAACTTCCGTTTGCCTCAATGTACCCTCACCAAATTTTGCATACAGTGGTCGTAAATATTATGTTGAAGAAGCCCATTGTTTTTTTACCCTGCGACGAGTCCGTGAGGCCGGTGAGGATGAACTAATGTCTCCGGTTTCCAGACGATGACTCCGAAAGTATTCGGGCAACAGCTTGGCCCTGGAGGTCCATATTCCATCAGGAATTGATTTTGGGGTCAATCCATCAATCCTTGTATATCTCGGAAACAGTGTGTAGAGCGAGACGGACATTATTTTGTGACTCGCCACCATAGACTAACATGTCTCAGGGGTAATGAGATGAAATTCATTCTTGACATATTTTTAGGTTACCAGACCTATGGTCCGATAACCTACTAGTATTGCTGTGGCGTTGTGTCCGTCCATTGTCCGTCCACATTGGTATCTTTAAAGTTTACAGGCTGATTTTTCTGAAATTTTGCACAAAAAATGCCTGAAAATAATTCAATGAGGTGTTTTTTCAAAAGATTTTTTAATTTTCGCATTTTCCCAAAATGACAGCCATTTTTGACGAAAAAAGGCCAATTTGGGACTTTAGCAGCCTTTTTCTCGAAAAGTGTCTGATCAGTTTTGAGATTTTTGTTTAAAAAGATCGCAGGTCTCCGTGTGGTGGCCATTTTGAATTTTTGACGGGTCGGCGAAAAAAATCTTTCGGCCCCAAATCATATTACTATCCATTTTGGGTCACTTCTAGGCAAAAAAATTTTTTTCACCCTCTGAAAAAATTTTGGACTTCCTTCATAATGGGGGACGCCAGAGCTGTACTCCTAGAACGCCTTCATGAAGATAGAATTTGGCACTTTCAAATGGGAAGTCATATATGGTGACTTGTGTGGTGACCATAAATTTGACCTTGGATGACCTTGAAAGGTCAAAACATGTCCAGTAACCTATCTTAGCCCTTGGGCTATTTTTTTTTTGCCAAGTCAGCATTTTTTTGTTTTCCTCAATAGCAGTTCGGGGGACATATGCTGTTTTGCGAACATGTACAGTGATAATGACTTTATTTTGCGGATGTGACCCACATATTATTTGACGGAAAATCAATTTTACATTTTCGGAACTACATGTCTGTTTCAACACTCATATATATAGATTCTTTCTTACCACCAAATAAATTGCCATTCAGAAATGTGTATATTTACAGTCCTATAATGTAGTACATTCACAAGAGATAACAAAATACAGAACAAGGTACATATTGTTACATATTCAGACTACAAATGTATTTTGTATATGTACATGTACTTTATTATCACAAGCATTGAAACAACAAAACAATAATTCTCAATACCTCATGGCTTCATGTCTTTAATATCATTTACATGTACCGGTATTCCTTTTGGGGATATTTGCAATTCTATATATCATGTATATGGCACATAAGTTTTGTACATCATAAGTTTAAGAGCAAAGATGAAATAGATTTTCTAGAACTCCAGTCCACTAAAGAAGGAACAGATCTGTACAGTTCATAAAATATACTCAGCAAAGTTCTGACATTGAATACATGATAAAAGCACACTGGTACTTGCTAGCATTGAGATAAAGCCACTCAATGCAACAGTCTACAGAGCGTCAAACTCCATCACCTTCGCCTTGTTCTTCCGGCAAATAGGTACATACAAGTTACAAGAAACATGCTCCCAGATTTCCACTGGGTATTCTTCGTGATTCTCCCAGGTGGCTTTCTCCAAGTTGAATGTTTCGATTTTACGAGATGCTCGGTTGTACTGCCCTGCCCCAAAGCCTCCAATCACATACAATATGTCATTCATCACTGTCAGAGATGCATGGTACCTGGGGGTCGGTAGCTGTGTTATTCTCTCCCACTGATTGCTTGAACAGTTGTAGCAGTCCACTGAATCGACTATGACCCTGTTTCCTGAAGAGAAGTCTTCGTACCAGCCTCCAGCGACAAAGAGCCTGTCCTGGTAGTTGGTCATACAGTGATCTGCTCTCGGCTCCAACATAGGAGCCTTGACTTGCCAGCTGTCTTGTGCTACACTGTACATCAGGAGTTCATCGAAGGTGTGGTCCAGCGGATCCAAGCCTCCAGAGATGTAGATATCCTCAGTCGACACAGCACCTGCATGCTGCATTCTGGTTGACGGGAGGGGGGAGATTGCCGACCAGAAATCCTCCGCTGGCTGGTACACCTCACACGGTACATCCAGCTGACCCTCCTGTTCACCGATACCTCCGAGGGCGTACAGTCGACCTCGTACTGCCCCCAGGTAGAACCGACATCGCTCCTGGCTCATGGGTGCGATTGTACTCCACTTGTCAGTGCGAGGGTTGTACTTGAAGCCAAATGGATGAATGTGCTCCTGCAGAGATTGGTTGAAGCAGCCTCCCACAACGAAAAGCTCGTTGTTGAGAACTGCTATACCAAAGTCACACTGTTCGACATGAGGAATGGTCGTGAGTTTCCTCCACTTCCCGGCAGACACATGGTAATATGTTAGTTCATTTGTCAAACCTTTGTGGGCCTGGAATCCACCGGCATTTACGATCGCCTTCTCAAATCCTCGAGAGTTTATAAGACAGGATTTGTCTTCACGAGGACATGTTGCCACACTTTTCGTGCACTGGTAGACTTTGGCTCGGAGCATCCGAGGAATCGGAGGACTTCTTCGACAGATCTCTTTGCAAAGTGGCATCTTCAACATCTTCCTGAGCTCTGAGCCTTGTACATCCCAGAAACTGATGCACTCGAGCAGCGAGGGAGCTTCTGGTAACCGCCGAGACAGATCGAAGTGGAGCCAGTGTAGCACAGCTTGGAGCACTTCTACCTCGGGGCAATTTATTGGAAAGTCACACTGAAGGAAGTGCTGGAGTTGATCGATTGCTATGTGCTGGAACTCCATGAGACATACAAGCTTGTCTAGATTCTGTCCGATGAAGCAGTAGACAGTTTCTCGGAGATCAAGGAGGGAGTACATCTCGGCGATGTTGAGAATATCGATACAGTTGTCCAGTTGTAGGTGATGTTCCAAGTAGCGAGAGCAGGCTTCAACCACGGGTTGTATCTGAAGGTGGGCTGCCGCTCCCAACACATACTGCACATTCCCTGCAATAATTCGAGATACATATGACAAAACAATCAACATCAACATGACAAACAATAAATTCAGGGCCTTATAGTCTGTCGGTTGAGACAATGATGAAAGGTGTTTCAAAAGTAATTACAACCCTTACCATGATCTAGGTCGATACGTGATGTGTAGGCGTACTCAATCAGCAATCCGATTCCCACGGGAGACACCCCGTTCAGACATATGACATCTTGGTGCTTCTCCAACATTGCGTCTGTGAACATTGCTCTGTGGACACAAAACATGTATTCAGAAAGCTATTTCAGAAAGCTCTCACAGTCTACTGTTGAGGTAACATAATGTACCATGCATTATGCATGATGCATATGGATTAAAAGGTATAGTATTTAGGACAAGTTATATGCCTTTACCTGAAGTATTCACTGCAGGCCGCGAGCACGACCCTGTGGGCCGGGAACTCGTGTCCCTGTACGACAAGTGTCACGTTGAAGAGCAGCTGTTTTTGTCGCAGCGTGTCCAGACCTTTCAGCACCGTCCAGCAGTGGTCAGCACATTGGAAGCGACATGAGTCTGCTGACATCTCCAAGAGCGGCGGCTTCATCTCGTCGCTAGCAATACAAACACATTTGTAGTCCTACACACAGATGATATGGCAATATTATATATGTCTACATTTATTTAGGCTATAGGCATAAATGGGTCTATAGTCAAGTTCAACACAAAATCTCAACGATCTTGGGATAACTTTTCTTGGGATCGTTCATAATCATTTGAAATTTTATATGTTTTTATTTGGCACAAAACCACATTTTTTCACCGAATGTCAGGCGGTCGCGAAGTCGAGTGTTTTCACACTTCATCACGGCTTTAATAGCCCCAATCATGAATGTGTTTTCACAAGAATGAACGACGTACCTTTCATTCTCGCCATTATAATGAATAAATGTTGTGTAAACTCTTGTGTTTAGCTGTCATTTCATTGTATTTATCAGCAATATCTCGGCAAAAGTTTTCCCACCAGTAAATTTAGAAAAGGTCACATGATGTAGTTTGTGTTAGCCAGCAATCAGTCACTATTCTGTTCTCAAGTTCAGGTTATTTGTAAAGTCAATAATGAATGGTTGGGGTAGAAACGGCTACCCTGAATTTTGAACTTGATATGATACTCTCGTATGATTCAAGAAAACAAAATCACACAGACGAAAAAGGGCATCAAAAAACCGTTAACTGGCAAATTCGTTTATTGATCGTCTTCATCGCATAAATCCTCAATTGCAATTTCACCCGTTCTTTGTCTGACAGATGCGTACAATGATGGTACATGTAGTATCATTGCGAATTGCATATTGCGAATTCCTTATTGCAAGTTGTGAATTGTGAACCCATTTGTTAGTCCGCGTTGGTCATTGGATGCAACTTTGGAATGGGCGAGAGCCTAACTACATGTACTACCACTTTATTTACAGCAGGCCTACTGTTATGTTGCGACCACTATTTGCACTTTCCAGTTTCCACTGGTTCGTATAGTGTTGCCCATCCTCCTCAATCTGTCAAGTTCAGTAAAAAGCCATTCACAAAACCCAAATTGCAAAAAGCATTGTGCAACAAGCATTTCACGACAAACAATTCACAATAAACATGATAGGTAAACCATTCGCAATACCCAATACGCAGTACGCAAGTTGTGAAATAAAGCCTACATGTACTTCAATAAAAGATACGCAATTACATCAATATATCGTCCCCCTAAAGCAAAAATGGCGTAAGTCATTTTTAGTGGTTTTGAGATAATCAGTTTTAAAAGTTTCTTGCCTTCAAATTTGAAGTGAAGCCTTCCAAATTCAGCGACCTATGACGTGAATATCCAAGGAGTGGACCACTGTGTTTCACATCCCATCAATATTCTTTTTATTTATAAGTGAATAAATAATTAACTAAGATTAGCATGACTTGCGCCAAAGATGCTCTCGTTGTCAACTTACTGGACAGAATCACTAATGCAATTTTGGCGTATCTCACGAAGGTCCTAAAGCATAAATGGCGTAACTCAACAGCTAAAGCAACTTTGGCGTAAGTCAATGCCCACTAGTGACGTTTTAGGCGTAACTCATCACAAACACTAGAACAGTTTTGGCGTAACTCAAGATCAAAATGGCGTAAGTCAAGCCTCGAGATGCGCCATTATGTTATAGCCTTGTAGTTATTTAATGGTGCTGAATACAACCAGAAGTGATCTACGAGCAGAGAGAGGACATGTCAAGCATTATTTTGGTATGTCTCACTGAGTTACGCCAAAAAATGAGTTACGCCATTTTTGCTTTAGGGGGTCGATATACGGACATATGAACTTATATCTCACCCTCTTGACCATTTAAATGGTCCAGGGGGGGGGGGGGGGATATATTATCAAGTGCATGTGATACAATATAATATATAAGTATTGGTTAGATCTGGGCCTACATGTATTGAGTATTGATCGGAACGTAAGGGCCGTTTCTACCCCAACCAGCTCCGTTTCTGTATTTTCCACTTCGTTTCTGCAAATCAGCCTGTTTCTCTATTCGTACACACCCCCTATTGATAACTTAGCTATGCATAATTAATTTTATGGTCAAAAGTAGTTAGAATGTAGCCTTCGAACCACATATGATTCACGATACGCAATTCGCAATGATATTACCATGATTACCGGCTTTCTAAGGAACTGTGTCCCCTAAGAGGACACACTTGTGATTGATAACAAATTTTTTTTCGTGTCCCGTGAGAAGTTTTCGTGTTTGAATACGTAAAACGTGAAAACTTGATTGTGCTGATGCCCATGACTTCTGAGAAGGTTTTGCTACAAGATCACGTTAGAATGCGAAAAGATCACTTTCGAACATGAAGGATCTCAAGGGAATGCGAAAAGATCGCGTTCGAACGCGAAAAAAAATCTTTTTCTTAACTCCTGGTTGTGTCCCGGGGCTCTGTAGCTTTCAATAGATCTAGACATATTTAAAGATTGAAGTTACAGAGTGCAATCGAGTCGAGACTGCGAGTGCAAGCCTGGAAGCGCATGTACAATTTAGTGGGCAATCCTGTTTCTCTATGATAATCAATGACAATGATGAGTCAATCTGTGGCACAAAATGATACAGATAAAAGGAACATCTGGTGTGTAATAAAGAACACTTTTCTATCATAACTAATTATCATTCCGGATCCTAGGTATGGGAAATTAGCCTCGATTGACGATAGAACTGGTTGTTTCATTTGCAGTACAAGGTCTGAAACCCTGTTGGCGAATTTGGGAATGCGGCGAATTTAGGAGCCCAAGTCGAGCCACAGTCGCTCATGAGTCGTGACCACATGTGAGCGGTAATCTGGTAATAATAATGGCGAGAGCTTTGTTTCAACGTCTGTGACATTCAAGAGAGTATTTGGGATTGATCTATCACTTTGGTTTTGTGTGTCATGCACGTCAGAACTTTCACGGTGGCCAAAACTTGTAAAAATCTGTGTAAGTGTGTCCTCACTTGTATGGCTATCGCTCACATGAGGTCACGAGCCACTGTGGTCTGAGCGACGGGGAGCGCTTTGCGTCGCTCGGGCCAGCGGGTGCAATCTATGCGGCTTGCCTGGCCTATCCCATTGGGATTGGCTACTGACTGTGCCACAATGAAGCTGTCATGGCATAACCGTTACGGTAAGGGCCTTGGTTACGTAGAGTAAACCATACAGTTTTCGGACACTTAAGGTGAAATCTCAATAATGACTGTAGAGAAAAATATCAGATGATTTATTTTACATGCAACGGCATATGCACGTAAATGTGGTAAAAGTTATGTCGTATGGAAATATTATTTTGTCCTGACTTCGATATTGGTGAGTTATGAACTGTGAGTTCAAGTGACAGTAGTCGGACACCCCATACAGAAATCGGACACCTTCTGTGTCTTTAAGAATAATAACTATTTCATTATAATTTTAGGCTATATACATGAAGCTGTCAATCGGTAGTTGTTGCAAGCCTAAAGATCAGTTATGAAAGAAAATTAATCAGCCCTCAGGACAGGAAGATCATATAGTATTATAGAGTACACTATACAGTTTTGGGACACCATGTACACAGCAGATCTAGATCTACCTGCATGCAGACTTTTAGATACTCAATGTGGCAAAATTAAACGACATTAACAATTACAATTATTATTAATGAATCAATATATATTGCTCATACCTTCAATATCTCGACAGAATTTAGATTTTCGTAATTTTCGACCTACGCCAACGGGGTAAATATTTTTATCGCGTGACGAAATAGGCACATAACTACGCCGTTTACGGTGGCTCATATTCACCATAATATTGACAGTGCTTGCAGTAGCGAAGTACCTTGAAGAGCTATAGAAAGTGCTTCTCATTTGGTCTATTGTGAATAGTATTCAGTGAAATAGGAAGAATTTTTACAAACACAGGCATTGGATTCCGATTTCGAGATATTGAATGAAATAGGGCCTAGGCCTACTGTAGGCACTCAATTGAGATTCTTGATTTAATCACGATTTAAGGATGTTCGCTCCCTTTGGACCCAAGCATAGGGGCTAAAATTTGAAATTCGATTGATGATTTTCATACTTTTAAACAATCATCAATATGATATTGTGCATTCGAAAACAGGAAATTCGGATCAAATATTCTCTTCAGTGTGGAAATACCAGCAAAATGGGTCATTTTTGGCCATTTTCACTAAAATCAATATTTAATGAAAACCTGAAAATAGATTTCTCTAAAATTTTGCTTGTTTATCAACGAACCGATATGCATGTTTTTGATAGAAAAAAAAATATGGGGATCACCATGTTTTTTTTCTGTTATAGGTTGTCATATATATGTGAATGTCAGTGAATTTTATCAAAATTTCAACAAATTTAGGTAAATTTTTTTGTTCTGGACTCATATGGATGCCTGTAGAGGGAAAATTAGCATGGTGACCCCCATATTTTTTTCTATCAAAAACATGCACAGAAGTTCGTTGATAAACATACACAATCTCAGAGATATATATTTTCAGGTTTTCATTAAATATTGAATATAGTGTAAATGGCCCAAAATGGCCCATTTTCCTGGTATTTTGGGGGTAAAATTACCCATAATTCCACACTAAACAAAATATTTAACCCGATTTTGCTGTTCTGGAATGCACGATATCATATTGATGATTGTTTGAAAGTCTGAAATACATTAAACAAATTTTAGCCCCTCTGCTTTGGTCCAAAAGGAGCGAACAACCTTAATAGGGTAGATTTAGATTCGGTTCCAAAAAAATATGAATAACATTTTTACAAAACAAAAATCCTCAGAAACACAATATCGGACATTCGTGCCCAAAATGTTTACTGTAACCCTGATTCATATATTTATTCATATCCTGAATTAATGTCATTTTTATTGTGTTTCTCCACTCTGTCAAATAGGGCCTACAATGAAGCCGGAAGCCTTATGTTCTAGGGTAGCTCCCTTGCCTCTCCTATGTATAATCTCGAATAAATACTAGTACCCACTGAAGTCCCTGCTCTGTAAAGTAAACCAGTATGATCACCCTCTTCTCAAATACTTTTCGACATTTTTTTCGGCATGGGGTGGGGCGGCTTAATTGGATTCACGTGACCGTTATGGGTCATTATAGGTCGCTTTTTTTTAGTGCGTAGTTGTAATCAGTATAAGCATGGTTGTGAAATCATACAATACTGTACCTGTCCATTTGTATAAATAGTAAAAAAAAATTACTATATTAATAAATAGAAATAAGCAATTATCTTTCTAATATTATCGATTTGAGCAAATAAATTGATCACAATTCGCTTGATTACACAATTATGTTAATTACGACACGACATCTTGATACATGTTAATTGTTTGTCCCAATGCCCCAATTTCGTATTTGAGCCAATGAATTTCGCCCCCTTAACAATTGAATCTGGTTTGGTTAAAAATTGTGTTTTTATTTCTCGGAAATGTCGATAATTGGCGAGAAAAGAAGGAATGTTTAAATATTCACATTCTATTTGGAACAAATGTGAACTATATATTATTAATAATATTAATAACAAATGTGAACTAAAACAGAAACAAGAAAATAATGTAGCGTTATGACGTGGTGGCTACATAGACACCAAAGTTATAGCGTGAACGTGCTGGCAAGTTAATAAGACAATTCGGTGACACTCCAGTAATGGGGTATGCCTCTTTATCATGGGGTCGCCGAACTATACAATAATATCCCAAATAAGGGCCTCATATAGTTCACCTAAACATATCACATTGACTCAATAAAGTATGGGTGCAATCATTGGTAATAGAAACATTTAAATATTAGGTCGAGTTTTTTTCTCAAATACCACACACAAACATGCACGCCAACCTTATTTTGTAACAATTTCTTACACAAATCGAGTGAGCACAAAAGGCGTTCCGCACGGATTGGGGAAGAATAGCTCTATACGTGGAACCAGCTAGCTGGCCCTGAGGTGGAACGACAAGCGACCAGGCTACCGTGTTCATGCGCATTTTACGTGTCCAAAATGTTTGCACACGTCAATATTTGGAACGGATACACAAAAATAGACTATGGAAATATTGGTCTGTACTGTACCAGTGTACCAGTGTACCAGCGTACCAGTGTACCAGCGTTCAGGAGACATCGGCATCGGAGCTTCCCGAACTACCCCACCTGAGTCAACTAAGACGGCCTGCAGCCGGAGCACCGGAGTCTCCCGAAGTGTCACTGTAGCCAAAGTTTCAGAGACAACCAAGACGGCCTGCAGCCGGAGCACCGTAGGCTCCCGGAGTACCACTGCAGCCGAAGTTCCAGAGACAACCGAGATGGCCTACGAAGTGCACTTACGAAGTGCTCCTACAGCCGGAGTCCCGGAGCTACCCCAAGAACCAGCAACAGCCACTCAACGACTGTCTCTATAACACTCAGTTGACGCGACAAAGGTGGTGGACCCATTCTCTAAAAAATACTGTAGAAGAAAAATCGACCCCTAGATCCGTGTGAAATATGTGAATATGTGAAATAATTGTGCATTTGGTGGTCAAAGCACCAAAATTGGAACAGATGATCCTTAAGACATATGAATTGATTTTACATATACTCGTAGGGCCAAGTTGGAGTTTACCTTGTTTCGGAATCACGACCAAAAATTCAAGATGGCTGCCACCACTCGCAATTGAATAAAGATAATGCAATATCGCTGCCAATATTTGCACTAAAATGATGAATAAAAAGTATATGTTTTATAATTTAGATATTAGCAATATTTCTCGTGACTTTGAAAATGAGGTCACTGGTCAAATTCAAGGCCACAAGAATATATCATTTATCCATATCCACAATTGATTGATAAGCTGTAAATAAATAATAAGAGAGATGTTAGCAATTTTGTAATGCAGCCAAAGGATGCAGCCAAAGGATAAAATAACGATACTCAGAATATTCGGCAGTTATCATTTTCTGTATGTTCACAAGTGATTCTGTGACCTTGAAAATGAGGTCAAAGGTCAAATTCAAGGCCATGACCATATTCAGCATATATCATTCCCTATACATGTATATGCACAATTGATTCCTAAGCTGTAAAGTAGATAATAAGAGATATTAGCCATTTTGTCCTGTGACTTTGATGTCACAGGACAAAATGATGTGAAATGTCAAGTTCAAGGTCACGAAAATATTCATCATATCATTTTCGATATGTGCACAATTGATTCCTAAGCTGTTATGTCGATAATGAGCGAGATATTAGCCATTTTGTGCTCTGAGCTTGAAAATGAAGTCGAATGTCAAGTTCAAGGTCACGAAAGTATTCAGCATATATCATTTCCTACAGATATGTTCACAATTGATTCCTAATTTCTAACCTCAATATTAAGTGAGATATAAGGAATAGTGTGTCTCATTATAAAACATAGGAGTGTCTAACATGGGAAAGTCCCGTTTGGGCCAAGTTTGGGCCGAAATGACCCACTTCGAGCGATTCAAGGGCAACGAAACTTATAAAAATCATATAGGTACATATCAGGAGTGTTATGCATCAATTAAAAAAGATACTGAACAAATTTTGAGAAATCGACCATCAAAGTCTAAAATTGGAAAACGCCATTTTGAAGAAAATGCAAAATATAAAATATGCCCAGGGGCTGAAAAAGGTTACCGGACAAAATATATTTTATATATTAGCCTTTTGTCCCATGATCTTGAAAAAAGGTTATTGGTCAATTCAAGGACACGAGAATGTTCAGCATATATCATTTCTAGTATGTCCATCATTGATTCCTAAGTTGTAAAGTCACTAATAAGTGAGATATTAGCCTTTTTTTATCCGACCTTGAAAATGAGATCAAAGGTCAAGTTCAAAATCAAGAGAATACTCAGCATATATCATTTCCTCTATGTTCACAATAAATTCTTAAGCTGTAAGGTCGATAATAAGCGAGATATTAGCCTTTTTGTTCTCTGGAATGGAAAATGAGGTTAAAGGTCAAATTCAAGGTCACCAAAATATTCAGCATATATCATTCCCTATATATTCACTATGGATTCTTAACCTGTAAAGTCGATAATAAGCGAGATATTTGCCATTTTGTGCTCTGACCTTGAAAATAAGTTCAAGGTCAAATTAAGGTCATCAAAATATTCAGTGTATATCATTTTCTATAGGTCCACAATTGGTTCCTAAGCCATAAAGTCAATAGAGGAGCAAGATATTAGCCATTTTGTCCTTTGACCTTGAAATTGAGGTGAAAAGTCGAATTCAAGGTCATAGCAATTTTCAGCATTTATCATTTTCTATATGTTCGCAATTGATTCCTAAGCTGTAAAATCGATAATAAATGAGATATCAGTCATTTTGTCCTGGGATCTCGAAATGTAGGTCAAACGTCAAATTCAAGGTTATCGGGATAATCTGTATATATAATTTCCTATATGTTCACAATTGATTCCTAAGCTGTAAAGTCGATAATAAGCGATATTAGCCATTTTGTCCTGTGACCTTGAAAATTAGGTCAAATTCAAGGTCATCACATTATTCATAATATATCATTTCCTATATGTTCACAATTAATTCCTAAGCTGTAAAGTTGATAATAAGCGAGATATTAGCCATTTTGTGCTCTTGACCTTGAAAATGAGGTCAGAGGTCAAATTCAACGTCACGAGAATATTCAGCATATGTCATTTCCTATATGTCCACAATTGACTCCTAAGCTGTAAAATCGATAATAAGTGCGATATTAGACATTTTGTACTGTGACCTTGAAAATGATGTGAAATGTCAAGTTCAAGGTCACGAAAATATTCATCATATCATTTTCGATATGTGCACAATTGATTCCTAAGCTGTAATGTCGATAATGAGCGAGATATAAGCCATTTTGTGCTCTGACCTCGAAACTGAGGTTCAGAGGTCAAATTCAAGGTCACGAGAATATTCAGTCTCTCATCTCGATATTAAGTAAGGTATTAGGCATAATGTGTTCCATTATAAAGCATAGGAGAATTAACATGGGAAAGTCCCATTTGGGCCGAGTTTGGACCAAAATGACGCACTTCGAACGATTCAAGGGCAACGAAACTTATACAAATCACAGGGGCATATGAGGAGTGTCATGCATCAATAAGAAAAAAGTCACTGAACAGATTTTGAGAAAACGGCCACGAAGTCCAAAGTTGGCCATTTTTCATCAAAAATGGCCGCCATTTTGAAATAATAGCGAAAATAATAAAAATAAAAAAATATCTCCTTCTTGAAATATTTTAGGCAATTTTTGTGCGAAATTTCAGAAAAATTCGCCCGTAAACAGAAAAGATGAAAACGTGGACGACGACGATGACGGACCACAACGACGGACGACGAACGCAACGCCATCTATAGGTTCTGTAACCTAAAAACTAAAAAATCCCTTTTTGGAAATATTTTGGGTATTTTTCTTCAAAATTTTGGAAAAATTTGACCACAAAATTTAAAGATGAAAATGTGGATGGACGACGGACGCAACGCCATGCCAATAAATTATCGGACCAAAGGTCCGATGACCTAAATTCCAAGATCGTCACGACGCCTAATCCAGACAATCCAACTAGGCATCAAGGCCCAAAGGCCTTGGAGGCATTTCAGTGTGAAGCATGATAAAAACAAAATGCTGACACAGGAGAAACATGACGAAGCTCCCAATGAGAACTCTAAGACATGTATGCAATTACATGTAGGTGTAAAGTTTTAACGTCGTCCGCTATCCGAGATCCTCGAGGATAGTCCTCTCACCACGGGTCACGGCGGACGCACGCCCACTATCCTCAGATCCTCGCGGATAGTCGCTCACCGAGGGTCACTACGGGCGCAGTGCCTACTCTATCATCAGAACGTTAACCAGGTAGCAGCCCGCCCAGCGAGCCCAGACATCCGGACACCACTCAGATACAGGATCATCACTGTGGTGTTAACTGTAAGGCCGGCTCGCCGCGGTCCGCCACGAGGGATGGAACCCCGGACAGCCCGACGGTCCGCCAGAGCCTGTGTCGCACCATCCCAAGTTGGAGACCGGTGATCCAGAGGGCATACACCCCCGAGTCATCAAGGTCTTATATCCCCACCTGGGTCCCCTCTGGAAATTGTCCTCAGGGGTCCGTGAGGGCCTTAGCCACGGTGCGAGGACGTAGAGCTCATGGCCGAGCCCTCCGTCGTCTCTCTCACCTTGCTCTGAGACAACTTCACAGAACAACACGCCTCCAGAGTATTTATACCCCAGAGCACGATAAACGAAGGAAGTGACGTAAGACCATTGTTACAGTATACTGGGCGAGAGAGTTGGAGGGCGTTGCTAGGCAGCGCGTGCTTCGAACAGAAGCGTCCCAAAACAAAGGCCGAGAAACAAGCGTGTTTAGCAAAGAACCACCTGCTGCGATCTTTGGGCAAAATCGCCAAATAGGTTAAGGTTAAAGTTGATACCTCTAAGACATATCTGTCCAGAGCAACGAGTACGAAACAGATGAAGCTCAAAGTTCATCCCTAAGACATGTTTGTGTAGGGGGAACAAAACCGAAAATGACGTCCGTTTCGCTCTATGACGCACCATTTCGGAGAAATAAATGAAAATAAAGATGGTAACTCAGGAAAAAAATAATTAAGGTCAAAGCTGATCCCTAAAACCTCTTAAACATGTTTGTCTAGGGCCCCGAGTCCGAAAATAATGTCCGTTTTGATCTACGATGCACTGTGTCCGAGATATCATCGAAAATGGAAAATGCTGACCAGGCAAACAAATTTCAGGTCAAAGTCAAAGTTCAAACCTAAGACCATTAAACATGTTTGTCGAGGGTGACGAGTCTGGAAATAGCATCCGTTTCACTCTATAAAATTGGAAAATTTACGAAAAGTAAAAATGCCGACTTTAAAGTCAAGGTCAATGTTCATCAATGTTCATCTCTAATCCGTTTTGCTCTACGACGCACTGTTTCAGAGAGAGATGAAATTTAAAATGCCAACTCAGCAAAAAAAAAAGTGAGGTCAATGTTCATCACTCATACCCGCTTAGACATGTATAGTCCGGAAATAACGTCCGTTTCGCTCTACGACGCACCGTTTCCGAGATATGCAGAAAGCCTCAGGAATGACTCAGCTCAAATTATTGCTTCTTATCGGCTTCTTTCCTGGTGGTATATGGACTTTTTGACATGTAAAGCTTCGCAGTCATTGCCCAAATACTTCTTGAGTTATCATCCGGAAACCTGAAACATTGACTTCATTCTCAGGGACCTTACGGATCCCGGAGCCGGCTCAAAAACAATAGGCTTCTTCTACACATTTCTGACCAGGGGTGAAAATTTGCAAAGATTTATCGAGGCAAACTTAAGTTATCATGCGGAAACCTAAAAATGAAAATTTTTTGTTGATAAAACCATAAAGGTATTTCTGCTGAACTTTCAGGTTGCGGCAATTCATGCACACCATGATACTCCCGTAAAAATAACATGTTCTCCGGAGGTGAACCCAGTTCTCCCGAGTCAACCTCCTCTGCTTCCTTTGCTCCACAAGACTGACCCATCACCGATAGCGTATGCAGATTAGGTTGAAAGCTTGATATCTTCTGCTGCACCAATTCGGATCTGATATTTTGGATCATCTAATTTGTTATAACAATTCGAGGATAGAGAGGGGAAGTTCAATTCGACAGAAGGACTTGGTGCTGCCGCAATCTACCATCATCAGTCAGGCAGTTGGCCATTTCATCTTCATCCATGGCTTTCCAATCTACTTCGAGGGCACATGGTTGATCATGGTGACGGTGTCTTTGACCAAGTTCAGCCTTTGTCTGATTGTTTCACAACCATGCTGATCTCGCTCTTTGGTTTAGGTTCATGGATCAGTTGCAGGTCGTGGGGTGTCGTCAAATTCCCCTCTGGTTTCCCGCCCACCACTTGTTGGATTGGGTACACTCTTGAGCGAGGTGAGCTTCCTTGCCACCGTTTAAACATTCCAGGTCCGCTCTGGGTCGGCTATGTTGTGTGGAAAGGCCCTAAAGCCCAGCAGGTAGATTCTTCACATGCCCCGTGAGTTCTTGAAGCTATTTCTCTGTCATCTCAGCCTGTTGTCTAAGCTTGGGTCTGCCACTTGGGTCTGTCTGCAAGCCCGGCTATCTTGGCCACCTGGCTTTCCCACTTGGTGTCACCTCCCTTCTGTTGTAGAGACTTCAGCTACAGGTTCACTGCCATCTGTCTCTATGTGAAAGCCAGTGCTTGCCAGAAAGTCAAGGTCTCAGTGACTTTTGAGGACTGACAATCGAATGCCGTGCTTCGGTAAGCTGTTGCAGAAGTATTTTTCATCAGGAACTCCGTGTCACCATGTCAGCTGTTTGGTAGGCCAGTCTCGGGCCAGGTCAGATAATTCCATGTTGGACATCAATGAGCAGCTCAGACAGGTGACAAATGTTAGGTTCTCTTCTAAATCTGGCTACTCTGACAGGTGTTGGTATTCAACCTGGTCTGGAGACAACGGCTCGTGCTCTGTGCTCAGGCTGCTCACTGACCAGCTGGACTAGCTCAAGCCCGGCTGTTTTCAGCTTCTGCTGAGCTACTCTTTTTGCTAAATCTGGACGAATCCTAACACTGTCACCAAAAAAACTGTGTACGTCTGCAATGGATCAGGTCTCGCCTGAACTCGGCTGGTCTGGACTCTGGACTGTGGTTTTCTACTCAGGAACTGCTCACCCATCTGCTCACCGGGCTGATGATCTGTGTTCAGCGATCACCATCAGACGTCTTTAGCTTTGCTGTTCCAACTGCGTACTTCTTGGGTTCATATTATTGTTGTTACTTCGCAAGCTTCCACAAGCTTCGCAAGTTCCACAAGCTTTTCAGTACATTGCATGTGAAGATTCATCACCCCACGTTCAAAACCACCAGTGATTGTTAGGTCAACAAATGGACCATTTTAAATCCCGTGGCACAAACTCGTGCGGTCTGAAAGGAGGTCATCAAAGTGAGTTGTCGGTGTTTACTGGGTAAGTGCTGAATCTCAGTTAACGGCACACAACAAACCGTGTATCAGAGATATGTCTTCTAAATATGGGTCATTATGTTGGGGAAATTAATACCTACAAGTTGTGTATCATGATTCTTTTCTACAAATGAAAGTTCAGAAGCAATGTTGAACAACGTGTGTTTTGGGGGGAAAAATTGACGCAAATGGGGGGAAAAGTTTGCCGCAAATGTGTAATACTGAATTTATTGTAGAAAAAGGTGAAAAACACTGTACATTTTTTGGAACCGACCCTAAGCAAATTGTACTTGGGCTATGGTAACAGCACACAAAACACAGTGCTTTTGTACAGTCATTCCCTTTTCAAGTTGCTAAGCTGCCTGGCTAGGTAAGCTATAAAGACAATTGAAGTCCGGGAGACATGGTGCCCTCACAGGCACAGACACAGATCACGACAGACACATGTGTCAATCCATGCCAATAGCTCATCGGCTTTCACCCTTTGAGCTGATGAGGTTCTCAGTTCCCGTTTGACCCACATCCGATAATTGCTCGGTCTAATTTCACGTTCATAACGATCACATACATATAAGTACTACGTAACCAGATATTCCCGGTCGTGGCTATATCGCCAGCCACTGGCCCCGAACAGCCGGACCACCTCGAACCACCTCGGACCACCCAGCGCAAGTTACAGACCCGACTCCGCTAATGTACGGTACTTCAATGTGACCCACTGGTGGCTGATCATGATGTGCCGATAACGCTAATAAGTGCAAGGAGCCCCGCCCATGATTATGTTGTCTTCCGTGCATCCACCTCCGCCCCCCCCCCCCCCCCCGCCATACCCACACCCACCGACTCTGTCCTGCCTGTCTGCGCGCTCCCTGACAGGTGCGAGGCGCATTGTAAGTCTGCCTCTAAGCACATTCTATACTTATTAATTGACCCCCTCCCGTCCGTGCTTCCTGTCGCGCCTGACAATCGTCCGAAACTTGTGAGACAAGCCCATGTGCCAAGTGTGACGGCCTGCTCTTCTCGCCGTCCGTCCGACGGAGACTGGGACGTACTCAGGGACACAGCAACAGGTCCGCCACTCGCACTCCTGCTCACCCGCCGCATCTTGACGCTTGGGATGCGTGTTTTCTTTTTCGTGACTCGAGGATCACATTACGGAGACATAGCAGGTATATCATAAACTGCAATGGAATTGTGGCTTTTTAAATCTGATACATGGACATTATTCTCCGTGGTGCGATGGGGTGCTTTCGTAATTATATTGTCTTTAATGCTGCAAAGTTGAGCGCTACTCGATGGGAGACGTCAATATAGCAGTCATGGTACGTATCTGATATCAACGGCCTGGATCGATCTCATGCCGCGCCACACCGTCTCCTGGAGCTACAATGTTTGTGATAGTAACATGCTCGGACATACACAAGGTGGCACAACATTCCTGGATCTTTTTGGGAATACTACTTCTGACGAAGCATGGGACAGTAAGGGCCAAAGGCGGTTCCGAGACAGAGGTCCCGACCACCGAGGTCATGATGACAGACATCCAATCATCAGAGAACATGATAACAGACATCCCATCAACAGAGAACGTGATAACAGACATCCCGTCAACAGAGAATATGATAACAGAGATCCCATCATCCGAGAACATGATAACAGACATCATATCAACACAGAACGAGATAACGGAGATCCCATCATCAGAGAACATGATAACAGACATCCCATCAACAGAGAACGTGATAACAGACATCCCGTCAACAGAGAACATGATAACAGAGATCCCATCAACAGAGAACATGATAACAGACATCCCGTCATCAGAGAACATGATAACAGACATCCCGTCATCAGAGAACATGATAACAGACATCCTATCAACACAGAACGAGATAACGGAGATCCCATCAACAGAGAACATCATAGCAGACATCCTATCAACAGAGAACGTGATAACAAACATCCCGTCAACAGAGAATATGATAACAGAGATCCCATCAACACAGAACATGATAACAGACATCCCAACGGAGTCCATGAGAAGAGAAACTTTGACACAAGATAGCTTGAGATTGGTGACAGAATATGTGAGAGAAGGGACCCCAGTTACACTTGCCACAAGACCAGTAGGACATGCAACAGAGCACATGAGCAAAGAGACAACAGAAAGCACAGTGACAGAGCCTTTAAGAACAGAGACCCCTTTTCTCATATCTACGGATATCTCAAGTCAAGTGTTCGATTTCCAGCTTTTGAACCGAACCACGTCGGACTACGGCATCAAAATACAACACCCAGCCCTGGATAGGGATCTTGGCTACTTTCCCAATGTTGATTATGACGGTAAGTGTAGAAAACATTCCACAGTTAGGCCTACAGGTTTATGTCTTGAATACGACAACGTCGTATGTGTCGAGAACGGTGTGTGAGGTACCGGCACATTCCAAAGCTTCCTTGTGTAGAGTAATAAAAGAATATTTCTATTTTACAAGACACCTTGATACGTTGCCAGGCTGCAATCCGACACTTTTGCTCCAAAAACCGATAAAAGTTTGCGAGCAACACACAGTACTTTTGCAGTCTCAGACAGCGAGGGAGAAATTGGTCCAGTACATCTTGTTACCATGCAAGTAATACACGTTACATGTACTATCGTACATAACCAAGTCGATAGTTCTAGTATAGCATTGATAGCTATCATTAAACAATAGCATTGGAATTCGATATAGAAGGTAAGGTGGGGAGTCGATGATCAACCTTGGGCTGTTTTGCATCCAAACGGGGGCACGGGGCAATCAAGGTGACTTACCCAGGGGCACGAAAGTCCGCCAGGCGCAGGTCATATAGATCATATTTATCATTCCGTGGCCAAGGCTACATGTGACGTGCAAATGTTTATAGCGTAAACTAATGGAAATCAATGACATTGCATGGTCATAATGATCTGTATTGGTATGAATTGTGAGGTATTTCATACATATTTTATCCATGAATACTCCATAATTATATTGTGGATAGTGACCCCATATTACCAATTTGGAGTACTAGTAGTAAAATTAAGGCCTTCATGGTTTTAGCAGATCCCCCCTCCCCTTGGTTTCTGGACGATAACTCCAGTTTGCCTCAATGATCTCTTTGCCAAGAAAAAAAAAGCATGAAATCGATGTGTTTTTTTTTTTATGGATTCCGGATGATAACCCGAAAAGTATTCGAGCACTGCGTGGCTGAGTAATTTTGAAGTCCACATACCACCAGGGAAGAACCCTATCAATTCTGTCATCAAGCTGTCAAAAGAACTTGTCCTAGGACTCAAAAGCAGTTTTGCTGAATCATCCTGGGGGCTTCCTAGTATACATTATATCTCGGAATTGGTGCGTCGTAGAGCGGACGTTATTTTCGGACTCGTGGCCCTGGACGAACATGCCTAAGGGTTATGTTAGGTGAACTTTGACCTTGACCTGAATTGTTTACACTGAGTCGGCGTTTTCAACTCTCGTTCATACCTAAACGAAAACGAGGCGTCGGAAAGCGAAACAGACGTAATTTTTAGGTTACCGGACCTATGGTCCGATAACCTATTGGCATGGCGTTGCGTCCGTCGTCCGTCGTCCGTCGTCCGTCGTCCGTCGTCGTCGTCCGTCGTCGTCGTCGTCCACATTTTTATCTTTTTTGTTTACGGGCGAATTTTTCTGAAATTTTGCAGAAAAATACTTAAAAATAATTCAAGAAGGAGGTATTTTTTAGTTTTTTGATTTTCGCTTTTTCTTCAAAATGGCGGCTGTTTTCGACGGAAAATGCCTGATTTTGGACTTTGGCGGCCATTTTCTCAAAATCTGTTCAGTAACTTTTTTTCTTTTTGATACATAAGACTCCTCATATGTACTTCTATGATGTCTATAAATTTCGTTGCGCTTGAATCGCTCGAAGTGGGCCATTTTGGCCCAAACTCGGCCCAAATGGGACTTTCCCATGTTAAATTCTCCTATGCTTTATAATGGGACACATTATGCCTAATATCTCACTTGATATTGAGATTAGAGACTAGGAATCAATTGTGGACATATAGGAAATGATATATGCTGAATATTCTCGTGAACTTGAATTTGACCTCTGACCTCAGTTTCAAGGTCAGAGCACAAAATGGCTTATATCTCGCTTATTATCGACTCTACAGCTTAGGAATCAATTGTGGACATATAGGAAATAATATATGCTGAATATTCTCGTGACCTTGAATTTGACCTCTGACCTCAGTTTCAAGGTCAGAGCACAAAATGGCTTATATCTCGCTTATTATCGACTCTACAGCTTAGGAATCAATTGTGGACATATAGGAAATGATATATGCTGAATATTCTGATGACCTTGAATTTGACCATCGAACTCATTTTCAAGGTCACAGGACAAAATGGCTAATATCTCGCTTGTTATCGACTTTACAGCTTAGCAATCAATTATGAACATATAGGAAATGATATATGCAGATTATTGTCATGACCTTGAATTTGACCTTTGACCTCATTTTCAAGGTCACAGGACAAAATGGCTAATATCTCACTTATTATCGATTTTACAGCTTAGGAATCAATTGTGGACATATAGGAAATGATATATGCTGAATATTCTCGTGACCTTGAATTTGACCTCTGACCTCATTTTCAAGGTCCAAGGACAAACTGGCTCATATCTAGCTCCTCTATTGACTGTATGGCTTGGGAATCAATCGTGGACATGATATACAAAATGATATACATTGAATATTTTGATGATCTTGAATTTGAATTTTGCCCCTTCATTTTCAATGCCACAGCACAAAATTGCTAATATCTCTCTGATTATTGAATTTACAGCTTAGCAATCAACTGTGGACATGATATATGCCTAATGTTATATATGCTGAATATTCTCTTGACCTTGAATTCAACCAGTGACCTGGCTAACATCTAAAATATTAAACATTGTCCGGTAACCTATCTTCGGCCCTTGGCCTAATTTTTTACATGGTTTAGGATTGAGCTGTGAATGTCTTCTCCAGATCCAATGTTTTTGTTTAATCAGCTTGCTTTACAGTGAAATGACTCCAAGGCATGTCGAGGCATTGACGTCTGATCTATTGGTGTGATTTGTCGCGGATCTATTGGGGCTAGATTGTATAACGATTTAGAACCGCATATATGCAGTATATGTCCATAGCGAATGAATGCACGACGCGAATGAACGAACGTCAAAATTTGAATTGTCATATTCTCGTCTGCAACTCGAAAATTTCCAGTTCCAACACTAACCAGCTAACGCGACTTATGCCAGCCTAATAAAGGTACTCTCCTGTATCTTCAGAATTCTGAAATATCAACATTTTAAGTTACGACAATCGTTAATTCAATAGACAACAACACTTTTGAGTTTCGCTAACAAGTTTATTTATTCAGAATAGTTTAATCAAAATGGTAGTTTGTATCGACTCAATGACTACTGGCACGAAATGTGATTTCAGCACTTGAATTATTCATACAAGGTGCCAGAAAAAGACACCATATTGCGTAATCGCCCACAAGTACCTTCTGCCATAGCGTGCCCTGTATGAATAATTCAAATGAAATACCGTCAGAAGGCATTTGGAGATGGCACCTCTTGATTTTCATATCCACGCAAGTGATTGAACATGTATACCATTTCCAAAAGTTGTTATCTGGCACCTTGTAATATTTTATGGCAGGGTAGTGTGTCGACATGTTCTTCGTAGTTGACGATATGTAGTATTGAGGCTATCATATGTTGAATATATTATTGTATCCCCCGAACGAAGTTCGGCGGATACTATGGATTTACGATCGTCGCGCCGCCGCCGCCGCCGCGTCCGCGTCCGCAGACACTTTCTTGTGAACGCGCTACAGCTTACAAATCTGAACCGATTTTGATAATATTTTATATGGACATGTCTTATTGTGAGATCACGACACCTATTGATTTTGGTTGCCATAGCAACCAAAATGGCCGATTGGCGACACATTTTGTGACAAAATCAGCCATTTCAACACCCATGGCTTGTGAACGCTTTAGGAGTTGTAATTTTACAGGAATCACTACAATATTGAACAGGCTCGTTGAGCAATGCTCAGGCACGAAACCTGTTGTTTTTCAGAAAGATTGAATAAACATTAATAAGTTTATGAGATAACTCATTACAACAATGTGTTTAAATGTATGATCATTTCATTTGGTTGATATCTGCAAACAAATCACACTGGGCATTTTTACCTATTTACAGGTGATGGTTTTGTGTGGAGAGATTACTTTTACTGAATAAGTTAACAGAAATTTGACTAATTTAACGTTAGTTTTACTAGTTAAGTTTATCACTGGCTAAAATAAAAATAGTTAGGCAAAGAAACATTTATTATTGGGCTCAACAAGATACATGTAAAGGTTGTGTCCAGTATTGACTTTATGGCTGCAGTACCATTGATATTCGTGAATAAGTTAACATTATTATTGCTAGTTAAGTCTATTATTGAGCACAATAATAAATGTTAAGACAAGGGACATTTATTATTGGGATCAATGAGGAAAAGGTTGTGTCCAGTAGTGCTTTTATGGTGAAGTATCATTGATATTACCGAATAATTTAACATTAATTTGGCTAGTTAAGTCTATTATTGACCACAATAAAAATAGTTAAGGTGAGGAACATTCATTATTGGGCACATATTATGAGTTAAATTATAACTTGTGGTGAAAGTTAGACCTGGCTCCAATTTTAACATCTTGAAATACAGTTTTTGTCAAATTTTACCTTGAATTTCAACTTGAAACCAAGTTTGGCACAAATTATGAGTTAAAATATACATGTAACTTATGGTGAAAAGTTCGATCTGGCTCCAATTTCGTCATCTTGAAATTCAGTTTTGGTCAACTTTTATTTGGATTTCAACTTGAAACCAAGTTTGTCAGATATTCTGGGTTGAAATATCAGTTTTGATCAACTTTTGCTTTGAATTTCAACTTGAAACCAAGTTTGTCAAATATTCTGAGTTGAAATATAACTTTTGATGAGAAGTTTGATCTGGCTGTAACTTTGTTATCTTATTGAACATGATGCAATGGAAATTCATATGCACTGATTTCAGTGGTGACCTTGAATTTGACCTTCAATGACCTTGAAAGGGCAATGCAGCAATTTTGGTGGAAAAAAAAAACAGTTTAATATTTGGGGCGACATGGACGATGGGGTTACGGGGGATACACTCAAGCGGTCGTAGGCGACCGGAAGCATCTAGTTCATATACGATTTACAACCGCTTGGTTTGTGTTTTGTCAATATTAGTTTTGTATCCCTGCACGGAGCCTTTTGGTGAAAAATATGCTGAGACGTTCAATGTCAACATTTGACCAGTTTATGCAGTGTGGTGTCCCTTGTGGGCAGTTGTTCGTCTGATTCACCAGACTACCAGAAAGCGATTATGCCATTAATCCACCGATATGTTCGTATAGCTAAATTTTTTTCAATTGATCCACATTAACCTCCAGTTGTAGCTCACCCTATCGCTTCTGTTCACATTTACAGTTGTATCTTGACAGGAAGCTTCTAGGATGTTGTGAAGGCTGTTTTCAAAAGACTTTTAGTTAGCTGTTATATTTTCCCAATATCGAAGTAACAGTTAGCATAGAAAATGTGCATGATACACATCGTTCTGTGTTCATACAATCGTAGTGTATGTTTCATAATAGGCCATTCTATGTTTGCTAGACTGACTCCATGAATACAACCAGACGTCAATGCCTTGGAGACATTTTCAGTGTGAAGCATAATTAACAATAATCCGACTCAACAAAAATAATTATACAGGGGGGCAAATATACCCCTAAGACCCCCAAGATATGTTCGTAAAGAGGCCGACTCAGCTGAAAATTGTCCTCTCATCCCCAGTACCCCTAAATACATGTTAGTGGGAACATGACGTCCCTTTAGCTCTACGATGCACCGTTTCTAAGATATCCACGAACATTGTTTTAAAAAGCCCACTCAGCGACAAGTTTCAGGTCACCCAACCTTTCTCAGCACACGTTCGTCTAGGGCCACGAGTAATAATATACCGTCAATTTCGCTCTGCGCTGCGATGCACCGTTTCCTGGATATCAACAAAAAATGTTGACTTGGCAAAAAAAAACTCCATGTTCACCCCAAAATGGACCCCATGCAGATTTTCGTGTTATTGGATTACTGTGTGACAACAAGGTCCAAACAATTATACATTTCATCCTCACGGCCGACAGATCCGGCTCCGAAACTATACAGCTCATTTATATATATGTCTGAGTTGTTGTGAAAGCTTGAAGGCAATCTGTTGAGGCGTTCTCGTGTTACGGCGAAGGAATAAAGTACAAAAAGAAAAATTAGCCCAATGGGCTAGTAAGGTTACCGGAGAAATATACAGAGTTAAGCCGAGAAAGTTGAAAGTCAAATTCAAGGTGACCACTGAAATCGCCATATCTCTAACCTTGAAAATGGGATCAAAGGTTAAATTCTAGATCACCAACTATTCAGCATACATCATTTCCTATATGTTCACTATGGACCCCTAAGCTGTAAATTTGATAATAAGCGAGATATAAGCCATTTTGTAATCTGACTTTGAAAATAAAATGACTGACCTTGAAATTTAGGTCAAAGGTCAAATTCAATATCATTAAAATATTCAGAATATATCATTTCCTATATGTTCACAATTGATTCCTAAGCAGTAAAGTCGATAATAAGCAAGATATTAGCCATTTTGTCCTGTTGACCTTGAAAATGAGGTCAAAGGTCAAATTCAAGGTCATGAGAATTTTCAGCATATATCATTTCCTATATGTTCTCAATTAATTCCTAAGCTGTAAAGTCGCTAATAAGCAAGATATTGGCCATTTTGTCCTGTGACCTTGAAAATAGGTCAAAGGTCAAATTCAAGGTCACGAGCATTTTCAGCATATATCATTTCCTATATGTTCACAATTGATTCCTAAGCTGTAAAGTCGCTAATAAGCAAGATATTGGCCATTTTGTCCTGTGACCTTGAAAATAGGTCAAAGGTCAAATTCGAGGTCACGTGCATTTACAGCATATATCATTTCCTATATGTCCACAATTGATTCCTAAGCTGTAAAGTCGTTAATAAGCAAGATATTGGCCATTTTGTCCTGTGACCTTGAAAATAGGTCAAAGGTCAAATTCAAGGTCACGAGCATTTTCAGCATATATCATTTCCTATATGTTCACAATTGATTCCTAAGCTGTAAAGTCGCTAATAAGCAAGATATTGGCCATTTTGTCCTGTGACCTTGAAAATGAGGTCAAAGGTCAAATTCAAGGTCACGAGAATATTCAGCATATATATTATTTCCCATATGTTCACAATTGATTCCTAAGCTGTAAAGTCGATAATAAGCGAGATATCAGCAATTTTGTCCTGTGACCTTGGAAATGAGGTCAAAGGTCAAATTCAAGGTCATGAGAATATTCTGCGTATATCATTTCCTATATGTTCACAATTGATTCCTAAGCTGTAAAGTCGATAATAAGCGAGATCTTAGCCATTTTGTCATGTGACCTTCAAAATGAGGTCAAAGGTCAAATTCAAGGTCATGAGAATTTTCAGCATATATCATTTCCTATATGTTCACAATTGATTCCTAAGCTGTAAAGTCGCTAATAAGCAAGATATTGGCCATTTTGTCCTGTTGACCTTGAAAATGAGGTCAAAAGTCAAATTCAAGGTCACTACAATATTCAGCATATATCATTTCCTATATGTTCACAATTGATTCCTAAGCTGTAAAGTCGCTAATGAGCAAGATATTGGCCATTTTGTCCTGTTGACCTTGAAAATGAGGTCAAATGTCAAATTCAAGGTCACTAGAATATTCAGCATATATCATTTCCTATATGTTCACAATTGATTCCTAAGCTGTAAAGTCGATAATAAGCGAGATATTAGCAATTTTGTCCTGTGACCTTGGAAATGAGGACAAAGGTCAAATTCAAGGTCATGAGAATATTCAGCATATATCATTTCCTATATGTTCACAATTGATTCCTAAGCTGTAAAGTTGATTATTAGCGAGATATTAGCAATTTTGTCATGTGACCTTGAAAATGAGGTCAAAGGTCAAATTCAGGGTCATGAGAATTTTCAGCATATATCATTTCCTGTATGTTCACAATTGATTCCTAAGCTGTAAAGTCGATAATAAGCAAGATATTAGCCATTTTGTCATGTGACCTTGATTTTTTGAATTTTGATTTTTGAATGTGTTTATTTCAGACACAAGGTCCATATAAACAAGAATAAAAACAGAGGATATGCCCACATAAATGTGTGACAAGATGTGTATACAGACGATGACAACCAAAAACAATTGCACATTATACAGTTCGCCTAAGATACATGCAGTTGTAAAACTCCCGTGTGGATGGCAAGGCAAAAAACGTTTTGTAAGACCGTTTTGACCTTGAAAATGAGGTCAAAAGTCAAATTCAAGGTCATGACAATTTTCAGCATATATCATTTCCTATATGTTCACAATTGATTCCTAAGCTGTAAAGTAGCTAATAAGCAAGATATTGGCAATTTTGTCCTGTGACCTTGAAAATGAGGTCAAAGGTCAAATTCAAGGTCATGAGAATTTTCAGCATATATCATTTCCTATATGTTCACAATTGATTCCTAAGCTGTAAAGTCGCTAATAAGCAAGATATTGGCCATTTTGTCCTGTGACCTTGAAAATGAGGTCAAAGGTCAAATTCAAGGTCACGAGAATATTCAGCATATATCATTTCCTATATGTTCACAATTGATTCCTAAACTGTAAAGTCGATAATAAGCGAGATATTAGCCATTTTGTTATGTGACCTTGAAAATGAGGTCAAAGGTCAAATTCAAGGTCACGAGAATATTCAGCATATATCATTTCCTATATGTTCACAATTGATTCCTAAACTGTAAAGTCGATAACAAGCGAGATATTAGCCATTTTGTCCTGTGACCTTGAAAATGAGTTCGAAGGTCAAATTCAAGGTCATCAGAATATTCAGTATATATCATTTCCTATATGTCCACAATTGATTCCTAAGCTGTAGAGTCGATAATAAGCGAGATATAAGCCATTTTGTGCTCTGACCTTGAAACTGAGGTCAGAGGTCAAATTCAAGGTCACGAGAATATTCAGCATATATTATTTCCTATATGTCCACAATTGATTCCTAAGCTGTAGAGTCGATAATAAGCGAGATATAAGCCATTTTGTGCTCTGACCTTGAAACTGAGGTCAGAGGTCAAATTCAAGGTCACGAGAATATTCAGCATATATCATTTCTTATATGTTCACAATTGATCCCTAGTCTCTAATCTCAATATCAAGTGAGATATTAGGCATAATGTGTCCCATTATAAAGCATAGGAGAATTTAACATGGTAAAGTCCCATTTGGGCCGAGTTTGGGCCAAAATGGCCCACTTCGAGCGATTCAAGCGCAACGAAATTTATAGACATCATAGAAGTACATATGAGGAGTCTTATGTATCAAAAAGAAAAAAAGTTACTGAACAGATTTTGAGAAAATGGTCGCCAAAGTCCAAAATCAGGCATTTTTCGTCGAAAACGGCCGCCATTTTGAAAAAAATGTGAAAATCAAAAAACTAAAAAATACCTCCTTCTTGAATTATTTTAAAGTATTTTTCTGCAAAATTTCAGAAAAATTCGCCTGTAAACAAAAAAGATAAAAATGTGGACGACGACGACGACGGACGACGGACGTCGGACGACGGACGACGGACGCAACGCCATGCCAATAGGTTATCGGACCATAGGTCCGGTAACCTAAAAAGGAGAAATCTGCCGAAGCCATGAAGTCGTTTCTGCCGAAATGCCTTTTTTTTTAAAGGATTCGCCTATCAGTGGAAAGTGATAATTGTTATGTTGTTTTCGTTCGCTGGAGTCGACTGATAATTATTGTCAGCTACTGGGCCGCAGCCTGTGGTGCTAAGTGTGGGAAATAAATCATTTCCCTTGTCAGTACCTGCTGTGTCTGACAGGGTAACTCACTGCTCGGGGATAACAGACAAACAACATATATGTATATGTGACAACTGACAAGCTAATGGATCGTGCCATGTCTATCGGGGCAATTAGCACACCAGGTCTGGAACTCTATAGCTATGACGTCAACATTTTCATGTATCATTAATGAGTCATAATTCCAAGGCATGAAATATTACGCCTACGTTGTGGTAAATATATCCATGGACTCTACTTATTTATGTGAAATAATAATACGACTAAGATCATTCATAGTTTGGAGTTAGATGTAAAAATATTTATCTGAATGATTATTTGTACAAGGCTTATAATGGTACATTAATTAATAAATCAAGCCTACGTATGTACGTGAATAATTAAGGGTGGGTATCACCTAGGTTTTGAGATTATCTATAATTTTCTACTAGTTCATGTTTGTACTTATAACTGCGCCATATGAACACCAATTTGTGTAAAACTTTGAACTTAGCTGCTGCACCCCTGGTCAATGAAGACTGTCGCAACAAAAAAATATTTGTTACTCAGTACAGACAACAGTCTAGCAACATGTTAATCTCGAAAGATGAAAACAACCTAAAGTCAAGAAAATGCCTAAATTGTTTTCAGGAAGAAAAAAAGTCACGATTTGGATAAAATTACTATTAGGTTAATACCCTTTCTTTTCAATATGTTCAGATAGTACGCGTACGTTGGCTCATAACCGCCCTCAGTTTCCAGAAATATTTCTTCGGTTTGTGCCGAGATTTTGGGTTTCCGCCAAGATTTCTTAGGTTTCCGCTAAAACTTTGGGTCTCCGTACAAACTTCATCTAGTTTGCACCGAAAACTATGTTTCCGTTGAGATTTGTTTGCTCCGATATTTTTGGTTTCGGCCAAGATTTATATGTATGCCAATATTTTCAGTAAGACTACTGGTGGTGACGTCTTGTAAGTTTCAATGGGAATCAAAAGTGGTAAAAGAAAACTAACACATTATACAGTGGCTGCACAATATTTGAATGGAAATCGGGTGTCCGTAACTGTACAATGCATGTACTTGTGTAAGAACTGATAGGGTAAAAATCGTCTAGTTTTACACAGACGCACGAATTCTCCTTTTCAATCCTCATCCAATTTTGTGTTGATCTACTTTACCTGGTAAATTTAATCAGTGGGGAACAAACATAAACTCATCCACACCCCATTTGTGTCAATTTTCCACGACGTGTCACGCAGCTATTGTGCATAGATATCGAAGGAACCATCATTATATGCCATACATATTCACGTTATTCACGTTATAATACAACAAATGAATCATATGGACTACTGTGAATTCGACATTTAAGTGGCTATATACCATGCATTCTTGTCCCGATGGACATATTATTCGCGCGAGAAGAATTATTGTTTTCGGGTATAGAATACCTTTTATATTATTTTCCCACAATCAATAATTGTTTGCATGCAAACAAATATTCTTCACGCGGTAAATAAAGGTATTATTTACACGAAAACAATAATTATTTACGCGTAAATAAAATAATTTTTTGACGCGGAAACAATAAACAATAGTATTGTTCTGCTTTGTCGAAGAAATTGACTAAATTGTGTTGATTAAAGAGTAAAAATTAGCTCAAGGGCTAAGGAAGGTTACGGGACAATATATGTTTTAGATCTCAGCCAATTTGTTCAGGGACTTTGAAAATATGGTCAAAGATCAGATTCAAGGTCGCAAGAATATTCAGCATACATCATTCCCTATAAGTGCACAATTGATTTCTAAGATGTAAAGTAGATGATAAGCGAGATATTAGCCATTTTGTGCTCTGATCTTGAAAATGAAGTCAAAGGTCAATTTCAAGGTCACGAGAATATTCAGCATATATAAATTCCTATATGTCCAAATTGATTCCCAAGCTGTAAAGTTGATAATAAGCAAGATATTAACCACTTTGTGCTCTGACCTTGAAATGTGGTCAAAGGTCAAATTCAAAGTCACGAGAATATTCTGTATATATCATTACCTATATGTCCACAATTGATCCATACGCTGTAAAGTCGATAACAAGCGAGATATTAGCAATTTTGTCCTGTGACCTTGAAAAAGGTCAAATTCAAGGTCATCAGAATATTCAGCATATCATTTCCTATATGTCCACAATTGATTCCTAAGCTGTTAAGTTGATAATAAGCGAGATATAAGCCATTTTGTGCTCTGACCTTGAAACCGAGGCCAGAGGTCAACTCCAAGGTCACAAGAATATTCAGCATATATCATTTCCTATATGTCCACAATTGATTCCTAGTCTCTAATCTCAATATTAAGTGAGATATTTGGAAAAATGTGTCCCATTGTAAAGCATAGGAGAATTTAACATGGGAAAGTCCCAATTAGGCCGAGTTTGGGACCAAATGGCTCGCTTCGAGCGAATCAAGGGTAACGAAACTTATACACGTCACAGGGGCACATATAAGGAGTGTTATGCATCAACAAGAAGAAAGTTACTGAAAAAAAAATTGAGAAAACGACCGTGGAAATCGAAAATCGAAAAACCAAAAAATTCCCCTCTTTCAGAATATTTTTTTAGGTATTTTTGTTCAATATTTCAGGAAGATTCAACTGTAAACTTTAAAGATAAAACTTTAGACTGACGACGTAGACGGACGCAACGCCATGCCAAAAGGTTTTCGGTCACAGTTGCGGTAACCTAATAATATCGATAGGTGTATGTACGACTTTGGTTTTACTTACCCCGTGCTCGTTTTTTCTTGTTAAATTATATAGTTCAATATGGAAAAGCCAGTTTTATTTTTCAATTGGGCCTAGGTGTTCTGTAGGCCTGGTGGTCGGTGTTTGGAACGGTGTAAAGCTGAAAAGGAATACTGACTTTTCCTTATTAAATTATAAAGCTGAAAAGAAACTCTGTGAACCTACGAGTAATTTGCATCGACTGACATTGGGCGGTATTTGATTGGAATCATTGGTAAATCACCACAACGTGACACTAGTGCGGGTTCTCATTTCCAAATCAACTTTTTTTTTATCAAGATAAACACTCACTATAGAGATAAAATGATTCCCTGTAATAATGTGGGTATGATGACACTCTTATTGTCCGAAGGGCCGTTAGTCCGAAATGCCCTTTAGTCGGAAGGTAGGGCCGTAAGTCTGGACAAGGGAGCCCCATAGAGAATATACGACTCTACCATACAGTAGATACAGCTATGGGTATAGAGTAGAAATAAAAGAACTACGACAACACATCGATTATATAGGGACGCCTGTTGTTGTAATCCCCCCGCAGGCAAGCTATCGTCTAGATAGATACAAGAAAGTAATGATCGTGGCATAAGAATGCCAATGAACAATGACAGCTACATGTACATATGACAGTGTGGCCCCCCTCACCCGTCCATCACCTGTTGTTTGGTGCTAGTATCGACGTGTCGCTGGGGTCCGGCGCTTGTTGCCACGCCCAAGCTCCAGTAACCCAAAGGCCCTCACAAATCGATGGCAGCTCGGCCTGGGGCATACAAGCCAGACACAACGAGTAGTATCACTTACACCGGACAAAGGCATCAATGGTCAGCGATCAAATCGCCACTGACGTCTGCCACACTTGCAAGCTTGAGAAATCACAACGATTACACAACAACTACGGTAGCTCATATAGTGCCACTTAACTTAAAAAAAAAATCAATTATTTTTGTTTCTAAATCTTGGGAGTTACCCAGTAAATTAAAGCAGGACAATTTAATAATAACGGGAATAATTAATGAAAGCCAGGAAAGGATTATTAGAACCTGGAATAAATTATTCATTCCCGGTTTGAATAGTTTTTTCCCAGTTTTAAATATCTTTTTCTTGAGTTTAATATTTTTTCGCGCTTGGAATTTATTCCCGATTTGAATAATTTATTCCCGGTGTTTAATAATTTATTCCAGGTTTTATTAATTCTTTCCCGGTTTAAATCATTGAAAAATTCCTGAGAATTAGAAAACAAAATACATTAAATAAGAGAACAAGGCAAAACAGTATAAACCTAGAATAAATTATCAAAACAGGGAATGAATTTTTTATTCCTGATTATTTCCCCGTTTTAATTATTTATTTCCCGGTTTTAATATTTTTCCCCAGGTTGAATAGTGTATTCCTGGTGTAAATAATTTTTTCCCGGTGTTGAATGATTCATATCCAGTTCAAATTATTGGGAAATCACCAAGGTTCACCAAGAAAGACAAATTAATTGAACTAAATAAAAAGGTTGGATGGCACTGAATAACATATTGATATTGGAAACATGTCACAGAACATGTCACAGAACAGAATAACTCAATCTGAATTTGACAACACAATCCTGATACTGAGTGTGACACAACACAATCCTGATACTGAATGTGACACAACACAATCCTGATACTGAATGTGACACAACACAATCCTGATACTGAATGTGACACAACACAATCCTGATACTGAATGTGACACAACACAATCCTGATACTGAATGTGACACAACACAATCCTGATACTGAATGTGACACAACACAATCCTGATACTGAATGTGACAACACAATCCTGATACTGAATGTGACACAACACAATCCCGATACTGAATGTGACACAACACAATCCCGATACTGAATGTGACAACACAATCCTGACACTGAATGTGACAACACAATCCTGATACTGAATGTGACACAACACAGTCCTGATACTGAATGTGACACAAAACAATCCTGATACTGAATGTGACACAACACAATCCTGATACCGAATGTGACAACACAATCCTGATACTGAATCAGACATAAAACAATCGTGGTTCAGAATACATGTATGATACAATACAATAGACCTATAGCTCATTTCATGCTGAAGATGACGATAATCGCCGGCGAATGTGTCGCACAATAACTGTCGGTTGTCAAGGATTACGCGAAGATGTGACTGTGCTGAATGATCTTTCTGTTTACCGGGAGACATCAATAAACGAAAGCCGCTATTCAGGAGCGGAGTCCGCCTCGGGTATAATCACACTCCAACCCGGTACTATGAGGGCGCGGTTTCTCTAGCTGGTTCCACCAGAACATATAGCATTCGTACCATCATGCTCTCATTCATAATCGCTCATAGTTCTGTGACTAACAACGATTGTTAGATTTTCAGGTGCCCAGCAGTACAAATAACTTGCCCGTGTATCTACATTCATTTGATATTTCTGAGAACAGGTTTAAACATTAATAAGTTTGAAAAAACTTGAAACCAAGTTTGTCAGATATTCTGGGTTGAAATATCAGTTTTGATCAACTTTTGCTTTGAATTTCAACTTAAACCAAGTTTGTCAAATATTCTGAGTTGAAATATAACTTTTGATGAGAAGTTTGATCTGGCTGTAACTTTGTTATCTTATTGAACATGATGCAATGGAAATTCATATGCACTGATTTCAGTGGTGACCTTGAAAGGGCAATGCAGCAATTTTGGTGGAAAAAAAAAAACAGTTTAATATTTGGGGCGACATGGACGATGGGGTTACGGGGGATACACTCAAGCGGTCGTAGGCGACCGGAAGCATCTAGTTCATATACGATTTACAACCGCCTGGTTTGTGTTTTGTCAATATTAGTTTTGTATCCCTGCACGGAGCCTTTTCGTGAAAAATATGCTGAGACGTTCAATGTCAACATTTGACCAGTTTATGCAGTGGGGTGTCCCTTGTGGGCAGTTGTTCGTCTGATTCACACAGACTACCAGAAAGCGATTATGCCACTAATCCACCGATATGTTCGTATAGCTAAATTTTTTTCAATTGATCCACATTAACCTCCAGTTGTAGCTCACCCTATCGCTTCTGTTCACATTTACAGTTGTATCTTGACAGGAAGCTTCTAGGATGTTGTCAAGGCAGTTTTCAAAAGACTTTTAGTTAGCTGTTATATTTTCCCAATATCGAAGTAACAGTTAGCATAGAAAATGTGCATGATACACATCGTTCTGTGTTCATAAAATCGTAGTGTATGTTTCATAATAGGCCATTCTATGTTTGCTAGACTGACTCCATGAATACAACCAGACGTCAATGCCTTGGAGACATTTTCAGTGTGAAGCATAATTAACAATAATCCGACTCAACAAAAATAATTATACAGGGGGGCAAATATACCCCTAAGACCCCCAAGATATGTTCGTGAAGAGGCCGACTCAGCTGAAAATTGTCCTCTCATCCCCAGTACCCCTAAATACACGTTGGTGGGAACATGACGTCCCTTTAGCTCTACGATGCACCGTTTCTGAGATATCCACGAACATTGTTTTAAAAAGCCCACTCAGCCTCACCCAACCTTTCTCAGCACACGTTCGTCTAGGGCCACGAGTAATAATATACCGTCAATTTCGCTCTGCGCTGCGATGCACCGTTTCCTGGATATCAACAAAAAATGTTGACTTGGCAAAAAAAAACTCCATGTTCACCCCAAAATGGACCCCATGCAGATTTTCGTGTTATTGGATTACTGTGTGACAACAAGGTCCAAACAATTATACATTTCATCCTCACGGCCGACAGATCCGGCTCCGAAACTATACAGCTCATCTATATATATGTCTGAGTTGTGGTGAAAGCTTGAAGGCAATCTGTTGAGGCGTTCTCGTGTTACGGCGGAGGAATAAAGGACAAAAAGAAAAAGGAGAAATCTGCCGAAGCCATGAAGTCGTTTCTGCCGAAATGCCTTTTTTTAAAGGATTCGCCTATCAGTGGAAAGTGATAATTGTTATGTTGTTTTCGTTCGCTGGAGTCGACTGATAATTATTGTCAGCTACTGGGCCGCAGCCTGTGGTGCTAAGTGTGGGAAGTAAATCATTTCCCTTGTCAGTACCTGCTGTGTCTGACAGGGTAACTCACTGCTCGGGGATAACAGACAAACAACATATATGTATATGTGACAACTCAGTCACAACTGACAAGCTAATGGATCGGGCCATGTCTATCGGGGCAATTAGCACAACTGGTCTGGAACTCTATAGCTATGACGTCAACATTTTCATGTATCATTAATGAGTCATAATTCCAAGGCATGAAATATTACGCCTACGTTTTGGTAAACATATCCATGGACTCTACTTATATATGTGAAATAATAATACGAATAACACCATTCATAGTTTGGAGTTAGATGTAAAAATATTTATCTGAATGATTATTTGTACAAGGCTTATAATGGTACATTAATTAATAAATCAAGCCTACGTATGTACGTGAATAATTAAGGGTGGGTATCACCTAGGTTTTGAGATTATCTATAATTTTCTACTAGTTCATGTTTGTACTTATAACTGCGCCATATGAACACCAATTTGTGTAAAACTTTGAACTTAGCTGCTGCACCCCTGGTCAATGAAGACTGTCGCAACAAAAAAATATTTGTTACTCAGTACAGACAACAGTCTAGCAACATGTTAATCTCGAAAGATGAAAACAACCTAAAGTCAAGAAAATGCCTAAATTGTTTTCAGGAAGAAAAAAAGTCACGATTTGGATAAAATTACTATTAGGTTAATACCCTTTCTTTTCAATATGTTCAGATAGTACGCGTACGTTGGCTCATAACCGCCCTCAGTTTCCACAAATATTTCTTCGGTTTGTGCCGAGATTTTGGGTTTCCGCCAAGATTTCTTAGATTTCAAACTTCATCTAGTTTGCACCCAAAATTATGTTTCCGTTGAGATTTGTTTGCTCCGATATTTTTGGTTTCGGCCAAGATTTATATGTATGCCAATATTTTCAGTAAGACTACTGGTGGTGACGTCTTGTAAGTTTCAATGGGAATCGAAAGTGGTAAAAGAAAACTAACACATTATACATTGGCTGCACAATATTTGAATGTATTTGTACTTGTGTCCGAACTGATAGGGTAAAAATCGTCTAGTTTTACACAGACGCACGAATTCTCCTTTTCAATCCTCATCCAATTTTGTGTTGATCTACTTTACCTGGTAAATTTAATCAGTGGGGAACAAACATAAACTCATCCACACCCCATTTGTGTCAATTTTCCACGACGTGTCACGCAGCTATTGTGCATAGATATCGAAGGAACCATCATTATATGCCATACATATTCACGTTATTCACGTTATAATACAACAAATGAATCATATGGACTATTGTGAATTCGATATTTAAGTGGCTATATGCCATGCATTCTTATCCCGATGGACATATTATTCGCGCGAGAAGAATAATTGTTTTCGGGTATAGAATACCTTTTATATTATTTTCCCACAATCAATAATTGTTTGCATGCAAACAAATATTCTTCACGCGGTAAATAAAGGTATTATTTACACGAAAACAATAATTATTTACGCGTAAATAAAAGAAATTTTTGACGCGGAAACAATAAAACAATAATATTGTTCTGCTTTGTTGAAGAAATTGACTAAATTGTGTTGATTAAAGAGTAAAAATTAGCTCAAGGGCTAAGGAAGGTTACGGGACAATATATGTTTTAGATCTCAGCCAATTTGTTCAGGGACTTTGAAAATATGGTCAAAGATCAGATTCAAGGTAGCAAGAATATTCAGCATACATCGTTCCCTATAAGTGCACAATTGATTTCTAAGATGTAAAGTAGATAATAAGCGAGATATTAGCTATTTTGTGCTCTGATCTTGAAAATGAAGTCAAAGGTCAATTTCAAGGTCACGAGAATATTCAGCATATATAAATTCCTATAGGTCCAAAATTGATTCCCAAGCTGTAAAGTTGATAATAAGCAAGATATTAACCACTTTGTGCTCTGACCTTGAAATGTGGTCAAAGGTCAAATTCAAAGTCACGGGAATATTCTGTATATATCATTACCTATATGTCCACAATTGATCCATACGCTGTAAAGTCGATAACAAGCGAGATATTAGCAATTTTGTCCTGTGACCTTGAAAAAGGTCAAATTCAAGGTCATCAGAATATTCAGCATATCATTTCCTATATGTCCACAATTGATTCCTAAGCTGTTAAGTTGATAATAAGCGAGATATAAGCCATTTTGTGCTCTGACCTTGAAACCGAGGCCAGAGGTCAACTTCAAGGTCACAAGAATATTCAGCATATATCATTTCCTATATGTCCACAATTGATTCCTAGTCTCTAATCTCAATATTAAGTGAGATATTAGGCATAATGTGTCCCATTATAAAGCATAGGGGAATTTAACATGGGAAAGTCCCATTTGGGCCGAGTTTGGACCAAAATGGCCCACTTCGAGCGATTCAAGCGCAACGAAATTTATAGACATCACAGGAGTAGATATGAGGAGGTCAAATTCAAGGTCATCAAAATATTCAGCGTATCCATTTTCTATATGGCCACAATGGGTTCCGAAGCTATGAGTTCAATAGAGGAGCAAGATATTAGACATTTTATCCTTTGACCTTTAAAATGAGGTCGAAGGTCGAATTCAAGGTCATGGCAATATTCAGCATATATTATTTTCTATATGTTCACAATTGATTACTAAGGTGTAAAATCGATAGTAAGTGACATATTAGTCATTTTTTCCTGTGACCTTGAAATTTAGGTCAAAGGTCAAATTCAAGGTCAGGAGAATAATCTGTATATATAATTTACTATATGTTCATGCTTGATTTCAAGCTGTAAAGTCGATAACAGGCGAGATATTAGCCATTTTGTCCTGTGACCTTGAAAATTAGGTCAAAGGTCAAATTCAAGGTCACGAGAATATTCAGCTAATATCATTTCCTATATGTCCACGATTGATTGCTAATCTCTAATCTCAATATTAGGTGAGATATTTTGAAAAATGTGCCCCGTTATAAAGCATAGAGAATTTAACATGGGAAAGTCCAATTTGGGACCATTCGAAAATGGTCGCCACATGCAGACCGGCGATTCAGGGGAACTGAAACTTATAAACATCACAGAGGTACATGAGGGCAATCTTTTGTGACAAAATTCTCAAAACTGTCTGAAGAATTTTGAGAAATGGCAAGAAATTGAGAAAAAGTCAGAAAATGGTCGTTTTTCGTCGAGAAAGGACGCCATTTTGGAAAAAAAGCGAAAGTAAAAAAAAAAAAAATACTCCGTTTCAAAATATCTTTTAGGCATTTTTTTGCAAAATTTCAGAAAGATTCACCCATAGACTTTAAAGATAAAAATGTGGACGGACAACAATGACACCGACGCAGACGCCGACGACGGACGACGGACACAACGCCATGCCAATAGGTTATCGGACCATAGGTCCGCTAACCTAAAACTGTAGATGGACGATGACGGACGACGACGACTAGAAAAAATTAGCCCGAGGGCTAAGAAAAATTACCGGACAATGTTTTACATCTTAGATATCAGTCATTTTCTCCCGTGACCTTGAAAACAAGGTCAAAGGTCAAATTTAAGGTCACAAGAATATTCAGCATATATCATTGCATGTCCACAATAAACCTATCGCCGATCATGAGTCAAGTCATGACAATATTCAGCATATATCGTTTACTATATGTTCACAACTGATTCTTAAGCTGTAAAGTTGATAATAAGCAAGATATTACGCATTTTATGCTCTGACCTTGAAAATTATATCAAAGGATAAGTTCAAGGTCATGACAATGTGCTCAATTGATTGCAAAGCTGTAAGGTCGATAATAAACGAGATATTAACAATTTTGTGCTTTGACCTTGAAAATGAGGTCAAAGGTCAAAATCAAGGTCATGACAATATTTATCATATATCGTTTACTATTTGTTCACAATTGATTCCTTAACTGTAAAATTAATAATAGGCGAGATATTAGCCATTTTATGCTCTGACCTTGGAAATGAGGTCGAAGGTCAAGTTCAAGGTCATGACAATATTCGGTACATATCATTTCCTATATGTACACAACTGATTCCTACGCTGCAAAATCGATAATAAACGATAATTTAGCCATTTAATGCTCTGACGTTGAAAATAAGGTCAAAGATCAAGTTCAAGGTCATGACAATACTCAGCATATATCATTCCCTATATGTCCACAATTGATTCATAAGCTGTAAAGTCGATAACAAGCGAGATATTAGCCATTTTGTCCCGTGACCTTGAAAATTAAAACAAAGGTCAAATTCAAGGTCGCGAGAATATTCAGCATATATCATTTCCTGTATGTCCACAATTGATTCCTAATCTCTAATCTCAATATTAAGTGAGATATTTGGAAAAAAAGGTGTCCCATTGTAAAGCATAGGAGAATTTAACATGGGAAAGTCCCAATTAGGCCGAGTTTGGGACCAAATGGCTCGCTTCGAGCGAATCAAGGGTAACGAAACTTATACACGTCACAGGGGCACATATAAGGAGTGTTATGCATCAACAAGAAGAAAGTTACTGAAAAAAAATTGAGAAAACGACCGTGGAAATCGAAAAACCAAAAAATTCCCCTCTTTCAGAATATTTTTTAGGTATTTTTGTTCAAAATTTCAGGAAGATTCAACTGTAAACTTTAAAGACAAAACTTTAGACTGACGACGTAGACGGACAACGGACGCAACGCCATGCCAAAAGGTTTTCGGTCACAGTTTCGGTAACCTAATAATATCGATAGGTGTATGTACGACTTTGGTTTTACTTACCCCGTGCTCGTTTTTAGGTTACCGGACCTTTGGTCCGATAACCTATTGGCATGGCGTTGCGTCCGTCGTCCGTCCGTCCGTCCGTCCGTCCGTCCGTCCGGCGTTAACATTTTTATCTTTAAAGTTAACGATCGAATCTTTCTGAAATTTTGCACAAAAATGCCTAAAAATAATTCGAGAAAGAGGTATTTTTTTGTTTTTTGATTTTCGCATTTTTTTCAAAATGGCGGCCTTTTTTGTCGAAAAACGCTCAATTTTGGACTTTGACGGCCTTTTTCTCAAAAACTGTCTGATCAGTTTTGAGTTTTTGATTTCAAAAGATTCCCCTCATATACCTCTGTGATATGTATAAGTTTGGTTGCCCTAAATTCGCCGGTCTCCGTGTGGCGGCCATTTTGAATTCTTGGCGGGTCGGCGAAAAAAAATTTTTTCGCCCCAAATCGCATTACTATCCATTTTGGGCCATTTCTAGGCAAAAAAAAATTTTTCACCCTTTGAAAAATATTTTGGACTTGGAAAATTTTCGACACTTTTTTCCTTCATAATGGGAGCTGTCAGGACTGTACTCATAGAACGCTTGAAGATAGAGCTTAGAAATTGGCACTTTCAAATGGGAAGTCATATATGGCGACTTGTGTGGTGACCTTGAATTTGACCTTGGATGACCTTGAAAGGTCAAAACGGCCATTTTTGGGTCGAAAAATGCTCAAATTCGCACCTGGTCTGTATTTTCTCAAACACTGTCTGATCAGTTTTGAGAGTTTTGTTTAAAAACATTCCTCTTATATACCTCTGTCACGTGTATAAGTTTTGTTGCCCTTGAATCGCCGATCTCCGTGTGGCTGCCATTTTGAATTTTTGACGAGTCAGCGAAAAAAAAATTTTTCGTCCCAAATCGCATTACTATCCATTTCGGGCCATTTCTAGGCAAAAAAAAATTTTCACCCTTTGAAAAGAAAATTGGACTTAGAAAATTTTCGGCACTTTTTTCCTTCATAATGGGAGCTGTCAGGACTGTACTCATAGAACGCTTGAAGATAGAGCTTAGAAATTGGCACTTTCAAATGAGAAGTCATATATGGCGACTTGTGTGGTGACCTTGAATTTGACCTTGGATGACCTTGAAAGGTCAAAACAGCCATTTTGGGGTCAAAAATGCTCAGATTTGCCTCTATAGATGAAATGCTTACAGATAGAGCTCATGTTTGCATTATGAACATATAGGAAGACATATATGGCACAACTAATGATGACCTTGAACTTGACGTCAGATGACCTTGAGTGCCAAATGTCTGACTTGGAATGTGTGAATTGACCTGAGCGGCCTAAACGATTCCACCCAGATATATCTTTGTATTATGAACATATAGAATATCAAATACCGCACACATACATGTAATGGTGACATCAAAGTTCACACGGATCACCTTGATTGGTAAATCTCAAGGTCATATGTTTACACTGCGAACCTTGATTGGTAAATCTCAAGGTCTGGTACCTGCCAATGCTGCCATGGCCAAACCAAAATTGTCCGGTAACCTATCTTAGCCTTTGGGCTAATTTTTCTTGTTAAATTATATAGTTCAATATGGAAAAGCCAGTTTTATTTTTCAATTGGGCCTAGGTGTTCTGTAGGCCTGGTGGTCGGTGTTTGGAACGGTGTAAAGCTGAAAAGAAACTCTGTGAACCTACGAGTAATTTGCATCGACTGACATTGGGCGGTATTTGATTGGAATCATTGGTAAATCACCACAACGTGACACTAGTGCGGGTTCTCATTTCCAAATCAACTTTTTTTTTTATCAAGATAAACACTGACTATAGAGATAAAATGATTCCCTGTAATAATGTGGGTATGATGACACTCTTATTGTCCGAAGGGCCGTTAGTCCGAAATGCCCTTTAGTCGGAAGGTAGGGCCGTAA